>CANUEZ040000029.1:217500-1595000 GCA_948099385.1 Fasciola hepatica | reverse complement strand
TTGAGCGGGTCTGCTTTCCTTCGAAGGTGGCTGCCTGTCTGATCTTCTTATTCCGGATCCAAGCAAGGGGTCAAGACCCACGGCTGGTACCGCCAGCACTGGCCCCAAGATGCCACTGATAGACGGTAAAAGCCGTTTGCTGAAGCAACAGGGGCTTCTGAGAAGGAATTTATCTCGGCGACTATGCAAGTCCAAAAGTTATGCCATAAGGTCGTCGCCTCAACTCCTGTGAAGCAGGCAGATGGGGGCCAGTGGACTGAGCAAAACCCCAAAGGGGCATAACAGCCCAAAACTTGGGGCCCATGTAAGGTTGCGACACAGAAGCGGTCAGTGTGTATGATGCTGAGCTCCTAATATTATAAAGTCAAGATCCAGGTCTGAAAAGGCAGATCTTTTCAGTGGGAAGAGTCTTAAGCCGCAGGCCCCCGATCCTGAGTTAGGAGGAAAATTTCACAAGAGAATCAGGGGCTAGTCCACAATGAGAGGAAGGCGGTCTATGACACCGTAAATCACAGGTATTCCGCACCCCACTGATCTAAGAAAAACAAACAGGGCGGGGAATCTGAAGTCACCACTCCCGAAAGAACAGTACGAAGTGCGAGGCCAATACCAGTCCATTTCGCCCATGAGCCCTTCCAGGATAGATTGCTGGTGACGGCAGCTGTGGTGGACCACTTCATCACGGGCAGATTCGGTTTACCATACGAGTACATAGTAAGGCGTTTTGGCCAAGTTGTAGGTGCTAACCTGGCTAAAGCCTCTGGGGCCCTGGAAAGAAGCCCCCGATGAAAGCAAAGTGCCGCACTCGGCTTTCGGATTACATAGCCGATGGAAGTAAAGGAGCCACGCAGGTGGTTGGCAACGGTCGTAATTGAGGAGGTGCCTGAAGACGAAAATTGGCAGTACTGTCCCTGCGTGGAAGACAGTGAGACCCCTGACACGTTGGGTGTCACCTCAACTCACATAGAAATGGATTAGGAGTCGTCGGTGGTCTTGGATCACCAGCCTCCTTCGTGCCCCCCATGGAGGGGATCGACGTCAAACGTTCCATAGTCTCGAGCTTTGCCTCTGTATACTAGGCAAGACTGAAAAGTATCAGACAACTAGGGGACGGGTAAAGCACGGTGGTGTTTTACACTAACGAGCATAGCATCATGAACAAGTTTATGGAACCCTCCAATCCGCTGAGGAGCAAAAAGCTTTCATAATTGCCCTCATGGAAGCATGGCTTTCCAGAAAAGGCCATGTGCCCGGGTTATTGAACAACTATTTCGCAGTACATAGTGCAGTAACCGTAACAAACTGAGTTGGTGGTCCGTATCGAAATTGCCCCTCCCCCTACCCCCACCCAGAACACGCTAACGGAAGTGGCCAGACCAAGGCAGCGAAATATCATGTTCATTGTATTGCAGAGTGTATTCGTATAAGTATTTTTAGTTAGAGAATATACCTGTTATGCTCAAAGATGACCAGTCACAGTGTGCTTTTGTCGGAATTGTCCGCGGCGATCCTCGTTGGTTGAGGCTCACCCACGTACGTGGTAAGAAAGCTGTACCTGGCTGTGTCAAGTGTGACAGCTGCTGAATCACCGCACATGGGCAAGATTGAGAACACCGTTCTCTTGAGGGACGAGTAGCCATCCTCATTAGGTCAGACAGAAGCCTTCGTGAGTCTCACCCCAAGACACGCAGTAGTAATGTCCAGATAGTGCAGTTATAATCATCTTACCAGGCAGTGGGTGGGCGTTTTATGTTTTTGCGGGACACCGAATACAAACCGAAGCGATGGTTTACGATTAGTGTGGACTCTAACTGGACTAGCTTAAGAAGCATATAAAGCCGTCAAAGTGGGCCGCTTCAGCCTACAGCACACTGAAAGGACCGCCGGAGTCTGGGTACCGGGGTGGTGGCAGGAGTGCTACTTACAGTTGCAGCATGCAAGTCAGTTGCGCCAACGTAGTAGGAAACACACCAGATTTAAATATGACTTCGAGCAGTCCTTGACTGATCTAGTGATAACGAACCATCTCAACGACGTATCGGAACAGCTGCTCCGCTCACCGCTGGGATAAAGTGACCGAGCGTGTATCAAGGTCGCCTCGCGCATGCTGCAAACCAAGGTAGCCCAAAGATTGTTAGGGAATATCGGTATTATAGTCACAGACAGGTCTCGAGCTAGGAAAATCTATCCAACGTGGGACACGGAAGAGGAGCCACGGTCGAGGCAAGCTTGAGTGTAACTAAGGTGCCAATAAATGCCTTCCAGAATGACTTCGCCCCCCTAAATGAAGGAGCGGGAAGAGCGAACTAAAGTAGTAGCGAGCGACAGTACCCAAGGCCATCAAAAGCGGCGGAACCTTTACAAAGATTCTGACAGTAAGAGAGCCCGGACTGGTTATACCAAATTTGAAAGCGAGAAAGCAGGCCTTCTGCGAAATTCCCCGAGTGGGCTTGAGCTCGGATCCTTCAGGTCAGTAAAAAGCAGCCATAAGGGGGTCGAAAAGCCCAGAAAGGGAGGAGCTAGGTCCACACTCCACTAAGGACCACGGCCTCGTTACCGATGATAAGAGCAAGACAAACGCCCCAGGCGAATAATTTGGTGGTGTAGCAAGAGTAGATAGTGGAATACTAGTGAATTTGGCGCGGGTGCTTTCTCTGTCGGAGTTAGATGAACTGATTCTTTCAGGGGAATCGTGTGTAAGTAACCACAGCAAATAAATGTCCATAGGTCAGTGAATCCAGATGGCATCCACCCAGCCCTTATCGAGCATCTGGTGGATGTCATAGTTACACCTGGCATTTAAGCCGTGTATATCCACGTTGGACTGGGTAAGCTGCTACAGGACTGGAAGCTCGACTGTCGCTGAAAAACAAGTGTGAACCTAAGTGGGATGTGAGCAACCGCATGTCGGTGGGCCTCACTAGCACTCTGTCTAAAGTTCTTCAGACCATCCGCGGTCGCAACTGTCAGCCTTTACTGGAGCAATCCGGGCTGAGCCCAGATCAGCATTAATTCTTTAGAAAGTAGATCATCCGATCAATCTCCTGTGCTTCTCAGATGGAAGGACTGGACCGCCGAACGAGGTTAAGGAGGTCGAAGCGTTACCTCCTTTTTGTCAAGGCTTTCGACTCCGTTAATCACCGTCCACTGCTAAGTAAAATGAGAACGTTCGGTATGGGTGGGTGGTACGCAGTTGGATGATCGACTTCATTCCTGCAGGACCTTCGCATCAAAAGTGAGACCGGTGCTGTAGTTTGGTGGAATTCATTAGAGGCACTACTAAGGATTAGTCTTAGGGCCGGCACGATTCTTGTGGTTTATTGACGAAATGGTATCTGCCCTTGAACCACCCGGTCTCGTTTTTGCAGAAAACGTGAAGGCTGTGGGATCTGATGGTGGGGGCGACCCGGACTAGGATATAGGAACCGTCCTGGGATGCTCACATAGGCGGGGCATACTTTATAAAGCTCAAAGGAACAGTTTTCTGTCACGTTCAAGGTATTGAAGGGCTTTTCTGATCTTAGACTGAATAATATTTTCCAGACTGCTTTCGATTTCCAAACAAAGGGACACGAGAAGCTGACGAAGGTTCGGGCGCGGACGATAGCTGGAACGCATATCTTTGACACCAAGGCAGTGAACAAGTGAAACGGCCAGCGCGGTATGATTGAGGGCCTCCAGACAGTCCAGTTACTCAAGTGAACCCCGGAGCATGAGTGGAATTAGATTATCTCTGGCAGTGAGATTTGTGCCGGTTCATTAGACAGTTGGAGGATAACGGTATGATTCATCTGAAGTGTACTGTAACTAGCATTCCCGTTTGTTGCACAGTGACCCAATAAATGCTCACAGTGCATATTGTCTATCGCAGATGGATGTTTTAATTTTCCTTCTTATTTTTGGCCGGCTTTTTTGAATTTCTCCGCGCAGTGCGGGACGCGTGGCGTGGATGCAAATCCCTAAAGGAATTCCGGACGCTCGACTGGCCTTGGGCATTACCTTCGCCGAGATAGCTGAATTAAGCTGGATTGCGCCTATAGGAGCCTCCCAGCGATTCCTTGGGAGCACGAAGGTCTACTAGAATACCTAGTAACGACAAACAGGAAAGCGGAGCTATGTCTGAAGCTCGGGGACTTCCATGCCCCTGAGATTGATTGACACTGGGCCGGATGTTTTATTACAAATGGCTTCAGATTGCAGAACTAGGGAACACAAGGGGAAGTTGACGAAAGCTCAAGCTGGACTGATTGCAAGGTCACACTTCTTGAGCATCAGGGTGGTGAACAGCTGGGACAGTCTGCCTAGGGGAATGATAGATCAGCAGACCGTCCAGTCTGTAGGCACCTCGATCGTTTTGAGAAAATGACTATTTTCTGGACACCATTTTGGATCCATTTTCTCTACGATCTTTTCTGACGTTTGACATCGACCTCATAGTGTTCTCCGGTTGCGTACGTTTTACTGGACTGACTTTTCCGAGGTTTACGTCGATCTCGTTTTGAATCACTTTCACTTTCGGTCGCTCGCCGATTGTACACACTCGCAGTTCGCTTTCTGCGTAGCCGTCGCGTTTCGTTTCGTTTTCCGTTCGGCCTATCTCTCGCATCGGTACTGTTTTGGTGCCACGATATATAGAATACACCTTGCATCTGTTAACTGACTCACATCTTCTCTATTCGTCCGATAGAGGGGATATCGTTGGTATTTCGCTACTAGACCCAATAGGAGACACGTTCACCAGCCGCTCTCGAACGTCTTCTATAAGTCCTTCAAAGAGGCCCCAGATCGAAAGTGGAGTGGGATTATTTCTGGTAGTGAGTGCTGACCTCGTTCACTAGATAGACGAAAAGTAACTCTACGGTCCGTATGCCATGTACTGTAGTAGACGTATTTTAGTTGTTCAGTACTGTCTCAATGAGTGCTCAAGTTGCATAATGTCTCCCACAGTTAACTTACGTTGAGGTTTTAAGCCCCCCCATTTTCATACGGGTTTCATAGAAATAAGCCGTGCGTTGGTGAGTGCATGGCTGATGTGCATACCATCAGGAGAATTCTGGACTCTCGATTGGTCGTGGTGATTATCTGTCGTGTGCAAACTGAATTGAACTGGACTAGATCTGCTCTCGATGGAAAGACGGCGCATTTGCGGGGATTTGATAGAAACCTTCAGGGTAATGAAGAAACTGTCAGGAATAAATGGAGAAGACCTTTTCTCTCTGATCCCCGAGAGAGGCACAAGGGGGCATAGCCTTAGATTACAAAGGAAGCATTCGAGGCTCCAAATTAGGGCGAAGTACTTCTCAAATAGAGTGGCACCCTACTGGAATAAGCTCCCGGAAGAAGTCATAAATACCACAACCGTGAAGGCTTTTAAGAAAGCAGTAGACCTATGTTGGGTGGCAGTATACCCCGAGTTATGTTAGGCAGCTTTTAGGGTCAGATGCAGTTTACTTATTGTTTCCACCTTACTCTGCCCGGGCTGATACTGCACAAAATTTCTGCCTTTCAGAAAAAGAAAATCACACAGTGTTGGGAGCTACGGAAAAGCGCCGACAACACAACTATCTGGACACACGATTGGCTCTAGCCACAGCAAGTCCTGTGCAAACTGTCCACACCCTTAAGGATGAGCTGTCCAGCCTGAGGAGTTTGGTAATCAAATCCCTCCCGGTGTCCCAGGCAGCCGATCAGGTTTGTAGAGTTTCTGAGCAGCAAATTCTTGACGCCGCCAAGATTTTACAAGATACCGAGAATTGCTCCAAGCGAGTCATCCTTTGGGGCCGCTTCCTCAGTTCAGATCACCCTCATGACACCTACGCCCAGGTGTTTAACCGCCTTAAGCTCCCTTTCCCACTTAAAGGTCGGTCCACTTGGTTGGTAACCAAACGCACCAACCGGGTTCACGGTATTCTCATTGTAATGGGTTCCACAAATGCAGCCAAACGAATTGTTTCCTTGGCCGCAAAGCTCAAGGAAGAAATTAAAGGGCTCAAGGGCGTATCCATTGATAAGCCACTTCATCTGAGGCTCCGCAGTGAGAAGGCTAAGCCAAAAATTCCACAAAAAGCTGATCCTAAGCTCAGAGTGCTGCCAGTTGTCCAGGTAACTCGCCTTGAGGACCGAGCTGCATGCCCACCATCCCTCGCTTCCCTACTGACACCATTTCCCATCGCCGGAAGTACTCCCAGTAGTAGGCCTAGTGCCACTAAACATTTGTCGCCTACGAAAAGCATCCCAGGCCCCATCATAGCCAACAAGACTGTTTCAACGGACGAGACTCACTCATCCTTGAGCCTAGACATGAACCTGCAATCTGTTTCTACTGAAAGAAGCAGTGAGGAGGTTAAAGCACCAGATAATATATCTGGTGCTGTCATGAAAAATAAGCTCTTCAACAAGAGAACTCAGAATAGGGCATCAAGCAGTGCGCAGAAGGGCAAACCACGAAAGGCAGCCCACCCTTTTCGGAGACCGAAGGATGTAGGCCGTCCACCTGGATTGATACCCCCCAGGTTACTAGACATCAAAACCTACCGGTCCCCCCAGCAGTCTGCTTACCCTCTAGCCCCCCAATATCTTCAGCCCCCGACTCTCCCAGGACCTTTCCATCCTCAAATCCCCCTCTTTCCCCCTCCTCAAACCCAAAACCAGCTGCCTCTGGCGATTCTGCAACAACTCCTGAGCATGTGCTCAAGTGTTTTTACAGCAATTGCCTGAGTGTGTTGAATAAGATCCCGGAGCTTCGGCAGCTTGCAGTGGATAAGGAGCCTCAGATCATAGCCCTCACAGAAACCTGGCTCACCCCTGACATACTTGATGCCGAAATATCCATTCCGGGATACTTCACAGTAAGGCGGGACTCCAGTAGAGGTCGTGCCGGCGGGGTAATCATATACTACGATAATTCGATCCCTCCTCCCACCTTACTGACAACACCAACCTTTTCATGTATTGATTGTCTGTGGGTTGTGTTTAACCTCTCTAGGACAGATACCCTATTGCTCGGTGTTGTCTACCGTCCTCCCGCATGCAATTCAACTGACAGCATAGGTCTCATAGACTTATTAGGCTCCCTGAAAAGCTATACAGACTTCACCCATCTGTTAGTCACTGGTGACTTCAACTCTCCCAGTACAAACTGGCAAAGAGCTGATGCCCCGGATATCACTTTCGGTAAACCCCTCCTTGATCTCGTACTGAAAAACTCATGGGTGCAGAACGTAAGAGATCCGACTAGATATCGCACAGGCCACGCCCCGTCCCTACTAGACCTGGTCATCACCAATGATCGGTTCCTAATAGATGTGGTGCATTACTTGCCGCCCCTCGGCAAAAGTGATCACATTCTCATTGGATTCGATTATATCGTGAAATGGCCTCCTCTTCCGTCAGAAACTAAGATTTTGAGATCCTTCAAAAGGACCAACTTTGACCAAGTCTGTGCATTTCTTCGCTCCCAGCTAAATTTAACTAACCCAGGTAACTCTGCGGATGAAATGGCAGAGAATCTCAGAGAGTTAATCTCCTTAGCTGATATGCTTTTTGTCCCCAGAATTCGTCGCCCACAGACCGCTAAGCGACCACTCCCTCGCCCCATTAGGCGCATTCTAGACGAACGCGCACGCCTCTTTGCTAGATATAAAGCCACAGGCCTTGCCCGTGATGCAGAAGACTTCAGGATCATAAGGAACATATGCAAAGACAAGATTAGGTCCTATCAGAATGCAGTCCAGCGATCTGTACTTGATCGAGCACGGACCAATAAGGCATTTTTCTTTTAGTACATGCGCCGTCTAAGGGGCACAGCTCCGACGCCATTAGCTCTCAAAGATAGTGCCGGATCTCCAATCACTTCCCCTAGCCAAGTAGCCGAGGCATTCAGCTCCTACTTCCGTACAATTTTTAGCTCCTTTCCCATATCATCCCACCCTACTATGCACCCGTTATCTCTGACCACTACCCTTAACCGCGTAACTATTCCCATTGGTGCAGTCGCAAAAGGTTTCCGACGGCTCAACCAATATTGCTCCATGGGTCCTGACCTAATCCATCCCCGTATTCTCAAGGAAGCCGCGGATACATTAGCTGCTCCTTATGCCTCGCTTTTTCAGCGATGTGTTGACGATGGAGTTTTCCCCCCCTAACTGGAAAAAAGCAGTGATCGCACCCATCTATAAGAAGGGTAGTAGACACCTTGCTTCTAGTTACAGACCCATAAGCCTCACTAGCATCCCTAGCAAAATTTTTGAGGGAATTCTTAAGAGTGAGATTCTTTCCCATCTTCATAGAAATAAGATCCTCTCCCCGTCCCAACATGGGTTTCTTCCTGGCAGGTCATGCATCACCAATATGCTTACTGTCATGGATAGTCTAACGAAAGCCTATGATGATGGCCAGCTCTCACACGCTGTATTCATCGATTTTGCTAAGGCCTTCGATAAGGTCCCACATGCCCCTCTTCTTTATAAGCTGCAGACGTACGGGATCACAGGCTCCATGTTGGGCATCCTACGTAGCTTCCTTACCGACCGCACCTTTGTGGTTAAAGTCGGGAATGTTTTGTCTCAACCCTCCCCAGTAACAACTGGGGTCCCCCAAGGGTCGGTCTTAGGTCCTCTTCTTTTCCTGATCTATATAAACGATCTACCGACAGCCCTTCCTGCGAACATTGCCATGCACGCAGATGATGTAACCCTCTGGAGTTCAAGCGTTGAAGACCTGCAAATTGCAGTTTATGAAACAAAACGCTGGTCCGAGGATTGGAACCTCCCAGTTAATGATGACAAATGCGTGAGCATGTCTTTCGGCAGAGAGACTGGTCACACGTTTTCCATTAATGGAGCAGCCACTCTGCCAAGGGTTGACCGACACAAGGTGCTCGGTTTCTGGTTAGATTGTAACTTATCCTTCTCTCATCATCACGAACTTGCGAGCAAGTCTGCCTTTCGAGTTCTAAACATGATTCGAAGGTCCTTCCCGCGCATATTTAAGGATGATTTCCCCATAATTTTCGGCACTTATATCCGACCTCTGCTGGAGTACGGTAGTCAGATAGTGCACTCTGGTCTTGTCCGAGACCGTGAGATCCTAGAAAGGGTTCAGCGGGCCTCCACCGAGGCAGTAAGTGGTCTATCCCATCTACCTTATCCCGTCCGCCTCTCACTCCTCAACCTCTATCCCCTTGACGTAAGACGCGTAAGAGGTGATCTGTTTTTGATGTTTCACCTTTTTGAAACAGGTCAAAGCGATTACTTCTTCTCCGTCTGTCCAGCCTCCTCTCTCCGTGGTCACAGCAGGAAAGTTTTCAAACCGAGGCCACGCACTTCACTAAGGATTAACTTTTTTAGCTATAGGGTTATTACCATGTGGAATGCACTTCCGGAAGATATTGTTCTGTCGCAGGACAAAACTATCTTCAAGAAAAAGCTAGACATCTACCTGGGTCTCTCCCAATAATTCCCTTTGTCAAAAAAACGAACAAAATAGTTGTCTTTTATCGCATATATGTTCATGAATGCCGCACCCCCACTCAGCTTAAGGCACTGTCCACAGTGTGACACTGAATGAGGTTATATGTATCTTGTTTTCGCTGCCACCCCCGCCCCCCCCCCCGCTTCTTTTTACTCTCGTTTCAGCTCGGTGAATCCGACAGAAGATCAAAGATTTCCTAAAGAACCGGGACAATTGGGCTTAAAGCCTCGAACCCGTGTAGTACTTCAAGACTTCAAGACTTCAAGACAACTGAACTGAACTGAACTGAACGGGCCCAGATGGCATTCATCCAGCTATCATCAAGCCGTTGGCGGATATCATAGCTCCATCGGTATGCAGATTGTATAGATCCACGTTGGACCAGGGAAAGCTGCCTCAGGACTGGAAAGTCGCGGCAGTCGTGGCAATACATAAGAGTGGGCCTAAGTCGGATGTGCAGAACTACAGGCCGGTAAGCCTAACTAGCATTCTCTGTAAAGTTCTCGAGAAGATCATCCGTGCTCATATCTGCCAGCACTTACTGCAGCACTCCATGCTAAGCCCGGCGCAGCATGGATTCCTGAAAAATAGATCTTGCCTGACCAATCTCCTGTGCTTCTTAGATGAAGTAACTCGACGACTGGACGAAGGTAAGCATGTTGAGGTATGTTACCTCGACTTTAGCAAGGCGTTCGACTCCGTTAATCATCGTCTTTTGCTATGCAAGATGGAGACTTTCGGGATAGGTGGGCCAGTATATAGGTGGCTGGAGGACTTCCTCTCCCACAGGACGCTTTATGTCAAAGTGGGGGACAGGTGCTCCAGTTTGGTGAACGTCACCAGTGGTGTACCTCAGGGATCCGTCCTAGGCCCGGTCCTATTCTTGTTATTTATTAATGACCTAGCATCCACTCTTCAATCGCCCAGCTTTATTTTTGCGGATGATGTGAAGATTGTTGGATCTAAGGGTAGGGCGGACTTGGGCAGGGAAATAGGCACCGTCCTAAACTGGGCATACAAATGGGACTTACCTCTAAACGCTCAAAAAAGCCATTTGTTGTCAAGGGCAACAGAGAGCCTAACTGTCGCTCATGATCAAGGGCTGTTCACCGTAGAGGCAGCCAGTAGTGTTAAAGACCTGGGGGTCATCAGGAACAGTGACTTCAAATGGTCGGAGCAATGCAATGCTGCTGCGCATAAGGCTCGTGGTGAGCTCTTTAGACTGCGATCAGCTTTGTCTTGCCGGAAGCCGGAGGTATTCGTACCTATTTACATGGCTATAGTACGACCTCACTTAGAAGGTAGTGTGCAGGCTTGGTCACCCTTCTACAAAAAGGACGCCACCTGCCTCGAGAAAGTCCAACGTCTCGCCACGCGGATGGTTGAAGGGCAGAGGGGTAAGACTTACGAGCAGAGACTCTGTGGCCTGAATCTCTTCTCGTTGGAAAGGAGGAGAAGTCGAGGAGATCTCATAGAAACGTTCAAGGTAATGAAGGGCTTTTCTGGCCTTAGACCAGATAGTCTATTCCAAGTCGCCGTAGACTCCAGAACAAGGGGACACGAAAAGAAGTTGATAAATGCCCGATCTAGGTTGATGGCTAGATCGCACTTCTTCAGCAACAGGGTTGTGAACAGTTGGAACGGTCTGCCTGGTGAAATGGTAGATCTGCAGACAGTCCAATCCTTCAAATGTGCCCTTGATCGCAAGTGGTACGAGATCTTTCCTTGTAGTGAGCCTTAAGAATATCAACTAGATGGATGACGGGTAGCACTGTGGTCCTTCTGGAGTATGTTTTAGCAGACTTTTTCCCTCATTGCATACTGTCTCAGTGAACGCTCACGATGCATAATGTCTCTCGCAGTTGATGTGCGATGAGGTTTTCCGTTTCCCTCTCATTTTTAGCGGGGATTCGACGAAATACACTCGGCAGTGGTGGGTGCATAACTGGTGTGCATACCATCGAAGGGATTCTGGACGCTCGATTGGCCGTGGCCATTACCTGTCCTGTGCAGACTGAACTGAACTGAACTGAACTGAACTGAAGACTGCGCTACGCCGCCAGGCCGTCCCGCTGCGACGCACTAGTACAGGCAGACGCCCACGTACCTTGATGTACGTGTTGGTACCTGCTTATAAACTCACTGGGCTCCGTTCATCAGGTTATTCTTCCTACTTTTATATACGTGACAGGCTTTCTCAGGCGATATGTTTACATTTCAGTCAAAGCGCTCTGACACAGCTGGGGTAAAATGAACTAAATATAATACCATGAGCGCTGGAAGTATACAGGAGTGAAGAAGAGGACGTCAGCCTTATATAAGAGGTATACTTTCTAAAGGACGTCAATCTTATACGGAACAACAATTCCGTTTCACTCGTCCTTGTTGGTAAGTACCTGTGCCACGTAGTGCACAGGAGAGTTTCTGTGTATGTTAATTATGGAAGAAAGGTGTTGAAATTCAGATCTGGTGGATGAGAGAAAACTATAGAGAGATAAGTCACGGCGTAATGGATGCATTAGGTTCTGTAATTTCCTCAAATATTAGCCCACAATTGTGGGCTACAGCTACGCAAGATTCAACGTTTGACTGGTTCAGACAAGAGATAAAGGAGTGGAATGCAACGCGACAGAAAATTACCAGTCCGGGACGAAGTTTTAGGATTTATCTCAGTTAAGTCAGGACCTGCTCCTGTATAGAGTCTATAGCCCCTGGTGACACGATAGCGAATATACTCGGCAGCGCGCAAAGCAGATCTCAAAACGCTGGAGCGGGACAACGTGTGTATTGGAGGAGCGCAACGGCGTGCAGACGACGTACACAGGCGGAGCAAGTGGTGCCACCAAAAACGGTGATTGTTCAAATAAACAAATTTGTTAGTCTTTGTCATCGAGTGCTTTATCGGTAGCACTACAGGGGTCTCCCCCTAGAAGGCCGACGCAGTTGGGCTTCGACCTGTGATGGTCACGTAGGCTTCGGTGGCGAGTGACGTTTTCCATGCCTCTCGCCGCGGTCGAACACAACAGCGAAGCCAGCACAAGCCGTTCTCCGTGACTCACATTGGTCGTCAAATTGCGTCCTCCTCAAAATGTTATTCGACCGGGGTAGATCCTGTTTGTGACCTGGCAGTGGTGATTGTGTGTGTAGGGTTTGTCGTTGTCGGCATATCCCAAAGTTCCGTGTCCCTGTGGCTGTTATTGCCATCGTAAGCGAGCCAGCGTCCGGCGTCAAATGAGTCCAGTCGCGATCCAATGAGCGTGGTGTTGGAGCCATGCGAGATCCTGGAATTCCATATGGTTCTGTCCGACGGGACAAGCTGGAAGGCAAGAAACACAAGGAAGCTGCACCTCGAGGCGCGATCGGATATTCGACTGGGGGAGACATACCGGCGCATTAGAGGCTGCCGCCACCCTTGTCGTGATAACCACGTGGTCGTGCATTCATGCATAATAGGACTATGTACAAGTTGAATATGAGGAGTAAACTTAGATATATACAACTGTTACATATTCAGAAAACCTCGTTGGCTGTCGCAGCTCGCGGCCGCATCGATTTCTCCTGTTGACGGGTGCAGCTGTGTCTTCCGTGGAGTTTGGTGTTGCAACAGGTAATGAGGGGTCGTTAGTGGGAGTAACAGGGGCCAAC
This sequence comes from Fasciola hepatica, assembly GCA_948099385.1. NCBI lineage: Eukaryota > Metazoa > Platyhelminthes > Trematoda > Plagiorchiida > Fasciolidae > Fasciola > Fasciola hepatica. The sequence continues at coordinate 1,581,884 of CANUEZ040000029.1, read as the reverse complement.
TCGGGACGACTAACCGAAGGTTGTGAGCAGGTGGGGACACTGAGAGGGTTGTTCGAGGTGGGTTCTGCCTCGATGAAGGCTGGTTTGAGGCGGTCTATGCTGATAGTCTCTTTCCTGCCCTCGACGTCCACCACGAATTTCTTTTCCTTTCGCTGGACGACGCGGAACGGGCCAGAGTAAGCCGCTTGTAGTGGTGATCGCACTGCATCTACTCGAATAAACACATGGCTGGCGGTAGCTAGAGTGGTAGGTATGTAGTTGCTGAGGATTTGTTCTCGTGGTGGGATGGGCTTTATCACCCGCAGTTGGTGTGACAACCGTTTTGCGTAATCCCCGTAATTAAAACTCATAGGTGGTAATGGAGAAACCAATGGAAGTCGTAGTGTGCAACCATAAACCAGTTCAGCCGCCGTAACACCCATATCGGCTTAAACGGTGTTACGCAGTCCTAAGAGGCAAAACTTCACCCCATAATGGGTTATCACGAGCACGAAGAGCAGCTTTCAGCTGGCGATGGAATCGCTCCACCATGTCATTGGCCTGAGGATGATAGGCCGTCGTCTTGTTGTGTCGGCAACCGAGTGCGTTCAGTAGCTCGTGGAAGGCGCCGTCGAAACGAGAACCGCGGTCAGTGGTCACGATAGCAGGGCAACCGAACTGACTCACCCAACCAGTTAGAAATGCTTTTGCAGCTTCCTCTGAGGTTGGGCGAGGAATAGGTATGGCCTGTGGCCAGCGAGTGAAACGATCTACGCAAGTGAGGATGTAGACGCAGCCATTGGATGGCGGAAATGGCCCCACGAGATCCACATGCACATGATGAAAGCATGCGTCAGGTTCGCAGAATTTGCCTAACGTAGATTTGGTGTGACGATGTATCTCAACTCGTTGACACTGGAGACAAGCATGGGCCCAAAGACGTACGTCACGTTTCACGCAAGGCTAGACGAATCGCTCGGTGACTAGTTTCACCGAGGCGGCTACACCAGGGTGCGATAAGTTGTGGAGGCTGGTAAAAACTTGTCGGCGAAAACTGGCAGGAAGTAGTGGTCGGGTTCGACCTTGTGACACATAGCAAATGATAGTTACGTCCGAAGTTGGAAAAACCAGTGGCACTAGGTGCAGGGAGCTGTTGTGTTTGAGTTGCTCTACCTCAGGATCTGTTGTTTGGGCTGCGGCGATTGCTTCTAGGTCTGTGCCCATGGGTAGTGGGTAGTCGATATTGTGGACGCGTGAGAATACGTCTGCTACGGGATTGTGTGCCCAAGAGACGTGTCGAATGTCTGTAGTAAAGTGCGAAACATAGTCTAAGTGGCGAATATCGGTCAGAAGCTGACTGGAGGGCGTAAACTAGTGGTTTATGATCTGTGAACACTGTGAACGTTTGGCCCTCGAGTGTGTGCCGGAAGTGTCGGATACCCAAATAGATTTCCAGTAGTTCTCTGCTGAACGTACTATATCGGGATTCCGCAGGCTGGAGACGCTTGGAGAACAAAGCTATTGGTTGCCATGAATTGTTGACGAATTGCTGCAACACTGCTCCAACAGCCGTGTCCGAAGCATCTGTTCCTAATGCCAGGGGAGCAGAAGGATCGGGATATGCAAGGAGTGTTATGTTGGCGATAGCTTCTTTGATCAAAGTCAAAGCTGCCTGCGCCGTGTCGGGAAAAATGAATTTCCGCTTACCTCCACGTAAAAAATCTGTTAGAGGCTGCATTATTTCGGCACAGTGTGGGATAAAGCGGCGGTAAGAGTTAACCAGGCCAGAAAATTGGCGCAATTGTCGGTAAGAGTGAGGCTCAGGATAGTCGCGAATTGCAGCCACCTTGTCAGGCAGGGGCTGTATGCCTGAGGCTGAGATTTTGTGACCTAGAAGCGTGATGGTCGTCCTACCTAATTCGCACTTGGCAGGGTTGATGGTTACACTGTGTTGGCTAAAGCGTTCAAAAAGAGCACGCAGGTGTGTCATGCTCTTCTTTTGAAGAACTTTCCACCAAGTACACGTAGACATCCTTCAGACCGCGTGTTGCTCCATGCATAAACCTTTGAAAGGTTTGGGCTGCATTGCTGAGCCCAAAAGGCATGCGCAAAAACTCAAATAGTCCGAATTGAGTTGTGACAGCGGTTTTAGGGATGTCAGCCTCTGCTACTGGGATTTGGTGGTAGGCCCTAACGAGGTCGATTCTGCTGAAAACAGAACAACCAGACAGGGTAGAAGTAAGATCTTGAATATGTGGAATGGGGTACCTGTCTGGGATAGTAGCCTGGTTGAGGGCCCTATAGTCACCGCAGGGGCGCCAATCGCCATTAGGTTTAGGAACCATGTGAAGGGGCGAGGCCCAAGGGCTACTGGACAGGCGTATTATGCCTAATTCTAGCATGTGTTCAAACTCAGCCTGTGCTACGCGGAGCTTGTCTAGGGTCAAGCGACGTGGTCGGCTAAATGCTGGGGGTCCTTTGATGACAATATGGTGGGTAACGTTAGTGGTCACCGCGGGAAGGGGGCCAGGATGTCTTAGCATTGCCGGGTAAGCTGGAAGTAAGTCTGCGTACGGGTGTTCGGCCTGCGGTTCGATGTATAGGGGCGTGATGTGATTCACGGAGGAATACGAACCGGTTACGGAAAGAGAACTCTGCCGGTCGACAACTCTCCGGCCCCGTGCATCGATCAGGAGGTCGAAATGGTCTAGGAAATTGATGCCTAGTATGGGATAAGGGACGTCTGCTACTACGAACACCCAGCGGAAGGTGCGACGTAGTCCTAAGTCGAGTGTGAGTGACTTACGGCCGTAAGTAGCAATGGGAGTGCCATTGGCAGCACGGAGTTGTTGGACTGACGGGTCCGTTGCATCACCTGCCTTATTTGGAATGACACTCACTGCTGCACCGGTGTCAATTAGGAACAGGTTATTTGAAACCAAAATGCAACAGACGACTGCTATTATGGCTGCCGACCGCGTTAGTCGTCGGAACGCGTCGGGATATTAGTTTCCCTGTTTGGAACCTGGGAAGGTGCAACCGGCTTCGCAGCGCCGGGCCTTTTCCCCAAACCGTTTGTGGTATCGACAGTACGTTGATCGAGATGGGTTAACCAGGCGGTCAGGGGAAGGGCTTCTGAGACGTTCACGTCGGTCAGAGTTGTGATAAGATTTATGGTTTCTACAGTGAGAACAACCAGGAGAGGAAAAACGTCTGAAAGCCCGCTCGAAAGCAGCTATCAGAGTGTCCTCGGAATGTGTTCCTACAGTGGGAGCTGTGGTCTGGGGGCTGCTCGAGTTTGTTACAGCAGTAATTTGTGGATGGTACCGTTCCATAATACCGTCCGCTAGTTTAGCCGCTTCTGTGAGCTTAAGGTGGCTAGAAACCTCGAGCAATGCTTGAATATTGGGTGGTAGTCGCTGTACCCACAACTCTTTAAGAACGTTTTCCTCTAAAAGTTGCCCCACCAGCTGCTGCATTTCTCTCAGTAATGCAGAGGGCTTCTTGCTACCTAACTCTGTCCCTTGGGTCGGCCGTTTCAGTCTGGACGATTCTGACGGCAAAAGACAGGAGATTACCGCGTCTTTCACGGCTGTGTAAGAACTGTTATTGAGTATTACGTCGCGTATCTGAGTAGCAACGTCACGGGGAGGGCGACCGATAGTCCACAAGTAACGGGTTCGTTCGCTTGTGATTCTATGTGATTCAAACTCTCCCTCTAACATATGAAACCAGAGTTGAGGGTCATCAATAAAAACTGAGGAACGGCTAGGGAGACTGTCGAAACGGACGGTTCCGGATCAGGTTTACGGTCGTTGCTAGCCATAGTTGCAATGGCATATCAAATGTAAAACGATATAAAGAGATCAGTGCAGCAACCGTGAAACACTTATAATATCGATATGAGAAAAATATAAAAGGGATATGGTAACAGAAATCAGGAGTTTACCGCTTATATGTCGGAAAAAGTGTATATGTGAACGAATAAATGTGATTGAGGGACTTACGAGTGTCCTTCGAGAATTAATTTGTTGTTCGGGCTCACCAGTTTAGGATTTATCTCAGTTAAGTCAGGACCTGCTCCCGTATAGAGCCTGTAGCCCCTGGTCCTCGGTTTGTGACACGATAGCGAATATACTCGGCAGCGCGCAAAGCAGATCTCAAAACGCTGGAGCGGAACAACGTGTGTATTGGAGGAGCGCAACGGCGTGCAGACGACGTACACAGGCAGGGCAAGTGGTGCCACCAATAACGGTAATTGTTCAAATAAAAAAATTTGTTAGTCTTTGTCATCGAGTGCTTTATTGGTAGCACTACAAAGTGCCTCGAAGTCTTGTTTCGAAAAGCCGAAGTAGATTACGAGTGAGAATATAACAAAACCGAAAGAACATCGCAAAACAAATTTGTGGACATTTGTTGGTAGTGTACGGAACCCCCTGAGTTTTCTTGTTTGATAATGCTGAGGTTGAAATTTGCCGACGGTACTGAGTGAGAGATGTCTACTGCAAATTGGTCTCTAGGTTACCGCTCAGATACTCGACGGAACTCACTCTGGTCAGGGATTTATAATTCAATGTAAAATGATCAGTGGGTAAAAGTGAACTAGAGGTACTTAAGTCACACACAAAGCATTCAGATGGATTCGCTTTTAGGTCTAAATGGGAAGAAAAGCATTCTATTTGAGATAGATTTTCGTTGAATTTTCTAATATACGGATAGTTAAAAATAGCTTCATCAGCACATCTAAACTTTGGATGAAAATACAGACCGTTAGTATAGGTAGAAAATAAGGAAAGGTATAGCACTGCGCCCTGGAGTGCACTGGGGTTGTTAACACGTAACTTTGAGATGCTATGCTCAGCCTTAGTTTGACGAACTCGTTTATGAAAATAGTTCGACAGCCAGGAATGAACTTGTGTCGGACAGTCGAAAGCATCAAGCTTCTGGAAGAGACAGAATCCGGGTACAGAACCAAAGGCTGGAGAATAGTCAAGGAATATATAGCGAGCAGGCTTTCCGCCTTGGATCTTCGCACCGCATCCGTAATGTCAAGCATCTTGCAGGGCTTGCCCGCCTCCTGCCATTGTTATCATAATCATTAGTATTACTTTTTGAGAGCATCTGTGCACCTCCCTCATGGTCTAGTATTCTCTTTTCCAGCTGGCCGGCAAATTGCCGAAAGGGACAATACTTCCAAAGATCCGGGAACATTTGGGGTCAGGCCTCGAACCCGCGCACCACTTCCGTTAGCCAACGAAAATTTCAAAAAGCATTCCGGATAAGCTCTAAACGCCTCAAGTATCCAAGTTTCATTATGTCGCCTACTACCTCCTGAGGCTCCTACTTGCAGATGATATCAAACTAGTAGGGGAACCGACCTCAAGTCAACTTCAGGGATATTTAAACGGGATTAGTGCAAGGGCAGAAAATTTGGAGTTACCACTAAGTATGACCAAATGTAAGCACTTGTTGTCAGGCTGGGGAAGCAACGAAGATCGGTACGTAAGACTGCCTGTCCCTGTAAGGAATTTTTTATTACACGCTTGCACATGAGTGCAGTGGAAAGGGTTTACACCCCATAGCCACGAAGGCCCATTGTCTTATTAGGGACAACCGGAAACCAGACCCTTAGACTTGGAGTAGCAGGGAACCACATAAGGTAGGTTAGGTGTGGTAACGATCCGGGCGACTGGAATACCGTCTACCACCGCTACTGTCGTAAGAGAATAAGTCGTGCTTGTGCACTGGAGTTTTAGACCCGCTGAGCGGCGTATGTCGGCAGCGGTTAAGGAAAACGGGACGTTCTTGGATTTAAAAGAATGATGGTGGAGTTTTGGGGTTTATACACAAACTGTAGAGGGTCAGGTTGCACATTGAGGTCCGTTTAATCGCAGGTGAAAGCAGTCTTTTCAGTGAATTCAAGGGCGGCAGATGTGAGGGCAGTGGGGCGAAACCGCTTATCTCCACCAGTGATGTTGGTGCCCTTACGAATTGGAATTATGGTAACGACACCACAGGTCACGAAATGCACTAGTAGATGATTCGTTCATCAAGGTGGTGATCGGTGTGGCAAGTTGAGCAGCAGCATATTTGAGAATCACTGGAGAAAGACCATCAGGACCAGCAACCGACGAAGTTTTGGGTTTTGCAAAGAACTTTGAAAATGTCTGCCTGTAGAGAAAAGTTCAGGATCTGGAGAAAAAAGTGAAATATGCCTTTGCAGATCGTGCGCGTGCAACTCCCACAGAGGAGCACTGCATCCAGCACATCCGACCACCCTGTTTGTATGTGTCCGTGTCAAACGACTGTCGTTGTCGTCGTCGTTTCCATCGCGTCGGGGTCACGTTTGTTATCGCGTTACACTACTGTAGTCTGAAGTGCGCGGCACCGTGACATGAAGCTGCTCCAGTAATCAATAGAGTTATTTTTGGACGGAATCGTCAAGATCAATGTAAAAAGTCAAATGTCGTAAGGAACAACAAGCCATATCGCAACTCTCAAAAAAGACAAAATAAGTGAAGGGCATTTGGGAGAAAGAGCAATCTGCAAATCATGAAACGTCAACTTGCGAAACGGAGGCACCACAGACTAAACGAAATTGTTGTTGGGGACTACCTGCACTGACACTAACATAAAGATCTGAGGAAGACGGTAAGCTCAGGCTGTTTCGTGACTTTAAGGGACAAGCCGCGTCATATGAGCCGATACCCCGCCCTATACTAGTGTATTCAGGCCTAGCGGAACCTGCCTTGCCAAGATGGTGTTCCTCTCCTTTCATAAGTTCTCTGATAGGATTTGAAATAATTTCCTACCTAAGCTCAAATAGATAGCACCATCCGTCCCCATCAGATGTACCTGAAAGATTTGCTGTAGTGTTAGATACAGTCGACAACCATACCCTGAGTGCAGAATCACACGAGTTCCCAATAGGTGACGACCCGGACGACGGCGGATTACTGTCTACCACCAAAGTGACCAGCGATGACTGGGTTCCAACCTCTGACCTCCGAGATGGTAAGCAAACGCTCTAAACCATTCGACCACCACCAGTGGTATCCGTAGGGACGTATTTGTGCAACTCTAACAAGGAAAATGATGTCAAAGATCGTCGTTTTTGAAGCCTACTTGAGCTGGAGTTCTGTGTAACAGACGCAGCGTTTAAGTTTTCCTTGGTTACTTACCAGTGTTCATTTCGGTCATGGGGATCCGGCTGCATCAATAACCGCGTATGAAACTTTACCCGGAAGGCAGGTCGTCGTTTATTGTCTAGGAACAACTGTGTGGGATGAGTGACTTGTGCTTTGGTGCGACGACAAACGAGACGTGAACGGAAGCGAGTTCGTACTAAGGTGTAATCAGACTTAATAGTGTAAGGTTATTTGTGTAGTGCCCGAGATCAATCTCAGTAGGTGTTGAATTCAATACCAGAACTCCTTTGTTTCTGGCGTCGTCCATTGTTTCCTAAGTTTTTCGTAATTTTGTTTGTCTAATCAAGTGTTCGTCTACTCTGTTATCCACAGCTGTGATGAAACAATCGGCATTGGTATTCCTTAACAAGTTTGCACATCGGGGTTTACACACTTCTACCGCGTTTTTCGTGAAGGGAAAGACATTGGAGCCCAATCCTGTTCCTGGAAGCAAAGAACATTTAGATCCAAACGCATGGGCAAAGCGTCTCTTCCAGTTACACGAAAAACGGAAGGTAAATTCAATCAGCACTGCAGTCGCTTCGCCTCTGCATATGGTTTGCCGATTAAAGCCACTAAAAGGGGTGCCCTATTACGAACGTGCAGTCCTTGAGAAGTATGGACTAGGTGGAGGCGTTAAGGTATCTGATTTGTTAATCATTATCGTTTTTAGAACTTCCATTGGATCGTTGTTGAAAACACACCATCCGTGAACAGTGAACTGAACACCGTCAAACACCTACTGAGGATTCAGCCAGTGACTTTTCCTCAAGGATTACCAACAGACACCGACGATCTAACAAAGTGTCGCTTGATGCCCGATGGCCGTTTCCTTAGAACGCGTGGGCAAACTGTCCGCGGCGAAGTCGTTTCGGATTCTCATGGTATTGCTATAAACTCGCACAGAGAATCAAATGAATTCGAGAATAACGACCTAGAAAAGGTTTGCGTTTTCATCTTGAAACTTGTGCATTCATATCCCGAAAAGTTCAGTTATTGCATCTCATTTCCAAAAGACGACTGCGTCCTTATGTTGGGCACAGGTAGTTTATTTTGAGAACTGAAGCATGATGACCACGAATAAATACATGACCATAGAGCAGTGTTTTGAACCCTGTTGAGTTTTACCCCCAGGATCAAACTAGAGAAGGATTCTCCCTTCTGCTTTTCCCCGGATATCTTGGAACCGACCTTCTGGAGCATAGCGACAGTAAGACATCACTTTGACAAATTGTAATGAATTGGGTGCCTCCGTAACCCGAGTTATGCAGAATCATTCATTTTAAAACCAGAACTGAGTCAAGCCGTAGAGGCCAGGCAACAGTGATTAGTTTCCCACTTGGTGGTTGCATATCTCCGCAGTACCCATTCCGTTGTTCATAAACCAAAACTACAGAACACTGTTTCGACTGTCGCTCACGATAATTAAGACCTCGCTGTCTGAATGGGGTTGGTAAATGTAAGCTGACTACTGCCTAGACTTTCTGTGGACCCCTGCCGACCTCTCCCACTTCCTCCATTTCTCACTAATTAGTCCTCTTGGGAGCTGGAAAACGACTCAGTATTGAATAGAGTTGTATCCAACATAACACTCATGAACTAGCAGTTTCACTAGTCTCGCGAAAAACAACGATGGAGCCCTCAGCGTGTGTCTTCATGCAAGTTGATTAACAAGTTTACCACCCTCGAATCGTGAGACAACTAGCAAGTGAACGCAAGCAGAATATAGATGAATGACGCGAACATTGTTGCGCGGTTGGCCGCTCATGAACTGTTTGCGTTGCATTTCCTGCCCACATGAAATTCGAGATACCGGACCGTAATAGATGCGCTACAAACTTCGTTTATGGCTTCAGTTCGGTTTTTCATCAGAAACTGAAATTCAGCAACCGGTAGTCCTACTGGAAGGAAAATTGACATTCCATCCGGGAACGAACTAGATGAAAGCATCTGTCGTTTGCAACACTAAATCGCGATCAATTGAGACCTGGTGAACGAAAATAGCCGAATGTGACTGGCGCTTCGATCGATAGCCAACGACTGCTCAAGGCAATTCGTGACACCAGTGGTCGGTCTTTTGTTAGCAGAACAATATCCGACAACCTTTGGCTGCCAATCTACAGAGAGAAAAAACGTATTGATCACTTGACCGAGCACTTTGGCCAAGCATTAATGTAATGCTGATATCGTGATCAATCGTGCGTCTTCGAAAGTTCTCTAATGAAAATGGCAGTACAACCATGCACTGGAGTATTGGCGCGCAGAACCGCCAATTTTGGCACGTTTCTCTCAACTCTTCAAAATCGGCGGCCTTTCCCTGGGTCGTCTTTAGTCCGGCAACTCGCGTCCAGGCATCACAAGGTAAATTATCTTCTGAAAGGAATCGTGTATTAACTACAAACCATCGTGGGGAGACTCTCACTGATCCTAACCAGTTTATGAATTGGGTATTCGCGAATCACAGACCGCATTTCGCCCAGATCACAGCGGCATCATCAGCTCTTTAAAACGAGAAGGGCATTAGAGTAAGGAGAGTTAATCCTACCCTTGCTACCCCCAGGAAAGTACGTCAGACTTGACAATCAACTGAACTAGTCAAACGTGGTCTGAACGTAAATCTGTCCGTCGCTCATGAGGAGCGCTTTAGAGTTGGCCTGTTTTACATCTCCCTTTCTGGTATCTTTTTACTTATTGAAAATCACCAATGATTTCTCCCATGCCTTAACCCAATGGGGTTATCTTCCCACCGTTCTCACTTCTTATTTCAAAAGTGCCGCACCTTTCGTACTGGGTGTTCTACAACGGACCATCACCACCGTTTTCCTTTTCTATATACCTGCCCACTACACTCACTCTCACTGGTTCTTGCCTATAAATAAACAGGTCATGTAGTATTTGATATACCTTACTTTTAACGGCATTGGTTCCCATTCTACAGCAAAGTGTCTTGGACGCATCTCAGTGAGCTCTGAACCAAAAGGTGGCTGCTGACTCTTCGAAATGTGCTTATGCGTTTTCCTCTCTTAAGGCGTGACGAATACGTCATCTTAGAGTTCATTCCTTGCGTGGAGTGGACCTTTCGTTTCCCTAGTTGACGTTCAAAATATCCCACCACCGGTTGACAAGATATTGAAATCTACTACTGTTCTCGGGCAAACTTACGGAATTTATCTGTAGACGCAGTCCGTGTTGTATCTTATTATCTCCTCTCTGCTTAGTTTCACATAGCTCAGCGTGAAAAGCTGGTGTCTTCCTCGCTGCAAGATAGGATCCACTTGGGACACAGTTGTACTTCCAGTCTCCACTGAACGAACGATCTCACCTGTATTTATGATTACTCTATTAGTAGCCTACTCACTAGCATGAAATCTATAATACACTGGCAACCGGAAACATTGCGATAGTCCTCTGTTCAAACGGAAACAACCCACCTCTTCATTCTCTAAATGCTTTGAATTCATTGCCTACATGCATTCAATTTCAATGGAATTCAAAGAGCAAATCACAGTATTCGTCTGTCAGAAGTCATTTGATGGGATAAGTGAGACTTCTTGATATTATTCGCAGTTATGCATTGATATAAACTGCAAATGTCTTCAGAACAGTTAATTTCACTGAACTCGGAGTCCAGCAACGTTTGCGCTGGGAACCTTGTGCAAACACCGAGTGGTTTTATCGTGTATTGAAATTTGACTTCCGTTAGGATCACAAATCATTTGGTCATTTTTGATTTATAAATTTTTTGCCTGAAATTGACTTTCAGTCATCTTTTTACTTGTCAGCTGTTTGCTCACGCGAAAACTGGTGAAAGTGGCTACTTAACTCGATCTTATCTTCGTCAATTCCACAATCGACGTTGGAGCAAACAAGAACTGTTCAGTGAACACTTCGCCTCTCACTACCGCTACAGACTTAATCAGGATGGACTAGAGTATCGTTACAGTCGCTTGTGGCGTCTAGACGACGCTATGTTTCAATCGGCACAAAACCAGTTCAATTCATACGGAACAAGGAAGACTCCTAATCAGAATCGGTTCCAGGCCAACTGGATGACATACCCATGGTCCAGGTTCTAGCAACCTATGCGAATTTCCTTAATAAACTTTGACCTGCAATACGACTTTGTCATTTTTACATGCACATGAGTGCAGCGGAACGGGATGGCCTATAAGCTCAAAGGCCCACTACCTTGTTAGAGATGGCCGGCAACCAGGCCCTGAGAACCAAATAAGGTCCCAATAGGTCAGGTGTGGTAATGAGCCGGACGACAGTGAATTACTGCCCACGACCAAAGCGACCGGCGGTGGGGGAGTACGAACCTCTACCCCTGAGGTGAGAAGCAAACGCTCTAAGCCACTCGACCAACATCGGCGACTGCTTACTCCGCGAACAATGTTTCCATATCCTGATGCAAAGGTTGCTGTTTTTTGGGTGGAGACCCAAAAGCCTGGAAGATAATCCGCTTGTTACCATCGTAAACTGACTTGACAAACTCAATTCCCCGTATGTGAATATAAAATCCTACGGTTACTCGAAACAAACAAAAGATCAACCGTTAGAAGAAACAAAGGTCTTAATGTTTTGTTTTACTTGTCACTGGAAAGGTGAAACATTTAGCTGCAAATAATAAAGAAAGCGTGGGACCGAATGACGAGTCGAGCCGAAAGCCACGGGATGAAGTGAGCAGGTATCACAGAGAGTTATTGTATTTAGGCTGAATTTTGCAGGAAGTCCCGAATTATTAGACACCTGCGGCGATTTGTCTGTTGACTTTCTGAATCAGTTTCCTATCCAACATTAATTGTCGTTCACGTATCAAGGCATAGGAAGCCAAACCAATCAGTGATATAACGCATTGGAATAGAAGAAAGCGACGATAAAACTTGAAATTGTCCGGTAGTTGTGAAGCACACTCATCCTGAAAATAGGAAAAAAACATTGGTGATTAACACGACTACCGACTATCAATGGGTTCAGGCCCACCAGAAACGTTAATTCCTAACAATGGTCGGTAGATCCGACGGAGCGAACTCATCTGGCTGGTGAAGTGATCTGAAGTAAAAGTTAAAAAAAAGTTTATAAGGCACTGAAAACAGATCGTCGAGTAGACCATTTTGAAAATCAATTTCGCTGTTCGGGACCCGATAGGGTCTTCGCAGTTTTTCCTGTTGAAACTTTTTAGATGCTCGAGTGAACTTCAAATACAAGTGAAAATGAAATAATATACTTGAGAGCTAACGCGCATCAAGTTTGCCGGTTCGACTTGGGTGATGACTGCTGGAGTATGAAGCCAAATCTGCGGCTTTGGGGTGAATTATAGGTCGCTCTCATTCTCGATTACAGATCACGTACTGGGTGTAAAGGTCATTGCAACATTCCTGGTACCAAGGCAACTAGTACTCGTAGTACTATACCATCTTGCGTTATTTCACTAGATCATCTGACTACGTTCAGATCGCGATTTCACCATTCAGGTCTCCATCTTATGTTAAGTGCCCAAACAACAGTACGCACGGTTTTTTAATGACTAGTCTTTTCTGACAATAAAGAAGCATTTAGTTCGGCCAGATGGGTGCTATTATTTACCTTATTCTTCCAAAAAGACGTTGCTAGCAAACCGTAGGATTCACACGCTTCCGGTTGGTCGCTGATCTGCAGTAGGGTGGATAGTTCGTCTGAAGCCAATGGCGTTCATTGGAAATGCTCCACTTCAAGCCATCTATTACTAACTTTTACTTGTGCACGACTACCTCCTGCTAGTAGACAAGTCGGCCCTATGGATGTCGTTGCCCATGTGCGGCGGTTGAATGCAAGTTTGGTGCACACCATGATCCAGTTTTTTTAGAAGCGGAAATCGTAGATCATACGCAGGCCTAAACGCTCCAAGTCCCCGGTGATACTGATCCCGGTCCTTAAGGCAACGGTGCCGTCCGGGACACGGGGCAGGGCAGATAGTCTTTTCTAGACAGTTCCATGTCAGGTCGCCGGATGTGCTGTAGTCGGCAACGTTGGAGAATGATGAGAAGCTGGTCAAAATCGAAGCAATGCCTTTCTGTGTCGATGTCTGATACCCTTTCCTGCCAGTCTGTATGGAAGATTCACCGTAAACACCAACATCTTGATATCCTCAGCTCACACTGGCCAGGATTTAAACTCGTATATGAGAGCGAGTCGGACAGCGGCACAAAAGATGCGGGTGTAATCCGAAGACTGATTTCGCTGCGTGTTCACAGCACGAGTCGAACATAAGGGAACGCTCTCCACGCACTGTCAGTCCTTGATAGTGCTTCGTCCTTTGCTTGGCCATTCGAAAGCAGAGCCAATTCGATTCATCTGGGGGATGGTGCACTTTTGAATTTGGAACTATGAGCAGATCCTGAGGGGGGAATCGGTTGTTGTCCCATCTTAAAGAAGGGCTCGGGTAGTGACTGCTAACCGTAGCGTCGAAGATGCTCGTCAGTCAAACTTAGCAGGTTGTATCAAATGCGTTTCGCGCCGGTCGTGGATATATCGATAAATCACTATCCGATAGCTGCTAGAATATTGCCACACCCTCTAAAACCATCGTGTTCCGGCACATTCGCGCGATCCTCGACTTTGTCGATAGGACTGAACTATGGTACTGTTTGTTGAGAAACAGTATCTGAGAAGTGTGTCTTTCCTTAGGTTGTGTTGGGGCTTACGGCCAGCTTTTGCCCCCTTTAGTCGCCTCCGCTGGAGTATGTCAAATTGCCCTATACCCCCATTTCTTTTAAAATTTGCCATAACCGATCTTCTACGGGATTCTCTGCCTGGTCTTCCAAGCGGTGGAGTCGAACTCCTCACAGAAAACTGGATTTTCGACTTAGAACACCCCGATGGTATCGTCTTGCTGAGTGATAATGCATATGCAGGGCAACACGTTTAGGACCGCTTGGTGATTGAGGTGTCCAGATACAGTGTTTGCGCTTCCCAAGTGCAAAACACTTTCAAAAGACTGGCAAGAGCTTTTGCTGATCAGCTAGAGTAAGTCGACGGCTTTGAATACCTCAGGAGTTTTATTACAGCTCGATGTGATAAAGGGGAAAGCACATCATGAACAGCGAGAGCTAGAGCAGCTTCCGCAGACCTGTGGCGCCGCCTAGACATCCGGCTTTTTCTAGAGAGACGAGCGTATATCGCCGCGGTTCGTACTGTTTTACTCCAAGATTTCGCGTTCCAGCCGATCGGACCGACAACGGTGACCGACTCATCCAGCTTTGTTCCGACTATGAACTAACCCTAGCGTGTATAAATTTCTCGCGCTAAAGTGGCCCCACCTAACCTGGCGTCCTCCTGTGTTTTCACAGCGTTGGGCTCAGATCGACCACATTACTATCGGTTACCGCTAGTGCGGCTCAATTCAAGATTGTCGATCATTTTGGTTCACGTCTGTAGGTACCAATCACGCTGTTGTCCGCGCACGTTTCAGCCTACGTCTCGTAGATGGCCGAAATAACACCAAAGCCGACCGTTCCGCGCAGCTGCTACTGAACGATAACCATTGATCCGCTTTGCAAGCAGAATTATCCACCAGGTTATCGATGCGGTCAAATGCCCATGATCCAAAACAGTGATAGTCAGAGATTCAGGAGGCTTTATTTGAGGCTACCAATGCTGCCCAATGTCCAACGACACACGAATGGATGCCTGTATCCTCAATTGCACTGTTAGACGCTCGGATTCCAGATGAGGCATGGAGGAGAAATGACCGTGGGCAGCGGTGGATTACGAGGAGTAAGGAGAGGGAAAAAGCTGCGACGATTGTCGATAGCCGCAACCTTTTCTGACTAGTTAGAAATACCGGTCCCCGAAAGCCAGGCGTTTGTGAACTGATCACAGAGGCAAACGGCTCATTGACTCAGGCTCAAGAGCATCGGCTAGTTTGTTGGGCGGATCACTTTGAGAAGCAGTTTAGTTGGCCTTGATCCACGACAGGTTTGCTTACTAGCACGATCGATACCAATCCTCCGTCGGAAGCAGAGGTTCTCCCTGAGAAAAGCTACCTTAGACGATATAAGGCTGCCAGACCAGATGCATTACCTTCGTCTGTTTTCAATGACGATGGCTCAGCATTGGTACTGGAGTTGACGAAACTCCTCCGTTTGGTACGGGATAATGAACAAGTTCCGAAGAGTTTTTGAATCAGTGATTGTTCCCATTTACAAAAAGGTGGCAAGTCTTCCTGCGAAAACCACAGGGGAACAAGTTTGGTTAGCATTGCATCTAAAATGCTTGCTGGTATTACTCCCCGCCGATTGTCAATCGCTCGCGAACAATGCTCACGCGAGAACCAGGCTGGGTTTAGACTTGGCCGAGGATGTGTTGATCGAATCTTCATTCTTCGACAAATTTTGAAACAGGCACACCTTCCACAGACAATCTCTGTTCTTCTTGATCTTAAAGCATCCTTCGGCTCAGTCGGCCGTACAGTGCTCTGGCGCTGCCTCTTGTTGAAGGGTGTACCAGAGAAATTCATTTCTATCGTAAAGTCGTTTTAAATGAACAGCTGAAGTCGAGTCAAGGCTTACGACGCTCTTTCATCCGAGTTAGCCACGAGAAGTGGTGTACGTCAGGGTTGCCCCCGTTCGCCTTTTCCCTTCAACTTCGTGACTGATATGATCCTAGAGACCACACATTTGTCAGGTGATGATAGTGGCATTGAAGTTTTCCCGGGCGGAGATATCAGATCTCGAATACGCAGGCGACAGTTCTTCTAAATGAAGATCCAGGTAAGTTGCCAGCCTTTCTGGACAGCTTGACGGACTGTGTGGTAATGTTCGGTACGCGTTTTGCACCTTAAAAGTGCAAGATGCTATTGCAGGATTGGGTTGGTCTAACACCAAACCTTTAAGTATCTGGAGAAACTATGGACCCGGTGGATAAGTTGTTATCTAGGCAGCTGCATTTCATTCAGAGGTCAGATATCGGATGAGGTGTCTTATCGTACACAGAAAGCTGGTTCGGCTTTTGCCAGTATGTGGCGTCGACATGACATCCGTTTATCTATCAAGGGTCGAGTGTACGCTGCAACCGTCAGGCCCGTTCTTTTCATGGTTCAGAAACACGGCCACTAATGGTACAGGCTGTACGAAGATTGTCAGTATTTGAACACCGATGTCTTCGTAGCTTTGTTCGAATATGGTGGGTGGTTTTGCGGAGTCTTAGATTCACGAACCCCATCATTAGATCAAGTACTTAGGCTCACCAGGCTAAGATGGTTGGGACGTGTGCTGCGCATATCGCGTGACAGAATTCCTCGGTTCGCAATGTTCGCTAAGTCAGATGACGGTTGGAAGATGAGTGAGGCTGGCCACTATACAACATGGAAGAAACGTATGAAAAACCAAACCAGTGGACTTTGCCATGTAGGGCGTGTTAGACTTCCTGAGTGGAATACAAGATACCCTCCCATTCTACAGTTGGAGGATACCGCTATATGTCGCACTTTCGTATCTATGAGTTTCCTTTATCTACTCGATATCATTATTTGTAATTCTATTATTACTCTTTTCACGTTCCTATTCTCATTATTTCCCATTGAGGTTGCCGCTAAGAGACAAAAATTAAAGCCACCGCACCCAATGTATGGTTAATAGTTGTCTGAACTGAACTCTACGGTTGCGAGACTTGATCAGGCTCCCGGAATTTTCGTCGCCGGACATTTGGTCGCCAGGTATTTGGATGACTGAATTGCGCTATATTCATTTAAGTCTGTCAAATGTCACACTCTCAGAAAGTAGCAGAAACCCAATCCCAAACCTTTTTTCATTGTTTTCAACCTGGAAATGTACTACTCCCAAAATGTCACAGTCTGTATGATGTTCCCATTATCGCTCAAACCAATCTCAGTCTCTCAAAAGTAGCAACCGGTTGGTTAAGACAAGACCAGTGATGAATCCTGTTTTGCCTGCCGCATGTAATCGTTAAGGCGAGTCGTTTTGTTCACTTACTGAGGTAGTCACGTGGATCAAGTGTCTATCACCTCAAGAAGGACAAAGGCTTGAATTCCAGATTTACCAGGCACTGCCGTGGTAGACCGCACTAGTATTTCAGCTGACCGTAGTTTCAAGCCTTCGGCTTTAGAAATTCCGGTGTGAAGCTGTTGTGAGGTCATAACAGTCAAAATAATTTGACTGTGATGCATTTGCATAACAGCATACGGCAAGCCTTTTCGTTTACCGACTCGTGATCAATGTATGTCTTTATAACTTTGGATTACCAGGTGTTAACTATAAATCCCGAGAATGGCCAAGGGGACGGGCCACGTCTAACCCACTTACTGAGGGTGTGACAGTTGACAGACTTAAATGAATGTAGTGTAATTCGATCATCCAAATGTCCGGACACGACTTGATCATTCAGCGATGAGGATGCTCGACGTTTTTATGTGTTCGACAACCGACGTCTCTGAACCACTGCCCGCGTCTGGTGGGTATCGACGAGGTGTCGTCGAGTTGGGTGCGGATAGCCCCCTTATTAACGAAGTGATCGCTCTGCACCACCTCCGATGGCTTGGACATATTTTGCGAATTCCTGTCTGTCGTCTACCTTTTCGTGCTCTATTCGCGCGCGCTGGGCACGGCTGGAATAAACGATGTGGTGGTCAGGCCATGACTTAAAGGTATGAAGACGCCAGCATCAGCACTGGCTTCGGTTGGTGTTTCCCACCTTCTCGGTTGGGGACTATCGTTGAAGGACATGGCTCAGAATGAAGTCAGTGACGCAAGTGCTGTATGACCTGTCTGTTGAACTCTCACGTTCCTTAGATACAAAAATGTCACCCCGACAAAAATATCAAAAAGTCAACGGTTTAAAAGGAAACAAAGTCACAGCGTTAGCGTTTTCCCGCCTGCTTCTTATATTCTGTTGTACTCCTCATTCCCGATTTTCTAACTCTTGTTGTTACGTCCGCATTATGCTTGATTTCAAGTCGGTGTAAGATCTTTATATATATATATATATATATATATATATATATATATATATATATTCGACTGGCTAGTAGACAGCTGCTGGGCTGACGGCCCAGAGCGAATCGAGAAGCCTTAGCTTTTGCTGTCGACTGCAGAACTAATGGGCCTCATGAGGAAAACGAGTCAATCGAGGACTTGTTGAAGAATTGTAGGGGATTCCCCGAGCACGAAAATATCGTCCACAAACTCCAGGTCTGAGGTGTGCATTGTTGGACTCAGCTGGACATGAGGGTAGACAGCGTTTTGTTCGTCGTTCAGGTGGAATAGTTAAATAGCATCGGTGACAGAGCAGCCCTATCCCTCTTCGGAACTAATTGCGAACTCCGATTGTAAATCGGTCTTCAGAAAGGCTATTTGTGGTAAACGAAACGTGGACGATCATTTCTGACAACGCTGTTACTAAACATTAAACGTTTACATTTGATATTTCACATGGTGCGTCATTTTTTCTCGATACACTCTGAAATGATTTCGACCCCGATACATTAGAGGCTAGTGGGATTTCATTATTGCCCCTTTCCGTGTAGGGATAAAAACTCGCCACCACCACTATTCATCGCTTTACGGTGGGACGAGTCAACTGTTCACTGTAGAGTGCTCGCGTGAACTACTTCATACACTAATGACAAACAGTGCAATCCGGTGTGTGAAAATTGGTAAACACAGGATGTCATTACCACAGTCAACAGAACACTGCCATCCCTCGGAAACGAATTGCTGAACTTACGCCGACGCATTTCTCTGATTTATTTTCATTTGGAGATTGACTATCAGCTAAAACTGGTGTTAACACAATAATGGAAACCTACCTGCGCGATAACGACCAAATATCCGTCTATCCAAGACTTCAGCCTGGGAAAGGTACATAATTACAATGCTGCAAAGAACATCACGGAACCATCAACATGAATACACGTACACTATAACTGCGCAGGCAGAGAGGGCGCAAAACCTCGCAGATAGCTGAATTTTCATTGTACGGGAGTCGGTGAAGTGCGAAAGACGTTTATCTGATAAAATGTGTGCGAGGATATGTATTAGGAGAGCATTTTCGACACTGAAGAGGAAAATCTAAAACGAAAACGTTCATGACTGATTGGGTCTGGCCAAATGAAATGGATGTCACATTTTAAATAAAGACAATCAATCAACTGAAACAACAGAAAATGACAATGTGCAGTCCCGCAGTGCACACACACACACTTCTTTATGGATTCAACTCCATTGAGACCGCATTAGAAGGGCAGTGGGTAAGACAGCTTATTTAACGGTGTGCAGAGATGGATTAAAAAAAACCGGTTACAAACTGCCAAAAATAATAAGTATAGTAATCGACAAATGAAGGAAAGCAGGCTCGTTAAACAGTAACTTCATAAGGTCGACAAAAATTAAAAATTACCAAAAACTACGTCAGATAAATTAAACTCTTTAAGTGAAGCAGACAGATATCGTTTGGGTTACTCAAGTCACAAGTATATCTGTCCACTACTTGATTATCGATGTTTTGCGAATGCTTGCCTGTCGTCTACCTTTCCGTGCTCTATTCGCAAGTGCTGGGCAAGGCTGAGAGAAGTGACGCGGTGGTCAGTCCGTGACTTGACGTAGGAGCATAAAGAAGCTGGCATCAGCATTGACTTCGGTTGCTGCTTCCCGCCTCCTTGGTTCGGGCCCAAGGAACGAGGACTATTGTTGAGGCATATGGCTCGGAATATGAGTCAGCGGCGCGAATTATGTACGGTCTGTCTGTCGAACTCTCGCGCCCCGTAATTGCAAAAATGTCATTCTTACATCCAAAATAACAAAAATATCAAAGA
This sequence comes from Fasciola hepatica, assembly GCA_948099385.1. NCBI lineage: Eukaryota > Metazoa > Platyhelminthes > Trematoda > Plagiorchiida > Fasciolidae > Fasciola > Fasciola hepatica. Next base: position 1,561,910 of record CANUEZ040000029.1, on the reverse strand, counting down.
GTGTACGATGAGAAGAGAAACAAATCAAAGCGTTTTATTTTCTTTACTAACTTCCTTTCACTGTGTCTTACTTCTTCCCTGTTTTTGTTACTTCTGTTGCTGAGCTCGGACCATGCTTGATTTCTGTCGAAACGCAGCACTAGACGTGTGCCGGTAGAGCCATAGGAGAGGCCGACACCGAGACCAGCTAAATTGTCTGGAAGTGCTTCACCCAGCGATCGAGACGCCGCTTGTGATTGTGAATTCGCGAACCGTCAGTCCCACAGATTGTTTCGCTCACACCTGATAGCCTCCTAGCGGTAACTTGAATGAGATAGAACAGCTTGCGGGAACTTCCCTTGACGGAAGCACGTTCTATCTCTGATGCATGTTGCGACTACCAGGTTTCGCGGTCCCTATGTATATATATATATATATATATATATATATATATATATATATATATATATATATATATATATATATATATACAACCACACCGCCATACTTCAGGACGAGTAATAGCTTACGGCAAGCTTTCGCCTACCTCCGTTGTTTCCAGTGGAGTCGTCGCTGGTGCTCTGTTATCGATCCGCTTTTTGGATTTAGTCCTTAGCCCTATGCACCCAATGGAACAAGCGGAACGTGGACGGGGCAGCATCATTTGGACAAGGGGCTGCCCAACTTAGGCAGACGATAGCTGCCCAATGAAGTGCGATGACTTCTCCCACCGTTGAGAAAGACTTCAGGTACTCCGCTGCTACGTCCATCTGGTGAAGTTCTTTATACCAGCAAACTGTTTCTCTCCGTGTTTATTCTCTGGAGTTTTCTTTCCAGCAACTGGTTCAGTGACTGGCCTTCGTCTGGCCTCTACCATTGACGTGTCAGGCATGATTGCATCTCTGGCTTAAGGAAGCCATCTTGCATATCTTTTTGCGTCATGGAGGCACGCAAACCGTCACACCACGCCAAGGTGCAGTCTCGTCGTGATGGGGAATAATGGTTCGCGCAACGTCGAATATTCATTTGCGTTATTCACACCTGACTTGTCGTACCACAACAGCGTAGCTGGTAGAGCATCCGCCCGGTAAGCAGAACGACGCCGATTTGATTCCGGCTCTGACCGTTGGACTTTTGTGTGTGAAAAATGCAAGTGAATGTTCTGTTATATAAGATTCAGGCAGCTCGTGCCAATAATATATATATATATATATATATATATATATATATATATATATATATATATATATATATATATATATATATATATATAATGTTTACACGGCCTGAGATCAAGCAACGTGCCAGCACAACAACAGAAATTACGAAATAGGGGAAAGGGAGTACAAAGAGTGAGCGCAGGCACAGGCTCCTGTCAATCTTGCAAAAGTACTTTGCACCTGGAAGGTACAACGTGCATTCCATACTTGGATACCTCAATCGCTGAGCAGTCCAAAGTACGTCGCACTGCTTGCGCATTATCTTTCAGCAAGGCAATATCATCGGCATATTCCAAGTCGGAAGTTGCGTCCCCTGGGATGAGTTTAACTCCACCGGTCAAAATACTAGACAGAGCATTTCGTAGATCGTCTTTGGCAAAGTTGAAGAAAAACGAGGGTATAGGACAACCTCGTTGAACTCCACTGGAGACGAAAAAAGAGGGCGAAAACTGGTCGATCTGAGGTGTGACGACAACTCTTTGAGGACTGATACATACTTCTCAGGTACTCCATTTCTCAACAGACAATTGCACAGTACAGTCCTATCGATGGAGTCAAAGGTCACACGAATGTCCAGAAACAAAATGACTGTCGGTCTTTAGAAACTGTGACGGTGCTCCAGCATTTGTCGGAGGGCAAAGATTAGATCGATACATCCATGACCGGCGCGAAACCCAGCCTGTGCCTTGCGAGTATGCTCTTCATGCGTTTGGTACAACCTATGAAGTATGACAGACGCTGAAGGAATGTCATCGGAGCCCGGCGATTTGTGACTTCCTAAGGCCTGGATCTCCGCCTCGGTAGGTGGGTCTGTCGAAACGCAGCACTAGACGTGTGCCGGTAGAGCCATAGGAGAGGCCGACACCGAGACCAGCTAAATTGTCTGGAAGTGCTTCACCCAGCGATCGAGACGCCGCTTGTGATTGTGAATTCGCGAACCGTCAGTCCCACAGATTGTTTCGCTCACACCTGATAGCCTCCTAGCGGTAACTTGAATGAGATAGAACAGCTTGCGGGAACTTCCCTTGACGGAAGCACGTTCTATCTCTGATGCATGTTGCGACTACCAGGTTTCGCGGTCCCTATGTATATATATATATATATATATATATATATATATATATATATATATATATATATATATATATACAACCACACCGCCATACTTCAGGACGAGTAATAGCTTACGGCAAGCTTTCGCCTACCTCCGTTGTTTCCAGTGGAGTCGTCGCTGGTGCTCTGTTATCGATCCGCTTTTTGGATTTAGTCCTTAGCCCTATGCACCCAATGGAACAAGCGGAACGTGGACGGGGCAGCATCATTTGGACAAGGGGCTGCCCAACTTAGGCAGACGATAGCTGCCCAATGAAGTGCGATGACTTCTCCCACCGTTGAGAAAGACTTCAGGTACTCCGCTGCTACGTCCATCTGGTGAAGTTCTTTATACCAGCAAACTGTTTCTCTCCGTGTTTATTCTCTGGAGTTTTCTTTCCAGCAACTGGTTCAGTGACTGGCCTTCGTCTGGCCTCTACCATTGACGTGTCAGGCATGATTGCATCTCTGGCTTAAGGAAGCCATCTTGCATATCTTTTTGCGTCATGGAGGCACGCAAACCGTCACACCACGCCAAGGTGCAGTCTCGTCGTGATGGGGAATAATGGTTCGCGCAACGTCGAATATTCATTTGCGTTATTCACACCTGACTTGTCGTACCACAACAGCGTAGCTGGTAGAGCATCCGCCCGGTAAGCAGAACGACGCCGATTTGATTCCGGCTCTGACCGTTGGACTTTTGTGTGTGAAAAATGCAAGTGAATGTTCTGTTATATAAGATTCAGGCAGCTCGTGCCAATAATATATATATATATATATATATATATATATATATATATATATATATATATATATATAATGTTTACACGGCCTGAGATCAAGCAACGTGCCAGCACAACAACAGAAATTACGAAATAGGGGAAAGGGAGTACAAAGAGTGAGCGCAGGCACAGGCTCCTGTCAATCTTGCAAAAGTACTTTGCACCTGGAAGGTACAACGTGCATTCCATACTTGGATACCTCAATCGCTGAGCAGTCCAAAGTACGTCGCACTGCTTGCGCATTATCTTTCAGCAAGGCAATATCATCGGCATATTCCAAGTCGGAAGTTGCGTCCCCTGGGATGAGTTTAACTCCACCGGTCAAAATACTAGACAGAGCATTTCGTAGATCGTCTTTGGCAAAGTTGAAGAAAAACGAGGGTATAGGACAACCTCGTTGAACTCCACTGGAGACGAAAAAAGAGGGCGAAAACTGGTCGATCTGAGGTGTGACGACAACTCTTTGAGGACTGATACATACTTCTCAGGTACTCCATTTCTCAACAGACAATTGCACAGTACAGTCCTATCGATGGAGTCAAAGGTCACACGAATGTCCAGAAACAAAATGACTGTCGGTCTTTAGAAACTGTGACGGTGCTCCAGCATTTGTCGGAGGGCAAAGATTAGATCGATACATCCATGACCGGCGCGAAACCCAGCCTGTGCCTTGCGAGTATGCTCTTCATGCGTTTGGTACAACCTATGAAGTATGACAGACGCTGAAGGAATGTCATCGGAGCCCGGCGATTTGTGACTTCCTAAGGCCTGGATCTCCGCCTCGGTAGGTGGGTCTGTCGAAACGCAGCACTAGACGTGTGCCGGTAGAGCCATAGGAGAGGCCGACACCGAGACCAGCTAAATTGTCTGGAAGTGCTTCACCCAGCGATCGAGACGCCGCTTGTGATTGTGAATTCGCGAACCGTCAGTCCCACAGATTGTTTCGCTCACACCTGATAGCCTCCTAGCGGTAACTTGAATGAGATAGAACAGCTTGCGGGAACTTCCCTTGACGGAAGAACGTTCCATCTCTGATGCGTGTTGCGACTACTAGGTTTCGTGGTCCCTATGAAGACTCGCATTAAGTGCACGTCTTGTTTCGAGACGTGCTGCGCTATACTCGCTTCCAGCCCGAACGACTGGCGTGCGTCCAGAAGGCGTGCAGATTCAGCAGAAACCCGAGGTTTTGAGGCAATACGAGACAGGCCGCAACTTACTAGACCAACAGAATGCAAAGCATTCTTGATAAGCGAACAGTGCTTTTTTATGTTATCAGGTGGGGCTACATCCAGATTTTCAGCTAGCGCGTTCTGGAAAACGAATAAGCGAGGTGGATCAGAGAGCTTATTGCAGTCTAACTGTCGTTGTAGCATGTATTTTGGGCGCTCGCCGAAGCACATGGACAACTTGGTGCAAACTAATGCGTGGTCGGGACCAAGGGGTGTGCTCCAGTACAAGCGACAATCTTGTATGTGACCTCACCATTTGTGGCTTATTGCGATGTGGTCAATCTGGGTCCACTCTTCACTCGAAGAGGGCCGACGCCACGTGGCGTACCAACGATAAGGACATCTCAAGTTCGTACTGGCGAGAAACAGGGGATGATCTGAGCACAGGGCCAGCAACAGTTCCTTGTTTTCAGAGTTCCCTCTCTTTTATTCAACCTCTGCCTTCTGTCCCCAACCACCTCTCTTTGCCCCATCTATCCACCCATAATGCTCCCACTGATAACACGGCCGATACTCGCAACGATTTATTGTCAAATAGTATCGGGAATAATCCTTTATCTGGTAACTCACATTTCCTAAAGCCTCGTCGGCCTCTGAATCTCGGCTCCTTCAACGTGCGTACACTCATGCAGGCCGGTCAGCAGGCGTGCCTAGCCCTCAAAATGAACTTTCTGAAAATTGACGTCTGCTGCGTCTATGACACACGTACCCAGAATTCGAGCAGTGTGATTCAACTAAATGCTCCTGGTATCTCATCGAAGTATTTTCTCCGCACTTCAGGAGACGAAGTAGCTCGAGTTGCGGGTCAACGTGGTGTAGGAATAGTCTTGACTGACAAGGTTGAGGCTGCCCTCTTAGATTGGATCCCGATTAACAGTTGTTTATGTGCTGTGCGACTCCAGGGGTCAGTCGGCGTTCGAAAAGACAATTGTGTTAAGCGCAATTTGTTTGTGATCTCGGCGTACGCCCCAACGGACTGCAGCTCAGATATGCAGAAAGATGAGTTCTATGATGAACTCGCCACCCTCGTTCGCAGCAGTAAAGGTTCTGACATTGTAGTGCTAGCTGGTGACTTCAATGCACAAGTTGGCAAACTTGGTGCGTCAGAAGCTTGTTTAAGTGGCCGTTGTGCTTTACCCGTTCAGCGTACAGATAACGGGGATAGGCTTCTCCAGTTTTTTGCAGACAATCGATTGTTTTTGTCTAGCACCAGTTTCCGACACAGCTCGCGTCGCACAGCGACATGGCGCTCTAACTCTACAGGTACTTTGAGTCAGGTTGGTCATATCGCAGTAAGCTACCGGTGGCGCACTTCTGTTCAGAACTACAGATCTTACTGGTCCACATACGTAGAGTCGGACCATGCATTAGTTTTAACGTGATTATCTCTCCAGCTCCGTGGTCATCGACGCAAACAACAAATCCGGTTAGCCGTGCAACGTTTGTGTGATCCAGAAGTTCGCACCCGTTATGAGCAGAAGGTAGCACATGAGCTAGGATCCACGACGAACAGTAATGTAGATCAGCATTGGGCTCATATCAAACAGGCGATGCACGTTGCAGCAGGTTTCTCCTGTGGTACTAGATCCGATGTCCACCAAAGACACTGGATCTCGCAAGAGTCGTTGAGTATAATAGAGCAAAAGCGTCAGCTCTCGAACTGCAAGGAGATGAATAAGATGCGGAGAAATCTACAAAGGCAAGTTACGAAAAGCCTGAAGAATGATCGTGAAAGTTGGTAGGCCAAGGTAGTCGAAGAAATGGAAATAGCCACTGCTTCAGATAACAGTCAAAGACTGTACAAGCTTGTTTGTGATACCGGTGGACGGCGCACCCATGTTAGTGAAACGATTCGCGATAGAAATGGAGAGCCCATCCATGGCAAACAGCAAAAGCTCGAACGTTGGGCCGAATACTTCAAGGAACAGTTTAGCTGGCTGCGCGCTAGTGTAGTTACTCCGACGTCAACAACTGCGACTCCTTGGGCGGTATCATTTGAGCCCCCGTCGGAAATGGAAGCGAAGTCATGTATACGATTACTAAACTGGATGGAAATGTTTTGATAAAATCATTTGCCATCTTGCTCCGTAACATGTGGAACGAAAAGCGTATTCTGTCAATACGGTGCGAGTCATTGATTGATCCCATCTTCAAGAAGGGAATACGCAATGACTGTAGTAATCATCGTGGGATTAGCTTAATTCCGATAGTCACTAAAGAATAAGCTTCGATTTTGCTGCTTCGTCTGACACCGGCTTGATAGAAGAACACCCGCGAACAGCAGGCCGGATTCCGCCCAGGTCAAGGACGCATCGACCAGATTTTTACTCTTCGCCGACTACTTGAAACGCGTCACACGCACCGCCGACCGACAATAATGATTTTTTTAGACTTGAAAGGCACCTTCGATTCAGCTGATCGGACAGCGCTTTTTAGTGCTCTTCAGCGAAAAAGTATGTCCCAAAAGTTTGTGAACCTACTGAGATCATTGTATTCTTATACTTCTGGCCACGTTAGAGTTTACGGTGAACTATCCGGTCGTTTCGAAATTACCAGTGGTGTTTGACAAGAACGTCCCATGTCTCCATTCCTGTTCAACTTCGTCATGGACGAAATAATGGAAGTGCGTTGCAAAATCTTCAGGATGTGGGGGTCGAACTAGGAAATAGTGAAAAGCTATGTGACCTAGAGTACGCGGACGATGTTGTCTACTTGTTCGAATCCACGGAACATGCTCAACACGCACTAGGTAGACTCGCAAAAGCTATGGCTCCATTCAACATGTGCTTTGCACCTTCAAAGTGTAAAGTGGTGATAAAAAACTGGACGTCAACGATTCCGAGCTTGATGCTCGATTGGGAGGTGCTGGCAGTTGTCGACCACTTCTCCTACCTCGGCAGCAGCGTGACGGATGGGAGCACAGTAGTAGATATTAGCAGGTGGATATCCGAGGCTCGAACGGCGTACGCTGGACCGAAGCACTTGTGGCGACAACCTGATATTTCTCTGAAGTTGAATGGTCAGTTGTATTGTGCCGCAGTGAGTTCAGTTTTGTTGTTTAGTTGCGAGACTTGCAGTCTGCGTGCTGAAGATATTCGTCGTCTTGAGGTTTTTGACCATCGATATTTACGTAGTGTCGCTAAGATTGGGTGGAATAGCCGAGCGAGCAATGATGAAGTCAGAAGGCGAGTATTGGGTACTAATTCGGAGAACGTTCTGTCACAGCGTATCCAGATTAGTAGTCTTCGTTGGTTGAGACACGTGTTACTTATGTCAAACACGTCTACCGTACCGTGTCCTATTCTCCGTTCCTCCTAGGGAGTGGAAAAAACGACGTGGAGGTCAACAGATGACGTGGCAACGAGGAATGAGAAAATGTAAGGCAAACTTAGGAAAAGTAGGTGCCTCATGTCTTCGTGGTTGGGGTCCAAAAGATCCGTCTACCAGTTGATTGGAGACACTGAAGGATATGGCAGCGAACCGTCAACGGTGGCAATCGTGTTGTCGAATCAGACTGATCAGTGTGCGTTTGTGCAGTTAGACTGTGTATTCCGTGTGTTGGCTACTAGGGCATTCTTTCCTTTTTTCACCCATGTAGGTCCACTCCTTATCCATCTTGTATATTCACACTTTCTAATTCAACGTGCAAAATGGTGAGAAAGGCAGTGGTCAGTGGGGCTTGCCCTACTGTTTAACGCTGTACGATGATGTTTTCAAAACGACAGGAATCTAGCTCAAAAGGGCCTCCTAGATGCACCTCATTCGATGATAGCCGACCGACTCAGGCATTCAGAACTGCCAAAATCACGATATCAGCCTGGTTTGCTTTACGTAATCGGTCGTAGAGCTTCTGGTAGTTATCTTTGATTGCATTTGGGCTACAATGGGTGGGTGCATACGCCGAAACGACAAACAGATTGCGTCTATCGGAGCGGCGACTGCTCACTTTATACGAACCCCTGAGTTTCACTGCGCATAATCAACTGTCGACTGGGATTCAGTCTAGCAGCGCCGCTTCAGCTCTTTCAGTGAGAGCAATGACAATGCCAGCAAGACCAGAGGGCGTAGCCTCAGCGTCTCCAGAAAGGCGTAAGTGAAAATTCATGGGACGATTAGGTGAGGTCGTCAATGAATTTATGGATCTGGAGTCTTGAATGCAACGTACATCGATGAAAAGGGATTCAAGCGTACGAGCTAAACCCGCCTATTGTTTTATATGCATCAGGGTTCGCACGTTGCTCTAAGGTTTGTACAGGCGTAATGATGTGGTCGACACAACCACAACCAGATCTGAAACCTGCTTGATTCTCACGCGTACACATTTTGCGTGCACGGAATAATCGGTGGAGAATAAGACCGGTGAGCAGTTTGAACGGGATAATTACCAAGCTAATTCTTCTGCAGCTTTTACAAGAAAACCTATCACCTTCGTTGTAAGTCGGTGCAATCACCGATTTACACCATTCCCTGAGAATCTGCTCACTATCCCAGATTACCCGGAAGAGTTTTGTTAACTCGGAAACCAAAGTTTCGCCCCCATCCTTGGAAAAGGATGGAGACAACCCATCCGGTCCGGCGGCTTTGTACTTTTTCAAGTACCTTACTTCCCACATAATCTCCATCTCTAATGGAGGGGCGATATTCACCTGCATCGTTTCTCTGGCAGGTCTATTTGGAAGGTCCATCGTTGAAGTGGGCCAATTGAATTGTTCCTTAAAGTGCTCCACCCAACGATCCAAACGACGTCTCTGAGGTTGAATCTGTGAGCCGTCAGATTTCTCGATTAGTTCATTTACACCGGATTTCCGTGGACCGGTGTCTCTAATCAAACGGAAAAGGTTGCGGGCATTGCCAATGACGCAGCCTTTTCCATTTCCCTTTATCTCGCAATCCACCACTCCTCGCGGTTGGTTCTCAGGCTTCTAGTCAGTTGGCGTCTCAGGGGTTCACGCATTTCATTGAATGTGGCATCCGGAGGGACGAATTTGTGAGCATACAACGGAGCAAATGATGTCGAAGATATCCATCGTTTGTGTGACCGACTTGAACCAGAGTCCTGGGCGGCATTTGAAGCGGCACATTCGGCTTTCTTGATCTGTTCCCAGTGTTCATCTGGGTTCTGGACATCCGGCTGCGTAGATAACTGCGTAGACAGCTCTTTCTGAAAAGCGACCCGTCGGTTATCGTCTAGACGTAACTGCGCGGGACGGGTGGCCTTTACGTTGGTGCGACCACGGACGAGACGTAAACAGAAGCGAGCACGTACCAAGGCGTGATCTGAGTCCATAGACCAAAAAGAACAACAATCTTCAACTGATCCTCGCCAGCGGTGACCAATCCACAATATGGTCAATCTGAATCCCACGTTGTGAAGACGTAGGAGGGCGCTATGTCAGTTTGCGCCGCTTCTTATGGCAGAAGTTCGTACTCGCCGGAAACAATGCGAATGAGACGATCACCACTGTCAGTGCGACCGACTGGGATAGTAAACGGGCCTCCAATGTGCCTTTCGGAATCTCTCAAACGGCCAACTCGGGCGTTGAAATCCCCAGCAATGACCACCACGTCGTTGGACGCACGTTTCGAAGCAGTTGAGACAAATCCTGGTAGAATTGGTCCCTGGTCTCAGATGAACTGCAGTCATGTGGAGATTCACAGGAGAAATCCCTCTGAAGTTTGAATACAGTTTGTCACAACATAACAACCACAGAGCACGACTTTGAGCTAACACTTCGACAGACATGGTGCCATGTCATGGCTCGGCCTCCACGATGTCATTCCCTTCCATGTAAGCATATGGGCTGAATGCTGTTGGGGAATGAGAGGGAAGTATGTGATAACGATCAAAGTGAGGTGGACGCCTTGGGATTATAGTTTGAGAGTGTACATAGAGGTGACGGAGGACAACAAACGCCGACCGAATCATTAATGCGCACCCATCATTTTACACCTGTAAATAACGGAGAGGAAGACTGCTAAATTACTCGAACGAATGGACAAATAAGTCGTCGGGACCTGGTGGCATGCACCCAGTCATAAGTAAACCATTGGCTGCTGTGATCAGTGGATGCCTGCCGTCTCTACCGAGCCACACTTAATCAAGGGGTATCGCCGTTGGATTGGAAGGTACGGGAGTAGTGGTTAACGAAAAGGAAGGACCACGGCCAGCAGAACGGAGTGACCGTCCTGTAACCCTTACTTTAATTCCCTGCACATGTTTGGAGCGATTAGTAAGCGAATGCATCATCAAACACTTGATGGGCCACACAATGTTCGGTAGGGTACAGCACAGGTTTTCGAGGGGCAATTTGTTTTTTGAACCTTAGACGAAGTCATTACGCAGCTGGATGAGAGCAAGATGACTGGAGTTTGTTAGTCAGACTTTAGCCAGATTTTCAACTCAGCCAACCATCATTTACTGATGGGGAAACTGAACAGGTACGGAGGAGGGTATCAGCCTTCAGCATGACCTATATTATGTATATATATATATATATATATATATATATATATATATATATATATATATACTTGCCTGATTTCAGGCTGTGCCAGACAAAATGGTGCAGCCGGGGAAGGAGTAGGTAGTATCAGATTTCATGATTTGGTTGCGGGCGCAAAACTGCTAGGTTGTCCAGGCCAAAACAGGATTCCACAACCAGAGCCTTTAGCTATCCAAGACTTAACCCGCAAGGCAGCGGGATGAACCGTGGATTCCGTAACCCACTGGGGACCGGTGACTAATTGCTCAGTTCATACGCCCTTCGGGTGAGACCAGACATCTCGGATGTCCATTACATCCTTTCGTCAGAGATGCCGGTGAACATAGTGCTGTATGCTCCGCACGCCGTAGGTGGCTGGTTTGGAATCAGGATTTAGCCATCTCCCCTGGAGTGAATAGCAGTCAACTTGGTGAATCGCCCAGCGTTCACCTTCGTCTCACACTTTGATGAAAACATCGCTACGAGAAGGTAGCGTGGAGAATCTTCTCACCAGAGTGTTTGAGATGCGTGGTCATTTGGGAGCACCTAGAGGGGCATTCAGGATGGGTAATTATCTCGAAGCCCGAGACACCCACCCCCGGCCACAATGAGGCACTTGGAACTAGTGGTTCAAAATCATCAGAGGTAACCAGCGGAGTATTCCAAGGGTCAGTCCTAGGGCCATTTTTTTCTCCTCTATTCAAATTACTTAGCAAAAGATACATCGTTGGTGTTGTGTGTTGCGATTGTTTATTGTATACCTCGCTTTGATCGAGCAATCGAGTCAGAATGAGAAGACCAAAGGGCCAGAATATAGGCCTTATTTGCTTAATCGGGTGAGCATATACACTGAAATGGAAAATAAGAACATAGAAATGCACATTATAGGCGGAAAGTAATGACAAGAGGCTTACACATCACATTTTTTCCTTCTGAGTCTACAATTTGGATTGCAACAGTTACGTATTTACACTTCAAGATTTCAGAGACTGCACAGCTGTACTATTTGTCGTTTATCTGCGAGTGATCGATGGTGTGTTATTAGAAATATATAGGCCAAACACTTCCATGTGAATGAGGTCCTCAGTGGCTCTGGTGGTCTTATATATCATCTGTGTCCGGAGTAAAAGAGTCATCGAGAGTTCGCGGCGGCTGCTGCTGTTTTGGAGCGAGGTTGTGAACAAAAACCGTTTCCTCGCGCCCGTCTGGCAGACGCACATGAGCATACCTTGGGTTGCATTCGACTTCGTCGACAGTAGGCTGATACTTCGACGAACGGACATGACGCTTCATGAAGACTGGTCTGGAAACAGTAAGCCAGCTTGGTAAAGGGACTACTGATGTGGATTTCCTATTGTATTGTAGCAAACGTTCGTGCGGAGTGGTGTTCATGGCAGTACATAGCAGGGAGCGAATGGAATGGAGTGCATCTGGGAGGACCGTTTCGCATTTGCTGATAGGCAGAGATTTCGATTCAGCGGCGAGAGAAATGCAACGCCATATGACATAATTTAGGCGTTTTTATTTGCCCATTAGACTACGGACTGTAGGCTGTCGTTCTGCCGATCATAATTCCTTTAGTGTGTGAGAAGTGTTTCAGTCGTTCGGACACGATTGACGGATTGTCATCTGAGTGAACGTACGAAGGCATGCCAAACATACAAGACAATTGGCGGAATCGGTTAATGATGGTGCCATCACTTCCTGGCAGGGAAAGGTGAATGAAAATCTAGAATATTCGTCAGTTGTTATAAGTGGGTACCTATTACAGGTAGCCGAAGACATTTAAATGTTCCAGTGGAGACGTGATTTTGAACATATTTCCAGTATTTGGCAAAATTTTGGTTTTAGCTCAATGTGAATAAGACAACTGGGTACCGTTTTGTTTAAATTTTCAACTGAGAATGGAAGATTCCCGGATTGTACAAACTGTACCAAGCAAATTATTCTAGGATGGCATTGAGAACTGTGTAAATTATTCGGAGAAATATCGCTTGTGGAGCCGCAATACCAACGATATAGTGTATCGGCTGCTTTATTGTCCTCGCCGTGACGATAAAACACGTCGAAGTTGTAACACGATAGTTCCATATATCAACGCTTTCCCCAGTGGTTTACGTTGTTCCCATTTTCCAAGAAATTCATTTTCAGCTCCACCAAAGAGGACTTTGTTGGAAAGTGTGAACGAAGCGTAACACCGCAAATTTTGTGTAACTGATTGACAACCGATATCGATTTATCCGGGGCCCACGGTAAATAAGATTTCGAGCGAACTTTAATCAACTACTTCGTCATTGGTAAATCACAGATCTCGCCGTAACTGCCTTACATGCTCTACGGAAGAAAAACATCGGTAAACGGTCGACCAATTCACCAGCTTTCACGGCGCATGGATCGATGGACAGAGCACTTTGAGAACTTTAATTGGTTATTAGAGCCAGTGATCCGTTTGAACCAGTTCATGCTCCATTGACGGTCTGTACTGCCCACCCACAGAAGTCGATCATAGGCTCCGCCTCCTGAGGCGCAATTAAGTCCCCGGCCCTCTTCAAAGATGGTGGCATGCCCCTATACAAAGCGCTCATAAGCCTTTACCCAAACCTGACTCCGCGAATGCGCACCGCAAGGCTGGAACTGTGCATCCGTCATCCATTTTCACCATTTTTTGTGAATCCATGCCTGTCATTTACCTTTCCGTGCTCTATTCGCAAGTGCTGGGCAAGGCCGAGAGAAGTGACGCGGTGGTCAGTCCATGACTTGACGTAGGGGCATGAAGAAGCTGGCATCAGCATTGACTTCGGTTGCTGCTTCCCGCCTCCTTGGTTCGGGTCCAAGGAACGAGGACTGTTATTATATATATATATATATATATATATATATATATATATATATATATATATATATATAAACGGCTGTAGCCTCGAGAAGGTTTCGACTGCCAGGGCTCGGTGGACCTGGATAACCTCTTGTCCATTTAGTGAGGTAACCGCTAAGGATACTGTAACACCCTTTGTCACGCAATCCCCAGTAACAGTCTAGACAGTCAGGTGCTCTCGTTTTCCCTTTAAACCCAGTTTTTCATGTGCGAGGCATCAATAAACGTTGAGTCTGAACCGTTGTCAAGGGAACCATTGACGGTAACTTCTCCTTACGGACCCCGGAGCCGGACTGGTAATATGGCGAAGGACACTTCCTGGATGGTATTACTGACGTTTGCTGAGACATGACCAACCGATACAGTATGTTCAGTTACTTGAGTACTCCGGCTGTCACCCTCTAGGGATCTTTGTCTGTGCAACATCGGATGGTGTTTGACCTTTGCAGTCGCTTAGACCACAGGTTCTGCGTGATTGGAAATTCTCAACATGGTTTGACTTCAAGCATAGGAAACATAGCTTCAGCCTCTTTATTTCTTCGTGTCTATCGGCAACACTCAAACACTGAAAGGCACTGCATTGGTCCACGTAATGAAGTCCCTTACAAATAGGACAAATAAGATTTGGCGAAGCTTTCAGACTTGCTGCAGCTACATCAGTCTCTGTTGACATTATTGTGGCCACTCGATCTCGGGAGCCTTGACCACTCGTAAGCCGTTGAGATTCTGATCGGGCGTGGACACGATTATCTTGATGTGTAACATAAACGAGGCCGGTTACGGCAGCATCGGCTTGGTCCGAAACGAAGTCCATCAGCCCACAGAATGTAGGTTCATGCTTAGTACTTAGGACATGGGATGCACTTCCGAACCATTTAGACTGAATGTGATGGTGAAGCCGTTGCACAACTGTTGTAAGAGTCTGCCAGGCATTTAAGTCTGGCTGAAAATTTAGCCTTTCCAACGTGGAGGCACACAACTTCATTTCGTCAGCTAACTTGATTAGAGCTTTAGAGTCTGAAGGCTTCACGGTTGGCCCGTCTGTCAGTACGCTGATGCACTGTCTTGCGACTATATGTGGCTCACCGAAACGCCGTTCGAGAATTCGTAATGCTTCTTCGTAGCCTTCCTTAGGTTTGAAGATTGCGCATCTTCGGATTGATTCAGCAGCTTCGCCTTCACAGGCCGAAATTAGGTAATCCAATAGACAAGCGGGGTCGGAGGTGTATCTGGCCATTGTAGTTTGAAAGCTGCGCATGAACCTGAAGCAACTCATTGGATTGCCATCGAATTTGATCAATTTTCGGGCTGGAAGGCTCAGACAAGCTTGGAGCAGCTGAGCGGTTTCAAAGACGTTGCTTAGCACTGGTTGTTCCTGAGTCAAAACACGAATTCCAAGTTCCCCGAAAGATATCGAGTAGACAGATTAATCATTTGAGGTTGAGATGGACTGTACATAGCCCGTAACTCGTTCGAAAGTCTCAAGTAGCTGCGGGGTAGGTGATTGAGAGGTCTGGAGCGACAATATAGACCGTTTTTCCGCTTGTAGATCACTGATATTCTCTGCGAGCTTCATTTTGGCATCACTAATGCGTCTTGCGGTTTCCAACTCAAACTCCAACCTTTTTATTTTTGTTTCCGCCAATTTAAGTTCACGATTCAGCTTCGAGTCCGGGGACGGGCCTTGTAGTAACTGACGTTCACTGTCGGAATCGTGGCGGGACTGCATTTGACAGAATTTCCTTCAATTCCGATTCGGGCAGTAAATCAAAGCAGTGATTTGGTTATCTGGCTAACTGTTGCGACATCCATTATCTTGGTAGCAACGAAACATCTGAAGGTGAAGTCATAACGCACCAAATGTTGAAAAACATGAGTGAGCTAATCCGTAAGTGGCTTTTTAATTTATTAAATACCGAAATAGTGACCACGCAACATATGGAGAACCGTTTGGGAAAGGTGGAACGGGCGCTCGACGCGCTTACTGTTGCATTAGGGCCACCCATGCAGCAGCCGCTCCACCCAAGGCGCGGCGAGCAGAAACGCTGGGGGACTTTGAAACCCTAAACGACACTCTTGCTTCACCAAGCGCATATGCTACCACGGTAATCTTTTGCATTTGAAACTAAAACTTTTAGGTTGCTACGCTCCAACGGCTCACCTGTACAGATCTGCCTGAAACGGTGCGAAATATGCTGACAGCAAGCATTGGGGAAGAGGTTCCTATGACTTGCTGTTGGCTAGGGAGCCCGCAACGGAAACCGGTTTACGATCATAAGTTGGTCACGGCCGTAATAGGTAAGTCGATACAATTATTAACACAGAACGCCAGACGCAGTGTGTGGGACGGAAAGGTTCGCAGATAAACCGAGGTAAGTCATGGAGACACATTAAGCGTTGGTTTATCAACGCTCGGGATCGAGGCGAGGGAAGACGGCTACGCCGGTACGTCGTTCTTATTTTTATTTTTTCTTGTGTGCATTCATTCAGGGTTTCTGCTCAACCATTTCTTCATTTTAAACTTATGATGCAGAGTGTCATCCACCAATATGCGTATTTAACTATGAAGTGGTGACACGGTTTTCCTATTACAAGTAGACACCGCTTCGTATAATGTTGAAAAACAGCATACGCATAATTGCGTACAGTATATACGTTTAAGAAGTAAACTTGCGTAATTAATTAACTACATATTTTTCGAACAATTACTATATCACATTCCACACTTTTATTTCACAGATCCCGTGAACATCAAGAAGACCCAACAAGATTCTGTGGAATACAAGAATGACCAACAACGAGTGGCGAAATTATATGCAAACCTTTACCGCTTTTTATACAATACATCTATTTTCACTCTTGTAAAAGTGGCAGTTTCCCTGATATATATATATATATATATATATATATATATATATATATATATATCAGTAACTTAGTGGTTAAGCTGGAAGCGTGGGAGAATATTGTACCAGCCGATTAAACAGTGAAACGAATTCGGGTAATTTTTGGAAAGAGGGGAACTATTTTCCGCGATTTTTTCGATGCTCTGAGCATGTCCAGCCCTAGCCCAATTGGGCGCTGGTGGCGCTGCCCAACGCATTTCAACAGATTTGCCCAATCTCAGCCCAATTGAGCGGACGTTGGGCAGTGCTGCTTGGGGGATTGTTGGATCTATCAAGTGCGTAAACAGGAGGACGGTCACAACCGAGAAATAAGCTAAGGTTAATTTTCAGTTCAAGTGAGATTATTTGACTGTCTCAGCGGGGAAGGAATGCGCTTTGCAGCAGATTACAAACTTTGCGCACCATCTTCACACTGATTGTAGCGGTTGCCATCTTCGTTCATACTTTTACCACGTTTATTGTTTAACTGAACGCTGACTGTCAAGCGCGGTTGCCATTTGACCGTTGCTCTTGCGCACGCTCTCACGCACGCTAACCACTATCTCTCCCAATCGCCTTCTCGTTCTCACGGGTCGTGGAGAATACTGTTCTGGTTAACATATTTGTGCAGTGCAGCACATTAGAGTAACGTACAGGTGGTCCACGCAGTACGAAGGACCGAAGCACGCGTTTACTAAGGAAACCGCGAAGTAAGGTCTAATCAACCTTACAATTGGTGAGCCCGACGTGATCCTCAGGTCACGTGAGTTTCCTTGTTTTCTACCGTTCAAGGTCCCGTCTGCGTACGTTTTTGTGTTTTATCGTTTCCCTATCTGATTTCTTTTGGTCGGTTTACCAAATAATTTTTTCTTGTCCATACATAGTTATGGTGTTTAGTTCGTCGTGATTTTTGTTCTTTTCTCGCGAAGATTATAGTGCCCCATTGATCGTTGGTTTCTTTTCCCGTCTGTGTTCTATAAAGCAATCGCTATGTCCACTGAACGGAAACCCTGCTCAGACCCCACCGTTGGGACGATCACGCTGCACATACCGGCATTCACACCTGCTGATCCAGAACTCTGGTTCACGCTGGTCGAGTTAGAATTCGAAAACTGCCGTATAACCAGCGACGCCAGCCGTTTCAGGTGGGTAGCAGGCCGCCTCCCGCCAGAGGTCACAATGCAAGTAACGGACGTAATAATCTCTTCCCGAAGCTATGAGGCTTTAAAGAAGGCTGTCATTGCCCGCACGACCCCAACGCAAGACCAACGTATGCAACAACTTCAAAACGTTGAGCTTGGAAGTAGGAAGCCCTCCGAACTGCTGCGTGAGATGCAGCTCTTGAGAGGACCGACGATAGGCGAGGACCCGCTCTTGAGGGAACTTTGGCTGCAGCGTTTGCCGCATAACATTCCAGTTTTACTAAGTGCCACGCGCAAATGCTCGCTAGAGGAAACTGCAGCGATAGCTGATGACATTATGTCACGATACAACCCCGCTGTAGCTGGAGTAACCAGGCCCTCCGTCGCAACGGTGCCTGCCTTGCCAACATCTAACGAACTCGCGTCAGTTTTGTCTAGAATTGACGCGAGCCTGCAACGCCTAGCAGTTAGAAGTGGGTCACAGGAGCGGCACCGCGCACGCTCACCTAGGCTCCATAGTCCGTCATTGCGACGACGTTTCGTCGGTTCTTCAAAAGAAGGGTATTGTAAATACCACAGTCGCTTCGGTGAGGGAGCCAAACGATGCGAACTAGGGTGTACGTTTCCCGGTGCTCATCAGGGAAACTAAATCCCCGGCCCGTGGTGGCGACCCACGAAGCCGGGTATCAGACCAACAGTCGTCTTTTGAACGTAAGGGACATCATTTCAAATAACCTATTCCTTGTAGATACCGGTGCCGAAGTGAGCGTCCTCCCCCGAGCGAAAGACGACAATAGCACACCGCAGGCCCAAACACTACGCGCTGCCAATGGCACGGCCATCCCAACGTTTGGCCAGCGGTCGCTCACCTTAAACTTGGGTTTAAAGCGTAATTTTCGTTGGGTATTCATCATCGCCGATGTCCCGTACCCAATTCTGGGCATTGACTTCCTGCAGCACTTTGACTTGTTAGTTGATGCACGGCGCCGCAGAGTGGTGGATCGTCAAACCACTCTCGTTGTTGCGGGTCATAATTAGCGAGTGAATCACGTCACGCCCTTTTACGTTCAACCACCGGCACACCAACCTTATGGCGAACTCATCGCCGCCTACCCGGCCATGTTTCGGCAGGCCGGGCCTCTCCCAGCAGTGACGACCAGTGTCACTCACCATATCGATACCAAGGGAAACCCAGTGTTCAGTAGGCCGCGTCGGTTAGCGCCAGACAAGCTTCGTGTTGCACAGGCCGAATTCGAACATATGCTAGAACTGGGTATAATACGCCCTTCTAGTAGCCCTTGGGCTTCTCCCCTTCATATGGTTCCTAAGTCTAGTGGCGACTGGCGACCCTGTGGTGATTACAGAGCGCTTAACAAAGTCACCGTCCCTGACCGATAGCCGATTCCCCATATACAGGATCTTACTTCGTCTTTATCAGGTTGCTCCGTCTTCAGCCGTATCGATTTGGTTCGGGCATACAACCAGATCCCGGTAGCAGAGGCCGATATCCCTAAAACTGCCGTCACTACACCTTTCGGGCTGTTCGAGTTTCTGCGAATGCCGTTTGGACTCAGCAATGCAGCCCAGACCTTTCAACGGTTCATGCACGAGGCAACTCGTGGTTTGGAAAATGTCCACGTATACCTGGATGATATTTTGGTGGCGAGTTCTTCAGAGCAAGAGCACGCTACGCACTTGCGAGCACTTTTCGAACGCCTTAGCCAGCACGGCGTTACGATCAATATCGCGAAATGCGAATTAGGCCGGTCTGATATCACTTTCATAGGACATTCTATTTCATCCTCGGGTATTCGCCCTCTCTCAGATAAAGTTTCCGCTATTCGCGACTACCCTGAACCCCAATTTTTTCGCCAGTTGCGTCAGTTTGCCGGCCTGGTGAATTTCTACCGCCGATTTATTCCTCACTGTGCGGAAATGATGCAACCCCTCACCGACCTGTTGCGCGGAGGTAAGCGGAAGTTCGTGTTTACCGACACGGCACAAGCCGCATTCGCCTTGGTCAAAGATGCTGTCGCCAACACAGCTCTCTTTACACACCCCGACCCTTTGGCTCCTATTTCGGTAGTGATGGATGCCTCGGACACAGCGGTTGGAGCAGTACTGCAACAGTTCGTAGATGACTCTTGGCAACCTTTAGCATTCTTCTCCAAGCGCCTACAACTCGCGGAATCAAGGTACAGCACGTTCGGTAGAGAGTTATTAGCCATCTACTTGGAAATTCGTCATTTTCGACATGTACTCGAAGGCCGTTCGTTCACGGTGTTTACAGACCACAAGCCTTTGGTTTACGCACTGAAGTCAGCTTCCGATCGATACTCACCACGCGAGATTCGCCACTTAGACTTTGTCTCACAGTTTACTGTGGACATACGACACGTCTCTGGGGTACTTAATCCCGTCGCAGACGCCTTATCGCGCGTATATCAACTAAGTCTGTCACAAACACCTAACATCAACTTAGACGCAATGGCACCGGCTCGAACTATGGACCCTGACATCGAACAACTTCGGCAAAACGGTTCTTTGAGTTTAACCACAGTGCCTATCCCAGCTTCCCAGAATACCATCGTGTGCGATGTGTCGCAAGGTCGCCCTAGGCCAGTAGTTCCTGCTGCCCACCGTTATCCTACGTTCCTGGCACTCCATAATCTGGCTCATCCGGGTGTGACTGCCTCGGTGAAACTGATAACTGAGCGTTTTGTTTGGCACGATGTCAAACGAGATGTCCGTCAATGGGCTCGTGCTTGTCTGCAGTGTCAACGTGTTAAGACCCATAGGCACACTAAGGCAGCGTTAGCCAGGTTCCCAGAACCTGAAACACGTTTTCATCATGTGCACGTCGACCTCGTAGGACCACTCCCACCTTCGCTTGGGTACGTTTACATACTCACATGCGTGGATCGTTTTACTCGCTGGCCGCAGGCCATCCCTATCCCTCGTCCCACCTCGGAAGAGGCCGCGAAAGCTTTTCTGACCGGTTGGGTTAGTCATTTCGGTTGCCCGGCAATAGTGACCACCGATCGCGGTCCACACTTTGACGGCGCTTTCGGTAGCCTACTCGCTACGCTCGGTTGCCAACACGTTAAGACGACAGCTTACCACCCTCAGGCCAATGGTATGGTTGAGCGTTTTCACCGGCAATTAAAAGCCGCCCTTCGAGCAAACGGTAACCCCCTTTGGAGTGAAACACTACCATTAGCACTCTTAAGCCTGCGTAGTACCGTTAAGGAAGAGTTACACACAACACCGGCCGTACTAGTATATGGCTGTACACTTCGTCTGCCTGGGGAGTTGGTAGCCCCTCACCAACCGTGACTTTCGACTACGGTGACTATGCTCAGCGCCTTACGCAGCACATGCGAGTGCTCAAGGCCAGTCCGCCGCGTGAATAACAGTCTACAAGTTATGTCCCAACTGCGTTAGGAACCGCTACTCATGTATTCCTTCGCGTCGATGGCGTTTGATCACCACTACAAGCGCCATACACTGGCCCGTTTCGGGTGATAAAACGTAGGGCAAAAACATTTGTCATAGATATCAACGGACGACACGACTCCGTATCTATCGACCGTCTCAAGCCTGCCGTCATTGAGTGCAAGCCGCTCGGCCAATTTACACCCACTCAAGTCGCTCAGTCACCTGCATCGAGCGAGTTACCACTCGAACCACCCCCAATTACGCCTAGCGAGGACTCGGCAGCTAGTCCATCAGATTCTCCAACCGTACCCGCAACGCGAAGTAGCCGTCGCGGTCGCCAACTACGAAATCCCGTGCGCTTCGCCGATTTCGTGACGATTTTTACAACCGACTGTTAGCAATAAGTTGGGAAGTTCGCCATGGATTTACCAAACAACAGACCCGTGAAATTACAATCGGTAGTTATGATTTCATTTTCTTCTGGTCTTCTAGCGACTACAACAACACCGAACATCGTTTGTGTGTTGTTATTTCGGTCCAACATCCGCCGGCGCCCTCAGGCGCTATTTTGTTCCAGTTTACCTTGCCCTCTCTCAGACGGATCTACACAGTCACGTTGGCTTCATCCGTAGCCTGGCTGACTCCCGTGCACGTTCAAGGAGCTAACCGATCACTGGACAACGGGACGATTGGTCAGCCTGGCACTGGAAACGGCAACTGGACGCCTTTTTGGATGGACCTGACGAGGCATTTTCCGGCTTGCATTCGTATGAGACCCGTGGGCGCCAAAACACAGTTGGACCTACGCACATTGGACCTCGAGAGTGCAGGCACCGGTAAACTCATCAGCAGTCGTTCGACGTCACCAACAATATAACAGACAAGCTATGAGGAGTTCCTGGACAACCAATAATTCCGGCTTACCATCACGATCGAAGCCCAACTCCGTCGGACTTCTAGGAGGAGGCCCCTGTAGCGGTTGCCATCTTCGTTCATACTTTTACCACGTTTATTGTTTAACTGAACGCTGACTGTCAAGCGCGGTTGCCATTTGACCGTTGCTCTTGCGCACGCTCTCACGCACGCTAACCACTATCTCTCCCAATCGCCTTCTCGTTCTCACGGGTCGTGGAGAATACTGTTCTGGTTAACATATTTGTGCAGTGCAGCACATTAGAGTAACGTACAGGTGGTCCACGCAGTACGAAGGACCGAAGCACGCGTTTACTAAGGAAACCGCGAAGTAAGGTCTAATCAACCTTACAATTGGTGAGCCCGACGTGATCCTCAGGTCACGTGAGTTTCCTTGTTTTCTACCGTTCAAGGTCCCGTCTGCGTACGTTTTTGTGTTTTATCGTTTCCCTATCTGATTTCTTTTGGTCGGTTTACCAAATAATTTTTTCTTGTCCATACATAGTTATGGTGTTTAGTTCGTCGTGATTTTTGTTCTTTTCTCGCGAAGATTATAGTGCCCCATTGATCGTTGGTTTCTTTTCCCGTCTGTGTTCTATAAAGCAATCGCTATGTCCACTGAACGGAAACCCTGCTCAGACCCCACCGTTGGGACGATCACGCTGCACATACCGGCATTCACACCTGCTGATCCAGAACTCTGGTTCACGCTGGTCGAGTTAGAATTCGAAAACTGCCGTATAACCAGCGACGCCAGCCGTTTCAGGTGGGTAGCAGGCCGCCTCCCGCCAGAGGTCACAATGCAAGTAACGGACGTAATAATCTCTTCCCGAAGCTATGAGGCGACATCCCTTATCTTGGTAGCAACGAAACATCTGAAGGTGAAGTCATAACGCACCAAATGTTGAAAAACATGAGTGAGCTAATCCGTAAGTGGCTTTTTAATTTATTAAATACCGAAATAGTGACCACGCAACATATGGAGAACCGTTTGGGAAAGGTGGAACGGGCGCTCGACGCGCTTACTGTTGCATTAGGGCCACCCATGCAGCAGCCGCTCCACCCAAGGCGCGGCGAGCAGAAACGCTGGGGGACTTTGAAACCCTAAACGACACTCTTGCTTCACCAAGCGCATATGCTACCACGGTAATCTTTTGCATTTGAAACTAAAACTTTTAGGTTGCTACGCTCCAACGGCTCACCTGTACAGATCTGCCTGAAACGGTGCGAAATATGCTGACAGCAAGCATTGGGGAAGAGGTTCCTATGACTTGCTGTTGGCTAGGGAGCCCGCAACGGAAACCGGTTTACGATCATAAGTTGGTCACGGCCGTAATAGGTAAGTCGATACAATTATTAACACAGAACGCCAGACGCAGTGTGTGGGACGGAAAGGTTCGCAGATAAACCGAGGTAAGTCATGGAGACACATTAAGCGTTGGTTTATCAACGCTCGGGATCGAGGCGAGGGAAGACGGCTACGCCGGTACGTCGTTCTTATTTTTATTTTTTCTTGTGTGCATTCATTCAGGGTTTCTGCTCAACCATTTCTTCATTTTAAACTTATGATGCAGAGTGTCATCCACCAATATGCGTATTTAACTATGAAGTGGTGACACGGTTTTCCTATTACAAGTAGACACCGCTTCGTATAATGTTGAAAAACAGCATACGCATAATTGCGTACAGTATATACGTTTAAGAAGTAAACTTGCGTAATTAATTAACTACATATTTTTCGAACAATTACTATATCACATTCCACACTTTCATTTCACAGATCCCGTGAACATCAAGAAGACCCAACAAGATTCTGTGGAATACAAGAATGACCAACAACGAGTGGCGAAATTATATGCAAACCTTTACCGCTTTTTATACAATATATCTATTTTCACTCTTGTAAAAGTGGCAGTTTCCCTGATATATCTATATATATATATATATATATATATATATATATATATATATATATATATATATATGTATATATATATATATATATATATATATATCAGTAACTTAGTGGTTAAGCTGGAAGCGTGGGAGAATATTGTACCAGCCGATTAAACAGTGAAACGAATTCGGGTAATTTTTGGAAAGAGGGGAACTATTTTCCGCGATTTTTTCGATGCTCTGAGCATGTCCAGCCCTAGCCCAATTGGGCGCTGGTGGCGCTGCCCAACGCATTTCAACAGATTTGCCCAATCTCAGCCCAATTGAGCGGACGTTGGGCAGTGCTGCTTGGGGGATTGTTGGATCTATCAAGTGCGTAAACAGGAGGACGGTCACAACCGAGAAATAAGCTAAGGTTAATTTTCAGTTCAAGTGAGATTATTTGACTGTCTCAGCGGGGAAGGAATGCGCTTTGCAGCAGATTACAAACTTTGCGCGCCATCTTCACACTGATCAGTTCACGGAAAAAGAGGACAGATCTAGGGTTCCGCATCTGACATTGATCCCAAATTTTCCCAACGAACTGGTTGCCATGACAAAACACTCGTGTATTACGCTCTAGTCGCAACTACTTTAATTACTTGAAGATGTTCGTGTATACCGCCACACTCAGGTAGATCTTATCTAACCATGCGATGAATGCGAATGGACCTCACCGAGCGCCAATGTTCCAACGACCTAATTCTATCCTGTAGGTACCTGTACATTTCCGACTTTTTCCATGATTCTCAACGTCCCTTGATGCAACACTCCTTTGTTGTACCGACGTTTTAATGTAAAACACACACACACCTTCTTGAACATCACCACCGCGCCATACAAAAGGGCTGTCAATAAACCTTTCATTCTGGCACGGTCTCATCTTCTGATATGGAGTGTCTTAGAATTATATCGGTCGGAACTAACTGCGAGAAACAAAACATCTTAGAAGCTTCCACGGCGTCACTTGGCACTTCTCTCAATACCATCTATTTGTTAGTCTTTGTCATCGAGTGCTTTATTGGTAGCACTACAGTTCAACGAATGGCTGTCAGACCGAACTGAACGGAAGATGTTGGCTCTTTGACGCTCATTTCCTGATCACAAGAACAGCGAACAACTGTGAGTTTGTGTCACACCTTTTGTTTCATTTTACTTCCTAATATACATACCGTTTTGGCCTTTTTTATCACAGCACGTTCCTCCACCCATCTTAGTTTGCTAGTGTCGTCTTAAATGTTGTCGACATTAATTTAGTGTAACATATAGACAGAATAGTACGCTACAATCCTAAACCTTCACTGGAAGCATGAAATGGGTTTTGCGCGTTGGTAAAATTCAGGTAAATACCAGAACTTCATCAAGATCAACCCTAAGCCAGCGTGACGGATTTTCGCAGCGGGAGAAGAAACGCTGATACGTTGACAACTACTAAGATCAATCGGTTGTCTTCCACAACAATCTGCGAAGGCTGCAACTTTCATATGAAACAACCGGATAATAGACGCCCAAGTGTCACATGGACACGTACCAGCACAACAAAGTTCGTTGGATCGCAAAAATAAGGTCGGCAATGGAAGCGCAATAGTCCAAACCAGTTCAGTTCAGTTCAGTTCAGTCTGCACAGAACAGGTAGTGGGCACGGCCAATCGAGCGTCCAGAATTCCTTCGATGGTATGCACACCAGTTATGCACCCACCACTGCCGAGTGTATTTCGTCGAATCCCCGCTAAAAATGAGAGGGAAACGAAAAACCTCATCGCACATCAACTGCGTGAGACATTATGCATCGTGAGCGTTCACTGAGACAGTGTGCAATGAGGGAAAAAGTCTGCTAAAACATACTCCAGAAGGACCACAGTGCTACCCGTCATCCATATAGTTGATATACTCAAGGCTCACTACAAGGAAAGATCTCGTACCACTTGCGATCTAGGGCAACTTTGAAGGATTGGACTGTCTGCAGATCTACCATTTCACCAGGCAGGCCGTTCCAACTGTTCACAACCCTATTGCTGAAGAAGTGCGATCTAGCCACCAACCTAGATCGGGCATTTATCAACTTCTTTTCGTGTCCCCTTGTTCTGGAGTCTACGGCGACTTGGAAAAGACTATCTGGTCTAAGGCCAGAAAAGCCCTTCATTACCTTGAACGTTTCTATGAGATCCCCTCGACGTCTCCTCCTTTCCAACGAGAAAATATTCAGGTCGCAGAGTCTCTGCTCGTAAGTCTTACCCCTCTGCCCTTCAACCATCCGCGTGGCGAGACGTTGGACTTTCTCGAGGCAGGCGGCGTCCTTTTTGTAGAAGGGTGACCAAGCCTGCACACTACCTTCTAAGTGAGGTCGTACTATAGCCATGTAAATAGGTACGAATACCTCCGGCTTCCGGCAAGACAAAGCTGATCGCAGTCTAAAGAGCTCACCACGAGCCTTATGCGCAGCAGCATTGCATTGCTCCGACCATTTGAAGTCACTGTTCCTGATGACCCCCAGGTCTTTAACACTACTGGCTGCCTCTACGGTGAACAGCCCTTGATCATGAGCGACAGTTAGGCTCTCTGTTGCCCTTGACAACAAATGGCTTTTTTGAGCGTTTAGAGGTAAGTCCCATTTGTATGCCCAGTTCAGGACGGTACCTATTTCCCTGCCCAAGTCCACCCTACCCTTAGATCCAACAATCTTCACATCATCCGCAAAAATAAAGCTGGGCGATTGAAGAGTGGATGCTAGGTCATTAATAAATAACAAGAATAGGACCGGGCCTAGGACGGATCCCTGAGGTACACCACTGGTGACGTTCACCAAACTGGAGCACCTACCCCCCACTTTGACGTAAAGCGTCCTGTGGGAGAGGAAGTATAATAATAATAATAATATTGGTATATTTCTCGGCCATGGTCGAGAGGCACGCGCTAACGCATGATCATGGTGTAACATGTTACTCAGTATGGTGAAATATTCACAAAATTCTAAGTATGAAAGTCGAGAGTATCAGAAATGGAAAAACATAGACAGCAACAGTTTGAATGGATCACTCTGATAATGGTTTGCGCGGCAGTTTTGAACCAGTTTCGAATCCGGGCTAGGCAGTGGTGCGCTGTGGAGATGTCGAAGAAATCGGTAACGCAGTGCTAAGGAGGCATTATGAACAAGAATGATGCAAGCCAAGGAAATCGGAGGCCAACTAAGGTTCTGCAGATGGAGTAAATTTATAACAAGAAGAAGAGGGGGGAAAATCGACGCATGCGAAGAGGATAGCGATCCATGAAGACCCTGAATGACGGATTTACCGGAGTTTGAGAAACGGAATGAGCTTTGAATCAAGGGGACATGAGGCCAATTTCGTGAAAGTGAACTGGTGGATGTGGGAGAAACAGCAGTCCATAAAAAGGTAAGTTTAGATTCATGGCCAATAACATGTACTATTCAGAAATAAGAAGGCGCAACTGGAAGGTTCTCGAGAAGTGGAGAGTCAATTTCCAGCCGGCTACGGTTCGGAGGAAGGATAACCTGTGGTAACGGATAATAAAGTGGGGAAATCTTCGCATGGACTTCAGCGTTATTATGCTGTTTCACTGACAAATATATGTATGTGTTGATGCATTTGCCTTCAGTGTTATTTAGTGTCATTTCTGGCAATGTACGGCTTTGAATGCGTAAGTTTCTTCTGGCAGGGCACGGTATGTGTCGGTCGATCAGCCGAGTGTGGCTGTATATTATCGGCATGCGCGTGAACTGGAATTCGGGTTCGTTGCGTTAGAAAACGCTGAACGATCTGATAAGCAATTAGGGGTATCTCCTGTTGTGTGGTTTGATTTAAGTCTCAGTTGCTATGGTAGGTTCCACTTGAGTCTCTATCTGTGCGAGTCAAAGCGGCATCCTTGGTTAGCCAATTTGGCGGGTGAGATGGTGAGAGACAACGAACCTGAAATAAAGGGAGATTTCAGTCTGGACGTGGTTCCAGCTGTGGGTTATGATAATATATGAAGACAATAAACAATGGATTGGTTTGGTCTATGTGAGTAGGGCATGGGTAAAATAGACTCGCAGTGGATTTGAGCTATACTGCTGCAGGCCGACGAAGTTGCGTACACCGGCTTGGTAACTGTATGCGTTTAAAAGGATTTGTGATTTGCCCGTGAGCATGGCATCGCTGGGATACTAATAAAATACCTAGGGCTTCACGGTTATGATTGGTTAGTAATGATAACCCTCGATACCGTTTGCTTACGCAGAACGTGGTTAGGCAACGAGGCGACAGGATAGGTTTGAAGTGACAGACTGAGCGAGTAGGACTAACGTACTGTTTGCGTGGCTCTATTCTGTTACTGTCTCTTTCAGTATAGTGGTTATTCTATACTGAGGAGTCAAAGTAGAAGGAACTATTGGGGTGACAGTAGTGATACATTAGAGGTAATTGGTCATTTGTCTTGGAACATTGACGCGAGTTCATCTATGCTCTTCCTCGATAGTGCAATCGTACTGAGATTAAGCTCCAATGTGAGCAAGGAAATCTGATGCGGATATGATTGCATGGTTACTGTGGTATCTTTTTCGCTGTTATCGTGCTACAAAGCAGGACTACACCGATGTGAGGACTGGTTTGGGGAACCGTGAGAGGTGGGTCCGAATTTTCATCAGGGAAGCAAACTCTAACGGTCTACATTTGGTGCTCATGATAGGCGGCACAAGGGCCAGCTTCAGGTAGGGAGGTAGCACGATACACAACTACTGGCATCCAGCACGTGGCGCTCCAAGAATGATCCACACTTTTTAGACGTTCTTATTATTCTTTTTTTAATGGTTTTATCACAGTCAGGTATCTGGCTGTCAGAGAAGGCGGAGCTGCTTTTGGTGGGCGACCACAGCTCCCACGCCCCGGCCGAAACATGGACCGCATGTAACAAGCCGCGTTGGGAATAGGTCAACCACACCAGTCAATCCGTAGCGACACTACAACCCAGAGACATGGGTCACATGTGACAGGGCTGGTGTGCCTGGAAGACAAAACAGTGGGGTATATTTTTTTCTCACTTTTTCGTGCCAATCTCTTACTTTTTGGTGTTTATGTCTTATTGGTGGTCAACTCTGTGCAGGGAGACCATCACGGCCAGGAAAGTTTGCAGAAGTGCCGCGCTAACACTCGCTTTATCCGTGAAGTCAGAACACTCAGGCCGTTTACATGGGACAAAAAATGCAGGGGGAGGTAGGGTCAACCACAGCCTGTGATTATTCGATGGGGTTTATGTTCAACAAAACGCCAGTCTGCACAAAGATGGGGTACAACTTGCAGCACCGACAACGTGATTCGTCGGTACGATCCACAGATGGTTAGTAGTTTTGATGGCTAAGTATCAAGTGTTGTATAGGCCTATCGTGGAGGATGCTAGAGTTCTGTGATAGGGACAGAATTTGAGCTGTGAATGTCTTATGGTGACTACTGGGTGGAGGTTGACGAGTGTGACAGGTGCTGCGTCTTCGGCTAGAGACAGAGGCAAAAACCTAATAATAATCAGCACAGGAAATGTTCAAAGACTATCTTTCTTGCTTCCAGTGGTATTCCATAAATTCAAATACGACTTCTGAAGCACTGGCCTCAGTCGTGAGAGTTATTATGTTTAGGCATTGTAAACTGGTAGGTTTACGCTTAGGTGATGGCAATTACGTCGTACGGTGTGGCACATCCTAGATTATCAAGGGTTCGGGTTAGTATCCAACGCTTTCCTCATAAGCTCTGTCAAAAGACATAAGGATTCGTAAGAGCTATCAGTTTTTGGATGTCCAGAGCTACGCGTAGTCTAGACTTAAACATATTTAGGGAATCTACGGAACGTACATCAGCTGGGAGTTTATTCCACAGAGTTGCATATTTCAGGAGGAAGAAGTTTTGCCTTAAGGATTTCCGAGAAGTAGGGATCGTTATACGGTGTTCCCTATTACGCAGCTGATGTGTCGAGTTTATACTGAACTGAACTTGGCTGGAGGATACAGCTTGTTTGTGGAGCAAAGTAAACAAAAATGCGAGGTTGAGTTTTATTCTCCTAAGCCATAGGGGATCAAGCCGCAGGAGTGTACACCGCTGTCTGTAGGTCAGGGTCGTAGAAGGCCCAGACAGTTTTTTGGTAAATCGACGCTGTACATTCTCAATGTCGGTAATGTCACGTTTATGCATATTTGAGAACACAAGTGTACAGTACTCTAGGGTTGGGCGAATATGAGTTTTGTATATCTCTAACTTACTGTTCGTGAGAAGAAAATTTCTCTGCAACAAGCCAAGGGACTTATTTGCCCGTGCAGTTATGTAGGAAGTGTGTTCAGAGAAATTGAAAGTGTAAGAATATTGCAGTCCAAAGTCTCTAATTGTTGGGAAATATGGGAGTGAGACACCGCCAATCTTAAGCGTATCATAAGGGATATTGCAGTTTAGCGAGAGATAACTGCTTTTGTTCACTGAAAATTCCATTTTCCAGCGATCACACCAGGAGGATAAGGACTGTACGTCGATCATCATGTTATTCAGTGCTGCAGGTAGGTCTCCTCGTTCGAATCCATAGACTATCTTCATATCATCGGCGAACAAGAAAATTTCGCCATAAGTGATGACATTGCAAATATCGTTTATATATAGTAAGAACAGCAGTGGTCCTAGAACACTACCTTGGATAACCCCGCTGTTTACTGGGTGGGGGTCTGATATCTGACCGTTTATGCAGGTAACTTGGTGACGGTCTTGTAGATAGGATTTAAACCAATTGAGTAGGGGGTTTTCAATACCGTATCCCCTGATCTTGTTGAGTAACTGCAGATGTGGCACTCTGTCGAAGGCTTTTGTCATATCAAGATAGATGATGACGAGTGCTCTGTCTTTGTCGGCAGCTGTTGTTACCAAATTTAGAAAGTCAAATTGGCAGGTTGAACACGACCGTGATTTGAGAAATCCGTGCTGTCTTGGGCTGATGAGCTTATGTGCAGAAAGGTAGTCGGTCAGGTAGTGTTTTACGACTTTTTCTAGCAGCCTCGAGATCATTGGCGTATGATTATTCGGGCGGTAATTGGCAATGTCATGCACTGCGCCTTTCTTGTGCCTGGGGATAATAATGGATTTCTTCCATTGGCTGGGGAAGGTCCCGGTTTGCAGAGATAAATTGTATAGGTTTAGTAGTAGTAGTAGGGGAATATCCGGGCCGCCTAGAGCGAATATTGCTGACGGTAGGCCGTCAGGACCGGGGTAGTAGGTCGGTTTGAAGGTGTGAATGTATCTATTTATATCCGTAGTGGTAACCGTGATAGAACTTAGTGAGGAGTTTGTGACAGACGGGGTGACAAACTGGGTACACGATGGACCGAGAGACACGGTGGTTGTGAAGAAAGTATTAAACGTGTCAGCTTTCTTTCGAGGTGAGGTTATGAGGTTATCCAAATGGATGATCTGTATTATGCATCGAGTTGATTGTGGGGCACGATCCCTGTGTAGCCGGGCTAGCTCTTGAGCTTTGTTTGGGTGGCGTAACGCTTTGGTTTCTTGCTTTAGTTGTAGGTCACGGGCCTTGCGGTGGATTTCGTGATAGAGGCGTTCCAGTCTGAAGACTGTAGAAAAGTCTCTATTTCGTTGGTACTGCCGTCGAAGCTCGTTGTATTTCTGCTTTAGCCTGGCTATATGGTAACCTGCTGGTCTGGATGGATTGTAGGGGCGTGATATGTTTTCGATGCATGAGTGTAGATTTGAGTAGAGGAGGTCAGCGGCGAACTGGGGATTTGCTGTTAGGAAGAACTCGTCCCAGTTTCTGGAGCGAATTTGGGAGGGAATATGGTCCCATTTAAAGTGACGGAAGGAGGGACCGTTACATGGTAGGCTAACAGTACGTGGCTTGACTTGAAATCTGCAACTGACAATTTTATGGTCGCTGCCTGTGTAGTCGTTTAGTACGGAGGCAGAGACGTTCGTGAGACCCAGGGTAAATATCAGATCAAGGATGTTATTCTTTCTGGTAGGTTGTTTTACATGTTGGGCCCACTGGCCCAGGCGAATGCATGAGGCAAATTGCAAATACTTGTAGGGGGCAGAAAAGGAGGACCAGTTTACGCCCGGGGCATTGAAGTCGCCTGCTATAAATTTACCTCCAAATGGCAGGTCAGCGATGTAATTAAATGCATCAATGATGGGATTAAGTGTGGAAGTGTCATTTCTGGGGGGTCGATATATGCAACCGACAACTATGTTCATCTGGGATAAAGAAATTGTAAACCATATAGAATCTTCAACATTTGCGAGCACGGTATTTTCCAGTAGGGTGGCAGATAGGCTGCTCTTGACATACCCCACGCAACCTCCACCGCGGCGGTAGATTCGTTGAGTCCTGAAGGTTTGATAACCGATCAGTGATATTTGGTCAGAAGGTATGTTCTCGGTGAGCCAAGTCTCAGTAATCAGGATTATGTCGAAGTTGTGGACGACGGCCAGTCTTTTTATAGCGGAAAGCTTGTTCAAGATGGAACGGGAGTTGAATAGTGCTATGGTAAGCATTTCTGTAGGAGGCTTTGAAGCGTCAGTGGATTTGGTAGCAAGGGTGTGCGTTGCAGGGCGGTGATTAATGGGCGGGCCACCCATGCAGGAGGACAGGATGTGAGTTGCTACTTCCTTTTGGACAGCTCTATCTTTATCGCCGCACATTGTACATTGGGCCGAACACTCATGATTTTCAGCAGAGATTAACACTGGATGCTGAGGTGTTATTGTAACGCGGGCTAATAGATCTGGAGGGGAGTATGGTGACTCTAGGTGGGACCTTTGAGGCAAAACAGGTATGAATCGGGGGAGAGTTTGTAAGGATGCCAGGGGGTCAGCAAGGGGGCGGGGAGCAGTAGAGGAAGGGCAGCCATGGTTTTGATGGAGGCCTTGTGAGGAGAAGGACGAAAGGCAGGGTAAGTGGGATTTTAATGGAACAGGTATGATGTTTCGGATAGAGTTTGTTGAGGTGGGAGGCATCTCACAGGGCTCCATGGAAAGAGTGTGAGGGGGTGGAGTAGTAGCGAAAGGGCTGTTGATGAAAGGGGCCTTGGTGTGAAGGGTCAGTTGGCATAGCGTGCAGTGGTGTCGGAGTAGAATACGGCGATGTTGGGTGGTAGGGGAGCAGAGGATGTTGAAGCTGCGGAGGGTTGGGATGGGGCACACCATGAGGCGGAAAATGGTCGGGCGCGGGCCACATGTTGTGGTACCGGTTGGCAACGATGCTGGTAACTCGTCCTGCATGGTTCGAGTTTGGAGGTGGTACATTAAGTGGAAAATTTGTGATATGGTACTGCATCTGTGGACGTGAAGACGGCGGGGTCTGGGTTTGTGGGTGTGGGATGTAGCAGTGGGGTACGCGGATCTCCGGGGGACCAAATAAATGCGCTGGTGTACTAGCGCTAGGGTGAGCGACGAGATTTCGTGTGTATGGCCGAGGTGGGGGTCGTGAATGGGTAGTAGGCCGGTTAGCTGGAGCGCGAGAGGTCCTATGTCGACTGTCGATTAAAGATGGGAGCGTGACTATGTCAGTGCAGACGAGGTTTTGGCCTCTGGGAGCAACAGGTGACGAGGGTGACGTTGTGGCCGAAGCGCTGGGAGACAACGTTGCAGTTGGCTGGTTGGTCCTCCAGCCACCTATATACTGGCCCATCTTTACCGAAAGTCTCCATTTTGCGTAGCAAAAGACGATGATTAACGGAGTCGAACGCCTTGCTAAAGTCGAGGTAGCATACCTCAACTTGCTTACCTTCGTCCAGTCGTCGAGTTACTTCATCTAAGAAGCACAGGAGATTGGTGAGGCAAGATCTATTTTTCAGGAATCCATGCTGCGCCGGGCTTAGCATGGAGTGCTGCAGTAAGTGCTGGCAGATATGGGCACGGATGATCTTCTCAAGGACTTTACAGAGAATGCTAGTTAGGCTTACCGGCCTGTAGTTCTGCACATCCGACTTGGGCCCACTCTTATGTATTGCCACGACTGCCGCGACTTTCCAGTCCTGAGGCAGCTTACCCTGGTCCAACGTGGATCTGTACAGTCTGCATACCGATGGAGCTATGATATCCGCCAACGGCTTGATGATAGCTGGATGAATGCCATCTGGGCCCGCTGACTTGTGGCTGTTTAACTCCTGTAGGTACCCACGCACGCACTCCTCTGAGAGATCTAGCTCGTTTAGCTGAGGAGGATGCACCAGGGCCAGATCTACTCGTACCCCACTATCTATCCTATGTACACTACCAAAGTATTCCCCAAGGGAGTCTGCTTTGCCCTGGTCATCAGTGACGACACCATAGTCTCTAGTGGATAGCGGACCTACGGCATTTCTTGTTGAGCCTTTAGATAGTACATAGCTGTAGAACTTCTTCGGCTGTTGTCTTACAGACTGGGCCAATTTGAGCTCAAATTCCCTCTTAGAAGTTCTCAAAAGACTTACAGCCTTGTTTCTCAGCTTCGTATAGCGGTTCCAGGCTAGCTGACTGCCGGAAGCTTTGTACTGGTTCCAAGAGCGGTTTCTACGTCCGATGGCCTTGGCTATTGCAGCCTTCCACCACGTGGGTTTTCCCTCCCCACTCCTTCGTTTCAAGGGCGCGAACTCTTCCTGTAGGGCAGTCAGGGATCCCTTTATGGCCTGCCAGCGCTCCTCCACAGTAGCCTCCTCTGGCGCGTCCCAGGTCAAACCCATCGCCTTATTACGAAGCCTATCTATGTCCATACTACCGAAATTCCTAATCAGCCTCGAGGGTACCTTCGGTTGCCGCATGCATAGAACTATTTTGACACACACGTGGTCACTCTTTCCCAGCGGTGCACAATAATGCTGTCCAGCCACATCGTTGGGGAAGTTCGTTATAGCTAGATCCCGCAAGGATGGAACGCATCCAGTCCTATATCTGGTATTCTCCCTAATATGCTGATGCAACGCATTATCATGCAGCAATTCTAAGTAGGTTTGCTCCTCCGATCCCGGCACGCACACCTCAGCCACCCAGTCGATGTGCGGAAGATTGGAGTCACCCACTATGAGGGTCTTTTGTGCGTCCTTAACTAGTTCAGTCAAAGTCCGCAGCAAACAAACGTCCTCTTCGTGGTTTGTGCTTGGTGCCCTGTAGAGACAGACGACGTTAACCCTTCTGCCTGGAAGGATGATCGTGACGGCGCATAGCTGGATATTGCGAGTGCACATCTTGGTCTGGGACTCAAGGTGGTTTGCACCTGACCTAACGAGGATGGCTACCCCACCACCAAGGCGATCTTGTTCCCGATCCTGCCTGTAGACTGCAAAACTGTTACTTATTAGGCCTGGCACATGGTCTTCTTCAGAAAGCCACGTTTCCGTGACGGCAACTATTGATGCTTTCTGTTCGTCAGCGGTTTTGGCAAGTTCCGCCCATTTGTTTCTAATACTACACGCGTTAGTATATAACACCACCGCGTTTGCTCCGTTGCCTAGGTGTCTTTTGTTATTCATTCCTGACTGTTTCTCAGGCGCAACGCCTGAGATGATGACACGTTTTTTGCTTCGAATGACCCCACTGGGGTGCATGAAGCCGGCTGATGGTCCAGAATTTCCGACGACTCCCAATCCATCTCTATAGGAGTGGCCGCAACATCCAGACTTGCAGGGGTCGCGCTGTCATCTATCTTCGGACAGTACTGCCAATTCTCGTCTTCCAGCGCATCTTCAATTACAACTATTAGCGACCCCGCACGTGGCTTCTTTACTATTGTCGGGGTCGGGGCCTGAGAGCCGAGTACGGCATTCCGCTGAAATTTTAGGTTTCTCACCAGCGCCCTGGCTGGTCGAGCAAGGTTACCTCCCGGGGCTAGACCACCAGGATTTACCCTATGCTCGTCCGGCACAATCTGGTATCTGCCCTTGGTAATCTGAGCCACTACCGCTGCCCTCGCCAGAAGTCTATCCCGGGTAGCCTCATCAGCAAACTCCACCAGTATTGGTCTCGCACGAAGTTCGCCTTTGTTCCCTAGTGGTGACTTCCATGTCCCCACTCTGTGCACCCTTCTTAGAGCAGGAGGGTACGGAACACCTGCGATTCGCAGTATGTCACAGACCCTCCTCCTGTCAATGTCTCTCCTGGCCTTCGATTCCCTCATAACGGGTTCTTCCTGGTTTAGGATCAGAAGCCTATGGCTTGAGACCCTGCCCATCGACAAGATCTGCCTCTGCAGGTCCTTCACCTTGTTTTCTAGTACCAGAAGAGCAGGGTCATCCACCCTAGCCAACCCATCTTTCGCTCTATGACGGTCGCCCTTCTTGTTGACCTGCCTCGCCCTTCTCGGCTTCTGCTCCGTCCACTGGCCCTCGTCGGTCTGCTTCAAAGGAGTTAAGGCAACGACCGCCTGGCAAGCTCTCGGAGCTGGTCCATTCGCTCGGATGATTGACCTATCAGGTGTTGATACTACTTCCGCAAACGACTTACTACAACCTGCTTGCGGTGGTTTGGGGCTTACAACCGAGGTACTACTTGGTGGACGTTGATCCTGCCCTTGGGCCTGCAGTTTAAAGGCCAGACTGGCCGCCTCCTTGCAGGGGGCACAGACCCATTCAGCCCATGAGTTCTGTTTATAAAGGACATAGATGTCCTTTGCTATCCCTGAACACCTTGGGTGAGCCCATCTCTTGCATATCTCGCACTCTATACCATTTACCACACGTTTTCCGCACTTGGGTGCTAGACACGGGTCGGAAACGCGTGTCATACCGAAAACCCCCCAAAACGAGGGCGAAAACAACTCAAGTGCTCTTTACCCAAACACAAAATACGCACTCTGACAATAGCAGGTAACTCCCGCTAACACAAAAAACAAAAACAAAAAGCAAGATTAGAAGCGAGAAAAGATCGCCTCAAAAAAACACCGAACACTATTCGGCAATACTACAAGAAGAATAAAAATATTCTCCGGATAAAGCGCACCTTAAATGCAATTATGATACGCTCAGTATTGTGAATTAAACTGGGTTAATTCACAAAACCATTCAAAAACTCAATTCAAAGACGAGAGCACTATGAATTCAAACCACGCGGCAATTACACCAGGTTCAACCAGGCGAACCACTAGCTTGAATAAGGACACAGATCAATGTGTTGACTGGCGAAGTTTATCGTTTCATTGAGCGCCTAGATAGCGTGGCTGTGGAGTGCAGAACTCGGTTGCTTATATAGGTTCTGCTAGGTCAGTTCAGTTCAGTTCAGTTCAGTTCAGTTCAGTTTGCACAGAACAGGTAGTGGCCACGGCCAATTGAGCGTCCTGAATTCCTTCAATGGTATGCACACCAGTTGTAACAGCCGGTCGTGGAAAATCCCCCTTTTTCCCTCGCGATTCAGTGTTTTTCCCAACATCACTCATTTCCATACACTATCGACTTGTCTTTACGAACTGGTTGTTTTTCTGGACCAATTGATGTTTGTTCGCGCCCAGAGCGCTACTTTGGCACATCCTTGTTCAGGACCTGCGTGACGCACGTGCTGTCTGCTCACACGCTGCTATTCAGTTTCTCGTTGTTGAGTCCTTGTGATCGTATTATTGAGGTTTGTATATTGTTTATGTCATTGTTTATTGTAATAATCTAGTATCGTAGAATAGCACGGATAACCGTCTTTTGATTTCGGGATCCGTTGCGAATTTGGCTATGCATTGCTCAAACGTTCGTAACAATACTCAATAGATCAATTTGGAACGAGGAAAAATCACACAAAATGCCAAGAAAAGGATCAAAAGCAGTCGAATCCGGACAGGAAGTAATACGGCAAGTCTCCGGGGAGGTTTTGGGTACATATGGTTCTTTAGTTAATGCTAGATCGCTTAGTCCTGTCAGTGCTAGTTCATGTGTTATTGAGAACAATATTGATCGTAAGGATGTCGATTTATATAAGCTGAGAATACTAAAACTAGAGCAACAGTTACTTTCGGCTAGACTACAGGCGCATGAAGCAGAGAAGTGTACACAGAAACAGCGAGAGTATGAGACCAGTGACTTCGACACTTCCGATAGGTTAGGGTGCAATAAGGTAGGGAACCCCACGCCGGTCGCCGACTACAAACCACCATCGATCGATCTGCCTGGAGTGGAGTTAACGGTTTTCGACGGGCGAGCTGAGCAATACTGCAAGTTTGTCAAGCAGTTCGAGACGTTCGTTGAAAATAAGGTAACCAACCCTGGGCAAAGGCTACTTTACCTTACTCACTACTGCCGAGGCCGAGCAAGAGAAGCTATCGACGGGTGCACCATGCTCGACCCAGAACAAGGCTACACAAGGGCAAGAAAGATCCTAAGGGACTTGTTTGGCCAACCTTTCAAAGTAGCCCGTAACCTAATAGAGGGCGTGATGGCAGAGGCAAAGAGAACCAAGGGCGACGTCTACACCATGGCCGACCTGGTGATTAAGATGCAGAACTGCTCAATAGCCCTCGACCATTTAGGTTACAGGGCTGACCTAGACGCCATGCACACTTTGGAAGGCACAGTCCGTCACCTCTCTCCCGAACTACAGGGTCGGTGGGCGGAAGAAGCAGAACGGATAAGCCGAAGCGACAGAGAAGCCAACTTCGAAGACCTGACTGAATACTTAGACAGGCAAACGAAGATAGCTGACAGCAGATTCGGCCGACTCATCCGGGACAGCAACCGAGCAAACAAGCCCAGTACTAGCCAAGTCCAAACCCCTGTACGGGAACATCCAAAGTGCCAGCCTTGGACCAATACACACGTCATTTCACGAGATGCTACGGCGAAACCAAATTGCAGATCCTGTGGTACTAGCCATGGCCTACCAGAATGCCCCAGGTTCGGCAACGCCACAATAGACGAACGGTGGGGAATGGCGAGGATGGCAGGAGCATGTTTTATCTGTCTCAACACCACGCACCGGGCAGCAGCCTGTAGAACAAGGAATCGATGTGGTTACGAGGGCTGCACGGGCAGACACCATCGGCTGCTGCATCAGGCGAGAGTAACCATATCCGAGGCGAGTACCAAGCCCAGCGTGATTTGTTCAACTTCACAATCTGCCAGTAAACCGGTACGTTTAGGCGTAGTGGCCGTGGGAGTAGTGACTCTGACTGGGATAGTCAAGGCGTTGGCTTTCGTTGATAGTGAATCCGACACCACTTTAGTGAAAGAGCGGTTTGCCGACAAACACCAACTGGCTAAAGGTGCAACGTCGTTAGCAGTGAGCACGGTGGGCGGAACACAGGTAATGACTGCCAGTAGATTAAGGCTGCAACTCATCTCTCTAGACACTAACGAGGAAATTGAACCAACGGAGGCATTCAAGTTAGCGGATCTCCCCATGCGAGCACCAAGGTCGGTGAACGCAATCTTGACTCGGTGGCCCCACCTGCAGGATGTAACCGTTGTAGACTGGGAAGATGATGAAGTGGATCTCCTCATCCCCTGCGACGTGCCAGAGGCGCATTGGGTGCTTGACCAGAGAGTGGGCGACCGCCAGGCACCTTATGCCGTACGCACGGCTCTGGGATGGATGTTATACGGTCCAGTAGGGGCACGCGGTTCCGTGAATTACTTATCCGCCGAAACGGACCGCATAGAGTATCATCTGCAACGGCTGTATGAAAAGGAGTTTCATGACATTGGAGACGAAAGACCGACGTTGTCTCAAGAGGATCACTTCGCTCTACAAACGGTGCAGCAAGGCACTAGAGGCCTCAAAAAACAGTTCGAGGTTCCCCTCCCATGGCGCACACCGGACGACTTGTGGACTGACAACAGAAATTATGTTCTCCAACGATTACTACGACTAAAAGAACGCTTCATTCGAGACCAGAATCTGTGGGAACGATACGCGGATTTGATGAAGCGAAACGAGACCCTCGGTTACGTTGAAAAGGCGCCTGCCAACACCGACGGCAAAAAGGGGTATCTGGTATCTGCCTCACCATCCGGTTATCAACCCCAAAAAACCCAATAAACTGCGGGTGGTTTTCGACTGTGCGGCCAAGTTCCAAGGCAAGCCGTTAAACGATCGCCTACTACAGGGGCCTGACTGGACCACTCCACTGATCGATGTTTTGTGCCGTTTCAGAGTGGGTAAAGTGGCTTTGTCTGCTGACATTAGGGAAATGTTCCATCAGGTGAAGATTCCGGTAGGAGAACGAGATGCTTTGCGTTTCCTGTGGTGGGAAGGGAGCGACCGGGACAGCGCAGTGGTGAATTATAGGATGACCGTCCACCCCTTCAGAGCCATATCGTCACCATTTTGTGCCAACTACGCCCTCCGAGAATCAGCGAACAAACATGGCGATCTAGTACATCGGACGGTGGTAGAAAGCGTCAGCAGGAACTTCTACGTTGACGACTACCTTGGGTCATTCGATGATGTGGAATCAGCTCTAGAGCAGTTCAGGGGTCTGACGAGATTGCTGGAAGAGGGCGGCTTCCATCTAACTAAATGGATGTCGAACGCTTCAGAAGTGCTGAAGGTCATCCCGTATCACGAAAAGGCCGAAAGGGTAAGAGATTTGGACGGCTCTCCACTTCCAATCGAGCGCACCTTAGGGATACAATGGGACGCGGAAACGGACGATTTTGTTTTCGAACTGAACGTTCCCGAGCTGCCAATAACCCGTCGTGGCATACTATCTACCGTCTCAAGTTTGTTCGACCCGCTCGGTTTCGTCTCACCATGGCTGCTACCCGGAAAGATCTTGCTGCAGCGGCTGTGCCGTAAGAAAGTTGATTGGGACCAGTCACTGGACCGAGGGGACCGTTTGGACTGGGAAGAATTTTTGAACACCTTGAAGAAATTAGGAGACATAGGAATCCCACGATGTTTGACTCCTGGCCATACGACACGGACTGGAGAACTACATGCTTTTTCCGATGCATCTGAAGTCGGTTATGGAGCTGTGGTGTACGGACGATGGTGCGCAGGAGATGGGCAATATACCACGAGGATCCTGTTCGCCAAAGCCGTGTTGGCAGTCAGGGTGGTGCAAACTGTGAAGAGGTGTTTCGTTCTCTACATTTGGTCGGTGAGCTCCTGGACGGATTCAACGATAGTACTTTACTATATCAACAACGTCAGGAGCCGGTTTAGTACTTTCGTTGCTAACCGGCTCACGATTATCCCCGATGAATCAGCCACGCATCAGTGGAGTCATGTCAGGTCTGGCGATAATCCGGCCGACCTGTGCTCCCGAGGTGCGAACAACTTCAGGCAACTGGACACGTGGACGAGAGGGCGAAACTTCCTGCAATTGCCCGAACAGGACTGGCCCGTGTTCGAATTAAAAACCCCTACGGAAGTGGAACTGGAGATCAAAGGTGTAGTGATAGCAACCAACGTCGTCGAAGCGTCGCCCATTTTATCGCGACTGGTCAGGTTTTCTTCCTGGATGAAGACGCTTCGTTTTCTAGTTTGGTTAACCAGGTTCAAGATAAATTTACTAGTCATGAAAGGGCTACGGCCCTCAGGTCGGATACCGGTCGGCCCGATAGGTCCCTATGAGCTACAAGCGGCAGAGTACGATATTTTCAGAATGATACAACGCGAGGCTTTCGCCCGAGAACTCAAGAGGGCCGAAGAAGTGGGGCCGACCAATAAAGACATGCCATCTCCAAGAGGCGAGCTGAAGCGTTTAAACCCCAAAATCATCAACGGACTGCTGCGGGTGGATGGTAGGCTGACCAACGCCCACCTGAACTTCGACACAAAGTATCCTATACTGCTACCTGCGAGACAACCTGTAGTAGAGCTAATGATACAACACGTCCACGCCATGGAGGGACATGCCGGGGAAAGTCACGTGACGAGCGTCATCCGAAAACGTCTTTGGTTGTTGAGAGGACGAGAGACTGTAAAACGCGTAATCCGACGGTGTGTGCAATGCAGGAGACGCAATGCCACAGCAGGCAAACAACTCATGGCCCCACTACCAGAATGCAGGGTGACTACGGGCTGGTGGCCGTTCAGTGACACCGGGCTGGACTATTTCGGGCCCTTGTGGATCAAGTGCGGGAAAAGATTAGAAAAGCGATACGGATGTATCATGACGTGCATGAAATCACGTGCGGTACACCTAGAAGTCGCACATTCGATGGCGACCGATTCGTTTCTACGGGCCTTGCAAAGATTTATCAACCGAAGAGGCGTACCGGCCGATATATACTCAGATAATGGATCGAACTTTGTGGGCGCTCACCGGGAATTGCAGCGTTGGCACAAGAACGTAAACAGGGACGAACTGCAGAATCGAACCGTGGCCTACGGCATACGATGGCATTTCAACCCCCCACAGGCCAGCCACCGAGGCGACATATGGGAACGCATGATCCGGTCCGCCAGACGGATATTGCTGTCAATCATGGAGCGGCAGCCGCCCGACGACGAGACGCTGAACACCGTCATGACTGAGGTGGAGCGAATCCTGAACAACCGCCCCCTGGTTCCAGTATTGAACGGCGACCCCACCCACCCGGCGCTCACCCCAAACGACTTATTGACGCTAAGGTCGAACGAGGGTTTCCAAGGGCCGGTAAACCTTCGTGGGAGCTACCTCCACGGGTGGAAGCAAGCGAACTATCTGGCCAAAGTCTTCTGGAGGCGATGGCTACGGGAGTACCTACCGACTTTGCAGACTCGACAGTAGTGGCTGGTGAAGAGAAGGCCATTCAAAGTTGGGGATGTGGTTATGATCGCCGACGAACGCGCACATTTCAGCGCTTGGTCTTTGGGAGTAGTTACGGAAACCATCAGAAGTACTGGCGGAATGATAAGAACGGTGAAGGTGAAGACAGCTAACGGAGTGCTCATTCGTGACACACGCAGTATTAACCTACTCGAGAGCGAAGACGGAGGAGCTGATAATCCTGAGGCCTAGTAAACCTTTTTCACACCAGTCATCGAGGTGGATAAAGAAACACCATATATACCACACGGTCTCCGTCAAACACGTTAAGGTGCTCGCGGTCTTTTCGTTGACATTACAGAAGGTGCTTTCCGATACGTGGTGATGAGTGCGATTCCATTATACATCCCGATACATACACGCATGCACGACGCACTCTACATCCCGTAAACCCATCAAACATGTGACAGTGTTCGTTGTTTTGCTTTTTGTTGACGCTACCGAATGCCCCTTGCATATGTGGAAGTAGCGGAGCTCAGGTCACACATACATGCTACATTTTACTCGTTTTCTTGCCACGCGGTCTTTTGTTGACATTGCAGAAAGTCCTCTTTTGATGTGTAGTCATACCTGTGATTTCATTGTAACCCCGGCACACACACACACACTCAAGCACGTACATCCAGGACCGGACGGCCCCTTACGACGACAACGTCTATGTGACCATTCACGCCCGCCATCGGTCATTTGGTCTTGTGGAAGATGTAGACTAGCCTCACGTCTATGTATCCAATGGATTAGGTGCGACCAGTAGTAGAACGTTGACGACGAGCATTAGACGCGCGCACTGACAGCAGGGCCTAGGCAGGTAGGAAGAATCAGTACCTTTATACCGAACCTTTGACTCTGCTAAGGATCCAGGAGGATTTTGGTGGGCGGTGTAACAGCCGGTCGTGGAAAATCCCCCTTTTTCCCTCGCGATTCAGTGTTTTTCCCAACATCACTCATTTCCATACACTATCGACTTGTCTTTACGAACTGGTTGTTTTTCTGGACCAATTGATGTTTGTTCGCGCCCAGAGCGCTACTTTGGCACATCCTTGTTCAGGACCTGCGTGACGCACGTGCTGTCTGCTCACACGCTGCTATTCGGTTTCTCCTTGTTGAGTCCTTGTGATCGTATTATTGAGGTTTGTATATTGTTTATGTCATTGTTTATTGTAATAATCTAGTATCGTAGAATAGCACGGATAACCGTCTTTTGATTTCGGGATCCGTTGCGAATTTGGCTACGCATTGCTCAAACGTTCGTAACACCAGTTATGCACCCACCACAGCCAAGTGTAGTTCGTCGATTCCCAGCTAAAAATGAGAGGGAAACGGAAAACCTCATCGCACATCGACTGCGAGAGACAATATGCAACGTGAGCGTTCACTGAGACTGTATGTAATTGGCGAAAATTCCATTAAAACTCACTCCAGGAGGACCACAGTGCTACCCGTCATCCACCCAGTTGATATACTCAAGGCTCACTACGAGGAAATATTTCGTACCAATTGCGATCTAGGGCAACTTTGAAGGATTCGGGTTCGATTGGCCTCGGGAATCAGTTCAGTTCAGTTCAGTTTGCCCAGGACTTGGTGTGACTAGAGCCGATCGTGTGTCCAGAAATTTGTGTTATCGGCGCTTTTCCGTAGCTCCCAACACTGTGTGATTCTCTTTTTCTGAAAGGCAGAAATTTTGTGCAGTATCAGCCCTGGCAGGGAAAGGTGGAAACAGTGAGCAAGTTGCGTCTGACCCTCAAAGCTGCTTAACATAACTCGGGTCATACTGCCACCCAACATAGGTCTACTGCTTTCTTAAAAGCCTTCACTGACGTGGTATTTATAACCTCCTCCGGGAGCTCACTCCAATGGGGCATCGCTCTATCCGAGAATTACT
Source organism: Fasciola hepatica (assembly GCA_948099385.1). Taxonomy (NCBI): domain Eukaryota; kingdom Metazoa; phylum Platyhelminthes; class Trematoda; order Plagiorchiida; family Fasciolidae; genus Fasciola; species Fasciola hepatica. The sequence goes on along the minus strand of CANUEZ040000029.1, from coordinate 1,517,379 downwards.
TCGCCCCAATTTGGAGCCTCCAGTGCTTCCTTTGTAATCTAAGGCTATGCCCCCTTGTGCCTCTCTCGGGGATCAGAGAGAAAAGGTCTTCTCCATTTATTTCTGACAGTCCCTTCATTACCTTGAAGGTTTCTGTCCAATCCCCGCGAATGCGCCGTCTTTCCACCGAGAACACGTCTAGGGCACGGAGACGCTCTGTGTAGCTAAACCCTCCTTGCCCAGCCGCCTTTCTAGTGGCTAGCCCTTGCACTTTCTCTAGACAGTCTATATCCTTCTGGTAGTACGGTGCCCAGGCCTGCACGCAGTACTCCATATGCCGCCTAAATATGGCCTGATATATCGGAACGAAAATCTCCGGCTCTCTACACGATGTAATGGATCTAACTCGAAAGAGTTCTCTCCTGGCCATATTGGCAGCTGCCGTGCACTGTTTCGACTGCTCGAAGCCGTTGTCCACTATAAAGCACGAGTCTTTGACCTGCGGGACCACTTGCAACGAACCCACACCATTCCCACTAGTCCCTGTATTTGTGGTCAATCACTGAAACTTGGTGAGGTTTAGTGGAAGGCCCCATTTGCGTGACCAGTTTTGTACTGCTAACACGTCAGGTTCTATATCTACTCCATCTATCTTGACGTCATCGGCAAACATAAATGTGGGGTTTGTTAGCCCACGCGCTGGGTCATTGATGAAGATGAGGAAGAACAGAGGGCCAAGCACTGAGCCCTGTGGCACCCCACTTGTTGCACCTGGTTTTGAGACATGACTACCCACCTTAACACTAAAGGTTCGCCCTGCCAAAATCTATTTACCCATTGTCTTGCCTTTCCAATAGTTCCCATAGACAGCAGTCTGACGTCCAGAAATCTGTGGTTCACAGAATCAAACGCCTTGCTGAATTCCAAGTAGCAGACCGCAATCGATTGCCCTTCGTCCAGACGCTTGGTTACCTCATCAAGGAACAGCAGGAGATTCGTCAGACAGGATCGTCCTGCCACAAACCCATGCTGAGCATTTGATATGAGGTTGTGTTGAACTAAATGCCTAGAGATCTGTTTCCTGACTATTCACTCCAGGCACTTACACAGTGTTGAAGTCAAGCTAACCAGCCGGTAATTTTCGGCCTTTTGCCGGGGTCCACTTTTGTAAATTCCTACCACCGTTGCCCTCCTTCAGTCTCCCAGCACAATTCCCTCTCTAAGTGACGTTTCATACAGCTTCGTCACCGGAGCCTTCAGGACCTCGGCCAGAGGCTGAACGATTGCTGGATGAATCCCGTCTGGACCTGCTGCTTTATTTTTATTCAAGGTTTGCAACTCCTCGTACACTTCTTCTCCTACAGTAATTTCGGTATTGGAGGCGCCTGTGGGCCCTCCATCCCTCCCTCCAAATTATTTTTTGGTCGATATATGCTCTTGAAGGATGCCAAGAGTATGTCAGCCTTGTCCTCGTAGTTTAGAGGTAGTCGTCCCTGTGCTCCTTCCAAAGTTGCTACACTTTCTCTCATACGTTTGTGAGATTGCGAGTAGGCGTAGAATCGCTTTGGGTTTGTGCGGACCGACGCAGCCAACCGAAGCTCCAAGGCTTATTTCTCCACTCTTTGGACCGTTTGAGCTCTGTTCCTAGTCATCTTACAGCTGGTCCATGCCCCTTCATTTTTGTACGGCTTGTACGCCGCCCGCCGTTGCCTACGAATAACTATAGCCTTGTGGACGTTTTACTTCCACCACAGGGGTTGATTTCTACTGCTAGCCACTCTCAGGGGTGCAAACTCCTCTGTAAGTTCGAGTAGCCCCATCTTGATGGCCTCCCAACTTTCCTCTACGGAGGCCTTTATGTGTCTCGGTGTCCACTGAAATTCCTCCGCCGCCCTCTTTAGTTCACCTATATTGATTCTCCCATAGCGCCGACGTAGCACGATTTCCTTCGGCGCCTTGCTTATTTTTAGTGTGACCCTTAGGACTACATGGTCTTTTTCTCCAAGTGTCTCTTCCCACTTAATTTCCTTAAAGTCCTGATGGTGCCGCATTATGAGTAAATCGAGAAGAGACGGGTGCTATCCACCTCTGTGCCTGGTGGCCTGCGTCACATGCTGCGTAAGTGCATGAAACTGGACCAATTGCAGAAACTTGTCGCCCGTTGACCCCGTTGGTGCGATCCAGCTTTCCTAGTTAATTTCGGGTAGGTTGAGATCCCCTAATAAGATGAACTCCTTTGGCTGCGCCAGCGCCGCATCCAGCATTTGCAAGAGCTCAGTGTCTTTCTCATCTGTCGCTAGCAGTGCCCTGTAGATACAGATAGTGCGTACTGTCCGAGCCCCGATCCTGATAAAGCAGGATCTGGCCTGTACATTATCGGAGACCTAGTTGAACGGAGCCTCCCATTGACCTATTTCGGTCCGTATTAGAAGTGCTACTCCGCCCCCCTGCCTTCCATCTGTTCGGGCAACCAATCAGTCGGAGGAAAACAACAAGGATGTTACCAATATATCGCGGCGTGGAAGGATAAAAATTTAAATTAGCAAATAAACAGGTCCCTAGAATAAGTCCAAAAAGTAAACATTTCGTGGAAAATAATATCACTATCGTAACGAGCGCCCTAACATTGGAAAACTGTACTGTCTCCTAACACCTCGCACGTTTGGATGTTGCCTGTATAGTTAGGAGCGAGTTTCCAATGGTATGGGTATGGGAGGTGCCCTGAACGGGCAAACCACTAGCGGGGAAACAGTGCAACATTAACCTTTGTTGTTTCATTTTCCACAACTGGAATGTTGAAGGTATCCTGCAAAGCATCCAGTGGAAGTAGGTGTTTCTGATTTGGGGTTGGTGAATGAGAGTGCCGCACCTCTAGTTGGTTCTTGTGTCGAATCCAAATGTCACCCTCGATGGCTGCTTTTTACAGTACGCGTTCTAATCACAGTTTGATGGTATCTTCCGTCAAGATGAGATTTTCAACCAGATAATCTCCTGTATAAGCTGAAGGCCCTGAATAAAAAGCACCGCTTTTGTGCCTTTAAGATGATGAACTTGGTGGATTGTTAGTGGGTGCCACTGCTCAGTGGATAGTGTGCTGCTATCGCCCCATCAGGGCTTTTGCAGAAGATTGAGCATTCGGAGCACAAAAGTTAGGTGTAGAAAGATACACAAGCACAGAACTTTTAAATAACTTCCTCACTGTTCCCTGGAGGGGGGGGGGGCTGAGGAGTGCTCGCTCAAATGTCTCGAGGAACTGTCCTCCCTGATCATCGGATTATGGGTGGTATGGTGGAGGACGACGATGCTGCTGTAAATTGCGAGCCGTTGTTGGTCACAATGATGTGTGATAACCCGCGTTATGCAAAAAAAGTGCCGAAGACAACTCACAGTGTGGTCCGCCGTTGGCGATTGCACAAAAATATACTCCAGGACAGTTCGAGTACGTATCTATCAAGGCAATGTAGAATGTTCCACCGATTGGTTCAGCAGAGTCAATATGTACTCTTGACCAAGGGCTTTAAGGCACAGGCTAGGGAATGGGATCTTCTCGGTTAGGAAGCTCAGCTGCATCCTGGCAGCAGGAACACTGCCTAACAGTACACTGTATATCAGAACCCATAAGTGGCCAATAAGCGAAGCTGCGTGCCATCTACCTCACTTGGCCCAAGCCTGTGTGATCTGCATGAAATTGTTCTAAAACATTTTGTCAGAGGGAAGGCGGAACAAAACTCCGACTGAGAACATCTGACGGGAGTCGACAACCGACAATTATTGGAGTCGATGGACGTGGTGATTCAGCAGCTGTCACATGTGATACGGCCCGGTACAGCTTTGTGGCCACGTGCTCGGATGAGTTTCAACCAATGAGGATCGCCGCAGACAAGTTCAACGAAAGCTCCCTGTGATTGGTCATCTTTGAATCTAAAAATAACGTTTGCTACTTAAACATATTTATACGAACCCGCTCTGCAATACAATGAACGTGCATTTTCGCGGCCTTGGTCCTCTTGCTACTTCCGTTCGCATAGTTCTGGGTGGGGGTACGGGTGGTGACAATTTCGATACGGATTATCCCTTAAGTTCATTACGATTATTACAACTGGCGTCGCCTCATGGAGCTGCCCATTATTGAACGGCTGAATCTGCTTGATAGTGCATCTGAAATTGAAGACTGGCTTGAGCTTTTCGAGTAATGGTGTAGCATCTGAAAGAATGTGAAGAAGAAGCACCAGACTGCGTACTTCGTGACAGCTGGCGACCGTCCATTGTACTCGTTGATGAAAAACGTTGCATAGCCGAGAGCCCCTGATGTAGTTCCTTTCGACGAGTTGAAGGCTCTTCTGCCAGACCAAGCGGTCCCGGTCAACTTCCAGGCTACCGAATGTGCCAAGTTTCATTCGCCGGCCGGTGGTCTCGATATGAAGTCCCGTGAATTCATCCCGACACTTTGAATACAGGCCGCTAAGTGCAATTTTGGTGATAAGCCGGAGACCCAGTTGCTGGGCCACCTCATCGCCGGCATAAATCATCCGGAGTTCCAAGAGAAGCTATTGCTGAAGCCCGACCTTACTTTCTCTGAAGCCGGTCAACATGCAAAAAATCCGACCACGTTTCAGAAGCTACGGCTGTACACTCCCTAGTGCACTTCCAAAATGTACTTCCCCGTGAAGCAGCCTCTACAAAGAAGATGCCTCAGCTGAAGCCTGCTAACTAGATGATCCATGGAAGCTAACCAGTACAGCCGAATCGATGATTCTCGTGTGGCGAATTTCACCTACGTTCCACCCGCCATTTTCCTTATGAGTTATGCCATTCCTGTGGAAAGCTTGGTTATATTCGTAAGGTATGTCGTCAATCCAAGTGCAGTGTTACGATTGCAGCCCCTGAAGATCGTAAAGCTGATGACAGTCCTGCTTACACACTGAAGGTGTAGAATGAATCAGACCAAAACCTGTACAGATCAGTCCAATTCCGACGCGGCTTGAGGCAGGAGTTCATTGTGGATACCGGGAGCTGTGAGCCCACTAGTCCGAAATCAGTGTTCGACTTGATTAAGCCCAGTGTACACATACACTCCACTGTTGTGTCCATTCACGATGCTCAGTTCAGTTCGGTTCAGTTCAGTTTGCACAGGACAGGTAATGGCCACGGCCAATTGAGCATCCTGAATTCCTTCAATGGTATGCACACCAGCTATGCATTCACCACAGCCAAGTGTAGTTCGTCGATTCCCAGCTAAAAATGAGAGGGAAACGGAAAACCTCATCGCACATCAACTGCGAGAGACAATATGCAACGTGAGCGTTCACTGAGGCTGTATGTAATTGGCGAAAATTCCATTAAGACATACTCCAGGAGGACCACAGTGCTACCCGTCATCCACCCAGTTGATATACTCAAGGCTCACTACGAGAAAATATTTCGTACCACTTGCGATCTAGGGCAACTTTGAAGGATTGGACGGTCCGCATGTCTATCATTCCACCAGGCAGACTGTCCCAACCGTTCACTACCCTGTAGCTGAAGAGGTGTGATCTTGCCGTCAACCTAGCTCGGGCTCTGATGAGCTTCTTTTCATGTCCTCCTGTCCTGGAATCTAAAGCTACTTGGTACATACAATCTGGTCCAAGGCCAGAAAAGCCCTTCATTACGCTAAACGTTTCTATGAGATCCCCTCGACTTCTCCTCCTTTCCAGCTAGAAGAGAACCATATCACCGTCCTTGCTCGTACGTCTTACCCCTCTGCCCTTCAGCCGTTCGCATGGCAAGACGTTGGGCTTTCTCCAGGCAGGCGGCGTCTTTTTGCCGAAGGGTGATGAAGCCTGCACACCACCTTCTAATTAACGTCGTACTGTAACTGTATAAATGGGTACGAAAACCTCCGGCTGCGGTCAAGACAAAGATGATAGCAGTCTAAAGAGCTCACCACGAGCCTTTTTATAGCAGCGTTGCTTTGCTCTGACCATGTAAACTCACTTCCCATGATGGCCACAAGGTCTTTAGCCGTACTGACTGCTTCTATGGTAAACAGCCCCTGATCTTGAGCGACAGTTAGGCTATCTTTTGATCTTGACGCCAACTGACTCTTTTCACCATTCAGGGGTAAGTCCCATTTGCATGCACAGTCCAGGACGGTACCTATATCCCTGCCCAAGTCCACCCTACCATCAGAACCGACAATCTTCACATCATCCGCAAAAATAAAGCTGGGCGATCGAAGAGCGGATGCCAGGTCGTTATTAGACAACAAGAATAGGACCGGGCCTAGGACGGATCCCTGAGGTGCACCACTGGTGATGTTCACCAAGCTGGAGCACCTGTCCCCCAATTTGACGTAAAAACCCCTGTGGGAGAGGAAATCCGCCAGCCATCTTTATACTGGCCCGCCTATACCGAAAGTCTCCATCTTGCATAGCAAAAGAGGACGATTAACGGAGCCGAACGCCTCGGTAAAATCGAGGTAGCGTACCTCGGCTTAAGCACCTTAGTCCAGTCGTCCAGTTACTTCATCTAAGAAGCATAGGAGATTGATCTGACAGGATCTATTTTTCAGAAGTCCATGCTGGTCGGGACTTAACATGGAGTGCTCCAGCAAGTGCTGGCAGATGTGGGCACCGATGATCTTCTCAAGGACTTTATACAGGATGCTAGCTAGGCTTACCCGTTTGCAGATCTGCATAGCCGACAAAGGTCCACTCTTATATATTGCCACGACTGCCGCTACTTTCCAGTCCCGAGGCAGCTTGCCCTGGTCCAAAGTGGATCTGTACAGCCTGCATACCGATGGAGCTATGATATCCGCCAACGGCTTGATGATAGCTGGATGAATGCCATCTGGGCCCGCTGACTTGTGGCTGTTTAATTCCTAAAGGTACCTACGCACGCTTTCCTCTGAGAGGTTTAGCTTGTTTAGCTGGGGAGCAGAATGCACGAGAGCCAGATCTACTCGTGCCTCACAATCTATCCTATGTACACTACCAAAGTATTCCCCGAGGGAGTCTGCTTTGCCCTGGTCATCAGTGGCAATATCGCGTTCTCTAGTGAATAGTGCACCTACGGCATTCTTTGTGGAGCCTTTCGACTGTACATAAGCTGTAGAATTTTTTCGGCTGTTGTCTTACAGACTGGGCCGACTTGAGCTCAAATTCCCGCTTGGGAGTTCTCAGAAGGCTCACAGTCCCGTTTTTCAGCCTTGTATAGCAGTTCCAGGCTAGCTGACTGCCGGAAGCTTTTTGCTGGTTCCAAGAGCGGTTTCTACGTCCGATGGCCTTGGCTATTGCAGCCTTCCACCACATGGGTTTTCCCTCCCCACTCCTTCGTTTTAAGGGCGCAAACCTCTCCTGTAGGGCAATCAGGGATCCCTTTATGGCCTGCCAGCGCTCCTCGAAAGTATCACCCTCTATAGTGTCCCAGGTCAAACCCATCGCCCTGTTACGAAGCCTTTCTATGTCGATACCACGGAAACGTCCGACCAGCCTTGAGGGTACCTTAGGTTTTCGCATGCATGGGACGATCTTGACGCACATGTGGTCACTCTTGCCCAACGGTGCACAGTACTGCAATCCAGACACATTTTTGGGTAAGTTCGCCATCGCTGGGTCCAGCAAGGATGGAAGGCATCCAGTCCTATATCTGGTATTTTCCCTAATATGCTGATGCAAAGCATTAGAATGGAGCCATTCTAAGTGGGTTTGCTCCTCCGATCCAGGCACGCAGACCTCAGCCGTCCTTTCGATGTGCGGAAGACTGAAGTCACCCTCTATGAGGGTCTTTTATGCGTCCTTGACTAGTTCAGTCAAAGTCCGCGGTAAACCAACATCCCCTTAGTAGTTTGTGCCTGGTGCCCTGTAGACACAGACAACGTTAACCCTTCTGCCTGGAAGGATGACCGTAACGGTGCATAACTGGACATTGCGAGTGCACATCTTGGTCTGAGACTCAAGTTGGTTTGTACCTGACCTAATGAGGAAGGCTACTCCTTCTCCAGGGCGATCGTGTTATCTATCCTGCCTATGGACTGAAAAACCTTTACTTATTAGGCCTTGCACATGGTATTCTTTAGAAAGCCACGTTTCCGTAACGGCAACTATTGACGCTATGTGCTCCCCAGCGGTTTTGGAGAGTTCCGTCCATTTGTTTCTTATACCACACGCGTTAGTATATGACACCGCCGCGTTTGCTCCGTCATTTGGGTTCCTCTTATTATTAGCCCCTGTCTGTTTTCAGGGGCAAAGCCTCAGATGCTGACAAGAGTTTTGCTTCGGTTGCCCCCGCTGGTGTGCACGACGCTGGCTGACGATCCAGAACTTCCGACGACTCCAAATCCATCTCTATAGGAGTTGCCAAAACATCCAGATTGACAAGGGAGCGCTGTCATCCACATTCGGATAATACTGCCAATTTTCGTCTTCTAATGCGTCTTCAATTACAACTACTGCCGACCCCGCACGCGGCTTCTTCACTACTGTCGGGGTCGGGGCCTGAGAGCCAAGAACGGCTTTCTGCTGAACCTGTTGGTTTCTCACCAGCGCTCTGGCTGGTCGGGCCAGGTAACCCCCCCCACGGGGCTAGACCACCAAGCCTAACTCTATGCTAGTCTGGCGCAATTTGGTATCTGCCCTTGGTGGTGTGAGCCACTACTGCTGCCCTCGCTAGTTGTCTATCCCGGGTGGCCTCATCAGCGAACTCCACTAGTACAGGTCTCGCACGACGTTAGCCCCTGTTCCCGAGAGGTGACATCCATGTCCCCACTCTGTGCACTCTTCTTAGAGTAGTAGGGTACGGAACACCTGCAATTCGCAGTATATCGTAGACCCTCTTCCCATCCAAATCCCGCCTGGCTCCCGAATCCCTTATAAAAGAGTCTTCCTGGTTTAGGATCAGGAGCCTGTGGCTTGAGACCCTGCCCATCGACAAGATTTGCATTAGCAGATCCCTCACCTTGTTTTCCAACACCACAAGAGCGGGGTCGTCCACCTTAGCTAGCCCATACTTCGCTATATTACAGTCGCTTTTCTTTATGGGCTGCCTTGTCCTTCTAGGCTTCTGCTCAGTCCACTGGCCCTCGTCGGTCTGCTTCAAGGGGGTTGAGGCAACGACCCCATGGCAAGCTCTCGGAAGTGACTCATGTAACACACGTTTGAGCAATGCGTAGCCAATTTTGCAACGGATCCTGAAATCAAAAGGCGATTATCCGTGATATTCTACGATACTAGATTATTGAATGAACAATGATACCAAAAAGATACAAACCTCAATAATGAGATCACAAGGACTCAACAAACGAGAAACCGAATTGCAGCGTGCGAGCAAGGAGCACGTGCGTCACGCAGGTCCAGAACAAGGATATGGCAAAGTAGCGCTCTGGGCGTGAACAAACAACAATTGGTCCACAAAAACAAACAGTTCGTAAAGACACGTCAATAGTGTAAGCAAGCAAATGATGGTAAGAAAAACACTGAATCGCAAGGGTTTTAGGGGAATTTTCCACGACCGGTCGTTACCTCGCCCCCCAAAATCCTCCGGAATCCTTAGTAGAGCCAAAGGTTTGGTATAAAGGTACTGATTCTTCCTACCTACCCAGGCCCTGCTGTCAGTGCTCGCGCCTAATGCTCGTCGTCAACGCTATACTCATGGTCGCACCTAATCCGTTGGCTACATGGAGGCGAGGCTATTCTGCATCTTCCGCGAGAACGCCTGACCGATGGCGGGCTTGGAGGGGGAACATAGATGCTGTCCTTGGAAAGGCCGTCCTGCCCTGGCCGTATGTCCTTGCGTGAGTTTGTGTGTGTATGATGTAATCGCTGCTACCTCCATATATGCAGAAGACATTTCAGTAACGTCAACAAAGGCAAATTGCGCACACCGGCATATGGTTTATAGGGGTTGCGGGACATAGCGGGCATCGGGTGTGTGCTTATATGCCTGGATGTATAATGGAATCACAAGTATCACCACACATCAAAGGAGGACTTTCAGCAAAGTCAACGAAAGACTGTGAGCACTGTAACGTGTTTGACGGGAAAAATGTGACATAAACGAGTAAAATGTACGCATGTGTGCGTGACCTAAGCTCCGCTACTTCTACAGACAATGTCATGCCGTGTGATGAACTAAGGTTTGACAACTAACTCCATAGTAAATCGTGAACACGGTATGAAATTGAACACAAATATACTTCAAAGACGTTGTGGAGGGTTGGGTCCTGTGGGAGAATGCATGAGGAATAAATAAATGAATTCAGCTTCATCTGGTATCAACAGATATGGATATAGCTTGGCCTGTAGCCTCGACCTCGCCCACGTTACTATCACCTTCAAGCAGACATATCTTACGGATATCTCGCAATACATCTTTGTTCGTTCTCCTCACCACCGTGCGCACGAGAACATCGATTTCTGTACGGCAGTCCTTGGTCACTCCAACCGGCCATTCGTCTTTATGTAGGTGGCTCTCCACGAGGATGACCACGTCGCCACGTCTGAACGACCTCTGTTTGGAGATCCACTTTTGCCGAAGCTGCAGTGCCGGTAAGTACTCCCCCGTCCATCGTTTCCAGAAAGCCTGTGCCAGGTGGTTCACTTGTTTCCATCCAGCGATGTACTTTCTACGCAGGGTTTTCGGTATGATTGCTCCCGCCCTTGACGGACGTATTAACGGGTCGTTGAGGGTGAGTGCCGGTTCGCCTTCCGGGTCTGGGACAATCGCCACCAGGGGTCTGTTGTTCAATATGCGGTTTGCTTCTGTTAGTTAAGTAGTCAGCCTCTCGTCATTGAGGGTTTGTTGAGAGGTCAGGGCTGTGAGTATTTTCCTAGTCGATCTCATCAGTCTTTCCCAAACGCCACCAGGATGACTGGCGTAGGGTTAGTTGAAGTGCCATTCTATCCCCTTTGCTACGGTCTTGTTTTGTATTTTGGCGTGGTCCAGGCGGTTCCACCATTTCTCTAACTCCTTATGAGCCCCAACAAAGTTCGAGCCATTGTCTGAGTATACATTCTTGGGGACGCCCCGCCTCGCGATGAACCTTTTAAAGGCCATTAGAAATGAATCGGTGGTCATATAATGCATTACTTTAAGATGGACTGCTCTGGATTGTAAGCATGTTATCAGGCAGCCATACCTCTTTTGGGTGCTCCTTTGCTGTCGTACAAGTAACGGGCCAAAGTAATCGACGCCAACTTCCAAGAATGAGGGCCATCCCGGCTGAACTTTTACGGCCGGAAGGGGGGCCATCATTTGTTGGCCTGCTACCGCCCTCCGGCGGCGACAAGTGATGCAGTTGCCTATGACTCGCTTGACCGTCGCTGGTCCCTTTGTCACCCAAAATCGTCGACGTATATTGTTAAATAAGTGATTCAAACCGGCGTGTCCCTCTTCTCGATGTATATGGTCTATCAGACATCTCGTTATGTAGTGGTCACCATGGATTATTATGGGGTGTTTTGTTTCGTACTCTAGATTTGAATTCGTCAGCCGCCCTCCAACTCTCAGAAGCCCGTTGGTTCGCATGGGGTTTAGTCTTTGGATACTGCTGTGCAACAGCCTGCTTCCTTTGGTGTTATCACCTATCCTGGCTAGCTCGCTGGCCTCGAACGGGAAAGCGTCTAGTTGTAGTAGACGCAAAAATTCGAGTTTGGCTTGGTTCAGCTCGCCCGGTAGAATCGTCCCTACATTCAATGTGTTCTGTGGTCTTCCGCCTTTCATAATCAATAAGAGTACTTTGTATCGTGTCCACCCGACCACGGCTCTTAACATTTTCCTCCAGTTGGGAAAATGGCACAGTTATTTTATTAGACTTACGCTTCCCTTGAAGTTTGTAGCCAGTATCAGTCTTTTAGTCTCATTATCGCTATCATCAGCCTTAGGTATTATTAGCGTTGGCCACATCTATTTAGCTGCAGTTAGGAAGTCCGGTCCCATTGTTTACATCCGCAACCTCTCTAGTGCCTTCAAACCCCTTGAGCAGAGGTCAGTAGGGTTGCTGGCGGATTGGACACAGTGCCACTGATCGGTTTTAGACGACTCGTGGATTATAGTGAGTCTGCTGGCCACAAAAGTGTTAAAACGAGTGGTAATGTTGTTTATGTAATGAAGTACCGTGGCTGAGTCCGTCCAAAAGTTTGGTTCCCAGTTTACCCGATCGAAGCATCTCCTAATCAGCGTCGCGGCTTTCACGGTCAGTACTGCTGCCGTCAGTTCCGGCCTTGGCATGGACACCGTCTTCAGTGGGGCCACTCTCGCCTTTGCGAATAGTATCTAGCTGTACGGCCCACTATTTTCGTCTACCCAGGGGCCGTAGGCTACTATCCCGTAGCCTAATTCTGATGCACCGAAAAACAAGTGAATTTGGGCATCGTTTGTACACTTGATTCCTGTCGATCATCTTTGTATCATGATCTCGCCAGGTTGGTCCAGGCTGTGCAGCCAGTCGCGCCACCGCTTATCGTCGTCATCCTGGAGAGATTCGTCCCAACCCGCCCCTCTTTGGCTTAGCGATTGCAGCAAGCACTTTACCGGTAACAACCATGGCGAAACGAAACCTAGGGGATCATAGAGGATTGAGACTGATGATAGGATTCCTCTCCGTGTGGCTGGTCGTTTGGGTAGGTCCAGAGTGAAAATGAATTCGTCACCTTCGGGTTTGCATTGAACTCTAATAGTGAGCCCCATTTGTGAAGAGAATCCCAAAAGCTCTCTCGAGCACTCCATTTCCTCGGACTTCGGGATAACATTGAGCACCTCTTGACTGTTTGAAGTCCATTTAGTGAGGTTGAATCCTCCGGCATTTAGAGTGGCAATCAGTTTGGTCATATGGAGAATAGCAGTATTTCGGTCGTCCAAGGAACACAGAAAGTCGTCCACGTAGAAGTGGTCCATTGCTCTTCTTAGCAAATTGCTGGCGACCCTGAAACGCTTGAAGGTTTCCTGGAGGGCAAAATTAGCACAGAAGAGAGATGATACCGTCCCAAAGGGATGTACGGTCAGCCTGTACTCGTTAGATGCGCGGCTTGTGTCGTTTTCAGGCCACCAGAGGGGACGAAAGGCGTCCCCATCTTCAACGGACATCTTTACGAGTAGGAACACTTCACGTTAGTCCGCAGAGATGGCTACTTTTCCAAGCCGGAAACGACATAAAACCTCAACTTGTGGTGTTGTCCAGTCTGGGCCCTGTAGTATATTGTCGTTGAGTGACACACCCTGACATTTTGCGGCACAGTCGAAAACCACCCTGACCTTCCCCGGTTTCTTTGGGTTCACGACCAGGTGATGGAGTAGGTACCGCCTCAAAATGTCGCTGATTACCTCTGTATCCACTCTTTCTATATAGCCCAAGTCGATGTTATGTTGCATGGCTGGCGTGTTTTCTATCCTTAATTGTGGTTCTCGAATTAGCCTGGTTTTGAAGAGGCATAATCTTTTCAGAGCCATTTTTCAGCTGTCCGGAATAGGTTTCATGTTGGTTCTCCACTGGGCAGGAACCTCGAAACGTTCTATTACATACTTAGCGTTCTCGGCTACCATTCTCAAAGCCGCCCCATCTTCTCGTGATGGGGCATCTCTAACAATGGGCAAGTCGGCAAATTTAGCGTTATATAGCTGCTGTAAAGCCTGTTCAATGTTCACCGTTTCCAGCGGAGTGCAGTTGATTTGGATTAGTTTGCTGCACCTCCCATCTGTACGGCCATATAAAGTCCAGCCGAATAAAGTGCTTACTGCAAAGGGTGCTTTGCGGCTTCCTTTTCTTTGATCTAGGGCCCAATGCTCTTCTGATACGTCACAGCCGATCAGCAGATCAATTTCGGTATTCTGCCACTCATCGATCGCAACCAGTTTGGAATGCGGCCACTGAGTCAGAATCGGCCGCACTGACTGAGGTGCTTTCATCGGCAGATCTATTATGGTGAATGCTTCTACAGTTTCTGCCCTATTGTTGTTGGCCAAGGAAACGAGTTGTAGGTGCAGTTTGGTCAACTGGATGACCCGGGTGCCACTCACTGTACTCACTGCTAGTGAAGATTGATTCCCTCTGATCCCATATCTCTCTGCGAACTCCTTCCTTACTAGCCTGGTATCCGAGCCACTATCTATGAAGGCCAATGCTTTGACAACCCCAGTTGGGGTCACTACTCCCACAGCCACTAGGCCTAAACGTACTGGTTTACTGGCAGATCGTGACGTTGAACAAATAACGCTGGGTTTGGTACTCGTCTCGGGTAAGGTTACTCTCGCCTGATGCAGCAGCCGATGGTGTCTGCCCGTGCAGCCCTGGTAACCACATTGGTTCCTTGTCCTACAGGCTGCCGACCGGTGCGTGGTGCTGAGACAAATAAAACACGCTCCTGCAATCCTTGGCATTACCCACCTTTCGTCTATGGTGGCTTCCCCGAACTTGGGGCATTCTGGTAGTCCATGGCTGGCACCACAGGATCTGCAATTTGGTTGCGCCGTGGCATTGCGTGAAATGGCGTGCGCATTGGTCCAAGGTTGGTATTTTGGATGTTCCCGCGCGAGGGTTTGAGTCTGGCTAGTACTGGGCTTGTTTGCTAGGTTGTTGTCTCGGGTAAGTCGGCTGAACATGCTGTTGGCTATCTTGGTTTGCCTGTCCAAGTTTTCTGTCAGGTCTTTGAAGTTAGCCCCCTGTAGCTTCGGCGTATCCGTTCCACTTCTTCCGCCCACCAACCCCGTAGTTCAGAAGAAAGGTGACGGACTATGTTTTCCAAAGTGTTCACGGCATCTAGGTCAGCCCTGTAACCTAAATGGTCGAGGGCTATCGAACAGTTACGCATTTTGATCACCAGGTCGGCCATTGTATAGACGTCACCCTTGGTCATTTTGGCCTCTAACATTGCGCTCTTTATTAGATTACGGGCCACCTTGGATGACTGTCCGAACAGATCCCTGAAAATCTTCCTTGCTCGTGTGTAGCCTTGTTCCGTGTCGGGCATGGTACACCCATCGATAGCTTCTCTTGCTCGGCCTCGACAGTAGTGGGTCAGGTAGAAAGGCCTTTGCCCGGGGTTGGTCACCTTATTATCGACGAAAGTCTCGAAGTTCTTGACAAACTTGCAGTAGTGTTCTGATCACCCGTCGAAAACCGTTAGTTCCATTCTTGGCAAATCGATCGATGGTGTTTTATAGTCGGCTGCCGGTGTGGGGTTCCCTATCTTATTGCGCCCAGCACATATACTTTCCTCACCATCTCTGTGACTTCGAACTGGAAAATCCAGTCCGATTTATCTCACTTGGCGTGATTCACTAACTGAACTCAACACCCAGTTATGACGTTACCATTTCTGCTCCCACCCTATCCTCCAGCCAAGGTTCTTCTGTAATTTCATGCAGAACTTGGTCTTTACTCCTGCTCAATGACCACACTTAGGCGTTCCTGTTTTAGTCTCACGTTTCATGGCTTCAATGTACCTTAGGGATCCGCTGCACCGATGAGCCCGTGCTTAATTTTTGTTCTTCTTTCCGTTAACCGTTGATCCTCAGCTGGGCTATACCCAGACTGCGTCTCTCTATCTCACTTTCCTTGCCACAGTCTTTTGCGTCCGTCCGCTTTCGCATGACCCGTCCGATGATCGCACCCACGTATACAGCAATATATATATATATATATATATATATACCTTGGGTATGCTCCACTCACTTTTGTCCCCCTTCCTAACTAGATTGTGCCATTTTACAACATAATTTGCATATATATAAATACAACCGTTCCGTCCTTTAGCGATGGGTGTTTGCTCTCACTTAATTCCTGCCTCAGGCTAGAACTCAGCCGTCCCATCCTGCTTTTTCTGCGTCTTTCTCGTACACTGAAGCCTTGCCACACGGATTACCATTCCTTAGTAACTAGGCTTCACTTCTCTGCGCATATGCTCATGACAAATTAAGACCCCATTCCAACCGGAATCCGTATGCCTCTGATTTCTCTTGACCCTGCGGAATACCAGCACTTTTGCTCACACATGAAAAATCCTCATTTTAACACCCAGTGTTTTTCTCCCTTTTTACTGTTTGCCGTCCTCGACCACAGCTGGTGAACTGACCAGACTGTTGTCTTCCTATTTTCTCATTCTTCCAGACCATACCCTCTACGATGGTTTTATTCCTGGTTCCCAAACGGACAACCTCTCCTCATCCACCGTCTACCTGATATCGCTCTAAATCTCTACTATCATCCACCTACCCTAGAAAGCTACCAGTCTCCGTCTAGGGATCCCTAATAGACCGGTTCACTAGCCAAACGATAATTAATTGTTCGGATAACAAAATGTTCATTTTCTTGCTTCCATAAAAACGATAATCATAACCCACAGCTGGAACACTCTCCAGACTGCCGCACTCCTGATCTCTTCCAGGTTGCATTGGTTACTTGGGTAGCCATCGGCCAAATCGACATTTATTCCGGATCACCGTAAGGACTGGATGATTTGATCAATGGTTTAAACCTATAATCTCGCTTGCTGACGTTACATGGGGCACCGTACACGGATTAACAAAACCTCATGAAAGTCTCACCGGATCGCAGAGTTGATTCCTGACACCAACCATCAACACATCCGCTCAACGTCTACTCCCAACTAATCCAACCCAACAGTTCAATTCTTCCCGCGTTGCAGTACGAAACCAATGACCGGAACTCAGCCCTCGCAGCTGTCAACTTCGTCAAAACAGCCCTTTTTTATCCGTTTCCCTCAACATTCTACCTGCCACCACCTGCAACCAAGGTCTTTACGGAACAGAATACCAGCCATCCGCAGCCAACCATAATTTGGTTGACAATTTTCTATCACATACAAAAAAAATTTACACTCTTCCAACTTCTGTCTAGCCGAACCATTGACGTTTGTATCCACTAATCCGTTTCATTGACGGCTTTTCTTTAAAAGTCCGTTATACGTCAATACACCATTCATGCTCTTCAAAAGTTCACTGAAGTCCCTGCGAAGCTTTTCGCCTTCATTTGAATTTCCATATGACAGTGTAATCACCTGCACAAAAGTTCCGTTTTACTATCACCATCGACTCACTTGCCTTTATTTCACATGCTTTCTCCACAATTAGTTACCCAATGCTGGGTCAGTGTCCAATATTCCGCTGGTATCTCTGACTGCGCGTTGGAAGCCCCATGCTTGCTTTACTTCTAACAGTGTTCTTTAGCATCTCTTCCGCCCGGTTACTCGTTAGTGACCGTCCAATTGTCGCTTATATCAGCAATTCCACGACTGCCCAGCTATCCACACCGCCCCAGCGATTTCGAAACCGATTTGGAATTCCCGCTTCAACCATTACCACTTTTGTTCACTCAAACACTACATGACTTTACTGGTGTACTTCGGTTGCTGTGTGATTTATAAATTTAGAATTCGTGAATACCTCACATTGACATGTATTGCTGTATACTCTGATCTTGCCTTGTGCATGTGTATTGACCACGGTCAAGAAATATACTATACTATACTATCGGAAGTGTCGTCGTCGCGGGTCTCAAGCTCGAGCTCTTTCTGTATACTCTTCTGTTCTCCTTCCAGGGCCTGTTGTCTAGCCGATAACAATTGTTCTTCTAGGTCTAGTATTCTCAGCCTATATAGATCAACATCCTTACAATCTATATTGCCCGCTTTAACACGTGAATTGGCACTGAAAGGACTAGACGATCTAGCACTAACTAAAGAATCAAATGTACTCAACCCCCCCCCAGTGACTTGCCGTATTACTTCCTGTCCAGATTCCAATTTCTTCGATTCTTTTCTTGGCATTTTGAGTGTTTTTCCTCATTCCAAATTGATCCATTGAGTATTGTGACACACGTTTGAGCAATGCGTAGCCAATTTCGCAACGGATCCTGAAATCAAAAGGCGATTATCCGTGATATTCTACGATACTAGATTATTGAATGAACAATGATACCAAAAAGATACAAACCTCAATAATGAGATCACAAGGACTCAACAAACGAGAAACCGAATTGCAGCGTGCGAGCAAGGAGCACGTGCGTCACGCAGGTCCAGAACAAGGATATGGCAAAGTAGCGCTCTGGGCGTGAACAAACAACAATTGGTCCACAAAAACAAACAGTTCGTAAAGACACGTCAATAGTGTAAGCAAGCAAATGATGGTAAGAAAAACACTGAATCGCAAGGGTTTTAGGGGAATTTTCCACGACCGGTCGTTACAACCCACTTGCCCTGATGACTGTCCTCTCAGGTGTGGCCACCACTTCCGCAAACTACTTACTGCAACCTGATTGCGGTGGTTTGGGGCCTTTGTCTAGGGTACTACTTGGTGGGCACTGGTCCCTGCCCTCGGGCTTGCAGGTTAAAGACCAGACTGGCCACCCCTCCGAAAGGAACACAGACCCACCCAGCCCATGGGTTTTGTTTATAAAGGCACAGATGTCCTTTGCTATTCCTGAACAACTTGGGTGAGCCTACCTCTTGCGAACCCCGTACTCTATACCATTTGCCACCCGTTTTCCACACTAAGGTGCGAGACCCTGGTGGCAAACGCGTGACATACCGAGATCCACAAGACGAAAGGGAAAACAACTCAAGTGCTCTGTAACGAAAAATAAAATAAACACTATGACAAAAGCAGGTACAGCCCGTTACCACAAAAACAAACAAGAAGAAAAATTCCAAGCGAGAAACGATCGCTTCAAAAAAAACCGAACACTACCCGGCAACACCTTAAGGGAAATAAAAATATTCTCCAGATAAAAGGAACATTAAATACAATTCTGATGAGCGCAGCAATGCAAGTAAAAATAGGTAAATTCACAAATTTATCAAAAAATCAATATAAGGGCAAGAGAACTTTGAATTAAAGCCGCGCGGCATTCACAGGAATGTGTTACCGGACGTCGACTTACACTGATTGGTGGATTCTAACTTCTTGGTTTGGTTGAAGGGCAACTATACTCCGATATGACCCCTGGGTTCCGTAGACAGTCCATCGACTCTGTGTCTGAAGGCCTTGCTCTCCTCGGGCCACACAGCAGCCCCTAAAACGACGCCCGACAATCCGGTGAATCAGCTCGTTCTTCAGCAGTTGATTGCACCGTGCTGGAACAAAAAGTGATGGCATAGCGATTGAACATGCAAAGTTGGAAGTGGATGGTAATCCGGTATTCCTGAAACGCCGAGTGCTGCCGTGTGGCCAGAGAGAGGGCATTATGGAGGTGCCTACCAAAATGAAACAACACGAAGTTATTACTAGTGTGACCTTACTAACCCGGGAGACTCCGACTGTGGTGGCAATGAAGAGCGACGGACAGACACTCCGGATCTGTAGTGAATACCGATTGACCTTCAATCCTCGTTCACGGAAGTGCGCGGCCACAAGGGTGGGACCTGAGGACTTCACGAAATGCATGCTCGGTAGCAAGTTTTTCTCAAGAGGTGATCTGGCTGTTGCGTACTTGCAAATTCCTCTTCACATGGAGTCCAAACCACTAACGACTGCTAACAATCCATGGGGCATGTTCCAATGAAACTTCCTGCCGTTTGGTCTGCACGCGTCGCCCAGGCTATTCTAGGCTGCAATATATGAAGTGATCCATGATATTGGGGGGAGTGGTGGCATATCAAGATGATGTGCTCATTTTCGGATCCACGAAAGATGAACATGACCACAGGTTGCAAGGGTTGCTAGAGAGGTTCGTGGAAAGAGATGTATCGATCAAAACCCCTAAGTGCAAATTCGGTGTCACCGAATCAGGTTTCCTCGGTTTCACTGTCAATGCCAACGGATACCAACCTGGTCCAGACCGTTCCAAACCCGTGGTTGACATCGATTCACCGAAAAATCAGTCACTTACGATCAATTCCTTGGTGCCTCCAATACTACTCCGGGTTCATTTCGAACCTTACAACAAGAGCCCAACCGCCGTTTCTGGCTCAGTCGCCCTACGTGTGGCAGTGGAACGGACAGTGTGAACAGATACTGCGTGGTATTGTTCAAAACGTCTTTGACCGACCGGTGCTAGCCCCACTCGAATCGTCTAAGCCGACCATGACGAACGTAGAAGCGCCCGAAAGGGGGATGGAAGAAGTTCCGGAACAAGATGGATGTCCAATCATCTGCATCTCTCGTCTTCTTAATGCTGCGGAGAGGGGCTATTCCCAGACGCGGGAGGTAGCTTTGGCCGCTTTCTGGGCGGTACGCTGACTACACAAGTACCTATTTGGACTGAAGTTCACGATTGTCGTCAGCCACCAGGCCCTTCAGTTCCTGTATAACCCAGGTAAATCCATCGCCAAATCCACGGCTACCATGATTCAATGTTGCAGCACTGCTCTGGCAATCTATACCTATGACGTCCTGCACCGACCCGGCAAGACAATCACGCAAGTGGACTCCATGCCCCGTTATCCACGATTCGCAGCTGCAGACCAGTGTCATTTCATTTCACCGGCTGCGCCTGTGCCGAGGGAAAAACTGGGCAGGCGGGCGGAACGATACATTTTATATGTGATTTCGGCGATCAAAAAGGGATGGCAGCCCGATTTGAAGCGGAAGTTTCTTCATTTCTTCACACTGCGAGAAGAATTCAGTTTCTAACCCGACAGCGTCTTTTGTCGAGTTGACCGGCTTGTTATTCCACCTGCATTGTGCAATTTGGTTTTAGATGAACTGCACAAAGGCCACTTTGGGGATGGATAAAATGAATTTGCTGGCTTGGCAGATGTGTTGGTGGCCGGAATTGGAAGCGGATATTTGCACTGCGGCAAAGAAATGTAATGCGTGTCTGCACAAAGTCCAGGCGAGGCCAAAAACTGGAATCCATGGCCCGAAAGCTACATATTATGGCAAAGAGTTCATGTGGACTTCTGTGGTCAATTCTTGAGCCGGTATCACGCCATTGTATTGATTGACTCCTACTCCAAATGTCCGGAAGTGTTCCTGACGAGTTCACCAACCACCCCGTTTGTAATCCAGGTGTCACGGAAGTGCTTCGGCCGAGAAGGAATCCCAAAGGTGCTAATCACTGATAATGAATCGCAATTCTGTGCTTTGGAGCTGAAATGCTGGCTTGACAGAGTTGGGTGTCGGCATCTACGTACGGCAACATGCCACCCATGTTCTAGCGGTGCAGCGGAAAACTTGGTGCTCTCTGTGAAAAGTGTAATAACATCAGCCAACTCGAGAACGACGCTCGACTTGGAAGCGTTCCTCGACAATTTCTGGTTGCAGTGCAGAAAAGCAGCGCATACAACCACTAAGGAGACACCAGCCGTTCTCTTCTAGTCCAGAAGACTAAGATCATCGCTCATGCGTTTTGACTCCAGTGATATCACATACTTCCGTGGCAACGATCTTCGACCAACTCGTGGTATTATCATAAGAAAACTTGGTCAATCTATGGTCGAGATCACGGACCTGGAAGATGCTTCGGTGCATCTTCTCCACCACAGCCAAATCCATTTCAAAGTTACAACCGGCGATGTAACCAATGGCACGGCTGAGACGATTGAGGATCATGATGGAGACCGTGATGATGACTATGGTACATCTGTTCCGCCTTCTGAAAGGACTGCTGCAGCGGCCGAGCTACAGCCACCAGCTCCAGTTCGAAGATCAGTACGACAGGCGAGCCAAATTGACGAGGAACCCTCGGGGGAGGAAGGTCGTGGTGATTCAGCAGCTGTCACACGTGATACGGCCAGGTACAGCTTTGTGGCCACGTGCTCGGATGAGTTTCAACCAATGAGGATCGCCGCAGACAAGTTCAACAAAAGCTCCCTGTGATTGGTCATCTTTGAATCTACAAATTGCGTTTGCTACTTAAACATATTTATACAAATCCGTTCTGCAATAAAACCAACGTACTATTTCACAACCTTGGTCTTGCCGCTGCTTTCGTTTGAGTAGCTCTGGGAGGCAGCGAATTCATTATTTTCTGTCAGTTCAGTTCATTACGACATCTACACTCATGCAGCCGAGAAGCAGCCTCACTCCGCCTACTACAAGGAGCAAAACCCTTCTTTCACCCCCAGCAAACAATGCTTCGTGCATTGCTGCCCATTGTAGACCAGGAAATATGACGCACTTGGGTATCGTCTTCTCTGGAACCTTTTCAAAGCGTGCTACAACGAAAGCTGTATTCAAGAGGTCTAACGGTGGTCTCTGGAATTTGCAGATTCTTCCATCGATCTGACCAACGTTTTAGAGCGGACTTGTCGTCCGCTGCCTTTGCCGGAAGGCATCTTCTCCATCTTAAACTGCGGCCACCGCTTCGCTAAAATGCATTTGGCGGACGCCTATTTTCAAGTTCCTGGTGAACCGGAATCCCAGGAGCCCCTCACTATCGTCAAACATCGGGGCTCGTTTCAATATACCCTCCTTCCTTATGACGTGAAGACAGCCCCAGCCACATTTCAGCAAGTGGCGGACTCCATGATCCACGGTCTAATGGGTGCCGCGGTGTATCTAGATGACATAACTTTTGGGGGTCGACCAACGGAAAAACCTAAGCAACGTTTGACCGAGTCGCCCTATCGAGTTCAAGAATACGGGTTCAGGTTGCGACCACAGAGGCGTCAGTGCTTCGATCAGGCAGGCCGCATTTCAGGGTTGCGGAAACTTCACTCAGTATATCGGGAGGACATAGTAATTGCAGCGGTCACTGTCGAGAGCGGTACCCGTCAAGTCCTTATTGACGCTGTATGCAGGATCCCTGTAACAACCGACCGTGGAACCCCCCCCCCCCCAAAAAAAAAAATACCGCAGCTCCATGTTTCCCCAACATCACTCACTCATTTACACTACTATCAAAGTTCTTTCAAATATCATGCCTAGATCGACTTCAAATCGCCTCATTCACCGAGCGGCAAATCGAACTCCACTTACAAGCACTAAACGCCCCCGACTTTCTACCTCCTCCGTGCCGTGTTCAGTACCACTGGTCGATATATACAGTGAAGCCAGTAACAAATATAATGCGCTTCAGGAAAACTTATCGTCCTTAGAGAAACAGTTACGATCCATGGACGATGCACTGACCATGCTGCTGCCACTAGCATATATTGTTGATCCTTTAAAACATCCAAACACTGAAAGTCTCCTATCAGCCGGCCACTTCCTGGACTCTGTTGCATCTGAAGTCCATAGACGGATAAAAAATTCTAAAAATGCCGTTGTTTTTAATGTTCCAGATCGTTTGCCCCTTTCCTCGGTCAAACAGTCACTGCTCATGGCATGTGATATGTCACACCACGAGTGCTACTGCAAAAGACTCAGAAAACGGTCACATCGAAACATGTGCCCGCTACTGTTTCAATTTCTAGAAGAGAGCACTGCCGTGGAATTCGTCAGAAAGAGAGAGTCCATCGCAAAATCCACATCATTTAAAAATATAAAAATTGCTCCAGACAAAACCCCTCTGCAGAGGGAGGTCCTTAGATCGAATGCCAGCATCCAAGTACTCCCACCACCGTCTGACCCAGTGCCACAAAGCTCCCCTGAGAAACTTCCAACCGTAAACAACTCGTTACCACTCCCGCTAACCAGTGCACCAGCTCAAAATGTGGACCTAGATTCGTCCCGTTCACCTCCAACACCTCAACGTCCCCCAAAAAGGCTCCATGTTGCACTCCAGTCTCCACCACTGTCTACCCACAGCCGAGCAATACAACCCCCTCTCTCTGCAAGCAGCCATCCACGCTCTGGTCTGTCTGCCAAACGAGCAAATAAACCGCCAGCTTCAAACACGCCACCCCGCACCAACCAGCCAACTGCAACGTTGTCTCCCAGCGCTTCGGCCACAACGTCACCCTCGTCACCTGTTGCTCCCAGAGGCCAAAACCTCGTCTGCACTGACATAGTCACGCTCCCATCTTTAATCGACAGTCGACATAGGACCTCTCGCGCTCCAGCTAACCGGTCTACTACCCATTCACGACCCCCACCTCGGCCATACACACGAAATCTCGTCGCTCACCTTAGCGCTAGCCCACCAGCGCATTTATTTGGTCCCCCGGAGATCCGCGTACCCCACTGCTACATCCCACACCCACAAACCCAGACCCCGCCGTCTTCACGTCCACAGATGCAGTACCATATCACAAATTTTCCACTTAATGTACCACCTCCAAACTCGAACCATGAAGGACGAGTTACCAGCATCGTTGCCAACCGGTACCACAACATGTGGCCCGCGCCCGACCATTTTCCGCCTCATGGTGTGCCCCATCTTAACCCTCCGCAGCTTCAACATCCTCTGCTCCCCTACCACCCAACATCGCCGTATTCTACTCCGACACCACTGCACGCTATGCCAACTGACCCTTCACACCAAGGCCCCTTTCATCAACAGCCCTTTCGCTACTACTCCACCCCCTCACACTCTTTCCATGGAGCCTTGTGAGATGCCTCCCACCTCAACAAACTCTATCCGAAACATCATACCTGTTCCAATAAAATCCCACTTACCCTGCCTTTCGTCCTTCTCCTCACAAGGCCTCCATCAAAACCATGGCTGCCCTTCCTCTACTGCTCCCCGCCCCCTTGCTGACCCCCTGGCATCCTTACAAACTCTCCCCCGATTCATACCTGTTTTGCCTCAAAAGTCCCACCTAGGGTCACCATACTCCCCTCCAGACCTATTAGCCCGCGTTACAATAACACCTCAGCATCCAGTGTTAATCTCTGCTGAAAATCATGAGTGTTCGGCCCAATGTACAATGTGCGGCGATAAAGATAGAGCTGTCCAAAAGGAAGTAGCAACTCACATCCTGTCCTCCTGCATGGGTGGCCCGCCCATTAATCACCGCCCTGCAACGCACACCCTTGCTACCAAATCCACTGACGCTTCAAAGCCTCCTACAGAAATGCTTACCATAGCACTATTCAACTCCCGTTCCATCTTGAACAAGCTTTCCGCTATAAAAAGACTGGCCGTCGTCCACAACTTCGACATAATCCTGATTACTGAGACTTGGCTCACCGAGAACATACCTTCTGACCAAATATCACTGATCGGTTATCAAACCTTCAGGACTCAACGAATCTACCGCCGCGGTGGAGGTTGCGTGGGGTATGTCAAGAGCAGCCTATCTGCCACCCTACTGGAAAATACCGTGCTCGCAAATGTTGAAGATTCTATATGGTTTACAATTTCTTTATCCCAGATGAACATAGTTGTCGGTTGTATATATCGACCCCCCAGAAATGACACTTCCACACTTAATCCCATCATTGATGCATTTAATTACATCGCTGACCTGCCATTTGGAGGTAAATTTATAGCAGGCGACTTCAATGCCCCGGGCGTAAACTGGTCCTCCTTTTCTGCCCCCTACAAGTATTTGCAATTTGCCTCATGCATTCGCCTGGGCCAGTGGGCCCAACATGTAAAACAACCTACCAGAAAGAATAACATCCTTGATCTGATATTTACCCTGGGTCTCACGAACGTCTCTGCCTCCGTACTAAACGACTACACAGGCAGCGACCATAAAATTGTCAGTTGCAGATTTCAAGTCAAGCCACGTACTGTTAGCCTACCATGTAACGGTCCCTCCTTCCGTCACTTGAAATGGGACCATATTCCCTCCCAAATTCGCTCCAGAAACTGGGACGAGTTCTTCCTAACAGCAAATCCCCAGTTCGCCGCTGACCTCCTCTACTCAAATCTACACTCATGCATCGAAAACATATCACGCCCCTACAATCCATCCAGACCAGCAGGTTACCATATAGCCAGGCTAAAGCAGAAATACGACGAGCTTCGACGGCAGTACCAACGAAATAGAGACTTTTCTACAGTCTTCAGACTGGAACGCCTCTATCACGAAATCCACCGCAAGGCCCGTGACCTACAACTAAAGCAAGAAACCAAAGCGTTACGCCACCCAAACAAAGCTCAAGAGCTAGCCCGGCTACACAGGGATCGTGCCCCACAATCAACTCGATGCATAAAACAGATCATCCATTTGGATAACCTCATAACCTCACCTCGAAAGAAAGCTGACACGTTTAATACTTTCTTCACAACCACCGTGTCTCTCGGTCCATCGTGTACCCAGTTTGTCACCCCGTCTGTCACAAACTCCTCACTAAGTTCTATCACGGTTACCACTACGGATATAAATAGATACATTCACACCTTCAAACCGACCTACTACCCCGGTCCTGACGGCCTACCGTCAGCAATATTCGCTCTAGGCGGCCCGGATATTCCCCTACTACTACTACTAAACCTATACAATTTATCTCTGCAAACCGGGACCTTCCCCAGCCAATGGAAGAAATCCATTATTATCCCCAGGCACAAGAAAGGCGCAGTGCATGACATTGCCAATTACCGCCCGAATAATCATACGCCAATGATCTCGAGGCTGCTAGAAAAAGTCGTAAAACACTACCTGACCGACTACCTTTCTGCACATAAGCTCATCAGCCCAAGACAGCACGGATTTCTCAAATCACGGTCGTGTTCAACCTGCCAATTTGACTTTCTAAATTTGGTAACAACAGCTGCCGACAAAGACAGAGCACTCGTCATCATCTATCTTGATATGACAAAAGCCTTCGACAGAGTGCCACATCTGCAGTTACTCAACAAGATCAGGGGATACGGTATTGAAAACCCCCTACTCAATTGGTTTAAATCCTATCTACAAGACCGTCACCAAGTTACCTGCATAAACGGTCAGATATCAGACCCCCACCCAGTAAACAGCGGGGTTATCCAAGGTAGTGTTCTAGGACCACTGCTGTTCTTACTATATATAAACGATATTTGCAATGTCATCACTTATGGCGAAATTTTCTTGTTCGCCGATGATATGAAGATAGTCTATGGATTCGAACGAGGAGACCTACCTGCAGCACTGAATAACATCATGATCGACGTACAGTCCTTATCCTCCTGGTGTGATCGCTGGAAAATGGAATTTTCAGTGAACAAAAGCAGTTATCTCTCGCTAAACTGCAATATCCCTTATGATACGCTTAAGATTGGCGGTGTCTCACTCCCATATTTCCCAACAATTAGAGACTTTGGACTGCAATGTTCTTACACTTTCAATTTCTCTAAACACACTTCCTACATAACTGCACGGGCAAATAAGTCCCTTGGCTTGTTGCAGAGAAATTTCCTTCTCACGAACAGTAAGTTAGAGATATACAAAACTCATATTCGCCCAACCCTAGAGTACTGTACACTTGTGTTCTCAAATATGCATAAACGTGACATTATCGACATTGAGAATGTACAGCGTCGATTTACCAAAAAACTGTCTGGGCCTTCTACGACCCTGACCTACAGACAGCGGTGTACACTCCTGCGGCTTGATCCCCTATGGCTTAGGAGAATAAAACTCAACCTCGCATTTTTGTTTACTTTGCTCCACAAACAAGCTGTATCCTCCAGCCAAGTTCAGTTCAGTATAAACTCGACACATCAGCTGCGTAATAGGGAACACCGTATAACGATCCCTACTTCTCGGAAATCCTTAAGGCAAAACTTCTTCCTCCTGAAATATGCAACTCTGTGGAATAAACTCCCAGCTGATGTACGTTCCGTAGATTCCCTAAATATGTTTAAGTCTAGACTACACGTAGCTCTGGACATCCAAAAACTGATAGCTCTTACGAATCCTTATATGTCTTTTGACAGAGCTTATGAGGAAAGCGTTGGATACTAACCCGAACCCTTGATAATCTAGGATGTGCCACACCGTACGACGTAATTGCCATCACCTAAGCGTAAACCTACCAGTTTACAATGCCTAAACATAATAACTCTCACGACTGAGGCCAGTGCTTCAGAAGTCGTATTTGAATTATTATTATGTTTTTGCCTCTGTCTCTAACCCAAGACGCAGCACCTGTCACACTCCTCAACCTCCACCCAGTAGTCGCCATAAGACATTCACAGCTCAAATTCTGTCCCTATCACAGAACTCTAGCATCCTCCACGATAGGCCTATACAACACTTGATACTTAGCCATCAAAACTACTAACCATCTGTGGATCGTACCGACGAATCACGTTGTCAGTGCTGCAAGTTGTACCCCATCTTTGTGCAGACTGGCGTTTTCTTGAACGTAAACCCCATCGAATAATCACAGGCTGTGGTTGACCCTACCTCCCCCTGCATTTTTTGTCCCATGTAAACGGCCTGGGTGTTCTGACTTCACGGATAAGACGAGTGTTAGCGCGGCACTTCTGCAAACTTTCCTGGCCGTGATGGTCTCCCTGCACAGAGTTGACCACCAATAAGACATAAACACCAAAAAGTAAGAGATTGGCACAAAAAAGTGAGAAAAAAATATACCCCACTGTTTTGTCTTCCAGGCACACCAGCCCTGTCACATGTGACCCATGTCTCTGGGTTGTAGTGTCGCTACGGATTGACTGGTGTGGTTGACCTATTCCCAACGCGGCTTGTTACATGCGGTCCATGTTTCGGCCGGGGCGTGGGAGCTGTGGTCGCCCACCAAAAGCAGCTCCGCCTTCTCTGACAGCCAGATACCTGACTGTGATAAAACCATTAAAAAAAGAATAATAAGAACGTCTAAAAAGTGTGGATCATTCTTGGAGCGCCACGTGCTGGATGCCAGTAGTTGTGTATCGTGCTACCCCCCTACCTGAAGCTGGCCCTTGTGCCGCCTATCATGAGCACCAAATGTAGACCGTTAGAGTTTGCTTCCCTGACGAAAATTCGGACCCACCTCTCACGGTTCTCCAAACCAGTCCTCACATTGGTGTAGTCCTGCTTTGCAGCACGATAACAGCGAAAAAGGTACCACAGTAACCATGCAATCATATCCGCATCAGATTTCCTTGCTCACATTGGAGCTTAATCTCAGTACGATTGCACTATCGAGGAAGAGCATAGATGAACTCGCGCCAATGTTCCAAGACAAGTGACCAATTACCTCTAATGTATCACTACTGTCACCCCAATAGTTCCTTCTACTTTGACTCCTCAGTATAGAATAACCACTATACAGAAAGAGACAGTAACAGCATAGAGCCACGCAAACAGTACGTTAGTCCTACTCGCTCAGTCTGTCACTTCAAACCTATGCTATCTCCTCATTGCCTAACCACGTTCTGCGTAAGCAAACGGTATCGAGGGTTATCATTACTAACCAATCATAACCGTGAAGCCCTAGGTATTTTATTAGTATCCCAGCGATGCCATGCTCACGGGCAAATCACAAATCCTTTTAAACGCATACAGTTACCAAGCCGATGTACGCAACTTCGTCGGCCTGCAGCAGTATAGCTCAAATCCACTGCGAGTCTATTTTACCCATGCCCTACTCACATAGACCAAACCAATCCATTGTTTATTGTCTTCATATATTATCATAACCCACAGCTGGAACCACGTCCAGACTGAAATCTCCCTTTATTTCAGGTTCGTTGTCTCTCACCATCTCACCCGCCAAATTGGCTAACCAAGGATGCCGCTTTGACTCGCACGGATAGAGACTCAAGTGGAACCTACCATAGCAACTGAGACTGAAATCAAACCACACAACAGGAGATACCCCTAATTGCTTATCAGATCGTTCAGCGTTTTCTAACGCAACGAACACGAATTCCAGTTCACGCGCACGCCGATAATATACAGCCACACTCGGCTGATCGACCGACACATACCGTGCCCTGCCAGAAGAAACTTACGCATTCAAAGCCGTACATTGCCAGAAATGACATTAAATAACACTGAAGGCAAATGCATCAACACATACATATATTTGTCAGTGAAACAGCATAATAACGCTGAAGTCCATGCGAAGATTTCCCCACTTTATTATCCGTTACCACAGGTTATCCTTCCTCCGAACCGTAGCCGGCTGGAAATTGACTCTCCACTTCTCGAGAACCTTCCAGTTGCGCCTTCTTATTTCTGAATAGTACATGTTATTGGCCATGAATCTAAACTTACCTTTTTATGGACTGCTGTTTCTCCCACATCCACCAGTTCACTTTCACGAAATTGGCCTCATGTCCCCTTGATTCAAAGCTCATTCCGTTTCTCAAACTCCGGTAAATCCGTCATTCAGGGTCTTCATGGATCGCTATCCTCTTCGCATGCATCGATTTTCCCTCCTCTTCTTCTTGTTAAAAATTTACTCCATCTGCAGAACCTTAGTTGGCCTCCGATTTCCTTGGCTTGCATCATTCTTGTTCATAATGCCTCCTTAGCACTGCGTTAACGATTTCTTCGACATCTCCACCGCGCACCACTGCCTAGCCCGGATTCGAAACTGGTTCAAAACTGCCGCGCAAACCATTATCAGAGTGATCCATTCAAACTGTTGCTGTCTATGTTTTTCCATTTCTGATACTCTCGACTTTCATACTTAGAATTTTGTGAATATTTCACCATATTGAGTAACATGTTACACCATTATCATGCGTTAGCGCGTGCCTCTCGACCATGGCCGAGAAATATACCAATATTACTAACTTGTTTTACGCACCGTATGTTTTCACGAACAACCGTTTCTTTGTTCGCACCCGGCGAGTTGCTCTTTCATGTCCTTGTTCCGGACCTGCGTGACACACGTGCTCCTTCCTCGACCGCCGCAATTCGGTTCTCGTTTTCTGAGTCCTTGTGATCGCATAATTGAGGTTCGTATCCGTTTCCTGTCATTGTTCATTTGATAATCTGGTATCGTAAATGTCGCGGATAATCGTTTTCCAATTCCGCGGTCTGTTGCGAATTTGGCTGCGTATTTCTCAAAGGTGTCTTGCAATCCACAAAGCAGTGGACAAGGTCCAGCATAGTTCCGCTGAAGAACATGTGGTCCACCAAGCGATCAAGTTGACATGCAATAGGTGGCCAGAGGGTGCACACGCAAGATAACCAAATCGGCTATTCCGTTGTAATGCTGGTAATGAACTAATTTGATGTTCCTTATCAAAATCGCCACCAATGACACCCCCCTTCCAGAACTGCGTGAAAGGGAGTAGCAAGAATACCGAAGCTGTGAAATAGTACGTTGGTTTTATTGCAGAACGGATTTGTATAAATATGTTTAAGTAGCAAACGCAATTTGTAGATTCAAAGATGACCAATCACAGGGAGCTTTTGTTGAACTTGTCTGCGGCGATCCTCATTGGTTGAAACTCATCCGAGCACGTGGCCACAAAGCTGTACCTGGCCGTATCACGTGTGACAGCTGCTGAATCACCACGACCTTCCTCCCCCGAGGGTTCCTCGTCAATTTGGCTCGCCTGTCGTACTGATCTTCGAACTGGAGCTGGTGGCTGTAGCTCGGCCGCTGCAGCAGTCCTTTCAGAAGGCGGAACAGATGTACCATAGTCATCATCACGGTCTCCATCATGATCCTCAATCGTCTCAGCCGTGCCATTGGTTACATCGCCGGTTGTAACTTTGAAATGGATTTGGCTGTGGTGGAGAAGATGCACCGAAGCATCTTCCAGGTCCGTGATCTCGACCATAGATTGACCAAGTTTTCTTATGATAATACCACGAGTTGGTCGAAGATCGTTGCCACGGAAGTATGTGATATCACTGGAGTCAAAACGCATGAGCGATGATCTTAGTCTTCTGGACTAGAAGAGAACGGCTGGAGTCTCCTTAGTGGTTGTATGCGCTGCTTTTCTGCACTGCAACCAGAAATTGTCGAGGAACGCTTCCAAGTCGAGCGTCGTTCTCGAGTTGGCTGATGTTATTACACTTTTCACAGAGAGCACCAAGTTTTCCGCTGCACCGCTAGAACATGGGTGGCATGTTGCCGTACGTAGATGCCGACACCCAACTCTGTCAAGCCAGCATTTCAGCTCCAAAGCACAGAATTGCGATTCATTATCAGTGATTAGCACCTTTGGGATTCCTTCTCGGCCGAAGCACTTCCGTGACACCTGGATTACAAACGGGGTGGTTGGTGAACTCGTCAGGAACACTTCCGGACATTTGGAGTAGGAGTCAATCAATACAATGGCGTGATACCGGCTCAAGAATTGACCACAGAAGTCCACATGAACTCTTTGCCATAATATGTAGCTTTCGGGCCATGGATTCCAGTTTTTGGCCTCGCCTGGACTTTGTGCAGACACGCATTACATTTCTTTGCCGCAGTGCAAATATCCGCTTCCAATTCCGGCCACCAACACATCTGCCAAGCCAGCAAATTCATTTTATCCATCCCCAAAGTGGCCTTTGTGCAGTTCATCTAAAACCAAATTGCACAATGCAGGTGGAATAACAAGCCGGTCAACTCGACAAAAGACGCTGTCGGGTTAGAAACTGAATTCTTCTCGCAGTGTGAAGAAATGAAGAAACTTCCGCTTCAAATCGGGCTGCCATCCCTTTTTGATCGCCGAAATCACATATAAAATGTATCGTTCCGCCCGCCTGCCCAGTTTTTCCCTCGGCACAGGCGCAGCCGGTGAAATGAAATGACACTGGTCTGCAGCTGCGAATCGTGGATAACGGGGCATGGAGTCCACTTGCGTGATTGTCTTGCCGGGTCGGTGCAGGACGTCATAGGTATAGATTGCCAGAGCAGTGCTGCAACATTGAATCATGGTAGCCGTGGATTTGGCGATGGATTTACCTGGGTTATACAGGAACTGAAGGGCCTGGTGGCTGACGACAATCGTGAACTTCAGTCCAAATAGGTACTTGTGTAGTCAGCGTACCGCCCAGAAAGCGGCCAAAGCTACCTCCCGCGTCTGGGAATAGCCCCTCTCCGCAGCATTAAGAAGACGAGAGATGCAGATGATTGGACATCCATCTTGTTCCGGAACTTCTTCCATCCCCCTTTCGGGCGCTTCTACGTTCGTCATGGTCGGCTTAGACGATTCGAGTGGGGCTAGCACCGGTCGGTCAAAGACGTTTTGAACAATACCACGCAGTATCTGTTCACACTGTCCGTTCCACTGCCACACGTAGGGCGACTGAGCCAGAAACGGCGGTTGGGCTCTTGTTGTAAGGTTCGAAATGAACCCGGAGTAGTATTGGAGGCACCAAGGAATTGATCGTAAGTGACTGATTTTTCGGTGAATCGATGTCAACCACGGGTTTGGAACGGTCTGGACCAGGTTGGTATCCGTTGGCATTGACAGTGAAACCGAGGAAACCTGATTCGGTGACACCGAATTTGCACTTAGGGGTTTTGATCGATACATCTCTTTCCACGAACCTCTCTAGCAACCCTTGCAACCTGTGGTCATGTTCATCTTTCGTGGATCCGAAAATGAGCACATCATCTTGATATGCCACCACTCCCCCCAATATCATGGATCACTTCATATATTGCAGCCTAGAATAGCCTGGGCGACGCGTGCAGACCAAACGGCAGGAAGTTTCATTGGAACATGCCCCATGGATTGTTAGCAGTCGTTAGTGGTTTGGACTCCATGTGAAGAGGAATTTGCAAGTACGCAACAGCCAGATCACCTCTTGAGAAAAACTTGCTACCGAGCATGCATTTCGTGAAGTCCTCAGGTCCCACCCTTGTGGCCGCGCACTTCCGTGAACGAGGATTGAAGGTCAATCGGTATTCACTACAGATCCGGAGTGTCTGTCCGTCGCTCTTCATTGCCACCACAGTCGGAGTCTCCCGGGTTAGTAAGGTCACACTAGTAATAACTTCGTGTTGTTTCATTTTGGTAGGCACCTCCATAATGCCCTCTCTCTGGCCACACGGCAGCACTCGGCGTTTCAGGAATACCGGATTACCATCCACTTCCAACTTTGCATGTTCAATCGCTATGCCATCACTTTTTGTTCCAGCACGGTGCAATCAACTGCTGAAGAACGAGCTGATTCACCGGATTGTCGGGCGTCGTTTTAGGGGCTGCTGTGTGGCCCGAGGAGAGCAAGGCCTTCAGACACAGAGTCGATGGACTGTCTACGGAACCCAGGGGTCATATCGGAGTATAGTTGCCCTTCAACCAAACCAAGAAGTTAGAATCCACCAATCAGTGTAAGTCGATGTCCAGAATTACCTTGAATGGGCACGGCAGTGGAGCGCATGTGTACACTGGGCTTAATCATTTCGAACGCTGAATTCGGACAAATTGGCTCGCTGATTCCGTTATCCACAATGAACTGCTGCCTCAAGCCCCTTTGAACTGAACTGATCTGTACAGGTTTTGGTCTGATTCATTCTACACCTTCAATGTTTAGGCAGGTCTGCCATCAACTTTATGATCTTCAGAAATTGCACTGGCCACATTTCACTCAATGATAATAACAGTATATTTTTCGACCTCAGCCGAGAGGGTCGAGCAGGAGCATGATCAATTCGTAATGTCACTCAGTGAAACGGAAAATCACAATTTTTAGAGGGAGGATTTGGCTGCTTCAGCAAGCAAGAGAATAAAACTGAACCGAGTTTAAATGAACCCCAATGACATCGGTCTGCGCGGCAAATAAGGGTCAGATTCAATTTCATCATCTGCAGCGGTGGAATAAGGGCAGAGCATGGAATTGTTAGAAAGCGCGCCGTCGCACTAGGCACAGGATTTAACATACGCAGGGATGATGCAGAACTGACGTAGAAAGCGTTTTCAGGTTCATTGGACGAAGTAAACAGAGGGAAACTGCGAAGTGGTGCTCAAGAAAACATTTGTGAATAAGAAAAGAATCAGGATGCTGTGAACAAGGAGAAGAGATCACCAGGGACAGTGGGTGTCACCAAGCCATGTAAAGCCACCACTGGCGGAAGGGGGATGGTGTCTCACGATATGAATGCCGTCAAGTGGGAGCAAAGTGGTGAAACAGAAAAGATCGTGAAGATGCTCGCCAGAACTAGGCCTAGCTACTGCTAAAGCGATAGATATATATTATATTTTCGGGTCTCTTGTGGCATTTTTGCATCCAAACTGAGCACAGCAGGTGAGAATGGCTTACAGCACCTCGGGGGCTCCTTTTATTGAGATGGGTTTCACTGCATGGTTGTTAGTCATTCGAAAGTGGCAAATTGAGGCATCGATCAGGTATAATATGCCGGCGGGTGGGAGCCATAGGTAATGCGTATTATCTTGTGAGTATGGCCCTCTTTCGGTGTAGGGGACGTGTTTTCAGAGACGAAGTGAACAGCGGAAACTGGCGATCCAAGTAGGTTGAAAATGACGGACACCGACAACTAGCTTGGTAATGGTTGCTGAGCGGCCTGTAGGTGCGTACGCCATTGAGGGAATGACTGTCAGATACTTCAGTAGTCCAACAGGAAGCTTTCGAAAGAGTTCTTGTGCTTCTCGGTTAGTTTGCGGTCAAGTTGGCCAGTGGATGAAGGGCTTCAGTAAAGGCTGGTCCCCTCATTTAGAGTAAATTCTAGATCAGGCAGTACGGGCTCGGTGACAGGGTCTATGCATGGAGGTAGAGTGAGGGGGTCCAGAGTCTTAGACGCAGCGAAGAAGGAATTTTTCGCCTCGGCTGTCACCACAGGTGAGATGATGTGATCACCGGTAGCCGAAATTGGAGAGAGGATAATAGCGGGCTTGCGCTGACTGCCGTCCTTCGTTAGGCTTGCCAACTTCGAGGAAGTATCATTGCATCGCAGGGCAGATACTTATTGTTTTTTGAGCATACCGCCAGTCTTGATTTTGATTGCAACCGTGAGACGTTGGAGCTGCAAGAATGACGGCAAGTCACTATTGGTGTGATATGCCTTCTAGAGTTTCAAATTTTTGTTTTGCCTTCGGGTCAGGACAGAACTAAATACCCGGTCTGTTGTGATACGATTTGTGGCGATTGCGGACAGCAGGTTGGATAAGTCAGAATATGGTAAATCGGAGTCCATCTTAGAGTCGCTTTGCAGGCAACATTGTCCCAGTTGACTGTTCAGGAGAGATGACTGGATGTGTGGGGCTCATCAAAAGCCTAAGGAACCGCATAGGTGCAGGACACCGTTCTATGATCACTTCCTGGGAAAAGGTCGAGCGTACTAGGTGAGGTATTGGATAAACCAGAATTGAAGAGCAGATCAAGGATGTTGTTTACCTCTGGTTTGGACAGTTACTAGTTGGATCTAGAGCCTTACGAGGACGCATGGTATGAAGTTCAGTAAGTTGTTTGGGGTAGATAGGATACTGCAACAAATGGCAGGTGCTTTGGAGCCTCCAGCAACGAGTTTGGAAGAACAGTCTAGCAAAGGAAGATAGTTGAATGCGTCAACAATCTTAATGAGATCCATGGTGCTAGAATCAGGGAGCCAATAAATGCGACCAATATGAAGGTAGGAGCTAGATAAGAAAATCTTTAACCACAGAGAATCCTGAATGGCGTTCAGAGTTATGTGTGAGATTGGAATAGCCAGCACAGAGTTTTTGAAATAGAATAAACAGCCTCCTCTCAAGACGAGGCCTATTCCTTGGAAACACCTGGTAACCAACTAGAAAGACTTGATCCGACGGGAAGGAATTCTCTAAGTTTCAGTTACAGTGACAATATCAAAGTCGGGGGTCTCAGA
Organism: Fasciola hepatica; assembly: GCA_948099385.1. Taxonomy (NCBI): domain Eukaryota; kingdom Metazoa; phylum Platyhelminthes; class Trematoda; order Plagiorchiida; family Fasciolidae; genus Fasciola; species Fasciola hepatica. The sequence continues at coordinate 1,480,983 of CANUEZ040000029.1, read as the reverse complement.
AGTGCTGTGGGTTGTTTTAGTTTTGTTTAGTATTGAACGGGCATTTTTGCATACGATTGGAAGAGATGCCTCTGGTTTTAATGGGGATGATAAAGGGGTTTTTATTGATGGTGAAGGCAGTATCTCTAGTGAAAAATACGGCACGGACGGGAGAGGGGCCTCAGTTGTTCCAAGGATTTGATAAGATGAAGCCTCGAGGGGGTGGTGTAGGGAACTAGGAATTGGGAGGTGCAGGGTGAAAGAGCAGTCAGAGTTCGGTGAATATTCTTGAAGGGGACCGGCAGGAAAGAAGTTGCCTCGGTTGGGTAGCAGTACTGGACCACAATACGTGGGCCAGTCTTGTGGGAGTGGGAAGTTATGTGAGGCGTGAGGATGATTTCCTGGGAGTGACTTGTGAAGTTTGAGGTAAAGAGCGGCGGGTGTGGTGGATAGGAGAGTAACGGAAAGGTGATTGGAGGGGGAAACAGTGGATCAAAATGGAGCGGAAACAAAAAAGCAGTTGGCCGGGATCGAAAAGTAGGACTCACAGTCACAAAAGAGGCTGGTAAAATTTCGCTCTTTTGAGTCACCCTCTCATAGTCTGCACGTGCTTTACATCGATAGGTCCTGTTCATTGGGCGAGGAAGTGTTACTTTTCAAGGGTCAGTCAGAGCCGCCTGGCTAATCAGCGGTGATGGCCTGGGTAGTAACTAGATACATCCGGTTGGTGAACTGGAGAGTGGGGCGGGTGGGCTCAGAGGCCTGGATGCATTACCAAGAGTGCCGGGGATTTCAGGATGCACGGATATAGACAGAGGTGGGGTGATTGAGCAGCGAATTGCTGGTATGTTTGAACAACCAGACATGGAGCTGGTAGAGGGAGTGGTGTCACCCAGACTCGTGGGGAACATGGGCTTGTGGGTGAATAAGCCGGAGAAACCTTCGTCATCTTCGTGGATGCTAGGGCACTTGTCCCAGTCAAGGGATTTGCTTGAGAAGTTCTGAATAATAAGGCCCTTGCCAGGTGGCTTAGTTGGCAAGAAAATCGGCTTGCTGTTTAAATCTTCAGTTGCATTGCGATTCTCAGCAGGTGGCAACACCGGACGACTGCGAGTGTTAGGTACATCAGACTTTTTGGATGGATTGCCGGTAGCGTTCGCATCGGGGTTATTGTTCTGAGCGTGGCTCTTGTGCACCTCCTTTGTAGTGGGGTTTTGTCGGGAAAAGTCTTGGCACACTTGAAATCAGTTTTGGCTAGGACTAAAAATTTTTGGCCAATAAAAACTTTGGCAACGGCTTCATTTGTTAAGTGGAGCAGCGATGGAGAGGAGGTGCGCAGGGAAGTTTTGCGGAGTCTAACACTGTAGCACCGTTGTGAGTCAGGGTTGCAAGCACTTAGTGTTATATTTTAGCAGCTAAATAAGATATTTGGTCTAAATGTTAAAGACGCTTACGTTGCTTTTTTATTTGTCTGAAGATTCCCGAGTAAATCGTGTCCAAAAAATTTGCAGCCAGCGTTAAGTTGACTGAGTTGTAGTGTGCGGCAGGATGAAGCAAGAACTCTAAAGGCATCAGTTGACCGATAATCAGATCGGTGGAGTCAATTTGAGAGAACAGACTACTTAGATTTTTGCTCATTTCCGTGGTTTGTCTATTGGCGCCTTCAAGTATATCTACCAGGGAAACTGAACAGTTATCCGGTGAGTTTTGAAGTTTAGTGGTCCTACTACGGCGGTTGTTGACAGTAGTTTTGGGTAGGCTGGTAGGAGATGTAAGCCTGCCTATTGAGGTTAAGAAATGGGCAGCCCGTCGGACAAGATCTGGTAGTATGCAGGGGTGAGAGGGGTATACTGAAGCCGAATAATAAGAGCAAATTGCAGCAAACATATGTAAGCCTTAGGGGGGAGGGTTCTCGTCGCGGAATGTCAATATCGGCGAAATTAATTACGTACTAGTTGTTAGGCTAAAAAATGCAAGCATTTCCTGCGGACGACGCTGTTGGAGTGTTTTCGGATGCATCACTCAAGCCAAGAGAAAGGCCAGATAATGGAGGTGGCTTTTAGCGTAGACAGCTTTTACGTGGCTTACGATACGAGACGATTTCCAAAGCAGTATCCTGAGGCTATGGCTTCAGAGGTGCGTTCAGACGAAAAGTCACAAAACTTTCTAAGCTACGAAAATGCTCTGAAGGCCCCAACTTTTAGGATTTCCCTAGACAGCTTGCTAAAATCTATACCGGAAGTGTTTTGCAGGTCAGGAAGAAGGCCGAATATTCGGGGTGTACGTTGGAGATAAGGCTTTAGTCAGTTTACGAAGAGGATTCCCAGGGCGGTCTCACGGAGTCTAATAATGTTGTCTGACTGAGACTGATGTTCCCATTTTGCTCCTACCCTAGGAGCAGTTCCAAATTCACTTTTGCAAATATCTTTTATCACCGCATGTCCTCGAGGAATAGCGTTCACAAAATATTGCTGAAAATTTTCAGGGTTAAACAGCAGCTCAAAGAGCTGCAGTTTCGGGGACTATCCTACGTAAATTGATGAAAACTTTACCGATAACGAGAAAACTGCGCGGCGCGACGCGACATACCCGCAATTGTGATTAGGCTTTTACAGGAAAGAAGCTCCGTGTTACGAAAGCGGAAGATGGAGCGTAGGTGAAATTCGCCGCACGAGAAGCACCGATTAGGTTGTGCTGGTTTGCTTCCAGGAATAATTTATTGGCAGACCCCGGTTTGGGCGACCGCTTTGTGGGGGCTGGTTTACGGAGACAAAAGTGTTGGTAGTGCTCTACGGAATGTACAGCCTCGCATCGGAAATGTCGTCTTAATGTTCTGAGGTAGACTATGCCTTGGAGGAAGTAAGGTCGGGCCTAAAATGGCTTCTTTTGCAACTCTGTATGATTCGTACCGGCGATGAGGCGGTTACTCAACTGGGCCTCTAACTGGTCACCAAAATTACACTCAGCAGCTTGTGTCTGAATTGTCAGGAAGAACTCGCGGAACAACTTGTTGGGACCACGGGCCGGAGAATGAAACTTGGCACATTAGGTAGCTTGGAAAATGACAAGGACCACTTGGCCTAGTAGTGAGGTCTTCATCTTGTCAAAAGGAACTGCTGCGGGTGCTCTCTGATATGAAAGTTTTCCATCAACGGATGCAATGAAAGGCTACCAGCTGTCAAGAGGAATGCGGTCTTTTTCTCCTTCTTCACATCCTTTCGTATTCTACACCAAAACTCGAACTGCTCAATCCAGTCTTCAAGTGCGGATACACTATCATGCAGGTTTGGCTGTTAAATACTGGCCAGCTCAAACGCGCGATGCCAACTGTAATATTCCTAATGAATTGAACTGACAGGACGAAATGAATTCGCTCCCGCTCAGAACTACTCAAACAAAAGTAGCAGGAAAACCAAGGCCGCCAAATAGTACTTTAGTTATTTTGCAGAACGGATTTGTGTAAATATGTTGAACTACAAAATATATAACTGATAGACTCGAGGGTGACCAGCCATAGGGAGCTTTTTTGAACTTGTCTGTGGCGATCCTGATTGGGTGAGGCCCATCCGAGCACGCGGCCACAAAGCTGTACTTGGCCATGTCACGCGTGACAGCTGCCGACTCACCAAAATAACCCGAGATACTCTTGAAAAACGCCCGGGAATTGCTCTAAAGCAGCTGATGACGGGTCATACTGCCTGGGGTGACCATAGGGGTAATTGCAGATGTCCCGTAGTGGCCAATCCTGAGACTGTAAACAGGAAGTCCAGCTCAGACCAAAAAATCGAGGCTCTTAACCGAAAGGTAGCACAACCCCCCGTTCCTGTTGTCTCGAAAAATCATGGTAGGCCGAAAATAAGCGAAGAATTTCTCAGACCCGAGAACGCACTAACGGCTGTGCTAGCCGTCTTTTTAAGTGGCGAGCGACCGGCCGAGTGCCATAACGTCCGGAGGTGATGGTGACGTCTGAAGCCGTGTCCTTTTCAAGTGGGACGGAATAATCATCAATCTGTACATTAAAGAACCGTCGGGGAACCATATACTTCGTCAGATAGCGGGCTATGAGGCATTACAACTGACCAACTGGTTAATTGCCCATAAGGAGTACTCGGCTGGTTGATGGCTTAGGTCGGGCAGAATCGGTGTGAGCTTGGTGGCGATGTCCTTCCCCGTGACCAACCGTTTTGCGTCATCAGAAATGAAATCGGAAAAAGGGACAAAATCGATGAAAATACCAATCCCCGCAATGTTCGTATGGATGACGACGGCAGCTTCCACTGCGAAGTGCAGATGATCGCAACCGTAACACAGACTTCTGATTTATAGTGACGGTATAGGGAGCCCTTTTTGGGGAGGGGCGATACTGTTGTTGAATCACGACCAAACGACGCTTCAAGTTGGAAGAGCGCTCGCGTTCATCAGTCGCTTCTTGAAGCTTAATTCGGGATTCTTGGTCGACCTTCGTGAGGAGAAGGGTCCTAACGTTCTCGTACTCTTTGGCTTGAAGGCCAGAGGCGAAAACAGGTTAATGGAATTGATCTTCGATGACAAACCCCAAACAAGACCGTTCACATTCTCCGTCAACTAGGCCATCGTTTGCCACGAAGCCACCGGAGCCTTTCTTGACCAGTTGTAGGCAATTGAATAGAACATTGAACAAATAAGCCGTCCGGCCGAGTATTTCCATCAAATTTAATACATTTTCAATTAAAGAAAAAGATCGATTATGAGTGAGTAGGGTGTAATTGGCACACTTTTGAAATGCCCAGGAGGTCCAGATTCTGTAGAGTAGACGAACCTTGGTTTCGTCATACTGGGCAGCGAGCGGTACACGAAAAGTACTCTAGTAGCGCTTGTAACCGGATTTTATTTTGATTCCTTCCTACGGATCATGATGGGAATGAGAGATGTTATGCACTACGTGATCAGTCGTACACCAGTCAATATTTGTGGACGGTCCGGAATTTGCCAGCTTTGCAAAAATGAGATCCACCGAGTGCCTTTTGGCCTTCACCATGTTCTTCAAATCAATCTCCCTCAAGTAAGTTTCACCATGGGTCAGTGTTCCCGCCGTCAAACATGACACTACTTCCACAGCGGTCCTCAAAGTTTGCAACCTTCGTATGATCAACTGGACTGTAGACGCACAAGTGTCACACGGGCAAGTACCGGCACAACAATGTCCGTTTAATCGCAAAAATATGACCGGCCGTAGAAACGCAATAGACGAAGCCAGACCAGGCAGTGGCTAGAATAAGGACACAGGTCAATGTGATTAATGGCTTAGTTTATTGTCTCATTGAGTGCTCCGATCGAATCATAACCACTCAGGCTCGTAAAATGCGATAACCCACAGGTTAAGGGAATGTTTCGAGCAGAGAAAAGATGAACTGCAGTGCTGCCACTCAACACTGTGTTGCATTAGACGGCTGCATCGTGTGTATAGGGGTAGCTCCCGAAAAATGCCAAGCTACTCTCAACAAGTGGGCTCTTTCACATTAGTCAAAGAATAGTACTCACTGCGAACAAAAAGCCATGTGCAGCATTTGTTTCCTTTCAAACTTGATAAACTGCATGGCTGTCACATCAGTTGACGCTGTTATATGCCTCATTCTAGGAAGAAGGGATCCACAAGAAAAACGACAGTTATCGAATACTTTTCTAAAGAGCTGCTGTGAGCAGGTTATACAAATTGGAGGCAAAGGTTATTCTGCCAACAGACGATTTTTTTACTGTATTGTCTGCAGCAATTCCTTAATTGAATAAACACAGTGACGACATGGAAGGGAGTGAACCGGTTAGAGTTTACTTGAAGCAAATTCAGAAAAAAATTAGAGATTTCCAGTCGCTGTGTTCCGTGCTAATTTTATCTGTGAAATTCACGCAACAACAGCGAGGGAATAATAAGTTACCGCAAAATTGTCGTACGCATTTGTATTCGAGGGTAGAACTCCAAGTTTGGAAAGTGTCTTGTAGTGTGAACGGCAAGCAAGTAAGTTCAAGGGCTCGTAAGCTGGAGCTCTGGAGGCAAAGTCAGAGTTGATGAGCCACTGCTCACATGGTTAAGAGGAACGAAGGCTGAAAAATATACGCTAAGACTCCCAAGTGGTCTGACGCTCGATGCTGTTGGAACCAGTCTAAAGTTTATGTGCATACCTTTCGAGTGTTAGACTCCCTGCTTCCGTTTATTAAGCAGGTTAATTTCTAGTGAACCTCCTGACAACATCATGGTGGTGAATGTCCAACCAGCGACGGTTGGAAATATTCTGAGCGATGAGGTTTACTGTCGGTACTTCGAAGTTGTCAAGTACCACTTCGCGTGCAGCGCTTTTTACTCGCCCGTACTTTTCAGTGAAGGGACTCATTCAGATTGTCGCACGTAAAAACATACTTATATCTGTAAGCCGTTTTTCACAACTTCACTGTTGGTGGAATACATGTCAAGCTTATCTTTTTTCCTGGAAAATTTGACTCAAGGCAAAATTCTTTTCTTTCCTCAAAATGTGATCTCTTTCGGGTGAATTTCGTAGTGAACATTTTGGCGGAAAACTCTCACGCTGCTGCTCACCGCAAATGGAAGGTCGGTGACAGTCACATTCGGTGGCTTCTTGCTACAGACTGCTCACAGTGACAGCAAGTCTTCTTATCCGGAAGCAGGAGTTCTCCCTGAGAAAAGCTACCTTAGACGATATAAGGCTGCCAGACCAGATGCGTTACCTTCGTCTGTTTTCAATGACGATGGCTCAGCATTGGTACAGGAGTTGACGAAACTCCTCCGTTTGGTACGGGATAATGAACAAGTTCCGAAGAGTTTTTGAATCAGTGATTGTTCCCATTTACAAAAAGGTGGCAAGTCTTCCTGCGAAAACCACAGGGGAACAAGTTTGGTTAGCATTGCACCTAAAATGGTTGCTGGTATTACTCCCCGCCGATTGTCAATCGCTGGCGAACAATGCTCACGCGAGAACCAGGCTGGGTTTAGACTTGGCCGAGGATGTGTTGATCAAATCTTCATTCTTCGACAAATTTTGAAACAGGCACACCTTCCACAGACAATCTCTGTTCTTCTTGATCTTAAAGCATCCTTCGGCTCAGTCGGCCGTACAGTGCTCTGGCGCTGCCTCTTGTTGAAGGGTGTACCAGAGAAATTCATTTCTATCGTAAAGTCGTTTTAAATGAACAGCTGAAGTCGAGTCAAGGCTTACGACGCTCTTTCATCCGAGTTAGCCACGAGAAGTGGTGTACGTCAGGGTTGCCCCCGTTCGCCTTTTCCCTTCAACTTCGTGACTGATATGATCCTAGAGACCACAGATCAGATCTCGAATACGCAGACGACAGTTCTTCTAAATGAAGATCCAGGTAAGTTGCCAGCCTTTCTGAACAGCTTGACGGACTGTGTGGTAATGTTCGGTACGCGTTTTGCACCTTAAAAGTGCAAGATGCTATTGCAGGATTGGGTTGGTCTAACACCAAACCTTCACGTATCTGGAGAAACTATGGACCCGGTGGATAAGTTGTTATCTAGGCAGCTGCATTTCATTCAGAGGTCAGATATAAGATGAGGTGTCCTATCGTACGTAGAAAGCTCATTTTGTCTTTTTATTGCATGCTCGGGTATGGGTGTAGTGGCGAGGGAATTTACCGCATAGGCACGAAAACCAACAGCACTAATGGGGGATGAATGGCACTCAGACCACGAGTCTACGGGTGGCGAGGAACCACACGAGGTCCCCATGGATCAGAAGTGATAACGACCCGGACGACAGTTGACTTCTGTCTGCCACCAAAGTAACCGGTGATGGCGGGGATTCAAACCTCGGGCCTCCGCAACATTAAGCTAATCCTTTAAACCTGTAGACTAGCTCCGGCCAATTTGTGTCATTCGTGGCTTCAAAATGACATTCATTTATCTATCAAGGGTCTAGTGTACGCTGCAGCCGTCAGATCAGTGCCTTTATACGGTTCAAAATCGTGGCCACTAATGGTTGAGGCTCTACAAAGCTTGCCGGTATTTAAACACCAAAGTCTTCTAACCTTTGTTCCAATCTAGCGGTAGAGTGGTATAAGCAAAGCTAAGGGTTGGTGGAGAGTCTGAGTTCCAAGTATCAAATCACTAGATGAAGTACCCAAAGTCACCAGGCTAAGATGTTTGAGACGAGTGATGCGCGTGTACCCTGACAGAGCTCTCCGAGGCGCCATATTCGCTGAGGCAGGTATGGGCTGGAAGGCGAGCTTGGGTGGTCAGTCCATGACATGTGAGAAAGGCGAAAAATACCTGACTTATCCTTGATATTGGTTTATTTCGGAGACGCCCGAATCATGACTGGTGCACGATCATATGTATACAGGTGATGGAATAGACAGGTATAACTCATGAAATTGTGGAATTTTGCGTGAAAAATTAGAATAAAGAGGCTCAGAAGAGAGAATAAAGTAGGATGATAGTATGGTAAGTGTATGTACACCATAGAAAATGTAGGCAGTCTAAATGGACCCAAGTGCGGATTTAAGTGGAAGCCAGGTGTGTGCTAAAGTCAAAGTCAGGTGGAGAGTATGACTGGTGGTAGCGTCCAACAACTGCAACTGAAGAACTTGAGCAACCGCCATTTCTAATGTGGTTGCTGTGTATGCCATAAGCGGTCGATTTAATAGTGAATCCAGTAATGCTGAACTAATCCACTTGGTGTATTTTGGTTAAGAAAGTTTGGCTGAGGTTGATGGTTTTGCCCTTCCTCAGGCGTCTTTCTGTTTTGTAATGCTAGTGAAGTACAGTTCACAAACTCTTGTATTGCTTTTGCTTGTAGTTTGGGAGACTGAAGAAAGCACTTAAAAAATGTTTTTTTCTTTCATCGAAAGAGGGAACACTTGATAGATTATATATACTTTGGTCCTCTGGTTGACACGTAACCAATATTTTCAAGCTTGCCATGTTTTATGCAGAAATTCTACGCAATGTCCTTGATTGTTTACCTTTAAAACTCGAAGTGTGCTTAATCCCAGTAACCAGATGTATAAGGATACCGTAGGTATGATATCCTCAAGGCATCATGAATTATGCTTTCTCTATTCCATTCGCTGTTTGATAGCATACCTGACTGTTGGAATCGAGTAATCAGTTTTCCTTTCCACCTGTTGACGCTGTGAAAAGTCAGATGAACAGCAAGGGCTTGTCTTTTGTTGATCAGCTGCAGAGTCAGATGAAGTTCATTCATGCTTCCATGCAGAAAAGACCGTGAAGAAGAGTACTGTATTCAGTAACTCTGGGGAATGGTTCCAGGTTGAAACTTGAAGTACTTCAATGAGCCATGGCATATATATATATATATATGCACTGCAGTCCCATCGTTTAGTAGTGCACACAAAATAAGACTCATAAGCCAAAGAGCGGTCATTTACGCACAACTTAGGAGTCTCCCTAACTGCTTGGTCAATAAAGCTATAAGTGGAAGCATCAAAGTCCCATCATTTAGTTGTGCGAACGAAATAAGACTCATACGCCAACACTCTACTGGGCTGTTAAAAAAACAGCAAATTCCAATCAGTGTAGAGTGGCCCTGGAAAGGGCCTTGGGATTCTTCCATGTGCCATGTTATAGCCACGAGAGACCACCTACCCAAAGATATTCCATGTAATGGCTGTTTGTTATATTTCTGAACGAGAAATATGTACCTAAATGGAAGTCCACAGTGATGACTGAACAAGCAATCACATGACACTCCCCACCACCTAAAGGTGGTACTTTGTTCTTCTGCGATTTCAGACGAACCAGGTATCGTTGAACTGATGTAAAGACTCAATTGTTTCTCTGCGCAGATGCTCAATGCGCACACTGCAAGAGTAACATGTCCTAAGGCGTAAAAAAGGCTGTAAAGTCTGCATTCCAGCCGGGGCACTAAAACCTAACATTTGACACCTATCCGGTCGGTGAGGGCTAGTCTCACTTAGGGATAACATGAGTTTAACGACACTCCTAATTACATCCAGCACAAAAAAACCATTGGATAGACCATTTTCCAAATGCCTGCTCTCCGTTTCCACTCGATTTGTTGTAAAATTCCAAAATAAAAATACCCGACACAACAAGCAACATGCCCACAGTCGCTTAAAAGGCTTCCACGTGCTATTCAGGTAGGCCGCCGCCTCCAGGTTTCTTGCCCCCATCACAGCCCGGAACCTTTCAAAATGAGCCGGGGACGTTGGAATACTAAGTCACGCATCCACTGAAAGACGCGCCACTTCTCACTTTGCCGCAATGCATGCAGCCGGTTACACCGCCGCTTCATATCTTGCGTGATATGAAACCTGCAGAATACTACTTGGGGATGAGGATACACATCCACAAAAGCACGGTACTGTGCTAAACCGCGATCGACTACAATTGTCCTACACCGAACTCTTTTCAGAATGTTTCGAAACATGAACGCTGAAGCCTTATGGTAACTAGCACTACTCTCGCTGCGGAGAATCGCGTAGAACAAGCCTCCCTAAACCTGTTGCGTCTACGATCATAAGATGCCAAAAAATATGACTACCGCAATTTAGTTGGTGAGCGTCGTCATCCAGCTTTACATCACCAAATCTTCTACATTACTCCTTACTAATACAAGGCACGAAGAATAGAAACCTTATCTCTTGCTCCTAAGCTATTATCTCATAATAATCGTGAGCATTTAGTAAGCACTGAGCATCTTCCGGCTCAGCGGACTATTCTTTCGCAGTTAACCTAAATCATATGGAAAAGAAGTCTTGACTCGTAGGTCTGCGATAAAATTTCGTCCACGCATATTCCCTAAGCTCCGATGTATTCTAAAACTACCCATCAAGTGGAACTCATGAGCTTCTTGGTCATGTGTAACCCGACGATTACGCATATAGAACCCATCATTATCCACCTGGAAACTGTGTAAATGCCTCATAGACCAGCTGACAACACAGTAACACGAGCCAGCGTAGCTAATTGCGACGAAGGCACCGCACTTCAAATTGGAATATCTGCAAACAGTACAAGGTCTGAAGAGTGAACATCTATCTGGACGATTTATCACTTTTACGTCTCCTGTGAAAGCAGCAAAATTTGACGACTTTGTATGGCGCACTATCCAGTAGCTGGGCTCCCCGTTCATTTGCCATTTTGTTCGTTCAAGGGCTGTGAAGGTAGAAATATGTGCAAGTTTCTTTCTGGAGTTGCAAAAATTTGCTTTGAAGGATTAGGTGTTTTGATACACACTTTGCATCAAAAGCCGGAACACCGCAGAATCAATGGCAGGCACGGACTGCATTAGCAGGACATAACGGCACAAACAGTAATACCAAGTGGACGGAGTCTTGGCTGTTACAAGTTTATATATGACCGGCGAGCCAATGAAAACTCACCAAGTCAAACGGATTAGCGGTGTTAAACAAAATGCAGGGGAAGGATGCAAAATCGGCCAAAGTTTACCATTGGAAACAGGTTGTCAGATCTATCAGAATGCAGGATTATAAAGAGACATTTGTCATTTTATCACTCATGACACAAAAGCTGAGTGAAGCTTTACACCAGCACCTCTCGAGTGATTGGACGATACCCATAGCTGGTCTAGATGGAGACATTTGGAAGCCGGCTGATATGCATGAGAAAGGCTATAAATCGGTATAACAAACTTCAGAAGCGGGGTCGATGGAGAAGGAAAAGTGAGACGCAATGCGATGGATTAGATACCAAAGAAGCATTGGTACTGTGCAGTGGATGGTCGGCTAACAGGGCACAAAACTCGTCGTTAAACAGGGCGAGGGTAATGCAAGACAAAGAGGGTGAATTGGGTGATAAAAATGGTTCAGGAGGATTGGATACGGTAGGTGTAAGGCAAAGATGTATGACGGCTGGCTGCACATCATAACGGTAGGCCGGACGATAGCAAAAGAAATGGTCTGCGTGGAACTGCAGGATGCAGAACGAATGCATATATATATATATATGTATTTATATGTATATATATATATGTGCCTATACGTATACGTATACTTATGTATACATATGAGAGGAGCAGGAGCAATAAAAATGGGGTCCTAGAAAGACATTATCAGACATTAGGAGGAGCAGGTAAAGTTAGATCAAGCGGTTGCAGAATTAACTTTGGAATATCGTGGTGAATAACCTTCACGACAGGTGAACATGGCGGCTCAACAGAGAGGGGAAAAAGGAATGCGGAATCACAGAAGCGATGACGACTGTGAGGAGCAGTTCATAGAAGGGGGGAGATGAAGGACGGGATCGAAGAGAACAGGTAAGAATGTGTCCGACTATCTGATCAATGTAGATGCGGCATGTGGTGACGGACCAGAGGAGTCGGGTAGTGGCGGACCAGAAGATCTTGGACTTTAAACAACATTATGACGCAAAGTTTTCTTTAGAATCGATGGAACATTGGAAAGCAGACCAAAGTGATAGGCACACAGAAAATGCCTGTGGTCTAAAAGGGGATATCGGAAAACTGACAGAAATACATGAAAGGGGCTAGAAATTGATATAGGAAAAGGTTGTAGCGGGATACCGTGGAGGAAAAAAAAGGAATCCATTGCTACGGATTATATAGTAGTTAAGCCTTGCTGCACTGCGGTAGATGGTCAGCGGACAGGGCACAAAACTCATAGTGGTACAGGTGGCGAGAGTTGGAAGTAAAGGATGGTGCAGGTGGCAAAAATGATTTGGAGGGATTAGATATGGTAAATGTAAGGCGCAGATGCAAAAAGAGTGGAAGCATATAATGAGGGTCAGCGGGATGTTAGCAAGATAAATAGCAGGCAAAAAAGCAGGATTCGGGGCAAATGTATATATGTATTCGAGGAGCCGGAGCAAAAAGCAGTGGAGTACTAGGAGAAGGAAAAAAGTCTTAGTGATTGAAAGAGGCAGATAGAGTTGGATCTAAATGCCTAGGATTGACTCGGGAAAATTTCGACGAATTGTTTCATGACGGGATAACATGGTAGATCAACGGACAGAGAAGACTGAAAAAGCACAGAAGTGATGCCGGCCGTGGAGAGCAGATCATAAACGGGGGGAGATGAAGGGCAGGATCGAAGATAGCAGGTGAGACAGGGTCTAATTATTTGATCAATGCAGGTGCGACATGCGGTGACGGACCTGAGGAATCACGTAGTGGAAGATCAAACAATAGGGAGCTGTAAGTAAACATCGTGAAGTAACGTTGTCTTTACAATCGGTGGAACATAGAAAAGCAGTCAAAAATGAAAGGCCCGCGGAAAATGTTTGTGGGGGGCTATAAACGGAACAGGAGGTGGCAGAAATGACCGAAGGGACACAGGCAAGACATCACCAATCAGATAATTTTAATGTAGATGAAACAAGAGGCAGGCAAAGAAAAAAGAAGCAGGAAGCCTCGGGATTGGTAACCCAGAAATAGAAGGCCCGAGGAAAGAATGGGCGACTTAGTTTGGGCAATGAAACTGGAGAGCGGCTTGTCAGCAGCCAACTGAACAGGTGAATTAAGCAGGAAGCTGCTAACAGAGACACCGCCTAATGGAAAGAACCAGAGGGGAATGGCTGAAACAAGAAAGAAAAGTATAATGGCGGTCATTAGATGATAGATAATAATAATAATAATAATAATAATAATAATAATAATAATAATAATAATAATAATTGTATATTTCGAATGCGCCCGAAGCATGCTAGAATGCATGATCAGATGATTATAGTGATGCCGGAATGACAATTCACAAAAGGGTACAACAAGTGCATGCAGAGTATCAGAGAGAGTGTTACAGTGAACTAAAACTGTAGTAATGCCCGGCAAATTTGAAGGTCAAGGTCGAATGATGTCAGTTGGTCTGGAGTACATGCATAAGTGGTATATGAAATAATTACCACTAGTAGAAATTCGAACATATTGAAAGGAAATGTTTTTGGTGCGCTACAGAATATGAGAGGCATATGGATAGAAATCTCGTCGAAGCGTTCGGTGAATTATTCAGTTTACTACAGGCATGTCAAGAAGTATTAACATGGAAAGATTTCAGTCTGCAGAGATGGTAGTATATAAAGTGGTGGCTGTATACTGGAGGAATCATATATGTTGCAAACAATTGCGTATCTCTTGGGAGGGATACTACCAGAGTGATGGTGGCAGGGAACGGCCGGAGTAAAACAGGTGAGCGTGCGGCAAGTTGTTAACTTTATGTAGGGTTGGTATGAAATGTCAAAGCGGAAGTGGAAGACTAATCAATATTGACCGTGTGGTTACATCCATTACACAGGTGTTCAGTTCTGCGAGAGGAAAGGTAAAGTAATCCACAGATAAGTGCATGTCAATAGATGAATGCTGTGTGGTATGTACCATGCAAAAATGACAGATCAATAAAACTGCCCAGGTATATCGCGGGAAGCGGCCGTGGATCAACGAATATAGAAATAAAATGTATCGGCCGGTGCAGATAGTGGTGTGATTTAGAGGCTGCATACGGGGTCAGTTTCGGTAATATAACACGAATGCAACATCTGGAAAGTCAAAGGTCTCGATAACGGTGATGGTATAGTAAGTAGACGGTGAGTGTCACATTTCTAATGACCAATTTGACAGGTGTAACAAATGATGGGAACGGAGCGGCGATGCAGCATGGGAAGTGTATCGAAGACGTTCAATCGTGGAGGGAACACAGTGATCTACAGAGCCCGAACACTCGATGCAACAGCATTGCGGATTAGATCGGATGGACCGATGAAGAGTGCAGGTAGTTACTAATTACTTTGCTGCCCACTGGAGGACTACTGAAAGATATGTCAGCGCCGGACGTTTTTTTTGGTGACCGATGAAGCAATGAACAGTGACAATAAAGGTGCCAGTGTTTGAACAGTATTAGCGGGTTCTAACACGGAACGGGCATAATGACATATGGGATTAAAATGAGTTGTATGAATGCAGTGAGATCGAGTAGTCCAGGTTCAAGAAGTCCGATGGCGGGAATCTTGGGGAAAGCGATCGTGAGACGGGCGAAAATGAAGTTGTGTGTAAATCTCGTTTGTCCTGTCCAGCAAGAGAGGGTCCAAGTTATTCCTGGGAAGTGGACGGCGACAATCGTCCTTAGGGTGCAGGTTCTGAAAACAAAACGGAGAGGGCTGCAGTCTGGCAATTCTACCAGCTGTGGGTTAGGGGAGAAAGACAGAACACCAATATCATGCCAGTAACAGAAATGGGTGGTCGCGACGTTGAGGTCTTGTTTTTTGGATTAAACAACATACGGAAAGCGGAGAAGACCGGTACTAGCGACTAATTCTTGTGAGGCTTAGTGAGAGTTACCAAAAAAGCAAGGAAGCGAGAATAGACGAAACTGGGGGCAAATACTTATGTGTAGTTCGACGAATGGTTTATGGAAGACCACATCGATTGTGGCGATTCGTTCATCAGAACGAGGTCTGGAATCTTGTGTTGAAATAGGGTCTCAATGAGTAAGTAGTTGAAGCGTGGATGAGACTGGTACCTTGAGGACCATATTATATATGCTGCTATGTATTTTCTAGCATTATAAATGCTCTTATACCTGGCGGCAGCTGATAAAAAAAAGAAGAACCTAACCGACTATGGTAAAATCTGACAGCATGAAAAAAGAATCACCGGAGTAACGGTGGCCAGTAGGGGGTCGTGGTCAGAAGCGTTGAAAATAGGAAGTGGCTAGACAAACACGTGGAGTGTGCTGTTGACAGTCATGGAGTATAGGTTGGACTGCTTTTATTTGCTAACTATAATACAGAATGCTCCTTACCATCCGTTGGTAATAACTGTCTACTGAACAAAGTTGTTAAGCTTTTGGTTAGTATCCCAGGCCCAGTTCGTAGGCTCGGGTAATAGACATGTAGGGATCATGCATACGGATCAGTGTTTGGACAGTTAGATGTTTATTTATTTCTTTTTTGAATAATAAAGAGGCCGAAGACATTGACCTAAGTTGAGGTGGGAGTTTGTTCCAGAGGGAAGAATATTTAACAATAAAGAAGTTTGACCGCATCGCAGTCCTGGATACTGGAATCAAGACCATAGAGTCCCTATGTCGTAAAGAATAGTTGGAGGGAGTTTTGACCTGGGGGGCTGAATTGCAAGATGTACGTTTTACAATATTGCAAAAGGAAGACAGGTTCATTCGTAGACGGCGCAGCCATAGGGGCTCTAGGTGCAATATTTCACACCTTTCCATATAATTTAAAGGCGAGGAATATCCTAGTAGTTGTTTGGTAAATCTACGTTGTACATTCTCAATTGCAAATCTGTCAATCTGCCGCATGTTAGAAAAGACGACAGTGCAATATTCCAGAAGTGGTCTGACATGAGTTTTAAAAATGCTTAGCTTGCTCTCTGTAAGACTGAAGTTTCTATTAATCAGACCAATTAGCCGTCTAGCTTTAGCAACCTGCACGGCCGAATGTTCGGAGAAATTAAATGTACAAGAATATTGTAATCCCAAGTTCCTTACTTCCGGACTGTTGGGGATGAACTGATCATTAATTTTAAACATTCCCGCGGGAACCTGACACTTATACATAAGGATACAACTTTTGACAGCGGAGAATTTCATCAACCATTGGTTGCTCCATGAGTCTAGCGATAGTAAATCGCTCGTTATGCTAGCAATGGTAGAAGCTAAGGCGTCAGGTTCAAAGGAGTACATAATTTTTATGTCATCTGCAAAAAGGAACGCAGCCCCGTGTGTGATGACGTTGAAAATGTCATTAACATATATAAGAAAAAGTAAGGGACCTAGTATACTACCCTGAATAACTCCACTAGTAACTGGTCGAGGTGATGATAAACTGCCATCAACGTCCACCACCTGCTTTCGGGATGTTAGATATGACGAAAACCAACTCAGGATCGGGTCAACAATTCCGTAGGTTTTCATCTTCGCCATGAGCCTATTGTGGGATACTCGATCGAAAGCTTTAGTCATGTCAAGGAGGATTACAATCACTGATTTCCCACTGTTAGTCGCCGTAGTTATTAGGTTAAGGAAGTCACACATACAGGTGGCACAGGATCTTTTTTGAAGAAAACCGTGCTGTGCAGTGTTAATGAGGTTATTGTTTAGTAAATGAGTTGTCAGCTTATTTTTTATCAGTCTTTCCATAATTCGGGAAACTATAGGGGTGTGGTTCACTGGTCGATAGTTGGTTAGGTCCTGGCGTGAACCTTTCTTAAGAATTGGGATAATAACTGATGTTTTCCAATGGGAGGGGAAAACGCTACTGCTCATAGATAAATTAAAAACCTTTGATAGCAAGAATGGGATATCAGTGCCACCTAGACTAAAAGTAGCCGGTGGTACGGCATCTGGCCCGGGGTGGTATGACCTCCTAATTTTAGTTAGCTGTACTGTTAAGTCGTTCGGGTGAAATGTAATCGCTGAGAACTGTGCAGATGTCAGCGGCTCAACGTGATATAGGCATGGGGAGTCATCAGTCGTTAGAGACGAAGCAAAATAGGCACTGAATGCCTCGGAGATCTCTTGGAAGTTCGTTATATAATTGTTGTTATATATAACGGATGAGATAGGAGAACTGCACTGGCTGTTTCTCAGCTTCATCAGCTTAGATAAAGCTTCGGACCTCTTGGGGTGACTCAGCGCCCTTAATTCCTGTTTTTTACTGCGGGACATTTCAATCAATTTCATAGAATTAGATAAACGGTTCATTTGCAAGAACAACGAAAAGTCTCTCGACCTAAGGAATTTGCGTTGTAGCATAGAAAGCTTCTGCTTTAATCGACAAAAACTGTTTGGTTTATCTCGTCCAGGTAGACCTTGGGTTGGGGTGATTACGTCAAGACATGCATTTAGTGTGGAGTAAAGATGATCCACCACGGTATGCAAGTCATCAGATAAAAAGAAAGTATCCCAGTTCTGCGAGCGAATGAGTGAGGGTAATTGATTCCAGCTAGCTTGGTGGAACGGTCTTTTAACGGTTGGTTTGTGAACGGTTCGTGCTGGCACTGAAAACTCACATTTTACCGGCAAGTCGTCACAACCTGGGATGCTGTTCACGATAGATGTGTGCACGCGAGATAATCCTACCGTAAAAATGAGATCAAGGATGCTACTGCCTCTAGTTGGGCACATCACATATTGAGTCCATCCTCCTAAACGAATGCTGGTCAAGAAGTGTAGTAAGTGATGTGGAGCTTTCAAAGTGGACCAACGTATGCCTGGTGCGTTAAAGTCGCCGGCCACCAGTTTTGGGCCGGGTATGTCCGCAACAACGTTTAACGCCTCTATGATAGGCAGAAAGTCGTTTTGACTAGTATTCGGGGGGCGGTAGATGCAACTAACAATGAAGTCAGAACATCCTGTAGTGACCTGTAGCCAAACTGAATCCGGCAAGTTATCGAGTATGGGGTGCTGAAATATTTTCGCTCGCATGTTTTGTCTCACATATATAAGACAGCCTCCCCCTCTCTGAGTGAGTCTATTTTTCCTGAAAGCTTGGTATCCGGTGATAGCGATATCCTCGTTTGGAGTGTTGTCTGTCGACCAGGTTTCGGTAATTAAAATAAGGTCGTAATCAGACGTGAGCAGTAATATACGCAGCATTCGCATCTTATTCACTATTGAGCGTGCATTCAGCATAAACAATGAGAACTGTTTAGTGGAGTCAAGATTAACGTTAAGATCTTTAGAGGATTCCGAAATTGCATTTGCTGAAGGCGGATCGGATGACGCAATCATTATTCCTTGAGATGGAGTAGTCGGTAATGTGGATGGTGAAATAAGCTGAGTAGAAACACCTGGCGTGGCAGTCAGCTTGGTTGTTAAGCTAAGCTGGGTGTGGCTAGTACTGATGAGATTCGTTAGATTGGAAGGATGTCAGCGGTTGGTAAGTCTACTTAGCGCGGAACAACACCGCGAAAGATCACTATCGAGTGCTTTACTATTGGTAGATACTGGTGGCTGGGGCGTAGAAATATGAGGAGGGAGGGTTAAGTAGCTGTTAAGTGGGAAAGAAAAAGGACGTGTAGCAGCCTCAGGTACCTTGGCACCTGCCTTATTACGGGCGGTAACACAGGTGCCCTCTTGACATCAGTAATTTGATGGACTGTAACCTGGAGGGGGAATGTGAAATGGAAGTGGGATATACGGGTGTTGGTTGGCGTAGAGACTGGGAGGTCGTGGGTACTGTTGTAAGTGGCCTGCGGTAGAAAAGGGATTCAGGGTGGGTGAGATATGTGAACGATAAAAGGAAAGAGAATCATGTGAGAAAATATTACTTAGGCTACGATAGAAGTTATGTAGAACACTAAAGTAATCGTTTGGTATGAATGGTGGCGTTGTTGAAGAGGCCCGGAGGTTAGTTGTACCAGCCGGATGAGGATGATAACCAGGTGAAGAGAACGTGATACTGGGTGGAATGTACGGTGCAACTAGTGGTTGGTGGTTTGGATTGGGGAGATAGGTCTTGAATGACGTTTTCTTGTCCATTGTTGCACTCCGTGTTGCCTCGCTTGGGGTCCTTAGCCGTTGGGAGTGTGGCTTGATGAGTGAGTTAGGATTGACCGTAGTGTCAACAACGTGCAGTCCACCTAGTAATGATGTTTTCGCTGGTTTGGGGGATGGCCTAGGCACCGTAGATTGCCGAGTGGCTATTGGAGCCGAGTGGAGAGATGGCAAAGAAGAATTTGGGGTGACTCCGCTGATGGGTTGAGGATTTCTGGGTATGGCTGTTAAGCCAGTTAGGCGGTTCGCATCGTCATCGATCGTGGTCGATATTTCGGTGATAGGTAATGGTGGAATCGAGTTAGTCAGCCCAAGAGAGGACAGCTTGCCAGGGGTAAACTCTATGCTTCTTGGTTTCTTAGGCGCTGGCTGGTGAGGTGACGTTGAACTGGATATATCTAAATCGACGTCAAACATATGGGATGCGACTGTACAAGAGGCAAAGTTTGGAGCCGCAAGGTCTAATATGAGGATTGGTCATGGGTGCAGGTTTGACTGGTGCGCAATGGAATTAGGCATGAAAAGGGGGAACAAAGAGGGATTAAACAGAATTTCGGGCAGTTGGGTATAGGAGTGCTATCAGTGGGCATTATGAGCAGAAGGTAATACCAAGTGATTATAGAATAGAAGCCCACAATTACGGCAGGTGGAAAAAAAAGATACTGGCAAGCGTCAGCAGAGAAGAGTGGTTAGGACGATGGTGGCTCCATGCACTGAGAGGTGATATGGTGAGAGGCGATAGAAGGAAGGACAGAACGGGGAGGTGTGCACACCGTGGTAAAGCAACAAAAAAGGCAAGTAGTAACAGATGATAGGAACTGTAGGCAAACGTACAGCGGCAGAAAAAGATGGGTAGCACGCTATTTTCAACCTACAGTATTAGATTTGGAAGTCCGAGGAAAGTTGAAGCGATCGATTCACAACTGGTGCTAGTGGGTGGGACCGGCCGTAAGCTGGGCTTCTAACCTGAAAAACACTTCGTGAAATGAACACAGGAGGTGTGATTCACTAGCCTAATTGCGCTCGCAAGTCGTTGCAGACAACCTGCACGCCCGATGTGCGCCGGCCATAGCGGTGGATCTGACCGCGCCCCTCACCGTTGGGAGTAGCACCAGTGGTCATTGATAATTTTGCAGTAGGCAAAGCGACCGCGATAAGGGTGCGTGATCCAAGATCAATAGGCCAAGATGTGAGGCCATGGACGGCAGAGCCAATGGGAAAGGCGAGTGGTAGACGACAGTGTGGCAATATTATCCAGGTGCACTTGCCAGAAAGACGGCCAGTAGGGTGCCCGAAGTGGCTGGCCTTTATCGACGATCACTGGAAAGGGAAAAGAGATAGAGAAGCGCAGTCTGGGTGTGCCCCAGCTGAAAATCAGCGGATACTGAGGAGAAAAAAAGTGAATATAATGGATAGGAGATGAACATAGGTGAGCAATAGGGTTATGTTATGATGGCGGGAGGTAGGTTCGCTATGGATCAGTGAAAGCAATGGCGTCAGTTCGCGGGGTTTACCTAGCGACCTGTGGCGCAGAGGTAGTAGAGTTACAGTGTGAGGCCTCTTTTAAAGGCCAGGTCGGCGGAGACGAGCTCATTAGTGAGCAATATAGCATTGGGGACTGTTAAGTATGACAAAAGTGCGCGCCTAAAAGCGAACATTGAAGAGATACTGCGTACGACAAGGGGCAGCTTATTCGAGATTTTGGAATAGGCTGACGGAAGGAATCGGGACTTCAGACATAGATTAGAATGAGGAACAGTGAGAGAGAAGACACGGTGTCGGATCGGGCGGGAGCAGGGCGCAGCGAATGAGATGGGAAAAAGTTGTAGGCCAGGTTATGGATTAGCTTAAAGCGGAAAATCAGGTTGTGCCTCATGCGACGAATCCATAGAGGCTCAATTTGTAGGAGCTCACAGCGCTGGCGGTATGTTGGGGCTATGGATACGCCAAACAGCGTCTTGGTGAAGGTATGCTGTACGTTCTCAGAAGATACAGTAGAGGAACTTGGGCGGAGGCTGGAGGTAATCGGACAATATTTTAGGAGCGGTCTCATACGTGAGGGATATATGGAGAGGCGATTGGCCGGTAGTAAGAAACACGGAAGGATCAGCTTTAGCGATTTGGAATGATGCTCGTTCTGAGGAGTTAAAGGAACAAGAGTAGAGTACGCCAAGATCGGTGACGGTGGGGTGTGTGGGGATGGGCAGGCCGTTCAAACAAATTTGGCCGGGTTGTACAGTGCACCTGTAAGGTGGGAGGAAGCTTTTCTCCGCAGAGAATTCCATGAGCCAGGAGAAGCACCAAGTTTGAGAGGAATTCACGTGATATGCTGCACAGGGTCATGGATAGATCATTGGGGAGGAAGGAGTAAACTACCTTTATATCGTCAGCAAAGAGAAAAGGGGTAGAGTGGCAAATAGAAGAGATGCAAGATGCTATTGCAGGATTGGGTTGGTCTAACACCAAACCTCCACGTATCTGGAGAAACTATGGACCCGGTGGATAAGTTGTTATCTAGGCAGCTGCATTTCATTCAGAGGTCAGATATAAGATGAGGTGTCCTATCGTACGTAGAAAGCTCATTTTGTCTTTTTATTGCATGCTCGGGTATGGGTGTAGTGGCGAGGGAATTTACCGCATAGGCACGAAAACCAACAGCACTAATGGGGGATGAATGGCACTCAGACCACGAGTCTACGGGTGGCGAGGAACCACACGAGGTCCCCATGGATCAGAAGTGATAACGACCCGGACGACAGTTGACTTCTGTCTGCCACCAAAGTAACCGGTGATGGCGGGGATTCAAACCTCGGGCCTCCGCAACATTAAGCTAATCCTTTAAACCTGTAGACTAGCTCCGGCCAATTTGTGTCATTCGTGGCTTCAAAATGACATTCATTTATCTATCAAGGGTCTAGTGTACGCTGCAGCCGTCAGATCAGTGCCTTTATACGGTTCAAAATCGTGGCCACTAATGGTTGAGGCTCTACAAAGCTTGCCGGTATTTAAACACCAAAGTCTTCTAACCTTTGTTCCAATCTAGCGGTAGAGTGGTATAAGCAAAGCTAAGGGTTGGTGGAGAGTCTGAGTTCCAAGTATCAAATCACTAGATGAAGTACCCAAAGTCACCGGGCTAAGATGTTTGAGACGAGTGATGCGCGTGTACCCTGACAGAGCTCTCCGAGGCGCCATATTCGCTGAGGCAGGTATGGGCTGGAAGGCGAGCTTGGGTGGTCAGTCCATGACATGTGAGAAAGGCGAAAAATACCTGACTTATCCTTGATATTGGTTTATTTCGGAGACGCCCGAATCATGACTGGTGCACGATCATATGTATACAGGTGATGGAATAGACAGGTATAACTCATGAAATTGTGGAATTTTGCGTGAAAAATTAGAATAAAGAGGCTCAGAAGAGAGAATAAAGTAGGATGATAGTATGGTAAGTGTATGTACACCATAGAAAATGTAGGCAGTCTAAATGGACCCAAGTGCGGATTTAAGTGGAAGCCAGGTGTGTGCTAAAGTCAAAGTCAGGTGGAGAGTATGACTGGTGGTAGCGTCCAACAACTGCAACTGAAGAACTTGAGCAACCGCCATTTCTAATGTGGTTGCTGTGTATGCCATAAGCGGTCGATTTAATAGTGAATCCAGTAATGCTGAACTAATCCACTTGGTGTATTTTGGTTAAGAAAGTTTGGCTGAGGTTGATGGTTTTGCCCTTCCTCAGGCGTCTTTCTGTTTTGTAATGCTAGTGAAGTACAGTTCACAAACTCTTGTATTGCTTTTGCTTGTAGTTTGGGAGACTGAAGAAAGCACTTAAAAAATGTTTTTTTCTTTCATCGAAAGAGGGAACACTTGATAGATTATATATACTTTGGTCCTCTGGTTGACACGTAACCAATATTTTCAAGCTTGCCATGTTTTATGCAGAAATTCTACGCAATTTCCTTGATTGTTTACCTTTATAACTCGAAGTGTGCTTAATCCCAGTAACCAGATGTATAAGGATACCGTAGGTATGATATCCTCAAGGCATCATGAATTATGCTTTCTCTATTCCATTCGCTGTTTGATAGCATACCTGACTGTTGGAATCGAGTAATCAGTTTTCCTTTCCACCTGTTGACGCTGTGAAAAGTCAGATGAACAGCAAGGGCTTGTCTTTTGTTGATCAGCTGCAGAGTCAGATGAAGTTCATTCATGCTTCCATGCAGAAAAGACCGTGAAGAAGAGTACTGTATTCAGTAACTCTGGGGAATGGTTCCAGGTTGAAACTTGAAGTACTTCAATGAGCCATGGCATATATATATATATATATATGCACTGCAGTCCCATCGTTTAGTAGTGCACACAAAATAAGACTCATAAGCCAAAGAGCGGTCATTTACGCACAACTTAGGAGTCTCCCTAACTGCTTGGTCAATAAAGCTATAAGTGGAAGCATCAAAGTCCCATCATTTAGTTGTGCGAACGAAATAAGACTCATACGCCAACACTCTACTGGGCTGTTAAAAAAACAGCAAATTCCAATCAGTGTAGAGTGGCCCTGGAAAGGGCCTTGGGATTCTTCCATGTGCCATGTTATAGCCACGAGAGACCACCTACCCAAAGATATTCCATGTAATGGCTGTTTGTTATATTTCTGAACGAGAAATATGTACCTAAATGGAAGTCCACAGTGATGACTGAACAAGCAATCACATGACACTCCCCACCACCTAAAGGTGGTACTTTGTTCTTCTGCGATTTCAGACGAACCAGGTATCGTTGAACTGATGTAAAGACTCAATTGTTTCTCTGCGCAGATGCTCAATGCGCACACTGCAAGAGTAACATGTCCTAAGGCGTAAAAAAGGCTGTAAAGTCTGCATTCCAGCCGGGGCACTAAAACCTAACATTTGACACCTATCCGGTCGGTGAGGGCTAGTCTCACTTAGGGATAACATGAGTTTAACGACACTCCTAATTACATCCAGCACAAAAAAACCATTGGATAGACCATTTTCCAAATGCCTGCTCTCCGTTTCCACTCGATTTGTTGTAAAATTCCAAAATAAAAATACCCGACACAACAAGCAACATGCCCACAGTCGCTTAAAAGGCTTCCACGTGCTATTCAGGTAGGCCGCCGCCTCCAGGTTTCTTGCCCCCATCACAGCCCGGAACCTTTCAAAATGAGCCGGGGACGTTGGAATACTAAGTCACGCATCCACTGAAAGACGCGCCACTTCTCACTTTGCCGCAATGCATGCAGCCGGTTACACCGCCGCTTCATATCTTGCGTGATATGAAACCTGCAGAATACTACTTGGGGATGAGGATACACATCCACAAAAGCACGGTACTGTGCTAAACCGCGATCGACTACAATTGTCCTACACCGAACTCTTTTCAGAATGTTTCGAAACATGAACGCTGAAGCCTTATGGTAACTAGCACTACTCTCGCTGCGGAGAGTCGCGTAGAACAAGCCTCCCTAAACCTGTTGCGTCTACGATCATAAGATGCCAAAAAATATGACTACCGCAATTTAGTTGGTGGGCGTCGTCATCCAGCTTTACATCACCAAATCTTCTACATTACTCCTTACTAATACAAGGCACGAAGAATAGAAACCTTATCTCTTGCTCCTAAGCTATTATCTCATAATAATCGTGAGCATTTAGTAAGCACTGAGCATCTTCCGGCTCAGCGGACTATTCTTTCGCAGTTAACCTAAATCATATGGAAAAGAAGTCTTGACTCGTAGGTCTGCGATAAAATTTCGTCCACGCATATTCCCTAAGCTCCGATGTATTCTAAAACTACCCATCAAGTGGAACTCATGAGCTTCTTGGTCATGTGTAACCCGACGATTACGCATATAGAACCCATCATTATCCACCTGGAAACTGTGTAAATGCCTCATGGACCAGCTGACAACACAGTAACACGAGCCAGCGTAGCTAATTGCGACGAAGGCACCGCACTTCAAATTGGAATATCTGCAAACAGTACAAGGTCTGAAGAGTGAACATCTATCTGGACGATTTATCACTTTTACGTCTCCTGTGAAAGCAGCAAAATTTGACGACTTTGTATGGCGCACTATCCAGTAGCTGGGCTCCCCGTTCATTTGCCATTTTGTTCGTTCAAGGGCTGTGAAGGTAGAAATATGTGCAAGTTTCTTTCTGGAGTTGCAAAAATTTGCTTTGAAGGATTAGGTGTTTTGATACACACTTTGCATCAAAAGCCGGAACACCGCAGAATCAATGGCAGGCACGGACTGCATTAGCAGGACATAACGGCACAAACAGTAATACCAAGTGGACGGAGTCTTGGCTGTTACAAGTTTATATATGACCGGCGAGCCAATGAAAACTCACCAAGTCAAACGGATTAGCGGTGTTAAACAAAATGCAGGGGAAGGATGCAAAATCGGCCAAAGTTTACCATTGGAAACAGGTTGTCAGATCTATCAGAATGCAGGATTATAAAGAGACATTTGTCATTTTATCACTCATGACACAAAAGCTGAGTGAAGCTTTACACCAGCACCTCTCGAGTGATTGGACGATACCCATAGCTGGTCTAGATGGAGACATTTGGAAGCCGGCTGATATGCATGAGAAAGGCTATAAATCGGTATAACAAACTTCAGAAGCGGGGTCGATGGAGAAGGAAAAGTGAGACGCAATGCGATGGATTAGATACCAAAGAAGCATTGGTACTGTGCAGTGGATGGTCGGCTAACAGGGCACAAAACTCGTCGTTAAACAGGGCGAGGGTAATGCAAGACAAAGAGGGTGAATTGGGTGATAAAAATGGTTCAGGAGGATTGGATACGGTAGGTGTAAGGCAAAGATGTATGACGGCTGGCTGCACATCATAACGGTAGGCCGGACGATAGCAAAAGAAATGGTCTGCGTGGAACTGCAGGATGCAGAACGAATGCATATATATATATATATGTATTTATATGTATATATATATATGTGCCTATACGTATACGTATACTTATGTATACATATGAGAGGAGCAGGAGCAATAAAAATGGGGTCCTAGAAAGACATTATCAGACATTAGGAGGAGCAGGTAAAGTTAGATCAAGCGGTTGCAGAATTAACTTTGGAATATCGTGGTGAATAACCTTCACGACAGGTGAACATGGCGGCTCAACAGAGAGGGGAAAAAGGAATGCGGAATCACAGAAGCGATGACGACTGTGAGGAGCAGTTCATAGAAGGGGGGAGATGAAGGACGGGATCGAAGAGAACAGGTAAGAATGTGTCCGACTATCTGATCAATGTAGATGCGGCATGTGGTGACGGACCAGAGGAGTCGGGTAGTGGCGGACCAGAAGATCTTGGACTTTAAACAACATTATGACGCAAAGTTTTCTTTAGAATCGATGGAACATTGGAAAGCAGACCAAAGTGATAGGCACACAGAAAATGCCTGTGGTCTAAAAGGGGATATCGGAAAACTGACAGAAATACATGAAAGGGGCTAGAAATTGATATAGGAAAAGGTTGTAGCGGGATACCGTGGAGGAAAAAAAAGGAATCCATTGCTACGGATTATATAGTAGTTAAGCCTTGCTGCACTGCGGTAGATGGTCAGCGGACAGGGCACAAAACTCATAGTGGTACAGGTGGCGAGAGTTGGAAGTAAAGGATGGTGCAGGTGGCAAAAATGATTTGGAGGGATTAGATATGGTAAATGTAAGGCGCAGATGCAAAAAGAGTGGAAGCATATAATGAGGGTCAGCGGGATGTTAGCAAGATAAATAGCAGGCAAAAAAGCAGGATTCGGGGCAAATGTATATATGTATTCGAGGAGCCGGAGCAAAAAGCAGTGGAGTACTAGGAGAAGGAAAAAAGTCTTAGTGATTGAAAGAGGCAGATAGAGTTGGATCTAAATGCCTAGGATTGACTCGGGAAAATTTCGACGAATTGTTTCATGACGGGATAACATGGTAGATCAACGGACAGAGAAGACTGAAAAAGCACAGAAGTGATGCCGGCCGTGGAGAGCAGATCATAAACGGGGGGAGATGAAGGGCAGGATCGAAGATAGCAGGTGAGACAGGGTCTAATTATTTGATCAATGCAGGTGCGACATGCGGTGACGGACCTGAGGAATCACGTAGTGGAAGATCAAACAATAGGGAGCTGTAAGTAAACATCGTGAAGTAACGTTGTCTTTACAATCGGTGGAACATAGAAAAGCAGTCAAAAATGAAAGGCCCGCGGAAAATGTTTGTGGGGGGCTATAAACGGAACAGGAGGTGGCAGAAATGACCGAAGGGACACAGGCAAGACATCACCAATCAGATAATTTTAATGTAGATGAAACAAGAGGCAGGCAAAGAAGAAAGAAGCAGGAAGCCTCGGGATTGGTAACCCAGAAAT
Source organism: Fasciola hepatica (assembly GCA_948099385.1). NCBI lineage: Eukaryota > Metazoa > Platyhelminthes > Trematoda > Plagiorchiida > Fasciolidae > Fasciola > Fasciola hepatica. The sequence continues at coordinate 1,453,135 of CANUEZ040000029.1, read as the reverse complement.
AGAAGGCCCGAGGAAAGAATGGGCGACTTAGTTTGGGCAATGAAACTGGAGAGCGGCTTGTCAGCAGCCAACTGAACAGGTGAATTAAGCAGGAAGATGCTAACAGAGACACCGCCTAATGGAAAGAACCAGAGGGGAATGGCTGAAACAAGAAAGAAAAGTATAATGGCGGTCATTAGATGATAGATAATAATAATAATAATAATAATAATAATAATAATTGTATATTTCGAATGCGCCCGAAGCATGCTAGAATGCATGATCAGATGATTATAGTGATGCCGGAATGACAATTCACAAAAGGGTACAACAAGTGCATGCAGAGTATCAGAGAGAGTGTTACAGTGAACTAAAACTGTAGTAATGCCCGGCAAATTTGAAGGTCAAGGTCGAATGATGTCAGTTGGTCTGGAGTACATGCATAAGTGGTATATGAAATAATTACCACTAGTAGAAATTCGAACATATTGAAAGGAAATGTTTTTGGTGCGCTACAGAATATGAGAGGCATATGGATAGAAATCTCGTCGAAGCGTTCGGTGAATTATTCAGTTTACTACAGGCATGTCAAGAAGTATTAACATGGAAAGATTTCAGTCTGCAGAGATGGTAGTATATAAAGTGGTGGCTGTATACTGGAGGAATCATATATGTTGCAAACAATTGCGTATCTCTTGGGAGGGATACTACCAGAGTGATGGTGGCAGGGAACGGCCGGAGTAAAACAGGTGAGCGTGCGGCAAGTTGTTAACTTTATGTAGGGTTGGTATGAAATGTCAAAGCGGAAGTGGAAGACTAATCAATATTGACCGTGTGGTTACATCCATTACACAGGTGTTCAGTTCTGCGAGAGGAAAGGTAAAGTAATCCACAGATAAGTGCATGTCAATAGATGAATGCTGTGTGGTATGTACCATGCAAAAATGACAGATCAATAAAACTGCCCAGGTATATCGCGGGAAGCGGCCGTGGATCAACGAATATAGAAATAAAATGTATCGGCCGGTGCAGATAGTGGTGTGATTTAGAGGCTGCATACGGGGTCAGTTTCGGTAATATAACACGAATGCAACATCTGGAAAGTCAAAGGTCTCGATAACGGTGATGGTATAGTAAGTAGACGGTGAGTGTCACATTTCTAATGACCAATTTGACAGGTGTAACAAATGATGGGAACGGAGCGGCGATGCAGCATGGGAAGTGTATCGAAGACGTTCAATCGTGGAGGGAACACAGTGATCTACAGAGCCCGAACACTCGATGCAACAGCATTGCGGATTAGATCGGATGGACCGATGAAGAGTGCAGGTAGTTACTAATTACTTTGCTGCCCACTGGAGGACTACTGAAAGATATGTCAGCGCCGGACGTTTTTTTTGGTGACCGATGAAGCAATGAACAGTGACAATAAAGGTGCCAGTGTTTGAACAGTATTAGCGGGTTCTAACACGGAACGGGCATAATGACATATGGGATTAAAATGAGTTGTATGAATGCAGTGAGATCGAGTAGTCCAGGTTCAAGAAGTCCGATGGCGGGAATCTTGGGGAAAGCGATCGTGAGACGGGCGAAAATGAAGTTGTGTGTAAATCTCGTTTGTCCTGTCCAGCAAGAGAGGGTCCAAGTTATTCCTGGGAAGTGGACGGCGACAATCGTCCTTAGGGTGCAGGTTCTGAAAACAAAACGGAGAGGGCTGCAGTCTGGCAATTCTACCAGCTGTGGGTTAGGGGAGAAAGACAGAACACCAATATCATGCCAGTAACAGAAATGGGTGGTCGCGACGTTGAGGTCTTGTTTTTTGGATTAAACAACATACGGAAAGCGGAGAAGACCGGTACTAGCGACTAATTCTTGTGAGGCTTAGTGAGAGTTACCAAAAAAGCAAGGAAGCGAGAATAGACGAAACTGGGGGCAAATACTTATGTGTAGTTCGACGAATGGTTTATGGAAGACCACATCGATTGTGGCGATTCGTTCATCAGAACGAGGTCTGGAATCTTGTGTTGAAATAGGGTCTCAATGAGTAAGTAGTTGAAGCGTGGATGAGACTGGTACCTTGAGGACCATATTATATATGCTGCTATGTATTTTCTAGCATTATAAATGCTCTTATACCTGGCGGCAGCTGATAAAAAAAAGAAGAACCTAACCGACTATGGTAAAATCTGACAGCATGAAAAAAGAATCACCGGAGTAACGGTGGCCAGTAGGGGGTCGTGGTCAGAAGCGTTGAAAATAGGAAGTGGCTAGACAAACACGTGGAGTGTGCTGTTGACAGTCATGGAGTATAGGTTGGACTGCTTTTATTTGCTAACTATAATACAGAATGCTCCTTACCATCCGTTGGTAATAACTGTCTACTGAACAAAGTTGTTAAGCTTTTGGTTAGTATCCCAGGCCCAGTTCGTAGGCTCGGGTAATAGACATGTAGGGATCATGCATACGGATCAGTTTTTGGACAGTTAGATGTTTATTTATTTCTTTTTTGAATAACAAAGAGGCCGAAGACATTGACCTAAGTTGAGGTGGGAGTTTGTTCCAGAGGGAAGAATATTTAACAATAAAGAAGTTTGACCGCATCGCAGTCCTGGATACTGGAATCAAGACCATAGAGTCCCTATGTCGTAAAGAATAGTTGGAGGGAGTTTTGACCTGGGGGGCTGAATTGCAAGATGTACGTTTTACAATATTGCAAAAGGAAGACAGGTTCATTCGTAGACGGCGCAGCCATAGGGGCTCTAGGTGCAATATTTCACACCTTTCCATATAATTTAAAGGCGAGGAATATCCTAGTAGTTGTTTGGTAAATCTACGTTGTACATTCTCAATTGCAAATCTGTCAATCTGCCGCATGTTAGAAAAGACGACAGTGCAATATTCCAGAAGTGGTCTGACATGAGTTTTAAAAATGCTTAGCTTGCTCTCTGTAAGACTGAAGTTTCTATTAATCAGACCAATTAGCCGTCTAGCTTTAGCAACCTGCACGGCCGAATGTTCGGAGAAATTAAATGTACAAGAATATTGTAATCCCAAGTTCCTTACTTCCGGACTGTTGGGGATGAACTGATCATTAATTTTAAACATTCCCGCGGGAACCTGACACTTATACATAAGGATACAACTTTTGACAGCGGAGAATTTCATCAACCATTGGTTGCTCCATGAGTCTAGCGATAGTAAATCGCTCGTTATGCTAGCAATGGTAGAAGCTAAGGCGTCAGGTTCAAAGGAGTACATAATTTTTATGTCATCTGCAAAAAGGAACGCAGCCCCGTGTGTGATGACGTTGAAAATGTCATTAACATATATAAGAAAAAGTAAGGGACCTAGTATACTACCCTGAATAACTCCACTAGTAACTGGTCGAGGTGATGATAAACTGCCATCAACGTCCACCACCTGCTTTCGGGATGTTAGATATGACGAAAACCAACTCAGGATCGGGTCAACAACTCCGTAGGTTTTCATCTTCGCCATGAGCCTATTGTGGGATACTCGATCGAAAGCTTTAGTCATGTCAAGGAGGATTACAATCACTGATTTCCCACTGTTAGTCGCCGTAGTTATTAGGTTAGGGAAGTCACACATACAGGTGGCACAGGATCTTTTTTGAAGAAAACCGTGCTGTCCAGTGTTAATGAGGTTATTGTTTAGTAAATGAGTTGTCAGCTTATTTTTTATCAGTCTTTCCATAATTCGGGAAACTATAGGGGTGTGGTTCACTGGTCGATAGTTGGTTAGGTCCTGGCGTGAACCTTTCTTAAGAATTGGGATAATAACTGATGTTTTCCAATGGGAGGGGAAAACGCTACTGCTCATAGATAAATTAAAAACCTTTGATAGCAAGAATGGGATATCAGTGCCACCTAGACTAAAAGTAGCCGGTGGTACGGCATCTGGCCCGGGGTGGTATGACCTCCTAATTTTAGTTAGCTGTACTGTTAAGTCGTTCGGGTGAAATGTAATCGCTGAGAACTGTGCAGATGTCAGCGGCTCAACGTGATATAGGCATGGGGAGTCATCGGTCGTTAGAGACGAAGCAAAATAGGCACTGAATGCCTCGGAGATCTCTTGGAAGTTCGTTATATAATTGTTGTTATACATAACGGATGAGATAGGAGAACTGCACTGGCTGTTTCTCAGCTTCATCAGCTTAGATAAAGCTTCGGACCTCTTGGGGTGACTCAGCGCCCTTAATTCCTGTTTTTTACTGCGGGACATTTCAATCAATTTAATAGAATTAGATAAACGGTTCATTTGCAGGAACAACGAAAAGTCTCTCGACCTAAGGAATTTGCGTTGTAGCATAGAAAGCTTCTGCTTTAATCGACAAAAACTGTTTGGTTTATCTCGTCCAGGTAGACCTTGGGTTGGGGTGATTACGTCAAGACATGCATTTAGTGTGGAGTAAAGATGATCCACCACGGTATGCAAGTCATCAGATAAAAAGAAAGTATCCCAGTTCTGCGAGCGAATGAGTGAGGGTAATTGATTCCAGCTAGCTTGGTGGAACGGTCTTTTAACGGTTGGTTTGTGAACGGTTCGTGCTGGCACTGAAAACTCACATTTTACCGGCAAGTCGTCACAACCTGGGATGCTGTTCACGATAGATGTGTGCACGCGAGATAATCCTACCGTAAAAATGAGATCAAGGATGCTACTGCCTCTAGTTGGGCACATCACATGTTGAGTCCATCCTCCTAAACGAATGCTGGTCAAGAAGTGTAGTAAGTGATGTGGAGCTTTCAAAGTGGACCAACGTATGCCTGGTGCGTTAAAGTCGCCGGCCACCAGTTTTGGGCCGGGTATGTCCGCAACAACGTTTAACGCCTCTATGATAGGCAGAAAGTCGTTTTGACTAGTATTCGGGGGGCGGTAGATGCAACTAACAATGAAGTCAGAACATCCTGTAGTGACCTGTAGCCAAACTGAATCCGGCAAGTTATCGAGTATGGGGTGCTGAAATATTTTCGCTCGCATGTTTTGTCTCACATATATAAGACAGCCTCCCCCTCTCTGAGTGAGTCTATTTTTCCTGAAAGCTTGGTATCCGGTGATAGCGATATCCTCGTTTGGAGTGTTGTCTGTCGACCAGGTTTCGGTAATTAAAATAAGGTCGTAATCAGACGTGAGCAGTAATATACGCAGCATTCGCATCTTATTCACTATTGAGCGTGCATTCAGCATAAACAATGAGAACTGTTTAGTGGAGTCAAGATTAACGTTAAGATCTTTAGAGGATTCCGAAATTGCATTTGCTGAAGGCGGATCGGATGACGCAATCATTATTCCTTGAGATGGAGTAGTCGGTAATGTGGATGGTGAAATAAGCTGAGTAGAAACACCTGGCGTGGCAGTCAGCTTGGTTGTTAAGCTAAGCTGGGTGTGGCTAGTACTGATGAGATTCGTTAGATTGGAAGGATGTCGGCGGTTGGTAAGTCTACTTAGCGCGGAACAACACCGCGAAAGATCACTATCGAGTGCTTTACTATTGGTAGATACTGGTGGCTGGGGCGTAGAAATATGAGGAGGGAGGGTTAAGTAGCTGTTAAGTGGGAAAGAAAAAGGACGTGTAGCAGCCTCAGGTACCTTGGCACCTGCCTTATTACGGGCGGTAACACAGGTGCCCTCTTGACATCAGTAATTTGATGGACTGTAACCTGGAGGGGGAATGTGAAATGGAAGTGGGATATACGGGTGTTGGTTGGCGTAGAGACTGGGAGGTCGTGGGTACTGTTGTAAGTGGCCTGCGGTAGAAAAGGGATTCAGGGTGGGTGAGATATGTGAACGATAAAAGGAAAGAGAATCATGTGAGAAAATATTACTTAGGCTACGATAGAAGTTATGTAGAACACTAAAGTAATCGTTTGGTATGAATGGTGGCGTTGTTGAAGAGGCCCGGAGGTTAGTTGTACCAGCCGGATGAGGATGATAACCAGGTGAAGAGAACGTGATACTGGGTGGAATGTACGGTGCAACTAGTGGTTGGTGGTTTGGATTGGAGAGATAGGTCTTGAATGACGTTTTCTTGTCCATTGTTGCACTCCGTGTTGCCTCGCTTGGGGTCCTTAGCCGTTGGGAGTGTGGCTTGATGAGTGAGTTAGGATTGACCGTAGTGTCAACAACGTGCAGTCCACCTAGTAATGATGTTTTCGCTGGTTTGGGGGATGGCCTAGGCACCGTAGATTGCCGAGTGGCTATTGGAGCCGAGTGGAGAGATGGCAAAGAAGAATTTGGGGTGACTCCGCTGATGGGTTGAGGATTTCTGGGTATGGCTGTTAAGCCAGTTAGGCGGTTCGCATCGTCATCGATCGTGGTCGATATTTCGGTGATAGGTAATGGTGGAATCGAGTTAGTCAGCCCAAGAGAGGACAGCTTGCCAGGGGTAAACTCTATGCTTCTTGGTTTCTTAGGCGCTGGCTGGTGAGGTGACGTTGAACTGGATATATCTAAATCGACGTCAAACATATGGGATGCGACTGTACAAGAGGCAAAGTTTGGAGCCGCAAGGTCTAATATGAGGATTGGTCATGGGTGCAGGTTTGACTGGTGCGCAATGGAATTAGGCATGAAAAGGGGGAACAAAGAGGGATTAAACAAAATTTCGGGCAGTTGGGTATAGGAGTGCTATCAGTGGGCATTATGAGCAGAAGGTATTACCAAGTGATTATAGAATAGAAGCCCACAATTACGGCAGGTGGAAAAAAAAGATACTGGCAAGCGTCAGCAGAGAAGAGTGGTTAGGACGATGTTGGCTCCATGCACTGAGAGGTGATATGGTGAGAGGCGATAGGAGGAAGGACAGAACGGGGAGGTGTGCACACCGTGGTAAAGCAACAAAAAAGGCAAGTAGTAACAGATGATAGGAACTGTAGGCAAACGTACAGCGGCAGAAAAAGATGGGTAGCACGCTATTTTCAACCTACAGTATTAGATTTGGAAGTCCGAGGAAAGTTGAAGCGATCGATTCACAACTGGTGCTAGTGGGTGGGACCGGCCGTAAGCTGGGCTTCTAACCTGAAAAACACTTCGTGAAATGAACACAGGAGGTGTGATTCACTAGCCTAATTGCGCTCGCAAGTCGTTGCAGACAACCTGCACGCCCGATGTGCGCCGGCCATAGCGGTGGATCTGACCGCGCCCCTCACCGTTGGGAGTAGCACCAGTGGTCATTGATAATTTTGCAGTAGGCAAAGCGACCGCGATAAGGGTGCGTGATCCAAGATCAATAGGCCAAGATGTGAGGCCATGGACGGCAGAGCCAATGGGAAAGGCGAGTGGTAGACGACAGTGTGGCAATATTATCCAGGTGCACTTGCCAGAAAGACGGCCAGTAGGGTGCCCGAAGTGGCTGGCCTTTATCGACGATCACTGGAAAGGGAAAAGAGATAGAGAAGCGCAGTCTGGGTGTGCCCCAGCTGAAAATCAGCGGATACTGAGGAGAAAAAAAGTGAATATAATGGATAGGAGATGAACATAGGTGAGCAATAGGGTTATGTTATGATGGCGGGAGGTAGGTTCGCTATGGATCAGTGAAAGCAATGGCGTCAGTTCGCGGGGTTTACCTAGCGACCTGTGGCGCAGAGGTAGTAGAGTTACAGTGTGAGGCCTCTTTTAAAGGCCAGGTCGGCGGAGACGAGCTCATTAGTGAGCAATATAGCATTGGGGACTGTTAAGTATGACAAAAGTGCGCGCCTAAAAGCGAACATTGAAGAGATACTGCGTACGACAAGGGGCAGCTTATTCGAGATTTTGGAATAGGCTGACGGAAGGAATCGGGACTTCAGACATAGATTAGAATGAGGAACAGTGAGAGAGAAGACACGGTGTCGGATCGGGCGGGAGCAGGGCGCAGCGAATGAGATGGGAAAAAGTTGTAGGCCAGGTTATGGATTAGCTTAAAGCGGAAAATCAGGTTGTGCCTCATGCGACGAATCCATAGAGGCTCAATTTGTAGGAGCTCACAGCGCTGGCGGTATGTTGGGGCTATGGATACGCCAAACAGCGTCTTGGTGAAGGTATGCTGTACGTTCTCAGAAGATACAGTAGAGGAACTTGGGCGGAGGCTGGAGGTAATCGGACAATATTTTAGGAGCGGTCTCATACGTGAGGGATATATGGAGAGGCGATTGGCCGGTAGTAAGAAACACGGAAGGATCAGCTTTAGCGATTTGGAATGATGCTCGTTCTGAGGAGTTAAAGGAACAAGAGTAGAGTACGCCAAGATCGGTGACGGTGGGGTGTGTGGGGATGGGCAGGCCGTTCAAACAAATTTGGCCGGGTTGTACAGTGCACCTGTAAGGTGGGAGGAAGCTTTTCTCCGCAGAGAATTCCATGAGCCAGGAGAAGCACCAAGTTTGAGAGGAATTCACGTGATATGCTGCACAGGGTCATGGATAGATCATTGGGGAGGAAGGAGTAAACTACCTTTATATCGTCGGCAAAGAGAAAAGGGGTAGAGTGGCAAATAGAAGAGAAAATATCGTTGGTATAAATAAGGAATAGTAATGAGCCTAAGACACTGCCTTGGATGACGCTGTTAGTAACGGGTTTGACAGAAGGTAAGTGGCCGCCAACGAGGAAAGCTTGCGATCTGTGAGAGAGATATGAGGATAGCCAGGAGAGAAGAGGGTCAGTAATACCAAGAGGCCGGATTTTGGCTAACAGATACATATGAGGAACACGGTCAAAAGCCTCAGATATGTCGAGGTGCAGGACGATTACAGAGTTTCCGGCGTCGGCAGCAGACAATAGGGCACTGAGAAAGTCTCGCTGGAGCGGGAAAGGGAGTTCAAGAAACCTTGCTGACCAAGGTTCATCAGGTTTTTGGATAAGAGGTAATGAACCGTGTTTTTCTGACAATTCTCTCCAAGATTTTGCAGAATACTTGGGTGCGGTTAATAGGCCGATAGTTATCTATGCCAGGTAGTGCACCATTTTTGAAGCTCGGGATTGTAACAGAGGGTTTTCATTGAGGGGGGACGAAACTGCGAAGCATGGAGGTGGTGTATACAATAAGTAACAATAAAGGGAGGTCAGGACCACTAAAACGGAGAGGGGCCGGTGGGAGGTAATCTGGGCCCTGTATTGGGGAAGGTTTATTAGAGAAAACCGATTTTTCAATTTCTGGATGGATGAAGAGAATCGACGAAAGAGAGGCAGAAGTGCAAGGACAGATTGTGGGAGGAGAGATGCCAGGGAAGTTTACAGGGGAGAGAGAGAAATTCTCATTGAAGGCCTCAGAAATAGATGCCGGGGTATTAGCGGTAGATGAGCCACAGATGAGGAATTTTGGCGAGGTATGATTGGAGTGATTGGACCTTTTACTCAGCAGGTTAGACAGGTAGCCAGTTTTGTTCGGGTGTGCTAGGGCGATGGCTTACTTCCCTCTCAGATGCGAATCGGCCATGCGGCGCAGCTTCAGTTGCACCTAGTTTATGCGCAGAAGATTTGTAAGGTCGCGTGATCTAGCGAAGATAAGTTGCAGCTTAGCCACCTTACGCTCTAAAAGTGACAGGCTTGGGCTGCTGGACCTAGGGCTTGAGGCGACGTATGGCTTAGCGGTACTTAAGCTGTGTAGGAGGTTGGAATAGAGTCCACATCAGCCGGGGGATTAGAGGAGAGAATCAAGGTGTCCCAGTTAGGGAAACGGATTATCGTTGGCACAAGGGGCCAGTTACAGGGACGGTAGGAAGTCGGAACAGGGGGAGAGGATTGTGTCTGATGGGAACAGATGAAGCGGCTGAACTTGCACCTGACAACGCGGTGGTCACTACCCGGGAAGTGATCGGTAGTCTGGGTGATCATATCAGGAACATCAATTGAGAATACTAGGTCCAAGATGTTGTTCCCCCTAGTAGAGCAGGAAACATGTAGGGTCCATCCACCAAGACGAACACAGGAAAGGAAGGTGAAGAGGTCGGGAGGGCTAGTATAGGAGGACCAGCAAATTGAAGGAAGGTTAAAGTCACTCGCAATAATTTTTGCACTGGCAGGATAGCCAAGCACAGCACCGAAGACATCCACGACAGGGTCAATTTCTGTGGGCTCTAGGCCCGGGAGGACGTAGAAGCAGCCAAGAGGGGGGTTTTGGCCGGGGGCGTGAATAGATAGCCGTAACAAATCCCCAACGAGAAGAAGAGAGGGGTGGTCGATAACACTACAGCAGATAGTGCATTTAGCAAAGGCTAAACAGCCCTCTCCAAGCCTGGACTGGCGGGTGTTCGAGAAGCACTGATACCCAATTTTGCGAACAAGGTCAAGCGAGGCATCATCTTACAGCCAAGATTCAGTTACTAGTTTAATGCCAGCGTTTGAGGCAAATGCCAGAGATCGCAGGTGAAAACTTTTTCTGATTATTGATCGAGCGGTAATAAGAACTAGTAGGAAGGAGTCCAGTGTTGGTGTGCGCAAAGCACTGATGCCAGGTGTAAGACTATCGGGATCGCTGTGGAGATAGGAGTTGGGTCTCAGTGGGGGTAGGGCATCAATAGAAGTGGGAGGGCGGACAATGTTGGATGGGGGACAGAAAGTGGGCACGGGGTTAGCATGAGGAGCCGCCAATCGCCGTGGGTGGTCCATGCGGTGGGTGTGCAGCAGACTGCTGAAGTGCTCCGAAGGAGTGTCACTCAGTACAGGGGGAGGGGGCACGAGATGGCAAAAGGAAGGGGTTTAGAATATCTGTCGAAGCGGGGTGGACAGGAGGGTGTGCAGGGTGTAGGGTACCAAAGGACATGGAATCGAGGGGGGAGTGATCAGTGACATAGGCCTGTGAAAGTTTGTCGGTATGGTTCATAGGGCGACTAGCGATATGGCCACGGGTGTGGAGAGCACCGGTCAAGAAAAAAACGAGATCTTGACCGCAGGTAACCTACCTGTTTGGCAGAATTAGTAAAAGTCCGGTTGGTCGGCGGGGGGTCGGAGGTACGTGGGAGAGTAACTGGGAGGCAGTGTGGGGTAGGGGGGGCGAGAAGGTAGTGGCGAAATTTGGAAAGGCTTGGAGGTTCATGAGGGGCATGGGAGCCGCTAAGTTGGGAAGTGGGACGAGGAAGCGGGATACAGGTACCAACCTTGAGTATCTGCTAGGGTACGCAAGTGGTACTTCAGGGTTAGATGAGGGTTGGTGGGGGGGGGCAGAGTGGAGCAGAGGAGGCACGCTGAAGCTATAGTATGGAGGGTTGGTGTCTGATGGCGGGAAGGGATATAGGGTAGAAAAGGATATAGAGGATTGGTGTGACTCATTCGATCAGAGAGAGGGGAAGACAGTGGAAGTGGGTGCGAGGCATTGAAAGTGTGAGTGGAACTTGGATGGCTCGGAAGGTCGCTACTACCTAGATGGACGATGGCGTTAGACGAACGTGAATGGCGGCCCACCTGGCTTCCGCCGGGAGGGTCCGAGATCACCCCATAAGCAAATGCCGATTGAGAGTAGGGGCTAATGAGTGGAGTAATTAGTTGAACAAGTGCATACCTGATGGGAGCACCGGTAGGATTGCAGCGCACAAATGAAGATAACTACCAAGTGTCGCGGTTGAGCTAGCATCCGGCAGGTAGTTGGCGGAGTCGTTAGGGCAAGGGCGGTGGTTGAATGCACTTTTAAACTGCTTGGAGGATGGATGGGAAGTGGTACGGCGAAGGCTGATGGTTGTATCAGGGTCTTTTCTTGGCTCTGAGGCTATTACGGGGGGCGGGGTTTAATACTGAATTGGCGTGCCGCTTGGGGCCTATGGTCGGGAACGAGAGATACTGGGGGTAGAGGTTACTGGGGGGATGGTGGAAAAGGGCATTTGTCTGGAAGCTGAACTGTAGGTGGGGAATTAGACATATCTAGGTCGACAGTTTTTGCAGGTAGGCAGAGCGAGGCGCTGGGCTCGCCTCTGACTTCTTGCCAGTGGGGCAGTGGGTAGCTCTCATTTCGTTTCCAGTGGGGTCAGCCCGCATGAGTAAGGCAGAGTTGCTTCTCAGCGAGCGAGGTATTCCCCGTTGGTGGTGGGTTTATCAGAGACTATCTTAATGTCCTTACACGGAGAAAAGGCGGCAACTGTCGACTTGTTGCCAGTGAACTCCCTAGCTGTTGGGTCGTCCGTGAATTGGAATAGCAAGGGGCAACTATGTTTCTGGGACTTTTTACGTAGCCTCCTGCGATGGCATCTATAGTGAGCCACGTTGCACGAGCTGAGTATGTTGTGTTTCACTAGGGAAAGCGGTGAGCGGTCTAGATTACTGAAACCACTGCTTTCTTGTAGTTGGTAATGCGGAGGTATATTCTAGTAGACACAGAGTCGAGGAGGTGTCCCACTGAAACCAAGTTCTTGGGCGATGTAGTGGATACAGCATCAAGGAGGGTAAGCTGGGGTGAAAACTTTGAAGAGACTTCATCAATCAGCGCGATCTTGTTTCTAAGTTCGATGAAACCCTGCCTGAGGCCATTTGGACTATTAGAAGCTTCACCGTCGACAGTAAAGATGGCGACAGAGAACGGCCTGATTTTCGGGATGGGATGGGTGTGCTTGGACTTTCCAACTTTAGCGATACGGATTTTCCGAGCACTGGTCGGGGACCGGGATGGTATGGCAGGTAAAAATGTATGACGAAGGAATGGAGGTAGCAGGAATCAGGCCAACTAGATAGAGACAAGCCAAGGGTCTGATCAGACCATGACTGTACGCGGGTGCTATGTGCCCACAGGTCTAGGTGGGACCTATGCAACAATGCGGTATAAGAAGTGAGCTATATGGCCTTCTATGCATAAAGTTGGGATTAGGAGACTTAGGACGATGAAGAATAGTGAGATGGTAGAATTTTGCCGTGTGGTATGCACAGATGCAACCCACAAAGGATACGGTGGTTACTTAACTACTGCTTAGATCACAACAGCCGGTTGTGCGGGAACGTGTATTTTAGATATGCTTTCGATGGACCGGATGGAACTAGGGTGCGCTCTTATGGAAGAAGATAAATAAGTGGAAACGCAGTGGGACAGAAACTAGGGAAGTTGCACCGATGGGTGAGTAGAGAGAATAAAGTAAAAGTTGGGCCATAGGGAGTGAGATGTCTAAACGCTAGATGGATGGTATCGTGATAAGAATCAAGGAAGATTTGCTAGGTAAGTCATGTAGAATGTCAATAAATGGAATTCAGGCAGAGAATATCCAATGTAATCTTAAACTCTAACGCTCGATAATTACTAGCAGCCACACGGTGGTGTGCCGTAGTTGCTTACACAACTAGGTCACTATTTCAGGTGATAAGGTGATTTGTACTAGGGTGGACACAGTTATAGGTCTAAACAGTGACATAATCAAAAAAAAACGAGGCAACCTGAAGTTCGCTTCGGGGCGACCATGCCGTGTAGGGCTCGCTGGATTTCCTGGGAAGAGTCCAACAGACTTTAGCACTCAATGGTTTCATGTTACAGTAAAATGTCAGGTGTCGGGATCAGTGGGGCTCATGCATTCACAAGCTCTGTTGCACTCATACCAGTGACTCAGTTCTTTTACTGCTTCTTTATTGTTCCTTTCCTTTCTCGTTATTTCCGAATGCGCCTGTCTCCAGGAGAAAGCAACCAAGGCCACATCCCACAGCCCACCCAGTTCGTGGCTACTGATTGTCTTGAATGAGCTGAACTGGTATTCAACAAAGACGTCCCATTTCGCTATTCCTGCATAACTTCCTCATCGAAGATATTACGTAGAATGCCCCCTAATTTTTCGGGATGTGAGCAATGGACCAGAAAATAGCGAAAAGCCGATGACCTTGTTTGACTGTTCGAATGAGGGGAACATGCGCAACGTGCGCCAGACAAACTCACAAGAGCCGTAGCTCTATTTGGCGTGCGCTTTGCATTTTCTTATTGTACAGTGATGTTACAAGACTGAATGTCAGATGTTTCAAGCCTAATGTTTGATGGGGAGGTACTAACAGTTGTCTGCGGTGTCACTCACTTCGGAGGCAGCGTGATGAAGGATAGAAGCACGGTAGTAGAGTTAGGCACGCGTATATCCAAAGCTAAAGTAACGAAAGCTGGACCGAAGCACTTGTGGAGCCGAGCTGATATTTTTCTGAAGTTGGAAGACTGAGCCGAGGGCTCTTTTTTGTCTTTTAGTGGCTAGACATGAGGCCCAATTGCGAAAGATATTCGCCGCCTCGAGGATTTCGACCACCGATGTGGAGCAGGCGTTGCTGAATGAAATGACCAGGTGAGTGATGCTGAGATCAGAAATTGAGTACCGGGTACAATTTCAAGGAATGTTTTTTAATGATGTGTCCAGGTTAGTAGACTTCGTTGGGTGGGGCGCGTGCAACTGACGGCAAACAAGTGTGTCAGGTTCCGGTTCATGTTGATTTCAGGGCTGCAAAGCAGGCAGCCAAAACCTTTATTCTTGAACAAGTGAGCTCCACGGATCCCTCGATACTGCTGAAATAGGAGAGAATAGTTCCCCGAGCTTTATTTCCTGTAGAAGCCTACATTAAAATGTTCACAGCTGGTAACAGAGGGCCACCATGTGGACACACCCGTCAGTCAGGTTAGGAAGGAAGGGAGCGGAGATGGCAGACTGATTGATGGAGAAAAAAACGCTAACGCCGAAATTAAAGGTGAAAGGGTATTCGAATGAAGAAGTAGTGGGAAGGGGGGGGATCGCGTATGTAGAGAGGGCTCGCTGGAGATGGGGAGAGACAAATAAACAAATAAAGGAAAAACGAACAACAATGTGAGAACAGGGGGAAGTGGTATGAAAGGCTCAAAATTTGGGCAAAATGGAAACCCTGAAAATACAGTCTGGCAAACTATCACCAATCCTGGCAGCGCTGTTGTCGGTCATTGTAGCCCACCATGGAATAATCGGGTCCATTCCCCTTCCAGTGGAAGCTTGAACTCAGCGGCTTTGTTTACCATGATCTGTGTTCACTTCTATCTCCAAAACAGCGATTTTTCTCAAAGTTCTCCTTAATTACTCGCTGCAAGGACATAACATAAAACGATATATAACTCAGTATTTAAGGGCATTTCTATGTATTAAAACAGCATACCGGAATAAAAGGCCTACTGAGCACTGTGAGTTACCTTGGTCACCGATTTACTTCGTACCACCTCACTTTCGACCAGTATACATTGGCCACTAAAATCCCCATGGAAAACTGCTCGAAAACCAATGTTTTGAACGGGCTGTGTGCTACAAGGGAAAGTGGCCCATGTCACCGAATTACAGGCGCTCAGGTGTCACGTAGACGCGTATCGGCCCAACATTCAAAGTTGGATCGCAAAATACGATCAGCTATGAAAGCGCAGTAGCTAAATTCGGACCGCTAACCAGCTTCGATAAGAATGCAGGTCCCCGAGCTGGCCGGCGAAGTTCATTGTCTAATTGAGCACCTAGATCGTGTGGTTCGGGGGACATAGAACGAGAATGTTTATACAGGTTCTGCCAGGATGAAGCTGATTGAAATCGAAATAGGATGGGTGGCTAGGGTCATCAGTCTATTTTACGGAAGCTACATGGACTTTACCAGTACTTCGCAGTGACCTCAATGGGGATGAGAAAAAGACCGCTTTCTGTGAACCACTGTGGATTTATTTTCTCCACGACCATTTCTGACACTCGGTTAAGGCCTCATTCTGTTGTTCATTTGCGCACGTTTCACCGAAATGGACTTTTTCGAGGTTTACATGGACCTCTTTTTTGAATGACTTTTATTTTCGGTTTGCTGCTGACTGTGTGGGTATTGAGTTTGCTTTCAGCTTCTACGTGGCCTTTGGTTGCACTTCATGTTTTCTCGTTTCTTAAATGTTTCGGTACCACGATATATGGAATAAATTCTCGCAGCTGTCCACCCACTCGAGCCTTCCCTAGTCTTTCGATAGAGGGGATTTCTGCAGTGTTTTAGCTGTCTCTTAAAGCAGCCCAGAGCTCCACCTCTTCTATTCCAGTATCGATCCAATCAGGTGAAACCCGACAGTAACTGTTAGATCGCGTAGATAAACGAAGTCTTCCTGTGATTGGTCAGTAAGCCATCCGCCCACGAGTGCACGCCTACTTTTGAATACCAACTAGTGAGCGCTGAACGAAAGTAACGGAATACGCCCCTGATTAACTGGTCTGGACTTGTCGCTCCCCATAACTGCCAGTCCAGTACCAAGTTATTTCTATATGTACGATTGACCGGTTAGGTAGAACTCCCAAGTTTAACTTCGCGGCATAGATTTACTGACCACCGGATAACTGGGCTTGCACAGTAATCCATCTCAAGTCGAAGAATGGGCCGAACGGTTTGAGCTCTGGTACAGCATTCGTGAAGCAGCTAAACAAGGTCTGTCAGCTTTATTCCTCACTGCAAGTGGCCGGGAATCGTGTTCCTTTTTAAAGAACTTGGCATATCCTGACTAGCCTGCAAAACTACTGCTTGGGAAACTGACAGAACTTCTGCTGAATCATGTTACGCCAGTCAATTTCCAGGCCACCAAAAGCGCAAAATCCAATTCGCCGGTGTCAGGACAAAACGTGTCCCATAGCGAATTCATTCCACAACTGAATCAACAGTCTGCTCACTGAAATTGTGGGGATCGGTTGGAGGAAGTGTTTTGTAGTAGACTAATTTCCGGAATCAACAACACCACCCTACAGCGGCGCTTGCTGGAACAGAAGAACTTGAAATTTCCAGAGGCTTGCAGAATTTGTGAGTAATTTGATGACGTGCAATCCACCACCGCATCCGAGGCCACAATTTCGTTTCAGCAAAAGACGTCCAAGTCAGCGTCCCCGCGCCGTAGCCTCTAGACACATATCAACCAGTCAAGTCATTCTAATGCCACCGTCTCACAAGCCTGCGAACAGATGCATGTAATGCAGAGATTTCCATGTACGGTCAAATTGTGGATTCCGTTGAGCCGCATACAATGAATGTTGCAAAACTGGCAACATACGGAAGTTACGCCGGGGATCCTAGTTCAGCATAGTGAAGGCGACCAAAGCGAGCAAAACCAAAGATTCCAAATACATCTACACATCAAAGACCGCCGGCAGGAACTACCTATTCATATACAAGCCGGCGTCAGAAGTATGTTCCAGTCCGGTTCACAATTTCATTTGGTAGTCTGACTACTCTGGGATTGAGAACCTTACAAGCCATGAGCCACTCACTTTCATTTCACACGGCGTCAGCCATTCCTGTTGATCCCGTGGTTCTTCAGTGGCTAGTGAAAAATGCTCCAATATCGTAGCGGAATGTCGGTGGAGTCGGTGGTTGCCCCGTGTTCGTTAAACGAAGAATGCTGCCGTGTGTTCAGAGAGATGGTGTTATGATGGCACTCAGGCTCATGAAACAGGGGTGTGTGAACACTCCAGGCAGCTCGTCTTCTTGGGCGAATTTGACAGTTTTGGCAGTGGAGAGCGAAAAGGAAACACCACTTATTTTGGGGGACTTCAGGCTCACTTTGAATCCACGCCTGTGAGGATGTGCGGCGACTACTATGAAACCGGAAGATATTACGAAATCCATGCCCGAGAGTACGTTATTTTTGGAGATTGATCTCGTTGGGGCACACCAACAAATTTTGCTGCTCCCAGAATCGAGACCACTTACCGCCACCAACACCCCTTGGGGGGTTTGAGTACGAATCTCTACCCCCCGGACAGCACGTTTCTTCCGGCATTGCTTGGGCTGCTCTCAATCAAGTACTTGAAGGTTTGACCGGAAAAGTGGAATCCAAGAAGGTGTAATCACCTTCGGAGAGTCACAAGGGGAACATGATCACCCCTCGAAGCAGAACTTGGAGCAGTTCTTAGTCAAGAATCTTTCGAACGGGCCTTCGAAGTGCAAGTTTGGAGTCCGGCAGTTGAGCCGCCCCGGATTTAAAGTAAACGCCAGTAGATGTCGGCCAAAAGCTGTCAGTTCCAACCTCATTGCCGAAATGGAGCCACCAAATAACCAAGCACACTTGAGGTCTCTCCCCGGTTGTTAGTATACTGTTCCGGGTTCATACCTAATTTCGCAACGATGTGCCCGCTGTTCCTCGCTTGGTAATCCAGTGTTTGGCAGTGAACGGACCAATAAGGAAGAGTCTTTCGATAAACCACCAAATGCATGGCAGAACGTCTAGCTTTAGCCCCATTTGCATCATCCTATTAGGCAGTGCTAATCACTGACATATCTGAGATTGGAACCGATGCAATGCTTGAACAAGATGGATACCTGGCCATTTGTAGTTTGCGACTCCTGATGCTGCCGAGAGAGGATACTAGCAGACACTGAAAAAAGCACAGACTGTATTCTCGGTGATTCGAGGTCGTCACAAATGCCTGTTTGAGTTAAAGTTCACAATTGTCACGGACCATCAAGAGCTACAGTTTATATCCGACCCGAACAAGTCCGTTGCAAAACCCACGGCTGCCGTAGAACAACGACGGACTATTGCCTTTGCTGTGTATAGTTACAGCATAACAACAATGGTTTATCCTGGAGACCCTTGAAGCCCGCCAGAAGCATGATAAAATCCTAACATGTGAAAATATGGACGGATATCTCGTGAAGATGTAACAAACTGCGTGACGTGCTTGGGATAGGCACATTCAGGAGGGGGAAGAAGAGGAGATGAGTGCACGATAAACGTATGCACACCAAAGAATAGTGAAGGAATGAACCCGAGGACCGATTCAAAGAGATGCCTGGTGAATTTGAAAGCCAAGGTCAGCTGGAAGACTTTATTGGTCCAAGTGTAGGTAACAAGAAGTTGGGAGTGTCACATGAGAAATATTTAAACTCATCAGAAACAACTGTGGTAACGCGGGACGGTGAAGAATAATCTGAGTGGCATAACGAGGGGTTAGTCAGCAAAGAAGCGTTGCTACACTGCAATAAACGGTCGGTGACAAGGTACAAAATTCGTTGCAAGACAAACAGCTAGCTATGAATGCCTTAAACAGTGCTATGGATGGCAAAACGGATTTTATAGGATAAGTATACGGTGGATGCTGGGCACAGATATACAGAGAATAGACACATATCAGGAGAGGCAGCAAAAGGATAGCGAGGGAAATGGCCGGCGAGGAACAAGAGGAGGCAAGGTGAATTATATATATATATATATATATATATCAGAGAAGCGGAAGCGAAGAGCGATGGAGTGCCAGAACACAGAAATGACAGTGACTGGGAGTGACAGACGAGGAAAGATCGGATGGTATAGAATTTACTCTGGAAAATCAAGTTAATTTTTTTACTACGGGTCAACATGGTAGATCAACAGGGAGGAACGACCCCGGAAGCATAGATTTGATGACGGTTGGGAAGAGTAGTTCATAAACGTGGAGGGATAAGGGAAGAGACCGAAGAAAACTGGTAAGAGTTGATCTAATAATTTGATCAATGCCGGTGATTCATGTGATGAAGGTTGAAGGTGAGAGAAAGGATAATAAAGGGGCGTACGTTAAGCAGCTGGTAGATGATGGCGGTGGAGTTGGCCAGGGACAGCAAAGCGGATATAGTTACAGGGTGGTTGAAGCAGCGTAGAATATCAGCTGAGAAAGATGACTGGAACTTAAGACAGAAAGTAGAGCAATGATGCACCAGCTGTAACAGCAAAAACGTAGGATGGAAATGAACATATGAGGGACCAGAGAGATTGGGACGCGGTAGACCGTATGGTTTAGAAGTGAAGACCATAAATTAGAGTTGTCTTTACATTAGGCGAAACGTGGAAACGCAAAGCATTCTGAAAAGCACACGGAAGGTACACGTGGCGACCAATATACAAAACTGGAGATGACAGTATTGTAAGAGGTGGCCAATCAGATCGTTTTACTACGAGTGAAACTCAGTGAAGGCCGGGAAGAAACTAAGCACCAGGACGGGTAAACCTGTGATGGAACAACGGACACGAGAAATTCGTGCGCGGCTGAGTTGGGACGGTGGAACTGAAGAGCTGTGATCCTGCGGACAAATGCACAAGCTGATCCAGCCTGGGGATGCCGATCAAGCCACTGATCAACGGAAAGATCCACGAAAGAACTGTGGACCCAGGCAAGCAATATATGGTGGCAGTGAACGGACAATAGAAGTGGCTGTAAGAGAAGCCGAGGTAGGAACGGCCAGGTAGAGTATGATGACTGGTCATGGGCGCATGTGTGTTTGGTGCGTATTGGCATCAAGTTTGATAAGAGAGAAGAGGGAAGGATATGAAAAACGGCGGTCAGGGGACACAAGAATGCGATCAGTCAGCAGCATGTGCATAGCGTGGCACCGGCGGAATAAAGATTAGGGGCCGGCTAGGGATACGTGAGAGGAAAAGAAAATACCTGCTAACGTGGGAAGAGTGTAGTGCATAAGGCGATAGTGACACTGTGCAGCGAAAGCTGTTCTGGCGAGAAAGAACAGAAGCACGGACAGAATGGGTAAGTGTGCACACAGTGGTAGACCGACGAAAAGGGGAGGTGATAAGAATGACGATGAGTAAGGTATTGGAGCGTGTCGTGGCGGAACAAGAATGGAGTAGGCGTGCATTTTGTAACAGCAAGTGTCGAACGCAGCCTGGTAAAGCGCTTCAGCCTGCTGAATTTCATTCAAGATTCTCATGATTCGCAGCATCCAAACAGTGTGATTTCACGCCACTGACCGCTTCAGTGTCCAGAACGTAGTAACGAAAATACACCAAACGATATTTTTCGTCTGTAATTTCTGCTATCATGAAGGGCTGGTGACCAGAGACGAAACTAAAGCACCCATAATTTTGCGTGAATTGAAAGGAACCGTGCATACCATCCCACGGAGCACTGTGTCGTGGCGATCGGTTGGTCATTCCTCCTCTCCTGCGCAAAACTGTACTAGATCTTCTCAAGCATCCCTTGGGGGTGAAAAGGATAAAGTCTCTGGCTCGGCAAATATGTTGGTGGCCTGAGACGGATGCGGACGTATGAACAACAGCCACGAACTCTGATGCTCGGCTACACAAAACGAAGGCAAGATCAAAAAAATGGAACCCGTAATCCGACAGCTACACTCTGTGACGGCGCGCACACACCGGCTCCCGTGGTGGGTTTCTGAACAGAGGCCATGCTATCGTACCGACAGATCCATATTGGAAGAGGCCTGAAGTGCTTTAACGTGAACAACAACCATATCGCCCGCGTACCAGTGTCCAAGGAAATGCTTCAGTCGGGAAGGTATCCTGCAGGTGCTCGTCACCGATAATGGTTCCCAGTTCTGTGTATCTGATTCGAAGTTTTGGTCGCGCAGCATTTCTTGTCGACATCTTCGAACGGCACCTTGCCATCCATGTTCTATCGGTGCTGTGAAAAACTTGATGCGTACTCTAGGGAGTGCCATTGCCTCAACCAATCCAAAGACACTGCCGGAATCCGAGATATTTCTGAAAAATTTCCTATTGCAATATCGAAAATTAGTGCATTTACCGACGAAAGAAACTCCCACCAGGTCAAATTGAGAAGTCTTAGATCGTCAATAAGGTGCTTAGATTCCAGCGATACAACATACTTTCGAGGCAGTGATCTACGACCAGCCGATAGGATCATCACAAGGCAACTTGGTCAATCCGTGCTCGAGATCACGGACCTTGCAGAAGCAGCCGCACACCGGGGACAACTTAGTCAACTTCACTTTATAGGAGCTCCCGAACTTATATCGAAAAGTCAAGGAGAATAATGCTTGTTCTGCTTCACATGACGGGAATAAAACAGTCGATCAAACGCAACTTCAGCCTACCGCATCAGTTCGAAGATCTGTAAGTCAAGCAAACCAAGTGGATAAGGGACTTTTGAGAGACCAAGACTGCAGTGATTCGAATGTCTCCACACGCGGCCCAGTGCGTTATGGCTTCGCTTCCGGTGTCCAGCCCACCAGGTGAAATCTGACAGTAACTGCTAGATCGTGTAGATACAGCGAAGTCGGCTTGTGATTGGTCAGCAAGGCATCTGTCTGAGTGCGCGCCTACTTCATCATATAAACGAATGAGCATTAACCGAATGTGGTGGGCTACTTTTGTGAAGGGGTTCAAGAAACAGTGCCATTCATCATCTTCTATATTACGAACGCCTTTATTTCCTTTGTAAGAACAATCTTTAGAGGAATTCTCTCTGCCTATTTTATTGCACTAAAACTTGTCACAGACCGGACCATCAGGGATGAGTCGACAATGAGTCGTTCAGCTTGAACTTTGCCCTGGATGATCTTTTAATCTCACCCTGTGTTTCTAATCTTTGCTGTACTCCAGCCGCGATCTTTGATTTGCTGTCCAATTTGGAGAGTGAGAGATTAGAAAAATCATCGCTGGTGTTTGGTTATTGCAAAATTGCCTAATTTGTTGCATACAGCAACGTACCTATTCCGAATCGACTTTGCTCTGAATTGTGCCGAAAGTGGTTGTTACTCAAAGCTCCAAAGTTGGATGGACCGAAATTTACAAAGTTTTTGCCTTTCTTGTCCGGTCTTTCCGCTCGCTCGTTGAGCATAGTCCGGTTCCAGGTCGTACCATTGCGTACGACTGGTCAGTTAGATGAGATTTCCACGATTTAGTTGGCAATCCACTGTGAGATCGAATAGAAGACCAATTCCTTGGCCGAGATTGAACTTTTCTAAACTGGTTAGCCCGTTCCTCCTTAGAGAGACCACCAGCCTAGTTAGTCCATGACTTCTGCCGTTTTGCGTCCTCATTTTATAGCACGACAAATATTTATATATATTGACGTAAATTATCGCAAAGTAACCACGTGTGAGGGTAAGTTGCAGCTCTAAACAGACTCCTCGACATCAGCCGTTAACTTTCACCTATAAAACTGCTAAACTTCACCTCGCTGTTTCCTTAGTGGACGCTTTCTTCGGTCTCTCTACTGCGTGGGCCACCTGCACGTCACCCTCATGCTTGGTACTGTGCGAAATTCCTCAGACAGAACGATAGTCTCCACGACTCGTGTAAAAGAAAGGGCAATGAGGAGAGAGAACAGCTATCCCGTATATGAAAGCGCGTGTGGGGGTGTGCGTAAGAGCAACGGTCAAAAGGCATGCGTGCTTGGTAGCCAACTTTCAACTGAACAACAAAAGTGGTAAAATCATGAACAAATATGACTTTCGCCGCAGGGTCCTCCCCCTAGGAGTCCGACGGGGTTGGGGCGTGGGTACTGATAGTCCAGCAACTCCTCGTACCTCGCTCGTTATATTTTTGGTGGTGTCAAACGACTGCTGATGAGTTTGACGGCCCCTGCACTCTCGGGGTCTAATGCGCATCGGCCTCAAGGTGTTTCGGCACTCACGAGCCTCATACTCTGGCGGGACTAAAGGTGCCGCTTCAGGTCCATCCAAAAATGCGCCTAGTTACCGTCCCAGTGCCATGCCGACCAATTGTCTTGTTTTCCGGCGAGTGGCTGGCCCCGTGACCGTAATAAGGGGTCGACTGGGCTACTGGTGAAGCCAGTGTGGCCGTGTGGACCAGCTCAAGAGAAGCAAGGCAAACTGGAAGGAAATAAAACCTGAGGGGGCGGGCCGACATAGGATCGTAATAATAACAAACAAGTGATGATCGATGCACCTGTGGTCCATGAGAGACCTGGCGAAAGGAGTGTACAGCCATATACTAGCATGATCGACGTTATTCGCGATCTTCACTAAACTTAGCCTAGTGAGTAGGCCGCCGAAAAGCCGTTGAAGTGTGGGCCGTGCTTGGTTGTCATTGTCGCAGGACAACTGAACCAACCAGCCCAACCGGTCAAAAAAAGGCTTCGCGGCCTCTTCCGATGATAGACCAGGGAAAGAAATGGCTTGTTACCAGCTAGTGGAAAGATCCGCACATGTAAGCACTTAAACGCGCTCGAATGAAGGTGGTAGTCGCCACCAGCAGTCGACGTGCACAAGAATAAAGCGTGTTTCGAGTTTTGGGAACCTTGCTACAGTTATTCCAATCGTGAGTAACGCGTAGCCAATTCAAACGAATCCCGAGACCAGATCAAGATTGATTTGTGGTTTCTACGGTACTGGATAAACAAGTTATTCGCATATGATTATGTACAAACCTCAGCTGTACGGCCACAACGTCTAGCGAAGAGGACCAGAGTTCGAAAAAGGTCAATGTCAGGTACCACCGTCACGGCAGTCCAAGTTCGAATCAAAACTATGCCACTTCACGTGGGCAAAATATAAAAAGTGTCGAAGTGTAGTGATTAATGCATGCTGTACCCGTTCCAGGGTCAATAAGATAAAGAGCGTAGTCTCAACAATACAAGTATGTGACAGCGGCTAGAGAGGATTTCCACACATATACGCTACGAACCCAGCGAACGCCGTCTCGGTATCCGTATGTCTGGACAAGTGGACACTGTAGACAAGCACGGGCCCACTAATGAACATCTCGTTTACAATTGCGCCGAGCGAAACTTTCGGCTGCTAGTTTCATCAAGGCAGTCATATGTGAATGAGCCAGATCAAGAAGCGTCGGGAAATGAGGATAGCAGTGGGCAGCAGGAACCCCCGGCCTAGGGCGACCTTTTGGCATATCACAAAAAATGTTGTTTTGAGAAGTTGGAAAAGGCAGTCGCCAACCTCGCAGTACCGTTTTGTCGAAATTGATCGATGCCAGGATCCGTGGTATGGGCCCGTGCCACTGTATCCAAGTCGACAATATGCGTTGATGACGAACTCGGTTGACGTACGTACTATAAAGCATCAGCGACCGGACTGAGTACCCCAGAGACGGGTCGAATATCTACAGTAAACTGCGGAACTGAGTCTAAGTGGCGAATCAGAGGCGGTGACTATGGATCAAGAGCTGACTTTGGTGAGTAAACCAAAGGCTTGTGATCCGTAAACACTGTGAACGAATAGCCTTTGAGTGCACGTTGAAAATGCGGAAAGCTCAAGTAGATGGCTAATAACTCCTCACCGAAATGTGATGTACCTAGATTTGGTGGGTTGTAAGTGCTCAGAGGAGAATGCTAGAGGTTGCCAAGAATCGTCTACGAACTCGTGCAGCACCACTCCAACCGCTATGTCCTCTGCGTCCATCACTTCCGAAATGGGATCCATATGGTCTGTGTGAGTGGGGAGCACTGTCAACGACTGCCCACTCGGCCGAGGTAAGTGCTGTTTGTGCCATGTCAGGAAACTCGAACTTCCGCTTGTCCTCGCGCAAGAGGCCGATGAAAGGTTGCTTCATTTCCGTACAGTGGGGGATGAACCCGTGGTAGAAGTTGGTCAGGCCGCCAAAATGTCGTAGCTGGCTAGAATATTGCGGTTCAGGATAGTCACGGATGGATGAGAATTCATCTGGCATACGGCGGACACCAGAAGATGAAATGGTGTCCCGTGAAGGTTGTATCAGACCTGCATTATACGAACTTCGCGCTGATGATCGTAACGCCATGCTGGCCAAGGCGTTTGAAAAGGGCCCTTAGGTGTGCAGCGTGATTTTGCTCCGAAGATCTAGTTAACAAAATATCATCCGAGTACATGTAGACATTTTTTCAGACATGGGTTGGCCCGTGAATGAATGGTTTGAAGGCCTGGGATGCACTGCTGATTCCAAAAGGCACGCCTAGAAATTCGAATAGCCTCAAAGGCGCAGTGACGGCAGTCTTCAGGGTGTCAGCCTCTGCTACAGGGGTCTGGCGGTAAGCACGAATTAAGTCGATACAGCTGAAGAAGGAGCAACCTGATAAAGACGATATAAGACCCTGTATTTGGGGAATCGGGTATATGTCAGGGACCGTGGCTTTCCTAAGTGGTCTGTAATCACAGCGGGGTCGGCAATTGTTTCCGGATTTGTAAACCGTGTAAACAGAGGGGCCCCAGGGCTACTAAAGGGATGTATCATACCGAGATCTAGCATGTGTTCGAGTTTGGCCGGAGCAGCAGGGAGCTTTCCCGGAGCTGACTGACGTGGCCTAGTCAACACTGGGGGTCCCTTCGTATCAGTATTGAGACTGAAGTTGGCGATGACCGGCAGGATGTGTTTGGATGGCCGTAGCATGGATAAATAGGCGGAGCAGTTCGCTGCAAGGCAGGCGTGCCTGTAGTTGAACGTGCACATGCGTGATATGAGCTGGCCGAGAAGTATAACCAGTGCCAGCGAGGTAGGTCTGACGACCCTATAGCTTATGGCCCCAAGCATCAACCAACAAGTCAAAGTGTTGCAGAAAGTCAAAGCCTATATTAGGGTACGGGACGTCGGCCACGATGAATACTCAAAGAAAGTTGAGCTTTAAACCTGAGTTAAAGAATGGATACACCTGGCCGAACTTTGGGGAGGCCCAGCCATTAGCGGTTCGTAATGCTTTGGCCTGCGATGCGCTATTGCGACCTTTCGATCGAGGAACAACTGTCACGGCGGAACAGTATCCAAAAGAAGCGGCTTATCTGAAACAAGATCCCTTATTTTCAGAAGGCGACTGTTGGCTTGATACCCGGACTCGTGAGTCGCCATCATTGAAGGGGGTTTGGTTTCCCTGACGAGAGCCAGAAAATGTAAACCGTGGTTCGAGTCGTTTGTCTCCCTCACCGAAGCCATTGCGTCATTTACAGTGCCCTTTTACTGAAGGGCCGAAACTTGGCCGTGGTGAAGGACCACCCCTGTGAAGCACTTTCGCCTACTGCTGAGATTTGCGGGCTTGCATGGGTTCTAGACAAAACTGAAGCCGGATCGTCAAATGTTGGTGAAGCAGACGCAATGGTGGCGGAGGACCCGGTTACTTCTGCTAGGGCGGGGTAGTGTAGCGGCATAGTGCCATCAGCTATAGCTGAATTTTTCTATGGAGAGCTCTTGAGACGGTCCCAGTGCTTGGAGCCGTCAGTCGGGCGGAAACTCAAACCCGGTGGCTCTAGGCATGATATGGGTAGAATATGGTTACGGGCAGAAGAACAAATTCCACTCCAATAAGACAGATTATTGATAATTCGTGGTTCTAAACAATCCAATAAGCAAAAGTACACGGCAAGTAAAAGACTCACAGCAAGGTGGGAAAGCGAGAATGATTGGCAGAAACTTCCCGAAAATCGGGGCTGTGCAGGGAACAAAAAGACCCACTAGGCAAGCAGCTGAACGAAACTTTAGCGCAGTTCTTTTGCAGTGCAATCGGTATACCAGGAAAATTTTACCGTCAAGAACCGATAGGCCGTTGCAAAGGCGTGAATTAGACTGTAGCTGCAATACTAAGGAGAGTAATCTTTAAAAGTGTACAATTAAGAAAATCTGTGGGGCAAACGAGAGTAAGTGCCAGCATGAACGGATGACTCCGGCTCCAGGTTCGTTGACGCCGTTGGCGTGAGTGAGAGAGAGAGTGATTTCACGGCTCCGCTGGACAGTCTAAGTGAAACATCCAGAAGGATTATCTAATGGTGAAAATGTAGGCCTTCGAGGAAATAAGGCTGTGAAGAAATAAGTGAACTCTACATAAAACAGGCACCGTAAATTACCAGTACAAACAAGTCTGATAGCCTGTGGAGAAAGAAAATACGATACCAGTGTTCAAGATTCACGAGGCAAGTACCCACAACTCATAAATGACTAAACGCAAGAGAAAGACAAACCCTGATCACGAGTAATACCAACATGAGCATTTGCTCGTGGAACTCAGTGAAATTGGAGCTCAGTGAGGCTAACGTTGCAGGCAAAGGTAGCTTAAGAGCGAGTCCTCATTTACCGTCGGTCCTTTCAAGCGCTGCATCTCGAGCAGAAGAGCAGAGAGCTTCCAGCTTTCAAACTCAAAGCTCTGAGCTCGTTGCATCCGTGGGTACTGAGCTGGTGTGGTGATGGCAGAGACAGCTTCTCCCAAAGCAATGTAGCCCCGGGAGGAGATTATTTCTTCTCCAGCCTGCACTTGCACCTCTGTCGAGAAACGGCCTGCTGCCCACCTGAAGCGGCTACGTCCCACTTTATACGGAAGTTTTCGAATTGTAACTCGGCCGGCGCGAATCAGAATTCTGGACCAGCAGGTGTGGATGCTGGCATGTGCATCGTGTTCGTCACAAAATTGAGGCCGGGGCAAGGTTTCCGCCCAGCAGGTATAGTAATTAATTAATGAAATGCAGATGGAAGAATAATTCAACAAACAATGCGGCAATATTACCTTAAACATAACCACGACAAAAAACGTGAGACGAAAAAGGCGGTTTGTCAACTAGCCAAAAACGTTGACGAAGGGAAATAATAAAATAATGCGAATCGCACGCAGACGGAAACGTGATCGGGTGGAAAACAAGGAAAGTGACTCTACCTGAAGATCGCTTCTGGCTCACTAAATGTAAGGTCGCTAAACCTTACTTCGCGGCTTCCCCGATGGACTCGTTCTTCTGTCCTACTACGTGGACCATCTGCACGTTACCCTCATGCTTGGTGCTGCGCGAATTCCTTAGCCATAACGGTAGACCTCACGACCCGTGTTAAAGAATGGGCGATGAGGAGAGAGAATAGCTATCTCGTATTTGAAAGCTCATGTGAGAGTGTGCGTAAGAGCAACGGTCAAAAGGCAACCGCGCTTGATAATCAGCCTTCAGTAAAACAAAAACTTGGTAAAGGATGAATGAGGATGACCGCATTCATAATCCCGTGGATTGCATTTTTCGCGATCCTGAGGTTTGGTTCACAGCGTCACTGCGGCAATATATGGCACGTAGGAGTCTCCCGCAAAGCCAGAGGTTTTTCCTGCACATTGAGGGCCGTCCTTGGTGATATCTTTGCCTCAGGTAGGGACTTAGTCTTAAACCCCTCGCAGGAGCGGCCGTACGATCGGCTTTGGAAAGCAATTTTCGTGAAGTTCCTACTCTCCCTGGAGGAATGCTCGCGTCTGCCACTGGCATAGCACCCCAGAAAGGATATCACACCCAGAACTCGCTTAGCTCACCTTTGGTCCCTGGCGCTGCTCGCCGATAAGTAATCAGGAGACTGTTGAGAAACTGTGAAAGTATACTTTGCCTTTCGATGTTTAGGCCACGGGTACTGTTTTCCTCTAAGATCATTCATTGGAATGAGCATACTCCGTGGTGGACAAGATTGTTGCCTTTGTAGGCAGTTGGGCCAACCCCTCTCATCACTAAGACATTGCGCACTCATTAAAATGTTGACCCGGGTGAACCGCCGCAGGGACCTCGGCTCTCCCAATCCTTCCAGCCCCGACTGACACAGCGAACTTTTCCGCTCCTTCAAGCAACCCACGCAAGAAAAGGTACGGATGGGCACCGTCCGCTGCCCACGTTCACAGTAAATCAGCCTTACTTAAGTCTATGTGCACGATTCACATACTAGGGCTAGACTCCTAGCTGATACGGAGGCCCAAGTTTCCGTCTTGCCGGTTGGTGAAGACAAGTTACTAACTTCCTTGCTTCGGCTGTCCACGGCGACTGGTTCCCCCACTGCTACCTACTGTACATGAGAGCTCCTGGTCGACTCGGGACCACGATGACGGTGTTTGTGGAAGTTCACGTTTGCGAAAGTTTCAAGAGGCACACTGGAATTGATATTTCGCAGGCGCTAATAATTACTTATTGATTCAAGTAGGCTGCGGCCTATCAGCTCTTCGTCGTACAATAAATTTACGGATCTTGGAGTTCGAACAGATGCCCATCGAATGACAGGTTTGTCTGCTAACATTCCTCATGATTTTCAGCCTCGGTTCATTATTCATAATAGTAATGGTGTATTTCGGATGCGTCCGGAGCATGCTAGAGTGCATGATCAGATGATTTGAGTGATGTCAAGATTGGAATTTACAACCGGGTACAAAATGTATGCGTAGAGTATTGAAGAGAGAGTCAAAGTGGAATAAAACTGTAATAGTGCTCGGCAAATTTGAATGTCAGCGTTAAATGATCGGATCGGCTGACGGTGTTTGGAGCCGGTTAAAAAACTGGGCGCTTATGCGTGAACAGTACCTAAAATAATCGTAGCAACAAAAATTTCAGCTAAATAAAGGATGTGTCAAAAATAAACGAAGAGTGAGCAGAAAAAATTCACCAAGGGGGATTCAAAGAGTGCCTTGCACACTGCTCGGGGTGGAAATATATGGATAGAAAACTCAAGGATGTACAAGAATGGATCTTCAAATATCAAATGCTATGAATCAACGGCCAGTGGGGTGGAAGAATTTGATAGTGAGAAGCCGACATAGTGATTCACACGGAAACAGACCAACAAATCCCGATTGAAAGAGGGAGGGGTTTCAAGAGCGATGATGGAAGAAATAGGCAAAGTTAGGCCGGTGAGTATTCAGCGGTTTATTTCCATTGATATAGGTGTCACAAGAAGTAACAATATAGATATGGAACTACGGCAGTCACTCACCGTGCAGTGCTTTAAGCAGCAGCTGCTGGGGGGAGGGGAATAGTGTGCAGAGTAAACACTGGATTAGAGGGTAGACAAGTGACCTGATGAGGGTTTTGATAGACAGATCGCATGGCAACGGTAGGGCGACCGCTGAGAGTCCAATGAGTCTGGCAAGGGAAACATGGAAGGGGCCATCGGATTTAGAGCCAAATGTAACAGTCGGCAGAGGAGGCGGTGGAAATCAAATTTGAACCTCAAGATGTCGTACTGCCCAGTGGCGAGCAAAGTCGGCTTCGTAGTTGAGATATGTAGACAAGTCCAGCAAAAATGGTAACAAAAAGCCCAGAAATTCAGATATGATCAACAAGGTCGCAAGGGAGAGTACGTCGACGAAATAGTGCTATTGAAATAAAAGCACAGATGAAACAATGGAAACCTTGACGGCACGATGCCAGCGGAGGCAATCACAAGAACAGTATACGACAGATCGGAACGAGAGTAGATGAGACTTCATGTGCGATGAAATTAGAGATAGAAAGCGGAGAGCAGGTAAACTTCGGGAAGGTTATCCATTTTAACAGGGGCATGTCACAAGGCCACAACAAGGAGATGGGATAATGGTTTTAGACCGATGTAAAGCTCGATTGCAGAGGTGGATAGAGAGCAGAAGTGGAAATGGAGTAGGGAGTAGACAACTGTCCGGGTGGCTATTATAAATAATGGAGAATACGACATTGGAGAAGGGAATTATGGAATCGGTGGTTTCGATAGAAAAACGGGGTTAGAACATAAGATCTGGAGTAAAATATGAACGGTCGGCGGACATGGCTGTTGAAGTTGAAGGTCCCATGCCGGCGAGCTTATTTGTATAGCGAACGAGAAAGAACCCCGGGGGGGGGTTGGGGAACAACCGAGTGTTGTTGATGGGCACTCCAGAGGATTACAGGTGACGGGACGCGAACAGTTCTTGTAGGCTGTGTGGTCGAGAGGATGATGGGGTGGCCGAATGATGGGTACTCATTTTCAATGAACATTGCAATAGGTGTGTCCTGTCACAAAGACATGTAGTTGAAACTGCATGACACTTTACTTAGAGGGTTGGGGTGCAAAAACAGAGAGTATGGATGATAGTCACTTACAGAATTGTATATATATATATATATACTTAATCAAGAGAAATGATTCGCAGAAATCGAAGGGGTGGCACATCTTTAGGAGAGAGGGAATGTCAAAGTGATGAAAGAAAGGCGGAAGGAGGACATGTGAACGTTCAGCGGGTGGATAATGATTTATCAGCATGAAGGCGGTAATTAAGTTATGAACCAACCTTAGACACGTTGAAAGTGATTGCACAAAATGGCGGTTATTGCTGGTGGACGGAAAGTATATAACTTGTTGACCATATTGACGGGTGCCTTGAGGTATGACACCGGCGAAACTGCATGGAATGCAAACCTGAAAAGCACAAGTGTAAACGAGTCAAGCTGCACACCGAAATCAGTATACAGAAATCGATTAGCCCCGTGAAAACGAGCACTTGCAGTGATGGAGAGGGCAAATGCCTGGTAATCACAGGTTCGACTTCTGAAAAACTACGAGGTACTTTTTTGCGGAGTTCAACGTCCGTCGAATTTTGGTGAGGAAATGAACGGTGGCAGTAGAAGTGCCTGCAAGTGGATAGTAGCCGCGAGTTGTGGGATGCGGAGAAGGTAGGCGGAGAGGAGTTTGCCAAGATCGATGGTTATTATATAGACGACTATGAGTTACCGGGGCGGGGAAAGGGTTGGTGGGAGGGAGCGGAAGCTTTACGCTTTTCAGCACTTAACCGGAGTAATACATTTGAAGAGGTTGGAAAGGTAAGCTCCGATCCCAATATTGAGAGCGGGCTCAATGAAAGAACAGTCTTTGAAGACTACATAGCAGGTGGCATGTTTGCGGCTGCAGTACGAGCGTGACGATGGGTTCTGTAATCCACAAGCGGTGCCAATGGGTGGGACTGACGGTGCGCTAGACATCTAACCTGAAAACCGTTTTTCGGTGACATGAGGTGCGATCCACCGACCTGGCTGCGCCCGCGCATCGTTGCAGACTTCCTGCATGCCCGATGAGCACCGGCCAAAACAGTGGATCTGACAGATTCCTGCACCGTTGGGATGAGGATGAGTTACACCGGTGAGTGCAGTAGAGTAGTCAAAGTTCCGGTAGCGAGGTCGGGGGGTCCCAAAGATCAAAGCCAATCCGAGAGCAATCAAGTGAGGTGCAA
The DNA here is from genome assembly GCA_948099385.1 of Fasciola hepatica. Taxonomy (NCBI): domain Eukaryota; kingdom Metazoa; phylum Platyhelminthes; class Trematoda; order Plagiorchiida; family Fasciolidae; genus Fasciola; species Fasciola hepatica. The sequence continues at coordinate 1,420,619 of CANUEZ040000029.1, read as the reverse complement.
GCATCACACATTGTCGATGGCTCAATTCTTATACCCAGCGAAAAAACGTGCCAAGTTTGCGCCCGTGGGATTGGATGGGCATAAAGGTCCTCGGCTGTTAAATTCTGAAATAAAAGTAGAAACGGGCTGCAGTCTGGCCCTGGTGCCAGCCATGGAGTTGTGGAGAGGTGTAACAGCAATGCATGGTAGAACCTGGGTGGAGGATAGAAGGACCAAGAGGGGAACTAGCCACCACAATGATAAAGGCTAGGTCTTAGGATCGAGTATCAGACTAACCTGAGCCTTAGTGTAGATTTGTAATGAGTCTTAAAAATCAGAAATGAACAAGCCTGAGCTTGAATAGGTATGCGCAAATTAATTGTGGATGCCATGGAGCAGATGGTAGGGACAAAGAACAGTTATAGGCCGAGCGGTGAGGACAATGATTAGAGCGGGATGACGACTGGTAGCAGCTGGTGGGCTTATTGGGAAAGCTTGTATAGGGAGAGAGTTGTGAGGTTCAGAACTTGCCCAGGTGTGGGAAGTTTCTCGCAGGGAAAGCGCATATAAAATAAGGTTTAAAGATTAGCTAGAATTCAGGTCCTGATCCAAAAGCACGAGTCTCAGAAATGATAGTGTCAGTTAAAATCAGGGAATTATCGACGTTGAGGCAATGTGCTATTATTGTTTTGAAGTAAGTGAGGGAAACACGTCAAGGAACTTCAATAGAGGGCTTGTTCCAAAGTCTGGTATATTTTGGCTGAAAAAAGTTAAATCTCATGTATAACCTGGCATTCAGAGTAAAATGACGCAGATCTCTGTGACGGAGGGAGTGGCGGGTACGGTGATCCAGCACATGGGGTGTCAGTGGGAGAAAACGCCAGGCGATGAATAGGCCTACGGAGGAAGCAAAGGTTAGGTCGCATTCGGAGCAGCCAAAGAAGCTCGACGTGGAGGATGGCACAACGCTCTTTATAACTAATAGTGGTGGGAATACCAAGCAGTTGTTTCGTGAATGAGCGCTGTACATTCTCTAGAGTTATTCTTTCGGATAGCTGAGTGTTAGTGAAGGTGATAGGGCAGTACTCCAAGCAAGGTCGAACATGGGACAGATACGATAGGAGTTTTTTATCGTGCAGGACGAGAGGTCTGCATAGAAATCCCAGGGATTCGTTTGCCCCAGCAGCCAAAAAGGTAAGGGTTCCGAGCAGTCTAAGGTGCACGAGTAATGCAACCCATAATCTCGTACTGATGAGTTGTGGGTAATAGGGCAGTAGTGTAAAAGAGAAGGGTTTGGAGGGAAGTGACAGCGTAGGGTCATAAAGCTTCACTTCTGATCAGGGAACTCAATTTTCCAGGAGTGACGCCATTGTTCATGGCGTTCTGGATCGCATTGTTTATTAGGAATTGCGTCACTAAGGTTCAGGGGTGGGAATTCATATACAATTTTATTGTCATCCGCAAGTGGGAATGGGGTATCTTGATGGATTGCAGAGAAGACGTCAGTAATGTACATTAGGAATGGAAGCGGTCCTAGCACGCATCCTTGAGTGACACCATCGGTAACGGAGGAGGATTGGGAGAGGCGGTTGCCGATTAAGACGGTTTGACTGCGGTGGAAAAAATAGGGGGACAGCCAGTTGATAATAGGGGATTAAGGTCCAAAGGCTTCGAGCTTGGTCAAGAGCTGCGGGTGAGAAAGGCTTCCAAATGCTTCAATCATGTCCAAGAAGATGACATTTAAGCATTTCCTACGGTCTGCAGCTGCAGTGACCATGTCGGAAAATTGAAATTGGCAGGTGCTACAAGATCTGCTTTTTTAGAAATCCACGTTGGCCCTTATGTGGTAGGTTATTAGACAGTTAATACTCAGAGAAACGTTTTTCTACTGAGCGCTCAAATAGTCTGGAATACACGGGTGTGGTTAATCGGCCAGTACTTCAAGGGGTCAAAGAGAGGACCCCTTCTGCAGAGAGGGATAATGGTGGTTGTTTTCCACTGTGACGGGAAAGTTCCGAATTTCAGAGATAAGTTGAAGATATTCAAAAATAGAATTGCCACATCAAGCCCGCCAAATCGGAGCAATGCTTGTAGAATTTTATCAAAGCGGGGGCAGGATGAGGGCTTTACGTTCAGGAATAAATTAGACACTTCACTGAGCGCAAGTTCTTTATCGGACAGAGTGAATGCGGTGAGGGGAACCAGCCGAGTATGAGCAGTTCCACAGTCAACTGTCATAAAAGAAGAGAGGACCGAGTTGAAATCCTCGGCGATGGCAGCGAAATTATTGACCTGTGTGCCGTTTGGTAATTGCAGGTATAAAATACCTGGACTAGCGTATGCGTTTTTGACCTTGATTATACTTGAAATCCGGAGTATCTTATCCGGCCGGCGAAAGGCAGAAGCTTTTTGTTTTATGTGGAGATTTTCAGTGGTGACTGCAATAGTATTAGAAAACCTACGCGGGAGAAAGAAGACGGAAAAGCCATGGGACTTTCTGTTTGATGCTGGGGTTTTTCGTGTTTTATTAGCAAACGTGTGAGGATATTACATCGGCTGCCGGGGGTTCGATGAGTAATGATCTGACTTAAGCTGCAAGCTGGGGTTCATATGTCACAAAGTAGTCTCCCTGATCAATGGAGCGAACTGATTAGGTGAGTCGCTGCTATTCGTAATGAGGAATCAAACAGTCCAGCGGGCCATGTGTGTTAGTATAAACGAGGGCACTTAAATTGCACTAAACCCATCTATGACCTCCTCCGGAGCAGTGGTTAAGTATGTTAGTGTCCACGATGGACAGGCCCAAGTTTAAGGCTGAGTCTAGTATGTTATTCTTCCCGATCGGAGTGGGAGCATGTTGGGTCCGGAGTCCCGCTCGAGAGCAGGAGAGGAAATCAAATAAGTAGTGCGTGGAGGTGAGCGTATACCAGTTGATGTCGGGTGTAAAACGTCACCAGCGATCAGCTCAGCTCCGAGGGGTTATATTGGATAGGTAGTTAAATGCACTACTGATGGGCATAAAGTCAGAAGCAGCTGTATTAGAAGGTCTATACAAGCAGCCAACACAAAGACGCGGTAGAGCAAGTTGAGCGCAGCCCATAAAGAGGCATGTACTGCATCCAGAGGTTGCAGTAAAGCTGCACTTGGTGTAGACTAAACATCTACCACATCGACGACACCTGCCTTTGGTAAGCTTCCGATAGCCTATCAGAGAGATTTGGGACGGTGGGGTGGAACTGGTTAGCCGAGTCCCAGTGATGTGGAAAAGGTTAGGGTTGTGCGGGAGTGTGAGACTTTGTGGTGAGCCAAATTTATTAATAAGAGGCCGACAATTCATGAGAAGTAGAGGAAGCTTAGCAGGTTTGATCTTGGTCAGAGAGGAACGACAGTTCAGTGTATGGGCTGAAGCCTCCAGGGTGAAGCTGGAATGTGTGTCACTAATGGGATGTTTGTGGGCTGAGGGAATTGTGGTAAGTTGATGTGCAGTTGAGCAGGACGGCTGGGGTGGATAAACTTCGTTCACGGGATGGCTTGCGGGGGAGTCAAAAACATATACAGTGGTCGGAAAGGTGGAAGAGGGGATACGACATTCCATGGATGCTGAAATAAGCCCAGAAGGTGTATCTGGCGATGGGGTTAGCTTGGTTGCTGATCGGGGCCGTTGGATTTGAAGGATACCGGTTGCTTTTTAGTCTACTTAGTGCCGAACAACTCCGTAAAAGGTCACTATCGAGTGCCTTGTTACTGCTGGATACTGATCGCTGGGACATATAAATATGAGGAGAGGGAGACAGGGAGCCATGAAGCGGGAGGGAAAAGGGAACTGTAGTAATATCAACTACCCTTGCAACTGCATTAGTACGGAGGGTAACAAAGGTGCCATGCTTATATCAATAAGTTGATAAGATGTAGGGCTGCCGGTTGGCGCAGAGACCAGTAACGTCGCGGGCACTGTAGTAAGTGACCTGCGGTGGGAAAGGTATTCAGGAACGGCGGGAGAATGGGGTGATAGAAAGATGGTGATTCATGTGGAAAAATATTACCTAGAGTACGATAGAAGTTATGAAAATCACTAAAACAATCGAGAGTATATGTGCAGCTTAAGATTGCATGGGGTGAGTAAGTGTGCAACAAATCCGGTAACTCAACAACGTGCTTCAATTTGATGAATCTTGTTCGTTGTGTGAAGGACAATAAGTTTGAGATGTGTAACCAAATAACGTGAAAAGACAGGTGCGAAAAAGGTGAGAAAAACGAGGTGTGGGACTGGGGAGAATTCGTACATGGGAACCATAAGAAAATCACTTGTTACGGCCACAGCAACAACAGTTGTTGAACGAGGTAACGTTGCTTACACAAATCCGGCTTCAATAGTCGAATTGTTATGGCTTCTGACGTCATCGGCAACGGCCTGCGTAGTCCTTTCGCGTGAACTCAAGTTGTCAGGACTGGCCTAAAAGCTGTCACCTTGTTGATTTGATGTCCACTATCCACCAGATGTTGCAGAATTGCGCTATTGATAGTCCAAACTGTTCCTTTGCGTAAAGAAGCCGGGACATGTTCTGATATCCTCTTCGACAGGCGTCTCGTCGTATGTTCAATATACTGTGCACTACAAAAACACGTAAACTGATATAGAACAAAAGGTCGAGACTGACGAGGCAACCTGTCCTTGGATTGTTGAACAATGAAAGGCTTCGTATTTGTTAAGATTCGGATATGTGCAGTGGGGAAGGACTACCTGAGGGTCTCAGATATGCGTAGCTGTAATATGTTTAAGGTTTTGTCACCTTTGAACGGGACAGTTAGAAAAATATCCCTTTTCTTGGCCATTTGAACTTTTATTTTCTGTCTCTTCTCTCCCATATGTTGACGAAAAAACGGTTCTGGATAGCCGTTTTTAATAACGTGTCACTTATGTGTTCGAGTTCTACTAACTCAATCCATTGGTATGGAGGTTGGCATTATTAGAGAGGCCCGGATTTTAGCTGTTCCAGGCTGCTGGGGATGATTTCGCGGTGCAGAAAATGCATGACTGTATGGCATGTGCGGTACAACTGGTGAATGGTGGTTCCCAGTGAGAAGATTGGTCTGGAACTACTTTTTTTCGTCAGCTGTTGCACTCTGTGTTTCTTCGCTTGAGGTTCTAAGCAGCTGGAGGTGTGGTTTGGTGAGTAGGTTGGAACTGGCCGTAGTGTCAACAATGCTTTCTACACCTGGTAGTGACGTTTTCTCTGGTTTGGGAGATGACCTGGGCACCGTAGATTGCAGGATAACTATTGGAGCCGAGTAACGAGGTGTTATTAACAACGCAAGCATGGTAAGTAACTCAACCCCCTCCGATATCTCTTAGCTTACAATGCCTCTTTTCCGCACCAGGTCCCACCACATATACCCCCATCACCACCTCTGCGATTTTGAACTGACAAATCTAGTCTCTTTTTTCTCACCTAGCTTGGCTCACTAACTGAACTCAACATTCAGTTATGACGCCACCAATTCTGCCCCCACCCTTTCCCCCAGCTAATTTCCTTCCGTAATTCCATGCAGAACTTATTCATTTCCTCTCCTAAATGACTGTTCTAGGTGAAATATTAAACTCCCGGCTGAATTTTTTAGCCCCTGCTTATACTTTCCCTTTTTTAGTCCCACCTTCCATGGCCTCAATTCGTCCTAGAGATCGGCTGCATCTATGAGCCGGTGCTTCACTTTTGTTCTGCTTTCCGCTAACCGTTGACCCTCAGCCGTGCTATACCTAGACTGCGCTTCTCTATCTCACTTCCCTTTCCAGTGATCCTCAAGGCGGGCCAGCCACCTTGGGCACTACACTGACCACCTTTCTGGCTGGGTCACCTGGATGATAATGCTGTATGGCCGTCTGTCGGTCGCTGTTTACGTTGGCTCTATTGTTCATGTTCCCAACAGCCTGCCAAGTTGGTTCTGGACCAGACACCCTTATCGTGGTTGCTCAGCCCCTTGTACAACCATCGATGAACACTCACGCCAATCCAAACGGTGCTGAACGCGGTCAGATCCCCTGCTTCGGCTGGCGCACATCGAGCGTGCAGGCCATCTGCAACGACGTGAGAGCGCAATTAGGCTTGTGGATCACACCTCTGTTCACTCTACGAAGTGTTTTTTAAGTTTGGTGTCCAGCGCATTGCCAGCCCCACCCACAAGCACCGGTTGCGGATAGCTTGCTCCAACTCTCCTCTCCCTACCGCACTGATCCCTGTCCGTTGTGGACCGCATGTCCCTACCATTCTTCGCCACGACCGGCTCATCTACCATTCTTGTCAGCACTCTTATCATTTCCCTTCAGTGTCGCTCTATCTCTGTATGCACACCCATCCATTCTGTTTTGTTCCTATCGTGTTTCCCAAAGACAACCCTCACTGCATGATGTCACTGTCACCCTATCCATTTTACCCTGCCCAAGCCCGAAACATTTCCTTTTTCACCCATCTCGCCCCTGCCGGCTCCTAATCTGCCTTTAGTCGGTACCTCCATATGCTTATAAATCTCACCAATAGCATACCTCACTAGCCACTACTTTGCGATATCATTTTTTGTCCATATTATACCTCCCACCCTTACGCACCAGATACATCCGTAACCATTACCAATCACCATAGAAGAACTCGCCGTTCCAACCTTTGTATTTTTTTACAACCAAGTTTATCACCTTTCTACCACCTCCATATTTTTCCCGTCTGAATCCTTAATTCTTCAGTGGGTCTTCCCCTTAGGCAATGAACCGATCGGCAACCTATAACCCAATCCACTGATGCAATGACCCGTAAGCACACCCCCCCCCCCCCTTGTGTCACGTATTTTTAAATATTTCATGAATTTTGCCCGTCAGTTGGATCGCTTGTAAAATTTTGATCGTGCCTAAGGCATGCTAACAGCCTCTCCGAAATAAACTATTATTATTATGATTTGAGTTTGATGTTCTTTCGTAGCCGAAAGCGCCGGCAGGGAAGGTGTGTCATTATTAGCGCCTGAAAAACTATATTTTACTTCTATTTTACTTCTGCCGAGGATATTGAATACAACGGCGATTTTTTAGTTTATGATCCTTCGCACGATTTATGAGGCAATGGTCTCTATGAAACGCCCAGCCGTGACCAGGTCTTGGGTTGACAGATTTGTTAGGGAGTCGGAGATATACGTGTACGGAACCAACCTGGGCAGGAATGCACCAGTCGAAGACCTCTGGCTGAGGAGATTATAGGGGTTGTGTTTTATTGTCTCGACCCTTTCACTTGTTCCGCCGGAGGCATCAGTCAGGCTGACGAAGCAAGGATTTAGTGAAAGTTTCGGGAATTTTGACTTTGAGGGTATTTGTGTTCGGACTGTGGTTTGACCAATCAGTGACGATGCAGTATGTTTGGCTGATAGTTTCGGCATCGCAATGCTGACAGCGATGGCAATTGAGAGCTGAGTATACAGAGCATTGTTACTTCCCACGATGTACAGGCTTCTTGAGGTAAAAACTCGGAGCTCCGTGGTTTTGAATCACGGAAACGTAACACTATGAAGCTGCTGATAATATGACTTTGAAGCTAAATGAAGGCTTGATCTATTTTGAACTATGGGAAAGCACTACGGAACTATAACTGTTTATCAAATTACGCATTTTTATCAAATCACCTGGCCGGATGGATGCAGTGAACGACTGTGTGTTACTCCTCATTGTCACTAAAGGATCACCAATCACGGCACGACCTCGCCAACTGGAACCAAACAAACTGGCCTTTGCCAAACGTGAATTCAGAGCTTCACCTTCTAAAGGTAGTACTCGTCATTCTTACAGTCCATGGGGCCCCACCTCTATACATGGTCCTCGAAAACGGCGGTATTAGCTAATGACCATGCGGCGACTATTTTGCTCCAAACTCGGTAACCCGTTACGATAGTTATCCGATGCCCCACTTACACCACATCATGGCATCACTTCAATGCACGACTGTATCTTCTAAGATCGATTGGGTACGAGCTAATTATCAGTTCCCAGTCGCCGCCGAGGCTGTCGTGAAGCTGCTTCCACTGCTCTTCTGGGTCTATTTGAGTTCCTACGTATACGTTTTGGTTTGCGGAATGCCGCTAAGTCTTTCCAGAGGGTTATCATTAGCGTTAAAAGAGCCTTGAAATCTGCTCACCTTCATGGCGATGACTTGCTAATCTCGCCGTCGAGAGCAGATGAACATTTTCAACTTTTGACTCTACTATTTCAACGGTTGTCTGAACATCGAATAGGGGCCAATCTCGACAAGTGTGAAATTGGCAAATCGGAACTCGTGTTCCTCGACCACAAGACCACTCGAGAGGGTAGTAGGCCTTGCAAGGATAAAGTGTGTGATATTCTAGATTACGCCGTACCGTCCTCAATCAAGGAGCTTAGGGTATTTTTGGGGTGAGGTAGTTTTTATGGTAGTTTCGTACCCCATGCTGCTGAAATTTTGCTTCCACAAACTTGCATACTTCGCTGCAATCTACGTAAGTTGTCGCCTGCAAATGCTACACGATCAGCCTTTTTGAAGGTTAAAGCGATATTAGCTCAGACCACGTTTCTAATTAGCCCAGTTCCGTCCGTCACTCTAAGCATAGCAGCAGATACATCCGACTTTGCCATCGGGGAGGTCCTGCAACAATCTTTTCCCGAGATTTTGGCAACCATTAGAATTTTCCTCTCCACCCCTCAGTCCCATGGAAACGAACTGTGGTGCCTCCTGTTTTGAAGCACTGGAGGCATATAAAGCCGTGGAACTCTTCCGTCACGCAGTTAAGTGCGGATATTCCATCCTGGACACCAACCACAACCAACTGACATATGAGCAGCACACTGAAACCGACCGCTACTTCCCACGAGAAGTTAGATATTTAGGCCATATTTCTCAAATCACGACTGACCTAAGACACGTTAAAGTCGAGTCAAACTGGGTTGCAGATGTGCTGTCCTGTGCTTCATTAGGCTTTCCCGTTTTAGACGTCCCTGACACAGCTGTAGCACAGGCACAGGATTCGCTATGTCTGGAAGCTGATAATCTGTTGTGGCCAAAGTGTCGATCTGTACCTCTGGCCACTAGTGCTGGGATGGTACTCTGCGACATGTCTACTGGCATACCTCGACCAGTCGTACTCTCCACACGTCGACGTCTCGTGTTCGATTACTTACATGGGCTTCCTCATCGCAGTCAGTCTCCAACTAGTGGTTGCACGATACGTCTGGCCGGCTATGGATAAATATGTGGGCGAAACAGTGTTTACAATGTCAATGGTTCAAAGTGCATAGGCAAGTAGCTTCGCCCATCGGTTCGTTCGCTACGCCTGACGCTCGCTTCGATCATATCCAAGTAGACATTATGTGTTCACCAGCCCCATTACACTAGTATACCTACTAGTTACGGTGTATCAATAGACTCACGGAGTTTCCCCTGGGCCACTACCACCTCTATCGTCAAGATGGAATCAGTGGCTCGACATCTAATAGAACGACGAAAAGCTTTGTACGGTTGCTCCTTTACAATCACAATTAATCGGGGGCAACAATTTGGGTCCCATTTATTCTCTTTACTAAATTACACGCTGGGTACGGAAAGCATTCGAACAGTTGCTTGACATCCGACACCGATCGGTGTAGTGGAATGTTTCCATCGCCAACTCAAAGCGGTCCCTAAAGCACGCAGGAGCACCAACTGGCACAAAATGCTACCAATAGTTCTGCTTGGTGTCAGGAATTTCTCAACGGCAGATACCTGACTTCCCCCTCAGAACTTGTCCAGGGCGCAACATTACGTCACCCGGGGGAATTCTTTAAGCCTCGGTGCACAGGCTCACCTGCGTACAGACCAAAGTGAACCGTTTGCCCACGTGATGCAAAATCTCGCTCCTGCGCAGACTCGAATCAAGCAATGACAGGTTTTTCTTCCGGCCGAACTCGAAACTTGTTCACGTGTGTTCATTCGTGCGGATTAGGTACGAAAACCATTACAGCAGCCCTATGAAGTCGATTTCACATGAGTTCCCGGCACAATAGAATCTTCGAGACTGACCGACTTGGTCGCGAACATACTGTCAGCATCGATCACTTCACAGCTACGTACCCTGATAATACATTACGGCTCGATGACATGAGGGCCCATGTTAATCCTGCACTACCTGCTTATGGCACTTCCGTGCCACATCAGGATCTGTTACTGACGTAGCCTGCTACAAATACAGATGAGGCCATAGCCTCGCACGCTTGACGTCACCCGGTTTGTGCGGCTGCGACTTCCAATGATAATATTGTCTCACGATCAGGTTGGCAGCTCACGCCAATAAACCCGCGGGCAAAAGAGGCTCTCCTCCACTTTCCGGTCGGGGAATCGTTTGCTTAACACGTTTTCTTGAATAGGTCAAGTGAATTCCCAATAAATGCACTCAGAGATAATAGCTTTTGCTTCAGCATGGTTTGCCACACGACATTAGTTAACGGGATATTCTGGTCACGTCCATTGCAGCGGCTATACTGGTTTCTCGACCTTTTTTGTTTCAACGTACCTTGCTGGTCCAATGGAATCAGTAGAACTTGAACACTACCATTCGCACTCTGGTTCTGCCTTATCTCCTTGGTTTCTTATCGCCGACGAACTTACCGATATTACACCGGCTAACGGCTACCAGAAGCTGGACGTTGTTTGTGCGGCATATCAGTATGACGAGACAAACAACCGGAGTTAATGACAGTGAATCTGTTTTACTATCAACCACTGATCTACGGCTTCTGCTTACCACTGATTTCGACCGTCAGCTTCATACAGCACAGCTACGTCTACGTATTTTGCATACTTTCACGTGCACGAATACCGTTTACATGCTTTCACCTCCTTAACATCATTGGGGAGCTCTCAATGCATTCTAATGCGGGGCTGCTCCAGTGACCTTGATGGTGATGAGAAAATGATGGCTTTCTAGAAACCGTTTCAGATTTATTTCTTTACAACCTTTTGGGCACTGGGTCAAGACCTCATCATTTTATTCGGCTGCGAACATTTAACCGAAATGACTTCTTTGAGGTTTCCGCGATCCTCGTTTTTGAATGACTTTGATTTCCGGTCAGCCGCCTACTGAACGAGCACTCAGTTTGCTTTCCGTTTCACCGTAGCTCTTGTTTTGGTACAGTTTTGGTTACAGGATATACGGAATAAACCCTCATTTGTCCCCGACTCGAGCCTTCTCCATTCGTTAGGTAGAGAGGATATCGTTGGTAATTCTCTGTGAGACCGGATAGAAAACATGTTCGCAAGCGGTGCTCGAAAGATTTCTATGATATCATGGCTTTATGAGATACCTAATTTCGGTCATCAAGTAAATGGACAACTAGAATAAATCGAGAAGTAAGATAATGTTGACGAAACCATTGTAATGGGGGTCTCAGTCTTGAAGACGCTCTACTGACTCGCCAACACTTTTCCTTTTTGGAGGTTGCCTGTACCGGTAGGATGGAGTTTCCAAAGGTGCACATTCGTTAGTCTCTTTTAAGTGATCAGACCACCGGCGGGGCAATAGTTCAACGTTGAAGTTTTCACTTCCACTTCTCACAGCTGAGATTCTGGACGTGTCCAGCCACACATCCAGTGAAAGTCAGTGCTCCTGATTTGTTTTTGGCGAATGAGAAGGCCGCACCCGTAGTTGGTTCTTGTGCCGAATACAGATAATACCTGTGACGGTAGATTCACACAGCACGCATCCTAATCACAGTTCGTTGGTATCGTCCTTCCGGATGAGATGTTCTACCCAATGACCTCTTGCATGAACTGATGATCTCAAACCAAATGCACCGATTTTACGCCTTTTAGGTGGCGAACGTGATATTTCGATAGTCGGCACTATTGCCAAATGGATAGCACTAGGGATCGTCGAGTCCGGGCCCCTACATCAGGTCGACCCTCAGGCGCCTAAATAATAATAATAATGATAACAATAATAATAACGGTATATTTCTCGGCTATGGTCGAGACACACACGCAGGCGCATGATCATGGTGTACAGCGTTACTCAGTAGAATGAAATAACCACAAACTTTAGGTATAAAAGTCAAAAGTGCCAGCTGTAGAAAAACATAGCCAGCGATAGTAAATATGGATCACTCTAGTAATGGTTTCCGCGCCAATTTTGAACCGGTTTCGGTTTCGCGCTGGGCGGTGACGCACAGCGGGGGTATCATATAGGTCGTTCATTCGTGCTGCTAGAGGTGCATTATCAACGAAAATGATGCAAGTCATGAAAAATGGCGGTTTACCGGGTATCTGCGAACAGTGAAGTTTCAAATATGAAGAAAAAGAGATTGTATGGCAGTACACTCGGGGAAATTGATGCATTCGAAGGGAATAGCGAACCATAAAGCCGATGCAAACCCTGAATGTCGGTTCTACTGGGGTACAAGAAAAGAAATGAGTTATGAAACGAGGAGACATGAAACCAATTTTATGAATGTACATTTTTGTGCTTTGGTGAATGTGCAAATAACAAAGGTCCATTTGAGGGTGAGTAATATTTCAGGATCAGTAACTTGTACCATTCAGAAGTGTGAAAGTGCAACTGGAGGGCCCTGGAAAATTGGAGGATCAACTTCCAGCCGGACACGGATCGAGGGAAAACTGGACTGTTGCAACAGATACCAAGGTGGAAAATCTCCACATTGACTTGGGCAATATTATGCTGTTTCACTGACAAATATATATACATTGACGCATTGAGCCTCCGTTGTATTCAGCGTCATGACTGGTAATGTACTACATTCTATGGGTAAATTTCGTCTGGCGGGGTGAAGGATATGTGTTGGTCAATCAGTCCAGTGTGGCGAGATCTGACGGATGTAAATGACGACTGGTATATTAGCAGGTTGCGATTGAACCGTTACTTGTGTTGGCTATAATGTTGATATCAGCAAGAGTGGTTTTGTGTTGGAAAACTTAATTAATACGATAGGCAGTTGGGGGTATTTTCTGCCGCATGGCTTGCTCGCGGTCCCAGATGATATGAAAGGTCCCACTTGGGTTCCCGTCGGTACGACTCATAGTGGCATCTTCGGTTATTCGGTTTGGCGACTGAGAAATTGGGAGGCGACGAACCTGAAATAAATAGGGATTACAGTCTGGACGTGGTTCCAGCTGTGGGTTAGGGTAATATATGACGACAACAGTAATGAACTGGTTGGGTTTATGTGAATGGGGCAAAGATAAAGTTCATTTAAGCGGTCAATGGCACCTACTACACGTTCTGGGCGGAGTAGGCTCGCCGGGGACTGAGCTATAATGCTGCAGGCTAGCAGAGTTGCGTCCAAGGGTTGGTTCGCAAGCTGATGTGGCAGTGTTGGGATACTAAGAAAAACCTAGAGCTTTAAGGTTAAAAGGATCATAAAATGGCAACCCTCGATCTAGTTTGCTTACACAGTCTGCAGTTCAGCACCGGAGCGGTAAGGTGGGTTTGAAGGAACAATGAGGGTTAATGACACTGGTACCCTGCTAGCATAGCACTATATTTGTTACGGTCTCTTCCGGCATAGTGGTTACTCCATATTGAATGGTTCCTGAGGGGCCCTAAAGTGGAAAAAACTATGATGGTGTCGGTGATGAGGCACTAAAGGAAATTGGTCTCGTGCCGAGAAACAGCCGTAAGTTCTTCCACGCACATACTCGATGGTGCTTGTGTGCTGAGAATATACCAATGCCAGGTGTATAGAGTCACGTTAGCAAAAACTTTTGAATGACTTCCACATTTATCGTCTCCACTCGGGACTCAAGGAGAGTTGGCCTAAAAGTGTCAATCAGTGGTTCTTTCTGATCATTTTCTTATGGGTGGCAGGGTGCTGAACGAATATTTTTAATTTGATTGTCACGACAAAATCCACTGAAGAGTGCTGCTGTGAAATGCGAGCCGTTGTCGGCCACAAAGATGTGTGATAACCCGTGTTATGCAAAAACGTGCCGAAGGCAGCTCAGAGTGTGGTCCACCGTTGGCGATAGCACAGGACATATCTAAGGCCACTTCGAGTACGTATCTATCAGGTCGGTTTAGGATTTTCCATCAATTGGTTCAGCATAGTCAATAGGTAATTTTGACCAAGGGCTTTGAGGCACAGGCTAGGGAATTGGGTTTTCTCGGTCAGGAAGCTCAGCTGCTTCCTAGCGGCAGGAAAGTAGCCTAACCGTCCGTTTGATATCCGAACCCATAAACGGCCAATAAGCGAGGCCGCTTGCCAGTTCCTCCACTCGGCCCAAGCCTGTGCGATCTGCGTGAAATTGTTTTAAAACATTTTGTCAGAGAAAAGCCGGAATATTAACTCTGTCTGAGGACATCTGACACGAATCAAAAGCCGACAATGATATGAGTCAGCGGAATAACCGATTTGGTTTATTTGAAGGAGCACTCCACAGCCACTTATTGCGTGCCCGTTGGATCGCTTGGTGAACCACAGGTTCGCCAACGGAATGATGGGGGATCTCATCCACTGTGGTAGGGATCCCGAGTGGTGTCAACGATGACTTGACCTAAAACTTTCTCGACAGTAACAGCTGCAATCACTACGTCCTCCGGATATACTGGCTGAGGTTTCGGTAACCTTGGCTGGCCGTCTGCCTGACAGAAGTCCTGTGTGAGTAGACACCGAATGTTAAATTTTAGCCATGAAAGATGATAGCCCATAGCTGCGGCCTGTTGGCAGAATGTACGGGGATACCCTTTTTCGTTCCAAAGATGGCCAGCAAGGGTTTGCGGCCAGTGAGCACGGTGAACTTGCGCCCACAAATGAACTTATCGATCTACTGATGGTGAAGGTGATAGCGAGCGTATATTCTCGGGTTTACCTATAGTACCCTTCAGCTGGCTTCAGAATGCAAGAGGCTTGCACGATAGGCCTCTCAGTCCCATGTTGCAACTCACGGGCTATGACTGCACTAATCCCATAATTCGAAGAGTAGGCCGAAATGAGAGTCTAGATGCTGAGATCAAAGCGCCTCAGCAATGCTTGGGAATCCAGTATAGTCCTGAAGTTCTCAAAAGCTTTCTGGCCCAGGTCCGACCAAACCCCGTTTGGTGTCTTAACAGAGTCTCCGCTGGGCACGCGAGAACTACCCATTGTTGGAAAAGAAGCTATAATGACCGATCGTGCACAAGAAGGGCCGCAAAGCAGCTACGTCTTTTGGAGGCCTTAGTTCATGGATTGCACGGAAGTTGTCAGGGTCCGGATCTTGACCGCGCTCACCAAAAACAAAACCAAGATACTTAAGGTAATTCTTTAGAAAATGACTCTTATCTGGTGACAATCTGAACCCATAATCTTGGACTCGATAGGGATACTCGGTCAAAGGTTAATTCATCTAGATACGCCGCGGCACCTGCTGGACCGGAGATCATGGAGCTCGTCACTTGCTGAAATGTGGCTGGGGCTCTCTTCACGCTGAAATGTAGACGGGTGTATTGGAACGAGCCCCGATGTTTACCGATGGTGAAGAGCTCCTGGGATTCTGGTTAAACAGGAGCTTAAAAACCAGCGTCTAGCAAAGCGGTGTAGGCAGTTTAGGATGGGGAAGATGCCTTCAGGCAAAGACAGTGGACGGCCATACCGAAGGCCCTCTTAAAAAGCTCCAGAGAACAGCTCCACAATGGCTGACGACGAGTCGGACGGCTGAGGATGACCGTGGAGGTAGTTTCAAATGCCTCGTATTGGCATATATGAAGGGTGTAAACAGGAAATCCAATTCAGACCAAGAAGATCGAGGTTCGTGTTGCAGTGACGATAAAACCATTCACCTTCCATGTCTCGGAACGTCACGGTGCACCGTAAGGAAGCTATAGATTCCACAAACCCAGCACAAGCACTAGTGGCTGTGTTAGCCGTCTTTCCGAGTAGAGGGTGATCGACTAATTGACACGGCTTCATGTAGACGAAGGTGCTATCCAAGACCTTGTGTAACTGGGGTCGGACGGGATGATCTTTAATTTTTACATCGGTGAACTGCAGTGGAACGATTATTTTCTCTGAAGGCGGGCTACGAGGCCTTGCGACTGAACAAATGGTTTATTGCGCACAATACCGAGTCGCCTTATGATTACTTAGGTCAACCGATGTCTGTGTGGGTCTCACGACAGTACCCGTCTCTGTGACCAACTTTCTACATCTCGAGTAACGAATTCGAGGGAGGGGACAAAGTCGATGGAAATGCCAAGATCAGCAGGGCTTTCTCGGAGGAAGATGGCAGTTGTCACTGAGAGGCGGAGACGGTCATGACCGCAATAGAGAATTTTTACGTTAAGTAATCGTGTGAATAACTTACAGGTGATGACCCTGTTTTGGATCACGGCTGACTCGGGCTTTAAGTTGGCAATGTGCTCGCACCCATCGGTCAACTTTCGAAGCCTAATTTAAGCTTCCTCGACGATCCTTTCGAGGGCACGGACCTCATCGTCCTCCAAAGTAGTTGCTTGAAGGCCAAAGATGAAACCAGGACGGAGGAGTTGATCTTCTGTTGGAGGCTCCAAACCGAACTGTTCACATTTTCTGTGAACCAAACCATTGTATGCCACGAAATCGTCGGAATTTTCCTTTACTAACTGGAGGCACTTAAATGAAACGTTCGGTATAGAAGCTGTCTGGCCGAATATTTCCTCGGAGTCAGCTCCGTATCACTAAAACATAACCATCGGGGGTGAGACGGGGGGACGTAACAGGTACGTATGACATGCTTAGGGGGTCCACCCTCCGTAGCAAACAAACCTTGGTTTCTTAATACTGGGAAGCAGCCGATACGTTAAAAATACTCTCATGGCTATTTTACCAGGATTCAAATGTGATTCCCGCCCACGGGTTATGACGGAAATCGGGAATGTACATCGTGATAAGCCGCGCTCAAGTCGGCGGTTGAGAAGGGTCCAGCATTTGCCAGTCTTGCAGACAGGAGACTCATCAAGCGCATTTGTGCCCTCAGCATGTCTTTCAAGTCGGTGTCCGTAGGGCTCGCATTCGCCGTGAGTCAGTATTCCCATAGCCAAATATGTTGCATCTTTCACAAAATACTTTGAAGTTTGCGATACTTTATCCAACCACCCTTGTGATGGAGTCTCATGTATAATTAGGACTTTTACCTGTGCAACAACTTTTCTTTGGATCGCAGAACAAGATCGCCAATATAAGCACAGCAGTCAATGTTAGCAATTCCACTAGAATGAATAAGAACGCAGGCCTGTGAGTCGAACGAAGAAAGTTTATTGTTTTACTGGACACGCTGATCGCGCGATTCGGGAAGCAAAGAACTCGGCTGCTTGTAAGGGTCCTGCTAGGATAGAACCGATTGGGCCTGGAAATCGGTGAGCAGCAGCAGATCGGGGCGAAGTGACAAGGATTTCACCACTAAATCATGGAGCAACAAGACGCAAAATTTCAACTAGAAAATAAACGGGTTATTAGAACAAACTGAAAAGTAGGATAATGTTGAGGAAAATAATACCACTGTTGTAATAAGTGCCTTGGTCTCTGGTAAACTGTACTGTCTCCACATCAATGACACTACTATGATGATGACAGTGTTGCAATTCGTGAGTCGCAAGCGACGCATGATGGCCAGAGTCCATCAGCGGGCCCCCACACGAGGTGATTATCTTTAAATCTAACGAGAAACCTTTACCTTTGCAGTAAAGGAAAGGCTTCTGAGTTCGCAGGAGCCCCAGTGCAACCAGTTAATTTCAGACAACCGAACACTTTGCCCGCTGTCTTTGATTGTCGTCTCCGAGTAATAAATCAGTCAGAAATGATAAGCGAAAGGCGGAATACCGAAGAGGAAATTAGAGAACTGAAAATAGTATCGCCAATTCGGCAAAGGTAGTTTCTGGATACTAGGGCGTCAGTGATTGCGGCTCATAGCCAATAGTAAAAACCATCGCTGAGCTGCTTCATGAAGGGCTTTTCGATATAGTAATGTGGTTACCCCGAAAAACAAAGAAAACGGGTTTGGCAAGATAGAGCGTGTGTGGTTTTGGGTGCCACCTATGTATCAACCGTTTCATCCGAAGTGCGGTGAGGGACCTTGAGAACATCAATAACACTCCGATTTCACGTAAAGCATAAGCCAGCATGATGAAGGTTCGCAGATGAAACTGAACCCCTTAGGTTGTCATACCCAAATGACTCACTATCACGGAATTACCAGAATCTGTGAGTGGAACCCTGACGCAGGCAGAAGAGACTTTTTCGTGACCTGCGGTTGGTTATGTAGCCCTCAAATTAGGCCCATTCACGACCACATGTTGATCGCGACCTCCATGGGTAATATGGTCACATTTGTCTTCATAAGAAACACGATTGATACGCTGTATTCATACGTTCGTTCTACAGATCCCCTGAAAGCAGTAGAGAATAACAAGCGACATTCTCCGGGAAGCAAGAATGACCAACCAACGGAGAAATCTTTTGCACACGTAGACCTCAATTTTTATATAATAAGTTTATTTTGATTCATGCAGAACGGGCTTTATCCATAGATACAACTATAGATGTTCCTATCAAAAGAGCGTTGAGCCTGCTACTCAACGTAATTTTAGTATCACTATTATTCCTATCTTTAAAAGACAAAACGTCGTGAAGCATTTCGGTGCTCACAGGCCCAGACAGCGCAAGTGCTCCCCAGGGGTCACTTTATACCAACTTCATGCGGATCAAGTTTTTTCAGTTGGATGCAGTGAGGTACCCGCATGTGAGCCTCGCCACCGTCCGTCCCTGACTATTGGTACAGGATGGAGATTTGCGCCAGTCAATCCATAGTAGACTTTCATTCATTCAACAATCGAGTAGACGTATCGATGTGTTAGTGGAGCATCGGGCCACAGATTGTCTAACGAAGATGTTGGGGGAAAATGTCCGCTGCAGCTGTGCAGCGGTTAGCCATCCCACCAATGTGGGGCGCGTTTAAGTCACCTAGGACAAGACAATGTCCATCGGTGGCCCAGCTCCGAGTGAAATCCAACATATTCAATTGCCCTGCGGCCACTCTCCTATAGAACGGATCTAGCCCCAAGCATCCGCAACTGACCAGTTTTGCAGTACATCGCAGCTCTCCGTCAGGCCCTTCAGGGTCCACGAAGGGGTTTAGAAGTAGTACTGAGACCCCGCCTCTAAGGTTACTCATTGAGCCAACTCCACTCCCAAGCCACTTCCGGTTCATGCGCAAAACATTAACCCGGAAGAGATACTTTCACATCTGGAACCCCCCAGTCACCCAGGTTTTGGCGAGATTTATGATGGCAGGTCTTCTAGCTGTTGCAAGTGACTCGAGCTCATCACGTTTGTTAAGTAACCCATGGAGGCTACCAGGAGCTGCTGCCGCTCGACCCTTTATGAATCTGTTGGGCCTTCTACCCCAAGATATCTGAGGCCAGGGGCTGCTGAGTGAGTGACCACGTTAACAGCGATCTCCTTTTCATTGCACGGAAATCCTGAATATACAGGTAGATCCCACCTTTTTAAAGCATTTCCACGATTCAGTAAGAGCTTGCCCGTGCTTTTGCCTATCCGACGGAACAAAATCTTTGGTAAAATGCCTTTTTTGCCCTTGAAGGTCCAAGAAAACCTTATTAGTGCTTTAGCTTGCCCCCGGTAGGGAGAACAACCTTAGTTAGTCAAGACAGTTAGTCTTCCCGACGTTCACCCTAGCGGAAACCTGCGTCAACACGAAATGAATCATCTGAGCTAATTCCGCTCTAAGCAACCAATTTCCCGAAGACAACTGAGGTTTGATGAAAGTCTGTCTCTGTCGCCCCGGCTGGACAACCGGGGTAGCTTACGGCAGGTAGGCGGCGTCAAAACATTTCTCACTTTTGCTGCTCTTCCTTGCAACTGGTTCAGCATCAGACATAGATGCAATCCTCACACATGTGGTAACACAGACTGAACACGGCAGTGGAAGCGTGTCAGAGCGCAGGCCAGTTCTTTTCTCATTTAGCCGGGAGGATGGAGCGGCCTTAGCATGTCCCGGTTAGTAAGGCACTCTGTGCTACGAACCCCTAACGAGTATCGATTGGTCGGTAAAGCACAAATCTCAGTTTCTCGCTCTATAACAGGTTTTCGATCCCAGGACAACTCACAGGCTCAAGGAAGAACACGGAAGACAGGAATTCCAGCTCAACCGTGTTTTGGGAGTTGGGACAAAATCCACTGTACATTGCAATGCCGCTGCTTAAACACAAACCGCGCAACTCGAAAGATTTAAACAGCACAGCGCAAGCCGGCGAAGGCGAGTTGTACAGTTTTCGCCCAAAGTACGACCTCGAGTTTTTCCATTTAAAGTAGATATCAAATATCTCCAAAAGGGCTCAAGGTAGGTAAAAACGGACTGAAGATTCGAATTTCTTGACATTGATTTACACGCAAAAGTACCTCCTCAACACTCTGGTCTGGGGCGAAGAGAAACCCAACGGGTAGCGCAGTATCCGAGGGCGCAACACATTTTGTACGTGAGCGTAGCACACAGCCAACAGGGGCGCCCAGATGAGGTCCACCTGGGCCCCGGATAGGCAAGCGCCGGGCTTATGATAGGCGGTTCCGTAGAAGAAGATAGGCAAAGCTACTTAAGGTCATATGAACCCCAGATGAACTCAGCACACAACCCGATTTTTTCTGCTGATTGGAGCCGCCTTTTGCTTTCAATCCCTCAAAGTTTGTTCTGTATATTTTTCATTTATTTCGGTACCAAATTCTTATTTGAACTGGCCCAGTAGTTGTCCAGTTATAAATGAAAGTAGAACTCACCAATAATAATAACCGTGATGGATCTAATAAGATCATTAGAGCCTAACTGTTTCAGGATAACTTATGTAACTGGGAAATGTATATAATAGTAACAATCAGGAATTTTCATTTGTTCCCATAGGGGTTGGTCCAAATGCCATATGCTTTGCCCAGCCTTAGCCCAATATAGCCCAGAGTTAGCCTTTACAGCCATTTTTATCCGGCGTAAGCCCGAATTAGAGCCGGGGAATCTATACATTACCCAAGTAGCACGTGGTGCCTCGGCATAAGGTCCAAAGATGCAGCACATATTTTACCCTCAGATATCGCACCCAGTGGGCCCTGGATTGCAAGGCACTGCATCCTGCTGTGCAGCATTGCACTACTGTAGCATATAGTTCTACCCTCGTAGCGGAATCTTTCTGATATATCCGAATAGGAAAACGATGGCACTGGAGAAATTTATCGAGGCTTTCAGCCTTCCTTCAGGTAATTAAGCACGCATTTTTTGCATCTGCTTTGTCCCCGGCAGCCATGTCGACATGAAACCCACTGAGTGCCCCAAAGTACTATAAAATTAATTCCCCACTCTCAGAGTAGATCCACTGAGCAGCGGTCGAGATACGGCCTTTTTCGCTTCAGGTCGGTTCCATTCAGCTCCCGAAAATTATCGGCAGTCTTCCACGCCTTCCAGTTTCTTGCAACTTTGATCTGCCCGATCCCTGCATCCACCTTATGGAGAGTTGTTTGTCCGGTTCATTTCAGTTTGTTCAGGACGAAAGTGGTTGAGGCCAATCATGCTTTCAGATCGTTGTGTTTTCGGCAAGTTGATTCGCTCCAAAAACTGCTCGCCGAATGTTTGACCCATGGAGCGAGATTAGCCAGGAAGTATCAAATTAACGGACATAAATACAATGACCAAGATACCAAAAGCTCATTAACTCACCTCTCTTTCGTACAACTGCTTCTGTGAAAACTGTGTATCACCCTATATCGGGGGGTTCTTCAAAGTTGGTGCACTTCTGCATTAAGAGGCGTCTTCTGACAGTCCAGTCCACGTAATCACAAACCCATTTTTGAAGAACTTATCTTTCATTACCATTTCTGAGTTCGCCCACCGTGGCTTTAATTTGCCCCTGGGGCTGAAACCAGGGGCCAAAAGGCAAAAACCACCTGACTATATGCGGCAAGCCCTTCACGTTCTCCAAAGCTTTCGGTAAGTCACCCCCGTCTCTATGATAAGCCAAATAGAGTCCATTAGGAACTTAGTGTACTAATCACTCTATACGGCACAACAATTTAGCGTCAGCACTATCTAAGGAGAAGTTGGCATGCAAGGACAGGCGAAGGAGCAAGCTTAAATGAGAGGTTAAACGGTTTATACAGTAAAAACCAAAATGGAGCAAAAGTGTGTGATACAAACTCACAATCGTCCACCACTCTTGTAGCCGGAATGTGAGCTCTAAAGAACTAATGTTTGGAGATATGTTCGGTCCGGAATGGTCTAATAACCGTTCGTCCAGTCGGTAACGATGGCTTCAGATGGACGCCAAGCGACTGCTTTGAGGCTTCTATGGTGTTCTTCTCTTCTCACAGATAGACATAGTTGATGTGGTTCTCTAGCCTTTAAAATCTGGAGGCGAGACTCGGCCAGAATGGGAGTGGAGTAAGCTTCGAGCTGGGTTAGCACAAAACAGGCTGTAAATAACCAACAGGGAATTTTCTGCTTTATAGTGGACGAAAAAGTCCTCAGAGTGTACGCAATCGAGGTAAAATGATAGCACACGGTCCACGGTGTTTACAGCTTATCTTGTTCAAGTTTTGTTATTTACCTTAGCACCCACCGGCGGAACCAGTGGTACTAGATGATCAAGCAACTAGTCGTTAATAAACTGGCTTACGCGCCATAGGTTTCACTCGCATCTGCGGTCTGGCTCTGGGCTGGTAACGAGACGTTCTTTGGCCCACACTAGTTTGCAAGACAATAATCGAACCCCTTTGCGACCGAGGGATTCGAACCCAGTGCTCGAGATCCAAAGAGGATCACTGATGCGTGTGACTGCACTGAATAGTTCCGTGATGCTGGCGAATGCGAAAGCCTAACCAGCCATCTTGAGGCCGACACATTCTGGTTATGAGTACTGTTACCCAAACTCTTCTGCCTCTAATCAAAAGCATGCTACGGAGGTACCACTCAAACACTGAATTACTGTAGTTTATGCCCCATCCACCGTTACAACAGACCGGAGCAGTCAGTTCCAATGGACTCCATTCCGTGACTTCACTAAACTGCTTGGCTATGAACATATCACGACGGCTGCGTGCCCTCCTCCTTACAGAGGCATGGTTAAGCGCCTGAACCGTCAGCCAAAAGCAGAACTGATGTCACGGCCGAACTCAAGTCGCTGGAGCCACTATCAGCCACTCTTTCTCTTGAGTCTTCGATGATCATACAAGGATGGCCTCCCAAGCAAGTTTGTCTTCTACGTGGGTATATTTAACCCAGCTTCGACGACACTACCGGTCTGCCCCAATTTGCTCACCAAATTGGTGACTATGTGCCCCGTCTTAGCCCAACACCCACTGGCTCATCATTGGCACCCGCTTTTGTACATAATGGCTTGCACGGGTCACCATTCGATGCTGCAAGCAAGCCGCTCCATCCACCGAGCGGCGGTCCATTTAAGGTGCTTAGACGAGCAGACATGTATTTCTTCTTTCAGAGAGGTTATAAGCAAGACACTGTTTCCGTTGACAGACTGGAACCCGCGAATTTTGACACAATTCCTCCAACGGCAGCACCGACACCACCGCCATCCGTGGACACTACTAACAATTTCCGGTGACAATCCAAGCTCCGCCACCACATCGGACACCAAACTACATCTACCAGTGTCACCAACACGACAAGCAGCCCTATACCTAGCCGTTCTGGCATGAACTCTCGACATCCCATCGGACTTCAAAAATTAGTTATTTGAACTTTTCTTTCGCTAACTTGTATTCTGTTTCTACTTTGCTATCGACTGTTCATTTTGAACAACAAACGCTCCGGCCTGAGAGTTTTGTGTTTATGCTCAGATCTGAGACTTTTTCCATCACATTCATCTTTCCTTGGTTTACCATTACCTTGATGTGCTGACTTTTCATTGCACACAACAACACATAATTTTCAACCCCTTCCCCCCGTTGCACAATTCAAAAGGGCTTCCAATGAATAGTTATACGGTTGAGCTTCTACGTGAGAATATTTGAACTGGTGCCGGGACCCCGATCATTGGGGAGCGAGTTTTGAAAATGGCTGAATTGATCCGCTAGCGGTAACGTAGAATACAAAGTATTTGCTGGGTTTTCCTTGATTTTCTTGTAATATTTATGGCACAAAAAATTACACTTGGTTCACCCTGTGAAAGTATTTCCATAAAAGTTTGTTACTATTCATGTATACCGGACCATAAAATTGAAATATAGCGGCCATTCTTGTCTGTTATTGACCAAAAGATTTTGGAGTGATGAGAAACTTTTGGATGTTCCCTTATCATTATTTGGGCGATGGTCGTTGCTTCACACAGCGCCAGCGACACGGTTTCGGCGGAAACCGGCCGTCCTTGGTAGTGGGCACTCAGAAGGGTCAGTTGATGGTTGAAACACTCAAATAACTACTGAAGTTCCCCTTCGAACCTGTAATACCACGTGACATAGATGTGTCCATCCGGTGAATTTCAATATAAAGGGTCACTACTAGAACACTGTCAGAGTTTAATTTTATGCCCGCTGACAAACAGTTGGCACAAATACTTCGATATGCCACGGTTGAAGATACATCAGATAAGTGCGCCCACATTTTATGGCAGAACATAAGCTATAGCCTTGGAACCACAGTTTCGTGGCAGAAATCGGACATATATTGTGCGAGGGGTTCCTGTCCATTGTCTCAAATGAGCCATTCTATACAACATTTCGATAAACTTGACTACAGTTTCCCCGGAATTGTGGCTGATAGACTGACGTTCGACGGAAGTAGGCTGTCTTATCTCTTCCCTGGTGACATTTTCAGCCCTACCCTCTTTAACCAGCTCTGTTTTGCCAGTCGATAGCAAAGTCTTTGTGTTCCTCAGTCTTAGCGCCGAAGGCTAATTGTGAAGGGTAGCACCGTGCGCACACTGCACGTAAGCTTGTCTTGGTAAACATATATACACATGACATGCCTCAAATGCTCTGCTACCACTGGAAGCCACTATGAGAAGAGGGGCTAGACCATGTACAGCGTCAGCTTAGTAAGCCTATGAGAGCCAGCCCGGATAGCCCTGCAGTCAAGGCATTGGGTTGACCATCGTTCACCATGGGCTGGTGTCCCAGATGGTGCCCGCTGGATATGCGATTCTATTGGTTCCTGACGAGGATGAAGCAGCCGCATATTGCCTATACGGTTTTCAATGGTTTGAACATTCCCCTTTTCATGAAGAATACATACTGCGTAAAAAAATCTCCTACCATCCATATATGTGGTTCTGGTCATCAGTCAGAGTTTCTCTTTTGCTGCGAGGTCATTAAAACCAGCGAAGCCCATTTTAACTAAGTCTCTGTGTTTTACCTTTCAATCATCAATGACGAAGTACATTTGGTAAAGCATTCCGTATCCATAGAATTGTGTGAACGAAAGTGCGGACGTATTTTACTCTGTCTTACCTCAAAAAGATCGAGGTTGTCTTCGAGGCTGGTAAGAAGTACTTTTCTAGATTGTGCCACTCACTTAACCTCAGTACAAGAAAGACTCACGCAAATTTTTGCCCCTAAGTTAAACCAACATGAGACGATTGCGCGGGTGAAAACCAGGACTCGCGACAACGGACTAATATGCTGGTTCTTCAGTCAAGGTCTGAAGAACGTGAGCAACAGTACTCATAAACGGAATGTGCCAGCCCCGATGGGACTGGCTTAGATTTCTCACTTTTCGTGTTATGCTGATATGGTGGCTGTGGCTAGTGAGACTAAGTTTCGGCTTGATTTACAGCCACAGACATCTGGATAGCCGCAAAAGGAAACGACGGTTAAATATGGCATTGTGATTTATCTTCTGGTTCCAAACCCTCTTTGCAACAGGCACTTCTGACTTTCGTAACCTATTCACTAGGGCTGTCGACAGCGGGCAGGCATTAGTCCTTATCTGCCTTGATCGGTCGGGGGCTTCTACCGTGTTCTGCACCCACTCCTCGTTGCCAAATTGCGTTATCTTTTCATTACTTACCCACTATTTTCTTCGTTGCAATCCTGCCCCACTCACAGCTTCCAGGTGATCCGCTTCAACGGCCATGCCTTTAACCCACAAACTGGCAAAAGTGACGTTATATAGGGCAGCTTACAGTGTCCCTTCCTGCTTCCAAGGCATACCAATGACGCTCTGGTTATGGGACTCCGTGGCACGCCGCTTGTATTTGCGGAAGATGTTAGGTTAGTCCACTCTTTCAATTCTGTTCATGCTAACTCTACATAGCAACATTTTACGAGCCTTTTCGCACTTGGCCATTCGTGTCGTTCCTAGATGATGACTTTCCCCACCGGTGAGTGTGAGGTACTAACCTAAAATCCACTGGCTTTCTGACCCTCTGTGGGTTTCAAACTCCCTGTCAACCTACCATTCGTTATTTGATCTTCATCTACTCTAGCTTTCTCAGCTTCTGTGATCAGCAAAAAAAATTCCACGGCAGGTCTTTACTTGAAAACAGCCCTATATCCTTTTGTTACATGCCAAATTCTGCCAGACTTGTGCCAGAGGGCGTACAAAGGTGTTTTATCAAACAGGTGCCTTAGTTGGTCCATGTCATTAAGATGTAGAGAACGGTGCAAACGTCTGAGTCTCAACCCACCCAGTCTCCGCCGCTTAGGACTAAACTTAGTCTCCTTAAATAGCTTGGTCCACAACCGGTCTTTTTTCGTCGAACCTTCAACCCTGTACTGTGGAAACTTTTACCCACCTTGGCATGGGTCTCTTACTATCCCTTCTACTATGGCTAAGTCGGCATTCCGGTCACGTTTTTTCTTCCCCTCCTGCACTAATTCCTGGACGGCATCGCCCGTCATCTTTATCCGAGCAACTCAGACCAAGTCCAAACCCTTATAGGTGCCCACTACATATCGTAAAGTTACTGGCGCAATTTAGTTATCTAATGTGTGCATAACTGAAGATAAATTACACTAGAGAGGCCTCGATTTTTTAGTTCGGCCGGCTCCTTCGAAAACCCTGAGTCTACCGACCGCGGTCACGAATAAAGGCAAGCAATCCCATCTCTGTGGCAGGATTCCTGATGCCTAAATATTAGTAGCCATTCCACTACTGTGTAAAAGGGGTTGGAACACCATTGATTTCCCAAACTCTGCTTTTTCTTTTCTGCAGTAGTCTCAGACACCCTTATGCTTTGTTCTCTCATGGTTTCGACTTGCCTTCGTTAACCGTTTATCCAGGTCAGCAGCATGCCCTGACTCCAGTTCTCTGTTTGGCTTCCCTCTCCAGCTCTCCGCTCATGAGAATTTTACCCTCAGTTCTGGTCAGCAGCCTTGGTACGGCGGCTGGCATCCCCGTTATATACGCACCTGGATGACACCGCGGCATAATCGTCTAACAATGCCTGCTTCCACTGGCCCTGCCTTCCGACTTCCGTCGCTAACCAGCCACCTGAACTCGTGCCGTGTACCTGCGTTGTTGAACTGCGCCTTCAATGCACAGTTTTCATTGACCATTTGCACTAACTCTAGCAGCGCAAGACGTGGTCACATCCACGGCCTTGGCCGGCGCCCATCGGATGCGCTGGAAGTCTGCAACCATGTGGGGCGTAACTAGTCAGGCGAATCACACATGTTTTCACCTCGCGAAGTGCTTTACGGATTAAGAGCCCAGAGCACCGTCAGCTCCAACTGCCAGTGCTGACAGCAGAAACCCCGCTCTCATTGTCACAACAATGCCCTATTCAAAACAACCGTTTGCGGGTCGCAAGATTCCACAGACAGTTTTTTAACGTTGGGCTCACTTACTCACCTTCCACTGCTCTAATCCCTTCTCCTTTTCGCCTTTCGCATGGACTCCTAACCACTTCGCCCGTATTGCCACCACCACCAGTCCGCAAACGCAAGCACACCCAACCACTTTGCCCGTATTGCCACTGTAATCGTTCGGCCACCCCATGTACATCCAGCCATTTTGTCAGTACACTGATGGTTTTCCGTCACCAGCCCCATCCATGCTCAATCCCCATGTTCGAACTCGCCATTCCATCTTGGCACAACTTTCGGCCACATTTACTATCCGTTCATCATCACCACAAATTCTTCGCCCCGCCTTGCAAACACATCCCGGTCTTTTCGTCAGCTGGTGCTTCGATTGGCTCCCGTCGGCCCGCACAATTCGTACAACTGCCCGCTGGCATGTAGCTCCCCAGCTCTATGGTACCAACTCCGCTACGCTTATATTTCTCGTGCTCTTTGTTCCAGCGGAGATTCTCTTTTCCAGGTGCTTCCTTTTGTTTCGCCCTTCATCGTACTCCACCCGCAGTAAAATGATCCAATTGTTCATCTCTTATCTGATTCTCCTCATTCAGATTTTCATCTCTCGTTTTGAGTGCTGTTCAGCACATGTATTTTTTCTATGCCCTTCGGGTTGCCTTGCCTCCCTTTATTTCATCTGTCAAAGAGAAAACCCTACGTCGTGAATTTTACTTGGTTTTGAACCGTATGATCTGCCCTCACTTGTCATCTCTGATCTTCCATACACCCACTTCTCCCTTACGTTGTTCGCCGTCACAGCTGCTGCGTCCTTGAATTACAGTCAGTTTCACTTTCCAGTTCTTTTCTAAGCCGAGTCCACACTATTCCGACCACTTAGTGACTATATTTGCTCTGCGTTTCCTCGTCTCCCCCATCGTAATCATCTTACTGCCTCATATCTGCGTCCGTCTCTTAATGTTTCTCTCGTTTCCGACCGTCATCATATGATGCACTTGCACTGGAAAAAAAATTGTTCGATCCCCTCTTGCCTGTCGTCTTTGACCACTTCTTTAAGTTTTCCCCGTTTATGGACTGTTCTTCGCAGCCGTAATCATCTCCGCACCTTCAAGACTGTTTCTTCTCTGCCCACCCACCACGTTCCACCTGTCATAATGAAAACAACACGCCATGGTTCTCTTAAGTAATTATGAACCCCATGGTCTAACGTTACGCGTCCCTTCTGATTACTGCTACTCCCGTGTCCTAGGACCCCACTGTTACACACCTCAGCTTATCTTATCCGCTGATATTCCACATTCCATCGTTATATAGAGCAAATTTTCGCAGCACACTCCGTAGTTCTTCGTCGACCATCACTCTTGCC
Source organism: Fasciola hepatica (assembly GCA_948099385.1). Taxonomy (NCBI): domain Eukaryota; kingdom Metazoa; phylum Platyhelminthes; class Trematoda; order Plagiorchiida; family Fasciolidae; genus Fasciola; species Fasciola hepatica. The sequence continues at coordinate 1,391,511 of CANUEZ040000029.1, read as the reverse complement.
ATCATTACACTGTCTCCCTTGATATGCTGCCATTCTTGAAATATCCAAAACTCACAGCCATCGTATACCGATATCTCTTACACATTCTCCATATCTGACCCACTTTTTGCCCCCAGCATTGCTTGCTCCATGTTTTACATTGAGTTTTGTGAGCTGTTAGCGGCCATTTATCGCAGCGTAGCAAGGCTTCGTTGCTGCCTATTACTTCTCCACGTATACCAATTTATTCTTCATCTTCTCATGTCAGCACGGCTGCTTCAACCGAATTTAAGTCTCCCTCGAGCGCTTTTAGCTACCACCACTTGGATTAGTCAGACCTCCTCATGCGATCTCGACTTACAGAGTTGCCGGGCTTTTAGCTGAATTCGTCATTCGGTCCGTTTGGGCCCTGCATCATTCCTTGGTGTGCATACCTTTACCTCACATTTATTTCTCTTGAGTCCATCTGTCCTATGTTGGTCATCAACTGTCTCACGCTGTCACGAAATTTCCGTCTATGTTATCGCCGGTGACATCTCATCATCTATCTGGCATGCTTTGGGAGTCTCCGGAATAGTCCATCATTACTAAGATGTGTGCCTCAGCGTAGAACCTGTATGAAGTGATCCGATGTACATTTGGTAAGCCACTTCAGGGGCTTTTAAGCTACTGTGTGCCTCAAACTTACCTCTCAAGCTGGGGTTTGGAGGGGCTCTGACATCCCCCACACCCATAGCCACCATCATATTTGCACCTCTAAGATTGTTTTCTCTCTACTTCGGTCCACCATGTTCCAACTTCCATAAACATAACAGCATATCATTATTTTTTACGTAGTTCCAAACCGAATGATCTGAACCTACCTGCCTCTTCTGATCACTGATATCCCCGAGTTCCTGAACTCCACAAATAACCCGCATTTTTTTCCATTTCCTGCCAGCCTCCGTACCAAATGATCATTTTTTTGTTTCGCACAACTCCACTGCAATCTAAGTAATATTTTCCCCCATGAATTGCCCATGTTTTACGGTTCACACATCTCGCCTTCCTTGAATCCCTTTCTTACCGCAGGCTGGTCACATCAATCTCCCCGAACTTCCGATTTCTGCGCTGACCAGCTCCCTTATTTCCCACTTCTATTTCACATTCCCCCTCCAGGTGACAGCCCATTACCATACTGGTGTAAAGAAGGCCCCTGGGCTTCCCCCCCCCAAGGGTAAGGCAGGTGGCGATGTACATGATGGCACTCTGCTTTTTCCTTCTACGCTACCTAATAACTGTTTGTCTCCTTCCTATATTTGTGCGTCCTAACCCCCCCCCTCATCTGCCGGCAGCAAGGCTTCCATTAGTGAATTTCATGGCGTCGTTCAGCTCAACATTGACCCACAAACCGCTGATCTCCCTTCGATCTGTCGGCCCCAACCAGTACCAGCCATACTCAGCTTGACCTGACAACCGAGCTGGCTGCCCCGCCAGATAGGCCTTCTCAGCTTATTTCACGATCCACGGAGTGTCATACCCCCTCCCCCACAATACCGTCTTTCCTGTCTCAAGAAATGCTGAATGCGTTATCCGATTCTACCTCCGGGAGCTTTGAGTATGAGTCCTGTAAATTTTATAACGTTAATTCTGATCCACGGCCCTCACTGTTTATACTCAAAGCAAGCTTATCCAAGCAGCAACATTTCCAACGCGGTTGGTCTAATTTGGGCTGAAATGGGCTAAAATGACTCCTGACTAGCGCGGCAGGAGGCTTGCCCAAAACTTCCTGAGATTTCGTGGGGAGGATGAAAACAACAGTGCCACAATATTTAATAGTATATATATATGTTTTAAGAACAGAGCACTTTGTTTAAATGAATGCCTTCGTGACCGGGCTGTGCCGTTTTGGTTTTGCTTATCCTCTGTGGATAGGATGTTGTCTTCGGTTTTTCTACCCAGAAAGGTGGTTTACCACTCATAGATGTAACTGATGCGCAATTTTACTGTTAATTTTATCTCTTGTGTTTTGTTGCCTCTCTTTATATATTTTCTAACCTATATATATGCATGTGCACGTATATGTGCATGTTTATCCTAAGAAATTCAAACAGCCCTTTTGTGGTGTTTGTCGTGTGAAATTCGCACAATCTTGAGTATGATTCTCCACGTTAAATTGGTCATTCATCTTCAAATTTTTGGAGCCAGAACACGTTTTCAAGCCTGGGGAGGCGAGATGGGAGAGTTATCTGACGATCAAGAGGATCTTTTGCGAGAACAAACGTGTTGTTTATGGCAAGGCTGCATCGTGAGAGTACCGAAGTTCGTGACCTGGATTACAGTCAATGAGTACTCTAAGTAAACTGGGTGTTGTCCAGTATCTCTTCGATCTTAATTTACAATAGGTAGTTATTCCCGGTGTTTTTGTATCTTTTAGGCAGCTTTTTACCCACCAGCAGGTCATCAAAGTCGACCATCCACGCAGGTCGGTATATTTGATTTTTTCAGGTGGTCGAGTAATACAGCATGTATGAACCAAGAGTGCTAAAATCAACATGGATGCTCTTCTACAGTCCTTATCCGATGGTTTTATAACCACCGTGTTAACCCGGAGGCAACGTCGTGAAATACTGCACGCTCTGAGCCAACATCTGCCAGGTAGTTCGTGTTACCCAAGAAAAGTACCTCGCACACTAAGTTTGTGAGATGCAGCCATCAGCTTCCCTCACATATCGTATTTGAAAAGCCCCAGGTCGTTCATCAAGGGACCCACAAGTCCGGCAGAATAGTCATACCAAACAATCCACAAAGTCAGCAACATGCCCTTCGAAATGAAAGTCATGTGGCTCAGGATGATGTTTCCTTTCTCTTTAGTGCCGTACTTACTCATCCTGTGTTTTGTGTGTGTTTTCATTTCACTTCGCAGCCAGCCTAAAATACCACCCTCAACAAGAGCCCTGCAAAAAATATGAACAGACAGAAAATGTATTTTTCTAATGTGTTTTTGTTTTGGCCAATTTTTCACACACTTTGCCACCAGATTTTCTGTCAATGAATGACATGTCAGCGGGCAAAAACACTACATCCCTTCACGCAACAAATCAAAAATATTTATCGCATCGCTTTAACCCCGATGGCACCACTGTTCTCATTTCGCCCACGTCTATTTTTATTTTATCGTTCTCCCCCGCTTTTCCGAGTTACGTATTCCTCTTTGAAGGGGGCTACAGATGGAGTGGCCTTATTTGGCTGCTGGTTTGGAGGTGCGCAACCAAAAGCTCTTCCGAAAAGGGATCATTGTTGCAGTAAGGGATAGGCCAACGTATTTAATCGTCTCTGACTTAATTCCAAACGCTGTTTTTTCTATTCCAAGGTTGGCAGTAGAACCGATGCCTGCGTTGAAACATATACAGCGTTGATTCCTCAGAGCTAGAACTTGAGGCAATGCAAGGAGAGAAAGCAGGTACCTAAATTATCATGTCCTTCAAAATAACTCTCAAGCTGCTTTTTATTTTGGTATTGTTCCATTCATGTGGTCTGATCAAATCCTCTTCGGGCATTCAGGAGATTAGTAACAGTTTATGGCAGATCACAACTCTACGTGTTCCTCTGATTTAGTCTATGACTTATTTGATATTTCCCCGTTGAACTGATTATAGTTGTTTCGGTACAAAAATTACCAGATAATATGCCGTTTTCGTGAAAATTGTTTCCAGTCGAACTATTTTTGAAACCTGCATGCGAAGATGTTTCGTCGCCCAAGGTTCCTTTAAGTGCTGCTGTCTCAGCTTCCTATGCGTTGGTATTTCAGATCCGAAAACCACGTACCACAAGGACGATAAGCATCTTCCGAAAATTCAGAATGAGGCAGTCCTCGAATAACAGGTTATTACGAGCACTCAGTACTCCAATTTTATAATAGAAGAGGTGGTTTTATCAAAGTGTTTTTCTAGCTAGTAAGAAATTTTTGGTCGTGATCGAAAGGATAGATGATGGGCAGACAGACTAAGAGGTGGGCTACTGAGACGGATGAGGAGAAGAAGACTTGTTCGTTTCCGGCAATTTTTTCGAACTTTTGTCATAGCCCATAGTGCTTCCATTTCGGCTTAGATAGAGCTGCCCGAAGGTGGCCCCACTTTAGCCCAACATTGGCCGCTGTAAGACCAACTTGGCTCTAAGCGCGCCTAGTTGGCGGCGTTCTGGGTGTGTTGCTCTGGCAGTAGTGAAAAAGATGCGCATACTGCGTTTATACATCTCACCTCTGACGACGATCTTACTTTGGTTACTGAAACTTGGTTCATAGACAACACTCTAAACGAGGATATCTCCATAACCGGGTAGGGAGCCTTCAGGAAAAGGGGGTTCACTAAGTGAGGGGGGAGGTTGTCTTGTGTATGTAAATCAAACCGTACCAGCGAAAGTATATCAGTATCCCACACTGGATAACTTACCAGATTCATTTTAGCTGCCGGTCTCTACAGGATGCCCTGACTTTATTGTTGGTTGCATCTACCGCCCTCCTAATACTAATCAAAACGGATTCTTGCCTATCTCAGATGAGTTAAGTTTTTTTGCTGGCATACCCAGTACCAAAGCGGTGGCCGATAACTTTACCACACTAGGCTTCCGTTGGTTCCGTTGGTTCTGTTGGTTCACTTTGGATGCATCACATCACCGACTACGCCTCTTGACTAGCACCCGTTTGGGAGTACGGACTCAACATGTGATGTGCTCAACTAGAGTCAATAATATATTCACCTCACTTTTACGGCAGGTCTGTTGCGTGCACACACACCGGTCGTGAAGAGTATCCTAGGCTGCGACCACTTACCTGTAAGGTGTGAGTTTTCAGTGCCAGCACGAACCGTTCACACACCAACCGTCAAAAGAGAGTTCCGGCGGGCAAGCTGTAATAACACCGCCACTTATTCGCTCCCTGAACTGGGTTACATTCTTTTTATTCGAAGATACGCATACCGTGGTGGATGGGCTTTATTGCACGTTAAATGCATGTCCTAACGTAACCAACCCAACCCAAGGATTACCTGGACGCGATAAACCAAACAGTATTTTTCGATCAAAAAGAAAGCCTTCTGAACCACAAGGCAAATTATTTAAGTCGAGATTTTCTGTTGTCCACCCAATCAAATCGTTTATTTCACGAATAGCTTCGTCGCATCAAGCTCAAACTGATATTTCTGTATGAACCTCTGACTAAACAATCTTATTCCTCCAATCAGCTATGTATATCCTCGCATACCGGATATTTTCCCCGTAGTGGGCAGTTTACTATTACCACACCCTCTGCAAGGAATGTTCCACACTCTAAGTTCTTTCCCTTCACGTACTCCAGAATCCTGAATAAACCTTTTTTGCACACCAGGTCTTCTCAGTTACAGTTTGCATTCATGCATGGTATAGATAAATTCCTTTCTGTCCCAACCAGTCTGCGCATATTCAACGTTCACGTAGCTGAAAGTCAAGCTTACGAGAAAGGCCTCAACTCTTAGGCCACTACTCTGCTGTTTTGAATTTTCTTGCCCTCCAGGATAATCTGATCTTCTTCTTCTCATCTCTGATCTTTTTTGAATTATGAATGTCTAGTTTGACCGTTTCTCTTTAGATCTAACCGTCGACTCAAGTAAAACCCGGCTGCTTCCATTAAGTGTCTTTCCATACTGACCCACTGAATCCTGTCATCTTCACCCGGAAATAATTCCTTCCAGATGCTTCCGCTTTTTCAGGAAAAACATCGTTATACTTCTCAAACACTGCCAATATACCTCGCCTATTCCAAAACCTAACACCGTTGTTTAGTTACATCTTGTCTACGGCCCTGGAACCAACCTCAACGAGGCTATAGGAAATGCAGCAGACTACGCACTGTTCCACCGTATATACATACTCATAAGCATATATATGTATATATAACACTGTCCCGTAATCAATACCAAAGGCATGGTAGGTAACCCAAAGCTCCGTGATGTGTTTTTGATTACTTTACCTCTTTTTGCACATCTGGTTCCACGGAAATAATTCCACCTATCGGCCACTTTGGACTGGAAAACTCGCCTTTTTTCTCTCACTTGAAGTAGCTCATTGACCAATGTCTTTATGAAATAAAATACCAACCATTTCGTTATTCAGTCTTGTATCACGCATGCAGAAAATCTCACTTTTACACTCAAATTCCTCTGTTCCTTCGGGTCTGGCCCCTCCCAGTCACCGCAGCCCTCCTTTCTCTTCGCCACCCACGCATATTTGCTCAGTTGCACCAGCAGTGTTTCCTCGACGGCTTATTGAAATTCCCCGTTTTGTGCCCACTCACCATTCACGCTCCTTAAAAGCACACTGCATTCCTGGTGAGAGTTTCCGCCTGCATGTGATTTTCTATATAATATTGCAATTACCTATACAGAAAGGCCAATCTGATTATCCCATTCGACTAAATTGCGTCTGTATCACAGATGCCCCCCACAATGAGTTATCCAATGGAGGATCAATCTTCTCTTTATCCTGCAGGCATCCCAGATTTCACTTTGGTAACACCATGTTAACTCTATTTTTAATCTTCTTTTGGTAACACTCTCAACCAGTTTCTCAATACTGAATCCTCAAAATATCAAGTTGGTGCCATACCGCGACTCCTTCTACACTTACCGACTCTTCTTTGAATTTCTTCCACTCCACCGCTCTCTTTCTCTATCTCCGTTGACTGCACACCAAATTCCGTAGATCGCCGTGATTCATTCTGGACTACCGGATCCGTCGTAGACAGTTATCGGCACCCATTAGGCAAGTTGTGCATTATTCCTGCCTCAACTCCCTGTCCATGTTGTGATGTCTGACACCATAAGGGTTTATGGGTTCTTGCAAACGCAGTATCGCTTTATCTGCATTCTCACGTCCATCCCGCTAACCGCATCGTCCCCGTCCAGAATTCGAAACAGATTCACAATGGCCGCGCCGACCCTCCCCTCTTTAGTTTACTTAAACACCGTCCAAGCTGATCGTTCTATTACTGTAATTGTGAGAATCATTAACTTCATACTTGTAGTAACCCCACATTACTGTGAACTGCTGTGCTCTCTGATCATGCCTTGTGCATGTGTCTTGACCACAATCAAGAAATATACCATTGATGAATCATATTATACACAAATCTAATCTCCTACTACTCATTTGCAAATAGTAACCAAACTCTGTAGGTTGTTCATAACGGAATGCCTTCGTTGTACTTAGGCCCCTACAGAGAAGTCATCCATCATAGGAGTCGATCAGTGTGTGGGAAGCGGGTTGTTACCGTTCAAAAGCCAGTGACGGAAGGGTGCTATATCATGTAGTGTAGATGTTCAACAAACCGTTGAGAGCCAGCCCGGATAGCCTTGTGGTTAAGGTGTTCGATTCACAATCGTTCACCCCGGGTTCGAGTCCCCGTGGGGGCTCGGTGGATGCGCACTGCTGATCATTCCCAACAAGGATGAAACAGCTGTACGGTGCTTCCATGGTTTTCAATGGTGAGTTGAGCGTTCAAGCTGCATGATGAATCATATTATATACAAATCTAATCTCCTACTACTCATTTGCAAATATACCATTATTATTATTATTGTTATTAAACTCGACATCCATGTATGATGTCACCAATTCTACCCACACCCCATCCCCAGCTAAGCTACCTCCACAATTTCAGTCGGAATTAATTTTACTCTTCCACCGGTTGATCACTCTGGACCGAATCCTAGCATTGTCACTGAATCCTAAAGCTCTTATTCGACCGTTTGCTTCCTCAACATTACTTCCCAAAGTCTCATTTCTTCTCGGGGACTAGCTTCATCGATGGGCCTATGCTTCACCTTTGTTCCTCTCCCCGGTAGCCGTGATCCTCAGATGGACTAAACTCAGTCTGCGTTCCTCCATCTCATTTCCCTTTCCAGTGACCTTTAATGTCGGCGCAAGCCGGGAGTGCAAGCCGTACGCAAATGTGTGAGAGCGCAACTATGCTGGTAGACCACACCTTCTATGTTCACTTCCCAAAGAGCTTTTCAGGTTGGGAGTCCAGCGCACGGTCAGTCCCTCCTACCGGCACCAGTTGTGGATTGCACGCTCTAACTCTCCTCACTATACCGCATCCAATGCTGTCGATTGCAGATCACATGCTGCTACCATTATTAAACTGCCACGATTCGCTCATCTATCTTCCTTGTCAGCACTCTTATCACTTCCCCTTCGTGTCGTTCTGTCTCTGAATGCACACCAACCCATTCTGTTTTTGGTTTTATCGTTCTTCGCCATAACAGCCCTAATTTCATGAGATCACTCTCGCCCCATCAATCTCAATCCGTCCAAGCCCGAAATATTTCCTTCTCCACCTATTTCGCCCTAGCCCACCCCTTATCTCCAGTCACTTGGCACCTCATCACAATCATAAAACTCATTAGTCGTACACCTCACTAGATACCATTTCGTCATATCTTTTTTTTCTTCAATCTTATACCTCCCACCATTTCGCACCAGGCACATCCGTAACCATGACCAAACACCATATAAGAAATTGCCCTTCCAACCTTTACATCTTTTACAGCCACATTCATTATCTTTTTAACACCACATATCTTCCTCGCTTGACTTTGCAATTCTTCCACGGATCATCCTTCTAGGCAGTGCTCTGACTAGCACCTCTGGCTTTATCCATTTGTGCGATAGCCTACAGATAGGCAGCTCTACAGGTCCATTCTCCGAACTCCGACTTACATATCTCCCTTGTCCTTGGTTGCATCACGGGTTTTCCTGTCCGGGTACTTTTCTTCCCATTTTCTTTGCGATCTTCATCCAGTGTCATCTGCAGTGAAACTATCTGATTAGCCATCCCTCACCAGTTTCCCTTTAGTCAGTTCTCTCACTGTGTATTGCTCGTGACAGGCATCCTCAGTGTGCCTTTTGGGCTGCTCTGCTTTTTAGCGTTCCACCTGATGTCAAATCATCACTTTCACACAACTTTCCAAACCATGCGGTCTGCCATTATCTGATCTTTCTGATCCTCTACTTCGTTATTTCTTTTTTCTTATTTGCTGTTACAAATGCTGCACCCTTGATCGTCTGACCCTCAAGTTATCCTTCTCAGCTAATGCTTTTCACTACTCTGACCGCTTTGTATTTCCATTCGCTCTGCGTTCTCCAACTACTTTCACAGGCCCCTTCTTGCTGTATAATGTACGTCCATTTAATAAAGCTTCTCTCATTTTCGACAGTCACCAAACATCTCACTGGCATTAATCAGACTTTTTAATTCACCCTTACCCGTTTTCTTTGGTTCTTTACTTCATATGCCCTACTTCATCAACCTCTGCTCACAGCCATCCTTTTTTTGCTTCCAAAGTCGTTCCTCTCTTTTTTATTTTGATCCTCCATGTTCACCTTCCATAGACAAGTTCATCAGGAACTATCCAAGTTAATTCTGTACCATATGATCTAATACCTCCTGTCTCTTCCAATCACTGCTGCTTCCGTGTTCTATCACTTCATCGCTCTTCCCTCCTCCTCCTTTTATACGTATATTTGCTTATATGTACGTATTTTTACATATATATTCAAATTTTTCCTGTGCATCCTTCAGTCCTTTGTCGGCCAGTTCTCATGCCGCCGTCCCGCTGCTCCCAGTGGTATGCGTCCACTTTGCCTATAAATTTGCATCACATTTACTGTATCTCGATCCCTCCAAACCATTTTGGCTATGTAAACCACATTTTAGGCTTCGCATTGCCCACTCCCTGCTCTCAAAATGACACCGTCCTTTTACTGCTTTGAAGCATACTTTCTGGCTACCTAATCCCTTGTCATACAGCCCATTTTCCTTGTTCTTCTTTTCTTTCCTTCTTTTTTCTTCATCGTTCCCGGTTACCATAATTTCTCATGCTGATTTTTAGTCCTCCTTGTGCAAATCACTCAGGACCCAATCTCCCCCTCTTGGCCCAGCCACTTCTTCCATTTTACTCGGACTTTCAAACTCACAGGGCATTATTCTGAATTCAATCTTGGGTTCACTTGAACTCTCTGCATTACGCACTGGTGATAAATTTATCTCCCTCTCACCAGTCTTCTAAGTTCACCCACCCTAAGTTTGTCATGCATATTTCTCAAGTTTTCACAGCTTATGCCTGTCCATCTTGTCGCTTGTAAAAGTTTGATCCTGCCTCAGGCATACTTCTGGAGTCCCCGGAATAAAATAATAATATTACTATAACGCAGTTGATTGCAACTTCGTTCAACGAGAAACGGGGAAATGAGGGCGCTCATCTACCCCAAAAGGACGGAGGTTTTGTCCAGGTTGATGAAACAAAGAAACACTCAGTGCGACTCTCCTATCATACATAACTAAAATTACACAGCAAACTTCCAAGAGATCTCAGAGGAATTCATTGCTCACTTTGCTTAGTCTCTAAAGGCCGGTGACTCCCTATGCCTACATTAAGTTCAGCCGCCGAAGTATGAACAGTTCTCAGCATTTTTTATCCCACCAATATTCCTTTATAGCGCAGCTTACTAAAATTAGGCGGTCATACCGCCTCGAGCCAGATGCCGTACCACCGGCTACTTTCAGTTTATGTGGAATCGATATCCCATTCTTGTTTGCACGGTTTTACATTTTATCTATGAGCAGTAGCCCCTTCCCTTTCCATATAAAAACATCAGTTATTTTCTCAATTCCTAAGAGAAGTTCACGACAAGGCCTAAACAGTGAATCACATCCCCATAGTTACCCAAACTATTGAACGACTGATTAAAAATAGGCCGACGACTCATCTATTGAACAATAACCTCAATGACTCTGGACAGCAGGGCTTTCTTCAAAATAGATCGTGTCAACTCTATGAGTGGTTTCCTCAGCATGATAACCGTGGCTGCAAACAGTGGTGAAACAGCGATGGTAATTCTCCTTGATATGATTTAATCTTCCAATAGAGTATCCCATTATACGCTATTGAATAAAATGGAAACCTATGGAATTGCTGACCCTATTCTGAGTTTGATTTTGTCATATCTGACATCCGGAAAACAGGTGGTGGACTTTGACGGTGGTTTGTCATCACCTCTACCGATAACTAGTAAAGTTATTCAGGGAGGTGTACCAAGTCACTTAATTTTTCTTATGTATATAAATGACATTTTCAACGTCATCACGCGAAGTAGCTTTCCTCGTTGCAGACGACGTTAAAATTATATAGCGCCCTAGCTTTCACGATCGCCGACGTAACCAGCAACTTACGGTCGCTAGATTTCTGAAGCAACCAGTGAGCGATGAAACTCTCCGCAGCTAAAAGTTGTGCTCTTTTGTATAAATGTCAGGCTCCCACAGGAACATTTGAGATTAGTGATCAGTTCAGCCCCAGTAGTCCGGAGGTGAGGGGCTTGGGATTACAATCATTTTTACGTATAATCTATCCTAACATTCAGCCGCGCCGGTTGCTAAAGCTAGAAGGCTACTTGGCCTGATTTTTAGAACCTTCAGTCTTCCGGAGAGCAAGCAAAGCGCTTTCAGAACTCATGTCAGACCACTTCCGGAATATTTCATTGTCACTTTTTCTATCGTGCGGCCGATCAATAAACCGGCAATTCAGAAGGTACAATGTAGATTTACCAAACAGTTGCCAGGATATTTCTTACCTTAAATTACATGGAAAGGTGTGAAATATTGCATTTATAGCCCCTATGGCTTCGCCTTCCAAAAACAAAAACTGTCTCTTGCCATATTATAAAACGAGCGTCTTGCAACTCAAACCCCTCTCAGGTCAAAACTCACTCCAACTACTCTCTCTTATATAGGGATTATGTGGTCTTGATTAAGGTTTCTCAAAATACGGTGCAGTCATTAGGTATTCTTTCTTTTGGAATAAGCATCCAGGGCAACTAAGGTCCAATCTCCAACTTCTTCAACATTCAAAAATAAATAAGCATCCTAATGCTTGATCTACATTAGCCTTTCACTATAGCCTACAAGCTTGGTCTGGGATGCTAAGGATCAACTTAACAACTTTCGTCCAGTTAAAAGTAACCTCCGGTGGATCCTCAGGAGTATATGGATTCATTCTGTATTGTAGTAAGCAAATAGAAACAGCCCAACCACTGCCCTGTGATAGCCATCAATACTTTCCGTGCGTCTGTTTATCCACTCCTTATATTCAACCCCGCTGACTGCTACCCGTACTGGCCTCCCTTGCTCCGTTAGCTTATTGATTTATTATGTTTGTTTCACCGTAGTCGGTAACATTTTTTCTCACCAGCACCAGTCATGTATAAGAATACGGCTGCTGCCGGAAAATAATAAAGCTACATATATAGCCCTAGTTCATCACGATACCAGCTTTATTCGCGTGTGAACTATTTTTCTTTTGATACCCCATTTCGCCGTACGAGGTTTTAGGCCTCACCCCGATGACCAAATTGTTACAGTTTATGTGGATTGCCTTCGATCACACAAGTAACACTTGTTTATACTCCGCTTCCCAACATCTGCCATTTCGTTGTCCAAATCTTTGTAGCACCTGTTTTCGTGTACCATGCTACATTTGGCATCGGCCTCATATGTTGCATTCTTCTGTCACCAGCGGAGCTACCAACTGACTACGCATGCACGTTTTATATACCCCTGAGGGAAATACTGACAAGTTCCCTAACATTCTCTTGACTCTACAGAACGTTTCCTTTTTTCTGTGCCATCTTAACTTGGGATTTTGTGCCTCTTTATGACAAACGAAAGCTCACAAATCACGTGATCTTCCTTCCAACACACACTTATCACCCTGTCTTCTTAGGATTCGTCCCGTAAACACTCCATGTTCTGGTATCTGCCACTTTCTTATCCAAATCACTTTAGCGTGTTTCCTCGTTTCATTCTAAATTCGGCGCTAGCCTTATGCGTAGTATTCTCTTGGACCAACAGCTTTATCGTCTAACAACACGCACACCTTTCCCACCGTCTTATCTCCAGCTAATAGACCAACACCACCACCCGCATCCACTGAACCACAAGGACCTTTTTCTCTTACGATGTGCGAGCGCAACTCGATGTGCGAGCGCAACTAGACTGGCGGATCACACCTCCTGCGTTCACTTCACGAAGTGTTTTTCAGGTTGGGTGCCCAGCGCACGGCCAGTCCCACCCACTAGCACCGGTTGCGGATGGCACGCCCTAACTTTTCTTGAACTACCGAATCCAATGCTGTCGGTTGAAAATTGCATGCTCCTCATCCTTTTTCCGCCACAGCTTGTTCACCTATAGCTCTTATCATCTGTTTCCACTCCCCATTTTTGTCGCCCTACCACGGTATGCAAACCTACTCGTTTTGTCCTCCCTCCTATTGCCTCTCTCTACATCAACTTTCACTGCTTTGAGTCACTATCGTCCTAACCATTCTTCTCTGTCGACGCTCGCCAATAACTCTTTTCCCACCTGCCGTCATTGCTGGCTTCTATCATCTATGCGCTTGGTGTTACCCTCTGCCCAGAACGCCCATTGATAGCTTCCTTAAACCTGTCGCCCTGTTAATCCCTCCTCGTGCCCCATGCCATGATGCACCAACCGCACCCGCACTCATGCCCAATCCGCATATTAGAACTTGCCGCTCCAAACTTCGCATCTTTTACAGTCGTATTTGTTATCTAATCACCACCAGCATATCTTTCTCACTTGGTCCCCCGATTCTCCTGTGGTTCTTTCCAGTGTCCTGATTAGTATCCACCTGTTCAACTGTCCGCCGGCACACAGCTCTCCAGCTCCATTGCCCCAAATCCTTTGCGCATTCATTTTTTTGTGGCCTTTTAGTTCTATTACTGGTCCACTTATCTCGGGGCTTCCCGCTTCCTTGTCCGCCTCCTTCGTGTTTCATCTTCAGTGAAATGATCTGATTGGTGATTTCTTACCTGTGTCTCCTCGGTCATTGCTTTCATCCCTTGATCCGTTTATTGCTCGCTACAGGCATTTTTCTGTACCTTCCAGTGTGGTCCGCTTTTCCATGTTCCACCATTGTAATGACAACGTTACGTCGTGACGTTCTTCTACGGTTCCAAATTGTTTGACCTGTCACTACCCGATTCCTCTGGTCCGTCACCACATCTCGCACCTGCATTGATCAAATAATTAGACCCATTCTTAACTGTTTTCATTGATCCTGTCTTTCATCTTCACCCTTCCATGAACCGCTCCTAACAGTCTTCATCACTTCTGTGCTTCCGCATTCTATTTTTCTCTCCGATGGACCTGCCACGTGCACCTGTCATGAAGTTAATCCACCACGACATTCCAAAGTTAATCCTACACTCAACTGATCTCACATTACCTACTCCTCCTATTGACTGATAATTTCTTTCTAGGACCCCATTGTTATTGCTCCTGCTTCTCTTAAACCCATATATATATAATAAATCTATATATATATATATAAACTTACGCATATATATCTATGTGCACGCGCTCTGCATCTTGCAGTTCCTCATCTGCCATTTCTCTAGCTATCATCCCAACGACCGTCGTCATATGCATCCACCAAATATAGATCTGTGCCTCACACCCACTGTATCCAATACTTCTAAATCGTTTTTGTCATCTGATCATCCCTCTACGTCTTGCATTGCTTGCTGCCTGTTTTACGGTGAGTTTTGTGTCCTGTCCGCCGACAATTCACTGCAAAGTACCAATGCTTCATTGTCATCTAATCCACTGCAGTGCACCTCACCTTTTTCTCCATCGTTCCTCGCTACTGCAGTTCTTTATACCGATTTCCAGCCTTTCTCATGTTTACCAGTCTGCCTCAATATGTAATTGCCCGGGACCAGCCATTCAGTCCACCTGACCTTGAATTTCAAACTCACCGGGCGTCCATTCAAATCCGCTCTTGAGCTCATTTAAACTCCACGCAATCTCTATGGTGTGCATGCGTTTATACTATTTTCATCCTACCTTATTCCCCCTTCTGAGCCTTTTTATCCAATATTTTCATGAGAGTCTCCATATTTCCATGAATTATATCTGTCCATTCCATCACCTGTATCTACATGATCATGCACATGGCATGCTTCGGGCGCTTCCGAAATAAACCATTATTATTTCACCAAACGAGGTTTAAGGCTTTGACCTGATGATCAATCTGTAGTAATTCACTTGGAATTTCTTCGTCAAGCAAGTGACATCCATTCTTCTTATGGCTGCACCTGTGCATAGACTATGGCCTAATAGCCGGCCTCATCAACATCTCATAACGGTCCCTTGCCACCGAACGCTGTTCCATGGCGTCACTTACGGACATGCACACGATTTTTGCACCCGATTTCACTCACTCTTGCCTCCTTGCCTCAAAAGAATTACACACTAAGACTCAAGGTAGTCTGTTGCTAGAACAGTTCTATTTTCCTTTTCGTTTGTCATTTATTCGTATAAACCTTGCCACGAATGTTAAGACGTTCCACTTCTGTTATTTCTAATTCTTTGAATGACCGTGGTTGTCGCGCGATACTGCTATTCGGTGTCCCTCCCTAAACCCACGGCTGGCAGAACTTCCAAACTGCAGAGCTTTCAATTTCGCCTCCAGAACCTACCTCTCGAAAACGATTTTAAATCATTCCACTGGATAAAACAATTGGGTCCTCCATACGATTCGGTATTTGCTCGTCACACTACGGCTTTTCTAGTGTCTCCGCTTCATAGGATCCCTCAAACCCGGCCACTAGAACCTGGACTACTTGATCTCACTGAAATAACACAACTGATTCTTGTACCAACGGTGTGGGATGCGATCAAACCCACCGCCTTGGACTGCCTAAATTGGGGGTGCAGGAAGTCTGCAACCATGTGAGGGCCCATCTAGGTAGGCTGTTCGCACCTTCTACCTCCAGACGTCCTTTCCAGGTTGAGTATCCAATGTACGGTCAGTTCCATACGCTAGCACTACTTTTGGATCACAAGGTTCTACTTTTATGCTTGTACTGCTGCTTCATTCCTCTCCAGTTATCGCCGGCTCCCCTTCGAGCTTGCTCTCGGTATCTGCGTTATATCTTAACCTTTTCGTGCCCGGCCCAATTTATCACTTTCTATTCACTGAACAGTGAATAGCTTCCACCTCTATTCCCTATCCTTCTTTTCCTCTGCACATTGTGGTGGCTCGTGTAACTGCTCATCGACCTTGGCAGTTACCTCACTGCCTACCTACTCTGAGTTACACGTATATCTACCCCCGTGCTCCATTCGAAATTATGTTCATTCCTCGTGCTAGAACTCGCTAATGCTCTTCAATCAATGGCACATTTATTGTCGCTGTTCATCCGCTTACCAATCACAAAACGACGTCCCACGCTAAGATATCTTTCCGTAATCTTTCAGTGGTCTGCGAGGTGATTGGTAGTTATTTGCACTCTTCATCAGTCCATCCAAGGGGCACACTCACTGTCCGCCTACCATACCATCACCTTCCACACACCATAAACCTGGCAGTCTCTCCTCCTCCAGATGTGTCATTTGTATGTTATACAACCAAATCTGACCCTGCACCCAGCCTCCAAGTTCCATCACCATGTTTGCCGGCTGGTGTACTTTATTCTAAGGCCGCTGGTCCACTGCCGCCTTCCGCGATCCACTTTGTGCAGCTTTATTCATCTGTTATTTTTGTATGTTACGCATAACACAATGTTTATCTATTGATGTACACCTGCCCATCAGTTACCCTACCATCCCTCTTGCAAGACTAAACGCCTGTGTAGTCGCTGTAGCCAAGCAGTTCAAATTGATTTATCTTCCTTTTCCGCTTTGACATCTCTTTCTACCCCCCATATGAAGTTAAACGTTCGCTGTAAACTTACCTGTTTTCTTCCTGCCGTTTCTTACCACCATCATTCTAGTAAGGTTTCTCCCTCGAAGTGCGTCAACTGTCCGGTACGTACCTGATTCCGCGAGTATCGAGCCTCCACTATATACCACCTTCCCTGCAGGCTGATAAATTTCCACTTCGATGTTTCTTGACATACCTATTAAAAAGTGAAACATTTTCCAAAAGCTTCCCTCTAGTACATCGACGAATTCTGTTTCCATATGCCTTCCATATTCTGCAGCTTGCAAGTAACTCTTTGTGCTTCGCTCGATAAACTCCCCTTTGTATGAAGGTCAAAAACATGTTTTGAACAAGTTCGAATTTCCACCAGTTGCAGCTAGTTCAGGTAACATTTATGTACGTACTTCGGATTTTTGCCGACCTCACTCAAAGATAGACAAATCGACTACCTGATAACGAGTTTTTAGTTTGCCGGACGTTATCATTTTGGTTCATGTCAAAGTTCTCCCCCAATCTGCCGCGTGCACTTATTTTATCCTATTGTGAACTCTGATTTTGTAGTCATTTGTGCCACCTGTACTTGCATCGTAGAATGTCGGACACACCCGAAACCCACTAGGAACAACAATAATAATAATAATAATGAAAATAACCTAAACAACTCTTTCACTTAAATCATGTTTGACTCATCTGTCAATTTTCGTCGCCCCGCTCCAGCAAATTTCCATGACTGGGCACCTACTCCACACCCCACTACAGGGGCTGCCTCCGCAACCTCTCGCTGGATGTCAAGTACTCAAGTTGTGGTGAATCGGACTTTACCTTTCATCTGGCCACCTCCGCCCCCCAGAGAACACTTTGCGACTACCTCGGAATTAGGTTTAGGCACTTTCACGGGTCATTAGGACTGCTGGCTTAAGTGACTATCCATCATCACCAATAGTTTTTCCCATTCTTCGTCGACGCTTTTTCCAAAAGTTCTTTGTCACCATACTCGCCTTGCTACTTTATGTCGGTTATGTCCGAATTCCCGAGATTTTTTCTATCCCGGCAGTAACTGCTTACGCACCTCGTTCACGAAACTGACTTTTCTCGTAACTGAGAAATGTAACCATCTGATGCTCAAATTCAGTTTTGTGGAGCATTTCTTTATTCGACCACCTAAACCCCTACACTATTATGTACCACGTATATCAGGTGGAACACCCAAGAATCACTACTGAGACCTCGCTTGTATCATGTGACTGTTCAGCCAGGCGTGCTCCGGGCATCCCCGAGGTAAACCACCATTATTATTATTATTATCGTATTAGATTGTTTCTGTGTATAAACCTCCCGATCCCATCAAGCGGGAAACGTTCATGGTTCCGCTTCCTGGTAAAGACTTGCCGTTTTGCCTGTTGACCCTACACTGAGGTTGATGCACCTAGAGGCGCGGTTCAGGGCTGCCGGCGGAAATCACTGTGTCATTCTGCCGAGCTACCTCTAGAAATTTTACAAGCTGTATCTGGCACAGTCTCCCAGCCACCCGCGGAAGCTCGTTATGTTGTTCTGCGTCAGGCAATTCCAGATCGTACGGGTGTTTCCGATGAGAGACGGATTAACCGGTCACGTAGCGGCTTTGTACTCGGCAAACAAAAGCCTTCACAGATTTGCGTCGAACGTGTCGGTTGGCTCAGGGCAGTCCCATCGGGGAGTTGGTGCTGCGACAACTTTGGAGGCAGTAAGTAAGTAAGTAAGCACACTGTCCTTCAGTACTGCTCTTGGATGATGTTTCTTTGGATAAGTTTTACGCTGTGGCTGACCGATTCATGTAGGTCACCTCCCTGCCTCTTAGTCAGCTAAGCAACTCATTCACAATTAACACAAATGTCAATTTGGCTGATCTTCCTACACACCTAGCTGCACTTCGTGCGGACTCTGGTTCTATGCAGCCGTCACGTCGGCCCCCCTGGCACTCCTCCTCGTCTGGAGCCCGACAACCCGTCGTCAGCCGAATCCTCCGCTCAACCGGTTACCGAAATGCGAGGCTGGAAGATGTCTTGACGTCCTGAAGTATAACGCGGGTTCAAGGTTTTGAGCCCAGTAGTTCCTCCTCTTGAGGGAATCTTTGATAGGCTTTCGGATTAACTGAGTTAAAACAGGAGTAAAAGGAGGCGAAGGCGAAGTCGGCATCCAAAACTAAATAGACGTAACATCAAGCAGTGTGCCACTTTAGACAGTGCCTTAAGAGGAATCGGGGTGCCGCAATCATAAATATATTACGGCACATGAACCCTCTTCTAGAGCCTACTAAGATCGATGACAATCTCCCGAAAAACATGGCTCCATCGTCTTCCCAGCGACATGCAAAAGGTTCTTCGCAAGTTCACAGAGGAACATCTCGAAAATCATGCCTATATGGTCGACAACGTTAGGGATGTCTACGAGCCAGAGGTCAGCCAGATTTCCCCACAAACTGAGTCCGTCACTCCCTCTTTAACAGCCACGCTGCGCCGTCTTGTCAAAAAGATCGAGACTCTTAGTGTGTCTTCATCTGGACACTTGATCCAGGCATCTCTGAGCAAAGAGTTCTGCCTAAAAGGGTCTTCCAGTAGCAACCGTATGAAAATTCCAGTTCATCCATCACCTACTGGCGCTCCTTGTTGGCGTCATCGAAGGTGCCGCTCCAAGGCTCTGGTGCACCCCGCCTTGATCCATGGCCTCAGCCAGTCACAGACACGGGGGTGCCGGCACGTGGCTACTAAGAATGCTACAGGCCACGGTAGTCGCCTATTCTACGTCATCGATTATAGTTCAAGGAAAGGCCACGCGATACACACAGGTACCGAAATTATAGATCAAGATTTGGACAGGCGCCCCTCTTCTAGTCTGCGTGCCGCTAAAGGTACCTCCACAACGACCTATGGACAAGTTTCGAAGGCACTAGACTTCGATCTTCATCTCACTTGCCGTTGGGTTTCCTTGATTGAAGAGGTTCAAAACGCAGTTCTTGGTCTGGATTCCTTGCATCACTTTGACCCTTTAGTTGACTCTCACCGCGCAGGTCTTGTGGATAGTGTCACAAATCTATCCGTGAACAATATTTCTGTTGGTTCTAACCCATGTAGTCCTGCTCCACCTGAAACGACCGGTTTTTACTTTTTCGGTGACTTCTTGGAGGCATACCAGAAGTGCTACACCCACAGCCAGTACTACCTTTCGATTCGGTATGTCTTCATATCGGTGCTTCAGGCCCTCCGACGTTTGCTAAGGCAAGCCCGGCTCGTACCCAACAGGCTTAAAATCGGGCTGGTCCAGTTCGATCACATACCTGAACTTGCTTTTATTCGTGCATCTAATAGTCCGTAGGCTTCACCAATTCATATGTTCCCTAAAAAGTCAGGGATTGGCGACCACATGGAGATTATGGAGCCACAAATGATGCTACCGTTCCAGATAGGTATCCATCCCGTGCATTAAGGCTGTCATGGCTAACCCCACCAGTGATCACGTATTCTCCAAAATAGATCTGGTACGTGATTACCACCAAATTCACATCGCAGATGAGGATCTACCTAAGATAGCGGCAACAACTCCCTTTGGTCTCTCTAAATTCCTACGAATGCCATTTGGTCTATGCAGGGCTGAACAAACCTTTCAGCGCTTTAATAACCACGTTACCAGCGGTTAAGATTTTCTTCTCCCATATGGATGATTTGCTGGCAATTGCAGAATCTAAAGATGCACGCGGAAGACACCAACATCAATTGCTTGAAAGTTCGGTAGCAAGCGTTTTTGCCGTCAAAGAAGACAGACTTGTCTCTGGACAAAATCCAGTTGAATATTTAGTCCACGACTGACTGACTTGGTATTCGGCCCTGGGAAGAAAAGGTACCAGCGGGTGGTGACTTTCCGCTACCCACTTCACTGGCTGCCGTTCGTAGTTTCAACGGAATGGTAAGCTATAATCAGAGTTTCATCCCCAAAAGGTGCTCATTTGAAGCAGCAGTCAACAGATTTACTCCTAGATGCTACAGATGGTCCCATGGAATTAACCGAGGATGAATGAATTGCTTCCAATGCCGCCAAAGATACTTTGGATCCCACTACTTTACTAGTTTATTTCGACACCGAATCTCAGTTGAGTATAGCCACCGATGTCTCTGGCGAAGCCTTAAGCAGCTTGCCCCAGAAGCGGTTCACAGTACAACAAAAATCACTAGCTCTCATCCTTCGTCATCTCTTGCCATCTGAAGCTAAGCATTCTATGTTTATTTGGGAACTTCATGCAGTTTACAGTACTGTTAGACATTTCCGACCCACTCTACAGGGCGGACAGTTTGTAGCCCTTAGCGACTACAAACCACTGACGTATGCGTTTTGCAGTCTAACCGACAAGCATTCAGCATGTTGGTTGCTCCATTTAGGCTTCATAGCACGGACTTCTATTGAGGTTACTCATGTTTCTGGCACATAAAAGGTTGCGTCTGGTGCACTTTCTCAAGCGGGTGCCATCTCTTGTCACCAACGGATCACGGACCTAGAAGCACTGGCCGCAGACCAGTGTTCTGAACTGGATTACACAGATCTATAACAGACGCTCGAGAGTGACTAGCGAACGTGTCTGTGGTTAGGTCTCAGCGAAATACCAACGTAATCCCCTCTATCACTTGTATTTCATGACAGTCCCATGGGGATGGAGCATCCACAACCCGGGATATAAATAGTTCGACTGCCCCTCAGCTTTTCATTTCAGACTTCGGCATATCCAGCTATGCAATCAGCTGCACTTCCTGAGAGCTGTTCATCTAAACTACTTTTATACGACTGTATCAGTCCACTGTATATCCACCTCAAAAACCCACATTGTCATCAACTTTATATACTCCCATGCTATTCACCAATGAACTTAGACAAATCCATAAGTGTATCAAACTTCACTCATCTATAAACCACTGCCACTGTTCCACCAAGTTATCATGGTCGGCCATCTCCACCGCAATCCTTCGAGTGCTCTTTCTATATCTTAAGCTGAAAATCAACTACCCATAACTTTGGCTGCCGGTAATCTCCCCCTCAAAGTCTCAGCTTGGGCTTTCCCTAACATACAGAGTGACACAATTATCTGCGCTTTTTGAAGGTTTCAGTGATATACTACTTCAAGTTGATTCCGTCAGGTACCAAACATATATACCACTATTGTGCTTACTTCGTTGTAAATTTGTATTCCACATCTTTCAGTTTTGGAGTCACCTTCGATAAACCAACAGTTGAACCCTATTTCGCCCACCTTTTACCTGTTGCCAATTTTCCCCTCAGTCTTTCACGATTGAGCACCTATGCCGAAGACCACTTTGAAGGCAGCTTCTCCAAACCTTTGCTGGAAATGAGTTATACGTGTGCTAAGTTGCTAACCTTCCCGTTGTTTCCCAAATACTCCATGTCAGACCCTTACCAGCATGACCCATTATGCGATCGTCTACATGTTTCGGCAGTATCACTTATGCACCACCCCCATATGACCTCATGAGATCATCGTACATCAACTCCTCCGTCCATCCTATTGTCAACTTGTGTTCACTAATTATCACAAAACGAACCCTTTATTCAAATCGTATTTCACTCACCTGTCAACTTTTGCCACTCCGCTCCACCAAGTTTCCGGGCTCGGGTATCTATGTACACCCCTCTATGAGTGCGTCTTCCACAACCTCTTGGTGAATAGTAAGTACTAATTTAGTGGTAAGTTGGACTCCGTTTCATTTACGCAGTTTCCCTCCCCAGAGCACACCTCGCAACTCCTTCGGTATCATATTTCTGCTAATTTCCGAGTCACTTGAGCTATTGGTTCAAAGGCACGTCCAT
Source organism: Fasciola hepatica (assembly GCA_948099385.1). Taxonomy (NCBI): domain Eukaryota; kingdom Metazoa; phylum Platyhelminthes; class Trematoda; order Plagiorchiida; family Fasciolidae; genus Fasciola; species Fasciola hepatica. The sequence continues at coordinate 1,368,889 of CANUEZ040000029.1, read as the reverse complement.
CATCACCAAGAAGTTTTTCAATTTTTCGTCGGTGTTTTTTTGAAGTTTTTGTCAGTATACTCTCCTCCGCTACCTTACGTCGGTGCTATCCGAAATACTGCGCATGTTCACTCCAGCCTCGCTTTCACTTCATTACGTATCTCGACCGAGGATCCCATTCCACTAACTACTGGGCGACGTGTCCACCTGACCTTCAAATTCAAAGTTGCCGGGCACTCATTCCCGCGACCAATAAAACCTATACGCTGTTTTGTGCTGCATATACACAACTGAATATCAAACGATGCACTTTGTGACCTCAATGGTGGAGGGCGATCATGCAATCAGGGATGTTTCGTGTGTCCCCGAAATAAACCATTATTATTAATAAACCTATTATTATTATTTAACGGTGCAGACCCCCCACTGTTTTGGTGGAATCCTTCTGGACCTTTTTAAGAATCTCACTTTCGTGGACAATATAAGAACGCACTTTCTGACTTCTGTACTCCAGCACAGATTGGAAATTTTACGAAAAATCATGGGGAAATCACCCCTAGAGATGCGCTGGAAAGACCTTCGAATCATATTTAGGACTTGAAAGGCGGACTTGCTCGCAAGTTGGTGATGGTGAGGAAAGTACGGGTTACAATCTACCTAGAGTGCAAGCAACTTGTGTCGGTCATCCCTAGGCAGTTTGGTTGCTCCCTTAATGGATAAGGTTTGACCAGTCTCTCTTCCGAGAGACATGCTCAAGCATTTGTCGCAATTAACTGGGAGGCTTCAATCCTCGGGCCAGCCTTTTTGGTTCATCAAACGCTACTGGCAGGTTTTCAAAGCTTGAACTCCCGAAGGTCCCGTCGTCTGCGTACATGGTAATGTTAACAAACAGGGCTGTCGGAGGATCGTTTTCGTAGATCAAGAACACAAGAGGACCTGAGGCCGATTCTCGTAGGACCCCAAAATATTGCTGGGGCAGGGTGAGACGAAACATCCCCATCTTAACCACAAAGGTGCGGTCGGTAAGAAAGCTGCTTAAGATGTCCAACGTGGAACCTGTAATTCCATATGTTTGTAGCTTACGAAGGAGAGCAGCTAGTGGGACCTAGTCAAAGGCCTTAGTAAAACTGATGAATGCAACCTAAGAAAGCTGGCGATCGTCGTAGGGTTTTGCCAGACTACCTATAATGGTAGGTATATTGGTGAAGCGTGACTTTCCAGAAAGAAGCTCATGTTGGAACTGAGAGAGGATCCCATTTGTATGTAGATGGGAAGGAACCGCACTTTTGGGAATTTGCCTGGAAATTTTGCTGGTGATGCTAGTCAAACTTATGGGCCCGTAACTATAAGCAAGGTGTCTACTACCCTCTTATAGATGGGTGCGATGATTGCTATATTCCAGCTGCTGGGGAAAACTCTGTCGTCATCATATCGCTAGAAGGGGTTGCATACAAAGCCGCTTATATGCCCGCCTTTTCCTTGGGAATTCTGTGGGATTAAGTCAGGACGCTTTGGACAATACTGATTGAACCGACGGGAACCTGGGGCAACCGCACAAATAGGAATACTGACATGGCCAGGAGTATTGACCAAAGAATTCCCGTGCACAGCCGGGCGGAAGGATATAGGTGAGGAGCTAAAAGCTGCAGGGAAGTGGCCTCGGCTACTTGACTGGGGAAAGTGATTGAGGATCCGGAATGATCTTCGAGAGCAAGTGGCGTCAAAGCTGTGACCCTTAGACGACTCATGTGCAGAAAAAAAAGCCTCACTGTTCCATGCTCGATCAAGCACAGATAGTTCGACTGCTTTTCGGTAGGACCAAATATTTTCTCAGCTCTTTTTATCTGCATCGCGGGCAAGACCTGTGGCTTTATATCCAACGAAGAAGCGTGTGCGTTCTTCCGGAATGCACCTCAAGGTGCTGGGGCCCTTTACTGAGATCCCCTAGCATCTCATCAGCAGAGTTACCTAGGCTAGCTCCGTTTAGCTTGAGACGAAGGAATGCACAGACACGGCCGAAATTGACCCCTTTGAAGGGTCTCATAATTTTGACTTCTGAGGGGAAAGAAGGCCAGTTCACAATATAATCTAACCCACTGAGAGTGTGATCACTTTTACCGAGGTGGCAAGTAGTACACCGCATCTATCTGGAACCGTTCATTGGTGATCACCGGATCCAGTAGGGACAAGGTATGTCCCTTGCGATAACTGGTCGGATCCTTTACGTTTTGTACCTATGGTTTCTTGAGCATGTTATCCAGGAGGGGTTTACCAAAGGTGACACCAGGGACGCCAGCCCCTCTCCAGTCGAAGCTGGGCAAGTTGAAGTCACCAGTGACTAACAGACGGATGAAGCCTGCGTAGATTTCGGGGAGCCTGACACGTTTTTGAGATCCAGGCTATCAGTAGAATTGCATGCTGGAGGGCGATAGACTACGCCAAGCAATAGAGCATCTGGCCTGGAGAGCGTAGGCAAAACCCAAAAGCAATCAATACATGGAACGGAGGGAGTTGTTGTTATAGAAGGAGGAGGTGTAGAATTATCGTAGTGTATGACATCCCAGCCGAAAGGACCTCTGCTGGAGTCCTGCCTCACTGTTAAGCCTCCCGAAATGGATATTCCATCTACAGGTATATCAGTAGCAAGCCAAATTTCTGTGAGGGCTATGGCCTTAGACTGCTTATCCACTGCAAGCTGCCGATGCTCCGGGATCTTATTCAAAACACTAGAGCAAACGCTCCAAAAGCACTTGAGCACATGCTCAGGAGTAATCACAGAATTGCTAGAGACCACTGGTTGTGGGTCTGAGGGGATCGGGGGGAATTGGGGGCGGCAAGGAGGCCCTCGCGGGGTCAAGAGCTGCGAAAATTGAGGATGAAGAGGGTAAACCAACTGTTGAAAGGGTCGGTAAGATTTGGTTTCAGTAATCTGGGAGTTATATTACCAGGAGGACAGTCTGTATCCCTCCAATACCGGAAAGAATGAGCTGCCTTTTGCATTTAAACCTTGCGCGCACCGGGGGCTCTACTGCTCCTAGTCTTTTTGTTCGCGATCCTATTTTGCACGGCCGCACCAGATATCTTTCCTGGTACGTCAACCTCCTTACAGTAGTGTCCGGCAGAAAAAGGTTGCAGGTTGATACCTGGGCTCGGGGTTGAGTGAGTCTCATGTGGTAACACCATCTGATTGCCGATTTCGGAGTCTGACGTACTTTTTGTGGGCGTCTCGGGTTCAGTAGCGCTAGGTCACATACTCGAAAAACCCTCCGCAACGGGAGGTGGAGTGACCATGGTAACAATAGTATGTTTCTCGACCTGGATCAAGATACGTGTACAAGGCATGATCACGGCGTACAGCTTTTCACAACAGCATGAAGTGTTCACATATCTCAAAGGTCAGAATTGTACATCTCAGTACCAGTACAATAGGGCTAGACCGTATTTAAATTAACTAAAGTGAGAACGATTAACGCGGGAAGTGCAAAGTGGTTTTGACTTCGGAAGCATGGCATTGTGGAGAGTCTGCCAAGAGCAAAGCTGCCCGTTAAAGCTTTATGAAAGAGTGGGAAGTCGTGGCATGTACACGAATGGTTTAAACAATGGCTCACCGAGAGATCAAAGAAAAATGAAGAGGTGTAGAGAGAAGTACATGGGCTCACGGCTTTTGCCTGAGGGATCCATGTCAAAATGCTGGAGGGAGATTTCTGTTAATGGATTTCCGAGCAGGGTGAGGAGTAAGCCGACGTCAAGTTATAAAACAGCAATGTCAGTGACGTATCAAGTGGTGCTTCACTAGTGTCATTTGGACAACCCCTAGGCCAGTGGACCGCGGTTTGGAAACCTAAACAAGGAGGAGGCCTATTATGTCGGATAAGGTTATTTTTGTTGTCCTTATTTTCTGGGTAGTTCCATTGCAATATGGAGGGACTGAAGTTTCACTTAAAAGTGGGCATGAGGAGAAATACTCCGCAAGGAATGTAATGTAATGTCTAAGAGGCATGAATGATGGTTGGATGCTCAGCTGGGGATTTCAAAAGTGAGTTCATTGAGAAGGCAGTCGACTGAAATGAGAAGAAGCAGCAGATACGTCTAAGCGAAGATGAAGAGAAAAAGTGCGTTTACGTGTATCCTGTGGCAGTGGTTTTCAGAGCTCCAGACCCGACGCGACAACGGACATCATGCTGGACGTAAGGATGAACTTTTCTATGTGTACAACAATGGAATATAGGGACAGATTTCGACCAACGGCGAGTGACCGGTATTTTATTCAATAAGGTTCATGTGTGCCGCGGACGACGGGTCAAGAACTAAGGCCCGGGCATGGGCGGGCCCCCCAGAAGCGACTGGCCGTTCATGAGGGAAATGATTGGGTGCGAGAAAAACTGGACTAAGACCGCTTTGAATGGCGACATGGGAGAAGTAGGTTGAAAATGCAACGGCCAATGTAGGGTTCTGGTCACAATTTGGGGACCACAACTACCAACTAGAGGGTATACTAGAAGTAACCATCGGGGTGGCGCGTAATATTCGGTATCGGGAATCCGCCTCGCATTCCGATGAAACTGTTATGGCGGATTGTAACCCGGGTAACATTACTATTATCGCAGTGTCGTGCGATGCAGGGAGCCCCATATAGCATCGGCCAGAGTGAGTTTAGGTTTGAACGATGGCCGTCCGGCACGGTAAATAGTCCAGTCGGATCAGTCTGATTCATCTATTCCTTGCAGTAGTCCATGAGTCGCGCCTAGTGGACCTAGGGCTACTCAAGTAACCGGCGTGATCTGAAAGGAGACCGGAGATGTGGCAGCCTGGTGGATGTTTCGGCTGGGGTTATGGTTATGGTATTATTGGAAATCTAATGAATACAGATTTAGGGGAGAACTCAAGGCCTGCAATAACTGGTTGATCGGCAATCCGGAAGAAGTTCGGGCTGTGGGTTATGATAGCGAATGAAGGCAATATGTGATGACGTAGGTTTACTTGTAATAATGCGGCAAGGGTCAGGCTTCATTTAACTGTCGGTGACACATGCTTCATGCCGCGGACAGGACTATGAATTCAAGTGTTGATAGCAGAAGCCTTGAGGGAGAATGCTGACGGGGATAAGCCACAGTTTCTTTAGTATATAGAAGGCTGCAAGCTGATAAAGCCACGGTGTGGCGGGGTACCTTGTGCGTGACAGGTTTTGTTTCATTGGGAGGTGGGCGGACGAATTTTCGATGTGATACCAGGGCGACGGAAGAATCGATGAGTTTATCCTAGACCATGGTGACAATTCGATCATGATTCGACAGTTGAGTACGGGCATGTGCTTCATGGTGAGCATCATGTTTCAGGGTAATTTCGATTCGTACCCCTTGTCGAGGTTTTCAATTTCAGCAAGGTGTCACTAGGGCGGTGGCAGGCCATTTACCTGCACACGTAGTGGAATAAACAGCGGTAGGGGGCGACTGCTAGGTTGGGATATGAAATCATAGTCTTAACAGGACTGTGTTGGATGCTGTGGCTGTCCTAGCCCCTGCTTTCTTTTATGTATTGGTGGTGGATGACCGCTCGGTTTTGCTCCGGTCGGCCACGGCCAGAGTCAACGGTGGAGTGGTATATTTCCTTGATGTAAGAAGCACAGATGTTTTACACCCTGTGTAGTTGTGTTTGAAGGGTGAAGCCTGAGGTTACGGCGTGGGAAGCTCCTGCTTACACTTCATTTTTGCCACGAAAAAACAGCGTAGGCACATGGAAACCTAGGTGGGTCGCAAACAACTTATAAGTATCCAGGGGTTGGCTCTAGTGAGATTCGGCTTTTACAATGTTCTTGGGCGTCAACAGGTGTCGGTGATAATCGGTCCATGTACCAACAAGAAAGATTATGAAAGTAGCTGACTTCACCTGGATGAACTTTGGAAAGCGTGTATGGACACCGGAGTTCGGCATCAACGAGCTGGTCTAAGATGGTACAGGGAGCCCGAATAGGTTTAAATGGGAGAGATGGGGTCGGGTTATGCGAGGATAGCTCATTCTACAAGCCTGTCACCCCCCACAGGGTCAGGCTGAAGTGCTGACGTCTTAGCTCGCAAGCTTTTAGTTTTTCTTTCGGAGCATCCTACAAGCAGTGTCTAGTCGTGACTGTAACGGGGAATATCAGATGATGGACGTAGAGCTCGATCCTCAAAGTGAGTTGCCTGGGCGACGGGGGGCTTTTTGCTTCGGACTGTCCTTTGGTGTGGCTGCCGGCTTGGCCGTCTCACTTCTGAGCCTCAGGCGAAGTGACTTGTCGATGGATGCCCACCTGAGCTCTTTTATCTCCTCCCTGAGTTTTGCCTCTGGGGAAGGAATTGGTTTGGTCGCCTCTATGGAGTCCACTTCAATAGAAATGCGGTATACTCAGTTGGCGCATTCGGTTACGGCCAAGTGTACTGGCGCTTCCCGCGATATACCTGGGCAGTTTTATTGATCTGCCATTTTTGCATGGTACATACCACACAGCATTCATCTACTGACGTACTTTTATCTGTGGATTACTTCACCTTTCCTCTCGCAGAACTGAACACCTGTAGAATGGATGTAACCACACGGTCAATATTGATTAGTCTTCCACTTCCGCTTTGACATTTCATACCAACCCTACATAAAGTTAACAACTTGCCGCACGCTCACCTGATTTCCTCCGGCCGTTCCCTGCCACCATCACTCCGGTAGTATCCCTCCCAAGAAATACGCAATTGTTTGCAACATATATGATTCCTCCAGTATACAGCCACCACTTTATATACTACCATCTTTGCAGACTGAAATATTTCCATGTTAATACTTCTTGGCATACCTGTAGTAAAGTGAATAATTCACCGAACGCTTCGACGAGATTTCTATCCATATGCCTCTCATATTCTGTAGCGCACCAAAAACATTTCCTTTCAATATGTTCGAATTTCTACTAGTGGTAATTATTTCATATACCACTTATACATGTACTCCAGACCAACTGACATCATTCAACCTTGACCTTCAAATTTGCCGGGCATTACTACAGTTTTAGTTCACTGTAACACTCTCTCTGTTACTCTGCATGCACTTGTTGTACCCTTTTGTGAATTGTCACTCCGGCATCACTATAATCATCTGATCATGCATTCTAGCATGCTTCGGGCGCATCCGAAATATACAATTGTTATTATTATTATTAGAGTGAGATAAAGGCGGCTAAACACCTGGGAATAGGCGTCACCAGGGTGATACAAATTAAGAAAGCGACCTCAAGGGATGACTAGCTAGGAGCATTTCTCGGGGTCTTGTGAAATCTTGGCGATATCAGAAATTTGCCGATCGGACATTGAACACCTGATCGGCCGCCTGGAATACCGGGAAGGGTTTGATAACCAATCTCTTCAGGCAGGTTACCCCTTCCTTACGGGCGCGGACAGTGGCCTTTGGTTCAACTACCTCTGCAGCCTGGTTTCGGACTACATGTTTTAGTGCATCCTTTGAAAGTGCATTGTGAAGAACCACCTCTTAAGGGTTAAGAAAAGGGACACTGGTCATGGAAGGGGAGTTATTGTGCCCCACGTGGAAGGAGGCCTCGTCTGAGGAATTGGTTATATCCACAGTGGGGTGAAATGACATTATTCTGGACCCAATCAATGCAGATAGCAAAGCGCTTGAATGAAGAAAAAAGCTGTGTCCCGAAAACCTAAAATTTCAAAAACCGCTAGTTTTACCGGAAGAAACAGAACCACACCGCTGGTTTGAAGCAGGATGGAGCTGGTATCATCGCCAGTACAGTGAATACGCACAGAAATACACTTTAAAGTGCACATTTCGCAACGAACAGGGAAATGTCTTAGCCGGTAGGTAAATATGGCAGTTCTAGTTGGGAACTCAGAACCATGTCCTCCTCTTTTTAACAATGGCATAGTTTCGAATAGCCAACTTTTGCATAACACTCAGGCGCGGATTAGAGTTCTTCCACTCACATCATCCGAAAGCGACCAACTCAAAGATTTGGTGCTCCAAGTTGCCAATAGGCCTGGCATTTGCACGCACGGAACCAAGCCCCCACGTTAGATCTTGGTTTGCATTTTATCTTTCGGTGTTTGTCCATTATTGTCGATCTTCCTCAACTGATGGCAAGATAAGATTTTTCGCACAATTTTAACCTATAATCACACCTCGGTACCCGCCAGTTAACAGGACCTCTGACTCGCCGTGCTGTCGTCAGCCCACTGTGTGCAGCCAACATCATCAGCCCCACGACTGTGACGCCTGACTCCAATAAAAGCGGCTTTAAAGCTTTGGCCGAATTTTCGTCACCCACCTGGCCGGTGAGCCACTCACCTGCAATGCACTGTAAAGTCAGGCACCACATCAATGTATCGGGTCCCCATGCATTTCCCAGCCCAAACAGACTGCCCCTCGCGACTTTCAAAATATGCTGAAACCTGGGACCATTCGTCTCTTTGACGGTCCATGGGCATCTCCACTTCACAGGGTACCCAAGAAGTCTACAAACGACTGGCGTCCATCTGGCAATTGTCGTCGTCCCGATCAAGAGACCACCCCGAATAGTTATCTCGTCTCACACTTTGATGATACAGCTTCAAACCTGACTTAAAGTACCATCTTCAGTAAAAATGACTTCTCGTGGCTGAAAGTGTCCCCTTCCTTCTGGATTGTTCGAATTCCAACGGTAGCCTTTCAAGCTGAGCGAAGCATAATAAACTTTTCAGTGTTTCATAGATAGGGTCACCCGAGGTTCAGATTTCATTCAGCCATAGGTAGATAACGTTCTGGTAGCAGGTTCAATTGTTGCAGAACAAAAGTCATGTCTCTGACAGGTATTCCAACGACCCACCGACTACGGCACTACTATCATTGTTTTTGTGATCGCACTAGGTAAGTCATCACCAAAATTTCTCCGCCACATCCTCAGCACCAGTTTACTTCGTCCAGCTATAAACAAGGTCAACGACGTTGCCGAATTTCTGATTCCAACGAGCTTCAAATAGATTAAACATTTCAGTACCTTTGCAGCTACTATGGTCGCTTCGTCCCAAATGCCGCCACAACAATGCAACCACTCATCGACCTGCAGCGAGGGAAGCAAAGCCAGCTCATTTGGGAAGATCGAGCGGAAGACTGTCCCAGCGGGCTCACGCATACTTTGGTCTTTGCCGTTTTACTTCGCCACCCGGGTCCCACTGCTCCGCTCAGTATGGCAGTCGAATGTAGCTATCGGATGCGTGCTCCGGCTAGCAGCGAACAGTGTGTAGGAACCTATCGAGTTTGACTCTGATCGTCTGCCCCAGCGGAAGCCAAGTACAGTGATTCTGGCGGTAGATTGCTCGTCAATGGTAAATTGAGGTTTAAATCAGGTCGTCCCGTTTTTCCCTTCCTTCAGCGTTTAGGCTTGGTCTTGTGTCTCACCCGGTAATAATAGTTATTCACACCGAAGCGGTAACTTGTTCGCGGCAACAACTGCGACACACCACTCTTCGTCCGTAATTTATTACAAAGAAAAATCTTCAAAAGCCTTTGCTAAGAAAACTAGACCTTCACCTACCACAAATCGCCCTTCGTGAGCCCATCTATATAATACTCAGCGATTGTCAGTTAAATCACCTCCTCCAGCTATCTCCTCCTCTTTGACTGAAACCCTGATCCCCCTCCGTCCATACAGGGAAAGCACCTATTCAACCCTGTTTTTGATCATCCTGGGTGACTTTCTATAGAATTTCATCCTTGTTCCGTGCCTAGGCTCCTTGCAACCGCCAAATAACCAGCAAAACTAGTTTATTATCCGAAGCCTAAAATCATAGTGCGCCATTCCAAAAGAAGCATTCAGGCCAGTACAAATTTGCCCCACGTCTTGTAGTCAATACACCATGCCCCGTCCCATTACCGAACATCTTTCGCAACGCGCACAGCAAGACTGACAGCCTCTCACAACAGTCAAGCTCACCTGAATAGAGAAATGGAGCTCTTGACAGAGCCATCAGAATTCTACCTCCACTGGCTCAACTCCTCGAGCCCTCTATGATAAACACGGACCGTAATTTAGTTGCCAAGTGTAATTTTACTGTCAGTATACCTTCAGTTTTCGAAACGAATACTAAATTCCAATCACTCCACTGTATGTAACGTTTCGATTGGGGCCCCAATCAACATAGTCGGCAGCACCCTGCTGAAGGCCGCTATCATGGGAGGAGAAGTGTGTCCTAGCAGCAGACCACAAAGCAGGCACAACAAGACCTGTGACGACTGCTTTTCCGATTTTCGGACTCAGTGATAGCCAGTGTGTTTATTCATAAACAAAGCGTTTTTGCTGTTAACCCACCATGCAAAACCATTCGACTAGCATCTGACAAAAATCCACTGCAAAGAGAAGTGCTATAAAATTTGGACTCTCTCAAACATCCAGGGCAAGAATGAGCCAAAAAGACAACCGCCCCCTGCATTTTCCCAACTCACTCTATGCACCCAACGTCTGCCAGCCAACGACTGTCCGAAGCAGACCTTGGGGCAACTCCTGGACCTTTGCCAAATCCATCGGTTATCAGGCGCCCTAAATTTGTCAACAATGTCAGGGATGCCTGGGGAGCAAATTCACCGCGTCCCGCCAGACAGCATAGCCCTGTGCATCAAAACAGCTACCTAAATCCTGTAGCTTCCCAAACCTAACAACAAGTCCACACTCTGTTAAGGTGACACATAAACCAACATACGGTCACCTTTGTTCCAATCCTCTAGCCGCGACTAAAACCTAACGCCGAACCGCACCATACCACGCCAGGTCACTCTCGTACTAATCGGATCCGCCAGCCCTCAGGGAACAACCCCGCAAACAGACCGCCAGGAAGTAGCTTCCCTAAGGATACAACCTCGTCGTGGCGGTCTGACTTATCACCCGTGGGCCGAAAGTTGGTAACGATTTGTACTCGGCCCTCAATTCAGAGTGTCCGTACCAGAGGAAACCCATGGCCACAGATCTGAAATTTAGCAACCCGCCCTCCATCCTTACTAAAAGCCTCAACGTCTAGTTTACTAGGCAGCAACCTCCCTATATCTCCAGGCCGTAATCCAATGGTCATGCAAAAATTGGAATCGAGCAGATGCTATGGACGGAAGTCAGTAATGCCAGGGCCTACATTTTCTTTTCTCATTACAGATAGTTTTCAAACCATTTTTTCTCCCAGCAAAGTCCCAGCTCCAGCGGACGATATCCGCAACCCCCCTCACAGCTAATATTCAAAGCTGCATCTGCCTAACTCATCATTTCTTAACTTCTGTGCCTCCACTGTTCATCCCGTTAGTTCCATCAACATAGCCTAGCACTGCCATCCTTCCGTGGCCGCTTTTTTCCTGCCGGCCCCCTCCGGGAATATTCCCCGCATTCAAACTACTCTCCTAAACAGCACCTCCCCAGCCCTCTTTCCTTACACTATCCCCCACCAGGTTACAACTCATCAAATCCGTGGAACAACTGAGTTCCTCCCTCCATCCTCGCCCTATTCTCCACTGGAATTACCACCTTCATCACCACTACCGTACCCCCTACCACATCCACCACCATCGAGGCCTGCATCGTCTCTTTCCGTCATACTCGTAAATTCCCGTTCATTACTGAACAAAACTAAAGCCATCCGCAGCATCGCTCAGCCCTCCAACTTTGATATTATCATTGTGACTGAAACTTGGCTAACGGATTCCGTCCCGTCAGATCGAGTCTTTCTAGTTGGCTACCGAATGTTCCGAAGGAATAGGCCTCGTCGTGGGGGAGGCTGTCTAATTTATGTCAAAAACACTCTGCAGGCCATTCCACTCTCACACACAACTCTCGACGCCGTTCAGGATTCTCTGTGGTTAACGATTCCCTTACTTAACTCCTATCTTCATATCGGTTGCATCTATCGGCCACCTGATTCTAACGCTATCGATCTTACCAGGATTATTGACGCATTCAACTACCTTTCACTGCTGCCCTGTTCCTCCAAGCTCATCGCGGGGGACTTCAATGCATCGAGCATCTGTTGGAATACTCTATCTGCCCCAAACAACTTATTAGATTTCATGTCATGCATCCGCGTAGGGCGCTGGATCCCACATGTAACAGTCCCAACTAGAGGTAACAACATCCTTGATTTGTTGTTCACGATTGGTTTATCTGATGTTTCAGCCAGTAAGCTCGACCTCTTTCCAGGAAGTGACCACAGAATGGTGTCCTGCATCTTCGCGGTTCCGCAAGCTTTCGATAAATCCCACCCACCCAATCGTTTCTCTTCAGCAGTCAACTGGGACAATCCTATCTGCACGCTTCGTTCGTTAGACCGGGACGACTTCTTTCTGCAAAGCGACCCCCAGCGGGCTGCTGATTTACTATATTCTAACCTTTTATACTTGCTGTCCAAAATTACCACAACTCGTATCATATCAAACCGAGCCCGTAGTTCAGTCCTGAGCGGAATGCAAAACAAATACCTAAAGCTCCAGAAGGTGTATCACAACAGTAGTGAATTATCGTCATTCTTGCAGCTCCAACGTCTCTCGTTAACAATCAGCATTAAGTCTGACGATATGCTCAAAAAACAAGAAGTATCGGCAATGCAATGCCATGATACTTCCTCAAAGTTGGCACGCCTAATGAAGAACAGAAATCAGAGCGAACCGGCAGGTATCCCCTCTCTCATTCTGGAAAATAACGATCACATTACCTCACCTGTAGCGATAGCCCAGGTTCTTAATTCCTACTTTGCTGCATCCATGACTACGGACCCCCTTACTTTACCCCCATGCATAGACCCTGTCACCGAGCACTTACTGTCTGATTTAGAATTTTCTCTAAGAGAGGTGACCAACCAGCTTATTCGTGTCCGGAAGTCCTCACAGCTTGGCCATGATGGTGTTCCACCGACACTTCTGCGTCTTGGAGGAACTGATATCGCAGCCCTACTATTGAAGGTCTACAATCTATCCATCAAGTTCGGCATATTTCCTTCACAATGGAAGACTGCGGTCATCATCCCAATCCATAAGAAAGGACCAATACGTGACCCGTCCAATTACCGCCCTATCAACCACACTCCAATTGCTTCTAGGTTGATGAAACGCCTCATCAAACAGCGGATGTCCGACTTCCCATTGTCCCATAACATCATTCATAGTGGGCAGCATGGCTTCTTAAAGTCACGTTCATGCATCACTTGCCAATACGACTTTTTTAACCTCATAACGGCGGCCGCCGACAACAGTCAATCCATCATCATTATATACCTTGATATGACAAAAGCGTTCGACCGCGTCCCTCGCGCTTTATTACTAACCAAACTCAAAGCTCATGGCTTTTCCGGTTCGCTTTTAACGTGGGTAACATCATACCTATCAAATCGCTCACAAGTGGTTTCCATTGATGGGTGTTTCTCACAGCCTGCTCCAGTCACTAGTGGAGTTATACAAGGCAGTGTACTCGGTCCTTTACTTTTTCTCATCTACATAAATGATATATTTCCCATCTTGCACCATGGCACCCCATTCCTCTTCGCTGATGACGTTAAGATTGTCTATGAGTTTCCTCGTCAGAACCTCAACATTATGCTAGATGGAATTTCTAGTGACCTAAAGCGACTCGGGGATTGGTGCAATTCATGGAGTATGGACTTCTCAGCCTCGAAGAGCTGCTACACAACAGTCAGATGTCAAGTGGCCTCCGGAACCCTGCTTATCCACGACCTACCCATCTCGTACAGCCCTTTAGTTAGAGACCTTGGTATTCATTATTCTTGCAGTTTTAGGTTTTCTGAGTTTGTTCCACTCCAGATTGCAAAGACAAGAAGAACCACTGGTCTCATCTCCAGAACCTTTCGGCTAAATGATTGCAAACTGCTCACTTACAAGTCTCACGCCAGGCCTCTCCTTGAATACTGTCCTATTATCTTCACCAACATGACGAAATCCGACCGCATTTCTCTGGAGTCCGTGCAACGTCAGTTTACCAAACAATTAGTGGGATTTTCCTCCAGTTTGTGTTAGAAGGATCGATGCATCCTAGTCAGTCTTGACCCTCTGTGGCTGCGTCGCATGAAGCTCAATTTATGCTTCCTGTTTAAGCTGTACCACCGTACGGCCTTTTCGTGTACTGAACCTATTCGTCTCACTCCCTCCACGAATTATGTTCTACGCCATCGGTCATTGCAATTCACTATTCCTAGATCAAAATTAGCGTTGAGATCTAACTTCTTCCTCATAAAATACTCAAAGTTATAGAATAAACTCCCGCTAAACATCCACGAGAGTGTCTCAATTTCCCAGTTCAGAGGCTCGCTGAATCACTTCTTGACTGTTCCCAATGTGATACTTCTTACCGGCCAGACCGTCACCGAAGAGGTGGCCTACGAAAACGGGTTTGATTACTAGGATTATTGCACAAGAACTTTCATTTCTCGCCCGGTGACAAACGCCAGTGCAACTATTTCTTCTTACTTTATATTGAACACAATCTATACCACTGTAGCCACATTTTGCTGACTTTTGTAACTATACCCAGTTTATTGCTTGCCGGTTCTCCTAATTTTAGACAATGTTCGTGTTCTATTGCCAACCAAAGTTCCTTAGCCTTAGATGTCTCCGCAGCAAATAGGTATGTGGCTTTGGATCCTAGGACACTGAGTTCCGCCGTCTACCACCTTACCTGATCCTTTACTCCTTTCCTGTTCCTTTTGGCTGCCACCACCAGCCCGGGTTTTATGTCCGGCCTCGTTTTGCCTTTTTTAATCATCTCATTTCAGAATCTCTTATCCCAGAGGCATACCTGCTAGTACCTACTTGGTGGCCTGTCATCTCGTCTCATCTCTGTATCTACCATCCACCAACCACCATCATATTCCCTCTTATACACCACACTATTTCCCATCAGCTGAGCAAGACTCATCTACACCAGCTAGCCCGGAATGGTCTCTGATGGTCTTAGACATGGTCTGGAGCTGTATGAGACCGATACACGTATGCCAGCTTGTGCTTTACAACGTTCGTTGTCCTACTCCGTGTGTTTGCAAAGTCCCACTCTGCATTTTCCCAGCCCATGCTAGCGAAACCCCTGATGTCAACGACACCCATACCATAGCGTCTTCCGAACGTGGGGAAAACAGACCATCCCCTGCAGTTGCGAAACAAAAGGCAATTACACATAAAATTACGATCGGGCGGAGGGGCTATGGAAAGTTCCTATATGGGCTCAACCACCCCTCCGTTAGGAAACAAAAAAACAGCGAAAAAAGAACAGTGGAAACAAAAAACGTCCCCCTGGGATCGATTCGATCTCCAAATACCACTGACATCGGGCTGTGAAGGCATTGGGCAACCTTCATCTACGGGTATGTCTCCCATCAGCTCAGACCTGATCCTGCGAAAAGGGGAAACCCTACATCGCCCTTGTTCGCTTGACAAGCTTTTGGTTTTCACGTACGAGACTGACTGGGGTGACGGTGCACTGGACTCTCCACATACGTTTACCCACCTCCCGCTCTAAATTTCAACCACCTCATACCCTCCCTAAGCGCACCTAGCATGCATGTTGACGTCAAATACAATTGCTACCATAGCCCTGACTTTCAACCCATTGACCTGGACAACGTGTAGACGTACCCAACGAATAACGGCAGCCACGGTGAAGCCCGGAAAAGGAGAAATAGAGAAAAGAACATAATGGAAACCGGTCACCTTTTCCATCCATTCCCCCCCCCCATCTTCCGTCATCTTTCTCAGAAAGCGGCCTTCTCGATGTCCTAGCATCCAAGCCACGTTTAGGCCTACAACCCTACCTAACAGCAACCACAGCCTCCTGCCAACAACAATCACTACCGCTGCTCGGACTTCAAGCCCACTGACATGGATAACATATGGAGGCAACAAATGACCAACACCTGCCTCTCTTGAGTCTGCGAAAAATGAACACGGAGAACTGTTCATATTTTTCCATTCCCTACTTACTATCTCTCCTCACTCTTATAACAAATACGATATTCAAGCAACCACCGAGTCATGAGATTTCCCTGCTCACATTCAAATTAAATCTTAGTAGGCCGGCACTACCGAGTAGGAGCACAGAACAACATACGTCCACGTTTCTGTGCATGATAACAATTTTCTCTAACGCATCACCACCGATGCCCTGGTGGTTCTTTCTGCATTCTTACTTATTTGTTCTTCAGAACTTCTAATCGCGTGCAAACCATTTATCCTTCGAAATGCAGACGCAGCAGCCCGCCCAGTTTACTCTATCTTGCAAGCCTGAAGTAGTACTTATCAACCCTACGTTATTTAAACTCTCGAATTTAAACCCAGACCAAAATATGAAATGTGCCACTTACCGTTCATATAAACCCAACAGTTCATTAATAACTGTCGCTATTTATTATTATCACTCAGCTGGAACCACGTCCAGACTGCTAACATCATTTATTTCAGGTTTGTCGTCGTCCACTCTCTCGGGCTCCACTTTCGGTGACCAAGGTTCACACCTCGACCCGTACTGATAGAGACCTAAACGGAATCTTTTATACCAAAAACGGGATTGCAATCGAGCCACACGACCTAAAACACTCCCAACTGCTTACCAGTAGATTGACAGGCGTCTTCTGACGTAACCCCTCTGCTACTGATGTCACCGCTGGAGTCTTCACAAATAACAGTTTACAAGCTACCTTCTACTGATTGACTGACACGTCCCTTACCCCGCCTGATGACCTATACCCACAGGATGCTGCACATCACATTGGTCTCATATGAAAAAATCCAATGACAGAGCCAGAATACGCAACACAGGAATTTTCTACTCATTAAATTTCGGTACGCCATCCGAAAGCAAGTCCACTTATCCCTCTCCCCATCCGTGGTTCCCAATGATGACGCCGAATATCACTGAGAATCAATAAGTCAATATATTTTTGTCAGCTTAACAGAACAATAAGGCGCGAGCCTACGCGGAGGTTTTTCGCTCAGTTTTCTTTTGCAAGATTTATTTTTTCTTTTGGTCGTTACCCGGCTTGAAATTGATTCTTCACCAATTCAAGGCCTTCAAGTTGCGCTCCTTTTTTTCTGAATGATACGGGTTATTGATCCTGAACCTAAACTCACCTTTTATATGGATTGCTGTTTCCTCCACATTCATCAACGTTTCCTAGTCTACTTCCACGCAGTTTGTTCATGTCTCCCCTTTCCATGACGCACTCCGTTTATTGAGACCGGGAATATCCGTCATTCCGGGCCATCGTCGTCTTCATAGAGAGCCGTTCTCCTCATATTCACCAAAGTTCACGAGAGTACTCCCATTCGTTCCTTATCTGTTCATGTTCATAACTTATTCCGCTCATGGAACCCCAATAGGCCTCCGTAATCCACAGCCTGCATTATTTTGGTTTATAACGCATCCTTAGCGCTATATTCTCACGACATATTTTGCATTCCCACGGGCCACCACCAACCAACCCGGATTCGAAACCAAACCATATTTGCCGCGCGAACCTTTATAATTTCGGTCGATTAAAACTAGCTCTAGCTGTGCTGCTTTGCCTCTGACGATTTTGACTAGCTTTCTTGAAATTCTTGTATAGTTCATTGTTTTGAGTAATGTTGTACACCATGATCATGCGCTTGCACGTGCGTCTCGACCATGGTCGATAAATATACCATTATTATATTATTATATTATTATAACAAAATTTTCTTCTTGCCTCAACACTTTCCATCTATTCACAGACCTTTTGCCCGCAAGATACATCCACTAACCCCCTCCGTGTAAACTTTCACCATCCTGTGGCATGCAGTCCGTAAATCTCTCATTTCCCCTAACCTTTAAGAACCACTTTCTAACAACAGAGCCTTGCCAGTCGTATACACCTTCGATAGCACACCGAACTCAGCAGGTCAGCTTCGAAGCATTGCTTATTCCTACTACTTCCTTCCAAAAAGAGCTTCTTATACCCCCTCTACCAACGGCCCACTACCACCCTTCCCCACCCGAACAAACCGCATCAGCAAACCGTGAAACCACTCCACACCCTTTTGGTTCTCACCTTCTGAGGCTTGCTATTACCACACAAAGCCAACCACTACCAAAATGGCACGTGAGAGAACCGATGTACTCCATAATCCCACCCCCGTCATCACACTACAGCATCAAACGATCCCAACAAATCAGTACAAGTAGCTAGGTTACTTAGTCGAAGGATTCCTGGTTTGCCTCATAATATCCCGAAATAAATTGGTCCCCGGGTCGTCCGTGGCTGAATCCTCTGGAGCCACCGCGGATATGCCCAACGCTCACTTTTCTCCTTCTTCAGCGATAGCCCCAACTCACGCCTCTCCAAGTGCACATTCTCCGCCCAATAACCTCCTCATGAGTGGGCTATCGTTGATATTATTTAACTCCCTATCCATAAATAAGCTCCATCACCTAAATTCTATGTCATGACGTCAAGCCTTGATGTCACCATTACTGCTGAAACCCGGCTCACGGAAGACACCCAAGCCAGAGAAATTCTGCTTGGGAGGTACAAAAGTTTTAGCATAAACTGAAGTGACAGACGCGGATGGGGGTGCCTAGTGTGCATGCAGCATGCTCTTCAAGCAATCCCCTTTAGACCTGCCATACCCCATTCAATTTCGGATTCTCCATGGCTCACAATCCTGTTCTGAACCTTAGTCATGCACATCGGTTGTGTCTATCGCCAGTCCCCCTCTACTACTACAGACTTATCTCTTTTGATTGAAGCTTTTGGTTATATTTCACTGCTGCCTTCGACAGCGAAAATCATAGCCGGTGATTTTAACTGGCTCGAAATGTTCTGGACGAACCCCACGGCACCTCCCACCTTGATAGACTTCGTCTCCTATACTCACGTCAAGGGTTGAGTGCAACAGGTTAAAACCCCTACCAGAAAGGCCGACATCCTAGACCTTATATTCACTCACAGCATTTCCAACTTTTCGGTCTCTGGTATGCATAAATTTCTGGGTAGCGACCACAAGATAGTATCAGGCCATCTTTCATTCAACCCTATCCATCAGACTACCCGACCCCAGTCAACAATTCTCACCTTTTGAATTGGAACCCTGTGACCAGTTTCACTCGTAACCAAGATTTAAGCATTTTCTCCAGCGGCTGACCCACAACAGGCAGCTGATCACTTTTGCCTTAACATGGGAAAACGCCTCCTGAAGCTCAGTCCAACAGTCCAAACCTCCTCTCCTGGGGGCTCCAAACCTGCCTCCCTCCAAAGTAAGTACCCTAGGATGCAAGGACTTCACCCCCGAAACCACAATTTCTCCCTTCTCACGAGACTAACATGTTTTGCTGACATTGTCCAGCACCTGAAAGAGGACCAGTTTTTCAATGAAGAAGTTAAAGCTCTAAGGCATCCCAATAGAGCATTAAAACTGCTACTCCTACATAAATCTGGGAATTTGACAACGGATGCTACTACTCAGTACGTTGTATTACCCAAATAAATGTCGGCCACTTACCCTTCTGATGTCGCCGAGGCCTTCCATATTTACTTTGCCAATCTCATGACATCCGTCTCAGGTATAGCCCCCACCCCGAATTCTCATGCTATCACCAGCTCCTTTCTATCAGCCGTAACATTTGAGGTATACATTATTCCCAGGCTCATTTTAAGCTATGAAGCACCTGCTCATCCTGGACAAGATGGTTTAACCCCGGCTGCAATCATTACCGGCGAATCGGACCTACAACTTCTATCACTGAACCTATTTACTTTTTCACTCAAATTTAGTTTGGTACCGTCGAACTGGAGGCTTTCAGTCGTCATTCCACGAAACAAAGAAAGGACCCGTCCAAGAGCTCGCTAATTACCGTCCCATTATTCACTCCCCATCATCTCCAGAATAATGGAAACGATTGTCAAAGAAGGCATTACTACCCATCCCCTCGCTCCAAACCACCTTAGCGATAGGCGGCGTGGGGTTCTCAAATCGCGACCGTGCAGCACTTGTCGGCTTTGATTCCTTAGCCTAGTCACCAAGGCTGTTGATAGCAGGCAGGTATTGGCCATTGTCTACCTAGATCTGTCGAAGGCTTTCGACCGTATTCCACACCCACATCCCATCGCTAAATTGCGTTCATTTGGCGTTGCTCATCCACTGTTTTCCTAGCTGTAGTCTTATCTCACTCATCGTTTTCAAGTGGTCCCCGCCAACAGGCACCCATCGAACCCGATACCTGTTACAAGTGGCGTTATACAGAGCAGTGTACCGGGTCCTCTCCGGTACTGAAGCCATTACAACTGCCTTAAGAAGTCCATTTGGCGTGAGTTCCCGTCACAATAGAACCTCTAATGTTGCTCGACACGGTCGCGTAGATGCAGTTAGCATCGATCGTCTCAAAGCCGCGTAAGTTATTGGTAAGGCGTCGCCAGCTGACACGGGGTTCGATGTTAACGCTGCACTACCTGCTGACAACACTTCCTTATCACGTCAAGGTCTCTAGTTCACCTTGCCCGCTACGATTAGGATGAGGTCAACTTCTTACATTCAGGGGAACACCCAGTTGGTACTGCTACCTCCTTGAATGAGACTACTGTCTCACTATCAAGTCCGCAAAGCATTCCAATAAACCCGTCCGTGAACAAGACTCCCGTCTCATGTTCCCGTCTGAAGATCGTTTGCCCAGCACGTTTTCCCGACCAGGTCAGACACGATCCTAATCAGTGCGCTTTGCAGTAAAATCTTCCGTGTTTATCGTTTCGGTACTATATACCACACCCCAATAATCATTACTGCGTTCTAGACAAATCCATCGCTGCTTCTTCACCAGTTTTCCGTTAGATTTCGTTTCTTGGAACCAGGCTGGTCCCGCGAAGCCTGGAGAATTTTGGCACCATTCTTGATCGGCCTTATCGTTGTTGTTCCTTATCACTGACGGACCTACTGATTGGGCTTCCGGGTATCATATTTGGTAATGGTTACCCGAAGCTGGGCGTTATTGGTTTGGCATACCTGGATGACGATCCGCCCAACCGATGCCGTTGGCAACGAATCTGGTCTGCGCTCGACCATCATTCTACGGTTCCCGCATACCACGGATTCTGCCAGTCAGCATCCCACAGCACAGCTACATTCAAGTATTTTGCACACGTTCACATGCACGAATATCCTTTGTTTGCCTTCACTCTCCTGACGCTTTTCAAAAGCTTTCCACGTAGTCTAGCGGGGGGCTGCTGTAGTGATCTCGATCGTTTTGAGAAAATGACTATTTTCTAGACATCATTTTGGATCTATTTTCTCTACTATCTTCTCCGACGTTTGACATCGACCTCATTGTGTTTTCCGGTTGCGTACGTTTTACTGGACTGACTTTTCCGAGGTTTCCGTCGACCTTGCTTTTGAATCACTTTCATTTTCGGTCGTTCGCCGATTGTACGCGCTTACGGTTCGCTTTCTGCACATCCGTTGCGTTTCATTTTCCGTCCGGTGTATCTCTCGTATCGGTACTGTTCCGGTGCCACGATATATAGAATATGCCTTGCATCCATAAACCGACTTTCGTCTCCTCTATTCGTCCGATAGAGGGGATAACGTTGGTATTTTGCTGGCAGACTGCATGGAAGACAAATTTACTAGCCGCCCTCGGAAGTCTTCTACAAAGCTCCCAATGGTTCTCCTGGGCTAGCTTCCCGCTTGTAAACCTGATATTTCCTTGCCAGCTACGGAATCGGCTTCTAGTCAAATTTTACGTTTATCCGGGGATTATTTCGCCATTGATCGCGTGAGTGACGACGGTGGAGCTTCATATGCCCAACAGCTGGCAGCGTAGATGCTCCCTTTGAAAATGCATTCGCCGCAACCACAGTCTCGATCAACCTACTTTCCAGTAACACTGTCCACGTGAACCTAAGTCTTTACGCGCATGGATAGGGCTAGAACATCTCCACAGTGGCCCTATAAAGGTTCATTTGAGGTGCTCCAGCGAAGCTCTCGAGTTTACCTCATTGACCGAGGGGGCAAACAGGAAACTATATCTGTCCACAGTCCTAAGGTTTCGCACCTTGAATGCAGTCTAGAAGAGGAGACACCGCTCAAAGATGGAGCTCCAATAGTTTCCTCGCCCACCTTAGAGGTCACCATTGAGCCCCAAAATGCGCAACCAGAAACCGTGGAGCCACAGTGGAAAATAAGATCTGACCGTCTTGTCCAATGCTCGAAGCGACTAATAGAAAGTATTCACTTATCCTTCAACCTCACCTAAAGTTGCTTCCACTCTATGGTGTTTCTTAACATCACTTCAAAAAACAGAACAACATTTGCCCCACTTTAACAAGTTCAAGTATTCTACGGACCGACCGGAGTAAGTTCCTACGCTTCGATTTCACTCGCTCTCCGTTAGCTCGATTATTTTATTTGTTTTTTCATTGCGTGTACGTAAAGGGTGGATGCTGGGACCTGAAGTGGTTTGTGTCTCCTCATGCCATCCAGTGCACTACAAATTCATTTCCAAAATCTAACCAGTCAGACGAAGCTGGACAGTGACTGTTAGGTCATTTAGATACAGCGAAGTCGCCTTGTGATTGGTCAGTACGTTATCCGCCAATTGGTGAGCGCCTGTTTTTGTATATGAGCGGGTGAGGGCCAATAAAGTGTAACAGAGTACGTTCTTGCCTTCCTTGTCCAGCCCTATCGTTCTTCCAGTACGCTTAGTCTGGGTCCGATTATTTTATTGCGTACGATTGGATAGGATTTCCACATCTGGCGTAGCAGCATGGAGTCACTGACCACTGAACACTTGAACTTGCACAGTAATCCATCCCAAGTCAAATAATAGGCCGAACGGTTTGAGCTCTGGTACAGCATTCGTGAAGAAGCTAAGCAAGGTCAGTCAGCTTTGTTTCTCTCTGTGGGTGGCGGCGAATTATATTCGTTTTTGAGGAACTTGGCATACCCCCAAGCGTCCGCAAAACTACCGCCTGGGAAACTGACAGAACTTCTGATAATGGTGATAATGATAGTGATAATGGTTTATTTCGGATAACCCTGAGGCATGCTGCAAAGCAGGATCAAACGGTACAGTTGGAAGCAGAGTCCGAATTCCAAGAGGGTGATTCAGGTATGTGCATTCTATATAGTATAGGAGAATGTATTTAAGTTACTCTTTTAGGCGGCACCCGGCCAATTTGACCTCAAGATCGGGTGGCCCAGCCTGCCGAGCCAGAGTGCAGCTGGCTGGAAGTAGTAGACTCTTATTCAAATATTACAAAAAGATGGACTGCGCAACGAAAAAATCAAATAGAACTGACAGAAGTTTTGTTCACCTTGAGGAAAAAAGGTTTCCAAGGGAGACGTGGACCAGCCGTAGAACTCCTCGGGGTATGGAACGGCTTAGGATTGGAAATCAGACGATGAAAGGAATGAATTTGCAGACAAAAAACATGAAAAATCTATCGGAGGTTACCCTTGTAACGTTTAGCGACCGAGTATCGGCTGAGTTAGTTAAGTGCCCAATGAAGGACTCGTTTGTAGAGAGAGATTACCTAGGTGATGACGAAAGACGTGGCCGGACGTGAAAGTGTAATCGCTGAGCGGATTGTTTACCTTCAGAAAAGCGGAATGTGATGTACCAATATGGAATTGGGAACTGGGCGACAGATCTATGTGTGATGCGTAGCGATGATAGTAGTAGATACACGGTTTGCAAGGGAGATGAGTATCCAAATGACAAGTAGGTATTTACGTAATGATTACTGTTATCCAAGAGCTGAACATGATGACCACAGAGTTGCAGGGATCAAAATTGTCTGAGAGGATTTTCCAAGATATAATATCGAAAACGAAAAAGCACCAAACAACCGATAAATAAGTTTGCGAAGTTGGGCGGTGAAGTAATTGACAGGTAAAATGCCATCGGTTGATGTTCTATGTAAAAGGAGGAACAAGTGATGGCGAAAGATCGAAACGCTGCTATATAGATGTCTCTCAGATGTGAACATATGAGGAGGGCATGAATCTTTGCAAGGTGAGGATATAGCAATGGTACAGCCGTGTGGGCGAAAAGAAGGACTGACAGACGGAGCGAACTGCCTCAATATCGTTGACTGTTGGGAAGCTCTGGAGACAAATATCTCTCAGTGAAATACACTGTTTGGACATTGTGGGACGGAAAGGTACAGCAACATTGAGTGTGACCTTTTTCAAATATATCGGTAAATGTGCTAAAATGGGGCGAGTTTTATCTTGTGGATTGGTTAAGTTTGCGAATGGGACAAGTGGGTGGTAAACCGAGTACGGTAACAGTCTCTTGAACCCGTAATAATTAAGTGCTAAGGAAAGTAAATTTCGCCGGGCGTAAGAAGCGGTAAGTTAAGACGGCAAAGATGGAAACAAGTAAGATTTAAAAAATAGGTGATGACTGGGGGAGATAGGGGCATATTTGCAGCTTTTCGGTCGTGCAAATGGTGTTTTTTTGCTGCAACCGGTGCTTGTGGGGTGGGCTGACCGTGCTCTGGACACCCAACCTACAAACTATTTTTGGTGACAGGGGGTGAGATCCACCGTCCTAGCTGCACCCGCACATCGTTGCAGACGTCCTGCCCGCCCGATGTGCTCCGGCCAAAGCGGTAGATCTGACAGCGCCCCGCACCGGCGGGTCTTGTAAAGATGATACTGGTGTTGTCACATAGCTGTAGAGATCGAATAGTACAGGAGCCTGCGACCAGGTTGCAGAGGATCTTGGAAAGCAGGGCCAATGTGGTAGTGACGAAATGACGGGCAGGTATCGAGTTTTCGGCCGGAAATGTGGGCCAGGTATTTTGCCGAGCCATCGAAGGAAAGATAAGCCTGTGGTTTTCTGGAAAAAATAAAAATAGAAAAACGCAATCTGGGATGCTCCTAGCTGGGGATCAACGGTCAAAGGTAAAGAGAAACCTCTAGTATAAAGAAACTGGAACTACTCTTAAAGAATGCGGGCTACGAGCGGAGGAGAAGACAAGAATGCTGAAAATGGCGAAGACAATGAAGAGGGGTAAAGATTATTTGGTAATTAATGGTGTCCGCCGGGATGAGATTCTGGGTTGAAGTGCCGGGGCGAGCTAAGCGAAGGGGAATGAGCCCCAGTTGGACCGAGTAAAGTGAATTTGGTATGACGTAGATAGGGGGTAAGAATTGGGGCTGAGTTACCTCCAAGGGAGAACCCAGTATATGGGGCTGGCAAGAAGGAAGCTCTAGGCCTAGGGTTATCGTTGCTTTATTAAGTGAATGTTACCCAGTCGGAAAATTACTAGAGAAGAATGATGGAATAAATGAACCTAAATGAGAGTCGATAAGTAAGCTAATTGTGATCACGCTGAGACTATGACACGTAAGAAGAAAATTGAACGGTAAAAATTTGAAGGGGTGAGAGCTACGAGATTCAGAGATGAGGTTGAGACTGAATTTGGAGTAACCACTCTGTAGAACAAAAAGCGAAAGTCTCTGCGAAGACGAGGGACCAAATTAGCTGGACGATATTATGTGGGTAGTTAGTGAAATCATCATCCGTGACCTCATAACTGGAGGTTGAATTACCTCGATGAACCACTTCCAGCATAGGAATTGTGACTTAGTTTCCTCCGATGGAGAACCTGGTAAATGGGAAGGGCAAGAAAGAGGCCGTAGACCTGGGGCTATGTTTGCTATTTTGAGTGGGCCTCATCTTGGGGGATGGTTCGACTTTGCAAAGCACAAGGTTGTACACGAAAGATTAATAAAAAATGGGTGGTATATGCTGCATCTTGTGGGGTACGTAGGTCTCCTTGCCCCTCACTCAGACACGAGAGTCGGTAACCGAAACCAACTTCGTACGGCCGCTCCTCCGAAAAGTATGGATCATTGTTTGATACGAGTGTCGGGAAATCAAACAACTTGTTTAATTCCTCTTTAAATCTCGGTAAGTGGCCTACCGCACGGACATTTGATGGAAGTTTATTCCACATTTGTGAATATTTGCCAATAAAGAAAATGGACCGTATGCTGGTTCTGGAGAAAGGCACAGTGACCAAATGACTGCTGTGTTGTAATGAATGTCTTAAGCCTAATGGCTCTGGTACCACAGGGGAGGCTTTGCAGGATCTGCATTTTAATAATGTGCGGAAAAGGGCAAGTTGTTTTTCATCCGTCGGAGCCAAAGAGGTTCGAGTCATAGCAGGTCACGGCGCTGTATGTTGTTGAGACTAGATGAATGGCCAACTATTTTTGGGGGGGATTTGCTGAACGTTTTCAGTGGCAATTCTGTCAGTCTGGCGCACGTTGGAGCCAACTATTGAGCCATACTCTAGCAGGGGTCTAACTTGCGTTGTATAGACACTGAGTTCACTTTCACGCAAAAGGAACGTTTTGTGAACCAGTCTCATTAACCTGCGGGGCCTGGCAATTCGAATGTCTGTTTGCTCGGAGAATTTGAACAAACAGGAATAGTATATGCCCAGGTCACGTACTTATGATTTGTTAGTGATCAGATGACCACCTATACTAAACGTTTCGGGAGGGATATGACACTTGTATGTAGGAAAGCAGCTTTTGTCCGCCGAGAACTTCATTACCCAATCGGTACACCACAAAATGAGCATTCTTAAGCTCTACGATATTTTCGCTATAGTATTACTCAATGAATTGTGATCGAAGGTGTACAACAACTTTACATCACCAGCAAATATAAACGGAGTTCCATGGCGAACCGCGGTAAATATATCATTTATGAACATGAGGAGCCAAAAAGGACCCAGTACACTACCTTGGATCACATCGTTAGTTACAGGGCTGGGTGTGGAAATTGTGCCACCGACGTTTACCTCTTGACTGCACGAGGACAAGTACGATTCTGGTCAGACATGTAGTGGGTCAACAACGCTGTATGTCTTGGCCTTTGACAACAAACGAGTATGAGACACCCGGACGAAGGCTTTAGACATGCTTAGAAAGACTGAGATCACTGCCCTACTATCACTGGTGGTTATCGTAACAGGGTTCAGAAAGTCAGTCACACAAGTTGCGCAGGATCGATGTTTTAGGAAACCGTGCTGACCTTCACTTAAAAGGTGATTTTTAAGTGGTGATCAGTTAGTTTAACTTTTATTATTTCTTCCATAATCCTCGATACTACTGGGGTATGATTCACAGGCCGGTATTTGGCAGGATCCTTCCGTGTTCCCTTCTTATGAATTGGAATAATAACCGAAGTTTTCCGCTGTATAGGGTACCAACTAAAACGCGTAGACAAATTCAATAAATTTGATGAAACAAGTGAGACATCTGGGCCGCCCAGTTTAAACATGGCCGATGGTAACGAGTCCGATCCGGGGTGGAAAGACATTTTGACATTTAAAATAAAAAGTTCGATTTCGGAGGGCAGGAATGCTACAGAAGGAGGTGGCTCGTGTGAGGGTACCGGTGTATTGTAAAGAAATGGTGCTGTCACTAGTTAAGGAAACAGCAAAAACGTGTTAAGTGCTTCTGCTGTTTCCAGCGGTTTCTAGAGGTATGTGTTATTGAAAGAGACAGAAGAGAAAGAAGAAGTAGTTTTTGGGTCCGTCGACTCAATCAGCTTTGCAAGAATCTCGTCTTTCTTGGAAAAGCGTAATTTCTGTGTTCCTGTTGCATTATTTCACTCTCGGAGTACAGTTTTATCGTTTCAGCTAAACTATTTATTTGTGTGAACAGCGAAAAGTCCCTCGTTCTAAGACAAACGCGTTGGAGTCTACTTAACTTCAAGTTAAGACGGGGAAACTTATTGCCTTAAGGCGAATTGAAGATCCTTGAGGGGGTTATTGGACTGAGTCATTGTTCAAAGTCAGAGTAGAGTTGATTAGCGTCCAGCTGGGGATCTGCACTTGAAAAGGTGTCCTAATTTTGGCTGCGAATCAGAGAAGGCGGTATGTTCCAGTTGGCCTTATGGCATGGTTTGTGCGGGGGCGTGGGCTGTTTATATTTTATGGGCACTGTGAAGCAGCAGTGGACAGTTGCGTGATCACTCCTGCGTAGGTTATTCTGAACTGTTGTTTTACGATAGGTTAATCCTAGTGACAAGAATAAGTCAAGAGTGTGACCGAGTCTGGTTTGGGACGTGAAGTTCTGCTTCCATCCTCCAAATTGAATTGCATTCAAGAAAGGTATTAAATGGCTTGGCGCTGTGAGTAATATCTAGCATATTTCTTGTGCATTAACGTCACCCGCTGTCAATTTTTGGCCTATTTCAAGATCACTTATTACGTTGAATGCCTCGATCATTTGCAAGAAGCCGTCGGAACCAGATCTGGGCGGACGGTATACGCAAGCTAGAAGCAATTCTTGACGTTCGACTTCAACGTTCAACCATACAGAGTTGACAATGCCGTCTATGATAGGAAGCTGAAAGCTTGTCGCCCTGGGAGTTTCCTTTACATACACCAGACAACCTCCACCACGCTTATGTGTTCTGCCTTTGCCGAAGGATTTGTAGCCTAGTACTCCAATGTCCTCTAAAAAATAGGAGTCCGGTAAACAAGATTCCGTTACTAAAGTAAAGTCGTAGTCGCTTG
This sequence comes from Fasciola hepatica, assembly GCA_948099385.1. Lineage (NCBI taxonomy): Eukaryota > Metazoa > Platyhelminthes > Trematoda > Plagiorchiida > Fasciolidae > Fasciola > Fasciola hepatica. The sequence goes on along the minus strand of CANUEZ040000029.1, from coordinate 1,340,366 downwards.
TTAATGCAGCTGATCGTATTTTTTTGGATTTTGTTCCTAACAAGCGCGCTCTGACCAATAACAACGTGAAAATTTGAGTGCCTCTGACGTCATCATTGATGCTAGTGTAACGAACGTTTGAGCAATGCGTAGCCTAATTCGCAACGGATCCCGAAATCAAAAGACGATTTGCCGCGATATTCTACGTTACTAGATTATTACATGAACAATGACAAAAAATATACAAACCTCAATAATACGATCACAAGGACTCAACAACGAGAAACCGAATAGCAGCGTGTGAGCAAACGGCACGTTCGTCACGCAGGTCCTGAACAAGGATGTGCCAAAGTAGCGCTCTGGGCGCGAACAAACAACAATTGGTCCATAAAAACAACCAGTTTGTAAAGACAGGTCAATAGTGTAGGCAAACGAGTGATGTTCGGAAAAACACTGAATCGCGAGGGAAGAAGGGGGATTTTCCACGACCGGCCGTTACAGGGGGTATGTGGTTGTTTGACAATAAAAAGTCGGCACTACAAAAAAGTGTTGCTCCAGGGGAAATCATGGATCATGGAAAACGTCGGAAGTGTGCAGTTACCCATAGGATCTAATTGACGCCTGGTATCAAGAGTGCCAATGAGTCACTGATCAGTCTTACCTGGTCCGTGGTGTGCTTTACAGCATGACTAAGGAAAGTCACCCAAGCTAGTGACCTAATTGCGCTGGTGAACAACATGCACCTGATTCCGAGCCGTTTCTGAGGTCAGGTAACCTAATGATCTTAGTAGCGGAAAGGTCGCAAACGCTTCTGATAAATGATTACCTGATGCTCAGTTTAGATGAGCTCCTAGGGAGCATCTACATTTCAAGTGCTGTCACTGGTTCGAAGAAATGATTTATTGGTTCTGATTTTTGTGTCTCCGATTATCCGCACTGGCACAAAAAGTCATTCCCATTGTCCGTGACGCAAGTGTATGTGTAGCCCCACGGAAAAGAGCCGCGACCAGCACATCCGATAGCCCTGCTTGTCTGTGTCCGTGTTACACCCCGAACCACGAACCGTCGGTGTCGATGTTGTCTTCGTTTCCGTCGTGTAGCTGAGCGCGTTCGTTGCCGCGTCGCACAAGTCACCATAGCGACAAACTGGACAAAGTGCTAGGCTTCCGTGACGTCCTGGAAGCTGAACTAAACTAAAGCCATTTGTTTTTACAAATGGTTTCGGAGCTGCCTGTTGTCGCGCGCAGAAGGTGGTGCTGCGGTTCGTGAGCGGCTCGATGAACTTCTCGGGGTCGTTAACTTGTTCAAGTGATACCGTAATTGAGAGATTGATTCTGTTGGAGAAGTCACTCAAAGATGAGAATGTTTGTGAAGCATTTCTGAAAGATGCCATCGAATGGCTTGGAAGGTGTTTCACTGATGTAGCAGACGATACTGCTCATTGGCTGTGCTTAGCGTCCAACGTTATTGGTATGAAAGAAAACCCTTATTCCCAGTTGTTCTTTTCGAGGGACACCTCAGTCAACCCAATATATCTTCGGAAATCCTAAGACAGTTTTTAGAAGGTGTAGTGGAGGTATGTTAATCGGAATATGAAAACTCACCGTCTTATTCATATCCTTTAAAGGCTTTCTGTGGAATATCTGTTTATAGTAAGTTAGGTAATCATTCTTACTGGGGTTTAGCATGTTGCGCATTAATGGAGAAGCTTATCTGTCCAATGCTTCGATCCGCCGCGGACAGCGGATTTGATCTTGTTGGAAGATTCGAGGTAGGTTAACCTGCCCGTTCGAGTTGTGCATGCGTGTATAACTATGGTCATAACACACAATTTAACTATTCTTATATGGCACCTATGATGCCTTTTCTATTTTAAAACGAATTCCTTTTCGTAACAACTGCCGATAGTTCAGTTGTGAATACCCATAGCTATGGGTTACCTAGGTAACTTAACTGCCCTTGTAGCAAAACCGATGCGTTTTTGACCGGTCTTCGAGCGGTTGCGCTGTTACGCCGATTGGCTTTCGAGTAGATTTTGAGCGGTTTCGGAATGGCTTCCGAGCGTTTTAAACCAATCGCGTCAAGTATGTGGTATGCTCCATCACTTTCTGTAACTTTTCCGGGATCACGTTCCCCCTTACCGCTTTTTACCGCCAATCGATAAAGTCCTAATAATTATCCCTATTACATCCAATTCAAGGCTTATCAAAGAGGACTGTCTGTGACTTAAGTTCTTTTTGGTACTAAATGATGTTGCTGGACATTTATTAAACTAAGTTTTCAGTACAGATACACAGTACCATGGACTTCGAGTTATTGCGCATCAATTTAATTTTGACCTGTGAAACAATGGCTACTAAGCAAACCGGTCTGAAACCGATCTCACGACCGAGGTAAGTGCTATAGGGGTGTATAGTCGCGAAGCAACTCAGCATGCGCCACCAGCGTTCGCCGAATAAGGAGACGAGACTAAGACCAATGGGTGCCAACCACTTGTGTTTGGAAAGGGCTAAGTACAAACCAGATCGAGGCGTGTGCCGGGAACTTTTGGAAGTTGCGGTTACCGCGTGCACGAAGCGTGCGGATAAACACGGGATATACGGGAATGATAAGATCACCGCACAGGCTTCCTCTTAGAAGACCGCCCGACAGAATAGCTTCCATTACGTGCTAAGTACTTGTGAAATACTGTCTGCGCATCGCATGAAAACGGTGTGCAAAACGGGGACGTGTATTAAGAAAAACTATTGTCTGGGAATATACAATGACAACGTTGGCTGTATGACGACTGCCACTCGAAATTGGAAATGAGAAGCCACCGTAGCCGGCTACCTAACCCCAAAACCCCGTGATTTCAGAGCGGGAGGTAGCGTAAGGTCAATTGAATCTTACCATGCTGTTTTTTTATTCCATGTGTTCGTTAGTTTTTCCTACCATGCGCGGATCACCCGTCCGTCACCGTGATGATTCACATAACGCCGACACGATAACCGGGGTCTTGCTTCCCACGACCTATGAGATGAAGAGTACGGTAAATAGAAAGTAATTAGCGTGCGTGTTGTGTGCACGTGTAGTATGCGGGATGCAGTGTCTTCCTTGGGGGGTTGCACGTGTACGATCTGCAAAGACAGAAAGAAGACTCGGTGAGCCGGAGCTCAGTAAGTGCATCAACACTTACACCGATAAAGATGGGAGTGGCGATCTGTCTGAGCGTATTACACTGCTCCCCCCAACGAAGGAACACTGTCCTCAGTGTTTGTACATTATTTTAGCTGGTCAGCTGGCGGGATCTGTCGGTGTGGTTTGTGTGAAACGCTGGATGACAGGGATCCTGGCAGGGTCGCCAAAAATGTAGTATGCGGGATGCAGTGTCTTCCTTGGGGGGTTGCACGTGTACGATCTGCAAAGACAGAAAGAAGACTCGGTGAGCCGGAGCTCAGTAAGTGCATCAACAAGCATCAACACTTACACCGACAAAGATGGGAGTGGCGATCTGTCTGAGCGTATTACACACGTGCAACGGTCAAGTGACCACCGTGCTCGGCAGCAAGAGTTCAGATAAACAATAATATGCTAAACAAATAAACAAGGTCGATTCCCACTGCAGTAGGGTTTCCCGGTGCATGCGGCGATGATGCCGGTGGAGTTTACTCCTTGCTCGCTCCAGGTAAAAATAGTTCGGGGGGCGTTTCTGGACAGGGGATTCCGGTGGACCCTGGCCTTCTGCGTTCCCGTCGGAGCATCTGTATCAGGCGCTGCGGATCACGAATGTGAAAGACTTACGTGGCGATGTAGTTGCCTTTTCACGATGACAAATCTGAAGACGTTTTGCCTCAGTTTTTCCATAAAAGCAAACAGTATTGCGTGCAAAGACATGAACTACGGAATAAAATGTCCCATATTCGCAAAGCGTACCGGATTTTCAATTACTCGGCCGCGGTTGGTAACCTGAGGCGGTTACTCTGTGCATGTCTGGTCATCTGGTAGGGTTTCAGAAGGTACTTCGACAAGCGCGGAATTATTCGGTGATAACTCGGTGTGTCGGTGAGTCAGCTGGTGCGGTATGCTAATTTTACTAAGTTTGAGACGGTCTATGATAACTGTGTTCCTCTTTTCGTTGTAGTTTGTCACAAACGTCTTTTCAAGATGGCTTTTAACTTATTAAGAACCGAGACATGCAGTATATGACGGGGCGCTTACTTCGGCTCTGAGAAACACATAGATGCTTTCCTAGAGATATGGGTGCACGTACACGTTCGTATTTCGTTCACCTGGCACTGATAGATGCAACTTACGCATTCGATTCGTCAGTCAGACGGCGTAATCTGCGTAGTCGTAGGGACCCAGCGGCTTTGGGGCCATCACGTTGCTGGGTAGGCGGATTGTGCAACTGAATGTGAATTTGGCTGTTGTAGTCTGTGAATCCGCCTTCAGCGCGTTGGGGAAACCCAGTAGTACTAATAGTAATTTTTCCCGCCAGTCGGGGTCATGATGTACCGCTGACGCTGGTTTGAGCTGCCGATGGAATCGTTCTACCATGCCGATAGTAGAGGAGTGTAAGCGGCGGTATGTGTCCGCTTGATGTCTAACCGTTGTACAAAAAGCAATTGAAATGTGAGCCGCTATGAATAGTGAGTACTGCTGGGCAGCTAAATGTTGCCACCGAATGCTCTAAAAATCTTTGGACCGCGGTTTCGCTGACAGCATTTAACAAGGGTAGGGCTACCGGTCATTTAATAAAGCGACCCACGCAAGTAAGTAAGTGAATGGAGCTCCTGTAAAGTGGCGACGGACCTACCAAGTCGACATGAACGTGCTGGAAAGGCGGATCTGCTACGGGGAATTGAGATAGTGAGCTTTTTATATGTTTGTGAGTCTTTGAACGTTGAAATTGAATGCAGTTGCAGGTCTAAGTGGTGACGTCTGTTCATATACCATACGTAGCGTTCGCCTATTAGCCTGGTAGAAGTCTTTATGCCTGAGTGCGGCAGACCGTGCATTGCTTCGAAAACCTGTTGCCCAAAAGTTTAAGACGACGGGCCGTGGACGTTCTTTAGACATCGCACATCATTTGACCATCTGTGAAGGGAACTGGAACTTCAGCGACGAGTTTCTAGGGAACTGTTACAGATCTGGATCTTTGGCTTGAGCGGAGGCGGTGTCCATGAGGTTGACCGGGTCGGTGTTTTCGATGCTCAAGTTGTAGTTCCGAAATAAAGCGTCCTCAACTGGATTAGCGACACCTGAGATGTGACGTACGTCACTCGTAAATTGAGTGATGTAATCTAAGCGGCTCGATTCCCCAGGCAAATACCTGTCTGTGATGGCACATAGAGCGTGAATGGTTGACTTGTGATCCGTGTATAACGTGAAATCGCGTCCCTCTAAGGTGCGTCTTAAGTGCCTGATACCCAAATAAATGGCTAGAATTTCACGCCCGAAGGTGATATACCTCGTTTCCGCTGGCTGTAGTTTTTGGGAAGAAAAGTCATTGGTTTTCATATGTCGTCTACCCGTTATTGCAATACGGTACTTGTGGCTGTATTTGATGCATCGGTTACTAACGCGATTGGGGCTGCCGGGTTGAGGTAGGTCAGAGGTGGTGTTGTCGATGGCTTGTTTAACCTGCTCAAAAGCGACTTTTGTTGAGTCGGTGAAAACTAGCTTCTTCGCACTATCTTTGAGCAGGTCAGTGAAAGGTTATTTGGGCGCGCTGCGATATGAAACGCCGATAGAAACTGACTAAACCATGAAAACGCTGTTTGAACGACGTAGGTTCTGGGTAATCTAATATGGCTTGTACTTCTTTTAGAGTTATGATCCCTGTAGACGAGACATTATGTCCCAGGGATTCCAGGGACTCCACGCGTATCACGCACTTTTGAGCATTAACCGTGACCCCGTGATGAGCCAGGCGATGACAAATTGCGCACACGTGTTACGTGTTTGATCTAGCGGTAATGATGTCATCTAGGTAGGCGATGGCAAGACCTAACCCTGTTAAAACCATATGGATAAAACGTTGAAACGTCTGACCAGCGTTGCTAAGCTTGAAAGGCATTTTCACGAACTCAAACAACCCAGAGGGTGTTGTAACCGTCGTTTTGGGGATATCCTCTTCGGCTACCAGTATTTAATTTTGCGCGTGTACTAAGCCAATCCAACTGAAAATAACACTTACCGGCTACATCTGTTGTAATGTGATGTATTGGATAGCGATCAGGAGTTATCACTTGGTTCAATGCGCGATAATCCCCACACGGTCTCCAGTCATTGACCGATTTCTTGGGGACCATGTGCAACGGTGATGCCCGTGGACCGAATTATGCCTAAATTTAACATGTGTTGAAATCCCGCATGGGGGGACTTTCAGTTTGCTTGGGGCCAACGTACGGGGTTGAGCGTGGGCAGGGGGACCTACCTTTACCATGCGATGTGCTACGGCAGGGGTTGCGGCAGTAGATTACCATTTGGGCAAATAAGTTTCGGGATTTCGCTGAAAAGTTTATTGAATTTTAGATCTGGCTTTGGGATCGACAGAATTTTGGCTTGGAAACGGCCGTGTATCATTGAACCAACGACTATGTTTGATGATACTGATTTTCTTGTAAGGCGGTTACGGAGGTTGACGACCAACCCGTAGTTTTCCAGTAAATCTAAACCTAAGCGGGCCTGAGGAACGCGAGTGAAGACGAAAACCCATGAAAAGGAGCAACGTAAACCAAGATGGAGGGTTAAGAATCTGTTGCCGTATGTTGGGGTGGGAGTGCCATTTGCGGCCTGTAAGATCAGAGCCGTCGTTTGCTGGTAAGATGTCTTGCGGCAAGTATTATGGTGGTCTATGTTCCCGTGTCTGCCAACAAACGCAAGGTGATGGTTGTCTCGAATGTACATCAAGTGACTAGAAATTATATATATATATATATATATATATATATATATATATATATATATATATATATATATATAACACGGATCCGGTACAGACAACGTGCCAAAGAGACCATGGTATAGCAGGAAAAACTGTATGAAAAGGAAGAGAATAGAAAGTTAGCAAGATTTTTTTCCAGGGTTTTTCCACACACCGTATTCGGATTTGTTTTTCGTACCGTTTGTGGTTTTATTTATGGAAGGGGAAGGGTGGGGAGCCGTTCCATACAGCATTGACGCCACTGACTCCGGTTTTGGGCCATATCCGTCAGCGTATCTAACTAACTGTTTCCTGTGTTATTCTTGCTCCAACCTTGTAGGCAATAAGGCCCCACTGCGTCTAAACGGGAAGTCAGTCTTTTTAAACTTCTCCGGGTCATCGTTTGTCCGCCACGCCGCCGTTTTCAATCCTGTCCAGCAAGCACGAATGGTGCGCGATGAGGCAAACGCTAGGCCGGCATCCGCAAGACGACCTAACGATCGTAGCCGACGAAGTGAAACAGTTACCCTGAGTGATGAACAGTCCACCCTAAATACCCTCCTCAGTTCTTCAATACTGACGTGATGCTGTCACCGTACTCGTGTGATTGACCGTAGACACTGGTAGTTGAATACGGTCAACCGACACAGATCTTCCCAAACTAGCCGTGTTTCGCATCCATAAAGTAGCACCCAGTGAACTGCGGCGTTGTAGACTCTACCCTTTAGGGAGAGCCTGACCTAGTGACGACGCAATGGGTTCCTTAAATTGGCAAAAGCCGATTGGGCCTTAGAGACGCACAGCGAGATATCGCCTCCGATACCTCCATCAGGGGAAATGCAACTTACCGGGCACAAAGCTGGTGACAGTTTCCAAGCGTTCTCCACAAGGAGTGAGTGCAGGAGAATCTCCTTGCCAGTCTTTAGTAAAGCATTTTGCACTGTTATGAAGCAAAGTTCATTCCATACTCGGTGACTTCGACGGTCAGGTGGTTAAAGGCATCTTGGACGACTTGAGGCCCTCTTCCAACAAGGCCACGTCGTCGGCATAATTAAAGTCAACAACTCTATGGTCCGGTGGAAGTTCCGCATCACCGATTGCAATACTATTAAAGGCTCCTTGGAGCAGATCATCTGTCATGAAGTTGAAGAGTAACGGGGAAATAGGACATCCTTGCCAAAAGCCACTTGAGACGACAAAGGAGTGAGATAGTTGTCCATAGGCTATTACTTTATCCGAAGTCTGCCAGTTGAGCTTTCAGGATGGAAACGTACTTATTGGGCACGCCGTTCCTCAAGAGGCAAGTCCATAGGGCGATCCTATCGATCAAGTCAACGGCGGCCCTAATGTTCAGGTATACAACGATAGTTGACCCTTGATAAGCGTGACGGTGTTCAGGCAGAAGGCGAATGGTTAAGATTTGATGCGTGCAGCCGCGGCCGGGGCAGAATCCAGGTTTTCTTCACGACATTGGAGCTCGTGCAAGGGAAAAAGTCGGCGGAGGATAATGGAGTCTAGGAGTTTTGAAGCAACAGAGATCAGGCCAATTCTCCGATGATTAGAACGCAATGTACGGCCACCCTTTTTGAAAATGGGTACAGTCGTCGACCCACCCCAGGATGCGGGACCTTTTTATTTCGTCCAAACCTTTGAGAACAGGATTGTCAATTCTCTCACCAGAACCATCTCGCCATTTTTGAAAATCGCAGTAGGACTACGCTCTGATCCGTGTGCCTTGTAGTGCTTGAGGGTTTGTAGCTCCTTCAGAATTTCTGCTTCTCTCAGGGGACTGCCTAGAATATGTCACACGGAAAGTGTGGGACTGCTAGATGCAGTAGAATCAGTCGGTGCCCAGCTGAGTTGGGAGTTAAAGTGTTCTGCCTAGTGGTTTAGTCTACGCGACAGGTTGGTGATTGGTGTCCCACCAGTTTCGCGGAATGTCTCACCAACACCTGTTTTTCGCGATCTGGTGTCGCGAACGAGTTGAAAGAGCTTCATGGAGTCGTCAGGAGCAAAAGCTGTTTCCATCTCGAGGACACTTTCGGACCACCATGTCTCACGATCAGCACGCAAGCTGTTCTTCAAATGCGAGCGGAGCTCGCGGCGTGACTCGTTGTGTCTTACATCAGTAGAGATATGTCGGCGGCTACCAAGCAACAGCCAGGGGTTGGAAGAAATCCAACTGCTGTGGGTATGGCGGACCGTACCACAACTGGTCAGGCTGACATTCAGTGAAGCTTCCTTTAGCCGCTCCCAGTGCTTCTCGACATCAGGCGGAGCGGTGGACTCCAGTTCCTAGGCTAACGTGATCTGGGAAGCTTCTAGCATTGGAGGGTCGCTCAGCTTGTCGGTATTTAGGCGAGCATGACTCGAATTATTCCAATCAAATTCGTATCAACGTAGCAGTGCCTCTATTCTACAGAAAAATGAAAACGAGCTTCGATCTCCGTACCTACCGGTGGAATGAAAACATTCCGTGTGAGCTTCATTTCCTCAGCTCTTATGGCACGGAATCAGCAAGACGTATACTACCACCATCTTAAAAGAACGTCCGGGCGTCGCTTGGAAGTGGAGTCATTTTACACCTGCACCGACTCTACTGTCGAGACAATCCATGACGAGGGTAACACGTTATTCAAGGCTTGATCAATTTGGTTCACGTCTGCATACGCTGATCACGCTTTTGTCCGCAAGCATTTCAGTCTACTTTTCATTAGTGTCCGAACTAGCGCCAATCTAACCTTCCCCGCAGCTGCTACTGGACGATACCCATCAATCTGCTTTCCTAGGTTATCGATGTAGTCAAATACCCAGAATCCGGAAGAGCAAAAAACAGATAATGGAGACCCTATTTGAGGCTGCTAGTTGTACTCAAGATCCAACAACCAGGCACAGAAAAAATAGATATCTGCATCACCAACTGCACTCCTAGATGCGCACAGCTTGATTCTTCCGAATTCCATATATGCTAAGGCACAGAGATGCCGTAGACGCCAGTTGATTCGGAGCCTGAAAAAGAACCGCTAGCAGTAACGGATGGCAAATTGCAAAAAGATAGAAAAGCTATGACGATCGGTAACAGCCGCAACCTTTTCCGTTTAGTTAGGAATACCGATCCACGAAAGCGAGGCGTTAGTGAGTAAATAAACGAGCGGCTCACTGATTCAGACTCGAGAGCGTCGGCTAGTTCGTTGGGCGGAGCATTTCGAGAAACTACTTAACTGGTTTTTATGTACAACAGGTGTAGTGAATAGCGCGATGATTGGAGTTCTGGATGTAGATATCAATCCTCCGTCAGAAGTGGAGGTTCTCCATGAGATATGCTTCCCTAAACAAAATGAGGCTGCTGGACTGGATGGGTTGCCTCCATCTATTTTCAAATACGGTGGCTCAGAATTTTCACCTTAGTCAACAAAACTCGGTTTGATATGGGCAAGGGACAAGTTCCGAAGAGTTGATGTGAATCTGTGCTCGTATCTATTTTTAAGACAGCGGGTCCTCCTATGAAAACCACAGGTGAATACGTCCGGTTAGCGTTAGTATATAAACTGCTCGTTGGTATTATTCTCCACCGCTTATCTGACGCTCGCTTGAAAACAAACCGGGTTTGGATCTGGTCGAGGTTATGATCACATCTTCGCCCTTCGGTACATTTTAGAACACGCCCCCCCCCCGGATTTTTTTTTTCTTGATCTGAAGGTTCCCATACAGAGCGTGTTAAACTTCCTGGCTGGGGTCCAGGAGATCCCCGCCACTCAGTGGTTAGATGCGTTGAAAGACAGGTAGGTGTCGCTACCAGTGGCGCCCTTGTATTCACAAGCTTTCTTTGTCGTCTTCCTACGGTTTGAAGTTCTCTTATTACTCTTACTTTTTGTGTTATTTCCGATTGAGATTGCTGCTGGGAAATAGCAATCAAAGCCACCGCACCCAGTGCATGTTTAGTGGTTGTTTGAACTGCATCTTGTAGCCATCCGTAAATAAACATCACTTTTATCCCTTCATGAACATCCACGAGTGAATTTCATTGAATATTGTAACATTAATGCAATTCCTTAAATATAATGTTGCCACTGCCAATGATGTATTTGTTTCATGCACATTTTCGGCAATCACAGTTTGTGTGCATCGGACTACTTTATAGGATTTGATGATTTGTCAAATCAAGCCGCGCACAAGTTTTTTTTTTAAATTACATGCGCCTCCCTTTGAACTCGACCAAGAAGAGAGTGATGGACGAAGCTCCGCCCCATACATCACTGCAGTATTCAACAGCCGGGCGAATTTGAGCTTTGTACAAAAGAAAGTAAGCGGGTGTAAAAAAGTGTCTGACGCGGAATAGAAAACCAACTTTGCGCACAGCGCGGGAGGCAGGCGTAGACAGAAAAGGATACCAATAAATCGATGAATTTTCGGATAAGCCTAATAGGGAAAGTGACCCCTGTGAAGCGAAGGGGAGTCGAGTCAAAATTCAGCTGAGGGAATAAGAGGAATGTTTAAGTGGAACAGGGAAGAAAGAAGTTTTTGCAGCACTGAAACGGACATTGTTGGTGGAACCTCAAGCTGAGATCTGCTCTAGATCAGGAACAAGAGATGCAATAAAAACAGAACGATCGTGATCGATGTTGGAGGTGGCCTGGTAAGTGGTAAGGCAAGAAAGGGAGCAATTGAGATCGGCATCATCGGCAAAAGAGTGAAATGGGTTGGAGGTTGAAAACAGAAGGTCATTAGTAAACAGAAAAAAGAGAGTGACGCGAGTGTGGAACCTTTGGGAACGCAAGCATTCATAAGGAACGGCTGAGTTAGAGCCCCATCCACTCGAATGGAGATGGTTAATTTGCTGAGGAAACATGACATCCATAATACTAGAGCCGGATGGAACCCGAATAAAGACAACTTCGACAGTTGACCTTCATGCCAAACTCGGTCGAAGGCTTTTGAGGTGTCCAAAGAGACCAAGTGAGTTTCTCCGTGGTTATCGAGTGCGGCCGACCAGGAGTGTGAGGTGACCGGAGGTAGGTCGCTGGTAGAACGACGCTGGCGGAATCCATATTGAGGATCCCTCAGAACACCTTCACGTTGAAGGAACGGAAGCAGTTGGTCGGAAATAACGGTTTCAAAGACTTCCGAAAGCACGGAAGTGATGGTGATGGGATGATAGGTTTTGGAGTCGAAAGGGTCACCATGTTTGATAGTTATTGTAGGAAGAAAAGCGTGGCTGAGAACGTGAGAGGAAGGCACAGAAGTAGGGCTGACACAAAGTGAAATTCGAGACAAAGACCTTGGTCTTATCGAGGGGGTCGGAGATCAGAGAACCGGAGGAGTTGCAAATAGGAAGAAAGCTGCAAGGACAAAAACTACGGAAAATCGCTTTTGCAAGGGATCAGAATAATCGTCTACCGGCAGCGGATGAAGCTAGCCGTTCAGCTCTGTGGCGTAAGAAGTGTTCTTGAGCTCTCTGTATGGCAGGCGAGCATTTTTTTCTAGCTTGCACAGGACGGTGTAAAGATGATTGTTTGGGTGAGTGGCGCCGCCGGCAGTACGCTGTTTTTTAAACGAACAGCAAACGTGGTAAACCACTCAGGGTTTATGAATGTGAGAAATGTAAAGATGTATACCTTGAAGAGCCGTTTTAGTGAAATTAGAAGCACGCGCGGAAACATCAGACACAAAACAACAGTCGTTCCAAGGGTAATAGGCCAGAAAGTCACGAAAGCCATCCCAGTCAGCAGAATCGTAACGCCAGAAGATGCGTCTAGATTTTGATGTTGGCACGGAATGAGAAGGTTGAGTGAAGAATAAGATGAGACAACGGTCCGATGAGCCCAGGGGCGACGGAAGTGACATTAAAAAGTGGAAGGGGGATGGATGTTAGTATAAGGTCAAGAATGTGTGGACGGTTGCCAGTACAACTGGGAATGCATGTAGGGAGGTCCATGAGTTGGCAAAGGTTGTTTACTAAAGCGAAAGCCTCAGCTTCACGTCCCATGGCTAAAGTGTCCGATGAGTGCAGTAGCCAATCCCTGTTGTGAACGTTGAGATCACCAAGAATAGTAATTAGGCGGTTGGGGTCTGTTTAAGTCAATATCTCAATGTTTGAGGATAATAGCTCATTCAGAGGGTCATTGTTCTTGGGGAAGCGGTAAACAGTGCAAAAATAATGGTCAAAGCGAAGGAAACGGATTTCGATCCACATGAATTGGAAATCCAAGCTGAAGAACTCAAAATGCGGAAGTCGAGAGGAGGTAGCCGACTGGTGGGTATAGGTGAAACCAGCTTTGAAGAAAAACAGGAATGAAGTAAGTAGTAGTAATAGTTGGTAAGTTGAAGATGATTAGTGTCTGATGGGGAGAAATTTGGGTTTCAGTCAAAAGTAAGGTAATGGGGGAGTAGGACTGAAGAAAATTGTGCACTGAGTCAACATTTCGATTCAAACCACGAATGTTATTGAGGGCAGTGAGAGCTTGGTGCGTGTTGTGACTGAGTGCGCGCAGTTGAACGGAAACGATAATTCATATGATTTGTGAAGTTCATTGTTGAGGAGAGCACCGACAAACCAACTTTGAGACTTGGATTAGAGAACAACACAAAACCCCCATAGGTTAAGTGTGGTAATGAAGTCAAGGCGTACGCTGAGTTGTGAAACGTTTATTGTGACGTTTCGATCCAAACTAGGACTCGTTGTCAGACGTGAGTGAATGAATGTGTGAATGGGACGGCTGGTTCCGCACGTTTTTGGTGTGTTGCTCGTCTGTCCGTTTCTCGATTTTTCGCTATCGGTTTTGCCAGGGTGACGTAATGCTTATCAACCTCGACGTGTCGGTTGAACGAGTTGATCGAATGGAGGGCTTCGAGGATCAGGCGCTCCCCCTTCTTCTTTGCTCGGGCGACTACCCTTGCGCTATCGATTTTGACCTCGTGACCTGTCTCTGCGCAGTGGTTAAAAATCTGTGAGTGTGGGTCGGCGCGTCGTAATGCTAGTTTGTGTTCGTGTAGGCGAGTACGTAGTTGTTTACCTGTCTCGCCTATGTATTCCTTATCACATCCTAGGCATGGGATAGCGTTGACCACTCCTGATTGATCGTGCTGGTCCACACGGTCTTTTCCGTTGAATAGGGCGGTCCGCAGGGTGCTGACGGGGTTGTGGGCAACTTTGATGCCCAACGATTTTAGCATGCGATCTGCCCCTCTGATGCTCCCCGTATGTATGGTAGCACGACCATGCTTTCTGGGCTACTTTTCTTTTGGCTTTTTTTTGTTATTTCGGATGCAAGAGTTTACGAAGCTTTTTGGGTAACCGTTTGCCATGAACAACTTGAAAAACCTGATCAGTTCCTTTTTTCGGAGTTCGGATGCGCTGCAGTGTGTGTCGGCCCGGTGGAATAGGGTGAGCACACAGCTCTTCAAGTGACATGTTGGGTGGTTGCTTTGGAAGTTCAGTATGCGGTCGGTTGTTGTTGGTTTCCGACAGACCGTTGTTTCTAGATTTCCGTTTAATATGATTCATCATGCAGCTTGAACGCTCAACTCACCATTGAAAACCATGGAAGCACTGTACAGCTGTTTCATCCTTGTTGGGAATGATCAGCAGTGCACATCCACCGAGCCCCCACGGGGACTCGAACCCGGGGTAAACGATTGTGAATCGAACGCCTTAACCACAAGGCTATCCGGGCTGGCTCTCAACGGTTTGTCGAACATCTACACAATCATGAATCATATTATACAAATCTAATCTCCTACTACCCAATTGCAAATAGTAACCAAGCTCTGTAGGTTGTTCATAACGGAATGCCTTCGTTGTACTTAGGCCCCTACAGAGAAGCCATCCATCATGGGAGTCGATCGCTGTGTGGGAAGCGGGTTGTTACCGTTCAAAGCCAGTGACGGAAGGGTGCTATATCATGTAGTGTAGATGTTCGACAAACCGTTGAGAGCCAGCCCGGATAGCCTTGTGGTTAAGGTGTTCGATTCACAATCGTTCACCCCGGGTTCGAGTCCCCGTGGGGGCTCGGTGGATGTGCACTGCTGATGATTCCCAACAAGGATGAAACAGCTGTACAGTGCTTCCATGGTTTTCAATGGTGAGTTGAGCGTTCAAGCTGCATGATTAATCATATTATACAAATCTAATCTCCTACTACCCAATTGCAGATTTCCGTTTGTTTGCCTCATGATCAGAATGTCTAGAAACGGCAGTTTTGCGTCGCATTCTTCTTCCATTGTGAATTTTATTCCTGGTACGAGTGTGTTCAGATGTTGATGAAATCGATCTAGTTCAGACTTTTTTAGTATCACAAATGTATCATCAACGTATCTGATCCACAAACGAGGTCTGATTGTTTCGAATGCTTTGGCATCGAATTGCTTCATGACTGCATCTGCTAGCAAGCCTGAAAGCGGCGACCCCATCGGTGTGCCTCGTATTTGTTTGTATATTTTTTCATTGAATTGTAAATAGGTTTCCAGACAGAGATCCACCAGACCCATTAGGTCTCTTGTTGATAACATCGTTCTTGTAAACTGGAGTCGTTTTCCACCAGGCTTCGGATTCCGTCTAAGGCCATCTGCCTTGGGATGTTCGTGAACAGTGATTTCACATCAAAGGAAACCATTATTTCATCTGTTTTCATTCTGAAGTTTCTTATTTGTTTCAGAAAAGTAATGGAGCTTTTTGTGTCGTAGTTGTTTTCTGGAAGAGTCGGACACAGGAGGCTGAAAAGATATTTGGCCAGTTGGTAGTTCGGGGCTGTAGTGGACTCGACGATTGGTCGTAGTGGCACCTGCGGTTTGTGAACCTTAGGAAGTTCGTAGAGTCGTGGAGTTGGACCTTCCATGGGTTTCATACGTTTGTATAAATCGTCTGTGATCTTGCTTTTTTTGAGTGTGGTTAGTGCTGTAGAAATTTTGCTTGTTAGTTTTTTGATCGCATTTCCTGTGGCTGGTTGATAGGCTTCCTCATCACAGAGTAGCGTTTCTACCTTTTTCTTATTATCCGAGTTGTCGAGTATTGCGATTGCATTGCCTTTGTCTGCAGGGAGAATGACTATTTCTCGATCTTTTTGTAATGTTTTTACAGCCCTCACTTCATGGTTAGGAAGGTTGTATACTCGTCTAGGTTGCGCGAGTTGTCGGCAGATCTTAGATCATATCGGTTGACGTACTTCTTCTGTCACTGGACATCTTATTCCGGCTTCGGCTGAGGCAACAAAGTTGGCTGGCCTGGCATTGGCGTAGTTGAATGTTAATCCTTTCAACAAAACAGATGTTTCGGTTGGGAGCGGTTGGTGTTTTGAAAAGTTGTGGATTGGTTTGGCGTATTCAGATTCTGCTGGTTTGAGTGCGCTGAGTTTCCTTGTTAGTCTTTCTCTGACCTTAGACCGATTTGCGTTCGATGTCAGTTCGATGACATTTTTCATTCTTATCATCCAATTGTCATCAAGTAATTTTGTATCTTCCATTACTGATCGGTTTTGCTGGGTTTCGTAGGTGCATTTTCTTCGGTGATTAGCTCGCGGTGCATCTGCTTGCAATATGAATTGGTTATCTTTCTCGCACGTTCTGAACATACAGGCGGGTTGCATTGAATGCTTTTTGGAAGTATTCCGTTTCGTAAGCATTGATGGAGAAAGAACAGTTGTTCACGCACAGCACACGAGCGTTTGGAATAGCTTTCCCATTTTCTCACACATTTAAGCGCATTGCGTCCAAATTTCTGATTCACAAGTGAGAATGTCTGAAGCTCAGGTTGCATATTTTATAGAGAAGTCAAGGCGTACGCTGAGTTGTAAAACGTTTATTGTGACGTTATATATATATATATATATATATATATATATATATATATATATATATACCAACTTTCCGGACAGCACTTTTTCATCGAATATTTATTCCAGCGTGTTCTCTGTCAAATGAGAACAGTAAACTGAGTAATAAATAAAATAAGTTTGGTTTCAAGAAGTCTGCTGATGTGCACTTACAACACATGATTTCACTTGTTGTTCACATTCCCAGTGTATTAAATATTTCACCTCATTAAAATAGTAATTATATGGCACTGAAATGCACGGATATTTATTTTCATGAAAATCTAGCTTTGTGCATAAATTCATCCGCGCTGTACTTTGGTCGCGCAATAGTGACCACTTATATGGTCACCACCGAATTGCGTACAAAATCTCTCTAAATCAAATCATGTTTTCCACGCGTCATCCTTATTTCATATCCTTGAGTCAAAAATAATTTGGTACTTTGTTATTTCAATCACTGCAATGTGAACCTAACGCCTGCACAGGATTCACAATGAAATAAAATGCGCCAATTTGCCGCGGGCCCATTTAAATACTTTCCACAGCCCAATATGACGCAGTTTCGTTACTAATCTTTTTTGGTCAGTCGAACATCTCTGCACTTAGCGCTGCTCATTTTGTCTTAGCAAAAGGACTGCGGATCGATATTCACTGAACGAGGCAGTTTTCTAGCCGATGCACAGGTAAGCGTCGAAGTGTTCACGTATCTGGTGCTAGTCGTACCTCTCGATTAATCAGATTTTTTTACGACAGTCAAGCGTGCTTACGGATTCGAGCTCGCTCCCGCATGTAAATTGAAGCTTGTTCACTCGGCGCTTTTCGAGGGGGACACTAGTATTTTTCTCGACTACGGTCTGTGCAAAATCTGAGCGACCATACTCATGGCCCGACGGTCAGTTCTGGACTTATCTGTACTTCGTTTCTTTGGCAGGTATTATCGGAATGTACATTGTGCAGGTGGAACCACTGAACTGACATCAATGTTTCTGTGCCTACGTTCTAAGCTTCATTGTTCAGTAGTAACCAGTTAGCCATCAGATCCCTTGATTGCCCTACTCATACCTGGTTTCCATTAAAGTGCTGCAACCGTTGCCGATCGTCTATTTTTTTCAGTCCACCGCTGCTCACCGTCATTTATCAAACTCGTAGTCAGTTGATGCTTCATTGATTTATACATTGAATGTGGTGTTCGGAGGGACGGATCAGTGGGCATTTAACTGAGCAGCAGATGTCAAAGATATCCATCGTTCATGAGGCCCAGATGACCTGTAGTCTTGTGCGGTGTTAGCAGCAGCGTACAAGGTTCCCTGGATCTGTTGTTGGTATTCATTTGAATCATGGGCACCTGGTTTCATCGATAAGCGAGTTGGGAGCTCTGCTTAGAAAACATCATCAGTAATCCTCTAGAAACAGTAGTGCGGGGCGCGTGAATTTATTGTTGGTGCAACCGTAGGCGAGAGTTAAGCAGAGTGGAGCACGTACAAACGCAGGATCTAAGATCAGAATAAGCAGCAACTTTCCACTGACACAGGCCAGTGACAGTGTGGTTAGTTTGAGTCTAATGCTGTGTGGGTGTAGGAGAACGCCAGGGGGGTCTGTTTGTACTTGCCAGAAACAGTCCATGATCAGAACACAACTTAATGAGACGATCGCCGTTGTCAGTTTGATCGGCTAGGATAATAAATGGGCTTCCTATGTTCCTTCCAGAGTCCTCCATGTAGCTAACTTGGGCGTTAAAATCGCCAGCTATGATCACGATGTTCGTGGAATGCAGGCTTCGAAGCATTTGAGACCAGTCCCCGACATGATTCATCTTCGGCCTCAGTGGTCGCCTATTCAGACACGACGAACAAGCATCGACGTTTCGGTTTGATGCTGTTGACACACAGAAGCGTTCAACCGAACTGCACAAAAACGACTGCTGTCCAGTAGTGTATGTTCGGCTTTCTTAGAGTGATCCCGACGTCAGCGTGATCACCAGCACTAGACATTGGATAACCAGACACGCGAAAAGTTGATTGATTGATCGAGGTTGTATCTAAACTGTGAATTGTGATCATGTGTGTATGCGCGTTTCGGAGACAGCATGCATCTGTTTTTTAAAGTTTCAAGAGTCCTAGCGAGGGCAGCCTGTTACCCTGTATGAAATAATGTGCGAATGTTGAATGCAGCCACGTGAAGTGTGCATAAAGACTTGAGGTTTGGGTTGTACTTATGCCCTGATTTTGAACTATTTTTGACATCTGGCGTATCTCGTGAGCCACACTAACTCGTGACATTTTGCATTGATGTCAAATTAATAAAGAGGAAATTAGTAAGACTATTTTCTGGATGGGTGCTAGGCGTTTATGGGTGAATTGTTGTGGGATCGGAGTATATGTGAGTTATAATCAACGGCTGTGTTGATTCTCTAGCAGTAGGTCCGCTGTTCCAGGCGTAAATCAGTAGTGCTAATCCGATACCGCTATTGAATCATCTGGCTTCTAAGTCCATGTCCTTTATTACCGTCCTCATACGATTTATGGGTGACTGGCAGTTATCTGAGTTTAGTCCTCAATTTCGATATTCCGCTGGTTATTCAATCGTAACTCAGTAACCCTTCAGCTACCTTATGTTGAGTATAACTCAAGTGCACTACTACCTTCAACTTCAATCTCAGCGTGCGTTCATAGGTTAGTGAATGAAACATTCAAATCAATGGCCATGTTGACACCAGGTCATTTAACAAAAGTTAAGTTTATCCACATCCCATTGGTAGTTTTGTCTTGTTTTGCCATCACTATTATTGATTAGGGTACTTTTTGTTATGACTAGTATTGTGTGATACCCAGTAAATGAACTCCATTGAATTAAGTAAGTCTTAACATGTAAAACGCTTGCGTAATTGATGTTTGCACCAGTACTTTAATACTCAAGGCATTTTCCCGTACAATATTGCTAAATCTTATTCACTTAGTTATCATAATAAACCTAGCTTTTGAGTCCCATCACCTGCCTTTTTCCATAGCTTCTGGCTACAATGAATGTGGTTTTGTCAAAGGTTCCAAGTGAACTTCGCGGTCGCATTTGGTTTTGCCGTGAACTCAACTCAGAGATGTATGTCGATTTACAGTTAACACATTTTTTTCAGTCGCAGATTCGGTTGCTGTTTACTAGAATTGGGCGATTTTGATCTGCAGGCGCATGCCACGGCGTTACTTCTTCGGCTAGTTCCGAAAAAATACCGGAAGTCATTCGCCATTACAGAATTCGGACTTCAGCAAGAACAGTTGGCGTCGAAATTCGCCTCTATTGCAGAATCTGACTTCGAAATGGTTAAGTTTGTTTAATTTCTGCACATTATGTTCCAGCTATGTGTGCAATCATTGTCTTTTGACGGTTTCAGTTGAATTACTTTCTTGTAAGGGATTCACCTAGACCATATGCATCAGACCACGTTTCTGCATCTTATGATGAGTTGTCTATCCCATGTTCGTATGACTGCAACTCTGTATTCAGTCATCTTGATCAGGTGCAAATGCACTGGGAACTGTTATTGTAGTACCTCAACTTGATATGCGTGGCCTCTAGGAGCGTATTTTCACTTCTCTAGATTCTGGTCACTTGCGTTATTTCATCTGATTGAGTCTACTCAGAATCCACCCAGTGCGCACTAATGTCTTCACATGGCATGTGAAGATCTGCCTCCCAGAGAAAACTTTTTACGTTGAAAGCTATGCAGCCGTGCACGTAGGACTCGAATGAACACTAACTGCGGATTCCGGAAGCTTTGCGTGTATTTGCTAATGTGGCACATGATTCAAATTTCCATGAACCTCGTAACCAGTCGTGCTATCAGATGCTCGCGGATCTTTCCCGTCAGATTTCACGTGTTCCTGTGTGTAATATGTTCGTCTGAATGAAATGGGTGGGGTATCCACTATTCAGATGTGTTTGCATCAGTTTGTAGGATTCTTCATTCACCGTTTCAACCGAGCAGATCATTCGCCCACCGGTTGCGAGAGGATGATTTAAGTTCCATTCATGTTCCAGAGGCTCAAAGGTGGTCAAATAAGTTTGCTTGTCTATTCACGTTTGCTTACGTTATTTTCGCGACGAACCAGTTTGCCGTCATCCTCTTTTGTGATACATAAATCTGGAGAGTGAAAAATGTTCCCTTCTTCCACTTTCGACGTGAAATCAACCGCACTGTGGTTATGGTTAGACTAGCTTGTTTGCGTCTGTGCGACCAGCTCCTGCGAGAGGATGAGCCGGCTTCATATATGTTCCGAATGAAAGGGAACTCATGAAGAGTTCGAAGTAGCATCCCCAGCGTCACTCGGCTTTTTGTTCGAGGTAGCAACTCTAGTCCATGCACCACCAAGTGCTACCTGTCGGCCAACAGGAAGTTTTTGTGTTGAGAGCCGGTGACCAAACGAGCGGTTCGTACGCCTTTTGGATTGTGATCTACTAATCCGGGATGCCCAACGCGTTCCATTGATCTTGGTGTACGATTAGCAGTGGCTCTCTAGTAGCACGTTTGTCATTCGGTAGAGGTCACCTAGACCCAGGGGTCCATGCAACCCTGTTGATTGGACAGATTTATTTGGTAGCCGCCGGATCCCAACAGATCTCATCCGCCTATGCAGGAGTAACCATCTTCGCATGCTGAGCGCCGTTTCATCAAGATTTTTAGGCCTCGATTACCCTCAACTTATGTTGGCCCGCCTGTCAATTGGTTTGCCGGGATGTGGCCGCTGATGCACGCCTCAGCTTTTTGGAGCCACAGGTAAGAGTTGGGTTAATTGTGGAGACCAAAGAGATAGAAAATACCCAAGGGGCAAGACAGTCTACCAACTGAGAGGTGCTACTCCTCTCAGACACCCCATACGCCAAACTTTAACTTCTTTACGAACGACTTTAACGGCATGTGCCTGTTGGCTAAAACAGAAATATCTAAATACCGACAGCAGATGACTAAACATTTGTGGTATCCCGAAGTATCATTATCCAGTTTAACAACGAATACAAACCCAAATCCACGTCCATTGTGTCACTGCCTCCACCTCCCTTCCCCCCACACACGAAGCAACAACAAATGCCCTCTCGTCTTTCTTTGATGACGCAGCACCAATTATCATAACTATTAATCACAACTTGACACAGGCATGGTTCGTTAATTATGCATTTCGACCGTATATTAACCACGAGAATGATATTACCAGAAGTGAGCTTGTTCGCCTTCGTGTCTTCTCTATACTTATGGCTCTTCTTGTTTTTCCATTCTTCTAAACTTTCGAATATTACGAAAATGAGATTGACAGTCTCAGACTATCAGTTGGCTGGCTGCCTTCCGTGCTGTATGCCTCACCTGAAATTTTTATCTTGTCACGGTGGATACCATCTGCTGCTCTAACTGATCGTTCAAATTATAGCTAGGGTTACCTTCTTTATCACCATGAATTGCATTTCGTCTATCGCCCTTTGGTAACAATTTAGTTGTCCCACTTCGACAATGTACCTTCCGGTAATACCTTCCAAAGAAACGATGCAAGTAGATATTACTCGTCCTTCAGAAATGGAGGTTTTCTCAGGGACAGGTTATCTATGAAGGTTTAGAGCTGCTAGACCCGATGGGATGTCTCCGTCCATTTTCAGTTATGGAGGCGAAGGTTTGGGGTAGTGAAAAAGATTCTCAGTGAATGTTGTAAATGGACAATTGTACCGATTTACGGAAAAAGAAACAGACCCTCTTCGCAAGTAGCGTATTCAAGCTGTTCACTGGCATTATTCTCCCTCGACTATTCAATGCCCGCGAAGGCTGCACGCGTGGGAATCAAGCTGGTTTCGTACCCGGTCGGAATTCTGCTGATCGCATCTTTACCCTAGGATTAAAAAAATGGAGCACAGGCACACCTTTCGTAGACCTATGCTCTCTGTTTCCTTTGATCTGAAAGCGGCGTCCGACTCGGTCGATCGAACATTTCTCTGGCGCTGGCTCTAAGGAGTGCGTCAGAAAAATTCATTTCTCTTTCTCAATCACTGTATGTGAACATCCGAGGTCGAGTTTGTGCTCACTGCGACCTTTCACCCGAGTTCATCGCGAGAAGTGATGTGCGTCAGATTGCTCTCTATCGCCTTTTGCAATCGATGCAGTTCTAGAAATAGCCTTATCACCGTTGGAAATAGCAGCATCGATCTGTGGATGGACAGTAAACTGTCTCACTTAGAATGTGCGGACGTTATTATTTTTCGAAATGAAGATCCAGGTAATTTGTAGTTGCATCTCACCAGGTGGTCGGATATCGGAAGAAATGTGGTTGCACACAAAGAAAGCGCGTTTGACTTTTGCCAACTTAAGCCATCTGCTGTGCCGGTGTGACATCTGATTATCCATCAATCAGATCCTTCCTTTTTACAGCTGAAACAGCCGTTACGGATGGAAGATACACGAAAATTGCCGGTGTTGGAGCACCGATATTTTCGCGGTATTACTCCAATATGATAGGAACAGTGTATCAGCAATGCTGGGGTTAGGCGTAGAAATTTGGGAATCGGAGGTCAATCTCGAGAGAGTGTACCATGTGGACAGGATAACACGGTTGGGACATGTGTTATGCATGCACACAGACAGACTTCTGTGTATATTGTTCCTCGAGAAAGAGAGAGAGAGAGAGAGAGTGATTGTAGGATAGTTCGAGTCAGTCAGTCCATGATATGGCGAAAAGGTATAGAAACCTTTAACAATAAACTTGACCGGAAACGACGTAAGAGTCTTCCGCATTGGGGTCCACGGGATCCGCCCACCGGATGATTGGGTACATTGTGGCATGGTTAGGTACCACAGTCAGTGACGTACTTGCGTTGAAGTCCCTTCGTAGCCTTCGTGGTACCCACCCGTAACTTTCCTTTCTGTTTGCTATTCACAGTCCCATTCGTTTTGCTCGCAAATCAGTAGTACCGTGAGATGGCAGCCCAAACAAGAGTACTAAACTAGTGGCATAATGGAAGTGAACGGAATGTACGTGTGTGGCTTCAGTTTCAACATCGAATTAATTGAAATTTTCTGATTTTTAAGGGGTTATTTGTTTTACCCAGGTTAGTGCTTCAAGTCTTATGTAGAGTGAGATATTTCACAGGAATCATTTTCCGTGATATCTGTCGCGATTTATGTCGTCCGTTTTGTGCCTCCATTTTCTCTAGTTTGTTTAAGCGGTTTTTCCCTTTCAGAGCATGCGGTGTTGGCTCAACGATGTTAATCGGCTTCGACTTTTAAACCCCAAGTATGATTACTGTCATCTTTAATCCTCCCTTGTGTAATCTTCAGAGTAATTTCTCTACCGTGCAACCTGATTAAACTGGATGATGTAGCAGTAAGTGTGTGATTGTTCTAATAAACGTTTTATGCTATTTCAAGTGGGATAACCGCTTCCTTCTGTTTCTGTGTGGCCGTCTTTTCCATTCACGTGTCTTGTTTGTCCACCTCTCACTCCAGAACGTGAATTCGTTTTCGAACGAAATTGAAATTAGCCCCTAAAGTCCTGATGTTCATTGAATTCATCCAGACACCCCATCAGGTGAACTACGTACTATCAGACAGTCTAGTATGATTTGGTTTTCAAAACTGTTATATCGTCTCAAAGTCATGTGTGATGTTTATTTTTGTGTAGTACAAGCAATGTTTCGATATACAGTGCGTCTTATGTAGCAGTCGAAAGCGTGCCGCTCGCAGGTTATGAACATGTCGAGTAAGGTGTATAGGTCCGCGAGCAGCACTCCACTCAAATTCAATTTATTTGTCTCATAATGGCTTGACAGTTGTGAGGACCATGGAACAAGTAGGCCTTGATTGAAAGCTAAAAGATGAAAAACGGAATGAACGCCGACGGTCTGGTCGACTCATTTCCCCTGTCCCGCTGACTTGGATGCAATCGACGGTTTCTAGTTAATCGTTTATCGCTGCTGTTCCTAGCTTGTGCACACTCAGCTTTCAATCAAGTTCTGCCTGATCAGTGGCCCTTACGGTCCTCAAGATCTTGTGACAAGTGAACTGAATACGTTATCTGTGGTTTGCCTCAGTCGCCCACGGTCCTGTACACTTAACCTGATATGGTGAGCGGCGTGCTTTTAAGCGTTACACATGGGAACCACTGGTGGGCCCAGTAATGTTAACCGTGCGTTTTGCTCTCATCACATTGAAAGAAGAGTAAAATATAACATGGATAACTTGCAGCTAGCGAAAACCACGCGAAATAAACAGTCACACGGAAATAGTTGCGCTGACTGAATAAGCCAGAGCCTTGATCTGGGCTTTATTCATCACAATAACTAAAACGGAAAGAATATAAACGACGATAGAAGACAAAGGAGCAGACAGTTTGTGGCTTTCCCCCTCTGGGTAAAATGTGACGTTTTGAGTGGAAGGATGATGTGGCAATGAATTGTAGGCAATTGTATGGACATGGGGTTGGTGCAAGAACGTAAACAGTCATGGTTAAGCTTCTCCATTTCTGAGGTTGTGCGACCGAGTTCGCTGCTGTCGTTGCAAGGAGTTTCCAAACATTGATACTTTTTCAGTCGAGACATCTGTTGGATCTTGATTTGCTCCATACTCGTCGTCCTAACTGTATACTGTTGTCTCTGATTCGTCACATTCTGGGCGTGGGTCATTCATCGGAGTCTCAGTATCAGGCTGACGATCACCGTGATCGATTAGGAGTACGCCAGCGGGAGTTTAGTGTCTGACTGACACTCTTCGTCACCGTTAGGACAGCGAATGCGAGCATACTCGGGGTTACACTTCAACGGATCGAATTCCTCGACGACCGAATAATATCTGGTGCTACGCACATTCTCCTTTAAAAGCACCGGGCCGGGTGTTTTAAGCCAAGTTGACAAGGCGGTACTATAAGTTCATTTGCTTTGGTAAGTGAAAATCCGTCCATGAAGAGTAGTATCGATACTCGTACAAAGTAAGTATCGTATCAGATGCAGGTCTTCGAGAAATACCCGTTTCCACTAACTGGGTCGGAGACCTGTACCAGCTAATACCAAACTTATCGCCATCCAAAGCGTTCCATTTGCCCCTTCCGCCTGTCCATTTCTTTGAGGTTCATAGGAAGCCACTCTCACTGCGCTTACTGCAGAGAAAATGCGCAGTCTCGTCTGACATGAGAGAGGCTCTGCGATCAGAATGGACGTAATAGGACATGCCAGACAATGAAAACAACTTGCAGAAGCAGTTGATGACCGATGTTGCTGTCATATCGGGACACGCAAGTATAAATATAAAGGGAAACAACAGTATTCATCTACCGCCGTGAGTATATAACGATTTCGAGTGATTGACGGTAGTGGCCCTTTGAATTCGATCCTTGGTCTGTCAACTTGTCGGGTGGCTTCAATCAGTTTCCTCATTCGAGTCGATTAAGCTTTAACTTTATTTGTGCAAAGCTGTGGTACTGGTTGATGACAAACTTCACTTCGGCCAACGAGAAAGGTGGATTCTTCGATCAAACGAAATGTAACATTGAAGTAACGCCAGGGTGACGCAATGATGCACGCACAGCTTTCAGACAGCTCCGTGGCGAATCGAACGGCATTATGTTCAAAAAAATACCCTCTGAATTTTCCCCCTCAAAACAGTAGATAGCGTTCCAGTGTAGTGAAGAAAGTTTGACCCCAACCCGAAAGTCTAACATCTATTTTGACCAAGTTCATTGGCCGATATTTTTATACCTTTTTGTTCTGTCAGTTAAGGCTTCCTCTGCCAAAACAATGCTTGGAGTAGAGTCGGCTCAGTCGTGAAGCAGCGTTTTACACTGTCATGTCATGGACTGACCACCTCGTCCTACCTTCCAACCATTACCTGCCTCGGAGAGCAACGTACGCCGAGGAAGTCTATCGGTGGGCATGCGTAACATATGTCCCGCCATCTTAATCTGTTTAGATTCAGTACTTAATCCACAGACCGACCTCTGGTTTCCAACACCCTACATCTTACGTCCGCATCGCTGATACGATGTTACCACTATATTCGGGCAATGCTACGGAGATATTAATGCTCGAACACCGACAGTCTTCGTCTATCTTCTACCTCTAACGACCATGTTTTTGAGGCGCATAGAAGAACAGACCTAACCACTTGACCCTTGACAGACAACCAGATGTCACGCCGGCGCCACAAATGGCTGAAGTTAGCAAAAGTTAAATGTGCTTTCTGTGTACGCGACGACACATCACCCTTTTTCTGACTACCTGGTGAGATGTAACCGCCCAGTAACAAAACTCATCTATTTCAGTTAGGGCTACTTCTGCCAAAACAAGGTTTGGAGTGGAGTCATCACTTTGAAGGTACAAAATTCATCCCAAACATCGCCACATTGTTAGCGTATTGCAAGTCAGACAGTTTACTGCCTACGCAAAGGTCAATGTCATTATTCTCACACGAGGAAAGAGCCATCTCAAGAGTCATTTTAATTACAAAATTGAAGAGGAAGGATGATGGAGGGCAACCCTTCTTGTGGTGAACTCGGGTGAAAAATAGTAAGCACGAATCCGGCTTCGACTGTTCGCATACAATCATTTGAAAAGAGAAATAAATTTCCCTGCTACACCTTTCAATGACAAACAGTGTCAGAGAACTGTGTGATCGACGGAGTCGAACGCTGCTTTCAGGTCAAGAAACATATTGTAGGTCCATGAAAGATGTACCTGTGCTCTAAGAGTTGTCGAAGCGTAGTAATGTGGTCGATACAACCCCAACCAGGTCGAAAATCGGCTTGATTCTCTCGCGGGCATCGAATAATCGAGGAAGAATAATTCCTGCGAGCAGTTTGGAAATGATAACTACCAAGGCAATTCCTTTGTGGTTCCCACAAGAGGACCTGTCACCTTTCTTGTAAATCTGCACAATCACCTATTTACACCATTCGGACGAGACATAAACAGAAGCTTGCACGTACCAATTCGTGATCTGAGTCCACAGGCGTAGGCCAAAGTGAACGACAGTCTTCAATTGATCCACGCCAGCGGTGATCAATGACGGCACAGTCAATCTGAGCCCAGCGTTGTGAAGACGTAGGAGATCGTTGTGTCGATCTGTGGCGATTCTTATGGCAGAAGTTCGTACTCGCCAGAAACAATCTTTTGTCAGAACACAGATGGATGAGACGATTACTGCGATCAGTTGGTATAGCAAACCGGTCTCTAACGTTCCTTTTGGAATCTTAATGGCCAACATGGGCTTTGAAATCCCCAGCAGTGACTACCACGTCGGCTGAATGCGCGCTTCAAAGCAGCTGGGACAAATCGTGGTGGGATGTGTCCTTGGTCTCAGAGAAACCGCAGTCAGCCGACGCATACGCAAACACGATGAACTAGCATGGACGCTTCAGTTCGTTGCTGTTGACGCTTACAGAGCTGCCAATCGAACTGCGCACAATTGACTATTTACTGGAATCCAGTGTAGCCGTGCACGTTCTTCTCTCATGCTCAAAGCAATCCCAACGCCGGCCTGAACACGACGGCTAGACACCGGATCATCCGATACGCGAGGAGTAAAGCGGGAGACTGAGGCTGTATCTGGGATGCGAAGCGTTATCACAGAATTAAGGTCTTGTATGTGTGTTTCGAGGACACAGCATACATTTATTTTTAAAGTCTCGAGAGTTCTACCGAGGGCAGCTTGTTTCCCTATCTGACATAGTGTACGAGCGTTGAAGATAGCTAAGTGAATTGAGCATGTAGGCTCAAGGAGTGCATCCAATTTATGCCGGACACCTTGGCTATTGCTTTCTTCAGAGCTGCAGATACCAGTGGCGTTTTATACCAATCTTAAATTACGACAGAGGAAATTAATAAGGCCCTTTACAGGAAGAATGCTGGAGGTTTCTGGGGAAATCGTACTTCGCGGCTGCCTACACCGCAGGAGAAGTTTTTATTTGGGAACCCTAACCGGAGCCTTTGACTCAAAAGTCTGACCCACAAGGCAATGGACGTTAACCCAGCATGGGAACGTGACCGAAGAACCCGCGAAGAAAGTCCTTCTGGTCTGTCACATCAGACCTGATTGTTGCACGCATTTTGTCTTGTCTTCCCTGGTGCTTTGTTATTGATCCACTTTTCGGATTCAGTCCTCAGCCCCATGCACCCAATGGAGCAGGTGGAATGTGAGCGGGGCAGCATCCTTTGGGCTGTGGTCTGTCTAATGTAGGCGGGCGATAGCTGCCCAATAAAGTGCGATGACTTCTCTCATCGTCAAGAAACCTCAGGTACTCCACCCCTACATCCATCTAGTAGAGGCTTTTATACCGGTAAACTGTTTCTCTCCGTGTTTTTTTTTTGCTGGAGTTTCCTCTCCAGGAGCCTAGCGGTTAGAACCAGATGTTTCCCATCAACTGGTTCTGAGACTGGACTTCGTCTGGCCTCTACCCATTGACCTGTCAGAAATGATTGCATCTACGACACAGGGAAGCCGGAAGCTCTTCGGGTTCTGGAGGTACGGAAGCCATCACCGCGGCAGGGTGCAGTCTCGTCGTGATGGAAAGTACTGTCGATGTCAACGAGATATTCTTTCAGTTAACTGATTGGTTCTGGGGGATGGATACACATCTAGGCAAGCAAATCAATTAGTAGTTTGACTAATCGACCACCATTCTCATCTCTCGCTGGTGGCGACCAGTACTTGCCCCGTCCAAGGAAAGATAGAAGGTTCGATAACGTTGTCTTTTAAAAGCCGATCGATTTCGGCTTGAATGTCATTTTGGTATGAAGTTGAGTATCATGTATATTTAGTTGCTACTGGCCTGCAGTTGTGAGCTAGATTTACAAACCGTGATGGTGCGATAGCGCGAGCGGAAGCCAAATTGCACTGCAAGAAGGATGACTTGTTTCCTTCGAAGGGAATCTTGACCTTTTTGGGAATTCGTGGACCAGTAGCACGTCGAGGCATAAATTCGAAATTTTGAAAGCTTGACATTATGAAATGAAATTGATGTTTCTTTTACAATAATCTCCGAATGTTACAACCTTTCTATGAGTCAAACAGATATTAGCCGCTCGAGTGTCTCCTAGACACGCACCAGCACGACTGTTCGTCGAAACGTAATAGCTCATCGGCAATAGAAGCGAAATAGCCAAGCTAGACCATTCACTAGCTTGAATGAGGGCACAGTTTAATACGTCGACGGGCAGAGGTTTATTGTTTCATTGATTCGGGGAGCATTGAACACGGCTGCTTACATAGCTTTTTCTAAGCCGGATGAGGCTGACCTTGGGAATCTACGGAAAGCTAGGGCAACCAGTCGATCGGAGGGAAGTAACGTATGCTGCCAATATACCATGGCGCGATGAGATGCATATTAAAACTAACATATAAATAATTCGAGTAAATCAAAGGGTGAGATATTTTTGGGGAAAATAATATCACTGTTGTAATCTGCGCCTCAATATTGGGGAAACTAAACTTTCTCCCCAACAGAAATATTTATAAACACGATAAATACAAAACAATGACCCTCGATGTTACTGAAGAAGTTTGTGGAAGCGAAGGTTATTTTGCTTCTTGGGCATATTGTTTTCTAGTCATACTTATAGACTGTGTTGTACGTTGCGTAGCTCCCACAGCTACCAATACCGATATGGGCCTGTGAGTCAATCGCGTTTACTTTAATACTGGTGACAGCACTCCGCAGGGATGTTGCGCAGCGAAAATTGTCACTGAATAAGGGAAAGGGTTTAACGTAGAAACAGTATGCTTACGCACAGCATTCTGTCTCCAAACGCTGAAGGTGAACCTTTTTCCCACAAAGTTTGCAAATGATATCTTTTGCGGGGCGATCGACGCGAGAGTGCTTTCTGTTACCACACTAACAGCAAATTTTTAGAAGCCGCCGAGACAATCGGTTCTTCAGAATAAAGATATACGGTCTGTTCAACCGATTCAGGATTCATTGTAGACGCCCCACAATGAGTAGATAATGAAATGACGAAACCTCATATATGACACTTTTTTTGCGCCATTTCCGGGACTATTGCCGTCTCAAAGGCTGTTCTCAGATCGATAGATGAATGTTCCAATAATCTTTGGCAAATCCGATTACACTACATGTCTTATGGAGTTATCGCGATTTTGATCCGCCGTCAAAGTCTGAAAATTATAGTACTTCACCAATAGTTTCAACTTCTGTAGAAATGGATCGATATTCTGTTCGACATTTTGCTTGCGAGTCTTGCAAACACCTCGTTCTTTCGGCATACATAGAGAAACTCAAGGATACTCATAGCTGACTCGAACAAACTGCATTCCGCGATATATTTATAAATGGATGGAGAAACGAAATTTACCAGATTATCAATCTTGCTTGGTTGATGACTTTCAATAGAGGCTACGAACGTCAAGAATTTCCGTTCTCAGTGGGTTCACTGTTCTGAAGCGCCTGGTGCACTAGGCTCAGCATCACAGCGTTCAGAATGGAGGAGTTGTTCCAAATTATTTCTGAACACTTCCAACTGACTTGCAACTATTCCTTGTTATCGTTATATTCGTATGAAAATTTTGTCTTTATTTATATTATCATACAAAGCATGCACAGTGTGTTTTCCGGTAAGAAACCGCCATCGGGTAGTGGGCTACACGTGAGAAGAAAGTTCCGACAGCGAGGAGTTTCGTTCCTGGTTGTAATTGGTGCATATTATATCGGTGGTTGTGAATTCCTCATTTTAGTGTAGTCGCAGTAAGTGTGTAGCGGAGTGTGCATGCTATTTACTGGGTAAGGAAGTAGTTGATTGTTCAAAGCAATTATGGAGAATTTTAGATTGATAATGAATGCGACTACACCACAAGGACTGGGTGCAACAAGGAAGGCATACCAACCACATGATTGCGTCCTCCGGCTGGATAATGACTGTCTTCAAATAGACTGAACAGATGTTATGTAAATGAGCATTCTTGCTATGCTTGATTGATTTTGATGATGTCCGAACAAGCAGTTCCCAATAAACAATTTGTTTATCAGGCTTGCCTTGTGGACTGTAGCAAGTGGGAGCATTTTACATACAATACTGCCTCGTATAGGTAAACTGCTGGGGGCTTGAAAATGGTTCCAGTCAAAGTGGTACTGAGGCTGACGATTTATTTTGAATTTAAGTCATACATAAGAAACATGAAGTTCTGAATGCAAAAGGGTGAAGAAGTAAATGGAAGATGTTACTGATTACCGTTTTGTTAGATAAGAACGTTTCATGTCAACGATCAGCTCTACCAAGCGTGACATAAGCCGACGTTGGTTTTTCTGAAACGGGGGGCTCCAACATTGAATCTCATGTTTTGTATCTCAGCACGCCGCACCTTTGGATTTTAGCGGATCTCACCCCTT
This sequence comes from Fasciola hepatica, assembly GCA_948099385.1. NCBI lineage: Eukaryota > Metazoa > Platyhelminthes > Trematoda > Plagiorchiida > Fasciolidae > Fasciola > Fasciola hepatica. The sequence continues at coordinate 1,308,312 of CANUEZ040000029.1, read as the reverse complement.
TGAGTTTCTTTATCAATTTGCTTACGAATGAGGACGCTACCACTATATATGTAAAATGTGTGCTGGTTAGTAATGAGTTTCTTGCGTGTAGCTTTTGCTTTCCATTGCACAACTAATCCCTCTGTTCACTGAGGTAACCGCTTTCGGCGATCATATGACGATCAATAATTCTCTGATCCTAGCCTGTGCACATGTCCGTCCACAGAAGTCCGCTCCAGACCCCGTGAACAATTTTTTATCTCTTAAAAAACGAGACCACACATTTAGGTGACCTCCCACAGAACCCTACTCCGAGCAAACACTGCTCTGACCAGTTATGAATAGAAATCGCGATCGCTATGCGTTTTGATGAATACCCGTCCTTCCTCGAGAGTGCATCTCCTCTGAAGGTTAAACGGGATGTCACGTGAAACGAATGAATGACTTGTTCCGTGGTCCAAACTGGACAAACCAGTTTGATTGCATGACGTGATGGATACAAAAGGTAAAAGGTCACCAGTGGGCGAGCTTAATCCGTCCTCTAAATTCAAAATGCTCACGTTACCAACAGACGTTTTTAGAAGGAAGTCGTAAATTTATCATTTTCTTCTTGGTACATCACACTCTATTAGTTACCATGATGTAAATCGCTGTAAACCTTGAGAACTTGAAGGCAAAGTGCAGCTTATTCTGTGGTTGATGGTACCGGCGTCTCTACTTCTGAGTCTCTTTGTCTTTATCGGTAGATTTAATAAATTACTTCATTGGTCGAATCAACATATGACTTGCTTTGACCAAACAGGTGTGAGGACCGCAGCTAATCGGGTTCGATTTTTTAGAGACCCATCTCCATAGTAATTCGATGAGCTTGGTTTGGGTGATAATGGGAACTTTTGCAGACTACGACCTTTTGTGAATGCTACATTTCAAAATTTGATTTTACTGAAAAACGTGGGTTTCCAAATTTCTGGGAACATTTCACAAACTGCTACTTTCTGTGGATATGACACTGGACATATTTGAATGGAAACGATCAGATCCAACTCCCCCATACCTATTTTCCCATCTGGTTAGTTTTTCCTCTTCCGTTTATCGTCTCTTGATGTGCTAAAATAAACTATTGGAAACCACCGAATGGAATTTTTTGTTGACAGATGCTGATAACAGTACCTTACGAGATTTTTCTGTAATAAACTAAAATAGAAGAGTAATTGTGTCTGTTTCTAACTACAGCTAAGGAGCCCTAACGTTCCCACTAGCGACCGGAATGAATTTTGGCTGGATTTCAACTTTGGAAGTCAAAGAATCACAGCGTATTGCATTCCTCCGGTGGTGGATTCTACTACCCAAATTTCCGTGAGTTTTATTGGTTCAGTACTGGATTTGGCTGCATTCAGTTACAAAAGTTGGCTATTTTCTGACCCACAACCTCCTAGCGAGCATTTATCGTCATGTATTTGAATTTCATCTTTGTCAACACTTTACCTATCTCTGAGAAAGCGGAAAAATATTTGTTAGTTTTTTTGCCCCTTCTGTTGTATATTCTTTTCTCATCTCGCCGGCTGCTTAGACCCGCGTCAACAAAAACAAAATATATGATGATAGCCTTTAGGTATAGTTCGCTTAAATAGGTTCAATTCTCACAGGTTTTTAAGAAGTATGAAAATGTACCTGGTTGCGACATTTTAGCTTCGAAACTATCAGAAAAACGATATCGGAATGTGAATGCAATTACAGAACAAGTAGCAGCTCATTTTTTACTGAAACATGCGTGTTCAAAGTTCCACTTCTAGGTAGCTTACTAGCCTACGTCTATGATATAACTGGTGGTTTGTTGCTTCGTAATCGCGTCGCATTATTCCCTTGAGTCAGCTCAAAATAACCGTCTAAATCACAGTATAATCTCATTATTTCGGTTTTACTTTTATGGAGACGCCAAAGTAATTGTTCAGTTAGTATTCACACTGAACTGAATAAGCACCGAATTCTTCATAAGTGTGAGTGGTGATACTGCACTTCCGCTGCATTGTATTTCTGTTTACAGAATTCCGATTGATCCAGTCGTCATTCCTCGTGTGACGCGAATGCTCCTTAGACGACTCTCGGGTGAATAGGACCAGCTGATAAAAATGTTAGTTCATACGAGAGCATCTATAAGAATGATAAGTTGATCGTCCATTCCACATATCCCGTTCGATTAGGCTTTCAGCTTGGGGTTCAGAAGTTTCCTGTTTTAAACATAAGCTGTTCGTTGAAGTACCCGTACTTCGAATATCAGACACGTGAACTTTCCTTACGTTCACATGCCAACCAGATTTCAGTCGGTCATATACCTTCTCGTTGCTGGTTTCAGTACTCTTATACTGCATGTTAATTTTCGACATATATGGTAAGTCAATTCAAACTGTATAACTTGATTACCGTTCCTAATTGTTGATAAGGAAAAAGTTCACTTTGCTATTGGTATTTCCTGTCATTTTGAAATTGCTCCCCTTCGATAGGGCACCAATACCCCAATGCACTCGACATGGGAAATACTAACCATCTATCCGGAATTAATCGACGTATTGGACATCCAAGGTAATTCCTGATTGGTTTAGTCAGTGACTTGTGTATTATCCCTTCGCATTATTTCTATTCAACTTCATTTCGCCATCACACCGTGGGAACACACGTAGACATCTGATTCATCGATGCACTGTTCTGCAGACTCTAAATATACCTTGCCGTCTGAACGGATTCTACAACTGTCGTTTCACCTTCCGTCTTTTTTAGAAAGCGATTTTTTCCTCTAGTTCTGAAACTTCCTACGAAATAAACACTGCAAGAGTAGATTTAACGTTGATTCTCTCTATCATCTACTACTTCCACCTTAACGAGCGGTACGAGTCCGATCTGAGTATTTCTCTTTTCCGTCCGCGACTTACCCAGATCATGAGTTCGCTTTTTGTTTCCTCATACACTTTCAGGTTTGTAACCTATTCTTTTAATAATGCGATGTATTGCAACTAAATACCGATGCCGGGAAGTGTGATGTGGATCCTTCAACAGCATTCTACACTCCTCAGATGCAAGACGCATCCTTATCATTGGGATTCTACCGTTTCAACTACCTACGAATTCTTGCATATATATATATATATATATATATATATATGCATCTTGTATTTAAGGTACGCGGGAGTTCAGCAAACAGACCATACAACATTCGTGCCACTGACTTCTGTTCCGAACTGTCTCAAAGTCTCTGACCGGTGATAGTTTCCATCTTTGGGGCCCCAACCAGGGAGGCGGGAAGCACCAACCGAAGCCAATGCTGATACTAACGTCTCCATGTCTTCTGCGCTGAGTCATGGCCTGACAGCCACGTCGCTTCTTCCGGGCTTGCCCAACATGAGCAAAAAGAGCACAAAAGGTAAACGATAGACAGGCGTACGTGAAACACGTCCGATCCATTGGAGGCGGTGTAAAGTAATTGCTTCAGTCAGAAGGCGGCCATTCTCACCCAAAACACAACGACGCACTTCATCATTACTCATTCGATGTTCCCACCAGACACAAGCAATGCTTCGGAGTCATCAGTTATGAGACACAGAAAGACGCCGAGCATCCTCAGTGCGGGGCGGTCGGGTCTCGCAACCGTAGAGTAGATCGCTGCGATGTACACCCGTCCCTTCAGAGAAAGCCAAATGTCACGGCGGCGCTACAGGAGTCGCAGGCTGACGAAACCTACTCTAGCTTTCGCTATGCGTGATGTAATCTCCTCCCCAACACCACCGCTAGCTGTGGTGAAGCTCTCAATGTACTTAAAGCTAATAACCACTTCTGGCTGAACATCATAAAGGTGCAAAGATACAACGAATGGTCCCACAGTGCAGTCTTATCGAGAATGGAAGGCCGCGGGAATGTCTGGGAACATGCTGATCGTTAATTTCTGGAATCCATGATGGTGTTCTAGTAGCTGTCGGAGGGTGAGGATTTAATCAATATACCCATGACCGGCGCGAAACTCAGCCTATTCCTTGTGAGCCTGCTCTCCAGGCGTTTGATGCAACTTGCGATGTATGACAGAAGCAAGCAGCTTTCGCGCCATTGGGATAAGTCTGATACCTCCATTGTGGCACAGCCACTGCGAGTCCTTTTTAATTATGGAGACAACAATCGATTCCCCCCGCATGGTACCTCTTTTGAATTCCAAACCTTTGAAAATAAAACATGAAGTTCTCTAACAATCTGTACTCACCATCTTTGAACAGAACTGCGAAAGATCATCAGAGCTGAGCGTTTTATGACGTCTTAACGCTTGAATCGCTGCCTCATTTTTTGGCTTTGTCAAAACGGATCACGGGACATGTGCCGGAAGAGCGATAGACAGGGCTGACGCTGAGGGACAGATAAACTGTGTCTTATAATGCTCCGACCAACGTTCGAGATGCCGCTGCTAATTGTGAGTAGGCAAACCGTAAGTTTCACAGATCGTTTCGCTCACACCCAGTGGCTTCCTACCAGTGACTCGGATAAGATGAAATGGTTTGCGGGAATTTCCCTTGGCAGCAGCACATCCCACCTCCTATGCACGCTGCGACCACCAGATTTTGCGATCCCTATTAATTCTTACGTTACCTTTACGCCCTTTTACTGCTGTGTTTCAGCATACTCACTTCCATCCGAGATCGGTTGACAGATGTCGAGAAGGCGCAGGGATTCAGCAGAAATCCAGGGTCTTACGGTGTGACGAGACAAGCCACAACTCACCAGGTCATCGGAATGCAAAGCATTCCTGATAAACGACCAGTACCGGTTGATGTTATCAGGTGGGGCTGCATCCACCCTTCCAGCTAGCGCGTTTCAGAAGACGGTTAGGCAGGATGGTTGGGTAAGCTTGTCACAATGTGACCATCATTGTAGCTTGTGTGTAAAATGCCCGCTGGAGTACTTGGATAGCGTAATGCAAACTAGTGCACGGTCGGAATCAACGGGAGTGGGGTTGTGCTTTAATGCAAATGACAGTCTGGCATACAACTCCGCTATTTGTGGCTCAGCGATGTGGTCAATCTGGGTCCATGCCTGACTCAAAGAGAGCGAACGCCATGAAGCCTCTCGGCAGTCACGAAGTCTGGAGCTTGTACCGGCGAGGAACAGTTGGTGTCCAGATAACGGTTGGACTCTGCCCGAACAGTTCACCATGCCGTTCTGGACGTGCAGTCTCCTGTGTGCCTTCAGGTGCAGGCATGTTTTTGATCGCTCTGATTTTCTCGGGGTCGGACATTAGTCTCTTGCCTGTCAAAAAGGAGTTCGCATTTGTCATTGTCGCATTACTTGTTCCATATGGGGTTTCGGAAATTGCTCCAGATTCGAATCGTGTGATGTCTTCCCATGAATTGCTGCACCATCTGCGACGCAAGCTAGGCGTTCCAGGTTATATAGTGCTTGAATTACGTGCTTATCGACAAATTCGCTCTATACCTTCATTCCGAATGCTAAACGGAGGCTGCGAATCCATGTGAGCAGGGCACCAAATGTGGTTATATATATATATATATATATATATATATATATATATATATATATATATATATATATATATATATATAATGATGTGGCGAATATGGCCCGCCCCTAAGTAAGGCCATAGCCGCTTGTCGTGTTCTAGTTACCCAACGAGGCTTCCCAGAAGTGAATAAACCATACAATTGGCCACCAGCTCATCTGGGCCAACGCTGCCGCCTTGAAGGACATGCTCGACTACCTAGTGGTATAGCAGCCCGCAACGCATTCAACCATAGGAGCCACTAATCCAGTGACTGCTTCTGATAATTTTTTGTGCTTTCCCCCTTTTTTGTAACTGTTGTTGTTTCGTTGGCGCCATGCTCAATCTCAGTTTAATATAAAATATGTAGTGTTCCACTGAGTTAAAATCAACCGTTGTTCTCTGAAATGAAGCATTTGATTCATGAAGGTTTCGTTCTTGCACGTATCAGTGTTTTCAAATCCATTTTCCTCTTGAGTACAAGCTTTTTTGTCAGTCGTTTCGTTCCACGCATCTGTCATCAGGTTATCTCGTATCAAGCATGTGCAAAAACTGCATAAATTGACCAGGGTTTCCAGTGCTGTACTTGTCAATCTTTGCTCTTTAACTGATGCACCATCATCCTCCACAGATTGCAGTAGACGCTCCCTGTATGTTGTTTGAGGAAATCACTAAGGAAGAGGTGGCTGCCGCCAGGCGAACCATCAAAGCCAATCCATCTCGTGGATCAGGGGATGTGCATCCGTTAGTGGTAAAGACGCTAGTTGATGTACTAACTCAGCCGCTCACAAGATTGTTCGGCGCGTCATCAGCTGGCAAGCTCCCCAGGAATGGGAGAAAGCTCTTGCTCCACTTGAAAAAGGTTGGGCGAAGGCTGAAGATGTCAATTATCGATCTATCAGTCTAACACATGTGGTCGTAAAGGTTATAGAACGCCTGGTGACCACTTTACTCCGGAACCATATCGGTGGAACTGACCCATTATGACGACAGCAGCGTGGTTCCTGGGAAGCAGGTCGTGCCTAACAAACTTGCTACCAGCACGTAACACTGGGCGAATGCCAAGACCGAGGGACACCCTACGGACACAATCTTTGTGAACTTGAGAAAAGCTCTTGACAAAGTTCAGCACGATCTCCTGGTAATTAGGTTCAACGCCCTCCGTACCGTAAATCCTTTGATTCTTTCGATCGAGGACTTTCTTAAAGGGAGGATCTTTGCAATACAAGTAGCACAGTCAGCGTCGACATGACAAGTGACTACCAGTGGTGTGACACAAGGATCGATTCTAGACCCACTGCTGTTCCTGGCTCCTATTAATGACCTACCGGAAATATTCCAATCACCGTGTCTCATGCAGGCGGACGAACTCAAGATCTCATATGTGATCACATCAAATACAGATGAACTCGCTCTTCAGCAGGACGTCAATGCCCTTGAAAAATGGTGCAATCCCTGCTAATCTCTCCTGACTAGTGTGTACATACGCGTAGGGAAATCGTCCGGTAATGTGATACACGACGTGTGTGATGCACCCCTTCGCCAGTCTGTCTGCGAAAAAGATTCAGGCGTGACTTTAGCTTCGTCACTAGAAACCAAAATCAACACCAACAAATTTTGTGTTTCCGCGTGGATTATCCTTAAACCTATCAGCCGGTCATTTGGTCAACTCTCACTCGACGCTTTCAAAGTGCGGTACGCCTCCCGCGTACGGCCTAGGCTGGAAAACGGGGGACGCGCTGTTCCCATGTACGGCTGCATAATTGGCAAAGCTGAGAAGAGTGCAAAAGGGCGCAACACGTCGCGTTGGGGGACTACGTAGGATCAGCTACGAAGGTCGTCTGCAGGTTACCGGGTTGTTTCCAGTGGCATATCGAAAATTTCGAGGTGAAATTATTCACACCAGATGCATCATTCGAGGCGACTTTGGACCAGAACTACTTGCAGAGCTCTTCGCGATTACGGTCACATGCAGGGTCATCCGCTCACTTTACAGAAGCAGCAGTCGGTGGGTCCACCTTTGATGTACCGTCTACCTCGGAGACTGACCAATCTGTGGAACGCGCTGCCAGCTGAAGTGATGGAAGAACCCAAGGATCAAGTGTTCAGGCGACTGTGTGACGTCTTTATGAAAAGATGGTGGCTGATGACTCCCACCTGAGTCCGCGTCGCTGAGTTTTATTGATGAGGCTATAAAGAAGAATGAAAGAATGAATGTGGGAACAACCATTTCCCGTGATGAATTTGAAAAAACTCAGAATCAAAGTATTACACGATTTATATCCAGGACGATTTCGCTATATCTCTACACAGTGCATACAATAGGCAACAGTTAATGCCATAGTTTGTATGTGAACGAAAGCATGACAACAAAATTACGAATGTGTCCCACCATGGTAAACAATTTCACATACAGTCCTGTTTGCACAGTGGTGGTTTCCATCGTTTAATTACTATCGCTTCGGCCGATCTAAGCAGTTTCGTGTTTTCTGTTCTTTAAATCACCCGAAACGCTTTTTTGTCAATATTTTGTCGCGTCACCAGTAAGTGTCGAGCTATTGATGATGACGGTGTCTTACCAGTTCGTCGATCGTTGGTGTTTAACGTGTTAGGGTTAATCGGTCGCTGAACCCAAAATCCGATTATCTAAGTGCCTTTCTGTTCGACCAACGTAGGTGACTCCACACCCACATTACAATCGGTATATCACGTGTGAAGTGGTGTACAGAGATAGGCGTTCTGTAGTCGGCGGAATCGGTATGCTTTTCTTGCGGTAGATGATTTTTGGTTGGTCGGCATAATAAGTTCGTTCAACCGCTGATATTAATCGTCTTTCCCGTATTTGAGCGACGTCATCATCCCTGAATGGGAGACATTGTGGTACTTAGGTACTGTTCGATTGCATCGGCTTTGTGAAACTGTGTTTGTCGATGAATGCGGCTGGATATCCGTTGTTTTGCGGCACTGCTCGAATCAGACTGGGTTCATCAGCAACTGTGTCATCCGTATATATCTAGTCTAATTCTGTTGAAAAGGGTGCGAACTAGACCGCGCTTGCAGGATATGGGCACATAGCTTGCAAAGTGTAAATATTGGCCAATCCACGTTTTCTTGTGCTTGACTGACCTTAAGATTGATCCATCGGGTCTTTGCGTTGGTTTAGTATCAAGGAAGTTTTGGGTGTTCACCTCGGTTTCCATATTAAAATGGATACTAGGATAGTATGTTTAGTTCTTCTAGGGTAATTTCTGCCTGTTCTTTGTTGTCGGCTATGATAGTGTCGTCGACGTATCTTGTATGAAGTTCGGTTTTGATAAGAGTTTCGTGACATTTCTTTTTTAGGTATGCCATGAACAATTTGGCCAGCACCGGTCACAAGGGACTTACCATGGCAGCTTCATTAATCTATCTGTATGCTTTCCCTTGAAACGAAAAGGCGACGTTTGTAGTGCATAGCAATAGCAGCCTTTTGATGATGGATGTGGATAGATGCACTGGCAGTCGGTTCTCTCTAATATGTATTAACCGTATGACTTCTCGAACTGGCACGTTGGTAAAAAGAGACTCGACGTCAAACGAAGCCATAATTTTTTCGTTGATATTCAGATTTTCCAGTAAATCCACCATTTCGAGAGTATCTTTTACAGGAAATTTGACCAGTTCGAGTATAGAAACCAGCCATTTGGCCAGTTGATGTTGAGGGTAATTTGTCGCGTATAGAATCGGCCTCAGGGGAACACCTGGTTTGTGTAATTTTGGTAAACCATATATTTGTGGCGTTTGGTATGTCCTTGTCGTCAGCTTACGAGCTATACTTTCATTCATGGAATGCCCTTCGAGGAGGAATTGGACCTCAAATCTCGTATTTCATTCAGATCACTACAGTTTTTCTCGTCTGAATTTGTTATTCATTTAAAGTCTGTTGCATTTTCTCATTGTCTGATTTATCTAACAGTACTGCTCCGGATCCTTTGTCAAAGCGCAAAATAACCAAATCACTTCGTGACTGAAAGTTTTTCAGAGTTGAGAGATGTCTTGGTTGGAGTACAGTATACTGTCTTGATGGAGTTATCCGACATTGGCGTTCCAAGTCCACGAGTTTATCTTCGAACCAATTTTCAGTATCGATAGAGGACGGTTTCAGGGTTTTTAGTCGGTGTAAGTATTCAAATTATGCTTGTGTTTCTAGGGTGTTTAGTTTCTTTCATGGTATTGAGGAACGAAGTCCACATGATAGATCTTCAGTCTCGGTTTAACTGAGTTTCACAGATGACAGGTTTCTAACATATTTCTCCGGTTAGGTAAGAAATCCAGATTCATTTTAAGCGCGTCTTAGCACCCTTTGTAATTGTTTCGTTAGTTTTACAGGTGACAACTGCAAGATTTTCCATTTTGATTCGACACAAGATTTAGTTCGCCCACTATGGGCAGTCGTTCTGGCATTAGAGGTTGTAATGACTCCAGTCGTTTGTTGATATCATTAACCTGACAGTGGGGTAGTTCGGCGTAAATTCCGTTGTGAGGCACAAATTGTTCGAACGTAACCGTTTACAGAAGCTGATAGGATATGAATTGTTTGTTGGACACATTTACAGGAAACTAACCCGTGCACGCATTTCAGTTTTACAGGGTCGTCCAGGACGATTTCGCTACGGCTCTACACAGTGAATGATTGCTAGTTTCATGTTCAAAGCGTTCTGAGGGAAGAAACTGAAATCGTTAGAATATTTCGTTTGACCGACTCAAGCGGTATTCACCCATCGTACGCATCTCCGTCATGTGGTCGCCGTGGTCTCCGTCGACATTGAATGGGAGTGTACTCAGCTCGATGGGTTTCATCTCCGAGGTGGTGACGCAACATTGCTCTTGGACATTCCTTTGACTCAAAGTAGACGCTCGAGTACTGCAAGATCTTGATGCTTTTGTTTCCACAGCCTCCATTCGTTAGCGAGGCGATTTAATTTTTTCGTGCCCAATGATTCTCATGATGGCATGGCTAGTGCTCTTGTCGTTTTCGTCACCAAACAGGGCTCATCCGGTTCCCTTGACACCACGTTTTGCGCTGTCCCACTAAAGCTAGAAAGAAAATTTATTTACCTTCGGACTATTCCGGTTTGTTGGTTCAGATCGCGTTTATACAGAACTCAGTCATTATAGCTTGCCGTTACACCAGAATCTAATTGTTCCAACTCGTATCTGGTATCGTCTCTTCTGATTGGTTAGTGATGCGGTCATCCACAGCTTGACCGGGATTCTTTTATCATGTTATCGATCCGCTGCCCTGTCGCTAGTGCTGCCGCTGGCTCAAACCTTGACCACGATACCGGACAGGCGCTGGTCACGCATCACATGACTCACCATGATGGCGCTGGTCTACTAGGAAAGACAAGTTGTGTGTTGATTGAGTCATCCAATGCTCTCACAAAGGTATCATTCTTTTCTGAGAAATTAAACTTCAATTTCCTAAAAATAATAAGGGTTTTTTTACTCAGATTTTCACGAGTGTTGGTGTTGCTTGGTAATGAGACGTCTCTATACCTTCAAAGTTGTTAAGTTGGTACTTTTTAAAGGAAGTTTTTTATTTAGTGCAAATTTACTCAAAACTTGGATACGAAACTCTATTTCAGCGGAGGGCCAAATGGTTGTTTTGCAATTTACTCTATCCGATGCGATATACGAGATTTGTGACTGGGCGCCTTTCATAACCGGCAACCGTGTCACAGTTGAACTCAGTGCCTCTGCAATCAACGACGATTTTCGCTCTATTCGGTTCACGGATATTTGTGGAGATTCAACTAACGCTGGTCTCGTACGCATTCTGCAACAATTACAGAGTTATCCAGTATGTTGTTGTTGTATTTGTGCATCAGCGTAATTAGTTTAATTTGTTGATTTTCCCTGCTTATTTTGACCTAGTGGAATTCAAACATGTGCTGCCCCTCATTTCGCACTATTTTATCTTATTTATACGTGGTTATTATGCTACTATTGAAAATTCCGTCGTCTTCTATGGTGTACTTGTTTAAACTTGTCTTCTGTTTTTCCTACTCATGGTTATGCTCCTACTGGCCTTTGCTTTAGGGCATTGTCTAAAACCGCCGCGCGTAGTTCGGTGTTCATGGTTGTCTAAGCAAACATTCAAATGTTCTTCCCTTTTTGCTGTCTGGATATAGCGTTTTCCTTGAGCTTTCCGATTTTCTCCGTGCCATTTGACGTGAGCATCGCTGAGCTTGATTCACGATGTTAAGAGAAAAGAAAGAGCGTTTACCAAATTAGAACACAAGATGTAAGTGAATATATGTTTTCGGTGATTTCATTCTCAGGCTATGGCTGTGACGTAAGTTAATTATCACCTGCTACACAACCCAGTCATTTATGCAAGTGTTACATGATCGAGGTTGACTCATCCGCATGCTGGCTATCCCATTCGATTCCAAACACTGAATGAGACAATTACAACTCTTCCAATTAGCTTTCTACGATTTTTCGTAACATATAAATGTGATTGTAATGGCTTGAGAATGAAATCACCGAAAAAAAATGTTCGCCTACATCCTATGTTCTAATTACGTTAATGGGCTTATTTCGCGGTTTACCAAATTTTCAAGCTCCGTAAAATTGATATTTAGGCACGTGGCACCGATGTCTCCATGCGTTGTTCGTGTTGATCACTTAGCGAGGTAAATGGATTTGACTTCTGAAGGCAACATTCAGCGTTGCTTCGTTTGTATACAGTGACTAAGTGTGCAAATTAGTCTTCAACGGTTGTGTTTCAGATCTTGACACATTATCGTTTAGTAAGGCTTATTTTGTACAGAACCCGCCCGGTTATTCATATTATCTCTCAAAGTACTCAGTAAGCCATCCTGTTTTCAGCTTGCATAGTTGAATATCTCTGTAGTGTATCCACAGTTATGAGGAAGCAGCGTACCGACAATATCAGTTTGTAGCACCTGATTGATTTTTTTGTGTTACTCAAACCACGTAGTATATAGCTCCATATAACTTTAGGTATTGAAAACATTAGTTTTGTGTTTGATTTCCACCGTGAATCCCTCCCAAAATGACCACACTTATGCGTTATATACCAAGACCGAGTGAAATCATTCAGTATACACCTGCCTTTCAGTTTCTCCCGCACAAACTCTGTGGTTCTTGAAGCTCTCTCTACCTTCTTATTTGGCGTTCAAGGCGGCGCTTGCTTAATAGATGGAAAATAGTCTTGCAATCGGAAACTTCATCATGATGTCCCTGAGTTACAAACAGCCATTTCTTAGAGGAAGTGATCATTGGGTTTCCAGGGTTTCACTTGTTTGTATTTAAGAAGTAACACCGAAATCGTCCTTAGATTCCCGTTGAATTGCATTTTTTAACTTAATAGGCGTTCTCACATAATTTTCAATCGTACACTGCTTGGGTGAATGTAGTTAAGATTCCCAAGAAAATTTTTATGAACATGTTAAATACATTATTTCTCTACCCCGGACTTTACTTAGCTTCAATTCGTGACATTCTTAAAATCCGTGACGGTTGTGATTGATAGCACTATCAATATATTATATCCAAACGATAAGTGTTGATATATCATATCAACTTATTTTCAGGAGTTCCTTTCACAAGAGGTGACAAACGATGCCTTTATCGTATCGCGGCAAGTAAAACCCTCAATACCTAGAAACCGGTCTCTGATTGCAATATCTCCGGCTAAGATCTTCATTCCGGAAAACCAGGAGAAGCTGGATCCGCCCTGTGATGTTGATCCAACTCTTGTAAGTGGTGGGATTGCGTAGACCCAGTGGTTGTTTTTTCCTGAACTTACGACCGGTTTATTTCTACTTCAGACTGCGCGTTCATCGGCTGAAGTAAAGCGCCCCGTATTTCGGAGGGTGATTGCATCTTCCCCTGTGCACTGTAAATGCGCAGGCTCATCATCCCAATATTCTAAATTCTCACCAGCCTGCTCTGTGCCGTCCACCACGACTCAGCTTGATTCACAGCCTAAAGTTGGATTACAGCAACCTGGCCCATCGGAAGTGGTGTGTAAAGTTGTGTCTCCAGCTTCGGGAGGCGTTAAAACCGATTACTGTAGGCTGTCAACTCCATCAACGAAACTCCCCGTGGAAGACCGAGGAATTCCTTTAGGATACGTCAGTCCTGAAAAACACCGCAAAGCGTAAGCATGCTTGTTTGACATGAGTTTTTTATCTCAGTGTAAAATTTATTCCTAGGCTAATGACCAGATGAAGAGTGGATTTGTTTTAGGTAACATCCCCTGCCGTCTCGAATGACGGAGTTAGATCATTCGATGGACGCATAACTATAAGTGCCTGGTTTCGTAACATTGACGCCGGACGTATAGTTTGGCATGATATTTCGTCTTTTGCTGATTGATATCATTATTTGTCTAAGAATTAGACATTTGTACAGGAAATTATCCGTCGACTTTGCAGAAGGGTCTGTTTCTTTTGGCGAACTGCTTTCCACGCTTGACAGTTAGACCTCGGTTGGTGAAGAGACGTTTTTAATAGACAAAAACATCGAAATGTGTTGCACTTAAGCTAAGGGGACGAAGGTGATTTTCGATACCCTCATTAATCCTTGTGATGTTTAGTCATCTGCAGTTTTTGCTTACACAAGAATATCGTTCAGAAACTTTGAAAATCACAAAACTAGGAAGTAGAATGTGCAAGACTCATCTATCGTTATGATACCGTTTGCTTTCGCATTTCAGAGATATATGGCGTTCACCTCTTTCAGTGTTACGTGTGACTGTGTCACCCATAGCAGATGTAGATTTGGATAAAAGCATCAAGACTGAATCCACAATTGCAGGTGGGTTGTAAATGATAATCGTAAATTTGTTAGGTTTTCTGTGTATTTAAAAAGTGTAAATTGAAACCGAAGCCTCGTTCTTATGGTCGCTTATTTATCCCCCCCCCCTGATCGTTTGCGGCGCTGGCACACGATTCAGTCGTTTCAGAGCAACAAACAGCAGTGGGATCACATTTGCTTTGGATCATTGCCACACAGTTGCACAACGGCCATGCACACGTGCTCGTATTTTTATTAGTCTCACCCCAGTGCGTAAGGCGAGAGAAAAACAGGCAAATTGAAGAAAGCAGAAACTAATAGACAGTGACATTGACGAGGACTGAGAGGTTAAACGTTTGCAGCGTTTTTAGCGGGATAATTTTCTTCTTTAAAATTGACACTTCCCGATCATTTAAATGGAAGTTAGACTTTTTTTCTAATGCAGTCCAAGTGCCTGCCATCTAAGTTGTTTCACTCTGAAACCACTCAGGTGCCAAACTCCATGCATCCGCAAACGTTAATTCGGCGACCCCACTCAGTTGTTCCAGCCTTGGCTCAATTCCCACGCCAAAAACACAAGATCCACAGGTCACAGTGGTTCCTAAGTCAGTCGAACTTTGTGACGTTCGGGTTTGTGTTAGTCCCTGCCCACTTTACTCTCTGCCGGATGTTTTTCAAGTAGCTCAGAGTGCTGCAACTCCCGTAAGTATCAAATTCATATTATCTCGTCAGTATAGAGATCTGTCTATGTCCGTTTCGTCTTATACTACGTGAGTGATACTTCTAAGTGGTTTTTGTAGGCAGTAGTGTTACTTCATGAAGAATGAGGGGTTAGCTTCATTGATTTCGGTAAGTGCAAGTTGTTAGATGATTTTACTGAGTATTCACACATTATGATTTTCACTGGTTCCGGATTGTCTTCATCCTTGGTATTACTGAGGTTTCTGAAGTAAGCTACGTTTTCATCTACTCTTCGACAATGTTGTGGAGGTTCACGGATTGTCATTTTTCCAACTCATTAGACTAAAGTTTGTGACAAGTCTAAAATTCGGACGTCCGAAAGCCGTTCACAGTCTCAATGTGTTGAAAACCACGAACGTCAAAATGTTTCGCTGCTCAGCACATCGTCTAGATTGTCATCATCACAGGATTCAACTCCTTTAATACTGGCAGACTTGTCCAAATTCTACCCAGCCTCCACTCAAGTCTCAGTTCCAGATGGTCGACAAAGACCAACTCGAAAATTGTGTGATACATCAGTGTCTTTTCTCCCTGATTTGTCCCCGGCAAACGCTTTGAGTTCAGTAACTCCGGAACGGATCACAGGTATGTATTTACTTAACTTTATTCTCGTCATTAAAAAAGCTTTGTGGACATTATTCTTGCTCACTAATTTTGTCAAACATACATTTAGTTCTTGCGTTACCCGAAATATTCGCTGAGGTGCGATTGCCTGTCAGCAAGAAGCTGAACGTGAACCGTACCACGAAGGGTCGCAATTTCGATGCGTTGAGTAAGTCCAACAGCGCACTTAGCCTCGATTCATTGATCTCATAGTAGGAGTCCGTGAAAAGCCTATGCCTCTTTTTAACATTATTCCATCGTCAGTATTATAATGATCGTTCGGCAAGACACAGTGATGTATGCTTTAGTGAGCTTTACATTACCCTTCATTGATTGACCCTTCAAGTGGAAAAGTTTTTACCTTGTCTACAGGGAGGGGAAAACAAGGAAATGCCATTCTAGCCATCGGAGTGGTGATAGATAGTAATTCTCACTGTCGTCCGGATCGTTACCACACCTGACCTATTGGGACCTTATGTGGTTCTTCGCCACTGCAAGTCTCAGGATTCGGTTACCGTTTATCCCCAATAGTGCAGTGGGCCCTCGTGGCTATGAGGTATGTACCCCTTCCACTTCACTCATGCGCAAGCATGTAATAAAAAAAACCGGAGTAAACAGTGTCTTAAATATATTTACTTGACAAATTGTCTCAAGTTCACCACTGTTCCTGGTTCATCGCCATATTTTTCAGCTTTCTCGACCGACCTGTGGCGGAATGTTTTGGGCCCTAACCACAAAGACAAAAGTCACCTGCCCCCTCTGATATTTTTGTGTACTTCATTATGCTGGCCAGTTCGTAGTTTTCCGCTCTGGCGCACGATTCGCAACCCGTACAATGCGATAGACAGTTTCTTTCAATAGGTATCCAAGTCACTGCAGTCTGTTTAGTTGGATTTGATGAAATAAGCCAAACCATAGACATCACCGTGCTGTTACTAGGCCTGACGCTCCCACGGTAGTGCATACTTATTTGGTCTCTTGTTCATCGGTCGTATGCAGGTAGTCGTGATAAAAATTTTCTCGATTACTATTATTTTTAATATATGCTTGCGCATGAGTACAGTGGAAGGGATACACAATATAGCGACGAAGGCCCACTGTCCCATTTGAGATAACCGGCAACCAGACCCTGAGACTCGGAGTGACGGAGAACAACATAGGGTCCCAACAGGTTAGACATGGTAACGATCCGCACCGCAGTGGGTTAGTGTACTACCGACGCAACCGGTTATGGCGGGGTTTCGAGCCTCCGAAATGGTGAGCAAACGCTGTGAACCACTCGATCACCACGGCAGAAGACCGTGCATTTTTGGATCTCGAGTGTTGTTAATCCTCGGTCACCCACTAAAGTAACTCACTCAAATCCTGTGAGCTTTCACCGCTGTTGAGATTTGTCATTAAGAAGTTGGTGTAGGAAGTGAATAATTCGTTGCAGTGATACATTATGAGATTTCTCCTATCTGTTTGCGATGCAAGGCATTTCCTCCAATCAGTAGCTGATAAGATCGAGTTTTCAATTATGCATTGATGTTCCAGATAACCATATTAGAATATCCACCATGTCGGTATTGTAACATTATTCTGATTACAATTGGAATGATTTTTAGCGGTTTCAGAAAAGAATATTTCTACAGACGCCGCTGTTGAAACCTTGCGCCGAAGCGACCGGTTGATCGGAAAGCGAAAACCGATGGTTGATCCTCCAAACTCTTCCAGCGGAGGGTCCGCCTGTTCAAAATCTGATGAAAGCCCAGCTCCGTTGGAGCTGCGTGACCGATCGCCTACAGATGTCTCAGCTCAATCCACAACCCCGAAGACTACAGTCAAATGTCTGAATAAACCTGTTTCTTCGCTGAAGAAAAAGAAGCGCTTCTTCACCTCATCTCGTTCTGAACGTATGGAGCGCGAACGGAAACGATTTGAGGAGGCATGCCAATATTCGACGAATTATCCGCGGGGAAATAACAATAAATCTAAGTCCAGGTCATCTGGCATGATTTCAAGATGTTCGGATGCCCCTGTAAAACAAGCTTCTTCGAGTCAGTCCCTCTCATGCGTTTGGTATTTCATGAACCATCATTAGTGCTGTCACATCTAGGTGGTCCTTTGGCTTGTAATCTCCATTGAAAACCAAGGGCAGTAATCCACAAGGCGTGTGACGTGATTGTTGCTCATTGCGTATACTACTTTGAAGTAGCAAACGGCACACTCCACCGCACAAATAATATAGAACTTGAACCCGCTAGTATTTCTTGTTCATGTTTATTTTATTCACATCGCCATCAGGATTTGAGACTTTTTCTTGGGTTTACGCGTATCTGACACTCACTGATTTCAAATGTGTATGTTCATTCGGGAATTCATCTCGGCTGCCGGCACAGACCTAACTACCGTTTTTCTACTTCATGGAGATAAATAACTTATCTGGAGGTTAATTAATTTTTCCAATTTTCTTATCCTTCTTTGATAGAACCCCTGAACACAAAATTCTCTGCTTCTACGAAACCCAGTCTCACTCAGTCATTAACTGCCGCAGAAGCCCCACTGGCGATGCCCGTTGATAGGTGAGTTGCACCAACAAAATGCATTTAACTCACCATTGAAACCCGTGGAAGAACCGTACAGCAGTTTAATATTTATTGCAATACATCCAGTGATTTCATTAAAAGACGAATTGGGAAATAAGCTCATTTTCGGTGCTTCACTAACTAGCTGTGGTCAAACTGAGCATTACACCGGCTAAATTGACCACATATCAATCAGCAGAGGTGATTTTCTGTGTTCTCCATTACTCCTCGTACCTTTGAAACATACCAGTTCGAGTCATTTTCAAATTTTATTTTGTCTTATCTGACCCAATATAATGTGTTAAATATTTGTTGAAAATCGGGAGTGCAAATGCATTGGGTTCGAGTCTCATGGTTCCATGATTAAGCTGATGAGTCATCTCATGATCTAAAGCCACTGATCCAATTGGATATAATATAATCATCGAATCGCTCTCTCGGTATCGGTTTCGGGAGAAAATAATATCGTAATCAAGATCAGTGACCCATTTCAGGGAATCTGCAGTTTCCATGGAACAGCATCAACGACGGTCCTATACTGATAATGCAGTTTTAGTGCTTCCGATGCGCCGATGACAATGACCTGTTTCATGTCATCCAGTCGATCACGAAAGACCGTCCGCTTGACCGAATTCCGTAGTGTTGTGGTCTTAGAAAGTGCATGTGTGCACAGCCTTTGCCTTAACTGTAGAATAGCAGTTTCCCTATGTTTCAACCAAAACACCGACGATGACATGTACAATGATCGGAATTGATTCCTTTCTCAGCCGCCGCCTCTTGGATGACAGTAGTATTCCTCGTGATATTCAGAAACTGTCGTCTCCGACGACGGTTTGCAATTGACCATATAAAAGTTAGGTCGAATCCTGTCGAAAAAATGGGTTAAACAAATTAGTTTAGTTGTTTAAATTAAGTCATTCTAGCTCGCCTCTGCTTCATTAATTTTGTGCGTTGTGTATTTAGTCACAGTTATTCTCCGTTTTAATGGCATTCTCTCAAGATTTTTAGATCTTACCGCGTTCATATTATTGAACTGGTCAAATTCAAAGACGCCGAATATAGCAGATATTGGTATAGTTTAGTCGAGTTCTATGAACCGATGAGTAGATAAATAAGAACAATCACGGTTTCAATCCATGTTTTGACTTGTTCGTGCGTATATCTGCGTGTGTTCTACAGCACGCTCTGTCTGATCTTTCAAACGGTGGGGTTGAACTCCTCCCAGGAAACAGAGTTTTTGACTAGGAGCATGCCAATAATATCGTCTTGCTGAGTGACAGTGCGCAGGCAATTCAACACGCATTGGGTCGCTGGAGAGTTGAAGTGTCCAGATACGGTGTGCTTTGCGCCTTTAAAATGGAAGGTGCTTCTTCAAGATTGGCAGGAGCTTGTGCCTGCACTGACCCTTTGTATTGATCAGTTAGTCAATAGTCGATAGCTTCAAGTGCCTTGGAAGCTTGATCAATCCTGGTGGTGGTGTTGGGGGAGTAAATCATAGTAATAATTGCAAGAGCCAGAGCAGCTTTCGCGAACCTGCGCCATCTGTGGTGCCGCTGTGACATCCGGCTTTCCCTCAAGAGAAGGGTGTATAATGCCACAGTTCGTAGTGCCCTTCTTTATGGTTGCGAGACCTGGCTCCTCCGCATTGACGATGTTCGGTGGCTTTTTGTATTTGACCACCGGTGTCTCCGAACCACTGCTCGTGTCTGGTGGAAACATCGGGGGAGCAAGGACGAGGTTCGTCGTCATGTGTTCGGTGCTGATGGTTGCCCCTTGACAGAGATAATCGCTCTACACCGCCTCCGATGACTCGGGCATGTTTTATCGTATTCTTGCCCATCGTTTACCTTTCCGTGCTCTTTTTGCACGTGCTCGACAAGGCCGGAAGAGACGGCATGGCGGTCAGGTTATGACTTGGCACAGGGGTATGAAGAAGTTAGCTTCGGCTGTGGCTTCGGTTGATGCTTCCCGCCTTATTGGTTGGCACCCTAGAGATGAGGATTGCCGTTGGCTAGAGACGCTGCATGACCTGTCTGTTGACTTCCCGCTCTTCATAAACAATTGAAAAACGAACAAAAAAATTACAAAACGTGTACGGTGGAAATGTTTAAAAAAATTCTACTTTTACTTGTAATCTCAATTTCTCTCCCCTCCGTAGTTTAAAATCTTTTTCTGTTGTTGTTACGTTAGCATCATGCTTGTTCTCAAACCGGTGATATATATATATATATATATATATATATATATATATATATATATGCTTTTATTTTTATGCAACTATCTTCTGCGAGAGGATAAGTCGGCTCCATGGATGTCACGGAGCATTGCTGACGACGCGCGGCTGCCGGAGGCGAGCTCGGTGCGGATCGTAATCCAGTCCTTGTTCCATCGCCGTACTCCACAGACCTACCGAAGACCTAGTGGCTCTACATTTTCTCTATGGTACTGTTCTACATTTTGAGCTGCCTTCCAATGCAACAGCGCCAATCAGATCAAATGCAGGACAGAGTGTTTGTTTGGTTCTATGACTCGGATCGCCGAACGGTATAGCCGAATAGCTGCAGTCGTCGATATTGAAGGAGGACGTAGAGTGCATCGATATCAGCGCGTCGTCTCTTTATTGGACACCTTGTCATGCCACTTGACAATGAGGATTTGCCGCATGCTCCAGTGATCGAAAACCTTCAGCTTTCTGGTGTCCTCAGCTCGTAGTGGCCAGGTTTCGCAGCCATAAATGAGTACTGGACGGATGACGGCATGGTAAACACGAATTTTGGTCCTTAAACTTATTTGGCTGCAGGTTCGTCTTAGTTGGAGAAAGGCTCTCCCGGCGTCGTCGATCAGTGATACCGCTGCATCTTTTACCCGGCCCTTCGGAAACAGCACTGAATCCGGCATTTGAATGAAGGGACGTGTTCGACTGGTCGGTCATTGATGGACAGTTGTTGAATTTTTGGGCGTAGATGGCTTGTAAAAGCTTTGGTTCTGGATAAATTTACTTCTAACCCAATGGACATCACGAAAGAATTGATTCGGTTGAGAATTGGTTGGAGTGTAGCGGTTGAGTATCCTAGCACGACTAGTATCCGCAGAATCGAGGTCCAAGATGTCTAATTTCTCACTAAGCTGATCTCCAGGGTAGTTGTGCAATGCATGACCCATTGTGTAATCAACTGCGTATTTGAACAGCACCGGTGAGAAGGGACAGCCGTGTCTTATTCCGGTAATGAGTGCGAACTCAGGATTTTGCGCCGTACATACGAACCCTCGCACCAGTTATCGATTAGTATCCCTTCAACAGCCTTAAAACTTATCGGGCATCCCGTCGGATTGGATTTTAGTCCCAAGAGACCCGCGTTTAACCGAATCGAAGGCAGCTCGGAAGGCGATGAACCAAAGCTACCGTTGGCTGCTGGAACTTATAGTTGTGCTCCAGTATTCGGCTAGGTGTGAAGATTTGACCCACATCAGTCTCCGCCACAGTAAAAAATCTCTTGGTTCGGGCGTGTGCGTCGGTCTCTTGTCTCGGCGAAACGTTTTAGTAACAACGCATCAAAAATCTTTGCGGTGACATCGATCAAGCTGATCCCTCGGTAGTTCTCACATGCCTATTTATCCAACTTTCTTCGGAATAAGCAGCAGAATGGACATGTCCCATTCGGGTGGGAATGCTTCGACTCGCTAGATGAAGCCAACAAATGTATATGACCTGTGATCCTTGATGATGAACAGGATTTATATACTTCTGGAGGGACGTTATCTTCCCCGGCGGCCTTTCTGTCTTTTACTTTGTTGGCGATTTCTGTGATTTTCGCGGTACTGGGTGCATCACAGTTGCTTTCGTACTAGGCTGGAGGAGTTTACCTTAGTTGGTCCGTCGGGTGGTTTGTAGGCCGGTTGAGCAGTTGACCGAAGTGTTCCACCCATGAATCCATTTTTTACTTTGTTCGGGTATTAGCTTTCCTGCTGCATCCGGAAGATGTGAATCTTGTTTGCTGTATCTGTTCGAGGCTTTGCGAATGAGGCGGCACAGTTTGCCAAAGTTACCAGTTTCTGACGCGGTCTCCATTCTCTCAGCTATTTCTGTCCAGTATCTTTTTCGATCAGTTTCGGCGGAACGTGTGGCCTCTCGTTGCAGTCTGTGGTGTTCATCACCACCTGCTAGTCGAGCTTCATGCAATTTGGTTGACAACTGCAGCGTGTTCTCGAAGATCCAATCTTTTGCGTAACTTTTTGTTCTCCCGTGTACCGTCCAAGTAACTTCCTCGATTGTCTACTTTACTTAAGTCTACTGCGCTTTCACAGAAACTTCGTCTTGTGCGTTGGTTGTGACGATCAGTCAAGTTGTGATTGCTCGTGACAACGCTTCTCAATTCTCTGGATTTTGTAGGGTGGAGAGACCCTAGCACATGTAGACAAGTGGATTTTGAAGCACGCACGTAGGAGGACATGATGGGTGCCGTCTGTATTGCCCGTTTTTACGCCTCGGTACTCTCGGCAGTCCTCCACAGATGAGGCCCACCAGGATGTGGTTCAGTTAGTGCGCAGTGTGCCCATCGTTGGGGTATCATGTTAGTTGGTGCTTCTTGAGGTGTTGAAAGCGAGTGTTGCAGATAACCATTCTGTTGATGTCGGCTAAACCAATCAGTCGGCCACCGTTCTCGGAGCGCTGACCGAAACCAAATTTCCCGAGAATATGGCAAGTAAATTCGTCGACCGTACCTGTGTGAGCGTTCCAATCTTCTGCAACAAAAAGAATGTCGTGCTTCAAAGCCTGGTAATTACCTCCTGCAAGTTATAGTAGAATTCATCTTTGGTTTTGTCATCTGCCGAGTTGGTAGGTGTATAGACCGCAATGACCGTCAGATCTTGCAGGGAGCCTTTAAAGCGTAAAAAGGCGAGTCTGAATGAGACTGGTTCCTAAGAAATCATTGCATCATAAGCCGCTTTGTTCAGAGCAAACGCGACGCCGTAGAGACCGGAGTTGTCTTTCGGGCCATTGTGGAAAAGCCAATAAGATGTATCCACTCTCGGGACCTTAATTTGTCGGCTACCTGAGATGGGTAGGCGGACTTTCGAGAGGTAAGCAATACCTACATGATAGTCATGTAGAGTCCGCATTGTGATGCACTAGCTACCGGCGTCTAGAAATGTCCTGACGTTCCAACAGGCTGTGTGTTCTTTTCCTGCAGGGGAAACTAGAGAACCTCACAGCTATTTGCACACGGATGCGTCAAAAACGTGCACAGTATCGCTTCCGACACCGCTAAATATGGCAAATCAGAGTCCGTTGGCAGATGAATGGAGGATGTGGAAACAGAAATCCCAGGATTTTGCCTTTCTCACGCGGTTATTTTCAGAAACAAAAAGCATCAGTTAGCATTGCTCCGCTGCTGTCTGGGAGATGAAGCCAGACGTGTGTTGATGAATCTCTATTGTGAAGCGATTGAAAGCCAAGAAGACCTTATGAAAGTGTTTCAGATAATGGGAAAATACTGTTTGGGTCAATCTGATGAAACAAACACTTCGGTCGACGGTGATGGTGATAGTGCACACGCGGAGTTTGATATACCAAGTGCCCTCGTGGAAAAGGAATCTAATGGCACAACCACGGAAAAGAGTGGACATTTTGGAGAGAAATAGGACAGTTACAACCTCGAGGAACACAAAGACATGAAGTTATCCGCTGATCCCTCCATGCTTTTAAACACGAAACAAGCACGGAACCTGCCAGCACTAAATGAATGGGAAGGAATATGGGCGAAGGACAGTCCAGGAACATCGCATCAACGGAGACAACGAAGAGCCCTACGGTTTTTGGGAAATCGGCCGTACGAAGCCCAGCTGGATAAGACAATTAATCAAAGAAACAGAAGGCACATACGCAAGAAAAGTGCCAATATTACGGAGAATGGCAGAAGACCACATGAACCGGGAAGAACCAGAAACGGTCGTCCATACTAAAGAAGATAGTATCTGAAGCTATGGTACGATGAACGGTTTAGTCTCACTGGCAGATAGTGCGTCAGCACCGGCTCCTACCGAGCCCACGAAGCCATGAACGGCAGGACAGCCGATCAATAGCCGAGACGAATCCTGCCAGCGGTATTTAAGCCTCAAAACGTGGTCGCCCACACCAGTCAGGCCAATGTACTGTGTGCAACGAGTGGGGGCATGTGACAGCAACCTATATATTCTTTGTTTTTCGCTGATAAAACTAGATGAGTCGAAGGCAGAGGAGTTTTCGCACTTGAATTAGTGAGACGGAACAAAACGCTAGCTGCGGTGCTTAAAGCGCTTTTCGATATCAAAAAAGTTTTGTTGCTACCCGGATCAACTTGATACTGAACGACCAGTCAGCAAACTGGTCTTGAGAAAGGTTACCCACGGTAGTCGAAACGTCGACTGACTACCATCTTTTCCGATAACGCTGTGTTACCGAACAATAACATATAACATGGCGCGTCGTTTTTTCGATACACTCCGAACGGACCTGGGACATGATACATTAGACGCAGCCTTCCCCATTTCCCTATCTTTCTCAACCCACCACTACTCACGGTCATTTCCCCAACTCCTGCGTGTCTTGTTACCTTTTTCCGTAATTAAAACGTGTATTCTCTTACGAAAAGATTCCGAGCACAGACAAATATGTGTTGTGAGAATGCAGTCTTTTTATTTTATGCTCGTGCATGAACTCAGTGGAAGGGAGACACACCAAAGCCGCGAAGGCCCACTGCCTTATTAGAGATAACCGGCAACCAGACCCTGAGTCTTGAAGGGACGAAGAACCACATAAGGTCCCAATAGGTTAGGTGTGGTAACGAGTCGGATGACAGTGGATTATTGTCTACCTGTAGAGCAACCGGTGATAGATTTGAACCTCTGATCTCCGACGTGGTAAGCAAACGCTCTGAACCACTCAACCACCACTGGTTATTACTAAAGTACTGCATTATTCTTGTTCTGTGTTGACATTTTTCTTTGAGTGCGAGACCAAAATCGACGTTTGATAAACGACACCCGTATCACTGTCATGCGAACTTCGACAATCCCAAATATAACCATAGTTTTTCGCGTGAGTCTACCATCAGCCGCGAAATTTTTATTGAACCGCGAGATAATACGGTATTCTCCAAATGTGTTTGTATTGGTTTTCCTTCTTTTTGACTATCACACATGTGCAGTGCACTTTGGCGAAAACAGATGCTCTCAACAGAATAAATAGTTATTCGTCGGTGACCTAAACTACCTGTGGGTGATTTACCTTTACTAGTCGAATTCGACTTTTTGAAAAGTGTTCAAGCTTCAGGCGAATGCTTATTGGCAACCAAAGTCCCGCAATTTCAACTGCCCGAAGAATATTTCAGAGCCAGTGGGAACAAATTAAGTAATTTAGAGTTTTATATTTCTATCATTTTTTGGTACAATGAATTAAGAACGAAAAACTAAGTGCGAAGAAAGTAGGTTTTTTGGAATTTTGACATCTGCAGACGCAATTCGACTTTGGCCCTCTTTTTTCAGTGGTATGGTTGTTTTTTAACTTTAACAAAGCGCAAGTGGTACACTATTGCGCATTATCGAGAACGTACTGGATTCGTTAACTCACAATCTACAGAAAATTCGTAGGGGGCATGTAGTATGGTGGATAATTTTGTATAATAAATCGCAACGAATGTGTATGTGTTTGCCGATGCTCACACGTACTTCATCGTTTTGATTTGATTTCCTAGCTTGTAACTGATCATCCTTTCACGTATCCTTTATTTCAGTGATTCAGAATTTCATGCTGATATTATAGACTCATGTGACAGTCGAAAATCGCTCCATCGTCCACAATTCGCGGGATTTGTTACGAAGGCGGCCACTTTGAAGATGCTTGCACCAGTCATTGAAACAGATTGTATCGCCCCATCTTGGGAATCCTCTAATTCCAGTCAGCGGCACGGGCCGAACATGAAGTTTGGAATGACGTCACCGAAAACTGTTGAGCAGAAGACTGGTGTGATTTTGGAAACATCCAGTGAGGATATATCTCCCCCGTGGTGTTCCGACTCAAACATACACAGTTTGTTTGCTACGACTCCGCCCCCAAGGGGACCCAGACCTAACAATGATAAGAAAAAAAAGCTTAACGAAATCCCAATTACTATCCCTTTGCAGTTTGTTGGAACTCGACGCTGGTTGAGTTCGAACTCAAGGCTATCACCCTCAGATCATATTCCTGACGAACCTCTCGTGGATTTAGTGAGTGATACCTTATCCGGTCGTCTGGTATTCTTTACGTTTCAATCATTCATCATTACGTAGAGTGGATCTTACACTTGGCAAGAGGTAAATATTTGATATTTTGTATTAAATACAGTAAGAGTAAATTTGTTGATTGGATTGCTACAGGGGTGACTTGAGCCAGTCAGCCAGAAAAATGCAATAAAATACGTTCCAGAAGTTGGAACACGGGTTCTCGCAATATGACTAACACCAGCTACGATACCGCGCTATTTTCAAGGTTGTCTCTAACCCAACGTGCTGCGAATCTCGAAGTCCCCAGTCACTCATGTCTGAGGGACCGACGGAGGCATGCCGCATTTGATACCGCTCCACTAGCTAGGTCACCACAGTGTTTCCCAGTCAACCTCAAAAACAGCAGATAAAACAAGGGACGCCAGTCGGTGAAATAGCAAACCAAAAACGGGCGCTAACTAACAAAGCCAGTTGGATGATGAGAGTGTAATAATCGAACACAGCATATCTGGTTCCAAAAGCATGCATACGGAATATGGAGTTAGTTTTTTAACCGTTAAGGTTACATTTCATTGCTGTTGTTTCGATTGCTACTTCGTAGTATCGTCAAGTTCAGAGCCAGACTAATAGTCGTTTAAATAGCAAGCGAAAAAAAGAAAGTTGTCAAGGCTAATCACGTCGATAAAGAAAGGGCTCGAATGCAACCGCGCCAATAATCAGGGCACCTAGCCATGTCACTAAATATACCCAAACATCCCTCGGGTGGATCTCGTGGACCACAAACGGGAAGACTAAAACACCCTAAACGATCAGGCTCGCTGGCGAAGATATTTTTGCTTTTTTGTCATAACATCGATCACTTCAACCTACCGTAGAACAGCGTACACCGCGAAGGCCTATATGAGTTCATGCATAACACATGTCCCAACCGTGTTATCCTGTTCACATGGTACACTCTCTCGAGATTGACCTCCGATTCCCAAATTCCTACGCCTAACCCCAGCATTGCTGATACACTGTTCCTATCATATTGGAGTAATACCGCGAAAATATCGGTGCTCCAACACCGGCAATTTTCGTGTATCTTCCATCCGTAACGGCTGTTTCAGCTGTAAAAAGGAAGGATCTGATTGATGGATAATCAGATGTCACACCGGCACAGCAGATGGCTTAAGTTGGCAAAAGTCAAACGCGCTTTCTTTGTGTGCAACCACATTTCTTCCGATATCCGACCACCTGGTGAGATGCAACTACAAATTACCTGGATCTTCATTTCGAAAAATAATAACGTCCGCACATTCTAAGTGAGACAGTTTACTGACCATCCACAGATCGATGCTGCTATTTCCACACGGTGATAAGGCTATTTCTAGAACTGCATCGATTGCAAAAGGCGATAGAGAGCAATCTGACGCACATCACTTCTCGCGATGAACTCGGGTGAAAGGTCGCAGTGAGCACAAACTCGACCTCGGATGTTCACATACAGTGATTGAGAAAGAGAAATGAATTTTTCTGACGCACTCCTTAGAGCCAGCGCCAGAGAAATGTTCGATCGACCGAGTCGGACGCCGCTTTCAGATCAAAGGAAACAGAGAGCATAGGTCTACGAAAGGTGTGCCTGTGCTCCATTTTTTTAATCCTAGGGTAAAGATGCGATCAGCAGAATTCCGACCGGGTACGAAACCAGCTTGATTCCCACGCGTGCAGCCTTCGCGGGCATTGAATAGTCGAGGGAGAATAATGCCAGTGAACAGCTTGAATACGCTACTTGCGAAGAGGGTCTGTTTCTTTTTCCGTAAATCGGTACAATTGTCCATTTACAACATTCACTGAGAATCTTTTTCACTACCCCAAACCTTCGCCTCCATAACTGAAAATGGACGGAGACATCCCATCGGGTCTAGCAGCTCTAAACCTTCATAGATAACCTGTCCCTGAGAAAACCTCCATTTCTGAAGGACGAGTAATATCTACTTGCATCGTTTCTTTGGAAGGTATTACCGGAAGGTACATTGTCGAAGTGGGACAACTAAATTGTTACCAAAGGGCGATAGACGAAATGCAATTCATGGTGATAAAGAAGGTAACCCTAGCTATAATTTGAACGATCAGTTAGAGCAGCAGATGGTATCCACCGTGACAAGATAAAAATTTCAGGTGAGGCATACAGCATGGAAAGCAGCCAGTCAACTGATGGTCTGAGACTGTCAATGTCATTTTCTTAATCTGTTTAAAAGTTCAGGAGAATGGCGTTTGGGACTGCCGGGCTTTTCAACAACAGGTGAACTGAATTTAGATACCGTACAGAACTGAACATGTCCGTAATTCATCTCAGTTGTGCACGCTCCTACACACCTCATGTGACATGTGTGCGTGTAGCTTTCGAGCATTACTTATAGGGCGCACTGTAGACACGTTCCGCTATGCATACGTCTTACCGTTCTGCTGTCTGATTTTCGAATTTTGCGGGGAATCGGTATTCCGATTCACAGCGTACAGCGGCATCAAACCATCAAGAAATGTTGATCCGTATGTTGCTGCAGTTATGCAAACAAGTAATGAATTGGATTGGATTTTGCTAGGTTTATGTGTTGCAGTTGACAGCCAGGTTCATTTTTATTGAACTTCCCAAGATCTACTAAGTCTTGTAAACCTGTATTCCTTTGACGATTGTTGTGGGATTTTTTCAGTTTCATCACCTAGAAATTTCCCGTGCTTGTTCAAGTTAGTGTCTCGACGAAGTCTACCGTGGCCTATAAATGAGAACAAAGGCTCACTCGTGATGTGACCTTAGGCGGTTTGGGTGTATTGGAAAAGCTTGGTTATTGTGCCCTGTACCATGGCCGCTAGATGACTGATAGTGGCCATTAATCTATTGCCAGAAACTCTTAAAATACAGGAAAACCTTTGTAAACGATTCACTCGTCCGACATGGCAGTCTCCATTGTAACCGTGTTGTACTATATTTTATGCACATCGTTTTGTCACCTGTATACCCATTTTTCAATGCCTTACTCCCTTCCAGGTTCTTGATGGCTTGGATGTTGAAACACCAGCTTTCCCGAATTCTTTCCTTATGTAAGTAGAAGACTCCCCTGGTATTAGTGCAAGAAAATTGTTGGTTGTGTATGTATTTGATCAGACTTTTGCGCAGACAGACATCCGCTTCTCAGTCGAGAAATATTTACACTTAGTACTTCATTGAATTAATGGAATGAAAAAAGAACGGTTGCACAACAAAATTGCCATGAAATTCTGCCGATACCCGTGCCCGGTTTGTGGTAATCCGCACCAGAAATGGAACTGCAGAGTTTTCGTAGTTGTTAATACGAGAGGGTATGAATCGAAAGGTGGGACGTGTAGAAATGAAAAAGTTACATTTGGATAGATCACTTTGTAAAGGGTGAGTGCTGTCTGCAAGGACTTCGTGTGCTAACATTTCACATGCGGCCGGGTGTAGTTCGCCCAACTTAGCAGATGATTCATTTAAGGGTATGAAAGATACCCGACTGATAATAGATAAACCTCCGAGAACGATTTTAAAATCTTATTTTCAGTAGGCCAGCAGAAATAAAAGGGGAACAGTAAAGTAGAACAGGAAAAACACATCGGTGAACAAAAAGGGAAATAGTACTCGGTTTAGTGATAAAATGCCTAAACTCTCGGACGTGGTAAGGTAGCTGGCGTAGCTTCTTCACACAGTTTGAAGTGTGAGTTCAACATTGTAGAAGTTATAATGTTAATAACACAGCGTTGTTGGTAGATGTAATACACCAACGTTTCGGTTACAGTGGATAACCTTTCTCAAGGCATCGACAGCGATTCCTAAGTATTTGACGGAACCCACTATAGCTAGTGGTTCTGTGGAAATGATAGATGTATCACAAGGATAAGCCGATCGGGAAAAGGTAAAAATGCATTCAAAGCATTTGAACAAATTTGAAGTTAAACCGGATCGAACAAAGAAATCATGAATATGGGATAGATTACTGGAAAAGTCAAAAAAGTCCTGAGTTACAGAAACAACTTGGCAAAGGTCCACATCATCGGCATATTTAAATGTGCAAGAGCACTGGTTGAAAGATCACTAATGTAGGTGGAAAATAAATAGGGGGAAAGGAGAGCTCCTTTGAGCGCTCCTGAAGTGTTCACCAAGGGCTTGGATGTTCCGAAACCTAGTTGTGTGCATTGAGTTCCGTTGCTAAAATAATAAGACAGCCACGCCAATAATGGTGTGAGACGGCCAAAGCTTCCAGTGTATGAAGGGGGAGAGACCGCGAAATAGAGTCAAAAGCGGATGAGGAGTCTGAAAAAGCGCATAGCACAGACTT
Source organism: Fasciola hepatica (assembly GCA_948099385.1). Classification (NCBI taxonomy): domain Eukaryota; kingdom Metazoa; phylum Platyhelminthes; class Trematoda; order Plagiorchiida; family Fasciolidae; genus Fasciola; species Fasciola hepatica. The sequence continues at coordinate 1,277,503 of CANUEZ040000029.1, read as the reverse complement.
CGCTGATCAGTCCAATGGTTTAGTTATATGATGGAATAAGGAAGCGACAGCATCCACAATGGATCTGTTTGATTTATAGGCAAAGTGCAAAGGGTCATCGGGAAGGTTTAAAGAAGAATTCAAACGTTTTAGAATGGCACTGTAAGTTTAAGACCAGATGACGTTAGAGCAATGGAACGAAAGCACTTAGCTGTGACATGGGAGGTACAAGGTTCAGGTATAGGAACAGAAGTGACGGGTCACCGGCAGTCAGGAACAGAATGTGAGCACAAAGATCTGTTTAAAATAGAAGTAAATACATCGGTCAGAGCAACAGCATCATGTCTCAATATTTGTGACGATAAGCCATCAGGGCCAATACCTGAGGTTATTTTGGAAGTACGAAGAAGCTTAAATGGTTCTTCTGTAGAGAACGCGGTTATGTGCACGCCATCTTCTGGAATAAATGCAACCGGAGAGTCATTTGATGAATTGATGAAAGCGCTGTTGATACTGTCAACGTCCGCAGCAAACTTCACTTGTTTCATTTTCTTTCCTCCCAAAAGCCGAATGCCTTGCCAAAATCGGTTACTGTTGTGGCGACATAAGAGTTGACTAGTATACAGCGAGTCAGCGCGTTTAATTTCCTTATCAAAAGGGAGGTGTATCTTACTTCAGAATTATCTCGGGTTTTGTAGAAACATTCCTTCCGTCTTCTCAAGGATTTCAACGTCAAAGAAGTGGCACGGCAGTCACAGAGAAAGACGGTTTCTAGGGGGCAGCACATGTCGAAAATTAAATTGACCGTATCTACGAGAAGTTTGGCATTGCTACTTAGCGACGATTCGAAGAAAAATCACGAAGGTGCATGAGAAAGGGATTTTTGTAGAAGAAGAATATTTTCAAGTGAAAAACTTCGGAGGAGGATTTTTGTTTGGCAGGTTTGCCTGAAAGAGCGAAAAACAGACCGGGAGGATATCTCAGGCCTCGACAGAAGCAGACAATAGTCACTGGATGAGTCAGGTGCACACAACTTAAGCAAGAATAGTTCAGGATGGTTGGTGATAATCCCGTCTAAAAACAGCGTTGCCCTTGGTTGGAGAAACAAAGATCAGTTAATTCAAACACAATGAGGAATTGGGTAGAAGCATGAATAAAATCGCTTACTATAATGTACAAATTGTCATCTACCAGAGAAACAAGGACAGGTAAAAAAGTCATAGAAAGATGAGATAGTGTGCGCAAAATGGAGCTACGCTCAAGTTTGTTATCATGGTGTTCCTATAACGAGAAAATCTAGCATGGCACTAAGCAATCAGTACGGTTCATTGAGTGTTAATAAACGACTTCAGACTTGCCACACCACCTAGAGTTGATATATGTAACCACTCCAACTCTGATCTTCTTGCTGGTGGAAGTCCTGTCCTGCCGGAACAGTTTGAAACCATTCGTTGAGTGAGTCAACAATGTGTGGGTTTAGCCACGACTTTTGTATGCAAGCCACACAGATATGAACATGGATGCGAGAACGAAAAACAAGGGTTAGATTCGACATTTTCGCAAACAGAGAACGTATGTTGTGGACATACGGCCAGTCCCAGCGGAATATGGCTATTGTATAGGAACATGAGAACCATGAAGTGATTCAAAGTAATCGCAGAAAAACAGGATGGGTTTAGTAAAATTTTGTGCGCTATATCTCTTGTCTTTTCATCTGTAATGCTGTTGCACTTTCTGTAGCGCGGATATCTTACAGAAATCCAAGGCATTACAAGAAGTGGTGGAACACGGATTCGAGGAAGTAAGATATCTTTCGTTGTTTTCTCATCTCATTACGTTTTAACGGTTGCTTTTTTCACTCGTCCCCAGAATTATTAGGTCACATTTATCACTATAGAATTGCTTCCGGAACAGGGATTCTATGAAACCAATACTCAAAATATCAACTTGATGTGAGGCGCAGTTAGTTGCCCGTCGAAATAGGTTACTTGTACTAAGGACTGAACAGATACTTTGGGCATTCTGTCTCTGATATGATTATTGTGCAATAACTTTGGTGTTCATTTATATCGTGCTTTTATCCGTTTGCCAGAGGTAAAACACGCTTGTTACTTAAATCTGTCACTATAAGTACATCCGAGAAGGTTTTCGCAACTATGTGATTAAACGGGTCTAGTGGTTGGTGATAGACGGCTTTGCCTTTGTCCGGCTGGTTGCCTCGCCTGAATTATTGAGACCTTATTTGTTTCACCACTCTAAGTCCCAGGATCATGGTTGGCAGTTCTCCTCACGGTAGGCAATTATGACAATGCATAGTCACACAAACGCTCACTTTCACTCTCACTCCGCTCATGGGCAAACAAATCATACACTCATTACTCTCACCAACATTGATTCTGTGCACCACTTTCTCCAGTATTTCTCTCCTCTTACCCTATTTTTGACCGAAACCCAAATCTCCCCCTCTTTAGACCACCCAGTTTCAGTCCTGCAAACACACGTCATCCCTGCCAGTTCAGCTTCTTTGTCCATTAATCAGTCGCCACTTCCCGAGTTCCGCATCTTGAATTCTCCAGTCACGATTTCCAACTAGTATGGCTGAAACTCCGATTTTCCTCCTTTAACCATTAGTTTTGTGTTGCTTATCGCCCTCACAATAGTGGTGACTCCTCTCTTCGATTTTTTTCAGACACTAAGAATTTATTTGTTGCGGGCCCTAACTTCCACATTGCTATCCTGTGAGGCTTCAGTGTTTACAATCGGGAATGGTTGGAGCGCGTAGCCGAAACTTTCGCTGTGGTCTGCAACCTGAGTCAACTAGCTAACCTCTCCACACGTGTCCTCGATCGATCTAGTAATCGAGTTCATACCCTTGATCTTATTTTCACTTCCATCCCTTCTTTTTTCTCGAACATCATCACCCTTTCTCCACTTGGTTCACCGGACCATTGTGTTATTTCTTGTTCCACCCACTTTACCCGCCTTGTTCCTCCGCCCACCTCGAGACGAACCTTTTGCGCTACAATTCGGCTTATTTGGATGGTCTTCTTGACTTACTGGTATCCTGTCCTTAGAACAATTATTGCTTCACTTCCGGAATATCCAACTCCGTCTCTGATTTCACAAAGGTTTTTTTTCAAGCTGTGCATCTTTTTATTCCTTACTTTTTCATACCCGCGAAACCGCCCATGTGATCGTGTTGAAATTTTCAGTATTCTGTCACTGGCGCCGCTCGCTCACCCCCTCTTCCCACCGCCGCTTCGTGCAAGCTAGGGACAAATGTTCGCTTACCATATATAGAGTCGGAGAGTGTTTGGTTTCATCCGCCACCTGTAACCGTACATTCTGGAGCCTTGCTGTTACGAAATCCCAATCGGCTGTTGAGTGACCCGCAGGAAACCGATAACCCGTTTAGTCCAACTGCTGCGTGTACTATAGGAGCAAAGTCAAACAGGATACGTGTACATACCTCGATTGTGAATGGTCCGGCAACTGTAACCGGTAGTAAACCAACAACAGTCTTGACAAGGCAAGTTTAACCTGGATTGCGAACGCGCAATTCGCGGTAACAATGAAAGTGCGGTAAGATATACCGTCGAAATGAGCCAATCAGAGATGAGTGACGGATTAGGCGCGCAAGTGAAAGCAGTTGGTGATGCAGAGACTCTTGCACAGTGAAGGGGTCGCTACCCTGAGGGAGACTGGCAGGTGGCAGACATTTACAGAACCAACAAAAGGGGAGTCAAAGTTGCAGATATCCGGGTCTCAATGACCACGCACAGGTGTGAATCTAGTTGGCATGGCAGGGGGGAACAGTAGGAATTCAAACAAACAAGCACAACATGAGCAGAGACATAAGTGTCTCTGGCACAATAAGATAGTAATAGCGGTGAAACCGGCGGGTGCACACAGTAGGGGAGCGGGGGGAAGGCAGGGCTGATTGGCAGGTGTTAGTGTTATGATAGGGTGAGATAGAGAGACCGAGGGTTCACAGAAATCCAGTCATACAGGAAGAGGCAAGGCGTGGAAAGAACAAATACTCATAACATGTTATTGAACAGCGGTAGTTTTTGTACACCGACAAGTATAACAGATACTCATGACTGGTCCGATGAAGCGAATTTCCAACACATCGAAAGATCGTAGCACCCGCTTAAGCTGTCTCCCGAAATACCTTCCCTCCCACTTTCTTTTCCTTTGTAACTCCTCGGGTAATCTGGTATGTGAACCACACGAGGAAGCTGAGGTTTTTGCTTCCCGGTTTGCCTCAAATTCCACTGCTTCGACTTCTGTCTCTTCCTACAACCATCTTTTTTTGTCTCGTATTACCACCAGGAAAGTCCGACAAACTGCATTCTCTGAAGGTACACAAACCACTCGGTCCGAACGGTGTCCCACCTATCGTCCCTGAAATGTGTGCCCCGGTAACTGGCTCCTCTTTTACGCCATTTTTTCTGACTCTCGCTCCATCTTGGTGGTTTTCTAATCTCATGGAAACACCGTAATTTTCCCTACTCCTATACGTGGCGGTCTCTCCAACCCCAACAACTATCCCTAAATATCCGGCTAATTACGCATGTTCTTCGAACGAATTATTCGTTATAACTCGAAACACTTTCTAAACGCGACTGCCCTTATGCAGTACTCACTTTCATTTATAGTGAACTAAAAGTGACAGTTTCTTCCCTTCCTATGTCTCTTTAATCAAATTTGGATCTGCATACAGAAGTATTCTTCAATAACCCGAATGCATGAAATTTCATCTTAAATTGCTCTTTCACTAAATCTGTTTTTCGATAGGAAATCTAAAGTTATCGGCCACTTTACCTTTGTAGTCCTACGACCCTGAACCTAACATCGCATACCCAATGCCTTTGGCAACCAAAACAGAATCCAAAATAGTCAGTGATTCTCTTCCGAATTATCTTTTTCCTACGATTGTATGTCAAATTGCCCAGTGTGTGCGCACTTCACTTCTTACCTCATTTTTGTCGCTTGGTCGGAAGTTATGCTGTGAAATCCGTTCACGAGGCACTTTGTTCACTTAAAGGGTTAGGTTTATATACGTTTGTCCGAGTAACATGGCGAGCTTGCATTCGCTCCTGTACCTTTGCGATAGATTTGTTCGCATGTTTTGATCTGTCTATCATGCTGGTCGGAACTTTGCAGCTCCGGAATCTCGAATCACGGTATGACATCACTTTTTTATCCTGTTAAATGAGTTTGTTCGCAGTGCTGCTTTAAAGCAGTCATTTTCATTTGTCATGTGAGCATGTCCATCTGGAATAGAAAACAAACGAACACATTTCAGTTAATTGTAAACTCTTTTATTCATCCCCCTTGGCGTCACATCGCGAGCGTTCCGTTCTTTGTGCTTATTTTATGTTCCAGTAAATTGCAAACTTTTATTCAACTTCGTTTTTAGTTTTTCACCCGTCGTCAGTCGAAGCACAAATGGTCTTGACCAATTCGTTTTTCATTAAGCACGGCTGTTATTGTTCTTGTTAGATGATTTATAGTTTTCCTCCATCAATTTCGTTATTGAAATGCTTCGATGGCAAGCCGCAAATGGGCAGCGAGCGACGCAGACAGCTGAGTATGTCCGATTTTTCCATGCGTTGCCGGTTTGGTTACGGAATACATCCCGGTAATTTTTGTCACCAGGCTGCAACAGCGAAGATTGGTGTAAATTCGGATACATTTGTTCTGCAGCTCTCGTTCCCCGTTTTTATCCTCGAAGTCAATCTGAGACCACTGTGATTTTTCCACTTGGAACGCGAAGGCCGACTGAGAGGCTCGTTCCTATCTACTGGTCTTATTATCGACCGCCTGGCACGGTCACGAGATAGTTACTGAGGCTCTGAGATCTGGTCACAATAAAGTCACGTTCACGTGCATGGCTGTGACCGCACACTACGGTGCAATGCGTAGACGACGTGTGCACGGTGCGGCCATCCACGCTAGATGTATAAGGATGATTGACGCACCGGTTGTCAGACCAACGGGGTGGCACTTCCGAGTAATTCTGACATGATTCCGAACCAATGTAAGAGATGTTCTGGACGAGTGAATATTTGCGCAGCATTGTCACCCGATAAACGCAGTCCATTGTGCTTTGTCGGATCACCGAATAGGCTTGATTTCTTGCATGGAAATTTCGAGCATACCCTGTGTTTCGCGCCACCCGAGGCCTACCTGGAAACTGCCCGGAGCATTCCGTTGATATAATTGACACGTCAGTATGATAAACTTGGTTGATAAAAGCTGTAGCGCGAGCTTATATAATAGTTTGCGTTTTGTTTGTCCGTCCAATCATGATTATCGTTATCCACTGACAGCGTTTGAAGTCATGGACAGACACTTCTCAATAGTGTTTATTTACGCACTCATTATCATGTGCCACTTATTAATGAACTTCTTCCACCTATCCTTCACACTTACAGATGGACAAATGTGCGGAACGAAATAAGCGAACTGGTCACATTGGTAGAAAAGTTACTGCAGTGTCATACAGTGCTTCCCTAATATCGATCGACGTTTTTTTATTCGGCTCCCTGTTATCTTGTTCTTATGGCAATTTTTCAAAGATCACTTTGTCAGCGCTTGACCAACGTTGTGACCTTTGTGATCGGGTGCCTGACGGTACTTACTTGGATTCGCGCACCTACATACTCCGAGTCGTTCAAAGCTTCGTACTTTAGATGCGAGATTTAGGAGACCTGGTTTCCTCACGTAATTTCGAAATCTTGGTGCTGTGATTAGTCGGGTATTCCTGTGTATTAAATCTAAACTGTATCCAAACAAGCGAAGAGTGACGCGCAAACCTCAGAAAACGAATTGCAACTAGCTGAGGTTTATAATGAGGTACTATAACAGGAAGGTCAATGAATATAAATGAAAAACATGCAAACTCCAAATCGTGGCGTCCACGGGGGATATAAGGATCATTTTCCGGGGTAGATACCAGGCATGACAGCGACAAACTAAGGCCGAATGGCCAAAACACGCGTCCACTCCGACTGGCTAACAATGCACACTGGCTAACCGGGACGTGAACACAGTTAAGAATCACGTGCAGGTCATAGAGTCTGTCCAGTCAGAAAACGGGATAGGGAATACACACCGGGTGAACCATGGACGAGATTTACCATCTACAATGTGGACAAGGAATGTGCATACACCCTGGGGAGGTTGGGTTTCTCACCTTACTACTCAAACCTTGTTAGTAGGCAAATAATCAAATCAGCTAGGGAGCTGTATGTGAAAACTGGATGATGGGGAAACAAATTATTGTTCACCAATATTTAATGTCGAACAATGGCTCTAGAATCCACACTTACCCTGAGCGAAGCGTGCATGGGTGACATATTCCTTCTAAGTACATGAGGCACTAATGAACACGGAATGTGAAAAGATCAGTGGTCCAGACGGATAGCCGGCAAGGGTGCAATCTGAATTTACTCGCATTTCATCCTCAGCATTAACATATTTATACGATCAACTTTTGTTCCGTGGAAATACCGCGGACTAGAGTGGCGTCCATATATATATATATATATATATATATATATATATATATATATATATATATATATATATATATATATATATATATATATATATATATATATATATATATATATATATATATATATATAGACTACTACTGGACACAATAGTTCCTGCAGTGCAATAGAGGAGACAAGTTGCCCTTAGGGTGCTGGTAAAGAGACTGACTTTACTAAGGAGTGACTAATAAATGAAAGAGGACCGTGGAACAACAGTTGCGAGAGATCTATGAGGAGGGACATATTATTGGCTAAGAAGATAGTGTTTTGGCACTACGAATGTTTCATAGGTAGGTGATAAATACATCCTTAGTCTCGCTATTAGGAGAAATTGATTGCTGGTGAAAAAAAGAACAAAGTATTTAGCGGAACGAGCTCTTAATATGTCCAATAAGTATTCTTTACCGGAGTTAGAGGGTTAGGATATTCCCACCTTTCTGGTCGGTAAGAATGAATCTGTATCGATCGATTTGATTCCGGCAAACTGTCGGTTCAGTTCTTCCAACCATTAGCCTATCACTTCTGTGTTCCGGTTTTTGTTGCTACCTTAAAGATAAGTGAACTGAAGTATAAAAAGCGGACAAGCGAAGTGGAAGGTTATAGATCGAAATTATGACGAAAAAGAAATAGCTCGAAATCGACTATCTGTGGGGGTGTGGTCTGACGCATCGTTCTAAAGGTGGCCTAGTTACGCTAGCAGATAACATGTCAGTACGTGTCCGGGTCGTGGACGGCTGGCCGATAGGACTGGGAAGGATTATCGTCAAAGGGCGGCTGATCGTATCACGAGTCAAACAATCAGAGGAGAGGTTGCCCAGTGCAAGTTTGAACCAGTTAATCAGCATTGAAAAGATTGGTGGCAGTGATTCCCCCTTCCCATATAAACAGCTCTCTAAGCAAATAATGCGAGATGATTCGAAAGTAGCAAAAACTTCTCACTAAAGCTAGTGGGACGGATCAAAACACTACCCTAACCGTGTCACCTAGTGTCTCCAGAATTCGTGGACTCCAACCGGGAGAACTAGTGCATACTACTCAGGGCGGTGCCAACACCAGTCTGACCACGAACCCTAGACACCGGATAACCGGGCGCGAAGATAATGAGGTGAGTGACCGAGGTTATATCTGGGCTGTGTGTTGTGATTACGGATGTGGGGTCTTGTGTGATCGTTTCGGAGACAGTATACATCTATTTTTAAATCTCTAAGAGTTCTAGTTGATGGAACTTGTTGCCTACCCTGTCTGACGCAGTGTGAACGTGAAGTGAACATTTCGCCCTGGGAAGCGCGTTTGCTTTTTGTTCTAATTTTGAACCATGTGAGTGGCAGGTCATTTCGATCGGAAACTGTGGTCGTTGTCTGGACCCTCGTTCCCCCTGTTTTTTGCTTTGCGAGTGTGTTTTGCGCCACTCTTCACGGACTGAACCACGCAGTGAACTTTGAAACATTGGATCTCATTGATCCAGTTTATCAGAACAGATAGAAGACTTGAATTGCGAGATGCAAACATTTCTCCTATTCTCAGTCGCGTAATCAAAACGTGCAAATTCATGTTCGTGTGGAGCACAGAGCAACACAGTAGGAGGTGACGGTGTCGAACAAACTGAGAGACGGTTCGGTCAATGTGATTCCCTAATGCTGCGTGTGAATGGTTTCCCCGATAAGTTCATTGAGATTCACAAGAGAGGAGGGTCCACAAGCCAACACGGTCAAGGAAAAACGAACTACCTTAATGCTACCGTCTAAAGATGATCATTTGTTCAAACGGATTAGCCAAACTTTGAAATGTGCTCTAAAGTGCGCCTATTCGGCAGCTGAATTGCAGATTTCGTACACCATCACAGGACTAGACCTCCAAGCCCATCCAAAATTTCACGAACCCAAATGCCTCTCACTTCATTCATCAATTTATCTGCAGCCGCGGTGACACCTACGTAGGGCAGAATCGATCGGTGTCTCAGTCAAAGCTTGGGGGAAAGCGTACCGAAGTGGCTAGTGCAGCGGATGTGTCATCCCTCGCCCGGACAGCAAACGATCACGAGAGACCCGGCTTTATCGAACGCGAAACACCTTGTGACCTTTCGTCATCAAACTGATTTGGGTTAAGCGATCCGAGTGATCGCACGAAATCAGCCCAAAGCTCAGCATTTTGTGAGGCTGTATTAAAATGTAGACTTGGGTCGTGCCGTGGGCACAGAAACTGTTGACCCACAATGTGTTTGCCTTGCCATTGTGTTGGTCTGTGCCCTGTTCGAACGCGAATTAGCGTGTTTTAAGTAAACGATTAGGGTGAATAAAAGAAATGCTTGCATCTCGCAATTTGTCTTCTATCTTCTGTGCCGAATAAATGGGTGAATGAGGGCTGCGTAGGATCTGTGCGAATCTCCGGTACAAAACGATCGCAAAAGCTGAAGTAGTTAGCTTATTTGGATTGTGAGGGTACGTGTTAACGCATCGATAGCGGATAGCCAAGTCACGTTGGCAGTCAGCACTGGTGCTGTATCAAGCCCAAGGCTTGAGATAACGGAACCTCGAATGACAGGACAGCCGATTGGTGGCGTGGATCGATAGAATGGGCGGTGAATCCTGTCAGTTGTGTTTTAGCCTCAAGGTTTGGTTGCCCAAATCAGTCGGACCAATACGCTAAATGCTACGACTGGGTACATGGACCAGTATCTTATAAACGAGATGATTGGCAGGCAGAGGAGACTTCTCATTAAAGCTAGTGGAACGCGTTAAAACATGGACGAGCAATTCAGTGGGGAGAACAGAAAGCGGGCCATTGATGAGAAAAAGTTCACTGAGAGATGACTTTCAGTCTTTTGTCTTCGAAGCAGTGTTGCAAAGTGCGGCAGTACGCGTTAGGTGACAAAAATGAAAATGTTATTCGTTTACCTCGAAACTGCATAAACGTGCGATTATGAGAAGCGGTTGTTTTATTTTATTCATAAAATGTGATAGGCAGTTTAGGTTCGTGTTTTTGATGACTTCAATGTACTTTCGATGGTTTGTTCTTCCTAAACTAGTCGTCAGAACGCTAACTAATGAGAAAAGAGAAAGCCGGCCAACAGATTTGGACGAGCTCTAGATCTGACGGAAAGTGGTGGAAAAATTCTAGGTGCTCCCTTCTTTGTCTAGACTTATTGCCCTAGTTTTATTCAGTCATCCGTATCAGGGATTGCGAAGTCAACCAGATGCTTGGAGCAGCGGAAGAGGGAACGAAATCAAAGGCTGAGCTGTGCAGAAGTTTGAAAACGGCGTCTAGGCCTACAGGCTTACTTCTAGGAGCCGTAACAGATACATGGTAGAAAGTGGTTGACGAAGTGCAGCACGCCCGACTGGTTTATAACCAGATGACTTTGATATTCTGTTTAGAACTCCGTTGTAGAACCGTAAAATGATGCAGATTGGGATCGACGAGGACGTTCGTTGTCACAAGCCACGTGCAAGATTTCTGTGACAGATTCACCTGTGAACCGGATGAATGATGCGGCCTAAGAAGACTTCTCATAGATTGCACGCGTGAACCGAAAAAAACTGGTTTCGGGCAAATCACATACAGGCTAGTTCAAGGGTTAGACGGTCCCTATTAGTCATGCTTACAACCGACATATCTTATTATAGTCATGGCTATCGGATGAAATAGTTTAAACGTGAATAGGGACCAGGGGCAGCACTGACTAATCTCCTGCGTTCAGTGATGATCACTTATTCAAGTAAGTCTTTGAAGGGTATTCCGGATCGCGGCGTCCGACTTTTCGATGAGAAAAATGCAAGTGGATTTTCCATTACATGAGATTCAGGCTCCTCGTGCCAACAATACATTCTATGAAAGTATTCCAAATAGTTGTGAGGAACCACAATTGCTTCGAAAGTATCTATGAGGAATCATCAGAAGCTAGAATGCATCATAAAGTAAAAGAGGAAAGAAGTTTAAATACCTTTAGTTTCGTTAAGTTGTCAACCATGGTCTCACCAATTGGTCATGAACAGGAACAATTGAGATGATAAATCACAGATTTGCGGTTACATGGAGTGAGGAAGTAAACCCATTAATTCGATGAGCGGAAAATTTCGGTGCAGACAACTGAATCTTGTGCAATGTGGAATCAATAGTCCATTGAAAGAGGAAATATAAGTGGCTCTCAATCTAATGGTGGGTATTGATTGGCAGATTTGGTTTTTTAAGAACTGATTTGGCTTAGCAGCTTCATTGATATGACATTATAACTATTGGGGAGGCACGTCTAACGGTGGACTCTCGTGAAACGCGGTCGCATGTGACTTCTGAGGCAGAAAATATCAGAATAAATCTAGAGTAAATTAGACTAAGGCGTACGTTGCATATGCACGGCCAACTGTAAGTGAGTAAGGGCACGTTCACGCCTGTACCTTGCCCAAGGTTTAACACGACATCCGTTTTGAATTTCGTAAGAAAAAACAACAGGTTTCATCAGCAAACGTACACTTTAACATGACAAATTAAACGGTCGCCAATATAATTAGAGCGTCCCTCGTTTTCTCAAGGAGACAGATGATCACATTAAATACACACTTAGTTCAAAAACCAAAAGCTGTGCAGCTAGTTTACCCGGGCTGATTGTGAATAAATGAGTCCATGGAAGCACTGCAAAACTGTTTCATTCTTGTTAGGCATCGTCAGCAGTGCACACCCATCAAGCCTCAACCGGGAAGCGAACTCAGCATGCTTGATTGTCAGTTACACATCGTAATCGTTGACCTATCTGAGGTGGCTGTACTCGGATTTTCGTATCATTCATAAAATGCTGACGTGATGCACGACAATGATAGTCAGTTTAGATGATCCCACGTTTTACACATGTGACTCACGTCGGATTCAAATTCCAAACCGAATTTATTTGTTTTGCTTTATCTTACTTGGTTTGGAACTTGTGTACTCTCAACTTTCTACATAGATTATCTGCCTCGACTAAGACACTGACTAGCCGAATCTCATGATTTGGGATGTATTCTTACTGAAAAACAAAAGGGAGCGAAATAAAGAACGGTACACTGCACTCTCATACTTCTGATGGCACAAAGGTTCAAGGTCAGTTATCCAGTCCATTCGAAACGACCAACGGTGTTCGACAAGGGTGTCTCGTTTCGCCATTCCTGCTTAACTTCGTCATCGATGAGATAATGGAGAATGCCTTGCGAGGTCTTCAGGATGTCGGCGTCGAACTAACTTGGTGCTCGATGGGGAGGAACTGACAATTGTCGATTGCATCACTGACCCCAGCAGCAGCGTGAGGACGGATGGGAGCATGGTAACAAATTTGAACATACGTATATTCAACACTCGAGCGGCGTACGCTAAACTGATGCACTTGTGGTGCCGACCTGATATTTCACTGAAGTTGGAAGGTAGTTTGTCCTGGGCCGCGGTGCGCCCGTTTCTTTTGTATGGTTGAGATACATGAAGTCTGTGTGTGGAGGACGTTTGTCGCCTTGAGGTTTGCCGCCATCATTCTTTGCGTAGTATCGCTGAGATCGGATGAAATGACCGGGTGAGCAGTACTGAGCTCACAAATAGAATATTTGTTGCCAGTTCAGAGAATATTCCATCACGGCGTACCCAGCTTAGTAGACTCCGTTAGTTGGGGCACGTGTTACGTATGGCAAACACACATCTACCGCACCGTGTCCTGTTTTCCGTTCCTCTTAGGAAGTGGAAGATACCACGTGGAGGCCAGCAGATGATGTGCCAGCGGGGAATGAGAAAATGTACAGCGAACTTGGGAAAAGTTGGTGTCTCAAGTCTTCGTGGTTGGGGTCCAAAAGATCCCTCAGCCAGTTGGCTGGAGACACTGAACGATATGGCAGCGAGCCGTGAACGGTGGGGATCGTGTTGCCACTTTCTGTCGAATCAGAGTGAGTGACCAGTGTGCGTTTGTACGGTGTCTTTTAAGTCGTGAAAAATTTTTGGTGACTTGCTCAGGCCCGTGTAAACTGCACTCCTCATCGATCTACTAGCATGCTCGTTAGTAAGGAAATTACCGAAAAATCCACCTAGGGTACTAGCATCCGACCAAATTGTCTAGACCTCATTTTTTGCGTACTGGCACAATTCTCGGCGGTAAAAGATGCTGTGAAACCAAGGGCATCGATGAATAGATACCAACATGTAGTCAATTCCTGGGAGGTCCACAACCAGTTAATCTGATCTAAAGGTTATGAAGCCAGTGGTCCAGATTGCTTTTCGACAGCCTTATTACACGCGGTAACAAGTTAGCGTTACCAATACAAATTTCGTCTGAATACATCGGACAGATACGAAGTTGGATCAGTTGCACCAATGACAGAATGAAAAATGCGATCTGTATGATCCATTTAGAATACCTTGAAGGCAAGTAAAATCTTATTGCAAAAAATTCCTATTGCGAACCATTATGAGCACTAACACACACAGCGAATCAGATACTGTAGCCTCTCCGAAACCATGATTTTTATTCTAGCACTCATCGGGAACCACAAATGTGTTATGGTATATTCAATGGTAAACTAATGGATTCGGTTGAGTTAGCAAGAAAACGTGCTACATACTCCAGCGAGCAATCATAACCACCCTAATTAGTGCAGGATGTGACAGGGATATCACCATCCTCAGCTAAATATGAGCTAGTAATACGATCAGTGAAAGTGGATATTACTGCCATCTCAATCTCTCTTGTGCAGACACCACGATAACCACCGTTGGTTGTCACTAATTCTCAATGAACTCGTGACTAAATGCTGAAAAACGCAGAAACAGTGGTAGTCTGTGGGGAGTTTATAAGTTTCCATAAGTACCACTACGGATTGGCATGAGCAAGTGATAGTTCCGGCGGGACAGATTGAGATGACAGTGATGTTCATTTTCACTGATCGTATTACTGGATCATATCTAGCTGGGGATGGCGATATCCCTGTAACATCTTGCATTAATTAGGGTGGTTATGATCGCTCGCCGATAAACAGGTGCATATCATGGTAACAACAACGTAATTCGCCAGTGTTTCGGACGCCAGTTGTTGAGTCCGCAGGTAACGGAGAACATAGTAAGCAACAAATCCGTTCATCGTCGTACCAGTAAGCACGTAAGCGAACGGGCGAGCAGACAAACAAGTAGATCGTCTGTAGGCAAGCGCAAGCAGTACATGCGATCGAGTGCGGTCAAGCAGGGCGGCACAGCAGCAACTAATCAACAAGAACGTGTGGCTCAGTGCTAAAGTCTGATTGGCTACAGCAAGCCGTCCGTGGTATGTGTGAAGTCGCAGCGATGAATGTAAATGTATGCATGTGTGAGTGATGGTAGTCGTAAATAGTACGTGATAACGAACGTGTTCAGGTACATCGTACGGTAAGCGAAAGCATGGTCGTGTGTCAAGGGGACGGGAACAAAGAACCAATGCCAGTCTCACGCGGACCTAGCCGCATGTGATTGGTAAAGGGGAACAAAGCAAAGCGTGGGTTAAACATGCATCGCGCACGCATGTGCAAGGCCAGCGGGACCGAAATGAATCACGTACGCATGCCAATGACATGGAATGGCCACACAACAGCAGTCTAGGGTGGGGGGAGTTTTGCCGAACATACAGGGGCGCTTTCCGTTGACTGTTTATGTGTAGCTCCAAGTTCGTGAGTAGGTGCTGATGTACTCGATGCTTATTTCACTTAGGATTGTAATGCCGTGGATGATCAAAACTGATAACAAACGGTAAAGCAGTTGATTCACACCTGATCTGCAGTCGCGCTTCCCGGTCATTCCACTGTTAAAGCAGCTTTGTCTCTGGCTAATTTAGCGGTACAGACAACCATACTAATCTTTATCACGCATATATTGAGATGAATGAGTGTGTACAGTAACTTGTTCAATAATGTCTTCTAACTCCCGATCTGTGTCATTCTCAAACTTGTTTCGTGTATTTCTATATACTGTACTGTTAACGGACTCTAGGACTGAAGACCAAACATGGTCTGAGTGACACTTACGGAAAGATATACTGGTCCCATTAGGGCAGCGGAATGAACACATGGTATATTGCCAGGACTAACTGAAGTTCGAGAAGCGCAAAAATAACGGTAGTCTGTTGAGGATTCATCTTTTTCAAGAAGTATCGATATCAACTGGCATGCGAAAGTGATAGTCCTGGAGGGGTTGATTAAAATAGCCCCAATGTGCGTTCGCGCTGATAGTGTGATTAGATCATATCTGGCTGAGGATGGTGGTATACCCGATAAGTTTCTATCTAATTAGGGTGATTGCGATTATGGGTTGATATAAAGAAGTGCATATCATGACAACTAAAACTTATTTCATTTACTTCGATCTTTCTTCCCGTGTTTCGGACAACTAACTGAGGGGGTTCTGGCGGACATATATATGCGCCTTTTGTAGCTACATGTCTGTAAGTAAGTACGGATGAACTAGTTAGCCATTTCAATTTGGATTGTAATACAGTGGATGATCAAAATTGATAGTAAAATGTGGGTCACTTATCTCCCACCTGATCTACGACCTCGCTTCCAAATCATTTCACTTTTGAAACAGCTTTCTGACTGATTTAGTGGTCCAATAACAAGAATACCAGTCTTTAGCACCTCTTTATTGAGATGAACAGGGGTGTGGGCAGTAGCTTGTTCGGTAACGTCTTCTAATTTCCTACCGGTGTCACTACCAGACGTATTTCATGTATTCCTATATACTGTACCGTGACCGACATGGTCGAGTTGATGTTATTCAAAAATCTAGGCGACAACGTGGGTCACTAGAAGTGCTTGCTTTTAACACAAGTTGATTGCAACCTTGTCCAGTTTTGTCGAGTTAAGTCAAATTGTGATACTGCTTCAATGGACCTTTCCAAAATGATGAAATCTTTCACTAGAGGACCGGCAAAAATGATAAGGGAACAACGAACTCTAATAAAATTGCTTACGTGTCCAAGATCCTCCGATTTCTCGGATATGGTACTATACCACAACCAGCGAAAAGCTGCCACACACTGAAAAGACGAAGGAAAAACCCCGACAGTATGGCGACTTGTCCGTACGGACACTGCATCATACAGCCAGAAAAAATGCCCAACACAAACTAATCCAGCCAAATTCGAAAGCCAGTAATGAGATCGTTTTAAACACCCCAAAGTTAAATAGGGGAATGGAATGCAACTACGAAACACCACTTCAACGAAATTTTAAGGAAACGCGTGAAACTAGCCATCAGGAAAAGTCACGGAACTTCAATAAATTGCTATTAAAATCAAGTTATTCAGTTTTTACTACGAGCCAGAGTCCCCTAGGACTCCCTTGGCGTTCTAGTGCTAATAAAGAAATAGGGCAAATTACGCTAAATGCTACAATATACGCGGAAATAATCGTGCTCATAATAATCACAGTTAATTTGTATCCCGTCAGAAAGAACAAGAGTAATCATCATCCATCTCTGTTTGATAGCTTGATAAAGCCGAACCCATCCGTTTATCATTGAAGACATCATTACACTACACCATTCCCGAAGAGTAACAGAAAAAAGTTATGGCGTTAGAGAGGTTACAGTATCTGATCTGCTGTGTGAGTGGTAATACTCATTATGGTTCATATCAGAGGTCTTTCGCAATAAGATTTACATGCCTTCAAGGTATTTTATATACACTATACGGATAGTAATTTTCATTCTGTCACTAGTGCGACAAATCCAACGTTTTAATTGTCCGATATATTCGAAAAGGAATTAATATTACCAACAATAATTTGTTACCGAATGTATTGAGGCTGTCGGAAAGCAGTATGGACCACTGGCTCCATAGCCTTGTGGACTTCAGTGGAGACGATTGCATATTGGCATCTATCCGTCGATAATCTCGGTTTCATCGCAACTTTACTGGCGAGAAATTTGTCAGTATGCAAATACACGACCTATGCAATCACGCTGATGCTCACATCCTAAGTGGTAGTTTGGTAGTTTGCCTACTGACAAGCAGGGAAGTAGTTCGGTGCAGGATGTGGTTTAAATGTCTTGGGCAAGTTTCGAGAATTTTTTCGCAACCTAAAAGACACCACACAGTAGCTTGTTCGATACTGCACATTAACTCCCGATGAGTGTCTTCTTAACAGACGTACCCCATGTTTTTTTATATCCCGTACTGTCATCGATACGGTCAGATTCAAAAACGAAATGACGTCGTCATCCAGAAATCCAGGAAACTATACAGTTCGCTAGAGCTGCTTGCTTCTAACACAGAAGGATGACCACTTTTCAGTTTCGTCAAGTTAAATCAAATTGTGATGTTACTACAAGGTTTGTCACGCGAAGCGAAGTGCACCCCAGTTAGATAACTTGTTAGTTCAGGGCGGAAGGTACCATTAGATTGTGATCTGACTTCAACGAACCTTCGCAAAATGACAAAAAATTTCACTTGTAAGTCAACAAAAATGACTAGGGACCACTAAAGCCAAATAGAATTCACCAGCTTGTCCAAGATTATTCACCATAACGATCGGAGAACTGCTCAATTATGAGGTCACACCAAACTATGTCCAAAGTAACACCATACGCGCAAATGATCATGCACATAATAATTGCAGCCACTATATATTCCGCAAGAACAAACTAGTGATTTCCATTCACGTCTGTTTCACAGCTTGAAAAAGCCTTTTGAATAGAATTCTTGCACCCATGAGACCAACAGCTATACAGATTCAACCTGCAGTCGGATTGATGGTTGGCCTGACTAATGATTAGTATACCACTTATCAGGGACTGTATTAAACGTGATAGGATAAAGGCCAATAAGTGACCAGTCCATAAGATGGAAGGAAGGTAGTAAAATCCCAACCGGTGTACTTGGTCACTCAGGGCGTGCCGAGCTTCTACACAACTGATGATTATAAGTAGTAGGATATGACTGTGCATGACAACAAGTAAGGCTCTTGTAATAAAACAACTTACTCGTGGAACGGATGCTGTTACTTGTAGCTCTCTCCGTGCTTTATCATACTGGTGGTAGTTATGATGGCCTAGTGATGTCACTACTGAGCAATAGCAATCAGAAGAGTCACAATCAGTGAACTATAGGTGGTTTTTATTTGTATTTTCTTGTATATTGCCTAACTGATCATGCGTTTCCCACTTCATTCCCCCTACTTCAATATTATTATTATGTATGAAAACAAGTCGGTAACATCAGGTTGCTCGACTTATTTGGCAACACTTCGGTGAATCCCTACTGGTGCATATCGTTGTCAAGGTGATAGTTTCTAAACGGTAAATCCAACGTTATCGTAAGACAAAGGCAAACACACGTTAGTCATTCAGCAACTACTACCAGACAATGAGGCAGATAAAAATGAGAAACAAATACTAACTTCACCAGGAAAAGTAACTGTTCACCGAACTGCGGGGGTAGAGGGCTAGTTGCCAGTGTCAGACCAATGTATTGGGCCATTTGGAGAGTATGGGGCTTCAACAGTGGGTAACATGACTACGAGATCCATTCAATCAGTGATCATATGCGGGAAGATTTGATTACCTGACAAGAAAAGTGGCGCTTGTATTTGCACAACTTAAAGGCTTAAATGATACTGTTATCTATAGTTTTCCCCTTACTTTTCAGTCCTGATGATTATTTTGATATTCGAGTTAGGTTACTGCTGAGGAGTAGGAATAAGTGAGTCACCACAATCAATGGACCGTTAACGGTTGTTACAGTGGAATATCAACTAAATACTCTCAAATCCAGGAGGCTAATGTGAATATATATGACTGAGCCGAAAACAGGTTGGCGCGAAATGCTGTGCTGTGTCAAGCGAATATTATTTAAATTGTTATTTTACTCGGATCTTCCAGTCAAGGCTCTTCAAAATTAACCAGCATGGCCATTTTATTCACAGTCAGAGTAGTTATACGTCTGTAGCTTCATGCTATCACTGAGTGATAAAAATGAACCATTTTTGAAACAACAATTCTCAGTATCGGTTGTCATCATCTTAAGAGCTGAATTCAAAGCATTTTTTGGTTGGATGTCAAAATCTAACTACTGTTATCGTTCTCAGTAACATACATAGAAATTCGACCTTCCCGGGGTGGATCCACTTCCAGTGACCACACCGGATGCTTGACTTTCGCATTAGCTTGCATACAACACTGACCCACTCACTTACCTACGTGTTTGCATTCTCACTTGCCAGCTCACGCTTGCGCTTGCCGTAAGTTGCTACTGAGTACAAGTTCATCTATGCAAGCGTGCCTTCCTTCTGCTTACTGTATTCGGGACAACACAGATGTGTTTGTGACGCATCGTATGTAGGTCGAACGGCACGACAGCTATCCACTCGGATCAAAGAGCATCACCCACGCTGGCTAAGCCAAGGACAGACTGGATCGATAAACAGCGCAATCTTAGCACACCTAGTTGACACCGGACATCAGGTGAACCCAAACACGGCTTTCAAAGTTGTGTATCGAGTCCCCCCAAGCAAATGCAAGGGTGTGCAGTTGCGCACTCTAGCGATAGCCGAGGCAATCGGAATCAGGAAGCTGACCTCCGACCTTTGCGCCCAAAAGCGTTTGGTCCAGGCACTTCAACTTCCATGGCCTAGGATCGATCGAGGTCGAGTAAATCTGTCGTCCTGTCACTCACAGGGCGTAAGTTAGATAAACCAATCAAATGACAAGGACAATGTGACTGTTGACAAACCCCTACCCATGATTGGTGTTTACTCCATGTCTATCCGCATGATTCTTGCTTAGCGTCTCCCATGTAATTTGTAAACGGCTTGAGAATGAATTACTGAAAAACAATTGTTTCGCCAAATTGGACTTCTATGACAGACTGATATCTTTTACCGTCGCTCTTCGATCAGCATGTAACTTCGCTGAGAAGGTTGTGGTAATCAAATGAATTGCGCAGGCTCGCATCCCTAGCCTTAGCTCAGTGGTTATGGATTTCTGCAGGGACCCAATATTTTCTGTGGCCCTTTATTTTACCTAGCTTTTGAAGGGAGGTGCTTGCGACGGATACTTTTAGCTCCGTCCTTTGTCCATCTACGTTACCATCCTCGTCGATCACAGCTGGTCTGGATGAAATCGCGTTTGACAAGACTTGGAAGTTGTTCGGGATTGTTAGCTTAGAAGCACATGCTCTGTGGACGATATTTTTTTCGTACTGAAAGGTGACTCTTGGAGCGAGCGTGTACCAGTATGTGGTCCATGCCAATGGCGTTTTCCGTTGCTCCGCCCCAGTATGCCGGACAGTTCTCAGTCGACGATGCTCAACGAGAAAGCACCAAGATGTAGTCGATTCGGTGTGCTGTCCTGGAGTCGTTGGATGCTGGAAAAGGGGTATTAGTGACGGCCTCTCGACTGAGGTCTACAAATATGACCAGGTGACCGGCATTTTCGCGATGGTCGCCGACGCCGAATTTCCCCAGTACATGTTTGGTTTACTCGTCTGCTGGTCCCTTGCGAAAGTTACAATCGCCTGCATTTGGCAACCCGTTGCGCATGGGAACCCGACTGCTGGAATTTTGAAGTTCACTGTAAAAGATATCTTTAGTGGTTGGCTCGGCATGCGGCTTTGGGGTGTAGACTACAATCACGATCACGGTAAACGGAGTGCTCCTAAACCGTGCCAAGGCAATTATTGGTGAAATTGGTTCTCAAGTGACCAGGGTGTTTTAAGCTTGACTGTTCACTGCAATCACAGCTCCTAGGACCACATAACTGTCTCTTGGACTACTGTGGTACATCCAATGGGACGCGTCTGTTTGAGGGACTTTTATATGTCAGTTGCCGGATTTGGGCAGACGTATTTCAAACCATCAAACTATGTGAATTTCGTGGTCTTAGAGTGTGCACATGATAATGCACTGGCTACTTGTATCTAGGACGATTCTTATATTCCAACAAACTACGTCATATCGTGACCTTGTGCTCACGTTTAGGTTCTCAGCTCGCGTTTGGGTCACCCCGGCCACTGTGAAGCACAGGGTGAGTCGATTACCGCAAAAGCCGTAGCATGAACGGAGCAAATGTTGGAGACAAAACTCATGGAATAATGTACGAAGTGATGTCCCTGGCACTACTCGGATTTTGTTCGAGGTAGCAACTCTAGCCCATGCACCACCAAGTGCTACCTGTCGGCCGACAGGAAGTCTTTGTGTTGAGAGCCGGTGACCAAACGAGCGGTTCGTACTCCTTTTGGATTATGATCTACTAATCCGGGATGCCCAACGCGTTCCATTGATCTTGGTGTACGATTAGCAGTGGCTCTCTAGTAGCACGTTTGCCATTCGGTAAAGGTCACCTAGACCCAGGGGTCCATGCAACCCTGTTGATTGGACAGATTTCTTTGGTAGCCACCGGATCCCAACAGATCTCATCCGCCTATGCAGGAGTAACCATCTTCGCATGCTGAGCGCCGTTTCATCGAGATTTTTAGGCCTCGATTACTCTCAACTTGGGTTGGCCCGCCTGTCAATCGGTTTGCCGGGATGTGGCCGCTGATGCATGCCTCAGCTTTTTGGAGCCACAGGTAAGAGTTGGGTTAATTGTGGAGACCAAAGAGATAGAAAATACCCAGGGGGCACGACAGTCTACCAACTGAGAAGTGCTACTCCCCTCAGGTACCACATACACCCCGAGAAGTGTTGCGGATTCATACGTCCACTCGGGATGCCGCAGCCTCTAATGGATGCCTCAACAGGGAAAGGCCCAGTCACAATCCAGTTGGCCTCATATCAAGCCCATGAAGTCACTTGTGAGAACTGTGGTAAGCAAGGGCATTACGCACGTTGTTGTCGTTCTCACAAATGGTCGCAGGTGTACTTATCGGATCCGATCTCTGAATCCTCTGTAGCATCTGTAGCATCTGTTTCTCCTCGTCATTTCTTTCCGAATCAAAGCTTCCTTCTGACATTCACCTTGGTAATTTTATTGTTAATGATCAAGAAACTGTCCTTGATACTGAACTAGACTCAACTTCTTCGATTACAATGGTAACCTCCACTTTTTAAGATAAATATATTTTCATGACCTTCCATTACACACTTTATCTTACAGATTTCATAGTTGAACTATTGTTACTGTAGAAATTCCCGTTTTTTGTCGTTCCGTTCGAAATAACATGCAATTTATCTCTCGTTGTAGTTCAGATCACGCCCAGAACTGGCTGACTTCCATTCAGTCGAAATGACGTGGTTGGCTACAACATTTCATCTTCGATATATTTTATGTACAGCATGTCAGTCGGAGCACAAACACCACAGTTATGTTATTCGAGGCTATTTGGTTGAAAGATTAGAAGCACACCCTGTGCATCTCATCATAATCGTCTGGAGCTAAAAGCCGTGCTCTCTTCTATCAGTCATCCACGTCCTATTGGGTTGACACGAAAACAGGTTGTTTCTTCGGGTTTGCAGCAAGTGATCGCGGATGTTCTGATCGAGCCTGGCATTACCTCTGAAAGGGGGCACTTTGATGAAGAAAGCACCTCAGTGAGCATACGTGGTGATTTCCATACGTTTCACGGTCAAATTATAAAGGATAAATTCTGCCTGTGATCCGCCTATTGGCTGTTATTCGTTCTGTGGGATGACACTCAAGTATTTCCCAAGTTTAACTGACAGAATGGCTCTTTTCTGCAAGTCTCTTATCCCAGACTGAAGACCACTTAAGTAGCTAATCAGGCAGCATGGACTTCTTCAATACAAACTATTATCATTTGACTCGAGCTCAGTTCCGGTTGCCTGACAGAAATTCATGGTGCATTCGATCGCCAATTTACCAGATCAAACAATCTGCACGGATGATAGGGAAGTTCGGACGAACTGCGATCTCACACTGGCTGAAACATCTTAACCTACGCTTAAATACTGGAATATACCACTTTTTCGTGAGTTCGATTGATTTTCTGGGTAAGATTATCTCAGGCCATGGCATTAGGTCAAGTGTGGAAAACACGAGAGCAGTCATTGAAGTGCCTCGTTTACAAAATGCAACAGGAGCAAAACGTTTCTTGGGATTGTATCCACAGTAAATTCGATACTTTGGGGACTTATCTACACTGACAGAGCCTTCTAAGAACGGTGGTATTATCTGGGGATCTTCACAAGAAGGCATAACCAACGAGACAAAATGTCCGATAGCCTCAGTAACCAACTATTGTGACTTCTGAGAAAAACTGTCCTAATGTTGTCAGAAAAGGTGCGTACTGTATTGGTATGTGTGCTGTACTGTCTCTTGTTCAAAACAGACGGGAAAAATGTACAGCCTAATGTAACATTCGCAATACATGAAACGAGAGTATTTGAAATTGCCCCAAACCAGAACGACGAAAACCGAGATTCCAAAAATTACTAGGCTGTGAAACTGTACGTTGGTTCTACTGCAAAGTACGACGATCGCGGCGTTTGACTTTCCCATGCGAATATTGCGAGTGGATCTTCCATTATATAAAGCTAATTATTCACGCGCGAAGATTTCAATGGTTGCTCATCATATGATTGAGGGTGGTCAATATTTAGCCAGAAGGCAAGGTGTGGAAGTCATATTGAAAAACTAAAATGACATGAGCAGCCGTTCATATAGTTCGTTTTCACCACAACGTCCACTCCTATATTATTATACAAATTGGAGAGCCTTTTTTCCTCGTGCTTGCTGATGCTAAGTGTGTTCATCTGCGTATCGTTCTTGATGTGTATAGGGGCAGTAGCCAAGCTCTGCAGGTTGTTAATAACGAAACGCTTTCGTTGTACTTAGGCCCCGACACAGAAGTTATCCATCGCAGGGGTCAATCATTCTTGGGGGAACCGGTTGTTACCGTTCGAAGTCAGTGACGGAGGTATGCAATATCATGTAGTGTATATGTTAAATAAACCGTTGAATGCCATCCCGGATAACCTGGTGGTTTGGTATTCAACTCACAGTCTTTCGCCCCGGGGTTTGAGTTCCATTGGGGGGCTCGGTGAATGTGCATTGCTGGTGATTCCTAACAAAGGTGAAACAGTTGTATGGTCTCTCCATGGCTTTCAATGGTAAGCCGGGTGTTGATACTGTGTGATAAATAATAGCATACGGTCTCGGTGCGTTTGTCCCATGAATGTTTTGTTTTAAAGCCCTTAGTCTGAGCCATCTTCGCGTCTGCAGGGATTTTGCTGTCATCTGTTTCTTATTTGGTCAGATCTGTTTTACCTACAGCTGGCTGCTCTGGATATTGTTGTCTCCTTGCTGTTTGGGGCTCTTCGTTGGTTGAAATGATCAACTTCATCGATGCTCCTTTTTGTTTCCAAAGCGATCTGTACTATGATAGGGTCCACCAATTATCGAGGAACTCTTGCAAGTTGAGCAACGCTCTCGGATTGGCTGATGTTATCGCACTTTTCACAGAAAGCATCATGTTTTCCGCTGCGCCGTTGAAACATGGGTGGCGTGGCGCGAAAGTGATATCTTTGTTGATCGATATCGCTTCCGCGGCCCTCAGCAATCGGGAACTCAATTTGGCGTATTGTCCGAGATAACTTATCGCGATCGCCCTAGTGGTTTGTTACTAAGGCATAGCTTAATCATTCCGGCTTCTTGCAAGTCTTTTGGTTTATGTAAGCTGCCTTTTTGACCCAACTTGGAATTTAGTCTGCAATACTGTTACGTGACTGTCTCTCTTACTCCGAAGTAGGTTGCTCCGAACCCACCTTCAAAATTCATAGGTTGCATCAGATTTGACGGGTAGACAGAAGCATGCTTTCCCTGACGTATTGATACCCGGGTCGTTCTGAAACGGAGAACTAAAGATGCTCTAATATATACATATATATATATATATATATATATATATATATATATATATATATATATATATATATATATATATATATATATATATATCACGCAATTTCTTGTGAGTAACGTGTGGGATTGTTGAATCTTTGTTTGGTTGACTGTCCTAAAATAGGTCTGACCAAAGGCCTAGAGCAATCGGTTGCGTAACATGCTGCTTACGTCATCACATTTGTGCGGCAATTCTAGATTGATCAAAATTTTGCAACTGATACGATCAGGGTCTTCCGCGGCACCGGCTTGCTATGGTGTCGTTTGATCCAGACGGGTAACCATTGTATTACGACTTTCCTTTAATTGCATAAGGTTCATTCACATGCGCATATTCGTCTAACTCAGTCTAAACGCGTTCGACTCAGACCGCGCCTTTGTGCTTTGAAAATGAAAGTGTTGGCCGGTCCAAGTAGAATTTTCGTAAACCGATCAGGAAACGGAACTATCATTTCTGCAAACAGTACGTACGTTCAAAAGTGGGTATTTCTGTGGAATTCGTTTAAGTAGTTCATGAGCAGTTTGATTTCTGTCGCATTTTTCTTAAGTTAATCAGCGTGTCACCTGCGTATCACCTACACAACACCACTAGGTAAAGTTCGTGCTTCGTTTAACATTCGAGGAGCGCTAACAATTTTCCAGCTGAAACGTAGCCCAGATGGACTTCTGTGGTGATTCAGCGGCCATCACACCTGTTACGGCCAGATAAAGCCTTGTAGCGATGCACGATGATGACCCTCCACCAATCACGATCGCCAAAAACATGTACGGGAAAAACTCTCTGTGATTGGTGAACTTTGATTTACTAGTTATTTTCCTTGATTTAATACGTCGCAAGAGCCAGTTCATGTGGTAATTCAGCAGCTGTCACACGTGATACGGCCGGGTACAACTTCGTAACCACGTACACGGATGAGCGTCAACCAATCAGGATCACCGCGGACAATTCCGATGAAAGCTCCCTGGGACTGATCATCTTAGAGTCTACCAATTATATTCTCTAATTTAATATATTTATACAAACCCACTCTGCAATACAACTAAAGTGCTATTTCGCGGCTTTGGTCTTCTTGCTACTTCCGTTCGCGTAGTTCTGAGTGGGGGTAGGAGTGGTGGTAATTTCGATACGGATCATCAATTCAGTTCATTACGATTATTACAACTGGCGTCGCGCCATGGAGCTGCCCAGTATTGAACAGCTGAATCTGCATGATAGTGCATCTGAAACTGAAGACTGGATTGAGCTTTTCGAGTTATGGTGTAGCACACGAAAGAATGTGAAGAAGGAGAACCAGACTGCATTCTTTTTGACAGCTGGCGACCGTTCATTGTACTCGTTGATGAAAAACCTTGCACATCTGAGAGCCCCTGCTGCAGTTCCGTTCGACGAGTTGAAGGCTCTACTTCTAGGCCACGTGGTTCCGGTCAATTTCCAGGCAACCGAACGTGCCAAATTTCACCCGGAATTGCGATTATTAACGGTTGACTCTGAATCCCCGTTTACGGAGATGCGTGACAAAAACGGTGAAACCAGAGGACTTCATAAAATGATAACTCGGCAGACTGTACTTCTCGAAAATCAACCGGTCTGATGCATATTCACAAATTCCAACGTACACAGAATCCAAACCACTAACAACCATAAGCAGTCCATGGGCCATGTTTCAATACAGTTTCTTACCTTTCAAAGTGCATATTTCCTCTGGGATATTTCAGACTGGAATAGACGAGGCAGTACACGGTATCGATGCATGCTTTAAACCGTCCAACTAACTTTAGTGAGAAGTCTTTTCTGCCTACCAGTCGGCTCGTTTTATTTGGATAAAACACAGTGAGTACGTAGGTTGCTGGTTTATGTATCCATCCTTTGCGCACAACGTATTGGTTCCACTGGTGTGGGCAACCAAGCCTTGAGGCTTATGCACAATTGACAGGATTCATCTCTCAGTGTATTGATCCACGCCATCCATCGACTATCCTGTAATTCTTAGTTTCGTGGGCTCGGTACTGACAGATGCAGACGCACTATCTGTCGATGAGACTAAGCCGTCTTTAGAACGACGTGTCAGATCATACCATGACAATGTGACGGCATACCATGATAGCATGCGCATCTTTTTATCCGCGAAGGAAGAACATGATCTCCGCTTTCAACAGTTGCTGGAGCGATTTTGTGGAACGGAGCGTAAAGCACCGATTAAAACCACAAAGTGCAGGTTTTGTCACAGAATTGGACTTCCTTGGGTTCACAGTCAGTGCGAAAGAGCAATAGCCGGATAATCTCAAACCACTGGTCGAAATAGAACCACTTAGACACCAGGCGCACTTACCACCAATCCTGGGATTTCTGCAGTACTATTGGTGACTCATCCCCAAATTTGCGACAACAGCACAGAGGTTGTTCCTGGCTCAGTCTTTCGGTGTGAGGCAGTGGGACGAACAGTATGAGAAGACAATACGCGGTCTTATACAAAATATTGTCGACCAGCCAAAGCTAGCCCAGTTCGCACTATCTAAATACGCTATGAACGTCACCGACGCATCCGAAGTAGGGGCTGAAACAGGATGGATGTCAGATCATCTGCATTGTGCGTCTTCTCAATGCTGCAGAGATGGTTTATTCCCAGACTCAGAATGACGCATTGGTCGTTTTCTGGGCGGTGTGTCGATTGCACAAGTACCTCTTTGGACTGAAGTTTACGATGGTCATAGAACACCGAGATCCACAGTTTTTGTTCAAGCCAAACAAGTTTAACACCAAGCCTAAGGCTGCCATGATTCAACGATGGTGCATTTCTCTGGCTGACTACAACTTCGGTATTTTGCATCAACCCGGCAAGACATTCCACAAGCAGACTTCTTGTCGAGGTACCCGCGATACACCGCGGCAGAACAATTCAATTTCATTTCTTCGGCTGCTTTTGTGTCGAGGGAGGAATTGAGAAAGTGTGCTAAACAATACTGCTCATCAGTGAGTTCGGCGACCTATAAGGGTGGCCACCCGAGGTGAAAGCGAGTGTAAAGAAATGAACGTGACGTGACCTTGGGTGTGTGTGTGTGTACTTGATGTGAACCGGATAAAGCAAGGGAAGGCCGAGTGGAGGTATAAGTAATGTGATTATGGACACAGAGTAAGGGTGATCGATAGTCCCACCTATGTCCTTATGTGGACCCTATCATAGTACAGATCGCTTTGGAAACAAAAAGGAGCATCGATGAAGTTGATCATTTCAACCAACGAAGAGCCCCAAACAGCAAGGAGACAACAATATCCAGAGCAGCCAGCTGTAGGTAAAACAGATCTGACCAAATAAGAAACAGATGACAGCAAAATCCCTGCAGACGCGAAGATGGCTCAGACTAAGGGCTTTAAAACAAAACATTCATGGGACAAACGCACCGAGACCGTATGCTATTATTTATCACACAGTATCAACACCCGGCTTACCATTGAAAGCCATGGAGAGACCATACAACTGTTTCACCTTTGTTAGGAATCACCAGCAATGCACATTCACCGAGCCCCCCAATGGAACTCAAACCCCGGGGCGAAAGACTGTGAGTTGAATACCAAACCACCAGGTTATCCGGGATGGCATTCAACGGTTTATTTAACATATACACTACATGATATTGCATACCTCCGTCACTGACTTCGAACGGTAACAACCGGTTCCCCCAAGAATGATTGACCCCTGCGATGGATAACTTCTGTGTCGGGGCCTAAGTACAACGAAAGCGTTTCGTTATTAACAACCTGCAGAGCTTGGCTACTGCCCCTATACACATCAAGAACGATACGCAGATGAACACACTTAGCATCAGCAAGCACGAGGAAAAAAGGCTCTCCAATTTGTATAATAATATAGGAGTGGACGTTGTGGTGAAAACGAACTATATGAACGGCTGCTCATGTCATTTTAGTTTTTCAATATGACTTCCACACCTTGCCTTCTGGCTAAATATTGACCACCCTCAATCATATGATGAGCAACCATTGAAATCTTCGCGCGTGAATAATTAGCTTTATATAATGGAAGATCCACTCGCAATATTCGCATGGGAAAGTCAAACACCGTGATCGTCGCACTTTGGATGCAGAAAATGCAGGTGCATTTTTCGTTATATGTACTTCAGGCTCATAATGCAAATAATACATTGTGTGAATTAAAGTTTTGTTCATTAGCTTGGCTAAAATCAGTTAGTACGTACCCTGGGATGTGTTTGGATATCCTGTTTTCTCCTGAGTTCCGTTGATTACTCCAACATTTGATGCTTCTTTGCAACTGCATATAATGTAGAGGTGAGTGGAACTGATGTGGTAAGAATTACAGTTTCTGAGTCGGGACGTGATGATTCGTCGAAGTTAGTGTCCAAGAACTCTTGCGGATGTAGTCATTCTCCACACAGAAAACGGCAGGTGGAATAGATTTGGATTTAGCTGCAGAAAAAGCAACGATTCGGCGGAGCAAGTTCGATTAGTGGGTTTGACTGAGGTTTTCGATGTGAACTGCTTGGCATACGGGAATGAACGTGTTGGTAATGCACCATGGAATGCTTGGCCGTCTCTTGGAAAACGCCATCGGATTTTTCACATGCTGCATGAGCCTCAAGGAATGTGAGGTCTGGCCTCAGAAAAAGCCTTTTCTGCAGTTCCGGATAACTCACACCAGTAATCAATAGACCCCTGAGATGGATCTCCAAATTATTCCCAAAGTTGCATCTCACATCCCGCATTTGTAGCATGAGGATAAATTCGCGACACTTCATACCGGGACCATGAATCAAGGAATGGAATTCGGCAGACTCCGTCGCCTGGTAATTTGCCGAGACTACGTGGCCCAAGAGCATACTCTTCAACTATTCTAATGGGATTGAAATTGATGTTCTCGGGAAAGCTAGGTTCCTCGTCAGAGAATACAGTGTACGGCCACCTGCTACCTAGAAGAACTCCATCTGACTCTCTTTCTTCACTTCCTTTCGTATGCTGTACCAGAGCTCGGACCATTCAATCCAATCCTCAATTTCAGATGCACCGGCATGCGGGTTCAGCTATTCAATACTGGGCAACTTTATGACGAGACATCAGTTGCACTATTCGCAATAATCGGACTGAGAGAATGTACTGAAATAGCTGCAATCCAGAACTACCCAAAACGAAATAGAGAGAAGTCCAAGACTGCAGAACTGTACGCGAATTTCACTGCAGAATTCATTTGTGTAAATGTATTACATCAAATGGGATAATTGGTAAACTGCATGTTAACCAATCCCAGTGAAGTTTTGTTGTACAAGTTTACGGTGATTCTGAGTGGCTGGGGCGTCTCAACTGCACTCGGTCGTGTCCCGTGTAATGCCTGTTGAATGACCACAGAAGGCCATGATAAGACTCTTGCTTGGAGCTTCGAACCAACTAACTAGTGTACGAAAGCTCCAGAGGTTATTACGACGATTTGCACCACATCCGCAGTACATAGATGAGGTCACCTCCTTGGATGACTGGTTGTCAGTTTCAAAGACGAGAGAAATCGGCCAGAAATCATTTAGTCCGAATGCTGAATGGAATTATGTGATATTTAGCAATAAGAAACGTATAAATACTTTTAAAAATTAGTGTTGATCGTGGCTTATGTTAGTGATTTTCAACTGCTTCTGATGGCTGAGTTTGGGTTCTAGGTTAAAATCGTAAATCACCAGTCTATGCGACATCGTCAGAGCGCAGATGAAGAGCCCTGTATTTACTTTTTATTTATAATTTTGCTGTATGCCTGGACTTGGTCTCAGAAGGTTACTAATTATAGAAGCTCGGCCTTTTAACCTCTCCACACTATTTCATTTGAGAAAATGATTAATTTCGACGGCCCTGACGGTACTTCCTACCACTGTTACGGCTGCAGAAAAATCACTCAGTAACTCAGTCGTCGAACTGTTGGTGAGGGCTCTTTGATGGTCCGTGGTATGATTTTCGAGAATAAGAAACCTCGGCTAGCAGTTCTAGAAAGGAAGCAGACGGCCGACCCTCATATCAGAACATGGCATTTACTTTTGCTCCCGATTATTCCGGAAAATCGGATTAAACACCGTGGTATTTCAACAGGACGACGGGTACCATTTCTTCCGATTAGTTGTTGGTACGCCAAACCACCTGTTGACATGATTTATCCTCCTATCGACCCGCAGTCTCGTCGCTCGTGGTTCCGTTGCCTCAAGCCTTATCCTTGGTACTGGAAAGGCGCTGCTTGCTCATCCCACGATTCGACATGACGATACTCGTCTGCCAGCGTTTCGTTCCGTCCCACTAGCCCCCAGTGAGAAGCCTATACCGACCACGAATCACAGTTTATTAGCACAAAACAGTGTTTATATAGGAACAAAACAGTCACTGACACCAATCATTGCAACATAAACTAACTGCTTCCTTTGTGCATCAAGAAGCCTGTCTTCTGATTGGTTGATTGGTCACACGACCAGCTAACACTTGACGGGAATGTGTTAACGTCTAGTCGGTCCGCTGCGTTGCCGTTTACGCATTCGCTGGCACAAGCACTGACCTGGATTCTGGACAGGCGCTGGCATGCTGATTGCTGACGGGACATGGCTGACTATCGACCATGAGTCACCACACCCCCACGGCTTGGAAATGCAGGTTGTGTTGACTGCGAACCAATCGATACCATCACAACGATAATATCGCTCAATCCGAAAGCTCACTAAACGTGGTCTTCCGCTTCTCCATTAGTTTTCGAATAAAATTATGCATGAAAGCATCGGTATTCGGGGCCTTGTGTTATTTTTTATTACACGGATACTCAGTACAAGGCATAAATTCCAAGCATCAGTGGGTTCACTGGATCACTCAAGATCAGCAGCAGCGTTTATCACGTGGGTTTGTGTTAGGAAAGTTAAAAAAGAGAAAAAACGTTTTTTAAAAGTAAGCTGTTAACCAGCTCGAGCGTACCAGGCTGAGCTGAATAATCAGTAATCAATAATTTATCGGATCACTCAAGACGTAACCACTTTTGCTGATCGAGCAGTTATCTACAGTCCGACGCAAACCGAGTTAAAGGACCAATATTCAATTCGGCAAACGTTTTTATCAACTCAATCGGCCCAACAGGGTCGAGTTCGGGAATGTTTGATTTTCGCTTTAAATACCGCGTAGTAATTCTTGTAAAATGAGTCGTTTTGGTGAGCTGAGTTGTCGTCTTCTGGTTTTCTATAACGGGTTGCAGCGATCGGAGTCGCAAGCTGAGATCGAGTGCGCACGTTTCCCATTCATATACCAGAAAAGAGCCCGTGAGTCATAGCAGTATGCAAAAGTCAATTATGTTGATCCAAAATGAATCACTCGAGAGGTAACCAGAAGATCCAAAATTCCGCGAAGAGTATTAGTTTCCACCTACAGTATACGATGGAATCAGGCCGAATTATTATGTGCTATAGTGCGGAGAAATTTGGACTGTGTTCCGTAATCCCTCGGAGAATACAAACAACTTCATCCCATCTTGCATCTAGGGTATGGGAGTAACACCTTATCCGGAGCACTTAATTCGCACCGAATTGGTCCAACTGAGTGTGAGCAATAAAGCGAATTCATGTGAAAGATCTGTAATATCTCTCATCGAAATAAAGGATCTCGTATAATTGGTGAAAACATTATAAAAGCACGGTAGTTCTTCTTCCACTTCGTGCGTTATATAAAACCAGTCTGATTGTGTGCATTTTGGCACTTCAGTGGGCCGTTCACTTCTCAAGTCAAGTTGCTGCTTACTGTGATTTGGTAATAGGACTTATAAGTTGCCTTTAGTAGGCACTCCCTTACTGCAAGTCATATTACTCATCATTAAAAATTCATGATTCGCACCCGAATATTTGGCGTACAAACAAAAATCCCGGACGACGCAGCACCACAGCTTCCACCTAGTCCCGTGCAAAATTCCAGCACTTTTCAGCACGATTGTGCCTACTAGAAAGTGATTCGGTAGTGTGTTTGACAATTCGATCCCGTGGAGTGATTCTGGGCATTTTCCATATCAGAACACGTTTTCAGAGACACAATTGTTTTCAATGATTCATTCTCAAGTCTTTACAAATCATATAGGAGATGGTTGTGCTGAGATGGTCAAGGGTCATTCGGATAGGACGTAGTTTGTGGGGGAGACGGGTTGGGGTTAGATCGACGTGTCGATCTACACGACTAGGTCGTGACGGTCACATGGTTCGGAGCTGAGTGACTGGGGTGGGGGTGGTACAGTCACTCAGCTCCGAACCATGTGACCGTCACGACCTAGTCGTGTAGATCGACACGTCGATCTAACCCCAACCCGTCTCCCCCACAAACTACGTCCTATCCGAATGACCCTTGACCATTTCAGCACAACCATCTCCTATATGATTTGTAAAGACTTGAGAATGAATCATTGAAAACAATTGTTTGTCTCTGAAAACGTGTTCTGATGTCACAATGTGCATTTTCCATATGCAGGGTGGAAGCGGTTAATGGCACCACCTTATACCCAAACTCGTATACGTTCTACCTGCAAGCCAATCCATGGGTACGGAAAATCTCGGCCCGCTGATCAAATAGTTGATTGAGGAAAATCTACCTCTCTCTCTCTCTCTCTCTCTCTCTCTCTCTCTCTCTCACACACACACACACACATACACATGCGCAAGCCACTTCACCCTTAGGAAGGGTCGAGAAAATGACCCAACCACTTCATTGGAATGTCGCTCAGGTTGATTCGACTCCGAGATGGAGCATAAACATCCAACTACAAGTTACTTTTCAGTTAATTTGTTTGCATAACGTGTCGGTGTTGTTGGTGAGATCCGATAACGTGTTCAAACAAAGCTAACGTCGAACGTGACTGACCCTCGAGGTACCTAGTCGAATTTAGTCGGCTCAACATCAAAGTTAAGGATACACCGTAGTTGTCTGAAAGGCTCAAATTTTCAATAAGTTATCAGTTACGTGTATTGGCAAAGGTAAGAAATATGTGTAGAGAAAAACGGTGATGACTGAATCGCGCTGATAGGCTCATTTCACAAGTTGTTCTTTTGAAACAAGAAACCTTGTTAGATACGGAATAACCGAGAACCCAGTGGTAATTACTGCATACCGGATGAACTGTCATTGGTAGTGCAGTGCCATCTCAAGTAAAATGGCTTTTAATGTTAACATTTGCTAACGAGGGATAGTCTCTTTGAAAATATTCACAGGGAACATTGGCTAAGTAGTTTGTTGCATATATCTAATCGTACAGAGGGGGCTGATCGTTGCAGAATAAGCAGGAGTGATGGAGCTTGGGACCTGATAAAAGGCAAGGAAACCTTAACCGGTAAAAGTGATCGCTTAATTCGTGTAATTCTCTGTGTTATTCACCTCACCTGTTTGGGTGGGGACAGACAAGCCAAACACCACTTGACTCGTATCCAAAACTGTTCACCGTTCATTTGATTCTCACTTGTAGGCTTTTTAATTTACTTGATCATTTTGTGTACTTCACTTGATTTCGCCTTACATGTGACTATATTACGCAAAAGTAACTGAATCCAGAGAGCTCATTTACGGAGTTGGTGGTTTACAAAATCATTTATATATATTTTCTAAACTGCACTGTAGTAAACAACTATGAATCCAGTTTAAACAGTGTATTAAGTGGAGACACCCAAATCCACATAATTCACATGTGTATAAACAATCTCCATTCACATGGAGCGCTTATACTTAATAATATCATGTTAATTATCGTTCGAACCAGTGTTCGTAGAAATCTGTCTATCACGTTTTCGAATCAATGAAAAGCTTTACTTTTGGTTCAATGTCCGGACCAGAACTAGTTAGCTATATTACATTAACCTCATACGAGGTAATAGATCTTTAGCTAATTGCTTTCCCTTTGTGTTGATTATTTCGTGAAGTAATTTTAGCATTCTATAAGGATATTTCCTTAGGAATAATGCACCAAGTTAGCTTTGTCAAGAAGCATTTGAACACCATGTTCGGAAGTTAAAACACGAACGTTTCCCCTTAATAAAAATTCATCGTAATCTACAGCAAATTTTTGTTGGGTGGGTCTCATCATAAACCCAGTAGGTAGTCATATTAAGTAATACGATCCATCATGCAGTTTAATACTCAACTCACTATTGAACATCATGGAAACGCCGTACAGCTGTTTCATTTTTGGTGAGAATCATCAGTGAGCTCTTACCGTTCAGAGTCAGTGACGGAAGGGTGCAATATCGTTGAGTGTATTTGCTCAGCAAACCTTTGAGGGACTACCCGGACAGCCTGGTGGTTAGGAGTTCGACTCACAGTCGTTCACTTCGGGTTCGAGTCCCAGTAGGGGATCGACAGATGTGCACTGCTGATGATTCCTAACAAGGATAAAACAGCTGTACAATACTTCTGTGGTTTTCAGTAGTGAGCTGGGCGTTGATACTGTCTGATGAGTCATATTACGTAAAATCATTCTAACTGATCCCTCACAGATGTGTCCAACTTTCATCGGACGTCTTTTCATGTTGTGCATTTCTTTATTTTGACAAATTATCAGTTTCATATCCAGTAGCTATCAGCGTCTGACATCGTAATTATTTTATCCGCTGTGAGGTGCGCGGTGTTCATAATTAGTTTCAGTTCTCGGTAAACACTGAACAGGTTTGGATCCCATGGTAAACGACTCGGAATGGCAGCTCATTCGAATGCGTCACTTTGTCTTCACTGGGATTCTGAACTCCGTCCGTACTGACAACCAGAAATGGGGCCTTTTAACGGTTAAACCTGATGTGATAAAACTGTTTAATTCTTTTACATCTCCCCTCTTACATGACCGTCGGATTTGACCGAATCCCCTCGCTTGCACTGTGTGTAATTTTTCATTTGAGGGGCAGTGGTCTACGTCGTCTGTTATGCATTCGTCTTATAGCTGCTTGTTTTACATCGTGGACAGTATGATGTATAACACAAATCAACTTTATTCATAAATATCTTCAACGCCATCACGTGGTTCTATTTCTTGTCTGGGAATCACAAATAAGATGGGATCGAGCCTGTGATGATATCGAATGGTAAATTGCTAGCGCTTTCGAAAAGTCTGTGCATCCGTGTGAAGCATGACACTGTGTGCTATTTTGGTATGTCTGAGTGCGTGTGTATCGAGTTCGGACCAAGCTACAACCAATCTGTGCGTTCATCCGTGAATACAGTTTATAGGTTTATTTATCTGATTTCATTTGCTACCAAGCATCGACCCAGATTACAGTGACCTCAGGAACTACATCTTCGTTTACACTGAATTGACTGAAACCATTCCAACACGTTATGGTCAACATTATTCACGTATTCCACAAAACCCGTTATCAAACCGTTTACAGCTAGAGACCAATAAACACACTAAGATAATGTTGAGGTGTATGGAGAGTGTTATCCCCGGAAATAGATATGAGCCACAATAGTTGGCCAGCCATCAACATCAAGCCTTTTCGAAGATTTTATTTCGCATGGCGAATGTGTCTATATTGAGACGAGATTACTTACTTACATACGGGGGCAAAATAGAAAGAACTCACTGACTGTACCAAGAAGAGATAAAAATTCTACTTCGCTTTAAAAAGGCACAGTAAAAGCAATATCAAGTCAGCTTGGCGAATGCCTGAATCAACTCTGTGTTTATCGGCTGCTCACTAGTTGACCGTGTTCAGTATTGTATTGTATTGGAACATGTTCAGTTTTAAAGCTTACGTTTGCATGCTTTGATATATTTTTGGTGTAAGGAAGAGAGGTTGACCAAAGAAAAGGTCCACTTGTTACTGGATGTCAGTCACGAACGTCTTTATGTTAGGTTGGCAAGCCTTAGTAAATGATTCACACGGACCATAACGAATTTCTCCACAAGTGACAGTGACAAGTTCTACCGAGTTGGTTGGATTGTAGTGTGCTTTATTATCCCTTAGATTTTGTTGTCATTGTTGAAATTGGAAGCAGAAAGATTTGGTTGCATTGAACGATTTCGCAGCTCGCGTTGTAACTCGAATGGTTCAATTTACGATGAGGACAATCAACTTACGACCGAGATAATCGCTCTACACCGGCTCCGATGGCTCTGACATGTTTCACTTACGTCTGTCCATCGTCTACCTTTCCGTGTACTATTCTCGCGAGTTGGGCAAAGCGGGCGGAAGCGGTGCAGCGGTAAAGTCACAAGTTGGTATAAGCGTATGGAGATTACCTTTAACACTGGCATCGGTTGGCGATTCCGGCCTTCCTAGTTGGAGTCTAAGAAATGGTTATTACCGTCGGTTAGAGAAGTGGAGGGACATGACTCAGAAGAGAATTCATTGGCATCACTGCTGAGCTGCTTATCCCCGCAAAAACAACGAAATAACAAAAACAAAAGAACATTCGTGGTTTTTACTGACCGCTTTTCCTCAACCCTGTTGTACCTAATTCCTTCCGTTTTTGTTATATATATATATATATATATATATATATATATATATATATATATATATATATATATATATGTCAGGGGGCGACTACCAACACGACGACGAACCTCGTCATTGCAAACCCGGTGTTCCCACCAGACACGCGCAATGGTCCGGAGACACCGCCAGTGGAATGGAAAAAGCCACTGAGCATCGTCAATGCGGAGGAGCCAGGTCTCGCAACCGTAAAAAAGGACACTACGAACTGTGGCACTGTATACCCTCCCCTTGAGTGAGGCCGGGTGTCATGGCGGCACCACAGATGACGCAGGTTTGCGAAAGCTGATCTGGCTCTGGCGATTCGTGATGTGATCTCCTCTCCAACACCACTAGCAGCTGTGCTCAAGCTCCCTAAGTACTTAAAGACATTGACTACTGTTGTGAACAGGCATGTGCTTAGACAGACAATCGCGCACGCACACAGCTGACGTTTGCGGGGCTTCATCCCGGGCAGCGTTGACCAATCAGATTGTGCCACATGTTGCACGACCTTGTGCAGCTCAGCCCGATTGTTCAGTTTTATTGCTTTTTCGATTGCATACAGCCTTGGCTCTTGCGCTTGCGGACATGTTGGCTTTGTCACGTGTCTGCCTGTACTTGTGCCTGCCGTACGTTTGTACTGAATGCACGTTCACTCGTACACGTGCGCCTTCCTTCTGCTATCGAATTTGTGAACATAACAGCTACCTCTAAGCGGTCATCACAAAGGGTCGGTGCAGGCACAGGCTGCTGCCAGCCTTGAACAATTACCTTTGCCTGCTACCGTTCTGAAACTTGAACCGATGTTCCCTTGCTCACTGATAACACTTTATGTCAGTTCAGTATTCGGTCACTACAAAAAGCAACTTTCAGTGGTGCATTAGTGATGACCAACGTATCGCAGTGGTCAGAAAGTTGCAAGGGTTGTTTACGAAGATGGTTTTGTCTGTGTGCATCGTAGTTCTGAATGTTATTCACAACCCACGGACTGCCCTGATTCAGTTAAGTCCGTGAGCGGGTATAATAATAATAATAACAATAATAAAAATAATAAATAATAATAACAGCAATAATTACCGAGTCGCAATCGTTCATTTTTGTATTGACTTCCATCTATCGATCTATTCTGTTAGACGTGCCTGTAAGTCGCTTTCATGTTCATTCGGTGAACGACCCACTCAGTGGTCGGTTGTTTTGTCTTCTAACGGTTGGGTCATAATAACAATAATAAATGAACCTCCAGTTTGTTGATCTAAACCAAATATGCATGCCGCACTTTTGGTGTCAAAACATATGCGGAGAAAAATGACTATTCGGTATCACTGAAATTGATCGATGGTGGGATCTAACTCCCGAATGCTTATGGTGGTAGCATGACTAGGCGAGCGACTTATGCCGGACCCTCAACCTTCTCAGCCACACTGACGCTGTTCATTCTAGCTGTCCACACGCACAATCGACTTCGAACTTGGTCACTCAACCCCTCGCCCCGCTGAACGTCGATAATTATAACTGCAGTCTGATTGGTCCATTTTGACCAATCAGCGTCGTATTCATATGTC
This sequence comes from Fasciola hepatica, assembly GCA_948099385.1. NCBI lineage: Eukaryota > Metazoa > Platyhelminthes > Trematoda > Plagiorchiida > Fasciolidae > Fasciola > Fasciola hepatica. The sequence continues at coordinate 1,238,097 of CANUEZ040000029.1, read as the reverse complement.
ACGTGATCTGCCTGCTTCTGTCTGCGCCCAGTCTCGCCGAAATGGCAAGACCGTATGGATCAGCGTAGACAAAGGGAGTTCGATGTGAGAGGAGTGTGTAGCGTTCATGCTGTTGGTGTCTATTCGATCGCCACAATGATGAACGAAAATGCGTCCCATGATCCATACGATGATTACTTGGTGGCATTTGAACTGGATAAATATCCTTACTATTATCACTGGATTTTTTTCAGTTTCTTAACTTGTGTGACTATTCATCATGTGCTCAGTCCCTTGCTTTTCCGCCGATATAATCGGGCCTACCGGGAGTTTCCCCGTGCTAAACGTATGGAATGGGATTCGCGGTAAGTTGCTTGTATTTATTGTTGTTCGTCGTTATCCTTAGTAAACGGTTTGGTATACAGAAATGTAGGGCAACATATGTAGTATGCCATTGCGTAAGTATTGATCGATTTTATCATTTAGTACAAAAGCCATCATCCTGTTCAACCTCTTAGGAGACGTGAGCGCATTCTTTCTATCCTGTGGTGCGTGTAAATTTTTTTAACGAACGACACTTGGTTTTGATCACATCCAGATCGAGTGAGTCGACACCGCTACGGTGGTTTTAAAAGATTAATATCGCAGTTGTGGCCTAAGTGCGTCAGGGTTGGAATTCTGTCGACGATATTAGTTGTTGTAAATTAGTCGATATTCCTTATGAAAATCGCATAGTAATGGTAGGCATCCAATTTTTATATTTCACCTGAAGGTATGATTCTTGCGCATATCGATTCATTTCATTTTCATAACGACTATGTTGATGGTGCTCTAAATGCCTTCAACTATTGCATTTGAGGCTCTCTAATAGTCAAGCAATTTGACTGAACAAGCGTTGTATCGATGTGGCCCTCACTCACGGGAGTTACATTATCAGACGACATCTGCGCAGTTCTTAATTACCCATCCATTTATAAACAACCTAACTGCATTATGAACGTCGCGCTCATTTTTCCTCAGTCCGATTCCGATGATTGTACGGCTAATATTTTCTCCGAAAATTTAAGGCAGATCAGTCTACGTCTGAGGTTGCCAGTGCATGTTCTAGGCCATTGGTACTTTTGAAGGTCCTGATATCTCATCGGTCTTGATCTATTCACAAAATAAAGGGTCCAAAGATTTGTGTTGGAAAAGTCACCATGAAAATCCAGGTAAGTTGGTGCACAGAGACTAGGCTGTCGGGTCGTTGTACTATAACGTATATCCTGCATGTGATCTACGGCAGCTAGAAATCAGTGTCGCGTTGTTTTTGGACTTTTAGACGTGAGCTGGTGCTTCTAAATTGACTTTCCGTAAAGTGCTTGCACATCGATCAAGCACCTCATGCATGCTATTCGCTACTACGGGTTTTGGTTAGACGGCGAGTAGGTGTAGTCACTCCATGCGTGGTCAAAAGATGCAAAATCCTGAACCGGTACAGTGAGTGTTATTTGTTCCTCACTTGCTTACTAGTGTAGTGGGAGGGACGGACCTCATAATCACGATGTCCCATCGCACTTTCAAGATTAACCGGAAACTACAACCTTCAGACCTTCAGTAGATACCCGTGTAAGTTGCGATAGATTGCGTGGGACTACGAGCTGGGCTACATAGGCTCTGTCTCGACTGCGATCACTAAGACCGCACGACGGACATCATATTGTCTGATCACTCTGGCGATTATTGTTGTTCGGTTCACACCAGTTATCTACTTGGAAGTTTCATGCATACTTCTCTTTCTCACTACTCCAGTAAAATTACTTAGTTACATCATCATGAACCACAATACCATGATAACTAAATACGAATCGTTGGGACTTCGCACTTCGAACTGGAAGATCATTGAAGCAGTTATGTTATTTCAGTGGAAGAATTTACAGTTGTGAGTAGTGGACGACAGACAGTAAAATTTCTACGGAATGAATATTTTTGGCCGTCAGTTTTCGTATACTCTGGATGACAATCTCACCTGCTTAGTGCTGTCGTGAATTCGTTGTCATATCCGGTTTGATCAAGTGGTGGCCCCTTACCTACTTTATTTAGATGTCATAGATCCCGTCGCAAAACGACCAGGTACGTTGAAGGACGTAGGCATTACCTCAACAATAGCACTGATTTTGCTGTTGTTGCACATCCAGTCAGATTGCTGTTTGCCGCATTGACGTTCGATTTGTATTTAGCCTGCAATCCTTACTGTTATTTCTTTCTGCTGGAACATCTTATAAATTGGTCAGCATAGAATATTTGACCGAATTGTTGTAATTTAGTTGTTAGCTTTTGGATCTACACGGAGTACCTATACTTCACTTTTCATACTAGAAGGCTCCCACTTCACGTTCATGGATCGTTCAACTAAGCGTGACCCATCAGAATCAAACATGTTTGGAATTTTTGGCACCGTGTTATATTTGTGTGGATAAAAGATTTTTAGTCATATATATGGCATTTGTCTCAGTTTCACCGATCACGGGCTAGTAAGGAGACAAATAACTTTAAACAGAAACCCTACAGCGCTTGACTACTTTTCTGATTCGGAGTTGAACTAAGTGAATCACAGATAGAATAAAACAAGCGTGCACAACGACCTGGACTGAGAGGTAGCTTTATAGAGCCAATGGTGACCATTCTCATTGTTACAAGGCGACTGCTTTGCTTGATGGTCTGAAGAATCAAGATGAAGATCGTCTGTAAATTACTCTTGGTTGGTTTATTACATTGTAGTTGCTCCTTTTAGAAGGGAAATAATCTTTTTGTCAGACTTCTTTACGGCTACTGATATTCACGGATAAACGGACGAACCAGCCCGAAACGACTTCCTTATGAAAGATTTTTCTGTCCTCATGTCATATACCATCGACATTGAGATTCTGATTTATCTCAAGTTAAATTGGACAAACGGATAATTTCGTTACAAGTTTTGTTTAGTCACGCACCGTGGAATTTTTGTACGGTGGGTTATTCATTTAATCAATTGATTGTGTTGCCGAGCTTGCCTAAACCTGAACTTTTGGTAGGACCTTAGGTCCCATGCAGGATTTACTCAGCCCCATTGGGTGCATTTTCACGTCTCGTTCTCCTCACTGCTGAAAAGTGTTATAAATCTTTTGTGGTTAGAAAGTAAATTCACACTTAGTCTATTGAGATCGCTGAATATATTGCTTCAGACAAAGTCAACCCCTTGACCACCAAATTCATGATCTTTTATTTGGTCAAACTTTGTCGAATTACATACTTGTCACGATTAGAGCAGCCATTGTGTGCAGTTCTACTTGACTATGAAGCTGCTGTGGAATTGGCCGATTGGTTGAATTCTGTGCGTTCCGCAACTGACTGGGGTGAACGTGATGCAATCTTCGGATTAGTTTTTCAGATACTAGGTCGATCTATATCACATCATGAAGTGTTCCCTAAGTGATTCCTTGTCTATTCTTGTTGACCAAGTAATTGTGGTTAATTTCATCACATCGAACTAGGTTACATTTTTTTATCTGCCTGCACAGTGTTAAGTTTTCTCGCTCGGATATTTCAGTTACAGGAAAATCACACCGTATCACACCATGTCATCTTTTACAAATCGTTTCACCTCGGTGACGTTTAGTCCACTGTGTAGTACTATGTTTCCCCGATAATCAGAACCACCCCAATAGTAAGCCCTAGCTAAATTTTTCAGGATCCTTTAAAACAGGCCCAACCCCGAAAATAAGCCCTAGTTAAAAATATTAGCAATCGCGTGATTCGATAAGGCGGAACCACACCGACGATTACTATGGGATCACAGTGGTCAAAACAACTCGACTGAGGCATTTGCAGTTTCAGTGTTCGAAACCTAATTAAACGGCAAGACAGTAGAAAACGACAAGCCTTTTCGCTTACCTATTCGTCCGTACATCAACTACGGTAGTGCTTAACTAACTTATTTTGACCATTTTATTAGTCGAACACGCCAGGCCTGAATGTTCGCTCGGCGTAAACAATTTGCAGGTCTCACTTATTGCAAGATAACCTAACAAAATGTTATCTGAAGCGTTTCACCAGACCACATACGTTTTTTTACCGTCTGTTAGATCTATCTTGCCAAAAAGCGAGATCCGTAAATTGTTTACGCAGAGAGAACAGCCGGGCCTGGTGACCTTGGTTGTTCATTGGGTAGCCTTAGCACACACGACCTGGAAATGAACAGATGTGGACTATTATTCAATGCGTCACTAGGGTGAAATGCAACAGTATAATTCTAGCGCCGGCGGTTTCTTTTCGCGTTTGTTTGCCGTCAATTCAAGGAAAGTGCGTAAGGAAAGCTGTTCCCTTGATTACAAGAAAAGAATTGTGGAAGACTCCCGGGGCAAGAATCTTACGGCCTTATGCAAGGAGAAAAATCTTAATTTCCGAATGGTCCGTAAATGGAGAGCGCAGTACGATAACCTCAGTCAATAAAGGGAAGAAGTGTAGATCAGGTCGGCAACCATTATTTTATGAACTGGAAGCTATCATCTGTGAATAAATCGCAGACAAGAGAGTAAAAAATTTGATTGTGCTCGGGGCTGATATCTGAGCGTTTGCTCTTGCAATGACACCACATTTTGCAATAACCTCGAGAGAATTTAAACCATCGCAACATTGACTGGATGGCTTTCTTCATCGATATAAACTGTCTTTAAGATGATCGACAACACTGTTCAGGCGGAAAGATACTGAAGTTATTAAACGTGCACCTGCATTCAAATACTTTGTTGATGGCGAAGGCGTTTCCAAATATCAACTCTAACATGATTTCTATGGATAAAACTGCATTGTTTATTAGCCTGGGGTCTTAAACGTCAGTCAAGCAGATGGGTGCCTCGTCAACATACATTTCGTCCACTGGTTATAAAAGTACACGTGTCACCTGTGTTTTGGCAATTAATCGGGACAGAGGGAAATCCTCGCCTCTAATCATCACCAAGGCCATGAGAGATAAGATTGAGCGAGTTCCACGTATTTATATTCTTGCAACCGAAAAAGCCTGTCGACCTATGTTTCTACCTTACCGTGGTGATCAGGTTAGTGTGCTACGATGACCGCGAGGGCTGTGCCGATTGGAATGCAAGACACTCTTCCGGGGTCACCCATATCGGACAGGTCGAGGGCGAGTAGCCATACAAAACCAACGCGGCGTTTTCAAAAGGTGTGGCGGGTTTTTCGCCTGACAGCGAACTCTCCACATTAAAGCCACAGAAACCCATAGACAGAAACTTAACGTGCACGAATGTGGCCCGCCACTAAGTAAGGCCAGTGTCTCTTAGTCATCCTGCGTGGGGTGAGATTCACTAAGATGGGTTAGGCATCCTCGATTGCAGACCGCCATCTAAAAGGGGTTCGGTTACCGGCTCCCAACACACATCCTGTTGCTCGACAGGTCATCATCATCATCATCGTACAGCGTTAAACAGTAGGGCAAGCCCCGCTGACCACTGCCTTTCTCACCATGTTGCACGCTGAATTAGAAAGTATGAGTATACAAGATGGACAGGGGTTGGACCTACATGGGTGGGAAAAGGAAAGAATGCCCTAGTAGCCAACACACAGAATACTCAGTCCAACTGTACAAATGCACATCGACAGGTAGCACTTCGTTGTGCACGAACCAGGCTTGCTACCTCGAACAAAAAGCCGAGTAACGCTGGCTACGCCACTTTGTACCTGATCCCTAAGATTTTTCATGTGTATCTCCTTTACACACATCGCTCATGGGCAGGTACCATTCGGGACACGCATAGAACTGGCTCATCCTCTCACAGGAGCTAGTCTCATAAAAGTAAGAGTAAGTAACCGAAAAAACCTGTCGCACACAAGCAGTTATCAGAAAGTGGGTTGATTCAATAATGTCTGTTATTTTGCGAGGTGATCACCAGGGTCTACCAGTCTGGGATTTAGCCAGCATCCACCGCGCTAAAGACACGAGAAACTCCCTCATTGAGAGAAAACTAAATTAAATAATAATTCAAGCAGGAATGAATTCATATCTCCAGACTCGTTATATTTATAATAAACAAACATTTTAAGAACGATTTGTGCATAGAAATCAACTACTACATTGAAAGTAGAATGGAGAGAAATAAGCGGAGAAACTTCGTAAAGCCTATTTTGGAGTAGGTCATGACTTCGGTGGAGAATTCATGATAAAATCACTGACAGCTGTGTTACCAATGCATCACGAGCAGACTACTTGAACAGTGAATGATCGTTTAGGGACAGATGTGTTGCTGCAGGAAATTTAGTGGCAAGAAATTCAAGTCCGAATTCAGGATTTTGAAATTTATGATGATATTCCAGAAGAAGACTACATGACTGTATTCGAATAAACGTAGAATTTTCTATAGGTGTTTTCGAAATTTGCTAGAGAAATTTCCAACTTCGTAATTAATTCGTCTTTCCTGAGCTCTTCGTAATATATTACAACACAAGGTTGAAATATGAAAATCTATAGTTGATGTCAGTCACGTTAGTTCTGCTGTGATCCGTTGACGATTGAAATTGTGTGACTTCGGTCACTGTGATAAACTAGTCGGAAGTTTGTGTCCGAAATTAGTTAAATGGTAAATACGACCCATTGTTAAGCCGGCGAAGGTATGCTTTACCATGGATGCCTTTTGTCATTGAGAACTAAACGATGAACATACTAGGAACGTTTGTGTTTCCTGAGCTGTCTGCCATGTTTCTGCCTAACAGAAAGAATCAAAAACGAAGCAAACGTATATGGAGAATACTGTGTTGTCTAATAGCTTAACAGCTAATCCACGGTGATTGCTAACCTCACCGGAGAAAAACCTTGGATTGCGTTCAAATGCGTGACCTAGATTTCAAGGTCGTATGGGCGCTATCCGTTAAATATCTACTTTGTTCTCGATACGTTGAAAAACTGTTTGCTGGAAACCGGAAAATTCAACTACTTTACTAAAGAGGAGAGAAATGAAATTGTGCGAGCCCATCGAACACTTTTGCTTGTCAGAAAATCATATATTGAGAATGACAGCATGTTTTTTTATAATTCACTCAAAAAGTGGTATCGTAAAAAGATGTATTGTGCAAAAACGAACATATCCGACTTATATAATGATGTTAGCTGCATTGGAATAAAACCAACAACCAGGGATGAGTAAGTATTTAATCTGGGAGATTTGTTAGAAAATTCTCGTGCGCCTTTGCAAATAAGGAGGGAGAAAAGTCAGTTGCTTTAGCCTTCGACCGATCAAACGGTAATCCACTGTCGTCCGGATCGTTACCACATCTGACCTATTGGGACCTTACGTGGTTCTTCGTCACTTCTAGTCTCAGGGTCTGGCTGCCGGTTATCCCCAATAGGGCAGTGGGCCTTCGTGGCTATGGGGTAGATGCCCCTTCTACTGCACTCATGCGTAAGAATGTAGTAAAAAAAAGCAAAAAAAACAAAGCTGGCTAGATGTTGCAACCACTAAAATATCCGAATCGCATCATGAGTCGCTCTTACTATCGATGTACTTTGAACGAAGTAATGAGACTAAAAGAGATAAATACGTCTGTCGTAAATAGAAATTTCCGAATAAACACATTTTAGTGAATTTAAGGTCGCACAACTCACCTTGCTCACTGACATAAGCCGTAAAAATCACGATCAACCCTGTTGATGGGGCGTTATTAAAAATAGCCTGAACAACGTTGAATTCACTGTGCTCAAAAGATGAAAGTTCTCTGTCTGTCCGATTAGAAGTTATTCCAGGAAAACTGGCTTATTGTAGAATAATACGTCAGGTCATATCTTACATGAGGCTGTACATCTTACGGATATTGACAAATCTAGCCAATTGTTATAAAACGTTGCAGTAGCAAAACCACTGGAGAATTCAATTTAATTTTGACTATTTCCTGCTGAAAGTGACGATTTGAATACGATTAAGAAGTTATTTCTTGTGTGTAAGGAAGAAGCCATCGCAATTTTTCCATGTAACTTATAAAATTTTGTGAGTGCAACCTACTGGGATCTTATGTGGTTCGCCACTCCAAGTCTCGGGTTCTGGTTGCCGGTTATCTCCAATAGTGCTGTGGGCCTTCGTGGCAATGAGACATATACTCCTTCCACTACACTCATGCGCAAGCATGTAATAATAAAAAAGAAAACCTATTTTGGCGATTGGGAATTTCGACAATACCTTTACGTGCATAAATGTGGATTTTTATATCCGAAAAAGCCGAAAAGAAGCCCTAGTGCAACTATTGAGGCTAAAATAAATAGGACCGGGTCTAATTTTCAGGGAAACACGGTATACATCGGTGAAAAATTGTCTGGATGTTTAAACTTGCATTCTGAAGCCAATAACTGTGCTGCCTGCGCTTAGGGTTTTCGGATAATTAAAAATACCCGATTGAGACGTCAGCACACTCGGTAGTGAATAAGTTTATAGCTTCATTGAACAAGTGAGAGATCCTTTCAGTACACGCGAAACAAGGTCACTTACTGCTAACAGTTACCATGCCTGACAATCGATCCCGACGAATCCGTTCACAGGCTGTCGGTTATTCAATGGAGCTATTTTTATTATTGTGCACTTGTGTTTAGTCCGCCTGGGGATTTTATCCGTTTCAGTTCATACGAACACTATCCGTGTACTAGCTGTGGAGGTTTCGGGGTTCTGTTGTCAACTAATTGAGCATATGAGCATCCATTCAGCTAGTCTGTGAAACGCTGTGGCCATGAGGTTATACCTAACAGTATGCCGACAGGTATTTCTCCATGATTGCATGCTTGCGCACATTGCAGTTTCGGGCGCATGCCCCGTAGCCTCACGAATTCACTGCACAAATAGGGGTAACCGGCAGCCGTGACCCTGAAACTTGGAGCGGAGATCCACATACCATCCCATTAGGTCAGGTGTGGTAACGTTCACTGCGGAAAGTGGTGTTCTTCAGGGTTGCCCTTTTTCGCTCTTCCTGTCTAATTTTGTAATTGGATTGATTCTTGAGATAGTCCTATCCTCGTGCGAGAATAGCGGCATCGATCTCTGCCCAGGCAGTAAACTGTCTGATTTGGAATACGCGGACGATATTGTTCTTCTGAGTGGAGATCCAGGTGAGTTACAAACTTTCTTAGATAGCCTAAACAACAGTGTTGCAATGTTCGGGATGCGTTTTGCACCTTCAAAGTGTAGGATGCTGCTGTTTCACTGGGTTGGCTCTACACGAAACCTTGTTTTGGCAGGGTAAGCTGAATTAGATAAGATTTGTTACCTGGGTAGTTACATCTCAGCAAGTGGACAGATATCGGATGAAGTGTCATCGCCTATACAAAAGATGCGATTGGCTTTTGTCAGCCTCAGTCATCTGTGGCGCTGGCGTGATGTTCGATTGTCTGTCAAGGATCGAGTGTACACGACGGTGATTAGGTCCGTTCTTTTACAGGGCTCAGAAATATGGTCGTTAAGAGTAGAAAATAGGCGAAGACTGTTGGTGTTCGAGCATCGATGTCTCCGTAGCATTGCTGGAATGTGGTGGTAACACCGTATCGGCAATGCTGAGGTTGGACGTAGGGTGTTGGGAACCAGAGGTCAGTCTCTGGAACAGCTACTGAGTCTAAACGGGTTAGGGTGGCTGGGACATGTGTTGCGCATGTCTGCCGATAGAATTTCTCGGCGTACTCTGTTTCCCAAGACAGGTATTGATTGGAAGGTAGGTCGAGGTGGTCAGTGTATGACATGTCAGAAAGGTATGAAAACCATGACCAGTGGACTTGACGAGGAGGGACGTGAAACTTCCAGGTTGGGGTTCACACGACCCACCTATCAAATGGTTGGAGACATTAAGGGATATGACTGGGTGTTGCGAGCGATGGCGTAATTTCATACGGGCTCTTTCTTTGTCGTCGTGGTTTTTGCTTATTACTTTGTTTTCGACTGTTTCTCACTACGTGTTTACATTCTTTTTGCTCTTGACTGGACGATGCTTGAAGGTAAGAACCGAAACCAGGGAACAAACTTACTAGGTTAGTGGCTGAATGAACTGGTGTTGCAACGAGCCGGGTGACAGTGGTTTGCTCCCTGCCATCAATGATGGACGTTGGTCGGAATCAAACCTCTCACTTCTGAGGTGATAAATGGTTATACCACTCGACCACCGTCGGTTTCATGCTAACGTTGGGTGAAATCTGATTGTGATGTCAGCTCAATGGTAGGATTGTTGAACTGAATCAAGTCGGCTCCCTGCCCCACTAATTTACTATTAATTATTTTCGCTGACCCTGTCTATGCGCATGTATTAACTCATTTTTCAGTACAAATGGAGTGGTAACAGTATGCACAACACCTCTTGAGAACAGGAATTTATAAGCAAATCCACTATGCATATTTTGATGCTTTCAGCCATGCAGTACGATATTAGTCATATGAAGTATACTTATCATCTCAGATATAAAACCTTGTGATCAGAAGCAACCCGAGTAACACTCCAATATTGTCGCCGGTAACCCTTCACGGTTACACAGAGACACAGCTAAGCACAGAGATTTGATAGGTTTATCCATCCTGTGCGAATCCATAGACTAACATTAACAGAGCGCTCGTTTGGTATAACACACATGTACCGGTGTTTATGTGCATGTCAAATCACACCAAAAACTCATGCACGTGTTCGATAAAGTGGACAGCTGTGTAGCTGTTGTCCCTTCGATGTCACACAGATGTTCGATCAGATTGCCTACGTCACTTCATTTATTGTCTGGAAAATGGTCATCGTATATAAGTCCAATTTGACGAAACAATTGTTTTCCAGTAGTTCATTTCCAAGCCGTTTACAAATTACGTGGGGGACATCAAACAAAAAATCATGCTGATAGACATGGAATAAACACCAATCATGGACAGGGTTTGTCAGTCAAATTGTCCTTGTTGTGTGATTGGTTTATCTAACTTTCGTCCTCTGGGTGACAGAACAGTAGATTAATTCGGCCTCGATCGATCCTAGACCATGCAAGTTGGAGTTCCTGAACCAAATGCTTTCGGGCGCAAAGGTCAGGGGTCAGCTTCCTGATTCCAGATTTCTCGGCTATCATTAGCGTGGAACCGAACGCCATTGCATTTGGTTGGGGGGCTTTTGCTGCTCAAACATTTGGTCAACGCTGGCGAGCACTTGCCACACATACCGAAAAATAAACTGAGACTTCAAAGACCGGTTAAAAAGGAGCATTTAGATGCAGTGAAAGAACTAACGAACGACAGGGTTATCATACTGAGCAGACCTGATGTAGGTAGCAAAATAGTGGTGACGGATGTAACTACACTGAGAAAATTAAGGCATTTCTGAACGATGAAACCAAGTTCGGTAATAGTCCTCGTGAGAAAGATTCAACTGAACAAGTTGAGCGCTAAATAAACACTGCCCTGAAGTAAGAGGGACACTAGTTTTGTCACGAACCAAGTTTTTGAACAGCTAAAGCCCACAGGGTCTACAATCCCCAGGTTGAATGGGCTTCCTAAGTTCCACGAACCTGGAACACCGATTCGTTCCGTACTATCAATGACAAATTCACCCTACCACACTGTCGCTTGCTGGTTATCTGAGCTACTTGAACCAATAGGAAAACATATGGCTAACATAGCCTTAAGGATAAATTTGATTTCATAGAACGAATAAAGGATGCCAATAAAGAGGACAAAATAATGTTCTCATTTGACGTCGAGTCTCTACTCACAAATGTAACAGTATTAGAAACCACTGATTTCATCGAGTGTTACATTTTTAAAAATAACATGAACATCGGTCTACCACTGGAAGGCTTGCGGGAGTTCTCTTCTGATTTACATTTAACGCTCTGCTCCTATTTTATGGAACTTTGCAGGGACAACGAGACGGTACGGCTATGGGATCACCACTAGGTCCACTGCCTGCCGACGCGTGTTTTTTCGTCTCAATTTTCTGTTTCATGATTGTCTGATCTCCCCCGTAGTTTTCCTATGGGGTCATTCTGGGCACGTGTACTCGTGATAAGTCATGGAACAAAAATTCGATTCCTAACGACCGCCCTCCGAAACCAAGACCTAAAAACAAGCATGTTTTACTCCTCATACTGGTTTAATACAAAAACATGGTATTTAATTTGTGACCGTTTATTTTGCTTGGTAGTCCCACAGTACTATGGCGTGTTGTACGACTTCTAGCAAGTGGAGCAGTTCATTTCTACTCATTCTTCTCTTTCTTTACTTTCAGTACCGTGTCCTCTCTACATGCCACAGTAGTCAGCATTCTGTGTCTATCCACGCTTCTCACAGATAAGCTTTTATGGAAGCAACCCGTTACGTGAGTTGTGTTTGCCAGTTTCGTTTTCTTTTTTGGACGCCGTTGGCACTACTGATAAATCAATGTGTTGTAGCTAGTGAGACTCTTCTCACAGAAGAAACGGTTACACACAGTTAGTTACGTTAAATGAATGAAGCGGCTTTGTTCATCTCAAAACAGCGGTACAACAGTTGAAGAGGAAAGAATAAAAATGATTGTAGAAAAGATGTAAACTGATAGTTTATGACATTTTCGCCTCTGCCTAAAGTGTGACGTTATAAGTAGGAGGGTACTATGACAATTAATAATGAATAAATGTATTAACGTGGAATTGGTACGAAAGAATAAACAATCTTGGTTAAGCTTCGTCGGTTCTGAGGTTGCATGATTGAGTTCGTGTTGCCGTTGCAGCAAGTCTCTAAACGTCGATTCCTTTCTAGCTGACGTACTCTTCACCAAAAAACGCCCTCCCCGTAAATGACTATGGTCCTGAGGCTGCACACCTTCAGTTGAATATTATATATATATATATATATATATATATATATATATATATATATATATATATATATATATATATATATATACTCTTCATAGTATTGAAATCAAGCTTGGTAGCGACGCGAAATGTTAACAGAAATACAACAAAATCGGAAAGGATGAGGCACATCGAGATGGGAGGAAACGGTTCATGGATTAAGTAAACTTGAATGTTTTTTGTTACGACCGCACACGTTTTGATGTTTTTCGCTTGTTTGTTGTTTGTTTTGTGTGTTTACGGGGAACGTAAGTGCAACAGACAGGTCGTACGGCATTCAAATCACTGACTTCTGCTCTCAGCTATATTCATCGGTGATTCCAACCCACGGGAATCCTCGTCCTTCAGGCCTCAACCAAGAAGGCAGGAATCAGCAACCAAAGCCAGCGTGGATACTGTTCATACCCCTGCGCCAAGTCGTGGCCCGATCGTCAGCTCATAATATTTCAAACAAGCCCAACACAGCTGTACATTTATGCCGTACAGTCTACCGTTGTATAAAACCTGTTGTGAAGGTGAAACACACCATTATGTACTTTCCAGTCTGAAGGCCAACGCATATCTCCTTTTTTGAGTTCACTTCATGCTCACAAAGAAGGTTGTCTGGCATGCGGCCGGAAAGTGGGAATGTGGGAGGTCACGATACGAGACTATCAGGTATTTTAGTTTTTCGAGACGGACAGTGGGCAGAGGGATTGATCGGCTCAGCAGTGGAAATTCATCATTCGGACCGACGAGTTAGTATTCTCGGTATTCAAACTTAATGGCTGAAGGCGTGTTTGGGAATATCTCTGAAACCCATAGGTGATATGATGACAGCAACAATGCAGCACAATGGAGGTCCAGCGCCTATCTGGGGAGCCATCTGGTGGGAAGGTTGGAGCGAGCTGGTGTCTCTACACGACATTGTTTATGGTCAAGTTTATCTAGAAGTCCTGATCAGATTCATCTTGCCACTGTTGAGCACAACTACTAAAGCGATCTTCCAGAGAGACAGCGCGCCTACACATCGTTCGCTTCTGGCACTCAAGTTTCATGCGCATCACGGTTCAAAGGCGCTCCCGTGACCAACTAGCTCATCTGATATCAATGCAGTCGAACATTTGTGGGATCAGCTTGGGAGGAAATTAGATCATAGGCGACAATACAAATCCCTAGGGTAGTTGAAGATTGCCTTAAAGAAGGCATGGGACCGTGCGCCACAAGATACTATCAAATGGTTGATAGTCGCATGACGCGACAGGTACATGCTTTTATACCATACAGAGGTGGCTCAACCATATACTAATGACTAATCGTTTGAGAACGATCACGCAGTTCTGTTCATAATAAAACAGTGTGATTTCAGTAAACGCTTTAAGTAATGCACACTGTTTTGATCATTTCTGATAGGGAGTGTTTGTACGCGAATAGCGTTTTGAACTTTCCCACTAACCCTAGCTGAAAGACATTCCTGCCCTCAAGTCACATCAGTTTACTAGCACAGAACACATTGTTTATATAGGAAGAGATAGTTACTGTCGCCAATCGTTACAACACGAGCTAACGAGTCCACACTTGCACCAAGTAGGCTGTGTTGTGATTGGTTGATTAGCAATACGACCAGCTACCACTTGACAGGAATCGGTCCGTGGCTTATCGATCCGCTACCCTGTTGCTTGCGCATTCCCCGGTTCAAGCGCTGACCTGGATTTTGGACAGTCTCTGACATGCTGACTGCTAATGGGACTTGGCTGATTATCGACTATGAGTCAGCCCATACCCTCATCAATAGTGTATAGATCTTAGTTCAGTTCAAACACATTGACCGCGGGCTCAGTGACTTTGTCGATAATGTGGTGGCGCGATTTGGTGTACCAGAAACGGTCATCACTGACCAGGGTCCCTGCTTCGAATCAAAGAAATTTCGAGACATGTTGGAACAATGGAGGATCCGGCGAATACGAACGTCGCCTTACCACCCCCAGGCAAACGGAATGACGGAAAGATTCAACAGAACGCTGAAGGAGTGGCTAAATAACCACGGAAGTGATTGGCAAGAAGGACTGTCGGAGATATTACTCAGTTACCGCGCAACGAACCATTCAACAACGGGGACGACACCGTTTGAACTGGTTTTTGGGCAGGAACCTAGAACGCGACTGGATGTGTGGCTCAACATGAAGAATGATAAACCTCTGACGACCCGCGAGCGGAGGCATCTAGAGAAAGTGGCCGTACAACAGACAAGAATTGCTCAGAGTCGTAACAAGGCAAGGTACGATAGACGGAACCAAACACAGAAATGGGATCCGTTCATATCCGGACAGCTGGTAAAAGTAAGGAATCGTAACAGACCCGCAGTGGCCGGTCCGGGGGCTAGCAAGTTCCACAAACGATGGAGTGGACCCTACACCGTATTGGAGAGGAAGAATTCCAGTTTCAAAATCGATCAAGGACCACAAGGCAAATGGGTTAACGGATGCGACTTGGCACCCTGGCACGTCCGGACCGAATGTTTTAAAGGAAGGGCGAGTGTAACAGGGAATGCTGGGGCGAGGGAACGGCGTAAACATCAAGGCGAACGAATGAACCAAACGAGGGCCACAGACAAAAGAACAGGTGGCGAATATGTCGGAGGCTTCCCGAAGCAAGCAAAAGGAGGCATACAGACGACCAGAGAGGAAGCAGCGGGATCTCCGGCAACCAGCAAGATAGCTCAAGTGAAGGGCTGCCGATCGAGCCGTCAACTGAGACAGTCGGACCAACCGAAGGGAAATGACGGTCAAGAGAAGCAAGCCATCGGCCACAGGCAACTGGACAGAACGCAACCGAATCGCTCAAGCAGCGGCAATAGCAATCTTGGTGCTGCGCAGTCTGGAAAAGGCCTATATAATTGACTGTATGTGTTCCATGACTTGACTTGTGTGACCGTGGGAATACAAGTATCCTGCCGTGCGTTGTGGTTCTTGTTACAATATGACTGAGTGTTATGAGCGATGGCGTAGTTTCATTTGGGCTCTTTCTTTTTGCCCTTGACTGGATGATGCTGGAAGGTAAGAACGGAAACCAGGGTACATATGTTTTAGGTCAATGGTTTAATGAACTGAACTGAACTAATACTGCAGGTAAATTGAAGTCGGTTTGTGCAGTTGAAGGTGGCATGAACGTCTGTTCCATCTAAGTTAGTGGTGTTTAGCCGACGATAAGTCTCATTTTTATCTTGAAACTAACTGTGTAGGAAGTGTTTTCGACCGCCGTAGTTAATGAGTGACTTATTCTAGAAGATCGATGGAGACGGTGGTAAACTGCGACACGCTAGTGCCCAGTGGTAAGAAGTGAGACGTCACAATTCCGGCTGCCGAACAATGAAGTCTAGCTATCCGGAATACGAACATACAGTTAAGAATCACATACCATTCAGAATGGTTTTCTTGTCATAAGGGGTAGGGAATCACACGGAGTGAACATAGCCACATACGGGACCTACCATGAGCCGGACGGAGGTCATGACCGATCCAAAGGGCACAGCAACGTCAAGAGGTGCAGTGTGGATCGACCGGTCTGTGGATTTTTGCATGTATACGAAAAATAATAGCGGTTATCTCGTTTACGAGTCACAAAGGCACGGACCGCGGTAAACTGAGTGTTGGACTGAAAGTGGTCGAGTGAGTTTGGGACGTAGGCATGACAGATTCAACAACGTCTTTCTTCCTCGCTTACGAATATCTTGGAATTGAGAGAGGAGCCGTTCTTTTGGAGAAATGCAAGTGGATAATTGTCGTCTATCGGTCTTTCTGTTCCGCTGGACATCATTTCACGGCTACACAACTGGTCTAGTCGTTAAAACGATGTTCTCAGAAGACTCCTTTTTAACCCCTGGGATGCTTTGTTCTATTCAAGTAAGTTTGCGATACATAGATATTCGCAGTTTATCATCCGGTAGCTGGTTGAGAAATAGTTCCAGGAACGGGAATTTGTTATTGGTTATGTATTCTAGCGTAAATTTTATATTGGAGAGCAGTGAATTCAGCATTCTTAGAAATATTATTGCACGAATTGCTTTTAGCGCACCCATTTTTCTGCGATTATTCTCGAACGCATATATGTGGGATCGTGAATTCTGGTGTTCATATGCGTTGTCCCATCACTATATCGGGATCGTATACGGATTTGAGTTTGGACTAAGGAAAATCAATTTTATCCCAAATAATGTGCTTGAAGAGTTTGAAATGCTTTCAGCGCACACCTTACCCAAGGATAAAAACAATCACCTGGCGATCACATACAAAGAACGGAAAAAGCAGCAATCAGACAAACCCGATTAGGTTTCGTATTATCTCAATTTTGAAATCCTATCATTCAATGGGTATATTAGATCTCAATTCGTGAATGGACTGAAGACTCTTCATTTTGCATAGACTCGCCTCACCGGCAAAACCCTAACGTTCTCAGTGGAGTCCAAATCGAAACTGTGAACGGATCGATCGATGATTTTGATGTTTCGATACAACAGCTATATTTTGCTGTTGTGAGTTGTATGTATGGCGGCATGGTCTTGCTAGAAACATATGGATCCCCTCCGCTGTTCCGGAATTTCCGGGCCCAAGACATCACTAGAAATTCTGATGTACGAGTCAGCTGTTTGCTCTTTTCGAAAACTTCCAGCTGTGATTTACCGTCCGCCAAGGTAGCACCTGAGGCCATCATAGCGCTCCCACCGAACGCTCGTCGACCGAAGTCAAGCCCACTCCTCCGTAAATCATGGCAGTAGCACATTCGTCCGTCGGGGCCGTCCAAGTTGACCATGTTTTCATCACTAAATATCACATTATTCCCTCCAGGCTTCCGTCTGATGTGATTTCTGACCCATTCGACTCGATCAGAAATATGACGTTCAGTCACTCAGCATTCTGCTCTCTTCTTTCTATACCATAGATGTGTTGCTGCTTGTAGCACTTGTCGTACACGGGGAACACTAATATTCGATGGGATGAACCTTTGTAGCTTTGATGCACTTGTTACTTTTATTTTTTATTACATGCTTGCACATGAGTGCAATGGAAGGGGTATATACCCCATAGCCACGAAGGTCCACTGCACTAATAGAGATATAGGCAACCAGACCCTGAGACTTGGAACGGAGACCCTCATAAGGTCCCAATAGGTCGAATGTGGTAACGAGCCGGACGACAGTAGAATACTGTCTACCACCTAAGTAACCCGGTGATGACGGGGATCCAAACCTCTGACCTCCGAAGTGGTAATCAAACGCTCTAAACCACTCGACCAGCATGCAGAAGTCCACTCTTGGCTTTTTCGGGGATCATCCGTATTTCACGTTTCTTTTTTGAAGTTTGATTGCCTGGAACCTTCGAAAAGTCCCAGATAACTTCCCATGATCTGTGAGTTCATTGGCAGTCTTGCTTATATTAATTCCTGAGCCTTCTTAGGCAAGTATTTCTCTCTGGTACAACTCAGATAGCCGTCGTCCGTCCGGTGCTTTGCTTCCGTGAATGAAATCCCACAACTTGCAATGTGACTTAATGAACTGAGTTAGCTTCGTCCACAAAATACCTATGCTATGAACTTTGTTTAATGACACGTAACCGCAGGTCGATCAAAACAACAACTATGTGTGTGACTTATTCCGCTTATTAAACGAGCTACAGTTCGCACTTTTTCGACTTTTGGTACTTTTCGGGCACATTATTCGGGATAAAATCAATTTTCTTTAATCAAAATTCAAATCGGTAAATGATCCCACTTTTGTGTGAGAAGTCGCAGAAAATTCGGGCGCACTATATGTTGGTATCTGCTTTGTTCCTTAGAATTACTAGGATGTCAGAAGCGTCCCGGTGACACAGTAAAACATATTCCAACTCACACTGTGGTCTGTTCTCCAGCGTTGACGTGAGTACATCAGCAAGTATCGGTCCCCATCTCTACTCCGTCTATTTGTTTGCACAACTTTCTATCGAAGGAGAGCTGGACATCACGGACGCATAAATTCAACAAAGTCCTTAGTTCATTCGTAGTAAACCCCACATTCAAGACTTCCTCGACCGAGACATCTGTGAACAGGGATATGACATCATGCGAGGCGAGGAGGCAATTGCGGTAGTTCATGTCCGGCAAATAAGTAAATTCAAGTTGATCATTCTCCAAGTCAGCTTTGCTCATTGCCGAGTGAGCTAAGCTTCGTCGGTTGTCGCTGTCATAGGATATTGGTTCGGGTATCTTGACAAAAAAAAATTTATTCAAAAACTTTTGTTATTGCAAATGATATTCGATCCTCATGTGAATCTGTGCCCTCTTCGATTTCTTCCTCTCATTTTATCGGCTAGAATAATACGAAATGTAAAACCATCTATTCCTGCATCCATCCACATTTTTGGTTATTTTTTTGTGTAGCACCTTTGTTATATTTCCTATTTAACGACTCGTTCGTTCCTCTTCCACATACACGCAGATTGCCTCCGATTAGAGGCTCTGGATTGCCTTTTGCTTCCACTCATCTGTTGGTTCACATTACACGTACTCAGAAAAGCGACTATGCAATCAATGACACTTTCCGAATACGCACCATTGATGGTTCTTCTCGCCACACTGTTTTCTTTCTGGTTACGACGCGATCGAATTAAGCAATCAATACACATCAATACACATCTTGTCTTGAATACTGTAAACAGGTAAATAAAAGACGAAGTTCGATCGGTTGTGATCAGTCTCTTCAGTGGTGAGCCGTAAAACCCAACCCCCAGTTTATTTTTCACACTGACTAAGCAATTTTCTTCTAATTTCACCCTCGAAAACCGTTAACCTAGCATGTGATGGTTGCAGACTCAAATCAGGCCCCCGTACGTGCTCGCTTTTGTTTGTATCCCCCTTACGACCACAATAACTGTACAATCACACGTACAACACAACCGTTTCTAAGTTGTAAACGGCAATCTGTCTTTCAGACAGAGCTTTCCATGCGGTTATCGATTCAAGTATGGTGGTAACGGTTGCACGAACTGAACTTGGCTGTATTATCTGTGGCGTTTTTGATCCATCGGCCATGTAGTTAGTGAACCGCTAAAAGAAGGATAATTTTGGACTTTACAATGGACAAGTGGATCAGTATATGCGGGCGCACAGTTCATAGGGGCTGTGCATACAAATATTTCCCCATCAGTCACGTTGAATAAAGCAGTTGTGTACCTTTGCTGTACAGGTATCTACAACGTACAGTGAAAGTGGGTAGATTGCTTCAGTGTGTATTCGGTCCTTTAAGATATCTGAAGAAACTTATCACATCCAAACCACAAATGATTCAAATATGCCAGACCAGAATGGGTTTTGCACTTTTCTTGTTGCACTGTGATATTCGAACACCAGACGAGGCAGCTGTCAGTTCGAAGTGAGTGATTAGTTCACTCACGATTTCTCTGTAGATATATGATTTTGTGCATGATGAACATAAGCTTGCTTCACACTTTTGGGGTGCAAAATTTACCTTGATAGTTGGATAGGCTCTTGTTTGAACTGTTTGATAACATCTCAGTTTTACTGCTGACTGCAATATGTGCCGATCAGGACGTTTGCATATATTAGTTTAATGATTTCAGGACAATTTCCCCCCACAGGTTTGTCTCAAAATGATGCCTTTGTCAGGAGTTTTTCACAAAGATCTTCCGCCTTCGATCGTGATTCCCACTTCTTACCTTGCTTTCTGCTCTTTTTCACTCCATGCTTCTATTGTTTTTGCCCTTGACTTGACGTTGCTGGAAGATAGCAACCGAAATCAGAGCACAGAATTGCTGGGTTAATGGTTGTATGAACTGAACTGATAGCCTAACTGGGTTGCTCTTTCCGTCAGATTGCTGCATTTAATCGAAATTCAAGGCTAGTGTGCCAATGATTGACATAGTTAAATAAATCGAATCAGACTGTTGAATATAACCCTCAGTGGTGCCCAGCTAGGGTGTTTCTGATGGTAATGTTGTGTTCCTGTCTGTTTGTGACGGAATTCCGCAAATCCAGGCTGGGTTAAAGAAATGGTACAGTCAAGTGATACCAGATCGATTATACTACCGCCAGTCCCGAACGTAGGATATTAGACAGTCAGAGAAAATGAGCTTCTCAAAAATATGATGGTTTTAAGTGTGCTTTTGTTGTCGTTCATGACTGGCTAAACGTCCAAGGTGAAGGTCAAACGTTTTGGGAAACAAAATGGGGTTTAGGTGGATGATTGATAACGCCTCTGTAGGTTTCGTGGTAACGTAGGCTGGATTGACCTTGTGACCACTCTGAATCGGTAGATGAGGTTGGTCAACATATCGCATTCGTTCATCCATTGCATCGCGTACTCGGGAATTCGCTTTGTCACTCCGGAGATTAGGATTCTACCGGTCCCGATTTGAAAGAGCGAATCGTTTGTTATTTCCGGTACTAAAATAATTCCTGTTCGAGATCTTGGCATCAACGCTGTGGCTGTTGATATGTCTTCCTAGTGCTGCACGCAACTTTCACTGTGGTTTGTCCGAGTATGTAAGTTACGTTAACCCACTAATTCTGATAACATCTCTTGCTTCTTTTCTCCATCTTTTAGATATCCTGCCAGGTTGGGGTTAATCGCGCTTGCAATTTCCATTGGTTACTTTTTATGTGGTACGTACTTTACTACTGTGTTTCTCATTTTTCCTCATTTTGGGTGCCATTTGACTGCATTTTCGTCACCCACGGACATGATTGAATTCATAATTGTCAGTAATGGATAAACTATTGACACACATACGGATCACAAGGCAGTTCATTTTTTATGGCACGATTTTCGGTGATAAAATTGATCAACTTGTTAAGCGTTGATAGCTCAGTCCATTTCTTCCAACCAACAACCTTACACTTCTGTTCTGTTTTGGGTTTCTACCTTGCAGCATAATCTAGTCAAGGGCAAAACGAATAAAGGTATAAGGAACGAACAAATAAAATAAAATAATAAATATAAGTTATGAAAACGAAGAAAAAGCTTGAATGCAACTACACCACTGTCCGGAGCACATCGCCTTGTCACCTAATGTCCCCAGCCTCCCATTGGGTAGATCTCGTGAATCCCAACTCGGAAACGCCACAGGTCCTACTCGTTCAAGTCCGCCGGTTTAGGTTCGCATGCCTTCTTGCCATGTCTCGGACTAATCACCTCGACCCATTCTCCGACGTCTACCTGCCTTGGAGAGTTTTTTACACTGAGGAAGTCTACCAACGAGCATAAGCAGCTCATTTCCCAACCGTCTTAGCCAGTTTGGATTGAGCGCTTCCTCCATCGACTGACCTCCGGTTCCCAATACCTTAACCTCAGTCTTGCCATTACTGCGCGATAAATCAGTTCGTACACAGTTTAAATCGACTAAAATCAGTGCTTCTGTCTTGCAAGACACAACGCTTCATTGGGCCATATCGCCGACAGTTGTACTTCGCAAGTTGGTAATCTGTCTCACTACGTGTGTGATTTTTTCGTCAAGTAATCACGATTTGATCCTGAAATTTCTAGACGTTGCTGCGAACGTAAGTCAGGACATGGATCGGACCGCCCGCTGTTTGTTCATCATGGCATCTAGCAAGCGAGAGATTTATTTACTATACTTCACTCATAGCATTTTACTATTTCACTTTTCTATCTACTAGTCTCAGATCTTTCCTCTATACCACTCTAATCGTTGGCTGCAGTACGGCCACATCTGGTCTCATTTAAACAAAAAGAATGGACACAAAAGTCTAACTACCTGATCTACTGTATATTGATATGTTTGCGTTTGTTTTAGAAATCTGCTAAGCGTATTCATGTAAGGTGATCATCGCTTACTCGTTCGATCAGGTTGGCGGGAAACTGAGTAAGTCCACGGAATGGACATTTTATTTGATCTTGCTCCCGATGTAATGATACCCGGACTGACCATTTGGTATTGTGGGCTCTTGACTTATAACAGCAGTCGCTTTGCGGCGAATCGACATGAACAACTGCCTTCTCCGTTAATGAGTTCTACTCTCTCAGTGATATTCAGTCAGCCCGTTTCCACGGATTTGGTGGGTCAGTGCTGTAGTGTCTCCTCGTGTGATTGTCAGTCATTGGGAAAATACTTCGCGAACCAGTGAATTCTTTCCGATCTTTTACATCGATCTAGCTTCAGTACGTTACAACAAATCATACGTAGCTAGTTTCCAAGGTAAAGTAGGTTTTTAGTCTAGTTGTGTCGGCTCCACCAACCACGTGACAGTCTTACTGTTGAGGTTCGGGTTAATTTGAGCATATTGGGCTTTCAGGTGGGGTGGGGAGAGGGAGAGGGGGGGGGGGCATGGTATCGGCCGACCGGATGTTTGAAAACATTGCGTGACATCGATCGGCCCCCCGAACAGTGGCTTAGTTGCATTCGAGTTCTTTCTTCCTCTCCATAATTTCGACTCGTAACTTTCTCCTGTTTGTCTGTTCCTTATATTTCTGTTTGTTTCGCTCTCGCTTAGAATATGCTACAAAGTAATGCCCAAACGAGGACACAGAAATGCGAGACTAGTGGTTGAAATAACTGAACTGGACATGGATTTAAAGCACTCATCCTGCATATAAATGAAGTTAACCGTGCTTTCAGTACAGCAAAATGCGTCAAAATACACCTCGCCATGCTCTTGAATAGTACGCGTCGGCATGGTTTTGGTCACTGAATTGTTTATTCAACATAAACCGTGTAGTAGGTCCTATCACAGTTATTCTTTTCAAATCGGTTGAGCAATTTCGCATTGAATTCTTTTTGTCATTAGTTTTTTCATAGCTTAGTGCTGCCCGTGATTCATTTTTCGCCATTTATTACCCGAAAGGGGATTGATATTGGTTTTGCTTAATAATCGTTCTATTCCACAGACATAGTTTCAATGCCCTTGTACTGGAGGGGCTCGGATCTGTATATCTTTCTCCTACATCATTTCGCCGCTGCGTTGGCCTTCCAACAAGTGATTGTAAGTGTTCTTCAATTCTCGCACAAATATTCAGGCGATCAGTTGTTTTGGTGGAGAACAAAAACCGATCAATATTGTCGTTTTTATCGTTAGACGATCATGGTATCATGGCATGATGCGCTTAATATAACGACATGACGAACTTGACAGGGAAAAGCTATGGTTGATTACTACTCGTGGTCAAATCGTAGTTTCACTTTTTGTGATTGGTCCTTATATTTGATGTTTTGTGACGAAACCCATACTTTGTTTAACTATCTGTATCCCGTGAAACAGTGGGTGCTGATGAATATGCGAAATCGACAGCAGTCAATTGTCCGTCGCATTTGACATGCTGCTTCATCAGTTTCTAACAATGTGACCTATCTTTGTTCATCGCACACGTTCTCATCAATGCTACGTGAACGTCGTCCGCTACCCTTGCCTAGGCGTTATTTAGACGCAGTCGATTACAAGTGTCACGCTTTCGTCCGCAACTGTTTGGTGCGTTAATTTGGCCTAAAATTCCTTGCTATTCACCGCTATGCACGTCCATGACTGAATACAATACGCGTACTGACAAAACACGCTTGACACAATGGCATTTGAACTACTCTGTCCCTTACAAATCGCACTGCAAGTTCACGTATATGAATGATTTTTCGTCTAAGTATCTTCTTGCAATCAGCTTCGTGTTCCAACTGCTTATGACTTGCGGGTTTTTCGGTAAGTGCACCATGGTAGTGTTTTACAATATGCCAGCCTCAGAGAAAAAGTGAACAAGATTATTTCCGCGTCATCCTATTTCACTGAAATCGCCAACGGATCTCACATCACTCACAGGGAAATGAAATATGAGACATATATATATATATATATATATATATATATATATATATATATATATATATATATATATATAATTACACCGGCTTGAGAACAAGCATGGTGCAGCCGCACCAACAACAGAGAAAAATTACTAAGCCAAGGGCGAGGGATTAAGAGTCAGCATAAAGACTACAGCAAGTATGAGCAAATTATTTATTTTTTTTCATCGTACACGTTTTGTAGAATTTTTTGTCCTTTTTTCAATTGTTTGTGGGGACCGGGAAGTCAACACACAGGCCATACAGCATTCGCACCACTGGATTCGTTTCTGAGCCCTATGTCTCAGCGTCTCTAACTAACGGCAATCCTCGTCTCTTGGGCCCCAACCAGGAAGGCGGGAAGCACCGACCGAAACCACAGCCGAAGCTAACCTTTTCGTGCCCCTGTGCTAAGTGATAACCTGACCATCACGCCGCTTTTCCCAGCTTTGTCGGCCACGTGAAAAAAGAGCATGGAAAGGTAGACGATGGGTGGGCATACAATAAAACGTGCCCGAGCCATCGGAGGCGGTGTGGAGCGATTATCTCTGTCAGTGGGCGACTAACAGCACCCAACACGACGACGAACCTCGTCATTGCAAACCCGGTGTTCCCATCAGACACGCGCAATGGTCCGGAGACACCGCTAGTGGAATAGAAAAAGCCACCGAGCATCGTCAATGCGGAGGAGCCAGGTCTCGCAACCGTAAAAAAGGACACTACGAACTGTGGCACTGTATACCCTGTCCTTGAGTGAAGCCGGGTGTCATGGCGGCACCACAGATGACGCAGGTTTGCGAAAGCTGATCTGGCTCTGGCGATTCGTGATGTGATCTCCTCTCCAACACCACTAGCAGCTGTGCTCAAGCTCCCTAAGTACTTAAAGCTATTGACTTCCTCTAACCGATCACCACTAAGGGTGAGTACAGGCATAGGTTTCCGCCAGTCTTGAACAAGTACTTCGCTCCTTGAAGACAGAGAGTACATACCATATCGGGATTTCTCAATCGCCAAGCGATTCAGTGCGTGTTGAATTGCCTGTGCGCTGTCACTCAGCAAGGCGATATCATCGGCGTACTCCAAGTCAAAGACTCTGTTCCCTGGGAGTAGTTCAACTCTACTGTTTGGAAGACCAGACAAGGTGTTCTGTTGGACAACCTCTATAGCAAAGTTGGGAAGAAACGAGGGTATTGGGCAGCCTTGTCGTACTCCACTGGAGACGCCAAAGGGTGGTGAGAACTGGCCGTAAGCCGTAACCCGACCTCTTTGAGGACCGACACATACTTCTCAGGTACACCGTTCCTTAACAAATAATGCCACAATGCGAACCTTAACGGCAATGTGAAAGGCCGCGCGAATGCCTAGAAACACAACGATGGTTGGTCTTTGGAACGCTGTTCTTACAGATGTCGGAGGATGAAGATTTGATCGATGCATCCACAACTGGTATGAAACGTATCCTGTTCCTCTCTGGTTTGCTCATCACGGGTGTTGTGTGACCTGCAAAGAATGACAGACGCTAGCAGCTTAGACGCTATCGGGATTAGGTTTATACCTCCATGGTGGGCGCAGTCACCGCGCAAGCCTTTTTTAACGATCGAGACAACGATCGATTCTCCCCACAAGGAAGGAACTTTCTCGGAGTGCCAGACCTTGGAGAACAAAGCTTGAAGTTCCGTAGCAGGCTTCATCTCGCCATCTTTAAACAGGGATGACGAAAGGCCATCGGAGCCCGGCGCTTTGTGAAGTCCTAGGGCTTGGATTTCCTTGCGGATCTCCGTCCCAGAAGACGGATCTGTAGAAACAGACTATGGGACGCTCGCCGGAACAGCTATGGGAGAGGCTGACGCTGGAGGCCAGCTAAACTGTGCTTTAAAGTGCTCCACCCAGCGTAAAAAGGTCGCTGCAGACTGTGAATAGGCGAACCGTCAGCTTCGCAGATCGTTTTGCTCACACCTAATAGCTTCCTACCAGTGACTCGGATAAGATGAAGCAGTTTGCAGGAATTTTCCCACAGCGGCAGCATGTTCCATCTATGATGCTTTTTGAATCCACCAGATTCAGCGATCCCCACGAAGACTTGCTTTGAGTTCACTTCTCGTTGTAAGCCGTGCTTCAATATGCTCACTACAAGCCGGGATGTACTGGCGTGCATCAAGAGGCCGTAGAGACTCGGCAGAAATCCAGGGTGTAACGACACTCGACGAGTCAGACCACAACTCACCTCGCCAGCAGAATACAAATCATTCTCAATAAGCGACCAGTGCTGGTTGATGTTATCTGGTGGCGTTGATCCTAGCTTTCCACCTAGAACGTTTCGCAAAGTTCAAAGGCAATACGGGTCAGATATCATATCACAGTCTAACCGCTGCTGCATCGTACGTTAGGTACGTCCACCGAAGCACATGGACAGCCTAATGCATACTAGTGCGTGATGGGAGTCAAGGATAGTGTTTCATTACGACCGGCAGTCCCATATGCAACCTCGCCGTTTATAGCTAATTGCAACGCGGTCTATCTGGGTCCATTGCTGACTCGAAGAGGGCGGATGCCACGTGGCATACCAGCGATTGGAACGTCGGAAGTTTGTATTAGCGACAAACAGGCATTGATCAGAACACAGAGCCACTAACCGTTCCCCATTTTCTGAACGACAGGGATCAAGGCCAAAAGGGCCTCCCAAATGCACCTCGTTTGACGTGACTGTGATTGTAATCTACGCCCTAACGCTACATGCGGAGCCAACCACCATAGATGTCTTCTACAGCGAACTTCAGAATTCAGTCAACTGGGTTCCGAGGCGAGATATTCTGCTAATTGCAGGGGATTGGAACGGCCGCACGGGACCAGCGGACGAGTATACTCAACATGTGCTGGGGAAGTTTGCCCTCGTGCGATGCGAAAATGGTGACCACCTGGTCATGTTTGCAGACCTCAGTCAACTGGTCGTCACCAATACACGCTTCCAGCATCCAAGAAGACACCTGCTGATTTAGTATTCCAACGACGACAGGACAGCGCACCAAATCGACTATGTCTTGGTTGGCTCTCGTTGGGCATCATCTGTCGAGAACTGTCGGACATACCGGGGCGGCGTAACAGGAAACGCCAACGGCACGGATCACACTGGTACGTGCTCGTCTTAAGCCTCACCTTTCAGTACGACGAAAATTTCGACCTCACTGCAGAATAGATACTTCCATGCTAGTAATCCCGGACAACATTTAAGCCCTGTCAAATGCGATCTCGTCCAGACCAGCTATGACCGACGAGGACGGTAGCGTAGATTGGCAATGGACAGGTCTAAAATTATCCATCGCTGGTGCCTCCCTTGAACAGATCGGCAAGGCAAAGTGACATAGGAAAGGTTGGATTTCTTCAGAAACCTTTAACCGTTATGCTTAGACTAGGGACGTGAGACTCCACAATTCGCCCGATTACCGTAACCTTCGCTGCGAAGCTACACGCCCAGCGAGGAGCGACCGTAAACAATATTGGTCTGAAATTGCAGGCCGGATGGAGGCAGCAGCCGCTGTAGGGGACTTTGGGAGGCTTTTCCGACTCATACGCTTCTCTTTGAGGAAGGCGTGGCATTCTTCTTCCAAGATACGCGGCGATAGAGGCCACCTCATATCGGGTTGCGACCAGAAGCTTCAAAGATGGGTCGAACACTTCAGTC
This sequence comes from Fasciola hepatica, assembly GCA_948099385.1. Taxonomy (NCBI): domain Eukaryota; kingdom Metazoa; phylum Platyhelminthes; class Trematoda; order Plagiorchiida; family Fasciolidae; genus Fasciola; species Fasciola hepatica. The sequence goes on along the minus strand of CANUEZ040000029.1, from coordinate 1,209,770 downwards.
AGCTGCTCAGTCCTCCTCCCATCCAGTCCATCTTTATAACGACAGCAGGTGACATAGATTAATGTGATCGACCTCGAGCCTCTCGACGAATCGGAAATCGTCTACGCAGCTCAAACCATATAAAGCAAGAAGTCACCGGGGAAGGATGGCATACCACCTGAGATCTTCAAATCCTGTTTACCAATTCTGTTGAACCCACTAAGCACGCTGTACCGTCGTATCTGGGTCGCCGAAAATTTTCCTAAAGACTGGTCAACCTCTATCCTACTCCCTATACCAAAAAAGGGAGACAAGACTGTCTGCGCGAACTACGGGGGTATCAGCCTCATTGATGTAGCGGCTAAATGGTTTGTGACCATTCTGCTTAGCCGCTTTGTTGCTGTTCGGGATGCGCGAGAACGCTTCAACCAGTGTGGTTTTCGTCGAGGAAGAGGTTGTGTTGACCAGATCTTCACGCTACGCTATAAATTTTAACAACCCATCACAGCGTGCTTCATTGACTTTCGGGCAGCATTCGACTCCATTGACTGACAGTCACTCTGGAGCGTACTGCGAAGCGACTGAATGCCCGAAAAGTACATTAGATTGATAAAATCATACAACGCATCCGCGCCTACGGCGAAGAGTTTCAAGGGTTCCCAATCGACGCCGGCGTCCGCCAAGGATGCCCTCTATCGCCAGTCCTATTTAACTACGCTGTTGATTGGGTAATGCGTCGCGCCCTCAACATCTTTCGAGGAATACAACTTGGCCACGCCTCTTGGGTTACAGACCTCGAATTCGCCGATGACATTGTCATTCTAGGAGAGGATCCTGGAACTCTACGGGCGGTTCTTGACCGTATTGTATATGAAGCTAAGGCTTTTGGTCTGCAGATAAACACCACAGAAACGAAATTCTTCGCGACTTCGCAAAGCTCAACACACTCTATGTGTTAATGGCGAAAATCTGGAACAAGCGCACCACTTCAAGTACCTCGGTTCTACCATCCAGCCAAACGGCCAGGTCAGGGATGAGGTTAAGCTTCGTGTAGACTGCGCAAGGAGAGTGTCCGTACTACTCCGCAAATCATTGTGGTCTCGCAGCGAAATGTGCATCCACATGAAGCTGCTCATATACCGCGGTGCCGTCCGCCCAGTTCTTACTTACGCCCAGGAAACTTTGCCGTTCAGGGTAGACGACACGAAAAGACTGGAAAGTTTCGACCCCTGATGCCTCCGCTACATGGCAAAAATCAAGTGGTATGATCGCTTAACAAACTTCACTGTGCGTGAACACTATGCGAACACAAAACGACTTTCTTTTTTCCTCCGACGGCGTCGCCTTCATTGGTTTGGTCATGTTCTACGACGACCCGAAACGAAATTTACGAAGAAGAACCCACTACCATCACCCTGCTCAGATTGGAAATGTCACTTTGGTGGCCAACTGAAGACATGGGTTAGCACTATTAAGCCAGAAATGGATCGCTTAGACCTCCAGTCGGTCTTCGGAGTACGCGACTGGCGCATCAACTGGGTTCTTCGGTGTGCAGACCGTGCCGCAGACCGGAACGCGTGGAAAGCTTCCATCAGAAGCGTCCAAGAAGCTGACTTATCATCTCGCAGGAGATAGTCGCATAAAAGTAGAAGTAAAATAAATAAGAAGACAGCCGACGGACTCTGTAGAAATAGAGAACCTATTCATGACAAACAGCTAAGGCTCAACCGTTGAACCGAATACTTTGAGGAGCAGTTTAGTTGACCGCTCGCTAATGTAGTTACTTCGACTTCAAGAACTGCGATTCCTTGGGCAATATCACTTGAACTCCTATCGGAAGTCAAAGTAGGATCAATCATTCCATTAATAAAGCTAGGGAAAGCTGCCGGTGCCGACGAACTTCTTCCGGTACTTTCCAAAGATGCGTTGATAAACTCACCACCATGATACATGACATTTGGAACGAGGAGCGTATTTGGTTATTATGGGGCGAGTCACTGATGGTACCCATCTTCAAGAAGAAAATACGCAGTAATTGTAGTAATCATTGTGAGACCAGTTTAATTCCGATAATCACCAAGGTATTAGCCTCAATTTTGGTGCGCCGTCCGGCAAGAGGAACGCCCGCGAACAATAAGCTGGATTCGGCCCAGGTCGAGGATGCATCGACAGGATTTTTACTCTTTATCAATTAATTGAGACGTGTCAAACACACACACACACACACCGTCGACCAACAATAATGGTTTTCCTCCACTTGAAAGGCGTCTTAGTTTCAGTTAACCGAACGGCACGTTAAACAGCAGAGTCCCACTGACCACTACCTTTCCCCCTATGTTGTACGCAGCAATAAAGAAAATGAATGCACGAAGTGAACATGGAGTGAACCTACAGGAGTGGGAACAAGAAAGAATGCCGTAGTAGCACCTTCGTTTTACGTGAGTTCTGGCGTCGTTCACCGTTTTCTCAAACGGACAAAGAAACGCAAATTTTCTTGCGAGAATTCAGAAAAAGTCAAAATCTAACTACTGCGAACGTTTTCAGTAGCAATATTAAAAATTCGAAGCTGCAGGGGCGTACCCACACCCGAAGAACACCCTGTGTTGTGCTATCTGCCTCAGTCTCATGTCCGTCGTTTTCGGTTTCCTCCTCTTCACTTTCAATTTCGCCTCCATCGTTTGTCTAGTCTTCATCATCGCCTTCCTCTGATTTTTGTAGGTAAACCCTATTCCTTCTTATCCGAAGGCCTCCAGAGCGTATTAGGTATGATTACTCTGCTACGCGCGATAGTACTTCATCCAGACTGTGTTACGTTCTTTGAGTGGATTCAGTGGTTTTCGGCCCCAACCGTAAGATCGTTTTTGCACCGCCACACGCTATTCTAGTCTCAGTTTGGTTATTGAAGGCATTACGAAATCTGGGTCTAGTAACCCAAGAATCGGCTAGGGTCGTGCGCGTCCGTCTTCCAAGGAGGCGTTTTTTCGATCTTGTTCGCACAGTTTCAGAAGGCATATTTCCAAGCGCGAAGAGAACGGTAAACGGATCGTTGCCTTTGGCTTTGCACTTCTTGAGTATCATTTAGCCTGTTTTACAGCGCTCTCTGCTTTAACATTATAATGACTGTGGTAAGCACTAGTGATATGATCGCCGAAATACCACATCCCCGAGGATTGCTTGAATTCCATGCTACAAAACTGAGGACCACCGTCGGAAATCGTGCGAATCGGAAATCCATATCTTTTAAAGTTGGTCCGCAGTTTATTGGCAATTTCTGTAGTTGTTTCTCTTATTAGAAGTTCGACTTCATTGAAATCGCTGTAGTAATCAACGGTCACTAGGTAATTGTCCACGATTGGCCAAGGTTGGTCAGGTATTAGACTCATCTCCATCGGCTTTGTCATTTTTCGTTAATCAAATTGTCTACATAGGTCTTAATTTGTCGCCATTTGTGTGACCTATTTTGCCGTATCCGACCAGTAGTTTCTTTGATCCGGTTGGTACATCCATTGATACCTGTGTGTGAACGGTGTAACAGAACCTGAGCGTCGTTCATAAAGGCTTGCAGCACCACCAAACGCTCACCTCGAAAATTCAGTTCATCCTCTGTTGTTGGCTCATCAGGAAATTTGAAATGAGGCAGTATTACTGCTAATTGAGTTCTTTTGTCTTCCGGCCAAACTTGGTTGATAACTTCTTTCAGAAGTTGTAGATAAGGATCTGCCATCGTGGCGTTCCGGATTTGGGATAATTCAGATTCCGTTACCGCCAATGAACTATTCACGATTTCATTTCTTCGTTCGTCTTCCGTATTCGGTAGTGTGGCTGATGAGTGTGTCGGCTACGAATAGTTGTTTGTCTTGTTGATAATGTAATTCGTAGTTGTAATTTTGTGGACGTATTCGCATCGATTGCAGTCTTCTTAGTGCTCAATGTAACGGCTTCTCCACGATCGTATTGAATGGCTTGCGGCCTGAGTATATGTGCGTAAGTCGGCCGAAGGTGTAATCATTGAACTTCTCCAGAGCGTACACAATTGCCAGTAGTTACTTCTCGATTTGTGCATACATCTATTCACAAATGGTCACCGTCCTACTGCAATAATCAGGCGGGCGTCCATTTAGCAAAAGAACAGCCCCTAAATCATGTTGACTACTATCACACTGTATGCATGGAGGTAAGATGTAACCATAATATGCGAGGACTGGGGCTTTACGATAACCTGCTTTATGCTGTCAAAGGCGGATTTCTGTTCCTCTGCCCATATCCACGTTACTCCTCTGTGTGTAAATCGGCGAATCAGTCTCACCAACTCCACGAACTCTGGTAAGAATCTGCTGGGATAGTTGATCATTCCGTTAGGACGTGAGACACCTCTCGTATCGGTTTGCGCATATGTACAATCACGCTTACCTTTTCTGGATCCGGTTTGATACCTTCGTCTGTGAGGATATAGCCGTGGAACTTGGTTATCGTTTGACCAAATGCCAACTTGTCTCGTTTCAGCTTAATTCCACATCTGACACAGTGTTCTAGAAAATAGTCGAACCTTCTCTTCTGTTCCTCGATAGAATGTCGTCTGCTAAAAAGATCACTCCAGGTAAGTCATCCACTACTTCGAGAATCCTCTTCTGGAATATTTTGCTCGATAAATTCAATCCGAATGGTAGTCGCATCCAACGGCAACGGCCATACGATGTGCCAAGCGTTGCCAAATAATTCAAGGCTTCATCCAACTCTGAATACCAAAATGCTGAAGCCAGATCTAGTTGCGTAATGCACCACCCGTTCGATAACTTAGGTATCGTCAAAAACAGGTAACGAGAAGTGCTCTCGCCTGAATGTTTTGTTTAATGATTTAGGATCAATGCAAATGCAAAGTTTCCCGGATGCTTTTGTCACAGTCACTATTTGACTCGTCCAGTCTGTTGGTACCTCTGCTTCAACCGAGACGTCTTTCGAGATAGGGATGTCCAACTCGCCTTCTGCGTAACTAACTAACTGCGTATGAAACACTCCTCGTCGGTAGTGCTACAGGTTCCGCGGATTCATTCACGTGTAATTTCACCATTTCCGGATGCCTTCCCAATTTCTCATTAAAAACAGAGGCATATTATTTCAGGTAATATTCTGCATTATCCTATATATGATGGATGAGTGAATGCATTGCTTTCCTGGAAAAACATTTAGACGCGAAATGATTGCGCTTCTTGCAGTTATCAGAAGTTTCCCCCAGGCCGGACATTTGTCTCTCCCCGCGGAGTGTAGTCTGCCACAAAACTAACACTCTGTCCTTGGCTCTCGGCGTTCCTCTGGTGCTATTTTGTACAGACAATGAGTTTCTGACGCATTCAGCGTCTCCATGCGTTTTTCACCTGCTTCCTGACCTCGGCACATATTGACACACTGCTGGAGTGTTAATTGCAGAATCTTCAACAATCTTTTAATCACAGTGGGGTTGAGTAAACCCATCACGAAGTTATCTTCTAGGCAGATTCAAAAACTACACGATTGTACCAGTGATCTTAATGACAGCACAAAAGAGTCAAATGACTCATCAGGCTTATGTCCGCCGGTTAAAAACAAATCGTTCGTATGTTTCGTTGCACTCACTCATACTGTATCGTTCGGGTTTAAATGTAACCGTCGTCCAGTCGCCGCTGTCCTCGTTGGAATCTTACAAAAGCCACTTTTGATACGGAGTGCCTCCGGTCCAGCGGTGTGACGAAATAATGCAAGCTGAATTGCCTTTGATTCGTACTCCGTCTTCGATAGCGTCCGAAAATCCTCATACTGCGTTCACCACAGTCTCCAGTTGTCAGCTAATCGACCCTTATTTTCCATCGAATGCACCGGTAAGTGGATCTGCAGGCGATTATGCGTTCTTGTCTCCGACATTGTAATTTTTACATCAGTTTCCGATGCTACCATGTCAAAAGTCACTTCTTCAGGAAAAGCACTCGGTTTATTGTTACAGCGTGCAACAAGGAAATCTCAATCGTTGCTAATTCCTCAGAGGTTTATAAAGCCTCTTGTACCAATCAGATTAGTCGATCTAGATTGTATGAAATAAAAGTCTCTTGCTAGCCATTCAGGAAATGCAATTGATGTGAATAAACAAAATTAAATCCAGCACATCACCCTTCCTGTTAGATTTTGCGACCGACGACATCCTAAGAGAAACAAGGAAATCAAAAGAACGAAAGCGTTGAGCTCCTACCGGGTAACAGACTTTTGGACTTCGACTATGCAGATGACATCTCATTAGTTTGCGACTATGGTACTGTGGCACACTGCACTCTAGAAAACCTTGCGTCATGTGTCTTGCGGAATGTGCTTTTCACCCTCCAAGCGTAAAATGCTTCTACGAGACTGGCAGAAGTCCATCCCCACACCCACTCTCGGTACTGATATGTTGGAAATTGTCGAAAAGTTTGTTTACTTGAGAAGCTGTATACTCGGTGACGGACGGATTGGAGACGATGTGGGCAACTGAATAGCGGGGACTCAGGCCGCGTTTTTCCATTTGCGTCGCCCGTGGAGACGGCGTAACATCTCTCTCGAATTAAAGGATAGAGTGTACAACGCTGCTGTACGTAGGGTACTCCTAAACGCTCGTGAGACGTGGCCTGTTCGAGTGGCCGATATCGACCGGTTGTCCGTGTTCGATCACTGATGCCTGAGGAGTATCCCGCGAGTTTTATAGTATCCGCGAATAAGCAGTTCCACCTTTCGAACGCACATCGACGGAACCGGGTGTGCTGCGTACCCAATAAGTGCTACAATATCACTCCACCGGCCTCGTTGGATAGGACACGTGCTACATATGCTACCCCATCGACCTCCCCGTCATGCTCTATTCACTGAGCCTAAGACTGGTTGGAAACGACTACGTGGAGGCCAAGCCATGATATGGCACCGGTTTATCAAAGCGTTAATTTCAAGACTTGCTTCTGTCGGTTCTTTACTCTTGCATGGCTGGGGACCTCGAGAACGACTACACAGCCGGATAAAAACATTGTCGGAAATGGTTCAGTGATGGTTATGTTGTGACAACTTGTGTTTGAACTCCCGAGAAGTTTCTCTTTCGATTCTCCGTGTTTATTTTTCTGTTTCATGTTTTTGCAGAGCACCACGCCTCTGTACTTTCTACTGGGTTATCAACGAATATCATCATCATCATCATCGTACAGCGTTAAACAGCAGGGCAAGCCACACTGACCACTGCCTTTCTCACCATGTTGCACGTTGAATTAGAAAGTATGAATATACAAGATGGACAAGGAGTGGACCTACATGGGTGGGAAAAGGAAAGAATGCCCTAGTAGCCAACACACGGAATACAGTCTAACTGTACAAACGCACATCGATCAAACATTCTGATTCGACAGAAAGTGACAACACGATCGCCACTGTTCGCGGTTCGCTGCCATATCCTTCAGTGTCTCCAGCCAACTGGTAGACGGATCTTTTAGACCCCAACCACGGAGACATGAGGCACCTACTTTTCCTAAGTTTGCTGTACATTTTCTCATTCCTCGTTGCCACGTCATCTGTTGACCTCCACGTGGTCTCTTCCACTCCCTAGGAGGGGCGGTGAATAGGACACGGTACGGTAGACGTGTGTTTGCCATACGTAACACGTGTCGCAACCAACGAAGTCTACTAAGCTGGATACGCTGTGACAGAACGTTCCCTGAATTAGTACCCAATACTCGCTTTCTGACCTCATCGTTGCTTACTCGGCTATTCCACCCAATACTAGCGATACAACGTAAACAGCGATGGTCGGAAACCTCAAGACGACGAATATCTTCAGCAAGCAGACTCCAAGTTTCGCAACCATAAAACAAAACTGAGCGCACTGCAGCACAGTATACACGACCTTTCAACTTCAGTGAAATATCAGGTCGACGCCACAAGTGCTTCAGTCCAGCGTACGCGGCTCGAGCCTTGGATATCCGCGTGCTCACCTCTACTACTGTGCTCCCATCCGTCGTCACGCAGCTACCGAGGTAGGTGAAGTGGTCGACAACTGACAGCACCTCCCCATCGAGCATCAAGCTCGGAATTGTTGACGTCCAGTCTTGTAACATCACCTTGCATTTTGAAGGTGCAAAGCGCATGCCGAATGGAGCTACAGCTCTTGCGAGACTATCTAGTGCACGTTGAACATGTTCCGTAGATTCGAACAAGCAGACAACGTCGTCCGCGTAATCTAGGTCACATAGCTTTTCACTATTTCCTAGTTCGACGCTTACATCCTGAAGTTATATATATAAAGGTATATAACCATCACCTCAGAGCTACGAAGTGAATACTTCGACACCGCCGACCACAATACTTATTAACAGCAACCAGCTGTTACCCGGCTCATGATCACGCCAGATTGGTTGGGGCCTTATGTGGACTACCAGAGTCATGATTGCCAGCTCACCCTAAAGGTGTACTGGACCCCCGAGGCCATGGGTCATGCCACTTCTATTGTACTTATGTGCAAGCATGGAATGAAAAAGTGGTGATTCGCCATGCAGTTTCGATCTCTGTGCATAGATCCGGGTAAAACTGCTGATTCTCTAGTCGTGTTGTGACTAGAATGTATTCAGTTGATCGCTGTATTTGTAAAACCTTACACAAAAGTGTTAGTCTAGTTTTTTAATTACGTGCTTGCGCATGAGTGCAGTGGAAGGGATACACTCCATAGCCACAAAGACCCACTGCACTTTGAGGGATAACCGGCAATCTGACCCTGAAACTCGGAGTGCCATAAAACCACATTGGGTCGCAATTGGTTAGGTGTCGTTACGAGCTGGACGACAATGGACTACTGTCTATCACCAAACTGATTGGTGGTTGTGGGATTCAAACTACTGCCACTCGACCACCACCGCCCAAGGAAGCGTTCCCACTTATTGGGGAGTGCAGCGCGCAGTGTTCTTTGAGGCAGGTAATTGTTGGAAGATGGGTAATGATGACCAGTCCGTGACGTGAAAAAAGGCATGAAAAGGCTAGCCAATGAACCTGGTATTGTAGGGCGTATTAAGCTTCTTGGTTCGGGTCCAAGACTCCCCCCTCCACTCAATGGTTAGATGTATTGGAGGATATGGCTCGGTGTCGCCACTAATGTAGTTCTCGTATTCAGAAATTTTCTTTATCGGATTGATTGCATCACTTTTAATTCTCGTCTTACTGTTTTACTACTCTCTTCCGTCGAGGGTAGCAACCACAACCGCTGCACCCAGTGTATGATTGGTTGTTTGTACTGAGCTGAAGCGTTGACTGGATCTGTAATTAAGAGGGTTTTGAATAACATTAGCCGATTTGGGTACATTTGGTCATTTAGTATTTGGCGGAACAACGTTTTTCGCAAGAGCAAAATATTTACATATTCTGCAGCAAGTGCATCACCATAATTTTACGTTGCTTGTAAAGCAATCTGGTCTGTGAGCATGTTGTTGTATAACTTCTTGCTTCTTACACCCTAGCAATATCGAATATGCACGTTTTTCGGAGTGTATCGTCTGACGACCGAGCTTTCTACGCCGTTTATCAATCAGAGGCGAGTTTCCCTTTCATTGACTTTTGGTGTTGATAATAGGGATAGCATTGTATTCCGCCATGGTGCCCGTATATCCTTGTTTGTGTTTTGATGCATACCATTTTTTGATGGTGTGATTGAGTGTTCGCGTGGTCACCGATAGTCCCATCGGTATTCGGAAGCGGGCCTCTTGACCTTCTTTCACGTCGCACGCGGACGAAGTTCAGCTTGAACAACCACTGACCATGCTCTAGGTGCGGCAGTTCTGGTTACTACTTCTCAGCAGGAGCCAAACTCAGAAATTAAGCCAATGAAGAGTAGGAAAAATTTAGAGGAAAATTACAAACAACGGTGTTAGTTCCGCGCACAGAATTTAGGTTACCGCCTTTCCGTCGTTAACCGAACGATTGGATTACGCGTAAAGTCTCGGACCAAAACTCAGTGTAAATCGACTGTTTTGGCATATGCTTCCATTAAATGATTATCATTATGGTCGTTTGACATTTGCGGTCCGGGTTCGATTCCCGCCATCGCCAGTCACTTCCCCACTTGGCAGCCTTTCACTGGCCGCGGCTCTTTTCCAGAAATATCGTACTTCGTCGAATAGCAGAAAAAGGAAGTAAAAATATCTATATTAAAAAATAATCAATCATTAACGTGATAAATGCCAGAAACCCCTAGTCATGAGATATTTTGGTTATGATGTTCGTCCAAGGCTCTTACCAAATGAAAATGTGTCTTGCGATGAAAGCATAAGAGCGCGCGGTTTTGCTCAAAGGGTTTTTTCCAAAAATGGCAAGGGATACCGTCAATTATGAGGCGTAAAACGAAGACAGCTTGCGACTGTGTCGAGGAATGTACAAGACAGCGCATGACTGTCCAAAATTCGAATTTATCTGATTACACGCAGTCAAACGAAATCTATACTGAGGGTTAACACGTGGTGTGCATGAAGATGGCAGGTGTAACGGCAACACGTCGCTCAAGAAGAAAAACAATTAGATGGGGGAAATCAAGTGCACACAAATGAACCGGGCGGAGAGCAGAGGGTCCGTGAACGGTATAACAAGTTGTATGCATGTATATATGTATATATGCATGCATGCATGTACGTGTGTGTGTGTGTGTCAGCGAGTGTTCGGTAAGCTAGCTAAGTGAAAACGGCCTTCCGGGTCGGACCAGAGGTACGGTGTCGCAAAGATCAACTAAACAACGATGAAGAGATTTGCCTGTCCATACGCACAACAGGTAGAGCAGAAGAAATCGGGGAGAGCCACAATTATTCTGGATAGGTGCCCAAACAGAATCACTCAGTAGTATCAACTAAAAGAAGTAAGCTCGTGAACAACGGAACACCATTGGTTGCAACACCTAGCCAGTGTATCCAGTGTATCTCACAATTGAGTGTGTGAATTTCTTGAATCACAACTATGAGATGTAACATACCCTACATAGCCAAGTCCACTGATCAGTTTTTTCATGCATTTATGCTGTCCTAGACCAGCCACATTTACTCATTTTCCAACCGGTAAGTTCCAACAAACAAGGCACGCCAAAAAAATCAATTGGGGGACACGCGCTACCTATGTTCGCACTACCTATACCTGAACGTGAGTGTTCTGAGCATGCGCCAAAGCAGTACGAGGAATGGCCATTCTTTATCCATGTATCTACCTGTCAGTGAGGTTTTTTCTGGACGGTCAATCACTGTCGCATTTGATTCATTGGTGATCTGCGAATTTTTATCCCCAAGGTTTTTACTGATTATAGGAAAAAGTAAAAAGTGAATGCAATTAAAATCTCCTGGAAATAACTAAGTGGTTATTTTTCTTGATACGGAATCTATTCACTTGGGAATGTCACAGGAGGCTATAATATAACGGGACATTTATAGGCACTTTTCTGGAGGGTAGAAAAATGAATGTCATCTTTCAAACTCGACGTTGTTTGATTCTCGGCTACCTTAATTGGGATATTGAAGGTTGGGCCATTCTGTCCCAAATCTGTCTCATTGCATACTGTAATTGGTCGATTATTGGTTTGTCACTGGCTTTAACGGGTCTTTTAAGTTGCTTTTCCCGTTCATAAATATCGTAAGGTCATACTCACTAAATTCACGCAGTTTCTTGTTTGGAGAGAAAAATCTGTGTGAGTCGAACGGAAAGTGATTTTGGCAACCCATTTGGAAATAATTGAGTGTCTTGAAATAGTGGCCTATGTAATCCTCTGACTAGTGTTCTTCTGTTCCCTCATCCTTTTAACTGCCACTTATATCACCCTACATTGACTATCTCTCGTTATCTCAGATGGTTTTATCGAACAATTGGTTACACACCGGATAGACGACGTGTATGCTCAGTCACTCTGATGTTCGCGATACTTTTCGCCATTACGCGAAATTTTATGATAATACCGTTCTGGGGAATCAGTTATCGTGCACTCAGTTCGCCTGGTTTCTTGACTGCCAGACAAGCAATCCCGTGGTTGATCATGGCCTTCACCGTCCCACCTCTCATTCTGGATTTCCTCAACATTTACTGGGCTTCCAAAGCCTATAGGATTGGTTGGCGTGCTGCCAAGTGTTTGTGGAGTGCAGATTGGCGTAGTGATATTCGTCTTGCTCATGCGCGTCTGCGCAAACGCTTGCGGCGTCTTCGTCATCGAAAGTCATCGGACAGCACCAGCATTCATTCATCCTTACTGGGGACCTCGGGAGCGATGGACATGGCGGAAACCTCGATGATTACTTCATCCTCGATGAACAACGTTCAACTCGAACCAGATGCTTTGGATTTGTTCATCCTTGAGTCATCGTCATCTTCAAGTGAAACGGAATATGAACCCGCCGATTCAGAACATGAGCACGATCCGGCAAAATTAGTTGTTACCAATATGTCGATGACTGAAACTGCCACCATCGGGGCAGAATCCAGTGAAGGGGATCAACATCTCACTCAACGTACTTCTGCTCCATGACTTGAAGAATAACATCAATAAACAAACCTGATCGCAAAGGGCTTTAGCCCGATTTTATGCAGCAGATATACTCAACGATTATGCTGATATTTATGTTGACGTTGATGAATGACTTTCCTAATTACTTTCTTATACCCCACTGCCGTGTGTGCCTGTTTCCGTGTATCCCATCTGTTCCCCGCACTCGGTTCCCAGGTTAATTCCGATGTAGCTTGTTGTGACTAATGCTCTTTCACATTCTCGGTCCATTGGATCACAAAAACGGCTCACTAACGTCAGCCAGTTGGTATGCTGCAGTTCCGTGTTACATTTCAACTACAGAATTGCCATCCCATAGTGTTCTCAGTCTTTTATGGAATGTCTTTGTAGATTTTAAGACCGCCTAATGTATAAAAAATTATAGTTTTAGAAAAAAACTCATTTTCAATGTCCAAACTCTAGGATCCCTACTAACTGAACCTCATTCGTGCCAATTATTCTGTAAAAATAGTGTCTGAAACGAAAAATAATTATTATTGGGTCTCCGGGCCTCGATAAAGGTTGGTAACGTAATGAAATGCAAACTCTGAATCCGCGGTTGTTCGTTGGACAGAACGTTACAAAGTTTACGTAAACCAAATCACGTGTCCGTAACTACTTTGAGGGCGGATTTCGATTAATCTGGAATACGGTCGTAAATACAAAGATGGGCGGTATGTAAGGGTAAGCCATTGTTTAGGCTGCAACTAACCTCGTACTGGCTTCGGATTTTCGGTTTACCAATCCCAGTGAACGTCAGTAGAGGGAGGTAAGTGTACGAAAAAGGTTAAAGAGTGGAATAAATGAAGGTATCAGGTGAGCAAAGACAGTTAATACAAGTTGTTTATTCCATTTTTTATTATATGCTTGTGCATGAGTGCAGTGGAAGGGGTATATACCCCATAGCCACGAAGACCCACTGCACTAATAGAGATAACCGGCACCAGACCCTGAGACTTGGAGTGGACAATCACATAAGGTCCCAGTAGGTCAGGCGTCGTAACGATCAGGACGACAGTGAAATGCTGTCTACCACCAGAGTAACCGGTGGTGGCGGGAATTTGACCCTCGTACCTCTGAAGTGGTAAGCAAACGCTTTAACCCACCCGACCACCACCGGTCGACACATTGGTGCGGCTGAAGGCATGCATTCCATGACCACAAGAGCCCACCGCATTTTCAGGGGCAGCCATGACAGTGAGAACCGCCTAAGAACTCAACAGGTCAGGTATGACAGCCAATCAGTTGACAGCTTTGTCATTTTTTACCAAGCAGATCCGCGATAGTGGTTTTTGCACTTCATGCTTATGCTACTGAACCACTACCAGTCAAGAAAACATTCTTACGTTTACTCCACTGGTCACAATATTTCTTCTGATCACATCTCTGGCCTATGAGTATATGGTTTTCTTTAAGTTATCCGGAAATCCTAACATGTCCTGTAGTTTCAGGTCTAGCACTTTTGTTATTGCGTAGGGGTGGCATGGCCAGTACTGTTCTGACGTCATAGAGCGCACAGAATTATGTTCATTTTTGGACCGCATACAGAAGTGCTCAGAGTTCACTATCAAAATTCCGTGTTTCAGTCACTCCTTAGAATTCACACACATTTGAGCTGGTATACGTGCATCTGGAAGGCTGTGGTGTAATTGTTTGGTGGTGCCTAACTGTTTGACAGCCAATCTATGGAAGCCAGACTCGCACACATTCTCGGGTTTTCGAAGCGCCTGTTTCGTTGCAGTTTTTCATTTTGGAATAACGAAATAACCAAATTGATGGACTGCTGTTGGTACCAGTAACGCTCCATCTTCTCAGATTCGCCAACAAGCAAAACTTCATGGAAGTCTTGTGGTCGTTTTTGAAACATTAGCTCGTAACAAACAGTTTGTGAGCGTTGGTGACTAAGATTTAATGCTTTACGACTCCATACGAATATGGTTATGAATTTTCTGTCGCCACAATTTGTAAAGACTTAATTCTGATTACCACGGAGTCTATTTTTGTTATTAGTTCTAATAATTGTGCCTCCCATATCAAATTAGAATGAAAGCGTGGTTTTATCCGTTGGTGTTATCGGACAATATATGCTCCTACGGGCCTATCGTACGGTGTGATCAATGCGTTCTGGATCACTTCAGTCCGGTTGCATTCCAGTTTTTACTACCGAAACAACTGGCAGTAGCCAAAATCCAGGTAACCACCTTGGTTCGGAGGAAAATTCCATTAGACGTACTCGTGATCAACGACACTATTGTTTACTAGTTTTGACTACCACGAATGTCTCCGAAATGGGGGAAAAGGTATGCTGATATCCCCCAAACGTGCCATAATCTATGATGTTTGAGCATTTTTTGCTACTTTAATTCAATTAGTTGCCAACTATATTGGGCATGGGAAGCAAACTGAATCGTCAAATCAGTTCAAACAACCATTAACCATGCACTGGGTGCAGCGGTTTTGGTTGTTGTCCCTCAGCGTGAGCCTTGATCGGAAGTGCCTCATCATGGTCTAGGGTGAGTGTCTCAGGCTCTGAGACGGCTACTCGTCCTGAACGTCTCTCTGAGTGCTTCCAAATGACCGTGTCTGCTACAGACTGCTGAGGAAGTCCTACTCACTGCTTCCTCGTGACCTACGTGCTCCCATTAGTGTGAGAGGACGAAAGCGACTACCCGGCGCTCTACCGAGTTGACTGACTGATGGTCAGTCTAGAGGAGATGGCTGAACCCTGATTCCAAACACCACGGGTGGTGCATGAGGTGTACAACACTGCCCACCGGCATCTGTGACGGAGGGGTGTACTGAGCAGCCAGGATGTTGGACCCTATCCCGAGGGCATATGGACTGAGTAATCTGTCACCGGTTCCCAGAAGGCTACGAGACCCTCATATCGTCCTAATGCCTTGTAGGTTAGCCGTCCTGGTTAAAGGCTCGGGGCGGCGTCCCTTAAGTGAATCCTCTATTTCGCTCAGGACAGCTGGGTGGTATTCAGCCCGCATGCTTACTTGGAGTAGAAATAACAACGCGGAGGCCATGCCATAACACGGCACCGTGTCTCGAAGTCATGCTCTGTGGTGGTTACGTTCTGGCAAACTGTGTTCGAACTTCACAGAGATTTCCTCTGTGAATCCACGTTTATTTTTCTGTTTCATTATTTTGCATTGCACCACTCCTCTGTACTTTGTACCGGGTTATCAATATATATATATATATATATATATATATATATATATATATATATATATATATATATATATATCGGGAATAACCTCCTCAGCAGAGGGTAAAGAAACACGACCGATTATCATTAGGCCGTGTAATATAACTTTTGTTCTTTCATAATGTAACAAAGGCGACAAGATGGGTTAGGACACTTGTATTTCGACGGCCAAACAAGTCAAGTTAATGAAACATACAATCGTTTATATAGCCCCTTTTCCAGACCGCGCGGCACCAACATTGCTCTTGCTGCTGCCTGAGTGTTTCGCCTGCATTCTGGTCCGTTGCCTGTGGCTGATAGCTTGCTTTTCTTGGGCACCATTTCTATTCGGCTGGTCCGATTGTCCTGGTCGACGGCTTCATCGGTAACCCCTCACTTGGGCTATCTTGCTGGTTGCCCGAGATCCCACAGCTTTTCATCTGCTAGTCCATATGCCTCCTTTTCTCCACCTTGGGATGCCTCCGACATATTCGCCATTTGATCTTTTGTCTGTGGCTCCCGATCGGTTTATCTCCGTGTCGTCTTGTTGCTCCAGCATTCTCCACTACAATAAGACCAGGGAATATAAAAGAAGAACAATAGAGTCAGCTAGGGAGAACATTGTAATAGACGTAAGTAGGCGGAATTGGTTCTAGGACCTTCAATTATGTGGGCGTGCACATGTTGAAAGATAATGGTTGCAGCTTTGCAATACGTAATTGAATGTTCTCAGACCACGGAAGTGTGCCATCTATTGTTGTCCCTAGGTACTTGATGGAGTCGACTGTGGAAAAGGAACCGTTATTTATTCTTCCAAGTTAGAGGCAGTTTCACAGTATCCCTTATGAGCCTCGTCACCTCAACGCTGGGGGCATGAACTTAGATGTACTTGTCCTGCCATCACCTCACAAAGACGTCCAGGGGTCGCTTGAAAGTATGACCATTCTTCTCTTCCACTACTTCTGCTGGTGAAGCATTCCATAGACACGTCACCCTCCTCGAGAGGTGGTATACCAGCGGCAGGCCCACTGATTGCTGTTTCATAAACGTCATCAGATGACCTCAAGCCCGGTTGTGTGCCCGAAAGGGGAAATACATCATCAACTCTGGCCCTAAATCTTCATGGAAAATGCGCCTGATGTAAAGGAGATCATCGCAAATTCTACAATGTGCCTTTGGGAACAGTCCGATGGTTTGGAGACGACTTTCATAAATGATCCCACGCAATCCATAACGAGGCGAATGGGAACCCGCTATACTCATTCTAGCTCGGCAACTTCCACAGTTTTAAAGGGGAAGTGGCAGGTCCACCGTATTCCAATCGCGAGCATACACGGGAAATAAATAGCACTTTGAAGGAATTCTTAGATAGTTGACCGAAAGACCGACGTATTGCTCCGTACATACTCCAACCTGAGTCACTTGTCTTGCCCGTGTTGGCTTTGGTCTTCAGACTTGAGGCCACTGCTACCCCAAGGTTTTTCTCACAATTCGACGTGCGGATGGGCGTCCCGTGTAGGTTTTTGTCGCATTGTGAGGAAAGTTGAACGTGAAAGATGGATGATGCAATGCATAGTTTTGAAGGTTTCATTGTGAGACCACACTGGGTGGGAAAGTGTCAAATGTTTGACAAATTTTCTCTAAATGTGTGGAAATCAGAAGAATTGCAGGTGGTCTGGTACGGAACAAAATCCTGCGTGTACTTTGGAACATTCGTAGGAGAGTTGGGTATATATATATTTATATATACGGCAAACGAACGGCACCTTGGAGCACTCCAAAACTATTGATCAAGTGTTTGTAAGGACGCTTTCTCAATTCTGTGCACTGCATCCCTTCGGTGAAGGTTGTGAGCATCAAGAACGTTTCGCTAACATCTCGCAAGAATTGTCTTCGTTCTGTGCTGACCTATTGTGTAGGGGATACTCGGTGCTTCAAATATCCAGAGAGAAAGTGAATAACTTCATCAACTGTATGCAAGCCAGCACTTAACCAGACAGCCGTTTACTGTGACCTCCGTTACTGAAACGATCAGGTGAGTGTAGTCTTCAAGCCTATCGTGCTCATCGACAAAAGGCGGAAAAATATACAAAGAAATTGACAGTGTACAGTAGTCCCCCAGAAAAAAGCACCAGCCGGGATCTCTCAAATTGTTTTTTTTGCTGAACAGTGTTGCATTACGTGAGGTAGATGATCAAAAGGAAGTGAGAACACAAGTAATATCATTTTTATAGCGGAATTTGTCTAATAATATGCACTTAGCGTCTTTAAGCCATTCTGCAGAATTTGTTTAACCAGGAGGACCATTTAGTATCGGCTATTCTTATTACTACCAATCTAATGGTTTCCTAACACCAAAGTAACAACATCTACGCTGCAACTAATTGGCGCGAGAGTTAAATAGCATCATAAAACCTTTTAGTTCTTTGTTCCAGCAAATTGTGGATATAATAGTCTTCGTTCAGGTGCGTCGTCTCCTAAATCGAGCTACATCGTGTTCACATACGGATTAGTTGTTGCGATGAGAATGATCATACCGTTCAACAAGGCCGTATCCTGGTGAAGCAGTTGCTCTCTGAACTGACAACAAACGTTCACGATAGGATTCAAACCCCGGTGGTTTCATTGTGACATTTTAATCAAGGCCATCACCATTCCGATTACTAATTTCATGAAAACAGTGGATGGAGAAATTTGTTTCAAAGCAATAGAGCACATTTCAGTACATTTGAAAAACTGTCTCATTGAAGTTTGTTTGGACTTATTCATCTGTTGAATTAACCGCAGCCAATATTGAAGTTGTTACTTAATTTAACATATCGGGATGTCCGGAGTTCATAACAATCTGTCTATTTTCTTCACTCCAATCGAATGCCTAGGTTGTTGCCTAGTCTGTTTGCGTATCTTCGAAGTCAGCATTCCTATTGATCGTTTCACAGTCGCTGTCTATATTCAGTACGGCTTTGAGTGAATAAAAGCATCAACGAACGAACCTATCTTCACGCAATCTGGCATAATACATGAAAACTCATCGGTTGTTTCTTCTGACTCAGCAGAAATAGCTGCCGAGACAGCAGTTCCACTCCCAAAGTGCCTAGAATACGAGGTGATAGTCTTCTCGGAGATTTTCTTCAATGCACTTCGAAGCCACCTTATTGTTTCAAAAACGGACACTTTTCCTGTGATAGCTTTGACATTAGTGACTTACAATTCTTGCTATTTCGCTAGCTCCAGAAGTGACTCAAGTGTAATTACGAATGCGTATTACAATTGTCCAGCAACGAAAGAGATTCCCGGCCCTTGGCAGCTAGTATGTCGTTCAAACGTCTCAGCCACCCGTTGAATAAATTCCTCGTCATCCAAGTACTACACTTGCTTTCATAATCAAAACCAGTTAGCAGTCGAATTTTGAAACACCTCGGATTGACACTTTTGGCGATGACTAAGAGTTTTATTTTTCAAACCGAAACACTGCCAACCCGTCTTCTGTTATTTTCATGTCTGAGCATTTTTCGACTATTTGAATAAGGCTTTTTGGGCATACATCGTACCAATCAGCCTGTTTCATCAGCATTGATTACGTCGCGCTACTTGTAACCAGTGCATATTTCTGGTATTCTTTGCAACCAGTCATCCGCGGTCTGTGCATAAATTTCCGAGGATTTCACATGGAAAATTATACACCCTTTGTTATGACGCCGTTGCAATTTAATCAGCTAGCCTTTGCTGGCCGGGAATTTTTTCACCCGATTTCATCGACTATCTTGTTGACTTTTTCTTGCAGTATCTTGCCAGAAACAGAAATTATTTCCGACGGGCTTCGGCAAACCACCAGAATATTTCCTCTTCAAGAGGAGGATACTTGCAGGCTCGGAAAGTAGTAATCTTTCGTCGTGATTTCGCTCTGTTTTCCTGTTGTTCGCCTGGGTCTTTCATCTGTAGAACGCACCATACCTGGTAATGACTGATACCAAGTATTTCTACAGTTTTCGGAGAAATTTCTCTATGGATCCATCCAGTTGGGTTACTCTCATTATTCGCCTCAGGGATAAAAAGTTCTTGCTTGGTGGACCCATGATGAACGTACGGCATCACAAACCAAGATGAATGATCGTTACCTGTGTTGACTTGATGACCTTAAAACAACTGAGTACGATTCGTGAGCGATACTTATGGTGTTACTATGCGTCACCTCAAAGTTAATCAAAATTTTGCACAAAACAGCTTTTTAACATAAGGATTACTGTTCACTTGGTCAGTGTCTGGGTTAATGGGCTAACAATATCGACGTCTTAGCATGAGACGGAAACTCTCCCATCCCCATACAACTGAAGTCTTTAACATTATTACTGATTGATTCGGATAACATTATTAGAAATCAACAAAGCCTAGTGATTCTGACTTGTTTCATCACACGGTTGCGCGTGAGTGTAATAGGAAGGGCATATCTTAGCCTCACTGCACTATTAATGAAAGCAGGCAATCAAACTCGGGGATTTGGCGTGGAGGACCACGTAGGGTCCCAAAAGGTCATGTATGGAAACGAGCAGGAAAGATGATATCACATCCTTAGATAAAAGTTCATAACCAATTTTGTTCGTAAAACGAAATTCTTGGATATATTTTATCCGAAAATATTTCTTGTTGAGGGGTCAAACCCCAATGGTGTTTCTCGTTCGATTCTGAGGGGTTTATTGCATGGCGGGAGGTTTTGTGTAGAGAGAGGGACGCGCGGTTTTCCATTGCTTTTTAGCTAGTGTACACGTGCGCACTCACACAACCGCACTCACTAAGCTTTCAATCAAAGCCTGTCTATCCACCGGCCCTCATGTTAGTCAAGCATTTAGAACTGGATTTCTACACCAAGCTCAGCTGAGCACTGGGTTCGTGGTTTGCCTCAGACCATCACAGTCCTGTGCCTGAGCTGGTATGCTTGCCACGTGTGAGCGGCGTGATCACGAGCATACCATATGGGAATAGAAATTCATACATCCAGATGTATACCCGGTCACGTGGACCACACTCGGCGTTCTGGTGCTGATAGAGTGGTAACACGGATTATGCTATAATCTACATTATACGCGCAAATAATCCTGCACATAATAATTGCAGTTGTTGTGCGTTCCACCAGAACAAACAAAAGTACCCATTGTTCATCCCTATCTGACAGCTTGATAAAACAGAATCAGTCAGCTTATTACTGAACAGATCATGACACTACACAATTCCCGATGTGTGCTAGAGAAAAAAATTATTGCCTTAGAGGGGTTACGGTATATGATCTGCTGTGTGAATGGTGATTCGCATAAAGGGATTTTTCGCATTAAGAGTTCACAAGCCTTCTAGGTATTTCATATGCACCGTACGGATCGTATTTTTCATTCTGTCACCAATGCGACTGATCCAAATTTTTTAACTGTCCTCTCTATTCAGACGGAATTGGTATTCATAAAGTTAACATATTACCGCATGCAATAAGGACGTCGGAAATCTTCATAGCAGTTACACTAAATTAACACCCTGTAAACTTCCGAGGAATCGACTACATACTAGTATTTAGCAGTCGGTAATCTTGGCTTCATAGCAACTTTTACTGGCAAGAATGAAGTCGGTATTCCCGGGGGCGGCGGTCAAACGGCTATCATCGTGTTCTTTGGACAATAACCATCCGGGTTCGATTCCCTCCACGGTAAGGCACCTCCCTATTCGGCAGCCTTTCACTGGCGGTGGCCGCCTTCCTGAATTGTTGTAATTCGCTGTATAATACATTTAAAAAAAGTCAAATGAGTATAGTAATATGGTCCGAGCAATCAGGCCTGAGGCTCATAGCCTAGGTGGACTTACCGATAGTTTTTCTGCTGACAAGCATAAAAGCAGTCCGATGCATAAAGTAGTTTAAATGGGCCTAGACAATTCTAAAAATATTTTTACGACTTAACAAAACACGCTGTACATTGGTACATAGTACTAATTGCTACGGCATATGTAATTTTTATACCATGCGACTGATTATATATGA
Source organism: Fasciola hepatica (assembly GCA_948099385.1). Lineage (NCBI taxonomy): Eukaryota > Metazoa > Platyhelminthes > Trematoda > Plagiorchiida > Fasciolidae > Fasciola > Fasciola hepatica. Next base: position 1,188,047 of record CANUEZ040000029.1, on the reverse strand, counting down.
GTAATAATACGGATGAAAATTATTTGTTATTTCTTTGGTTCGAAAAACAAAAAATATAGAAGGAATTTCGTTCTACCTCAGTAAAGCGAAGGATGGTCGGATTATTCGGTGGGCTGCTGTTTTGGGGTCCGTCATCAGTAGTATTAAAATCCCACCCATTTTCACCTGCATCTTTAAAGATTGTATCTGTCTGTAAGCTCTCACCGACTAGTCCCATGAGACCACAGTCTGCTCACGGACCTTAACTGAGTCCGTCACTCGCTGGCACACGTATATCACGGGTTACATTTGGGAAACATTCCCTAGCAGAGTTGAATTTGTGCAATATACCTAACTAATAGTTCAGATAGACGTAGTGGTTGCGTTTGTCGCGTATTACTGAGACGAGCTTCACGACAAAAATGCAACATACGTGTATATCAAACCGAATAATCACATTTCATTTCTGTGTCAAAATGTGATTGGGTAGTGACGAAAGTTAGTGTTGCGTAATTAGAAGATCAGATGGAAATCGTTGCTGTTCCATGGTTGGGGATAGACCAGCAAAACAATGAACATGGGTTTCTGGGATTATTCCTTTCGGGTTTCAACGAATGGGTCAGCGTCTCGGTCCCAGTGAGTTCGAAAGTTGGTTTTAGGTCCTGGCCATGACAGCTGGAGTGCTTAAATAAAACGTTCTTGATACCAAAGTGATGATTTGGGTAGTGCGATCACTACAGTCTCTGTCGTTGCTAAATGTAGTTTTCGAGCGACTTTCTAAGAGTTCGCGGGGACTCTGTAGACTATTTTGAAGACCTCGTCATTTACGTGATGTCCGGTGCCTGCAAGATGTGCCATTATTTCACTGGCACTGATTTTTCTATTTTCCATCATTAGTAAAACCGGTTTGTGTTTTTGGATTCCTTGTGATGTTTGCTGCGTCCTTCTACCTGAGTAGCTTATAGAACATGAATAAGAATAGATTAGCGGGGAGGAGGTAAAGTATAGTAGTTTATCTTTCAGATTCGTGGAGGTTACCGACCGGATGGTGAGACGAGCACTTAATGAGGCAGCTGGAAGGTGCGGGCTATTGCCTTCCCAGGTGTCCTAAAAGTGATCCGATTTTTTGATCTCATTTGAAAGAAAGCTGGATATTTGGCTCTTTCTTCCTAGTTGTTATCAATGTCTGACTCTTTGGTCTCTCCAATATGTATTTATGAGTGGAACGGTTGGGGTATCCATTATTCAGAAGTGTTTGCTTCAACTTGTCTAATCCTTTATTCACTGTCCCCACCGATCAGATCATTCACACGCGGGCTGCGGGGGAGAGAGAATTCAGTTTCGTTTACGTACAAGACGCAAAATGCTGGCAAAATCAGTGTACTCGCCTGTTCTCGTTGGTTTGAGATATATCCGACCGATTAGTTTGCCATAGTCCCTTGTTATGAGACACACTAATGGAAAGCGGAAGGCGTTCTGTTCTTCTACCTTCGATGTGAATTCAGCGACATTGTGGGCCTTTACCAATGAATCCAAATCTGCGCATTTCGGCTGGAATGCAGATGTCACCTACGTATCGAGAGTAAATGGACAAACGTTCTACCATCTACTTAAGTATCTCATTTTTAAGTTTGGTACTAAATATGTCAATCAGTAAGGTAGCGATTGGAAGTGGATTATCGCCGGAACCCATGTTCATTGTTTCGCTGGTCTATTCCCAACTGCGGAACAGCAACAACTCCCTTCCCATCTTTTTCCAACTACACAACACTAACTTTCATGACTACCCAATCGCATTTTGACACAGAATCATTGTTCATAAAATTGTATGGTAGTTAAATGGAATGAATTGCCCGCATTGATTCTCCCATCTCTAACCAATCAACGCATTTTATTGTAAATAAGGTAGTTCACATTTTCACTGATCATGATTACATGGGAGATTGCGACTTCTTTGAATGTAGCTCTTTCTCACTGCGAATACGGCTCTGTTCTCAATGGATAAAACTCACAGAAAAGTGCGTCAAAATCTGTAATACAAATCCGCCGCAGTATACCTTGATTTTCTATTTCGGACAAGCCTCTTTTTGATCGTTATTAAATTTGGACTTGTAGTATGAAGACGCATATGGCAATAGTCAGAAGTATTCTAGCACGAAGGAAAAGCGTGTGGAACGCGGCTGTTTTAACCGAGCCAGAAGAGTTTAAGTGGTAAGAGTTGTACGGCCGTTTTGATGGTGCATTTTCACATCTTCACTTCATTGAGATTGATTCTCCCTTACTTGTGAATGTTTGCTCATTTTGACCATGGGACTTTTGGCGTTCAGCTTTCTCTTGTATGAACTATTCTAAGATGATTCACTTTTTCCGATTGATGTTTCACTATCAAGACAGTGATCTGGACCACCTTGTAGTGCGAGTGAAGATTTGCTGAGATCTGCTTTGCGTGTTGCTACGTCCCGCCTTGTATGTTTCCAGCATAACATGATGCTTACTTTAAAGAATATCACTGGTGAAGACTGTCTGGGATTATTGTATCAGAGTTGCAGTTATTTGAAGGATTTAGTCATATTTTTCAGTGGTATCAGCAAGTGTCCGCCTTTGTTGAAGGTGGAATGAGAAAATCTCCTTGAACTAGCGAGCAGTCGCGTGGAGGTCATTACTCCCACGGTTAACATTCCAAGGACAAAACTTTATCAGCGCAGATTTAGTATAGTATGACCCTCCTGGAGTCCGTTGTTCAAAGATGATCAAACTGACAACATTGCTCATAGCTATCACATACAAAGTCAAATCACTGTGATTTGAAGAAACCAACAAATAGCATTCTAAGAACAGCACGTTTTGGATGATTCGGATGGTTTTAAGGATGATCAAATGGAATCCAGATGGCATTTATTAGACGTTCTCGTTCAGTTCATCTAACAAATAAAAGAAAGGTTATAGCAAAACAACTAATGGTACCAGACCTTGATTAGCACTGCATTGTAAAGGCTTACGTGAACAGAGTTTATATTTCGGTAATAAAAATATATTCTGTCCGTGAATAAGACAGGTAAACATGGTGTGACGTGTATGCACATAAACGAAAAAAGATAGACTGGTTCAAAAACTGGCATTAAGCTTTACAATGATCAGATGTTTTTTCATCCTTATGTAATCAAAGTATAGCATTCAGGAATTTCAATAAAACTTATTTTGGTAGGAATAAGGAAAAAAGAACGAGTTATGGAGTCAGAGTTCTATTCTGAAAGATACTCATGGAGAGGGTGACTGGGATCATTGTTGATTTATATGCAAATGCTTCACAGGCATCATCGTGTAAATCATCTAACTTGTCCCTAATCTAGCCAAGGGGATGAAACAAACATGAACCAGTAGACACTTAACCACGACACAGCAACTAAGTATTTCAGTAATGTGGTAAAGATCATCGGGCCATAATGCGGTAAGGCTGGTTGAATAATTTGATAAACCTCGGACACGTTTACTGTGTGATTGGAATGAGCTATGTGTGAAATGACCGCTCTAATGAGCGACTTAATTGCCCCAGTGTTCACTTGTGCAGCGTGGTGTCCGCGGACACGTTCTGACAAACGTCTGGCCATGTGGTCGATATACATTGTTCCACATGAACAAGTGAATGAGTGCAAACAGAATGAGGCTGCAGAATCGGGTATTTCGTCTTTCAGCCGCGAAAACGCTCCTGCTCTGGATTAGAACAACATCAGGAGATTAGCTACGTGTCCGAGGCTTCTCGTGCCCTGTATAACGTCCAGGGTCGACAATCAAGACCAGGAAAACGTCGCATCCTGGTCACAGCTGAGGCTGTCGGGATCCGCCCCGACAACCCCCCTCTGAATGATCAAAACAATTTGTGGGTGCTCTTAAGCAGCCCTTGCCCATCCTACACCCTACAACAGGCTATAAACTGGATGAAAATTAACATAACACGGGAGAAAAAATCCACATTTGGTCTTGATTTAAACCCAGATTACAACTATTTTCTTTCCTTTTTGGTCACCATTGCCCTCTATCACTTCATATTTGTCTAGTTGGTTCAATCCCTTAAATTGCGATGCAATGGCGTGAGTAGGAATCACTGCAAACGAGCCTATTCGCCAATCAGTGTTCTCTAAATGTGCTCAGTGGGAATAATCAGACAATTTGATAAACTTTACGATGTAAATGTTTATACACTCGTGGTTGTCTGAGTATTTGGGTTGATGAACAAAGGTGTTGCATTTTCCATATAGTCAACCACAGAAACAACCGATGAAAATGGGTGTTTTCATCAATCCAAGGTGTTTTGCTGATTCATCCCTGGCTAAATAAACGGTGTAAACATTAGAAGGATCGTTTGGGGAAGTGATAACCAGGTAGATGTTCAGAAGCATTCAAGCGATTTGGAAGAAACAAGGAAGAAATCACTCTTTGCAGATGAGAAATGTTCTGAACACTGTCAGTTAGATTTTTGAAGTCTTGTTAGGTTGTCACAATATGACCTATAGATATACCATCAATACACTAAATATCAATTCGAATAAAAATACTTGGGGGATCAAACGTCACTAAACAATGGGACTGATTATGCTCGGAGTAAAATGGTTTCTACTGGCTCCTAAAGCAATATTAAACCAGCGTTTGTTATCGTACCTCTTTCTATTCCGTCCAACTTAGGTGATCCTTGTAGCATACATTTTCGAACTTTTTTTAGCTGAGATGAAAATCTCCTAGATTCGCTTCCCAGTTTTTCTGTGAGCTTTCCTTTCCTTGCCGATCACTGTTAGCCGTTTATATTCTATCTGTATAAGACCAAGAACACGTCACATGCCATTCTAATGTAGTCTCACCAGTTCTCATGTGTATTTGATGGTATAATTCTTATTGTTTATCTTTCAGTGATGCTCAATTTAAAGTACAGTTCAGTCTGGTGCAATTTGAATTAAGGACTGCATAGTAGATAACAATAATAGTGATACTAATAATACAATAATAGTAATGTTCTATATTATGTTTCACCACTATCGAGAATTTTGATACAGACCTGTTCATAAATAAAGTCTGTGCACCATTAGAAGATTAAAATAACCGTTTCCAGTTGTTCAGTTTTTATTTTTGGTAGTGTTTTTTTTTGATGAAATACGGCGAAATTCTATGTCAGCTAAATTCTCGACTCGTCTTTAGTCCAAATCCTGATCGCGCTTAGCATGATCAGCACATTCTCCAGTCTCATTTGTTCACAGACATGATAGAACATCACGAGTCTGTTCGATTATTTGCTTTGCCGATTTGCTTATCGATTTGCACTGAGCGACCTTAGCTCAAAATCATACTCATATACTCCCTTATTAATCAGTCTAGTTTGTATCCTACACAAGCATTGTTCTGTGTCGCTGTTGTTAATAATTGTGAAGAATCCAAGCTAGTCAGTCAGTATTTCCAACACAGTTACCGAAATATTCATATCTCTTTGCGGTACTGTCGAGATACTGCTGTCCACGTAGTTTTTAGAAAAAATCTGTCTACTCATTGCTTCGTGTTTTTTCTGCTTGATCATGTGAGTTTCAATAAGAACTCCGAATATTGCGAAGTATTGTGATTTCTTGTTTCCCAAGTTCGATGCACAAACAAACCTCTACAAGACCATTGAAGCTTCATGCAATTAGGCTATTCATTTTGGTAACTACAGTCAATCCGAACTATCTTATCAACTAAGTACCATATAGGCTGGTCAACTGGCATAAAACTACCTTGAAGTTTTCAAAGTTCCTCTTTTTCATTGAGATCTATTTGCAGATATACAACAGTATATTAATACTAGATTTCTCAAGATAGATGGACACAACGGTTAACCACTGATTAGCATTTAGCCAGTGATGAGCATCAGAATTCGCTTGATAAAACCCATTTATCCGGAAGTAGAAAATCACGGCTGGGAAGGATTTGGATTGGTCCATTTTGTATACACTTAGTTATTATTATTAATATTATCATCATCATCTTTGTTATCATTTCCAGATGACATCCACAAAATACAAATAGCTTCCCAGAGAGAACCTACTAGCTCCTTCAAAAGAGATTTAGAAAAACTGGATTAAAACGAAAAAAACTACCAAGAATTGAAAACTCAGTGAGTTTAGACCATAACAATATTCTTCAGCGATTTATTCGTGGTAATGTGACGTACTCAGTGACAGGAAAAACCAGTTTTCACTTGGAAACCATAAGAAAATGATCTTCGGAAAACAATTTCATTTCTGCGGTCGCAGTTTTACGTGGGCGGACAGAATAAGTCCTTTTGAACAACTGAGTTTGTTCCAGTTACAAGCATCGCATTTTGTTTGATGTAAAATACATTATTTACCACATCTTTTTCCGTGATTCGTTGAACAGAATTTTCTTGCACTGGACTCCAATCGAAATTATAGTGCAAGATGACAAAGGTATTGATGATCCATTAAAATGTCTGGGAGATATTCTTTTTGAATCTAGCATCAGGTCCCTGTTCAAATACTGGATTAAAAATCAAGCGTGCGGATGATAGGGCTGATCCACACTCACGATCAAACCAGCAAAGTCTCCAATTACCCAACAACAAACCATGCTATTTACAGTTACCAATTTGTTCAAAGACCTACATTTTGAGATCGGTTTCTTATTTATGTTATTCATAGCTGGATGAAAACCCACTGCTTCATATTTTCATTCTACTGCGCGTCAGCCTGTTGGTTGTCTTCTTTTATACACATGATATCTTTTGAGAGGTTGAATACATATCACCCGACGGAAATTTTCTGTCGCGTTATCGACAAATTCAAGGCTACATTATAACTTTTAACTGTTTTTGGAAAACAGAAGTTGGGTGACAAACTCATTTTCCATCGATTCATAGTTCTGCCAATATGCATGACAGGATACTAAGGCATGCATCCAATGAAAAATTAATCTGGTTATTGTGTCGGGGCCCTGGGATCTGGCTCAGTTTTTCTACCTCAGTCGAAGTGCATATGGCATCCTCTGGTTTACCAATTTAATTTCATCCCTGTTCCAATAGCTACCGTTGTGCCACTAAACTACTGTTTAACTCGGTGAACTTTCACAGTGAATTACTGAAATACCTCGTGGGTATGAATCAAACGTCCAGTGACTGCTTTTTGACAAACCTAACCTACTGAATGGAAAAATGTCTTTAGGCATCTTGTGTTCATCAAAGAAAACATTCCACTAGCTGGAAGGCAGCTCTCAACAAAATCCTGTTCATGCCAGGGGCTTATTTGTCCTGGTAAGTAGTTTTCTGGTGCTTTCAGATCTTTTTCGAACCAAGGAACGGTCTCAGCTTGGAGCAATCCCTCTGCAATTAACTTGACTTCACAAAGACACCGACAATGAAATAGTAGCACTTGATGATTTCACTGGATATAGTGCGGTGATCGCCCTGCATCACGTCCCAGGCTAGGTGGTGGGGTTATCATAAATATTAACAATCATTAGGGTGAATTAGATAAAATCGTTTTTACCCACTCTACAATTTTTTGAGTTGATCCATAAAACCATATGAACCCATCTTTCTGAGGACTTTATCCCCCACTTATGCTAGTAAATATACCAAAGAAGAAACTATTCTTGGAAGCATCGGTAAAAGGGGATGCGTGCACAGAACTGTTGATAAAAACAATTACGGCGGCTGTAAACTCAACGTCCCCAGCCGCAAGACTGAAATGTATATTCTCCTCCTCTCCAGTGATTCGCATGCAAGTAAAGGACAAACTGCTTAAGCGGACCTCCTTCACGATCATTTACTGGTTCAGGTGCGAATGTGGCACATCCTACATAGGTCGCAGAGCCAAGCCTTTATCTCAGGTCAAGTCAGGTACTGGCTTTATGCACCCGACGCTGAATATCCAGCTGCTACATAATCACTGCACTGCAAAAATCAACAATAGAAAACAGCAATCAGAAAAGGAGAATGTTCAACGGGGCAGTTAAGAGAATCGGTGGTGAGGAGACGAACGAGATAATGAACTACAGAGGACTCATGAACTCTATTGCAAGAAAACAGACGTTTGTACTGGGATCGACTTGCATATGTTGGATTGCAAGTGCAAAGATCGGGATGGAAGGTGAGTGTGCTGTCATCCAAAATATTACGAGAGAAAGTCAGACATGCCTCGTCATGTTGGGTTGCAATAAAGTGGATGGGCAGGTCATAAGTGATGCTACTTTATCGAGACAAATGTTTAAGAGACCTGACGACAATTTGAAAATTATTCGCAGACAGTCCCGTGAGTATGGCGGGTGAAGCTAAGAGCCAGTGCGAAAGGATGCACGAAAATACGAAGCGTCTTATTAAATGAAACGGGGTAGAAAATGGCCTGAGTCGTATCAAGTAAAAGGTTAGTCGTTGAACCTTCAAGAAGACAATCGTGGCATGATCTGTCCACATAAGGTCACTGCTGATAGTTACATAGACGTACCTTACGGACGATGCTCTTAGTATTAGCTCTTTATCGAGAACTAATTCCGGGTTGGATACAACAGCTTTGAGTATTAGTGGGTTTTATGAGGGCAAAACAAAATATCAGAGTACTTTGAGGGACTCATCCTTAGATTTGGACCTGAAGACCAGTTGACGAGCTCAGTTACTCATCTTTGTAAAAAAAAGGAAATGTGGAGCTGCTATAGTTGGGATTTCAAAAATCACATCATCGGCGTATTTAATAAGGAGACAATAGTCATAAACGGGCAAGGATTATATATAAGCAGAAAATAAAAGCGGTGATAAAATGATACCCTGGAGGACACCTTGTGTAGAAGGAAGCATGGAATAATTTCGGTCATAGTATCGCGAAAATTGTTGTCCATTGGAAGAGTCACTAGACAAAAGATTAGTGCAGAAGGTTCTGACGCCCGAGTGAGTAAGTACGTGAAGTAATTGTGATCTGTCAACGCAGTTAATTGCTTTACTATATTCAAAGAAACAGAACCTAACTACCTGACTTTTGCGACCAATAGATGCTAAAGCAGGGTTGCTGTTAGAGGCCAGAGCATCGTGGGTTGATCGTGATCGGTGATATGCAAATTTCTTGGAGTCCAACGGAAGGATCTGGGTATAATATTTTCAAACAATGTAAGAGCTGCCGATGTACAGTTTATCGGACACAGTTCAGGTGTACCCTTTTTGGATACTGGAGTGATAGAAGCCACTTTCCAAAAATCGGGAATAATATTAGGATTTTAGCATAAGTCTAAGGGATCGGAAAAGATGAGGGACAATATGTTTGGGCATTGGTTCAACAGAATAGGTTGTAAGAAGTCTCGGTCGTTTGCCTTGCTTGCATGGATGTGAGTGAGCTCTTTGTATACCTCTAATGGAGTAATGCTCCCCATGGCACGGTCTGGTAGAAGTCAGCATCCTGGTTAGGGGTGACTGGTGGGAATGAAGTAGTAGTAAAGCGACGACTGGGTTCAGCAACGTCTGACAAAGATGAACGTTTAACAGAATTAGCATCGCTTAGGTACATGATCGTCTTCCGTATCTCCTTGCAATGGCTGCTGGCGGTTAGCGAATAAACCTCTTGACTTTCAACCTTTGAAACTCAGTTTTGATGGACTTTGATAGAGCTCTCACTATACCGTGGTCTCAAGCCTTGAGGGAAGGCTTCTTCATAGAATGCAGTCGCTTCAGCTGAAGTGAAGAGCAACGATCGGGTCGGGTTTACAGTTTCCATGGGGCAGCAAACATTAAAGCAAAGGTTAACGTACTCAGGTAAATGCTCCCAAAACGACGGGAGATCAGAGTGAGAAAATATACTAAGGTCAGAGTTACCAACTACATCTCAGAGTCACGGAAGGTTTACTGAATGACACTATCGCCTATTTATTTTCCGGTCCCGGCTTTGAGTGAAACATGTGTCTATCCTCAGAGTAAATCATCTGAGAAAACTTTTAACTCGCATGATCAGAAAAGCCGTGTGTCTGGATTGTTAGCAAGACAAAGGTCAAGCGTGGCAACAAGTCTGGTAGGGAAGGTTACAATATTGGTCAAACCTAGGGATGTAAAGACTCTCACACTGAACCCGTCAAAGTTGCCACAGACAACACATGGGGAAGAGTCAAAAAAGTTCAGTAGATCTGCGGAGGTGATATCGTAGAATTCCGTCAATTATCGAACCAGCGATCGGACGTTGGAGCATATGATAACCGGTGGGCGCATATTTGACAAAGCTTGCTTCCGTAGTCCGATTTTCCAACCAGCGCGATGTTTAAGGCCATGATCGTCCAACTTCTCGAAAATTCTCTTCGTTTCATTTCTAACTGAATTTACCCAACTGTTTTTGAACAGACTTCGAATACTTCAAAGATTGGATGAAATCACACGGATATCGTATGAGGCAGGGACCAGCGTTCCACGACTGGAGGTTATTTGTGTTCGATCTGCAAAATATAAAAGCACAGAAAAATTCCCTGATCCCAAAGCGTTAATCGAACACCAATAGGCTTGCCGAAAGCCTGCCCACCGCAACGATACAATAATAGGAGTGACTTGATGGAACAACGTTTCTACGGCAACGAACGAGAGTTGATGTAGGGCTGGTGCAGATAAAGTGGTGATGTAGCAAAATAGTCGGGAGGTGTGACTCACAGCACGGCCAAATTTGAAGGCCCCGCCAGATGCCAGAGGCATTAAGGAACATCAACCACAATGGCTGAGTCACAGGAAGACCGGCATGATTATCAATTCACTTGGTGGATAGTGGTTACACGATCGACCCAAAAAAAAGTACTCAAAGTCATATACCAGGTTCCCCCTAATCGATCAAAACCAGTTCGACTTCGAGCTCTAGCGACGGCAGAAACAATCGTCATTCGCCTACTTGGGCTTGAACTATATGCACAAAAGTGACTAGTCGAGTACTTTATCTGTCTTGGTAACAACCGGAAATCAACTGAACCCTAAATTTCGCCATCAATTTTCACTCGTGACGGTAGGAGTGATGCTCTCACCACATGCACACAATAAACATTCCCCCACCTCCCTCCATTTTTAAGGCCACGACAATGACCTCTACCCCAGCCAATGGCTAATGCATTCCAGTATGACCTCATTCATTCACTCACTCACGCACGTACAGTATTCATTAAAAACAACTGTTCGCTTTCTAGCGTCTTGTTCTTTACGTGTCCATGACCATGGGACCATTCAAATTATTAATTTTTCCTAAATTTCTCACTGTAGACCACCAAGGATTTATGGAATTATTTTGTTCAGATTTTCGTGAAGAATTTTGATTTTCATCTTTGCACAGTTTGGTGATATTATTTCTTGAGTATGCGTTTTGTTTACTCTTCCGGTGTAATGAAAGCCATTACATTTCCAACTAGAATGGCCACATTTTTGAACTTAATTTCATGTTGTTGACACCACTGGGTTTCTTTGACCATGCTATAATCAGAACGTCACCTAAACTCTAGTCATACCAATCGCACGATGCCGTGGTCGTGAAATTCGAAAGAGGCAGATTTGTCCGCAAAGCACTTGAAAAGTTAGTCGGACGCTTGCTCAGACTGAATTCTGTGTGTTCTCACACGCGAATCTTTCTGCCGAGTCGAAACTGTGTAGTCTCGCCTAGACCGCTTATCAACTCCCACCATCAATAATGTCGTCGCAGAAGAAAATAAGCTTCCTCACAGAATAATTTCATGGCTTTCGAGAGATTAACGGGATCTGGTAGCGTTGAGTTATCTCTCCTCGATTCCGTCTACACGCGTAACTTGTGAGCAGAAATCACCGAGACAAAACATTTCGAGAGGTTTAAATGATGGCTCGTCCGCACACGAATTAGCGGTTGTGGATGCAGACTAGCTCAAAAAGTCATTTGATAAAACAGTAGGGTTTACTGTATCTGCAATTCCACAAAAACGTCCACCTCAGGAACCTACACTTTTCATTCTCATCGTTGACGTCTACAAAGAACTTCTCCTCCTAATCATAATAAGAGCATACGAACAGGATGGTTCCAATACTAGAGTGCTCAAAGGGTGTATGACAAATTCTTTCATAACTTTTTGGTCAGTTTCCAAAGGATCAACAGATTCCAGACGGTTGGAAGCTAGTAGCTATGGTTTTAATTCCCCAAAAGGTGCTCTTCGAAATTTCGCCCCGTTGCCCGTATCTCCGTCGCTCTTAAAGAACTCTGAAAGGCTAGTTTCGTAACGATTTACTGACAGTTTGAATGTTTGTGATCCCGATGAGTCTGCCTATAGGCAGTTAACGTCGACGCTATCCATACCCCCGACACATTCTGTCCGCACTAAACAGGGAGAGTAAAGCTTACAGGATATGCTATCTAGACTACTGTGATACAACAGTACTAACAGATTTAGGTAGCTTTCCTTTTCTTTCTCACGCTGGCACTGAGACCATTGCCGTCAGCAGTTCACCCAGTACAACGGCAACACACTATCTTGTTAATCCTACCGGTGACGTTCCTCAAGCTGTCATACTGTCCCCATTATATTTTCCGCATACATATTTCACATCCCGGTACAAAAATACTCTTCTTATCAAGCACTCAAATGACGCCATTTTGACATGCCATATGCGTGCGATTCTACCTTTCCGACTTTCTAGGTTTGGTTACACGGTATTTTCTGTGCTAAAAGCTTATTAGTACTCCAATTTCCGGAACGCTTTGGCCTCCGCTGTAATAAATGAAATATTCTGATTCCGTCGACCACCTTGGTGTTACTAGACCGTATTTTTCTATGGTCCAAAAATGTTGACTCCATAATTTTTAAAATCGGACACGTATTTTTATGTATCACGTCTTAAATTTCACCCCATGCCCATTCGTTTTACGGACCGTTTTGTCTCTTCCTATATTTCACCTCACTGGCTACATAGCTCTTCTGTAGTCTACCATGGTCTGTCTCTGAAAGACTCTAAGCTTATTACCGGACCACTTAGACTTTTATAATCTGACAGTGGCATACCCGGCAGTATATCTCTCATGTTATCCAGCAGCGACATAGCTTAGCATGGCAAAAGCTATCAGCTAAGATTCCTACTAACTGCTCAGTCGCTTTAAAAAATGTAGTGAAATGCACACTCAGTTTTGCCTTGCTTTCTCACTACACACGTCTTTATGCACCAGTTGGGCATACAGTAGTTCCTCTGTTCCATACCTAGCAGGGTTTTTGCACAACCGAGTTCTCGTAACACCACAATTCCCACAACACTCCGAAAAATGCAGCCACTTGCTACCCGTCATCCCAGGATTTGGTATACCAGCCCATCGAACCGATAATGGTGACGGACTTAGCCAGTGGTGATGTGAGCATATACTATCCCTGGCCAGTAAAATATTCTAAAATATTCTAACACTGAAAAAGACACCGACCAACGTAGCCTTCCGCGGAGCCTTCAGATCGATCCCAATTATATTGACTACCGCTGTCGCGGATCAATTAAGAATGTCACTAATTTGGGTTCACATCAGTGGACGCTTGTCGCGCTCATATTCGTACGCGTTTTAGCTACGTCGCATCGATGGACAAACCAGAACAGAAGTCAACCGCCGCCCGCAGATGCTACTGTACGATAACCATTGACCTTTGTTTCCAATAGAATTTTCCGATGAATCAAATATCCGGGATGCAGAACAGATTAAGGGGCCCTATTTGAGGCTGTTTACTTTGTACAAGGTACAAGAACCAGGCACACACAGAAACGAAGGATATTTGAATACTCATTTGCACTCGGATCGATTGCTCCGGATTCCATATGTATCGGGGTATGGATATGCTATAGATATCAACTGATTCGGAGTTTGAGAAACGACCGTAGGTAGCAAGGTGATAGGAAAGACTGTGGCAATCGGCAATAGCCACAGCCTTTTGCGTCTAATTAAAAATACCAGTTCACGAGAGACAGGATTTAGCGAACTGATTGAAGAGTCGAACGGCCTAATTATTCAAACTCAGGAGTCTAGTCTAGGTTGTTGGCCGAGCATTTTGAGAAACAGCTTATCTGGTCTTTATCCAAAACAGGTGTACTGAATAGCACAACCGTTATAGTGCTGGATATCGGTGCCAATCCTCCGACAAAAGTGCAGGATCGCCATGAGATAAACTACCTTAAACGAAATGTATACCGGCCCAGATGAATTGCCTTCATCTATTTTCAAAAAAATGTGGCTCAGTTATATTACTGGAGATCACAAAAATCCACAGTTTAATATGGATGAAGGGAAAAAGATGAAGACTTGGCATCATTCCGTTATCATACCAATTTGTAGGAAGGATGAAAAGTCCTCCTGTGTAAATCATAGGGAAATCAGTCTAGTTAGCATCGAATCTAAACTGTTTGATGGTATTATTTTAAAATGTCTATCTAACTCTTGCAAGCAGCGCTTGTGCGAGAGACATACGGGGTTTAGATCTGGTCTGGTTGCGCTAATCACACCTACAACCTACAAAAATATTTAAAACATAGGCATACCTTCCGTAAGTTCAAAATCTCTGCTTTTCCGACTTAAAAAAGGCGTTCGACTAATTTGACCACGCAGTTCCTTGGTGTTGAATCTGATTGCAGGGTGTGTCAACCAAATTTAATTCCACCGGTCGCTTTTTCATGCAACCACTATCTTTTGGTCGGTGAGACCTAGTTCGTCAGAAGATGAATGATGATCATCCTGTCATATTTTTCATTCAAAATGAACAGTAAGTTGATATCGAGCGTCAAACGCCAAAACTATTCCAACATCTCCAGGAAGTTTTGAGGATCTGTGGAGGCATCTCGTAATACAAGAGCAGGTTCTTTGTGCCCTCATAATTTGGAGCTCATATTTTCAAACACTTTTATCCCGTAAATCTTTGTTCGGTCAAAATGAATTCCATTGTTCCCCTCACTTGTTGATATCTAAATTTGAAACCCTAATTCGCCAAAACATTTAGTGAATGTTTGAATACAGTTATGAAAAGACGTAAAGGTTTGTGTCCTCACTGCACTGCCAGCGTATTCACGCTGACATTTGGAGATCATTCTTGGGAAGAGTTTGTTAAATTCTGCAATATAGAAATTGCTTGGAGAAAACCTCTTATTAAACACTTTCCTACAGAGATTCTGTTGGTTAGCTAGAAACAGAACATAGCTTCCATGAAAGCCAAACTTCACAGCTAATTAATTTGTAGTAAAATCGAATGGGGTAGGTGGTTTGAGCTGGTTAACAGAGTGACCGAAAGAGCGATAGATCAAGCATCATTCAAATGCGTCGCGTCCGATTCTTTATACCAGCGTTAGGAACGAGCCTTGACGTGCCAATTAAGCCTATTTGAATGCATGTCCATTGTACGTGACAAGTTGTTCGACACATCTACTTTAATGTCTTTGGTTCTATAGTGGTTTTTGGAGTGACGTAACAGATTCCTGCTGCGGATGATGACACTAATATGTTTGTTCCCACTCCCACACGTGACTGCGCTAATTCTGAAGTTTCGAAGTCTATTTTAAAAGAGATTCATTCCATCACATTTGCAAATATTTCAAGGATAGAAATTCACAGGTGTAAAGGGATGCGCAGTGAAGACCGCCAAAAAGGATGTGAATGCGATGGTTTCGAATACAATGAAGCATAGCTTTTTTATGTGCAATAAGAAATCGTTATACTTGGAATTTACGCTGAGTTCAGTTTGACTTCATGCTACCGCGCTTTGTTTTGCTTACTTCCTTATTCCAAGTTTTAGGATGGAGTGTTCTGACGCGCGTTTCTCTCGCAGCAAACAATCAATCCTGTTGTAAAGTATCAAACGATGAGGAGACTGTTATTGTTGCAGTTGTTTCTTATCGCTTATTACATTTTACACCAACCTGACACACAAGAATAGAAGACGGACATTTTCTTCCACCTCCGTCGTCATCATCATCTTCTTCCTCCATATAGTAATCTGTCTTCATACGTATTTCTCAGGTTCCCAAATAGTTACTCTCTCCCCGAAATGATTTTTCCTCCGTTTATTGGTCGACTGTTTTCTAGCTTTAAGCCAATGGTATTTCGGAAATTGGAAAATAAGTCCATTTTGTTATATCCCTGTACATGTCCTAGAACGTTGGTCCCTAATTTACTTGATCCCGTTTACCGGTGATTGGGACCATCAACGTGTTTACTGGTGTGCTGCAATTCGCACTGCTTTTCAGCTTTATACAACACGATACCTATTATTTGCTCCATTGTAACTTGCCAACCTCATGATTAAACTGAACTTGAACGTTTCGTATTCATGAGTTCTATTTTATCTCAGTAAATGATAATGAGTTGTAATAAAATCTTTTTCGTAATTTTCTATGAGTTCTCTTTCATATGCATTAATAAAAATGTACAATATTTAATCTAAATAAATTTAAATTACTTTCACTGGTTTAGTGATTGATCAGAACGGATATTTTATTGCTAACTCTCTGTAGCTAATTAGATTGAAGCCAAAATAAAAAAGAATTACGTTTGAATACGTATGAGTGCTGTTTTTGGCGTCGGTCTCCATTAAGTTTTTGACGAAAGACATTTTGAGTCACCACAGGCAGCTACATGCCATGTCTGGTTGTTGTCAGATCTTCTCTAGGGTAGCATTTAGACCTTCAAATTCAGGATTCCATTCGTACAACTGCCAGTCTTTTTCCCGTTCGATTGCCCCCGACTATCCGCGATGTCGTTTAAGAGAGGTTGCACGATCCCGTGTGATGAACGGATGAAGCAAGAAATTGCCGTCCATAAATGGAGAAAGTTGTTGTTTATTAGGAAGAAATAATTTCACCTTATTGTCAGAGTAAATTAACACTTCATCTAAATAGTATGCTGAAAGGACATTGCTTTTTCTCATCGCTATGGATATACTACGTACTCTGTCTCATTTGCAGTGTTTCGTATTCTCGTTATCTGAGAGAACTTTCTAAATGTTTTTATTATGAGTAGCAGTCGGGCTACCGCCAAATGGAATAGGTTAACGCATTCAAGTTAACCTTAACGGATTAAGTAAGTCCGTATTTTTCTCTAAAGTTCCAGTAAGCGTTAGGTTTTGAAAGTTAATTCAATGGACAGCGTCAAATAACAGTCCACGTATTGGGAATCTTTTGATCTTCGGCAACCGTAACATGATTTATCCGTCAACAGAAGAAAGAATTACACACACACGTACATATATACGTATATATATATATATATATATATATATATATATATATATATATATATATATATATAATGTAATTTAATAAAAACAAGTGCTGACTACTCCCGCTGATCTCTCATTTAAATTATGCACCTTACAAATCAGGCGTTAATCGGTATCATTCTGCATTTTTCTTTCTTCACTTAAATGGATTTCTATTTTGTCGAAAATCAGGTACTTTAGGAAACGGGTTGCTTGAAAACAAGTGATTTCGCGCTTCATTGCAGATTACCAGATCATGAGTAACGTTTTTTTTTATTACAAAAACTGTAACATTCCCAAGTGTCACCATAACAATGTGAAAAAACGCTTTAGACAGTCGCGTACTCCATTACCTATAATTTCATGTCTGCTAAGTTTCGATCTTATTAAGTCATTTGTAACGCAATTCGTGGCATATGCTATACAGTTACCGACCAAACATTTCTGCAGACAAATCCTTAAACTCTAATTTCTTTTTCAGTAATCCATTCAACGACAACGAGGATAAATAAAATCCTGAAAAATACGGGAATATTTTAAGGCGAGTGCCGCTCGATGGATTTGGTTCTGTACAATCGTTCCTAGATCGGAGATGAAATGTTACCGTACCTGGATAAGAATATCACATTAGACAAAACGGATATTGGTCGAAGCAGTAACATCTTCGGATCGGCTCAATTTGAACTAGCCAAACCATTAGGTTTTATGTTCTTAACCTTTCAGTATGTTACCGCTTTAATCAAAGAACGTCGTGACTGATTTGGGTTCCGATTATGTATTGACATGTGTTTCAAAATGACCTGTGATGTTAACTGGTAAAAAAAATGAACCCTGCGTTTATTCCACCTTTGTCCCACCTGCGCTTTCGATGTGCACACATTGTTTAAACGTCTATGCTGGACTTTCCCCTCATTCTCAGACCATAAATTTGTTTACTGATTACCGACAGCACTATTACAGGTACTGTCAAATAACGACCGATATCAAGAAGCTTCAAATGTAAATCATAACTTTTGAAGTATTCATGATTTTTCCGCCAATTATATTGATCCGATTCTGATCACCCTGGGTTATTTCAGCTTTTTAGGTTTATAGTCTTCTAACACCTGTGCAAACTGAAGATGAACAAACCTCCTGGCCCAGATAAGCTCTCACCAGTCGTACCTTACCTGTCGTACGCCTTTTCGGTTCCACTAGCCAATGTCTTCAATGATTGCCTGGAAAATCTCTGACATTTGGAGACTGGATAAAGATAACACCTGCTCCCAAGAAGAACCCTGGGAAATACTGCATACTGCTTGCATTTCTGTGATGTTCAAGTTATTCGAGAGACTTCCGCTATCGTGGGTTAAAGTGGGGTCTACTGAGGAAGATACACACCTATCGGTTTTCGAGCTGCACACTTGAAGCGGTAGCTTACTTAGTCCAGTCAATAGCTTCGGCTTTGGATAGAAAATGTAAAACTGTCAAAACGTACCTTGACCAAAAGAGTGCATTTGGTTGCCTCGATTGATCACTGTTGCTCAGCATACAGTTCGCTCTTTCCAACGGAAAAGGCTTTTTCTCTTCCAGTTGACTCTAGTGTTTCACAAGGTGCACTTTTTTCTTTTCATTGTGGGTTAGACGACTTCCAGTTCCGTCAACATTCATTGGGTGCAAGTATGACAACGATGCAGTTTTAGGCTGCGAATTCCGGACACCCAATGATTTTTACAAATTCAAAAAAAAAACTAAATAAAGTTATGGTCTGATTAGAGACTTTGGGGAACATGGCAGAGAATAGAAGTCAGCGGCGCGAATGTTATGCCGTCGATCTGTCGGACTCTCGTGCCCCGTAACCACAAAAATATCATTCCAACGAAACAAATGGCAAAAACATCAAAAAAATGTACGATGAAACCCAAGGAAATCTGCATCTTTTTCGCTCTCTCACTCACTATATGTTTTACTGCACTATACGCCCTTTCCCCAATGTTGCATTTGTTGTTGTTGCGCGTGAAGATATAACATCAGAGTGCACAAATATGAAAATGAGTGGGTAGAGGAGTACCGGGTACGCATATCTGATGAGCGGCAACAACCGAGAAACCGGTCAAGTGCTTTCGGGGAAGTTATGTCCACGCGTTTACATACTACTTACTATCAATATGAGCGCTTGCACGTGCAGCCTCGTTGTTCGTTGGGTTAGCAGTGACCCAGACACGAATAACTATGAGAAATCACAGTTGTGATTCATTTGTGGGCTCTTCAATGGAGAGTATCCATTTACACCCCAGACGATTCGAATCAGACCCTTGTGAACATTATATATATATATATATATATATATATATATATATATATATATATATATATATATATATATATATATATATATATATATATAGTAGGTACCTGTACATTTCCGACTTTTTCCATGATTCTCAACGTCCCTTGGTGCAACACTCCTTTGTTGTACCGACATTTTAATGTAAAACACACACACCTTTTTGAACATTATCACCCCGCAATACAAAAAGGCTGTCAATAAATCTTTCATTCTGTCACGGTCTCATCTTCTGATTTGGAGTGCCTTGGAATTATATCGGTCAGAACTAACTGTGAGAAACAAAACATTTTAGAAGCTTCCACGGCGTCACTTGGCGCTTCGCTCAATACCATCCTGTTCTGTTCAACGAATGGCTGCCAGACCGAACTGAACTGAAGATACTGGTGGATATTGGCTCTTCGGCGCTCATTTTCTGATCACAAGAACAGCGAACAAGTGTGAGTTTGTATCACACCTTTTGTTTCATTTCAATTCCTAATGTACATACCCTTTTGGCCTTTTTATCACAGCACGCTCCTCCGCCCATCTTAGTTTGCTAGTGTCGTCTTAGATATTGTTGACGTTAATTTAGTGTACCACATAGACAAAGTAGTACGCTACAAAATTGGTGAACCCAGATTGTTTTTCCATCCTTTGACACTAGCTTTCATTCTTTTAGTCCAAGTTCCACACAATTCACCATGTCTGACACCGAATCTATCGACATCCACGCGGTTGCTCCCAAACTGCCCGTTTTTGCCCCGACCAACCCTCGAGTGTGGTTTCGACAAATAGAAGCCGTATTTACCACTCGACGTATAACCAGCGAGCGTGTGAAATACTCTCACGTTGTCCAAGCGCTTCCCTTTGACATCGCCGTTGACGTGGAAGACCTCCTCGATCCCATTCCATCAGAAGCTCCTTACACGAAGCTTAAGGAGGCAGTTTCTCAACGCACCGGAAAATCAGCCGGAAAAATGCTCCGTGAGCTGTTCACGTCGGTGGAGCTCGGAGACCAAACCCCGTCCCAGCTTATGCGCCACATGCGGTCGCTACCGGCAGGACGTCAAATGGACGACGCCATTTCCCGGGAGATATGGGTTGATAAACTACCTCTCCCGATGCAGCACGTCTTGTCAATGCTGGAGCCCACTACTCCTCTTGAAAAAGTTGCACAACACGCCGATAGAATAATGGAATGCTACCCGGCTGTAGACACTGTGTTCACATGACATCACCCGCCGAAACCACTCCGACACACGAATCCCCTATGACATTACCAGCACCTGACCCAGATCGCCGTGGCGATGGTTCTTGCAGTCCTGATCCCCCATCTCATCACTCTCATATTAATAAGGACATTATGGACCTGAAAGAAATCGTTCGCATGTTGTACAATCAGATCGGTGCAATGGGCAACGCATTCACTACTCATCGAACCGTGTACACCGAAACACCTCGTCGACCTAGATCACGGTCCAGAAATCGCCGGTTACAAACCTGGTGTTGGTACCACCGCACATTCGGCTCCCGGGCACGCCGCTGTGATCCTCCATGTTCATTCCGCACTTCCACCTCACAGTCAAACGACCAGGCCAGCCAGTAACAGCGACGACTACGGCTGGCTCTCCACATGAAAGTCGCCTATTCTATATCGTTGACCGATCCAGTAGCCTTCGATTCCTCATTGATACCAGCGCTGAGATCAGTGTAATCCCCCCACCCAAACATCATAGCCTCAAACCATCCCACTTCACACTGCAAGCAGCAAACACAACAACTATTGCGACATTCGGCTAACGGTCCATCACTCTTGATTTAGGCGTCCGACGATCTTTTCAATGGGTTTTCATCCAGGCAGATGTTCAGACTCCCATTATCGGCGCGGATTTCCTCTCACACTTTGGCCTAACTGTGGACCTCAAAAATCGAAAGCTGGTAGACACCACAACCAAGCTTTGGATTCCACCTTTCACGCACAAACCCCAGACCATCCTATCAAACCTGAGCACTCGGAGGCGCCAGACTCGAGTTTTGCTCTTGTTAGAGCTAGCCCATACATGTTGCACATCCTCCGCCGTACCCAGTGCTTGAACCTGGTCCCCTCCCCCCCCCCCCCCCCCTCAAGGAGTGTCCGTTACCACTGCGCAACCCCGCTCCCGTGCGGGCTGATCCGAATCACCAAGTTACGTTTGAGCAGATGTCGTCCCCTGCGACAGCCAGAAATGCCTTGGGTGCGGTGGAAGATATGCACCATGGATGAGCTCCACCAAGAGTAAAACTCAAGTCTGGTGCTTTGAGTGCAGGGTTGATCGGATGACATGAGGTTGTGAGTGAAAGGTGATGTCCGAAGGACAGTCAGCCAAGCAAAATATCGTCACTCCCACACACTACTCACAAGTAGCTGTGAGATATATACAAATGAACGTTTCACTTGTATTATTTTGCGCCCCACAATGGTTGAGTCGGTGGACCCGTTGCTTCGTGAGTGGAAAGTTGCCGGCTCCACTTCGGATCGCGGAGTAAACGTAACTACTCAAAAAATGCAAGCGGATTTTCCATCGCCAGAACATTGATGATCATGGATACGCTTAACTGCAAGCTGGTGATTATACTTCCGTTGATGATGTAACGTTCGTAACCCGAACTCCAAGCCCTGAGAATTGAATCGTATGAATAAACCTGTGAAATACAGCGACTGTCAATAAAATAGTAAACCACGAAACTATTTCATCATAAGAGTCGTTTACCATTTTATTGATGCAACACCTATGTCAGAGGAGTTAAGACTAGAATACGGGTCTGATTGAGTAAAACATTCGCCTCTTGTGAATAGCGATGAATTCAAATATTATGAACGGTACTCAACGCGGGCTAAATGCAATACGACGTTTCTTATGCCACAGGCAGCCGCATGTTCATGAGCATCAATGTGTTCTAATTTACGGAATACCTTGATTGGTAACGATAGTATCCTCGATCTGAAATGTTTGGCGAAACTGGACGTCTGAGCAAACTGAACGCTGACAGTCACATTTCACGTGTCCCCAGCAAATAATTCACCAGTCTGAAACAAAATGGAAGTATGGTCATTTCACCGTCCAAAAAATAAGTGGGTTAATTGTGTTGCATTCCAAAGTGCTTTTATGTGTTTTGTTTACATTACAAATGCCGAGACAGGTAAACAACAAAGTGTGGCAACTGCACCCGGCTGAAAATAAAGCGGACAAGGTTTCCAGTGCATCGATATATTCAAACCTGATATTTCGAACAATCTATTACTGTTTCCTGAACGCGATAATATAGAAAACAACAATTTTCTCCGAGGGTTCACCAGCTTTTCGAAAAGCAGCTAGTGTCAAACGCAGCGCAGACCTTATTCCGAAGGGTACACACAAGTAAACACCGTAATCTTTTAACTACATCGTTTTTTCACGGCGGTAGCATTTATCATGTAAACGAGCTACCCCTTGATGTTTGACCGGCCTGGATATGAAAAAGTGTTTGTTTTTTCTTCGTTTGTTCACGATAAAAGCATAAGCCACTTCGGATGGCTACTCACAAGGGCTAGATTCACGCCTAGTCATCCCTATATTGGAGTCGCACGAGTGATTCTGAATGGATTTTCTACTTAAAGCACGCTTCGTTATTGTCCAGGGAACTGTCATTGTGTTACGCTTAAGCTGAATGTTATGAGAATGACCCTTTGATAAACTCTTCATCACTAGTTTTGCTTAGGAATAAAGCTATTGCTTTATAATAGCCTAAGTCGGGTTGAACTTAGTTTGTCATAGTTCTGTATACCGTTAATGTTAGGTTCACAGGGAAGCTAGAATTGAATGAGCTTGGTCATTATGACACAATAAAGTGATTATTCTAGAATAAAATTAAGTACACTGACGTGTATTTTCAGTTACTGAGAACATGAATGACAAACTTATCACAGGGGACCTTCAGCACCAGCGACCGAATACTGATTCAGTCAGTTACATAACTGTGCCTAGTGGAACGAAGTTGGGAATACTAAATAAAATTAAGAATGGTACTTTATCTAGCGGCTCAATAAATCATGACAAGCTCAAGGAAAAAAGACTATTTTGTAGTTAGTGCCTTCACATTCAGACCATAGCATCGTGCTCACACTGAATATGTACTTACTCACAATGAGAAGGATAAGTTTGGGCGAAATCAGGAAATTGGATTACTTTATTAACAAATAGAGATGCGGCATTTTGTATGTCCATTGAGTCGTTCTTTCAGGGACATGATCCAACATCAAACAGGCATAACAGCTGTTCAGCTAGAATATTTTTCAGCAAGCGCTTATGCACCGATGTGAATCAAAACGACAAAAGGTAAGTTGTTTCTGGTTGTGGCCAATCTGAATCCCTTCCATGGGCGACAAAGTCGCAACATTCAATTTGGCCGACAGCAGGTACTGAATTGTAGTACCGAACACCGAGCTTTTTCCGTTGTTCCGTGGAAATATTGCGTTTGCGATATTTCCAATCTCTCTGGGGATTATTGCCGAATATGAATTCAGTTAACTCTCGGAATCGATGTGCACGTGTGGTACGCAGGCAAATTATCGGCCTTGGGGCCAATGCACTGATGTGTGGATTCAACTAAAGTACACAGACATTAATAAGGACAAGTGTTGTATTATATCATTCATAACGGAGTTTTAACGCTCAACTCACCATTGAAGACTGTGGAAGAACTGTAAAGCTGTTTCATCCTTGTTAGGAATCATTAGCAGTGTACACCCCGTCGGCCTCTACAGGGACTCAAACCCGGGGTGAGTGACTGTGAGTCAAACGCCTAACCATAAGCTATCCGCGCTGGTTCCAAACGGTTTAACGAGCGTCTACGCTATATGGTATAGCACCCTTCCGAGTGGCTGAGTACTTGCAACTCTTGATTCTCACAAAGTGTGTGCACCGATTGTACCACCGTAAGAAAAAAAGCTTTCGAATCTGAGATAGAGCAGAACCAATTTCCCGCAGTACAGAGTTTAACGAGCACCAGGTGTCACGCGGAAGTTTTTTTCAGCTGTTATGAGTAGTCCATCTACAGCAGCACAGAAACATTGTCCACAAATTTGACTGGATCCCGACAGTCTCTCCGGAAGAGGGAAACTTGGCAATCAATGTAGAGGTCAGAGCCGTTTTCCGTACAGGGACAAAAAACACTACTTGCTTCTTACTGTTATGCTGCTATCACATGCCGGCTTCCTGGATGTCCTTGACGGTAGCTGTCCAAGCGTTTTGGTCTTTGGCAAGGTGTGCACACCGTAAAATCCAATTTCTGTGCCAGTCGATTGCCCTGAATACTAATGGAAGACCGAGTGCTCTGCAGCTGGCTACCAAGGCAACTTTTCCAGTCTGAACAGGGTGATAACAGTATGCTCCTCTTCAAACTTTTCGTTTTGGGTCGGCGAAGGACACGACCGAACCACTGTAGGTGACGTCTTTAGAATAACAAAGAAAGTCGTTCTGTATTTGCAGTGTTGACGCTTGGCGGAGTTTTAGACGCGATTATATCACTTGATTTCGGACATGTGGCAGAGGCACCAGTGGTCAAAGCTTTCCAGCCTTTTTGCATTGTCTACTCTCAACGGCCAGGTTTCGCAGGTGAAGGCTTATTTCACTGCGAGACTACAATAATTTATGAAGTTGTAGGAGCGCTATCCTAGAACAGTCTACACGAAGTTTAACCTCGTCCGTAACCTGGCCGTTTGGTTGGATACTAGAACCTAAGTACTTGAAGTGGTGCACCTGTCCCACAGTTTTGCTGTTGACGTGGTAGTGTTGAGCCCTGCGAATTCATGAAGAACTTGCTTCTGAAATGTTTATCTCCAGATCAACAGACTTGGCTTCGCATACGACACGGTGGAGAACCGGCTGAAAAGTCTCCTCGATCCAATTGAAATGCCATATGGCTATGGCGAATCTATTTGGTATCGCGTAAAACTAACAGCGGATTTGAATCGGTCGGTGTCATTTATCGATACTGACTGGCGTGCTACGACGAGCTGATATTTATTGCCTGATTTTGGGTGACTTCGGCTCGTCGAACGTTAATTGGGAAAACCTACGATTTCATTCAGGCGTGAACTGATTGGCACTTGAGATCCTGTCAACGGTGCTGCAACTTCCCATGTACCAACACGTCAGGATGCCTGCCAGAAGCCAAGATCTTCAAGCATTTATTGTAGACTTGCTAATATCTCCCAGGTGTTCCCATGTGCAGACGATTGAGTACTACCTCTATTTGGCTGAACTGACCATGCGGTGTTGACCATCAAATGGAAGAGACGAGCAATATTCGTACCCAGACCACATGGTGGACTCAACGCTTGGTGATATTATATATGTACTTTCCACACCTGCCTGATTTCAGACTGTGCCAAACAAAACATGGTACAATCGGGGAGGAAGGGGTAGGTAGTCCGAATTCATGATTGGTTCGTGGGCGCAATACTGCCAGATTTCCCAAGCCAAAGCAGGTGGTTTTCTTAAAGATCCACAACCGGAGCCTTTAGGTATTCAAAGCTTAACCCGCAAGGCAGCGGAACGGAACGTGGGGTCCGTAACCCACTGGGAGCCGGTGACCGAATGCTCAGTTCATTCGCCCTTCGGAGGAGGCCACACATCCTGGGTGCCCAGTGCACCCCTCCGCCAAGGACGCCGATGAGCATACCGTTGTACCCCTCATACGCCACCCATGTGTGGTTTAGAATCAGGGTTTAGCCATCTCCCCTAGACTAACTATCAGTCGGCCAACCCGGTGGAGAGGGCCGGACATTCGCTTTTGTCCTCTCACTTTAGTGAGAACGCCGCCACGAGAAGGCAGTGAGTGGGACTTCTTCAGCAGAGGCTATGTTAGACGCACGGCCATTTGGGAGCATTTCGAGAGGTGCTCAGGACGGGTAGCCATACCGGAGCCTGAAACACCCACCCACGCTTGGTGATTGCCGTTCGAGAGTAGCACCGGTGCACCTTGAGGTGCAAAGTATTCCAGTTCATTCAACCCGGCGTCTGGATGCTGACAGGAGAAAGTGCATTGTGATGACAAGGGAAGAACCTACTGCCGAATTCCGCCTGGAGCCTATGAACTTCAAACTATACCGTTCGGGTTGGTAAACGGTCCTGCAACTTTCTAAAGGCAAATGAGTGTGGAATTGGGTGATCTCCTGACGACAAAATGTCCGCTTTATTTGGACGGTGTTATCATGCGTGGATGCACACTGGCTGAAAACATCACCAGCCTGAAACAGATAACTACAGCGGTAAGGAACGCCGGTTTAGAATTGAAGCCTGAAGAATGTGAACTGATGAAGCTAGAGGTTAAATACTTAGGTCACATTATCAGCCAGGGCGGCATCTGGAATGACCCGAAGAAAATCCCGGTCACTTAGACGTGGCCTGTCCCACCGGGCGTGGCTGGCGCCAGACAACTTATTGGACTGACCTCGTATTTCTGTCGCTCCGTGAAGCATTACGCTAGAATCACGTTCCGGCTGCATCGACTTACCGAGAGAGACAGATTTCTGTGGAATTCCGAACGCCAAACAGCATTCAAGGTGCTCGAGAAAATTTTACCTGGGGCTCCGATACTCGAATTTCCAGATCTCACGGAAACAGCGGGTATCTTTATCCTAGACATGAATGCTAGTGAGACTGAAATCAGGGCAGTTCTCTCACAACTGGGTCACGATAACGGGAAACTTGACTGTATACGGTGGCCGTTGCCTCAGAAAATCGAGGGAACTGTTGCCCAGTCAGGAAAGATACACTTGCGCAAGTAATTTGCGTACGCCAATTTACGCACTATTCACTGTGAAAGCGGATCATAGTCAGAACTGACCATCAGTCTCTGAAGTGGCTACAAAACTTCAAAGAATATGATGGGAAGCTATTCCTTTGGCAGGATCGGTTCAAGGGAACTCGATGTCGAATGCACGCGAATGCTAACGCTTTGTCTCGAAATTATAATCAGCATGTGATTTTCCGACCTGCGAAGTAGCCACAGTTCTACTGGAGACGCATAATACAGAACTGGCGGGGATTCAGCGAAATGACCCGGAGACGAAATCGATCCATATCAAGATAAAGAGTGGTCAGGATAAACCCACCTAAGGTGTAAGAGGTGGTTGGAAGAGTCTCTGTTACTGCTCCACTTGTTCACGGCTATCAATCAAGGAGGTGATGCATTGCTAATACAGAGGAAATTATGGTATCAGAGTTGTTGTTCCTCAATTACAGTTACAGTATGTGTTAACGAAACTAAATTCCGAGTTAGGTCATACTGGGCGATACAAGATAGACCGAGGTGGCAGCAGCAGCGTCGTGGCGTGATAAAGCTCTACAAACGCTGTCTGGAATGCATTCATACTAGGCTACCTTAGAAGTATCCTCGTGCTCCACTACAAGCACTGCCTGCACGATACTCTAACCAACGTGTGGGAACGGATATTGTTGGACAGTTGACAGAGATCCCTCCCCCCGGAAAGGACCGGAAATCCTTGTGATGGCAGACGAATTACAAGACGGTGTGAAGCTGCAGCACTACCTTCCGTTAATGTTATCATGACTGCAGATTTACCCGTTAAGGGGCATCGTAACAACTACATTCAGATAGAGATTGAAGTTCTGAAAATGATGTGGCCTTAGAGTTGTGTTAACCCTGCGGAATAAGATGAACACGCACATTTCCGTATCACTGGAAGGGTTACAGAGAGACTAAACAAAGAAACAGATCACTGGAAGGCCTGTTGAAGTTTATCAATGACCCCTCCACCAGTGACTGGGACAAAGGGACTCCCCGCTGTTTATTGGCAAACTGAACAACAGCAGAATGATCGATCGGACATTCTCCGTTTGCTATGACGTCGGGGTGCAAAATGCAACTGTCATCAAATCCCACGATTCCCGTGACTGAACTGGATCCGAATCAGTATAAATCCCAAAGTTATTTGTCGCTCTCCGGCGGAACTTTGGGGTGGCTCTTTGTTCCAAGGCCATTCAGGAGCTGCTGCCTTCGCATGCTGAGCACCGTCTCGCCGAGGATTTTAGATATCGGCTACCCTCGAACCTGGTTTGTCAAATGCGGTAAAATACATTGTCACACTGGACCTGCACTGGGCACATTCTATGAGCCAGACAGACGTTTTCGTCACGTAAATGTGGATCTCGTGAGATCATCGCCACCATCCATTGGCTCCGGCTACATCCTCCAATCGACCTTGTTATTACTTCCACAGGTTTTGACGTTAAACCAATTCTTCCGGAGTATTATTTATGAGTAATTGATGTATGGCTCAACAGTCGACCGGCGTATTTAAACTTGGAAGTGCCGGATCATTGATGTTTTTCTTTGGATGAAAAAATACCAAATACGTGTGCCACTGAAACCACGCACAAACAGAACGATGTGATATATCCCATCCAGCTCATTGTAATCATAAGATACTAAATAACTCTGTTAAATCTGTTAGGTGCATATTCAATGAATATTCTTCAACCTCTAAATTCATCTCAAGACCACTGGTACCGCACAAGCCACATTCCCTCGGTTGCTCACTTAGTTTATTGGTTTGACATTCGAACTACTTTTTTGGAAGTGCCCCGAAAACTAGATTTGCCGGTAAGTCATCCAGATTCCTGAATAATAATTTTTGCGCTCTTTAAGCTACTGTGCTTTCGCCCTTTACCCCACATTTACGTAAGCAACCTTTCGTATGGCTCCTCCGGAACTGCAATGCCGTGTGTTAACGTCGCAAATATTTGCCACACTGAATCAACCGAAGAGGAATAAATAATCTATCTGATATTCTTCATCACACTGCAAGTTATTCTGAACTAAGTGATCTTTCCGCTAACCCTTCCAAGTGTTCTGAATGTACATAGGAAATTGTTTATTGTTCGGTACCAAGGTTATCGGAAGAAATCGTAGCCAGTCGACGTTTCGGTTACCGCGGGTAACCGTTTTCAAGGCCGAATTCCACTCAGGTCGAGGATGTATCGACCAGAATTTTACTCCTCGCCAGTTACTTGAACGCGTCACACAGACACACACACCGTCGATCAACAATAGTGGTTTTCTTCGATTTGAAAAGCTTCTTTGACTCAGTTGACCGAACAGCGCTATTCAGTACTCTTCACTGAAAAGGTATGCCACAGAAGTTCGTGAATCCACTGAGGTCATTGTACTCTCACACTTCTGACCGCGTAAGGGTTTACGGTGAACTACACAGCCCATTCGAAACGACCAGCGGTGTTCGACAACGATGTTCCGTTTCAGCATTCTTGTTCAACTTTGTCATGTACGAGGTAATGACGAATGCCCTGCGAAATCCTCAGGGTGTGTGTCGAAGTAGCAAATAGTGGAAGGCTATGTGACTTAGATTACGCTGATGACCTTGTCTGCTTGTTCGAATGCACGGAACATTTGCAACGTGCACTGGATAGACCCACAAGAGCTGTAGCTCCATTCGGCATGTGCTTTGCACCTCCAAAGTGTAAATGGAGTTAAAAGACTGGCTATCAACGGTCCCAAGCTTGATGCTCGATGGGAAGGTGCTAGCAATTGTCGGCAGCTCCACTTACCTCGGTAGCAGCGTGATGACGGATGGGAGCACGGTAGTAGAGGCGAGCACGCGTATATCCAAAGCCCAAGCGGCGTACGCTGGACTGAAGCACTTGTAGTGCCAACCTGATATATCGTTGAAGTTGAAAAGTCGTGTGTACTGTGCCGCGGTGCGTTCAATTTTGTTGTATAGTTGTGAGACTAAGGGTCTGCGTGCGGAAGATGTTCGTCGCCTAGAGGTTTTCGACCATCGATGTTTGCGTAGTATCGCTAAGATTGGATGAAATGACCGAGTAAGCAATGCTGACGTCAGAAATCGAGTATTGGGTACTAGTTCAGAGAATGTTCTGTCACAACACAACCAGCTTAGTAGACTTGGTTGGTTGGGCACGTGTTGCGTATGGCGAACACACGTCTACTGTACCGTGTCCTATTCTCCGTTCCTCCTAGGGAATGGAAGAAGCCACGTAGAGGTCAACAGATGACGTGGCAACGGGGAATGAGAAATTCTACAGCGAACTCAGCGAAAGTAGGTGTCTCACGTCTTCGTGGTTTGGATCCGAAAGACCCCTCAACCAGTTGGCTGGAGACGCTGAAGGATATGGCAGCGAACCGTGGAAAATGGGGATCGTGTTGTCACTTTCTGTCGAATCAGAATGACTGATCAGTGTGCGTTTGTACAGTTAGACTGAATATTCCGTGTTTTGACTACTAGGTCGTTCTTTCTTTTTCCCACCCCTGTAGGTGCACTTTCTGTCCATCACGTATATTCATTCTTCCTATTCCTACGTGCAACATGGTGAGAAAGGCAGAGGTAAGTGGGGCTTGTCCTGCTGTTTGACGCTGCAGGATGATTTTTCGTTGCATTAGGCATACAAACGACGGACAAATCCATGACATCTAATAGAATAAAAACTGATTAGAGGCACGTTAGAATCAGTAACGTCCATCTAGAATATATTTGTGGGTGAATTTGTACACTCAAGTTCAGGCATTTCCAGGTCTCGACAGCCCCCCCCCCCCCCTACAGGGGAACTACCAAAGTAACCCTTCGATCTAATCGAGGGCGTACCAGGAGTCGATTTTCATCAGCCTGACGAGTTTCATGCGATGTCAGTCATCTAGGTGAAGATGTTGCGATGCCGCTGTGTAAATTTACTAAAATGCGTACGAGCCTAACGGTCACCTAACAAACCCCCAACTAGGTGTCGCAAAAGAAGTGTATACCGTGAAAAATATTCTTATACGATTTCTGCAGGGGTTCATCCATCGACCGTGACCGTAAAAGAAATAGGGAAGCAAAACAGAGAATGAACAAACGGTGAATGAGTAAAGACGAAATGAGTGGAAATTACCGGGTCGGTGGGTCCAATGAAAAAAATTCAAAATTTCCGAAAGAAGTTGTTTTGTGATTTCATAAAACGTCAGACGAGAACAATGTCGAACGAGATGAAAATGAATACTGTCTACGAGATGCTTTGGCCAATGTACATGATGGTCAGCTGAGCTTTTTAGATTGCTCTGTTTGAGACGCAGCGGCAGTATAGCGAAGTAGTCTCCGGGTAACCAGAGCGTGTGGCCAAAAGATAATTAGGCAGCTGAGGCGTTAATATCAGGTTTATAAGCGGAACATAAACCTAAGAGAACGAGTGAAAGCGTCTGCACCCAGAGCTGTCGGAAGTGGTGAATGAAGCTTTGACCTGGCGATGAAAATGCCCAACTATACCGTTGATTGTCGAGTGATACGCCGTCGTACGAGAACGGTGACAGCCTAACATACGCAGTCTCTCGAAACGTCGTGAACAGTAGTTACCGTGACAGGGCAACCATACAATGAAACCCAATGTCCCATAAAGGCAGCTACTATGGTTTTTGTTTGTACATTGGCAATAGGAACAGCCTCTGGCTAACGGGTGAAACGGTTGATCATGGTAAGAAGGTAGTGGGGCTGAGGGGACTAACGATATTCATGTGGATATGAGAAAACCGTGAGGATACAACTGGAAAGTGGCCTAATGGAGCCATTATATGCTAATTACTTTCGATCGTTAGCACTTCGCTCATGAACGAGCCCAGTTACGAATATCCTCTTGCATGCCGGGCCGGACGTACCTGGCTCGGATGCCGGAATGGGCTAAGTGGTGTAAATAATCGACAACTGCACGGCGTCAAGACCTGGGTACGATGAAGCGCGAGTGTAGCAAAGTTGTGTCAAACATCATGGAGCCTGAGGAAGTGACTAATAGAAACTCCGAAGGTTTAAGTGATGCTATTTGTCCGGGATCTGTGAAATCCAATTCCGAACGTTGGGCTTTAGCCAGAGCTTCGAGATCTATGACCCGCGGTTGACTAGAAGTAGCGTCTACTCGAAAAAGAGCCCCAGCCACAACGTTGTCGGTGCAAGAAACGTAGCGAACATCACTGGAAAACCGCGCCGTGAAAATCATACGTCAGTGGCGTGTAATCATTAATGATGAATTGTCTACCTTCGAGAGTATGTTAGAAGTGTTTAACAGGGTTGTAAACAGCAAGTAGTTCCCGACTGAAAGTAGAATACCTAATTTCAGCGGGTAGATGATAAGAAAGGTCAGTGGTTCACTCCGTGATGTAGCGGTGGTGGTGTGATGATGTGAAATGCAGTTTTTTCGATAATAGAACTTTTCCACTTGGTCTGTATTCACCCCAGATACCGAAATGTTTGGTGTTGTACCAACCCAGTCCTCTAACAGTATATCGCACTTCAGAGGTGAAAGCCGCATACCAAACATTGCTACGCAGTTGTTGAAGCTGCCCAGAACAGCTTGCAAGTTACCTCGATCTTCATCAAAATGACTGTATCGTCCGCATATTCAAGGTTTAATATGAAAAAGGCGGTCCCTAGGACCGCATCATTGAATTAATGGAATCTGCACGCTATGGCTGCTGTTTGCCGTCATGAGCAGTCAGAAATATTTCTACTCAACCATATATATATATATATATATATATATATATATATATATATATATATATATATATATAAGGAATTCCTTTCCGACCCAAAATCATCCATTCTGGCCGAAAGGCTGCCCTTAATCGCACCCTTCCAGCGAAGATGCTGTCCCATCACCGTTCAGTAGCAACATACGCTCTGTTCACTAAAATGCCGGATCTAACCCTTGTTCTTCTTTCTCGAATTCGTGTTCATATCTGTGTGGCTTGTATACAAGAATCGTGGCTAAACCCACATGTTGCTGACTCACTTGTGTCAATAGATAGCTTTAGACTGTACCGGCAGGACTGGAATTTCACTGGCAAGAAGACTGGAGGCGTGGTGGTGACGTAAGTCAACTCCACCTGGTGTAGCTAGTCTGAAGTCGCTCATACATTCTGTACTGTCCCACTAAATCTAGTAAGACTTTCCTGCCCTCGAATCACCTCGGTTCGTTAGCACAAAACATATTGTTTATATTAGGAAGAAACGGTCATTGTCATCAATCGTTGTAATAAAAACCAACTAGTCCACACTTGCATCAAGTAGGCTGTCTTCTGATTGGTTGACTGGTGACACGACCAGCTACCGCTTGACCGGAATCCGTTCGCGTCTTATCGATCCGTTACCTTTGCGCTTGCGATTCCGCTGGCTCAGGCACTGACCTGCTGATTGTCAATGGGACTGGGCCGACTATCGATCATACATACCCAAACACACATACACAGCGAACGGTATTGATTGTTTAGTCATGTAGCGCCACCCTACATTTTGTCCCCATGAGAGCACCATCATAACAAACCTATACGTAGTTCCGTTTTGCACACAGATCACCATTGCACCTTTCTATAACACTTTTTTTACCTTTCCTTGTTTCCTTGTTAGATGATAATCTGCACATCATAGTAAGCGATTTTAATCATGTCTCAACCCAAATATGTCGTACATATAACCCTGTTCGACACGAAACGTGTTGAAACAACTTCATGTATATAAAATAACCTCGGGTACTGACCCATTCTCATCATTTAAGACATGATGCTTTTGGAATGACCGGAGCAACTACTTCTCTTTTAAACGAACATTTGCGATAGAATCATATTCCTGACTGCAGAAAACCGGTCATTATTGTTCCGATATCCAAACATCGCAGTTTTAGTGCCCTAACTAAACGCTTTCGTTCCATCATTCTAACTCCATCTGGTCTTAAACTTGCAGAGCGCACCATTCTTAAACGCCTGAATTCCCCCACAAATGTTCATCCCGGCAATGGACACTGAGATTATATCACCGCTCTGCGTATGTTGCAGTGCGCGCACACGTGCTATGCACTCCCGGACGCACTCCGCATAGTAACCGGCATACTGTGATAAAACTAATATTGGCACATTGATAATAATCGTCAACATCCTGTCATTAATTTCACTGAAGTCACCAAATGGGTGCTCGGCTAAATAAGTTTTGCGTCGGGTTAAGGA
Source organism: Fasciola hepatica (assembly GCA_948099385.1). Lineage (NCBI taxonomy): Eukaryota > Metazoa > Platyhelminthes > Trematoda > Plagiorchiida > Fasciolidae > Fasciola > Fasciola hepatica. The sequence goes on along the minus strand of CANUEZ040000029.1, from coordinate 1,153,513 downwards.
TAATCCAGTGAAGAATGAAGGCGAATTCAATGCGATTAAGCGGTACTTTTGGGGTGAACCTGGTCAAGATAAACAAAAGTGCAGCGGTAGGATAAAATAGAAGAAACAACAACAATGAGGGCCGTATGTTCGCTCACGGGTCCGAGGGAGGCTTAGATCCGTCATCTTTTCGGTCAGAAAACCTTTGATGTCCTATAGTGTTCTCATTTAACCTACCTAGCCACCCAATACAATGGGCTCTGCACGACATACAACCGTATGCCAACATGTTCCTTAACAGCGGGATGTTTTCGAACGCCTGATTAATAGTTTTCACAAGTTCGGCTAGCCTGTGGTAGCTGTGGTGCGTACCATAGTGATGAATGAATATGGGAACAGACTGAGCCACAGTTAAGGGAAGAACAATAGTAGAATTGGGGATTGTCGGGTGAAACTAGCCGTAGTACCCCGGACAGATTAAGTATGACTAGAAAACCATTTCGGCGCTTCAACAAGAAGGTGTGCAAGCACAGTGACCTAACTTGACGGGAGCGACTGCACCTCTAAGGGGGAACTGTGCACGGTGAATATGGGAAAAGTCTCTTGGGAGATTCATCGTTTGTGAGTACTGATGTGGATTGACAAGATAAAGTGATAATTACGGAAGACGTGAGGTCCATTAGTACCTAACACCCCTAAGGATTTAGGGTGGTTATGATTGGAGGACGATAAGTGTGAGCAGCAGATTGTCTGGCAAACCCATTTCACCAATATGATCGAAATTAAAAGAACAAAGATTGTTGCTGTCAATCAGAAATCTCGACACTACACGGCCCAACAGAACAGTTTCATTACAATTTACTTCAGTTTTGGAAAATGAAGCAGAATATACCAACATATCCAACATTCCCCCAAGTTACTTGAACTAATACCTAACCGCAACTCACGGAGGCTCCATCAACTACCGGACAACAAGAAATGTGTTCAAGTTTGAGATAAGCACCGATGACTATGCAGATGACAATAATAGTTTCAGTGCATTCTTCCAGAACTATCCAACGTAGTTATCACACCTATTTAACGACTCTAATGAAATTTGTGCCAAGAAGCTAACAATTGTTGATAAGATGGAAATATTAGTTTCATCACATTTTGCACTTATCAAAAGCTACATGAACTTTGTTAGAGTAAGCGCTATCAAGTGGACAGTCCATGAGATGGATGTTATATATTGAGTCGGACCATTGCATCTGACTATCCTCCTTGTGTCAGACTTCCACGACATCCATTCAACCAGTGATCATAGGCAGGCAGGAACATACGACTACATATGACAAATGAGGCATTTGTATTCACACAACCTAATCATCATATTGCTACCATTTTTGTACTTCTCTTCCTACTGTGCCATACTACTGACAACTTTTATTCCTTATTTAGGCTGCTGTTGAGAAACAGCAACCAGAACAGCCACAATCCAGCAACCAATAGTGGTTATTCCAATTTAACTAGATTCCTTGAAGTCTTTCACATTCAGGAGACCCAAGTGAATATACAAGATCAAACCACAAACGGGTTAGCGATAAACACTGCCCCCATGGATGACATACAGCTGATTAGATACTACATAAGTTGCTATTCGACTCGGATTTTCTGTGCAAGGCACCACTAAATTGGTCAATATGGCCCGTTTATTCATAATGAACGAGTTCATGTCCGTTTACCCACCACTACCGGTTCACTCGATTTGCGTAGGTAGCTCTATCCCATCACTCTGCGGTTAAAATAGCACCTTTGCATGGTAATTTACAAATTCTGATATCGTTCACCGATTTCTCAAGCGGACAATGCCACGCAACTTTTCTAGTGAGAATTACGAAAAGGTCAAAATCTAACTACTGCTACTGTTTTCAGTAGTAATATTAGAAATTCGAAGCTCCAGGACTGTACCCGTTCTCAAAGAACACCGTACACTCGAACCTTGCTGTAAAAAGCCGATGATTCAAGTTAGCGATTTCACAAAGGCAATCAAACTGGATAAAACAAACAGTACACTACATGATTCTATTAGCTATTTTCGGAAAGTAAATGCAATATTCTGATTGCAGCATGTCGTCAGTGGAGACACAAAACACAAGTTATTAAAAGCTGTACATTTCGGTATTACGATACAGGAACAAAGATCCACCTTTCTGTACAAACAATAATACTTAAACACACGAAAACTTTGTCTCATGGCATCCGGTATTTACGTTTCCGTTTGGGTGGAGGCGGTTCGTCACCATCTTCACTGCTACTATCGACGTCTGTCGTGGTACTACTGGACGAGCCGGAACCAGAGCCACTGACGGACGAGGCACCATCGTCTTTACTGTTAGACTGAGCGTCCGATTCGGATGCGGAAGATGAAGAACCGGATGTGGATCCAGAAGAAGACGCATTGCTTTCAGATGAACTGTTATCATCATCACTGGAACTTGTATCTCCACTTTCATTACTGTCACTACTACTATCGCTCTCGCTGCTACTACTGCTAGACTGGCGTTGTGTCCTAGCAGGGAAGAAAAGATCGAATATGTAGATAAGACCAACATGATAGGTTCGGGTACTTACTTGGCGCTTTGCTTTACTTTGGTCTTTTTCTGGCCTATTGTCTCCAGTTTTTTGTCAAGTTGAATGGTGTATGATTCACGTTCCAGATACTTGCGCTTGCCTTTGCACTGATAAGTCCAGTGACCTTTTTCAAGACACTTTTGACAAATGATCTGTGAAGCATCGCTCTGACTGGAATAAAAGGCCGAAAAAAGTGGAATTTGATGATTGCGCTAGAAAGTTGCGGAAACTATGAAGACAAAATCTTCAGTGCGGGAAGCGGAAGATATCCGGTGGCTTACGACAAAAAGACCGGGTGGAGACCAGCTGTTTATACGCACAAAGCATACACGGGCGCGCGCACTCACTGATATTAAGAAAAAATCACGAAAACTAAACGACGAGGCAAATTTCCGGGATCAAGGTTACCGATTCACGTGAAAATCTGCAGTTTTAAGGAAGTGTTGACTGAATCTAAAAACAAGTAGACGATCACCTATGTGACAAGCAAAATAGATGCCATAAAAACAGTAGCCCCTACCCCCCTCCAACAAGAGACACTAGGCGGGATCGCTCGAATTGCATCTAACCGAGAGGTATTCCAATCAGCGAGGGAGGTGGTTAAAAAGTAGTCACAAATAGAGTCATTGTAACGCAATGTTGGCCAAAAAATACGCGTTTTGTGCTTTTTTAGCTATTAAATTTAACCAGAGGGACTACTTATCATCTAGGTTGCTCATATTTCACCATTTAAAAGTTATCATATCTCTTTCATTGGTATTTATTTTTTCTTGTTATGTAATAATCGTACAATATTTCGAGAAGGAGGCCGGGACCAATTCGAAGCAGCTAATTTGGGTGACCGACGACGGAAGCGGGATTCGAATCCGAAGCCGAAGGGTTGAAAGCCCGCCATGATGACCGTTTGACAACCGCCGATCAACATCTACGCCGCGACTAATTCACACGAGGATTAAATGACATCCTATAACCTTTGAGTACATTGTTCTTGCAAACATGTGGCTATAATAGTCTTTGAAAAGGTGCGTTGCCTCCTAAATCGAGCCACATCATGTTCACACGCAGATTAGATGCTCAAACGAGAATGAAAATAATGTAGCCTTAATGAAGTCCTGAGCGCGCACTGTAGTTGCTCGGTAACAACAAAATTCTTCGCGCCTTGGCAACTAGTGTATTGTTCCAGCGTCTCATCCACCTCCGGAATGTACTCTTTACCATTAAATCGCTACGGTTGTTCTTGTAATGAACTCCAATTTCCGATCGAGCGGTGCATTTTCTGATGACTAAGGATGTGCATTTTTTACCGGATGCACTACAGTGCAAAATTATTGTCAAACGGTCTTTTGTTTTTCCAAGCCAGAACATTTACTACCTACCTGTTTATCATGCTTTGAAGCAGCTAATCTGTTCCACTAACACTGAATAGTGGTAGACAGCTATTCACTGTCGTCCGGATCTTTGCCACACCTGACCGATTGGGACCTTATGTGGTTCTTCGCCACTTCAAGTCTCAGGGTTCGGTTACCGGTTATCCCCAAAAGTGCAGTGGGCCCTCGTGGCTATGGGATATATCCCCTCCGCTGCACTCATGCGCAATTATGTAATATAAAAAGGTTGCGCAACTCACGATGTTGCAATGCGTGATCTCAAAGTTCATCAAAATTTGACATGAAGACGGCTTACTAGCACCGTGTTTACTGTTTATCTCATCAGTGTCTGGAAACCTCCTGACAAGTGAACAACATCGAGGTCTTAGCATGAGAAGGAAACCCTCCCACCACCAAGCAAATGGCCTGCAACATTATTGCTGACCAACCCCAATAAGAAGTGGTCAACATGAACAGAACTCACCAATACCAGCAGCTTAGTGATTCTAACCTATTTGATTACATGACCGTGTGTGAGTGCAGCAGGAGTAGCATACCCCACAGCTTCGAAGGGCCACTGCTTTATTAGGCATAGCTGGCAAACAGACCGAGACTTGGGGAAGAGAACCACGCAAGGTCATATAAACCTTGATAAAAGTGCATAACTTGTTATTTGGAAAACAAAACTCTCGAATATATTTGACTCGAAAATGTTTTTGTTGTTGGGGAGTACAAACCCCAATGAAAGTGCTTCTTGCCCCGTTCTGGGTGAGAGGTTTTTGTACAGAACATTGTTTTGTACATCAGGCACTCTTTGCAATAAGAGGGGGGGCTGCTGCATTGATAACTACGGTGGTGGTCGAGTGGTTTACAGAGTTTGATTACCACATCGGAGGTTCGAATTCCCGCCATTACCGGTTACTTTGGCGGTAGACAGTATTTCACTGTCGTCCGGATCGTTATCACACTTAACCTATTGGGACATTATGTGGTTCTCCATTACTCCAAGTCTCAGAACCTGGTTGCCGGTTATACCTAATAGTGGAATGGACCTTTGTGGCTATGGAGCGTATACCCCTTCCACTGCACTTATGCGCAAGCGTGTAGTGAAAAAACCGATCATCCCATGAAAAACATCTGCATCTAACGTAACTACTGCACCCACTACAGCCAATCATTCACTTGGTGTCCGGAAAATTTCCAAAATGACAGAGGCAAACGAAGGAGACGGGATTTTAATACTAATGTGACAAAATAATGTGAATGATTCAGCCCTAAAGCTGCATCATTCAGTAAACAAAACGGTTACTATCAAAGGCATATGAAAATAACGGTGCGGAAGATGGAAGAATCAACGAAGGCAGTGGTTTCATCGAATGTTTTCAAAACTATTATATCCGACCAATTACCCATGATGTTCCTCCGATGAGAAGGACTATTGTTCAACCACCAATACGGCTTTTGGTCCTGTCGTTCCATGGGGGACCTGCTAGCTCTCGTCTCACTCCCAGAGGCCTTCGACTGAGTTAAGCACGAAAGCCTACTTGTGGACGTTTACTTCTGTCTCAGCCGTTCCCGAAGGTTCCGTGCTTGCACCTACTTTCTTCTATGCACGCATGGCCTATTCCCCGAGACCTCCAACCCAGTCCACGCTTTAGCCGATGGTGCCACTCTACGCTGCTTTCTTATTCCAACTCTAGCCATGCTATCACCAATATCGATCACGACCGTAAAGTTATCAGTGTATTAACTGATGCCGACCTCGAATGCATCTCCATATGAGGCTCACACAATCACGTTCACTTCAATGCTTACAAAGCTTCCCTTCATTCAATTCCTCTCAAATATCATTCCTTCCCACTACATTTATTCGTCCATTTAAAGCGCTTGCATTCTACAGACTCGTTTTCTTGAGTTTATCCATAACTTTTTCATTGTGTTGGTTCCCCGTCATGGCAGCCTGCTTCTTGTGCTGCACGCAGATTGGTTTTCTAATCGGCGACAGATGTTTCTTATCCCCGGCTTTTATCCCTCTCAGTGTACAGTTTCAGTTTATTCAACCATCAACCTCGCACTTTTGAGCTCCGCTTTCGGTTGCTATCTTCCAGCATCGTCAAGAAAGGGCGAAAAGAATAGAAGCATAATGATAAAGATCCAAAAAAATCTAAGTAATAAACGGAAATCACGAAGACAAAGAAAGAGTCCCAATGCTAATACGCCACTGGACGCAACACCTAGCCATGTCGCTTAATGTCTCTAACCATTTGGTAGGTGGGTCACGTGGACCCCAATCTTGAAGGCTAACAAGTCCTACGTGGCCAAGTCTACTGGTCAGGGTTTTCATACTTTTCTGCCATGTCGCGGACTGACCAGCTCGACCTACCTTCCAACCACTACCTGTCTCCGAGAACAGCATACGCTGAGAAAGTCTATCGGTGGAGATGCGTAGCACATATCCCAACCACTTTAACCTATTTAAATTCAGTACTTGATCCACAGACTGACCTCTGGACCTCAACACCCTACGTTTAACCTCGGCATTGCTGATACAGTGTTACCACCACATTCCGACAGTGTTATGGAGACATCAATGCTCGAACACCGAGTCTTCGCCTATCTTCCAACCTCAACGACCAAGTCTCTGAACCATATAAAATAACGGGCCTAACCGCCGAAGTGTACACTCGACCCTTGACAAACAACCGGATGTCACGCCAGCGACACAGATGACGGAGGTTGGCAAAAGCCAAACGCGCCTTCTATTTACGAGATGACACTTCATCTGATATCTGTCCACCTGGTGAAATATAACTTCCCAGGTAACGAAATTTATCCACTTCACCTAGAGCTTCTCCTGCCAAGACAAGATTTGGTGTCGCACCGGGCCAGTCCTGCGACAGTATTTTACATTTTGAAGGTGCAAAACACATCCCGAACATTGCTACACTGTTATTTAGGCTATCTAAGAGAGTTTGCAACTTACTTGGATCTCCACTCAGGAGGACAATATTGTCCGCGTATTAAAAGTCAGACAGTTTATTGCCATAGCAAATTGAAGATGAAGGGTGAAAGAGAGCAACCATGACGAACACCACTCCTCGTGGTGAACTCGAGTGAAAGATCGCCGTAAGTACGAACTTGGCTTTGGCTGTTCACATACAAGGATTGGAAAAGAGAAATAAACTTCTCTGGCACACCATTTGATGAGAGGCAGTGCCAGAGAACTGTACGGTCGACTAAAAACGAACGCCGCTTTCAGATCAAGAAAGGCAGAAGATGTGCCTATGCTCTAAGGTTTGTCTAAGAGTGAAGATTTGGTCGACACAACCCCGATCAGGTCTGAAACCAGCTTGATTCTCATGCGTACACACTTCGCGAGCGCGTATCTGCATCACCAGCCATGTATACGTAAAGTAAAACTATTCGTAGGACGGACTCCAAATGCCCGAGCATGGTGGGGGTGGTTGTTTAGGGCTTCGAGATGGTTACTCGCTCTGAACGCCTCTCGAAATGCCCCTAAATGACCGTGCGTCTTAAATAGCCTCACAGAGGAAACTCTACTCACTGCCTTCTCGTGTCCATGTTCCCATCAATGAGTCACGAAGAAAGCGAACGCTTGGCTCTCTCTACCGGGCTGACTGATTGATAAACAATCTAGGGGAAATGCCCAAACTCCGATTCTAAACCAACCACATGTGGCGTGCGAAGAGTATAACAATATACTGACCGGCATCTCTGGTGAAAGGACGTACTGAGCATCCATCTTCCTCATTGCACAGCGATGAACAGCAGGACAAGCCCCACTTACCTCCGCCTTTCTCACCATGTTGCACGTAGGAATAGGAAGAATGAATATACGTGATGGACAGAAAGTGCACCTACAGGGGTGGGAAAAAGAAAGAACGACCTAGTAGTCAAAACACGGAATATTCAGTCTAACTGTACAAACGCACACTGATCAGTCATTCTGATTCGACAGAAAGTGACAACACGATCCCCATTTTCCACGGTTCGCTGCCATATCCTTCAGCGTCTCCAGCCAACTGGTTGAGGGGTCTTTCGGATCCAAACCACGAAGACGCGAGACACCTACTTTCGCTGAGTTCGCTGTAGAATTTCTCATTCCCCGTTGCCACGTCATCTGTTGACCTGTACGTGGCTTCTTCCATTCCCTAGGAGGAACGGAGAATAGGACACGGTACAGTAGACGTGTGTTCGCCATACGCAACATGTGCCCAACCAACCAAGTCTACTAAGCTGGTTGTGTTGTGACAGAACATTCTCTGAACTAGTACCCAATACTCGATTTCTGACGTCAGCATTGCTTACTCGGTCATTTCATCCAATCTTAGCGATACTACGCAAACATCGATGGTCGAAAACCTCTAGGCGACGAACATCTTCCGCACGCAGACCCTTAGTCTCACAACTATACAACAAAATTGAACGCACCGCGGCACAGTACACACGACTTTTCAACTTCAACGATATATCAGGTTGGCACTACAAGTGCTTCAGTCCAGCGTACGCCGCTTGGGCTTTGGATATACGCGTGCTCGCCTCTACTACCGTGCTCCCATCCGTCATCACGCTGCTACCGAGGTAAGTGGAGCTGCCGACAATTGCTAGCACCTTCCCATCGAGCATCAAGCTTGGGACCGTTGATAGCCAGTCTTTTAACTCCATTTACACTTTGGAGGTGCAAAGCACATGCCGAATGGAGCTACAGCTCTTGTGGGTCTATCCAGTGCACGTTGCAAATGTTCCGTGCATTCGAACAAGCAGACAAGGTCATCAGCGTAATCTAAGTCACATAGCCTTCCACTATTTGCTACTTCGACACACACCCTGAGGATTTCGCAGGGCATTCGTCATTACCTCGTACATGACAAAGTTGAACAAGAATGCTGAAACGGAACATCGTTGTCGAACACCGCTGGTCGTTTCGAATGGGCTGTGTAGTTCACCGTAAACCCTTACGCGGTCAGAAGTGTGAGAGTACAATGACCTCAGTGGATTCACGAACTTCTGTGGCATACCTTTTCAGTGAAGAGTACTGAATAGCGCTGTTCGGTCAACTGAGTCAAAGAAGCTTTTCAAATCGAAGAAAACCACTATTGTTGATCGACGGTGTGTGTGTCTGTGTGACGCGTTCAAGTAACTGGCGAGGAGTAAAATTCTGGTCGATACAACCTCGACCTGAGTGGAATTCGGCCTGCTGTTTGCGGGTGTTCCTCTTGCCAGCCGGGGTCAGACGGCGCAGAAGAATCGAGGCCAATACCTTGGTGACTATCGGAATTAAACTGATCCCACGATGATTACTACAATCAATGTGTATTCCCTTCTCGAAGATGGGTACAATCAGTGACTCGCCCTATACTAACGGAATAGGCTCCTAGTTCCAAATGTTACGGATCAAGATGGTGAGTGATTTTGTCAACGCATCACCATCCGTTTTGAAAACTGGAGGGATTTCGTCAGGACGGGCCGTTTCTTCTCGCCTAATTGATCGAATACACGACCGTACTTCCACTTCCGATGGGGCTCAAGTGATACTCCCCAAGGAATCGCAGCCGTTGACACAGGAGTAACTACATTAGCGCACGGTCAGCTAACCTGCTCCTTGAAGTATTCAGCCCAACGACCAAGCCTTCGCTGTTTGCCATAAATAGGCTCTCCATTTCTGTCGCATATCGTTTCACCGACCGGAGTTCGCCGTCCACCGGTGTCACGAATAAGTTTGAACAGTCCTTGATTGTAACCTGAAGCAGCTTCTACTTCCATTTGTTCGGCTACCTTGATCCACCAATTTTTTGCGATCCTTCTTGGGGCTTTTTGTAACTTGCCTCTGTAAATGTCTTCGTATATTATTCATCTCCTTACAATTTGAGAGCGAAGGTTTTTTGCTGCATTAGACGCAGCGACCCTTGAGAAATCCAGTGTCTTTGATGGACTTCGGATCGAGGACTGCAGGCGAAACCTGCTGCCACGTGCATTGCCTACTGGGTATGGGCCCAATGCTCACCCACATTACTGTTTGTCGTAGTCCCTATCTCATGTGATAATTTCTGTTCAGAACTTCTGGATCAGACAAACGTTGTACGGCTAACCGGGTTTGTGGTTTGCATCGATGACTATGGAACTGGAGTGATAATCGCATTAAAACTAATGCATGGTCTGACTCTATGTACGCGGGCCAGTAGGATCTATAGCTCTGAATAGAACTGCACCACCGGCAGCCTATTGCGATATGACCGATCTGGTTCTGAGTACCTGTACAGTTAGAGCACCATGTTGCTGTGCGACGCGAGCTGTGTCGGAAATTCGCACTAGACAGGAATAACCAATTGTCTACACAAAACTGAATAAGTCTATCCCTGCTATCTGTGCGCTGAGCGGGTAAGGCACAATGCCCACCCAAGCAAGCTTCTGACACACTGTGTTTCCCAACTTGTACATTAAAATCACCTGCTAGCACTACAATGCTAGTGCCTTTGTTCCTGCGAACGAGAGTGGTGAATTAATCACAGAACTCATCCTTCTGCGTGCCAGAGCTACAATCTGTTGGAGCGTATGCCGAGACTATAAACAAGCTGCGTTTAACACAACTACCGTTTCGAATGTCAACTGACCCCTGGAAGTCTTATAGCACGTAAATGACTATTAACCGGGATACAGTCTGAAATGGCAGCTTCAACCGTGCCAGTCAAGACTATTCGTACACCACGTTGACCTGCAGCTCTAGCTGCTTAGTCTCCTGGGGTGCGCAGAAAATACCTCGATGAGATACCAGGAGCAGTTAGTTGAATCACACTGCTCGAATGCTGGAAACGCGTTTCATAGACGCAACAGACACCAATCTTCAGAGAATTTATTGTGAGCTCTAGGAACGCCGGCTAACTGGCCTGCATGAGTGTACACGCGCTACAGGAGTTGAGATTCAGAGGCTGACAAGGCTTGAGAATATGTGAGCTATGAGACTGAGGATCATCTGCGATACTATTTGACAATAAACTGTTGCGAGTATCGACCGTGTTATCAGTGGGAGCATTATAGATGGACAGAGGGGGCAAAGAGAGGTGATTGGGGATAGAAGACAACGGCTGAATAAACGGGAGGGGACTCTGAGCAGTAGCGCATTTATCACTACCTACCCCGCTCGATGCAATGAGCAGCGCGGTCCTGATTGCCCTGCGCGACGACCGATGCAGTATGGAATTCTTTGTACTTGTGCAGCTCACGGGAGATGTTTGACGCGTACTGTTAGGGTATCAAGCCGTTAAGCAGGAGGACGATTGGGGTTCTCAACCGGAGTTTTTAGTTCTGATAAGATACTGTCTGCAAGGCAGCGGAGCGGCTGCGTGGAAGCCTATCTGCCTGGACCAATTATTCTTCCACTGATTTTACCGACTGAGTTGTCAGCTCAAATCGACCTCCAACCAGATCTAGAGGACTGCTTCGTCAGTCCCCCATCCATTGACCTTCCAGGTATGATTGAATCTTCGGATTGAGGTAAGCCAACCTGTGAGACTCATTGGATCGCCGAGGAGCGCAAGCCGTAACGCCACGTGCCGTGTAATTTTCCTTGTTTTGTTTACATATTTTACATCGTACAAATTTCTATTTCAGGTCATGTACCTTCGTTATTAGTGAAGTAAAACGCAACATTCCTATCACTGAGTCCCGTTCTCTCTGGTAAACCTATCATCGTCTGTTGCGAACCGTATGTGTCGATTTACTAGACTAGTGAAATCATGGACCGTTATCTACGGCCAGACAAGTTCGACGCCAACATCAATGACCCGGACGCTTTTAAACAGTGAACTTACTGACTCCGCACTTTCAATGCCTTTTTGAAACGAGTACAATCTGATGAATCCGATAACCCTGATATGCTTATCAATTTCCCTTCACCGTCAGTTTACGAGCATATCTCGGAGTGCGAAACCTTCGAAAGTGCCATTTCAGTCCTCCAGTGCCTGTACGTTGGTCCAAAAAGTGTCGTCTTCGATTGGTATCTACACGCTGCATGCAAACAAGATTGCGGACAAAACATTGATCAGTGTGTCCAGGTTAATAAGCTGTCGGTAAAGGATTGCGATTTCCGCTCGGTTTCCGCCGAAGAGTGTTGCGACGACGCTATGCGTGACGCATTTATCACTGGATTGTAGTCTAGCAGCATTCAAACAAGATTGTTGGAACAACCAACACTGACGTTTAAGGCTGCTTACGACATGGCTAGACCACTGGAGGCAGCTCAAAATCAGTCACAATCCTATGGAATTGAAAACGTTTCTTGTTCATCCACAACCCCTCTGACCCCCACTCCCGATGTACAGCTTGTACCTGCCCCAACAAATGGACCCGAACCGATCACATCGGTTTTATCTAAAGCCACATGTTCTGTGGTTACTTCCACACCGCCGCGCCGAATGCCCCGCCCGAGAAGCGGTTTGCAAGGTTTGTGGAAGGACAGGTCATTCTAGACGTGTGTGCAAATCAAAATCAGCTTCTTCCTCTACTACCTCTACCCTCACTCTCCTGTTGTCCTCCGTCGTGACGGGGGCTGCCCCAGCTTGTTTGTCCCGAGCAACAACCAGAATTCATGTGATAACGTCCAACTCCAAGTTCTGATTGATGCGGGTATCTCCTCAAAAAATCGTCGACTTATTTGATTGGCCGATTCACCCTTGTGACTCTGAAATTACTATGGCGACGACATTATTGTCCTGCGTCATTTCCGGCTACTGCAGTGTAACAATTCGATATCGAAAACTTAAAACTGTCAGCCATGCAGAATCTATGCGCCGACGTTTTACTTGGTCATGATTTTTTCGGGTTACATGAAAGGGTCGAAATACCATCTGGAGGAACATGCGGCACTTTCTTAATGTGCAGACTAACCGGGGCTAATACCTCGTATCTGCCTCGGTTCGCCTATCTGTCCTCAGACTGTAAGCCTGTTGCCGCCAAATCCCGCAGACACTCCTTCGAGGACGAGCGCTTCTTCAAAGAGGAGATACAACGCCTCTTGAACGATGGTATAATCAAGCCATCGAACTCTCCATGGAGAGTTCAAGTTTTGGTTACTAAGATCGTGAACCATAAGAAAAGAACGGTCATTGATTATAGTCAAACGATCAGCCGTTTTATGCAGCACAATGCGTATCCACTACCATGTATAGACAATATGATGGAAAATGTCGCCCGTTACGCTGTTTACAGCATCCTGGACCTCAAAAGTATGTATCATCAAATCTCAATCGCGGAAAATGAAAAGCCTCATACGGCTATCGAAGCAGCAAGTAATCTTTTTCCGTTCTGTGGAATACCTTTTGGGGTCACCAATGGCGTGGCTTGTTTCCAGCGCACTATCAACCAAATCCTGAAAACAGAAAATCTGAAGAATACTTTGGCCTACGTTGACAATGTAACTGTGTATGGCTTGACAAAGACTGACCACGACCGGAACCTCGACTGCCTCCTGAAAACTGTCGCCAAATACGGCATAACTTTGAATGATGCAAAGTTAATCACAGCTGCCTCGGAAATCCGACTCCTTGGTTATCACATAACGCAAGGCACAATCAAACCGGATCCTGGACGAATGAAGCCTTAGCGTGATATTCCGCCTGGGACCGATATGAAATCATTACTAAGCGTGGTAGGTATGTTTGCCCATTATTCTCAATGGATACCGAGCTTTTCTGACAAAATTAGTCCCCTCGTTGGAAACAAAATTTTCCCCCTATCACCGCATGTGAGAAGAACATTTGGGGATCTGAAAGTAGCATTGGAAACCGCGATGATTTTGACGGTGGGCCATAACGTTCCCCTTTTTGTCGAAACGGACGCATCCGAAACAGCTATAGTCGTTTCACTGAGTCAGAACAGTCGACCAGTAGCCTTTTCCTTTCGTGCACTGACTCCTAGCGAACGACACCATTCCGCCATCGAGAAAGAGGCTTGCGCGATCGACGAAGCTATTCGGAAGTGGCGGCACTTTCTCCCTGGTACTCATTTTAAACTAGTCACTGATCAGCGATCCGTTGCCTCCATAAATGGTAGTAAAAAAACAGAAAGATCAAAAATGATAAGATCCAGAGATGGCGTCTGGAGTTGCCTGCATACCACTACGATATAATCTACAGAGCCAGAAAGGACAATTGGGTTGCTGACGCTTTGTCTCGCTGTTCGTGTACCTTCCTTTTTGATGGGAGCACCTTGAAAATTCTCCATGATTCATTATGTCATCCCGGAATAACCCGCATAGTTTGCTTCGTGCGTTCCAAGAACTTGCCACACTCAGTAGAAGAAGTCGAAATCGTGGTTTCTAGGTGCACTGTTTGTGCTGAAATGTAACTATGGTTTCACAAACCGCCTGCATTTAGTCTCATTAAGGCCACCCAACCATTTAAAAGACTCAGCATTGGCTTCAAAGGGTCACCACTTTCATCGAGCCGCAATCGATATCTACTCACCATTATCGAAGAGTACTCCCGGTTTCTGTTTGCACTTGCCTGTCTGGACATGTCTTCTACATTCATCGGTTGCCTGTGTCAATTGTTTGCGGTATTCGGAATGCCCGCCTATATTCATTCTGATCGGGGATTCTCATTCGTGTCGTCTGAACTGTCTCATTTTTTGGGAGACAAAAAAGCAGCAATCAGTCATACAATAGCCTACAGCCCATAAACCAACGGTCAAGTGGAACGTTTGAATGGCACTCTGTGGAAAGCTATCTCCCTGACCCTACGAACGAGACATCCTCCAATCCCACAACGAGAATCAGTTTTTCTGGATGCACTTCATTTCATCCGTCCTTTACTTTGTACCGCAACAAACACAACCTCTCATGAATGTCTTTCCTGCTTTACTCGCCGCTTATTTAGCGGATATTCTATGCCTAGTTGACTGACAACTCCTGGCCCTGTACTGTTCAGACGCATGGATCGGTCTTTCAAGTATGACCCCTTGGCGGATAAAGTAGATCTTACCAGCTCCAATCCATATTACGCTCTTGTAAAACTGCCTGATGGCAGAGAATATAATGTTTTTATTTGTCGTCTGGCCCCTCGGGGCGACACCGGGGCCAACACCCGAATCTCACCCACCCATCAAAGTCAGCCGAGACTCGATACAAGTAGATCATTCGTTAGTACCAGAGTCTGACTACACCGTCATACATAATCCATACAGTGCACCATTATCTATCACCCCGTTACCTACTAACCCCACAGAACTGTTAGAACGACAACAAAGAACACGCCTATACTGCTTATGAAATCGAGAGGCCTAGGCCATCTACTTGATAAACACTGCAAAAAATCTTTTGTAAGCCCCAGGTTTCCGGCCGAGGTGAATGTCGTGTAATTCTCCTTGTTTCCTTTGTTTTGTTTACATATCTTACGTCGTATAAATTTCTATTTCAGATCATGTACCTTCGTCATTAGTGAAGTAAAGCGTAACATTCCTATCACCGAAAATCGTTCTCTCCGATAAAGATATCATCGTCTGTTGCGAACCGTACGTGTCACCGCGCCAACGTGTAGTTTCGTTGCGATGGAGAACAATACACCGATGTTCCTTATCTACATTAACTAACAACCGAAATATTGTTTACTTAAAGCCCCGTATAGAGCGGGAAATGGAAAATCAAAACGTGAATGCATATTTCGTAAACGCACCGTTTTCCGTTCTACGGAATATGTTAATGATTTGAATACATCTCCTTAACGAACCCTTTAATTTGAACATTAGGTTCTAAAGTACTGTATAACATGAAAAGTGTAACTATAAGGGCGAGAAGACCTACTGCTGGATTGTTGGTTAAATGCGGTCTAACCAACCGCCGCCGACACAGCGAAGTATACGGCTCATTTAATGTCTCAGACTGGAAGTTTCATGGAAGAACGCTTATTATTATCTGCGACAATGATAAGTCTAAGTTCGATATCCGATCTCACCTCGGAGTATTAAATCGCCCGACCGAAATCTAATCATAACGCACCATGCCACGTAGATATGAATACGGCTGCTCTTGGCTGATTGATATTTCAACTGTGGTTTGTGCTGAAACAATGGGAAACTAGAACGTGAGCAACGTAAAAAAACCAACACCCAAACAAGTCTTTTTTTGATCACCCATCAAAATGTACTTGCGCACTTGAATTTTTGACAAAATTGACTTGCGTACAGAAACACTACAACGACAGTTTGTATGGACTCAGGCTGAAGACCACAGAGGTGCACCGACACCAATATTGTCAAAGCGGAGAAGTAATTTCGTCAATAATTGTGAGGATGACAGAACAGCGAAGAAAATTGCACACAAAGACAGGACAATTGATGTGATGACTATTCGGAATCACTGAAAGCAATGACATCGTTACTATTTGTCCTCAGTTGCAGATCTTTAAGGCCCGCCACTTGCTCCAGATAATTCGAGTCATCAAATACATTGAGAAGAAACTTGAATCCATCTTTCACGAATGCCTCCATTACAGGAGATGAACAAGCTGAACAGCTCGCAAATGCCGAAGTTGCGGGTACTATTTGGTTGAAGTACGACAGGAAGCCTCTAATCTGGTGAGGAACCAGATCTAACGAATGACCATTCGAAAATAATTCTGAGCCAGTGTTTTGTGATGTGAAAGCAGGAGCATTAGCTCTAAGAGGATGTTGCAACACACTGACCAGCAATTCGACTGCAAAAGCTGCAGCAATCATCGACACTCCCGGACGAGTGACGGTGCACTGTTGATCAAGGCTTCGATTTTGAACAGAATTGGATGGACCAACCACGTCACTGCAAAAGTAACACCCCAGCTGATGACCGGGAATTGATCTATCGGGTAAAAAATGAACACCTTCGCAGCCAGGTGCATTTATATCCTGGTTGATTTCCTTCCATAGCTTACTTTTGCTTGCATTTGATTTGTTTCCAAGGCCATGCCGCATAACCAGGAATGTATCAAATCCCAATGCGGCGTTGATAACAAGTTTCTGGTGGAAACTGCTCAAAAGCGTAGGAAGCCAGCGTGATTCGCGAGTATCAGTCATTAGAAAGACAACATCATGACTAATAATCAGATCATTAAGTTTACCGCAAGCTGAATAAACCTCGAATACCGGTTCTGGAATATTCGCATACTTTTCTCTGGGCTCGCAAAACGCTTTGGGAATCGCCAGCTCGCCGTGACTTTTTGTCATTGTAGATGAGACCGGGTGGCCAGGCATAGCAATGTTCAGATTAACCCCATTGGCACAAACCCCGGGAAAGACCTTCTCCAAAGCC
The DNA here is from genome assembly GCA_948099385.1 of Fasciola hepatica. Lineage (NCBI taxonomy): Eukaryota > Metazoa > Platyhelminthes > Trematoda > Plagiorchiida > Fasciolidae > Fasciola > Fasciola hepatica. The sequence continues at coordinate 1,136,257 of CANUEZ040000029.1, read as the reverse complement.
TTTGCAGCAGCAATCGCCTTCGGTTTTTTCCTGTCCCCAAGTGTATCCTCAAAAAGGTAGAGGGATTGCCGGACAGGGTTAGACATGGACACCACGGCGTTATCGATGAATGTTATGTATCTAACTCCCCAAGCCATGAGTTGCCGAGCGACGTTACATCCCAGTGTTCCCGCACCAATCAAAAGACATTTGGTTTCCCGAATAATATCGAGCCTCAAGTCTGGCATTAATCTCCACTTGATTAACTTTAAATTAAGGTCGACGGCTGATTCAGAAAGCTTCACGGGATCCATGCTTGAACTCAGATTAACATACTGCGGTTTTAACTGTCCATTGCATTTTTCCCAACCCACAAACTGAGAAACAGATGAAGAATCAACCCGATTAAGTTGTACATTCAAAACAATGCTGTGACCGAATTGTCTCTGTCCACGAGAGTATCTGTCTCTGAAACAGATAATTTTCACGTTTTCAGTATCCTTGACCAGCGAGGCTGATATGGCAAACAACATATTGCGAAGCGGCCACCCAGGAAATTTAGAATCTGTGGACGGATCACAAAACCCTAAATAAACATTAGGCAGACCAACCTGAAAATCTGCACATGAACTGACACAGACATAAGAGTCAGAACTATGGGCTTCTAAAGACACAGTAAAAAATACAGATGCGTGCTCCTCACGCCAACGGTCATAAGACTGCAAAAACTGAACCAACTGTGAACTTGACAGTTCCTCATCAATGAGGTGAGATGAGATTAGCATGGGCTGGCTATCATGAAGGACAGCTGGGTAAGCGAACCAGAAGTAAAATTTGAACCGCTTAAGATCCATGTATGTTATCAGGCGGAATGACAGTGTTAAGTCCGGCCTCTTCAAATATTCATTGTTTTCTAGGGAACTTTTGAATAATTTTGTGCCGCAATCATTGATGAACATTTGTTTGTCGACGGACCGGAACTCATCCAAGCTGTTAAACGTGATGACTTCGCCGGTAACTGCCAGGCAGTTTTTCGGTTTCTGCTTCAGCACACCCGCGTCCGGAAAGGAGGATGCGTCTAATGTAACCCTAGGATGCAATCCAGCTGCCGAACCATTAGAGTATTCCGCACATAAAGGAAACGGTGCCGTAGACAGTCGGAACTCTTCCAGCTTTCTTTTGGCTAACCCGTGCCAAAATGCTGTATCAACGGAAGTTTCAAATGGAAGATAACGTAGAGGTTCACTCATGAGTTAAAATAACTGCGCTGTCAACTAAGAATCCGATCTTGGTGAAGATAAGTAATCACTGTCAAGGGATTCCACAATTGTTGAGTAGTTTCGGTAGTTCACTCAAAACCACTTAAAATCCGGTACCAATTTAAATCCATCGGCAGAAATAAACCGAACTAAACAACCTGTAAACCAGTGAGTGACTGACATCCACTTACTTCCTCGAAAACACAGGCAGACGGGGGCGCCTCAGTTCAGGCATAACAGCCGTAAACGCACAATGACCCACGTGCACGGTTCAGTTCAAATCAGTTTGCACAGGACTTGGTGCGACTAGAGCCAATCGTGTGTCCAGATAGTTGTGTTGTCGGCGCGTTTCCGTAGCTCCCAACACTGCGTGATTTTCTTTTTCTGAAAGGCAGAAATTTTGTGCAGTATGAGCCCTGGCAGAGCAAGGTGGAAACAATAAGTAAATTGCATCTGACCCTAAAAGCTGCTTAACGTAACTCAGGGTATACTGCCACCCAACGTAGGTCTTCTGCTTTCCTCAAAGCCTTCACGGTTGTGGTATTTATGACCTCTTCCGGGAGCTTATTCCAATAGGGTACCACTCTATTTGAGAAGTACTTCGCCCTAATTTGGAGCCTCGAATGCTTCCTTTGTAATCTAAGGCTATGCCCCCTTGTACCTCCCTCGGGGATCAGAGAGAAAAGGTCCTCTCGTCTTATTCCTGACAGTCCTTTCATTACCTTGAAGGTTTCTATCAAATCCCCGCGAATGTGCGTCTTTCCATCGAGAATAGGTCTAGGGCACGGAGACGCTCTGTGTAGTTAAACCTCCTTTGCCCAGCCACCATTCTAGTGGCTAGCCCTTGCACTTTCTCCAGACAGTCGATATATTTCTGGTAGTACGGTGCCCAGGCCTGCACGCAGTACTCCATATGCGGCCTAACTATGGCCTGATATATCGGAACGAAAATCTCCGGCTCTCTACACGACATAATGGATCTAATCCGAAAGAGTTCTCTCCTGGCCGTATTGGCTGCTGCGGTGCACTGCTTTGACGGCTTAAACCTGTTGTCCATTATAACTCCTAAGTCTTTGGCCTGCGAGACCACTTGCAACGAACCCACACCATTCCCACTAGCCCCTGTACTTGTGGCCAGGCATTGACACTTGGTGAGGTTTAGTGGAAGGTCCCATTTGTGTGACCAGTTTTGTACTGCTAACACGTCAAGATCTATATCTACTCCAGCTATCTTGACGTCATCGGCAAACATAAAGGTGGGGTTTGTAAGCCCACGTGCTAGGTAGTTGATGAAGATGAGGAAGAGCAGAGGGCCGAGCATGGTTGAAGTCTTGAAGTTGTTCCGCAATAAGTAGACTTACCAACCGCCGACATCCTTCCAATCTAACGAATCTCATCAGTACTAGCCACACCCAGCTTAGCTTAACAACCAAGCTGACTGCCACGCCAGGTGTTTCTACTCAGCTTATTTCACCATCCACATTACCGATTACTCCATCTCAAGGAATAATGATAGCGTCATCCGATCCGCCTTCAGCAAATGCAATTTCGGAATCCTATAAAGATCTTAACGTTAACCTTGACTCCACTAAACAGTTCTCATTGTTTATGCTGAATGCACGCTCAATAGTGAATAAGATGCGAATGCTGCGTATATTACTGCTCACGTCTGATTACGACCTTATTTTAATTACCGAAACCTGGTTGACAGACAACACTCCAAACGAGGATATCGCTATCACCGGATACCAAGCTTTCAGGAAAAATAGACTCACTCAGAGAGGGGGAGGCTGTCTTATATATGTAAGACAAAACATGCGAGCGAAAATATTTCAGCACCCCATACTCGATAATTTGCCGGATTCAGTTTGGCTACAGGTCACTACAGGATGTTCTGACTTCATTGTTAGTTGCATCTACCACCCCCCGAATACTAGTCAAAACGACTTTCTGCCTATCATAGAGGCGTTAAACGTTGTTGCGGACATACCCGGCCCAAAACTGGTGGCCGGCGACTTTAACGCACCAGGCATACGTTGGTCCACTTTGAAAGCTCCACATCACTTACTACACTTATTGACCAGCATTCGTTTAGGAGGATGGACTCAACATGTGATGTGCCCAACTAGAGGCAGTAGCATCCTTGATCTCATTTTTACGGTAGGATTATCTCGCGTACACACATCTATCGTGAACAGCATCCCAGGTTGTGACGACTTGCCGGTAAAATATGAGTTTTCAGTGCCAGCACGAACCGTTCACAAACCAACCGTTAAAAGACCGTTCCACCAAGCTAGCTGGAATCAATTACCCTCACTCATTCGCTCGCAGAACTGGGATACTTTCTTTTTATCTGATGACTTGCATACCGTGGTGGATCATCTTTACTCCACACTAAATGCATGTCTTGACGTAATCACCCCAACCCAAGGTCTACCTGGACGAGATAAACCAAACAGTTTTTGTCGATTAAAGCAGAAGCTTTCTATGCTACAACGCAAATTCCTTAGGTCGAGAGACTTTTCGTTGTTCTTGCAAATGAACCGTTTATCTAATTCTATGAAATTGATTGAAACGTCCCGCAGTAAAAAACAGGAATTAAGGGCGCTGAGTCACCCCAAGAGGTCCGAAGCTTTATCTAAGCTGTTGAAGCTGAGAAACAGCCAATGCAGTTCTCCTATCTCATCCATTATATATAACAACAATTATATAACGAACTCCCAAGAGATCTCCGAGGCATTCAGTGCCTATTTTGCTTCGTCTCTAACGACCGATGACTCCCCATGCCTATATCACGTTGAGCCGCTGACATCTGCACAGTTCTCAGCGGTTACATTTCACCCGAACGACTTAACAGTACAGCTAACTAAAATTAGGAGGTCATACCACCCCGGGCCAGATGCCGTACCACCGGCTACTTTTAGTCTAGGTGGCACTGATATCCCATTCTTGCTATCAAAGGTTTTTAGTTTATCTATGAGCAGTAGCGTTTTCCCCTCCCATTGGAAAACATCAGTTATTATCCCAATTCCTAAGAAAGGTTCACGCCAGGACCTAACCAACTATCGACCAGTGAACCACACCCCTATAGTTTCCCGAATAATGGAAAGACTGATAAAAAATAAGCTGACAACTCATTTACTAAACAATAACCTCATTAACACTGGACAGCACGGTTTTCTTCAAAAAAGATCCTGTGCCACCTGTATGTGTGACTTCCTTAACCTAATAACTACGGCCACTAACAGTGGTAAATCAGTGATTGTAATCCTCCTTGACATGACTAAAGCTTTCGATCGAGTATCCCACAATAGGCTCATGGCGAAGATGAAAATCTACGGAATTTTTGACCCGATCCTGAGTTGGTTTTCATCATATCTAACATCCCGAAAGCAGGTGGTGGACGTTGATGGCAGTTTATCATCACCTCAACCAGTTACTAGTGGAGTTATTCAGGGTAGTGTACTAGGTCCCTTACATTTTCTTATATATGTTAATGACATTTTCAACGTCATCACACACGGGGCTGCGTTCCTTTTTGCAGATGACATAAAAATTATGTACTCCTTTGAACCTGACGCCTTAGCTTCTACCATTGCTAGCATAACGAGCGATTTACTATCGCTAGACTCATGGAGCAACCAATGGTTGATGAAATTCTCCGCTGTCAAAAGTTGTATCCTTATGTATAAGTGTCAGGTTCCCGCGGGAATGTTTAAAATTAATGATCAGTTCATCCCCAACAGTCCGGAAGTAAGGGACTTGGGATTACAATATTCTTGTACATTTAATTTCTCCGAACATTCGGCCGTGCAGGTTGCTAAAGCTAGACGGCTAATTGGTCTGATTAATAGAACCTTCAGTCTTACAGAGAGCAAGCTAAGCATTTTTAAAACTCATGTCAGACCACTTCTGGAATATTGCACTGTCGTCTTTTCTAACATGCGGCAGATTGACAGATTTGCAATTGAGAATGTACAACGTAGATTTACCAAACAACTACTAGGATATTCCTCGCCTTTAAATTATATGGAAAGGTGTGAAATATTGCACCTAGAGCCCCTATGGCTGCGCTGTCTACGAATGAACCTGTCTTTCTTTTGCAATATTGTAAAACGTACATCTTGCAATTCAGCCCCCCAGGTCAAAACTCCCTCCAACAATTCTTTACGACATAGGGACTCTATGGTCTTGATTCCAGTATCCAGGACTGCGATGCGGTCAAACTTCTTTATTGTTAAATATTCTTCCCTCTGGAACAAACTCCCACCTCAACTTAGGTCAATGTCTTCGGCCTCTTTATTATTCAAAAAAGAAATAAATAAACATCTAACTGTCCAAAAACTGATCCGAATGCATGATCCCTACATGTCTATTACCCGAGCCTACGAACTGGGCCTGGGATACTAACCGAAAGCTTAACAACTTTGTTCAGTAGACAGTTATTACCAACGGATGGTAAGGAGCATTCTGTATTATAGTTAGCAAATAAAAGCAGTCCAACCTATACTCCATGACTGTCAACAGCACACTCCACGTGTTTGTCTAGCCACTTCCTATTTTCAACGCTTCTGACCACGACCCCCTACCGTTACTCCGGTGATTCTTTTTTCATGCTGTCAGATTTTACCATAGTCGGTTAGGTTCTTTTTTTATCAGCTGCCGCCAGGTATAAGAGCATTTATAATGCTAGAAAATACATAGCAGCATATATAATATGGTCCTCAAGGTACCAGTCTCATCCACGCTTCAACTACTTACTCATTGAGACCCTATTTCAACACACAAGATTCCAGGCCTCGTTCTGATGAACGAATCGCCACAATCGATGTGGTCTTCCATAAACCATTCGTCGAACTACACATAAGTATTTGCCCCCAGTGTCGCCTATTCTCGCTTCCTTGCTTTTTTGGTAACTCTCACTAAGCCTCACAAGAATTAGTCGCTAGTACCGGTCTTCTTCACTTTCCGTATGTTGTTTAATCCAAAAAACAAGACCTCAACGTCGCGACCACCCATTTCTGTTACTGGCATGATATTGGTGTTCTGTCTTTCTCCCCTAACCCACAGCTGGTAGAATTGCCAGACTGCAGCCCTCTCCGTTTTGTTTTCAGAACCTGCACCCTAAGGACGATTGTCGCCTTACACTTCCCAGGAATAACTTGGACCCTCTCTTGCTGGACAGGACAAACGAGATTTACACACAACTTCATTTTCGCCCGTCTCACGATCGCTTTCCCCAAGATTCCCGCCATCGGACTTCTTGAACCTGGACTACTCGATCTCACTGCATTCATACAACTCATTTTAATCCCATATGTCATTATGCCCGTTCCGTGTTAGAACCCGCTAATACTGTTCAAACACTGGCACCTTTATTGTCACTGTTCATTACTTCATCGGTCACCAAAAAAAACGTCCGGCGCTGACATATTTTTCAATAGTCCTCCAGTGGGCAGCGAAGTAATTAGTAACTACCTGCACTCTTCATCGGTCCATCCGATCGCATCCGCAATGCTGTTTCATCGAGTGTTCGGGCTCTGTAGATCACTGAGTTCCCTCCACGATTGAACGTCTTCGATACACTTCCCATGCTGCATCGCCGCTCCGTTCCCATCATTTGTTACACCTGTCAAATTGGTCATTAGAAATGTGACACTCACCGTCTACTTACTATACCATCACCGTTATCGAGACCTTTGATTTTCCAGATGTTGCATTCGTGTTATATTACCGAAACTGACCCCGTATGCAGCCTCTAAATCACACCACTATCTGCACCGGCTGATACATTTTATTTCTATATTCGTTGATCCACGGCCGCTTCCCGCGATATACCTGTGCAGTTTTATTGATCTGTCATTTTTGCATGGTACATACCACACAGCATTCATCTATTGACAAACAATTATCTGTGGATTACTTTACCTTCCCTCTCGCAGAACTGAACACCTGTATAATGGATGTAACCACACGGTCAATATTGATTAGTCTTCCACTTCCGCTTTGACATTTCATACCAACCCTACATAAAGTTAACAACTTGCCGCACGCTCACCTGTTTTACTCCGGCCGTTCCCTGCCACCATCACTCTGGTAGTATCCCTCCCAAGAAATACGCAATTGTTTGCAACATATATGATTCCTCCAGTATACAGCCACCACTTTATATACTACCATCTTTGCAGACTGAAATATTTCCATGTTAATACTTCTTGACATGCCTGTAGTAAAGTGAATAATTCACCGAACGCTTCGACGATATTTCTATCCATATGCCTCTCATATTCTGTAGCGCACGAAAAACATTTCCTTTGAATATGTTCGAATTTCCACTAGTGGTAATTATTTCATATACCACTTATGCATGTACTCCAGACCAACTGACATCATTCGACCTTGACCTCCAAACTTGCCGGGCATTACTACCGTTTTAGTTCACTGTAACACTCTCTCTGATACTCTGCATGCACTTGTTATACCCTTTTGTGAATTGTCATTCCGGCATCACTATAATCATCTGATCATGCATTCCAGCATGCTTCGGACGCATCCGAAATATACAATTATTATTATTAAAATAAAAAAAAGTCTTGAAGTACTACACGGGTTCGAGGCTTCCAGCCCAATTGTCCCGGTTCTTGAGGAAATCTTTGATCTTCTGTCGGATTCACCGAGCTGAAACGAGAGAAAAAAAGGCGGGGGGTGTTGGCAGCGAAAACAAGATACACAACAGCAAGCAGTGTCTCACGGTGGACAGTGCCCTAAGCGGAGTGGGGGTGCGACATTCATGAACATATATGCAATAAAAGGCATCTATTTTGTTTTTCTGACAAGGAATTATTGGGAGAGACCCATGTAGAGGTCTAGCTTTTCTTGAAGATAGTTCTTTTCTGCTAGAGAACAATATCTTCCGGGAGTGCATTCTACAGGGTAATAACCCTATAGCTAACAAAGTTATTCCTTAATAAAGTGCTTGGCCTCGGTTTGAAAACCTTTCTGCTGTGACCACGGAGAGAAGAGGCTAGACAGACGGAGAAGAAGCAATAGCTTTGACCTGATTCAAAAAGGTGGAAAGTCAAAAACAGATCAGTTCAGTTCAGTTCAAGTAATGACCACGACCTATCGAGCTTCCAGAATTCCTTCGATGGTATGCACACCAGTTATGCACCCACCACTCCCGAGTGTATTTCGTCGAATCCCAGCTAAAAATGAGAGGGGAACGGAAAACCTCACCGCACATCAACTGCGAGAGACATTATGCACCGTGAGCATTCACTGAGACAGTATGCAGTGAGCGAAAGGTCTGGGAAAACATACTCCAGAAGGACCACATTGCCACCCGTCATCCATCTAGTTGATATACGGAAGGCTCACTACGAGGAAATATCTCGTACCACTTGCGATCTAGGACACCTTTGAAGAATTGGGCTGTCTGCAGATCTACCATTCTACCAGGCAGACCGTTCCAACTGTTCACAACCCCGTTGCTGAAGAAGTGCGATCTAGCCATCAACGTAGCTCGGGCTTTTATCAGTTTCTTTTCATGTCCCCTTGTTCTGGAATCTACGGCCACTTGGAATAGGCTATCTAGTCTAAGGCCAGAAAAGCCCTTCATTACCTTGAACGTTTCTATGCGATCTCCTCGACTTCTCCTCCCTTCTAACAAGAAGAGATTCAGGTCACAGAGCGTCTGCTCGTAAGTCTTACCTCCCTGCCCTTCAACCATTTGCGTAGCAAGAAGTTGAACTTTCTGTAGGCAGGCAAAGTCCTTTTTGTAGAAGGGTGACGGAACCTGCATGCTACTTTCTAAGTGAGGTCGTACTATAGCCATGTAAATAGGTAAGAATACCTCCGGCTGCCGGCGAGACAAAGCCGATTGCAGTCCAAGGAGCTCACCACGAGCATTTTGCGCAGCAGCTTTGCACTGCTCCGATCATTTGAAGTCACTGTCCATGATGAACCCGTGAGAGAATGACGTCATACGCATGTCTTGAAGTCTTGAAGTACCACACGCGTTCGGGGATTTGGACCAAACTGCCTCGGTTCTCGAGGTAATGTCTGATCGTCTGTCGGATTCATCGAGCTGGAACGAGAATGAAGAGAAGCGGGGGCGGGGCGGGAGCGGCAACAAAAACGAAACACTCGCAACATCTTGCAGTGTCTCGCCATGGACAGTGCCTTAAGCGGAATGGGGGTGCGACATTCATGAACATATTGTAGAATGGGAATGCAATAGGGAACATCTATTTCACTTTTTTGGGCAAGGAATTACTGGGAGAGACCCAGGTAGAGGTCTGACTTTTTCTTGAAGATAGTTTTGTTCTGCGAGAGAACAATACCTTCCGGAAGACCGTTCCACAGGGTAGTAACCAGGTAGCTAAAAAAGTTAATTCGTATAGAAGCGCTTGGCTTCGGCTTAAAAACCTTTCTGCTGCGACCTTGGAGAGAAGTGGCTTGACAGGCGGGGAAGAAGCAATCGCTTCGACCTGATTCAAAAAGGTGAAACATCAAAAACAGACTACCTCTTACGCGTCTTAAATCAAGGGGACAGAGTTTGAGGAGACAGAGGCGGACAGGATAAGGTAGGTGGGACAAACCTCATACTGCTTTGATGGAGGCCCTCCGAACTCTTTCTAGGATCTCACGATCTCGGGCAATACCACAGTGCACAACCCGACTACCGTACTCCAGCGGAGGCCAGATATACTTGCCAGAAATTATGGGGAAATCATCCATAGAGATGCGCGGGAAGGACCTTCGAATCCTATTTAGGATTCGAAAGGCAGACTTGCTCGCAAGTTGGTGATTGTGAGAGAAGGGCAAGTTACCATCGAACCAGAAACCGAGCACCTTATGTCGGTCGTCCCTAGGCAATTTGGTTGCTCCGTTAATGAAAAATGTGTGACCAACCTCTCTGCCAAAAGACATGCTCAAGCATTTGTCATCATTAGCTGGGAGGTTCCAATCCTCGGACCAGCGTTTTGTTTCGTCAGCTGCTATTTGCAGGTTTTCAACTCTTGAACTTTAAAGGGTTACATCGTCTGCGTACTTGGCAATGTTAGCAGGAAGGGCTGTCAAAGGGTCACTTGCATAGATGGGAAAAGAAGAGGACCTAGGACCGACCCTTGTGGGACCCCAGTTGTTGCTGGGGCGGGTTGAGACAAAACAACCCCCGCCGAAACGACAAAGGTGCGGTCGGCAAGGAAGCTGCGTAAGATGGCCAACGTGGGGCCTGTAATCCCGTTTGCTTGCAGCTTGTAAAGAAGAGGGGCATGGGGAACCTCGTAGAAGGCCTCAGCAAAATCGATGAATACTGCGTGTGTGAGCTGGCCATCATCATAGGCTTTCGTTAGACTATCCATGACGGTAAGCTTGTTGGCGATGCATGATCTGCCAGGAGGAAACCCACTTTGGGTCGGGGAGAGGAGCCTACTCCTATGCCGACTGGGAAAAACCGCACTCCTAAGGACTCGCCTTGACATTTTGCTGGTGATGCTAGTAAAACTTACGAGTCTGTAACTAGAAGCAAGGTGCCTACTACCCTTCTAATAGATGGGTGCGATGACTGCCTTTTTCCAGCTACTGGGAAAAACTCCATCGTCAGCACATCGCTAGAGGGGGTTGCATAAGAAGCTGCCAATTCGCTCGCCTTTTTCTTGTGAATTCGGGGGTGGAATAAGTCAGGACGCATTGGACAGTGTTGACTGAGCCGATGGGAACCTTGTGCATCTGCACAAATGGGGATATTGACATGGCCAAGCTTGCTGACCAAAGAATTCGGGCGCATCATGGGGCGGGAAGATGTAGGTACGAAGCCAAAAGCTGCGGAAAAGTGGGCGCTGAAGGCCTCGGCCACTTGGCTGGGTGAAGCAACTGGGGATCCAGCATGATCTTTGACGGCAAGTGGTATCGGAGCTATGCCTCTTAGACGACTCACGTGCAGAAAAATGCCTCATTGCTCCATGCTCGATCAAGCACAGATCGTTCGACCGCATCTCGGTAGGACCAGATGTTGCCTCAGCTCTTGTTACCTGCATCGTAGGCAAGACATGGGACTTTATATCTAGCGAAGGAGCGTGGGCTTTCGTCTAAAATGCACCTTAAAGCGCTAGGGAGGGGCCTTTCACCGAGATGCCCTGGCATTTCGTCAACAGAGTTACCAAGGCTAGCTCCGTTTGGCGGGAGGCGAAGGAATGCACAAACTTGGTCAAATTTGGTCCTTCCGAAGGGTATCAAAATTTTGATTTATGAGGGAGGGGGAGACCATTCACGATATAATCGAACCTAATGAGAATGTGTTTATTTTTGCCGAGAGGTGGCAAGTGGTGTACCACATCTACTTGAAACCATTCATTGGCGATTACCCGGTCTAGTAGGGACGGAGCATGCCCTGTACGATATCCGGTAGGACCTTTTACGTTCTACACCCATGAGTTCTTGAGTACAACATCTAGGAGGGGTTTGCCAGAGGTAACATTAGAAACACCGGTTCTTAGTCGGTCGATACTGGGTGATTTGAAGTCACCAGTGGCTGAAGGACGGGTGCAATCTTTGCAGCTTTTCAGGGAGCCTAATAAATCTATGAGACCTGGGCTATCGGTTGAATTGCATGCGGGAGGGCGACAGACTACACCAAGCAGTAGAGTGTCTGTCCTAGAGAGTGTAAACAAAACCCACAGTCATGAAAAAGTATTTATTAATATAGTGGGGGGAGGGATAGAATTATTGTAGTATATAATAGCCCCGCCGCACGAGCTCTGCTGGAGTTCTGCTTTATTGTGAGGTAACCGGGAATGGATATTTCGGCATCAAGCCTATCGAGGGTGAGCCGGGTTTTTGTGGGGGCTTCTTATCCACTGCGTGCTGCCGAAGTTCCGGGATCTTATCCAGCACACTCCGGCTATTGCCGTAAAAACACTTGAGCACATGCTCAGGAGTTGTTGCAGTTCAGTTCAGTTCACACAGGACAGACGGTAGTCAGGTCAGGACAGGTTAGATCATGAGACCTGAGGCTCGGGCCAATAGATCGGCCGGATTCTCGCACCAGCGAGCTTCAGCTGATTTCCACCCGGCTACGACTTCTGCGTTTCCTTTCTGCTTCTTTTTCGTTTCTTCTCAGTCTCGGATCAGAGCGGGAACGAGGTTAGGACTCGGTTCGTGGTCAGAAGCAAAACAACTCCGCGGTACGAACTAGGTCCTTGCCCAAGTGCACTCCCCAACCAGGAGGGCCATTCATGTAGCAGCTTTTGGCATAAGGGCATAAGGTGCAGGTCTGAGGGGGGGATACGGAGGGCCCTGAAGGGGAGTGGAATATGGATAAGGGAGAGGAGAGCGACAGGCGTAAGAAAAACGGTACATGAAAGGACAGGAAAAGCGCTGCATCCAGCTTTGCTCTGTGTATGTTAGGTCAGTTGGCCTAAGGGAATAAGGCCGCTTAGCAAAGGTCCGGACCAGCTTTAAACTAAACCAGTGCCCACAGCTACTGCCTCGGCCGGCAGACTGATCCACGCACTGACGACTCGGAAAAAGATAGTGCCCTAATTGTCCTCAGCGCTCCCGGTTTTATTAGTCTGTCCTAGGTTGAGGGTTCCTTTGTTATTTCCTCATTCGACTTTGTTTGGATAGATAGCCTACCGATCTCTTTGGGGACTTCTACGATTTTCCCCTGAGTCTTCTACGCCTCACGGAGAACAGGTTCAGTGCCGTGAGTCTATCTGTGTATGGCTTGTTCCTCAATCCACCTACCAGCCCCGTGAGCTGACGCTGAACTTTTTCTAATGCTGCAGCTTCTCGCACGAGAACTGGAACCCACTCCTGGATGCTATATTCGAGGTGTGGTCTGACTATTGTTTTGTAGTGTGGCAGCGGTACTTGAGCCCCTCGTGATGAGAATGTGTACAGTAGTTGGCATGGCCCCCGTTTAGCCTTGGCAGTGGCGGTTAGGCTCTGTTCACATAGTTTTAAGTGGCCAGTTATTCAAAATCCAAGGTCCGTGATACACGGGTCCAGTGGCAACATTTGTGAGTCATCCGGGCCCATATATTTTGGATCCCCACCGGCATCGTGGGTCAGGTGTCTACGCTTCCCCACATTAGGTGGGAATTGCTACTGGATGGTCCCTAATTAGGTCCTCTTGAAGGTATGGGGTGCCCGCTTTGCCTATCAGTTTCAAGTCGTCTGCAAAAAGGTAACCTGGGCCTTAAAAAAGGCAAATTAGGTCGCTCATGTAAATGACGAGTACAAGTGGAACCAGTACTGAACCCTGCGGGGCTCACCGATGACTCTTACCCTTGTGTATCTTCTGTCTTCTACCCTTACGAAGTGCGCCCCGTGGTTGTGATGTGCCCGGGTCCACTCCAGGACCTGAGGTGCGGCCCCTAGTGCCTCCATTTTGCGGACCGGTAGTCGGTGGTTCACCGAGTCGAAGACCTTTTGGGAGCCGAAGTGGCAGACCTCAACCTTTTCCCCTCTATCCATTTTGGTTGCCACTTGGTTTAAGGGTGAGAAGAGGTTAGATAGATATTTTGCTCCTTCCCGCTGACTATAGTGAGGACTCTATTCCGCCAACGAATCACCTTGTTTTGCTGGCTTAAAACGCATCTTTTATACAGGAAGAAATAGTCACTGACAGCAATCGTTCCAACGCAAACCAACTTGTTCATACTGGCTTCAGGTATCCTGTCTTCTGATTGTTTGCTTGGTCACACGATCAGCTGCCATATGACGGGGATCCGTACGCGTCCCATCGACTCGCTGCCATGTCACTTGCGCATCCTCTGGCACAATCACTGACCTGGATTGCGGGCAGGCTCTGGCATGCCGATTGCTGACGGGACTGGGCTGGCTATCGACTACGAGTCACTACATATCCACACAACAGACAGGATCTGTTTTTGACAAATCCATGTTGTCTATTAGAGATGACCCTATACCCGGCTAAGTGACTGGCCACCCAGTCCTTGATCAGCCCTTCCAGTATTTTTGAGGACACTGGTAGTAAGCTAACCGGCCGGCAATTTTCCGCCTCCTGTTTCTAACCCCTTTTGTGTATAGGAACCACTTCCGCTGTCAGCCAGTCTACCGGTAGTTGGGCATCGGACGATGACCTAGTGTACACGTTGACCAAGGGTGCCGCTAAGATGTGGGCAAGGGGGGCCTAAAATCGCTGCCTGGGTTCCATCTGGCCCGGCTGTCTTGTGCAGGTCACTTCCCCTTGGGGCCTTTTCTACACCAGGGGAAGTTAAAACCGGCTACATCGTCGGCGGTCGGAAGAGAGGTCTGGAAGCAGGGCCAGCACATGGTCAGTTGTTTAGAAAATGAACTCCGTCTCTAACCTTGAAGCAACCCACAGGTACGCCCAGGGCTGTTTTTGGTCGAAAGTCTTTGGAGCAGGACTTTGGGCATCGCTTGGTCTTCTTGGCCAGTGTGACCTCGCACGATCATCTTCATTGCTTTTATGCCCTAATAGCTGATTCTCGAGCTCCTGTGAAGCGGAGATGCCGCCTGTAGCCTTGTATCTGCTGGCAATGAGCCCACGCCTTGTGCTTCCAGCTTTGTGCCCTGGTGGCTCTGTGGGTCCACAAGGTGCTTTCTCCTTCCGCTTATTCGAAATATAGCAGAGAAATGCTCAGCAGGCTGCATCAGGTTGTCCCTGAGGGCTGTCCATTCTTCCCAAGCAAATGTTTGGGCTGCGATAGCAAGGCCTCACACATCAGGTTTCTTAAAGCACCTGCGCATTTTGTGAGGTACTATACCCTTAACAACCAGGTATTTACAGTGGGTCACCCGATGATCATTTCCATCTGTGGTTGCCGAAACCTGTAGCCCTTCAACTTCACTAGGGTGCTTCGTTATGACCAGGTTTAGCAGCCCCGGGGCCTGTCCTTCTCTCCACCTAGTTGGATGAAGTAGGTCTTCGACAAGGCTTTCTTCCAGTACTAAACCAAGTGACTTTGCACGGAATTCCTCCCCAGGAGCCCACAGATTTACCTAATCTACTCCAGGGGAATTGAAATCTCAAAGGATCGTGCCTTCATTAGCTCCGGCTACGGAACCACGAAGGTGGGCCAGCAATGCTTGGTTCTCTGAGGGGGTAGGAGGGGGGGGGGGTGGGGATGGAAGAGGGGCTACCGCAGACGAATGCCACTCGTACTTCTGATCAGCCTGGTTTTAAGTCACAAAAGAGTGCCCTTGCATTTGGACTTGTCACGCTCTCCCCGGTTATCTTCGTGGTTTCGTCCGAGATTGTGAGCACCGCTCCACCACCATATCTGCCATCCACTCTATCAGCCCGATATGCGGGGTCAACTGAAGGAGAAAAGGCGCCGATTTTGTGACTTCTCTTTAGCCAGGTTTCGGTAAGAGCGCAGCAGTCGGATTCGGCAGTCACTGCTGCCAGCTCGTGCAGTTTGCTTCTAGTGCTGCAAACACTGGTGAAGACCACGGCAAGGCTACCTGACCTTCGTTATGCACTACGTTTCGGCTGGTAGGTACGGCACTCGGAACCTAGTTCCGCGTGCCTTTCGCGTAATTTTGCGGCGAGTTGGGAGACTGGCTGCAGTCCTTCAGCCGGCTACTTACTGGTGATATTCCAGGATTCGGGGGGATGGGAATGCTATAACCTTTAAGCGGGGTGAGCAGCCTCTCAACGCTGACGCACGGTCGGCAATGCTTCACAGATTCGGTGGTTCCCCTAATATCTTGCGAGCAAACTGGCCGGATTATCCGGCCCTGCTGTGAGCCTTCTCGGGGTATCAGTCTTCACCAGCTCCGCCGAGGATAAGGTGTCCCTATCTCTAGGTTTAGCAAACTCCAAAAACACTGGTCTGGGAGGTCGCTGCAAGACAACTCTGAGCAATATGTGGCCAAATTCGCAACGCATCCTGAAGTCGGAAAGCGATTATCCGTGAAATTCTACTATACTAGATTATCAAATGAACAACGACAGGAAACGGATACAAACCTTAATTATGCGATCACAAGGACTCAAAAAACGAGACCCGAATTGCGGCTTGCGAGAAAGAAGCATGTGCGTTACGCAGGTCCAGAACAAGGACATGATAGAGCAGCGTGCTGGACGCGAACAAACAAAAGTTGGTTCGTAAAAACATACAGTGCATAAAACAAGTCAATAGTGTAAATAAGTGAGTGATGTTAAGGAAGCATGGAACTGCAGTATTTTTGGGGGATTTTCCACGACCGGTCGCCATAGTCGCCGTTAACCCCTGTATAATATACCGCCGCCCTAATCTGAAAACTCTCCCGAATACCGTTCACCCCCGAAATCACGCCGTCTACGAGATGGTTACTCTGTGGTGTCTTTTATATTCTTCCCTCTGTTTGACGGCTTGGCAGGCGGGTACAGGTAACGCTTTCACTACCACTTTGTGATTTCGACCAAGGGCTAGCCCTTCTTTTTCCATATCGTGCTCAGATCGGCAGTCACTACATCCGGCCTATTTCTATCGGTTTCCATGTGCACATATTTTTTTACGACCTTTTGATGCGTCTGTGCCAGCTTTTGTTCTGGGGGATTTTCCACGACCGGTCGTTACACCGTCCACCAAAATCCTCCCTAATCTTAGTAGAGTCAAAGGTTTGGAATAAGGGCACTGATTGTTCCTGCCCAATCAGACCCTGCGGTCAGTGCGCGTACCTAACACCTTGTTGTCATCGTTCTACTTACGATCGCACTTGACCCACTAGACACGCTGACGCGAGGTTATTCTGCATCGTCCAAGAGAACGGCTGATCGATGGCGGGCGTGAAGGAGAAACATAGGTGCTGTCCTCGGGAGAGCCAATGTGCCTGGGCCGTGTGTGCTTGTGTGAGTGTTCGTGTGGGTGTCATGGGTGAGGTCGCACTCTGGCATATGGGAAGATGGTAACAACCATCAAGTACTGGAGATATCTTCCATAATGTCGGCGATAAACGAGGAACGATCAGCCCCGCGGCGTGTTTTGACGTAAGTCACGAAGTGTAAACGTGTATTATGTAAGTGTGACTGGTGTGTGTCTGGGTGTGTGACAGAATCACAGCTACTACCACATACGCTAAAAGCCTTCTGTAACGTCGACGAAAGACGGTGATCACTGCAACGTGCTTCATGGAGGTCGTGAAGTATAACCATATATTATGTGAGTGTGTATTTGTCAGGGTGTTCGATAGTTCAATACTTTCGTACGTCGTAAATGTCCCCACACATGATGGTTTCTTTGACCACGTCGAAGACGAATGAGGAATAGTCCACTGGGTTTCCGGGTTATCGGCTTCTCCGTCTTCACTATCGAGGAGGCTGATATTGCGCAAGTCACGGATTAGCGTTCCGTTGGCGGTCGTCACTTTCATAGTTCTTATCATTTCGTCAGAGCTTCCGATGCTTCCCGTAACCACGCCCAAGTGCCATGTGCTGAAACGCGCTTATTCTTCTGCGATCACCACTATATCCTCTACCTTGAATGGTCTTGCTCTGATCAGCTTCTTCTGCCGAACTTGCAGAGTCGGTAGGTACTCCCGAGGCCATGGCCTCGAAAAAAATTGGCAAGATAGTTTGCCTGCTTCCACCCATGGAGGTGGCTCCCATGAAGGTTTGCCGGTCCTTGGGAACCCTCGTTCGACCTTAACGTCAATAAGCCGTTCGGGGTGGGCGCCGGATTGGTGGGGTCGCCACTGGTTACCAGAACCATTGGGCGGTTGTTCAGAATTCTCCCGCCCTGAGTCACAACGGTACTCAACTTTTCGTCGTCGGGCGGCTGTTGCTCAATGATTGACAGCAATATTCGCCTGGTGGACCGGATCAGGAGTTCCCACACGCCGCCGTGATGATTGGCTTGTGGGTGGTTGAAGTGCCACCGCATACCACAGGCCACGGTTCGATTCTGCAGTTAGTCCCTGTTCATGTTTTTGTGCCAACTCTGAAGCTCCCGGTGGGCGCCTACAAAGTTCGACCCATTGTCGGAGTGTATATCTGCCGGTATCCCTCTTTGGTTTATAAAGCAATGCAAGGTTTGGAGGGAGGAGTTGGTTTTTATTGAATGCGCAACTTCTAAGTGCCTCTCACGTGACTTCATACACTACATGATTCACCTGTATCTTTTTTCCAACCTCTTCCCGCGCTTGATCCACAAGGGCCCGAAATAGTCCAGCCCGGTGTCGGTGAACGTCCACCAGCCCGGAGTGACTGTGCATTTTGATAGCGGGCCATACTTTGCTTGCCTGCTCCGGCATTGCGTCTCCTACAATGTACACAACGTCGAAACACGATTTTTACAGTCGTTCTTCCTCTCAGCAACCAAAGGCGCTTTCGGATGACTCTGGTCATGTGACTTTCCCCAGCGTGTCCCTACACGGCTTGGAAGTGTTGGATCACTAGCTCTATCACAGGTTGTCGAGCCGGCAGCAATATGGGGTATTTCGTGTCAAAGCTCAAGTGGGACTTGGTCAGCCTACCATCTACCCGTAGCAATCCAATATTGAGTTTGGGGCTTAAATGCTTCAAGTCACCTTTCGTAGATGATATTCCTTGGTCGACTGGTCTCACTTCTTCCGCCCTCTCGAGTTTTCCGGCGAAAGCCTCTCGTTGCATCATCTTGACTATACCGTGTCCCGCGGCTCGTAGCTCATCGGAGCTCATCAGACCCACTCGTACCCAGCTGGAGGTGCGGATCCCTTTCCCAACTAGCAAATGTCTGTTGAACCTGGCCAACCAAACTAATGAACGAAATGTCTTCATCCAGGAAGAAAATCTGACCACTCGTGACAAAATGAATGTCACTTCGACGACTGCGGCCGTCATCACTACGCCTTTGATCTCCAGTTCCAATTCCAGAAAGGGATTTAGTCCGTACACGGGCCAGTCCTGTTTAGGCATTTGCAGGAATTTCGGTCCTCCCGTCCACGTGTCGAGTTTCCGGAAGTTGGTCGCACCTCGGGAGCACAAATCGGCCGGGTTGTCACCATACCTGACATGCTTTCACTGGTTCACGGCCGATTCGTCGTGGATGAAAATGAGCCCGTTGGCAAAGAAAGTGCTGAACCTGCTCCCGAAGTTTTTGGTGTAGTACAGTACTGCCGTCGAGTCCGTCCAGAAACAAGCTGACCAAAAGTAGAAGTCGAAACATCTCTTCACCACTTGTACCGCCCTGACTGTTAACACGGCTGCTCTGAGTTCAGGGTGCGGGGTCGAAACCGATTTCAGAGGGGCGACGCGGGCTTTGGCGAACAAGGTCCTCGTAGTATATTGTCCATCTCCCGTGCACCATCTTCCGTACACCACGGCTCCGTAACCGGCTTCGGATGCATCAACAAAGGCATGTAGTTCTCTCGTCCGTGTCGCACGACCAGGGGGTAAAAATCGGGGAATCCTTATGTCCCCTAGTTTCTTTAAGATGTTCAGAAGTTCTTCCCAGTCCAATTGGTCCCCTCGGTCCAGTGGCCGGCCCCAAATCGAATTGCTTACGGCAGAGCCACTGCAGCAGGATCTTTCCGGGTAACAGCCAGCGTAAGACGAAACCGAGCAGGTCGAACAAACTAGAGACAGCGGATAGTATACCTTGACGGGTTACCGGCAGCTCGGGAACTTTTAGCTCGAAAAAAGTCATCCGTCTCCGCATTCCATTGTATTCCTGGAGTACTCTTGGTAGGGAATGGAGATCCATCCAAATCTGTGACCCTTTCGGCCCTCTCGTGGTACGGAATGACTTCGAGCTCTTCTGAAGCGTTTAACGTCCATTTCGTTAGACGGAAGACGCCCTCTTCTAGCAATATTGTTAGGCCTCTGAACTGCGCTAGGACCGAGTCCACATCATCGAATGACCCAAGATGGTCGTCGACGTAAACGTTTCTGCTGACGCTATCTACCACCGATCGGTGGACCGAAGCTCCATGTTTGTTCGCTGGTTCTCGAAGGGCGTAGTTTGCACAAAACGGTGATGATATGGCTCCGAAGGGGTGGACGGTCATCCTATAATTTATCACTGCATTGTCCCGGTTGTTCTCTTCCTACCACAGGAAACGAAAAGCATCTCGTTCTTCTACCGTTATTTTCACCTGATGAAACATCTCCCTGATGTTGGCGAACAAGGCCACTCTACCCACTCTGAAAAGGCAAAAACTTCGATTAGAGGTGTGGTCCAATATGGACTTTGCAGTTGGGGATTATCTAACGACTTTTCTCGACAATTGGCTGCACAGTCGAAAACCATTCACCGTTTTTCGGTTTTCTTAGGGTTGATAACCGAGTGGTGAGGTAGATACCACCCGGCCGTCGGTAGTAGCAGACACCTTTGCGACGCAGCTGAGAGCTTCTTTCCGCTTCATTGCTTCTGCATATCGTCCCCATGGATTCTGTTCTCAAACAAGGCGTTCTTTCGGTCGTGGTAGTCTTTGCAGAGCATAGTTTCTGTTATCAGACCGAGGGTCAGCTGGTGTATTAGCCGGTCGTGGAAAATCCCCCTTTTTCCCTCGCGATTCACTGTTTCTTCCTAACATCACTCATTTCCATACATTATTGACTTGTCTTTGCGAACTGGTTGTTTTTCTGGACCAATTGTTGTTTGTTCGCGCCTAGAGCGCTACTTTGGCACATTCTTGTTCAGGACCTGCGTGACGCACGTGCTGTTCGCTCACACGCTGCTATTCGGTTTCTCGTTTGTTGAGTCCTTGTGATCGTATTATTGAGGTTTGTATATTTTTTATGTCATTGTTCATGTAATAATCTAGTATCGTAGAATATCACGGATAATCGCCTTTTGATTTCGGGATCCGTTGCGACTTTGGTTACGCATTGCTCAAACGTTCGTTACAGCTGGTACGTTCCATGGAGACGGAACCTCGAACAGTTTTTAAGGCCTCTAATTCCTTGCCGCACTGCTTGCAAAGCAAAGGGGTCTTCTCGAGACAACGATAGTCTTTCGTCTCCGATGACATGATACTCCTCATACAGCAGCTGCAATTGATACTCTGTGCGGTCCGTTTCCCCAAAACAAAAAAAGCCTCCCCAGTGACTAACCGTATTACTTCCCGTCCACGATACCAATCGCTTCGATCCTTTTCCCGGTATGTTGCTTATTTTCTCGTTCCAGGTTTATCAAACGATTATTGTAGGACACCTCTGAGCAATATGTGGCCAAATTCGCAACGCATCCTGAAGTCGGAAAGCGATTATCCGTGAAATTCTACTATACTAGATTATCAAATGAACAACGACAGGAAACGGATACAAACCTTAATTATGCGATCACAAGGACTCAAAAAACGAGACCCGAATTGCGGCTTGCGAGAAAGAAGCATGTGCGTTACGCAGGTCCAGAACAAGGACATGATAGAGCAGCGTGCTGGACGCGAACAAACAAAAGTTGGTTCGTAAAAACATACAGTGCATAAAACAAGTCAATAGTGTAAATAAGTGAGTGATGTTAAGGAAGCATGGAACTGCAGTATTTTTGGGGGATTTTCCACGACCGGTCGCCATAGTCGCCGTTAACCCCTGTATAATATACCGCCGCCCTAATCTGAAAACTCTCCCGAATACCGTTCACCCCCGAAATCACGCCGTCTACGAGATGGTTACTCTGTGGTGTCTTTTATATTCTTCCCTCTGTTTGACGGCTTGGCAGGCGGGTACAGGTAACGCTTTCACTACCACTTTGTGATTTCGACCAAGGGCTAGCCCTTCTTTTTCCATATCGTGCTCAGATCGGTAGTCACTACATCCGGCCTATTTCTATCGGTTTCCATGTGCACATATTTTTTATGACCTTTTGATGCGTCTGTGCCAGCTTTTGTTCTGGCTTCTTACTAGCAGCACTGATGTGAATTTCCAGAGTATCTCTCCGTATTAGGGTTCTTTAAATTTTGAAATCCTTCCCTGGGGAGTGAATGCAGTTACTCACCTCCACTTTATCCGAACCCTTACTTGCCGGCCGCTTAGATTTACTTACGGCAATGCACTCACAACACGCCCGCTCGTTCAGACACTTGAGTTTACCGTAAAAATCAAATTCCTTAAGGGATAGTAGGCTGCATCGCCGGTGGTATCGGTTAAGGCAGATATGGCACTAGATACCGTTCTCTTCTACTAGGGGGCACTTCAGGTTCCCGCAGGTTCCTTGTCGTCCACGGGTTTGTTGGCTTTAGGGTGGGTGCATTTTAGTCGTTGGCTCGTTTCAGCAGCGAGCGATGAGGCCTGATCAGAAGGGATAAATTCACAGAGTGAGGCTGAAGAATGACCAAGAAAAGCACTGCTGGTATCGTAACAAGCGCGACCAAACAAGTCCGGCCATGAAACAAACAGCCGATAATGTAGGCCCTTTTCCAGACAACGCGGCATTGTCGTTGCTATTGCGGCTGCTTGAGCGCTTCAGCTGCCCTTTGGCCAGTTGCCCGTGGCCGATAGCGTACTTCTCTTGGGCGACGTTTTTCTTCGGTTGGTCCGATTGTCTCAGTTGACTGCTCGAGCGGCAGCCCCTTATCTGGACTATCTTGCTTGTAGCCGGAAATCCCCCTGCTTCCCTTCTGGTAGTCCGTATGCCCCCGTTTGTCAGCATCGGGACGCCTCCAACATATTGGCCTTTTTTTCTTCCGCCTATGGCTCTCTTTTGGTTCCTCCTTTTGCCTTGATATTCACACCGTTCACTTGCCCCAGCGTTTCTCTTTACATACGGTGACCCCTATGGAAGGAGGATCAGCAATAGGTGTGAGAGACACACCAGCCGTTTGTTCGTCACTGATTGCCGCAAACCCTTTCACCAAAACTTTGTCTTCACCAGTGTGCACTTGGATCTCCCAATAATAACTGATTCACCCGAAGGGAATCTTCAGTGGACGGATTTAAATGGCGATTTTCCCTATATGATCCCTGAAGTTATTGCCCAAAACTATCCCTTATGGCTTCCTCAGAAGCGGCACGGTACGATGTAACTCAGGGTCGGGGTTTTGATGAGTTCTCACGGGACAGATAATGACCACGGCCAGTTGATCCTCCGTAACTCCTCCGGAGGTATCCACAATAGGTAGGCTCCCACAGAGCACAGTTCGTTTTTTCGAATCCTTGCTAAAAATAGAAGGGAAAAGTGAAACCTCATCGCACATCGTATGCTAGACTTATTCTGCATCTATAGCGTTCACTGAGTAATCAAGCAGCAAATGGAAGCTTTCAATAATCAAACACACCGCATCCTTCCATTTACTGACATGCACAAAGCTAACCGTCGGTAATGGTGTCGTTCCACATAAGATCTGGGCCCGCCTTTAAATGCCTGGGCGGTCCAGGGTTCTGTTACATCTGCAATAGACTACATGAATTAGAACCCTTCCGTCACTGGATTTGAACGGTAACAACCCGCTTCCCACACACCGATCGACTCCCATGATCGATGGCTTCTCTGTAGGGGCCTAAGTACAACGAACGCATTCCGTTAGGAAACAACCTACAGAGCTTCGTTACTATTTGCAATTGAGTAGTAGGAGATTAGATTTGTATAATATGATTCATCATGCAACTTGAACGCTCAACTCACCATTGAAAACGATGGAAGCACTGTACAGCTGTTTCATCCTTGTTGGGAATCATCAGCAGTGCACATCCACCTCTCCACTCCGTTGAGCAGCCCATTGAATATTTAAGTTCTCGTAACTGTGCCTACAGCCAAGCTACTAGAAACTTTCCCCATGACGGTAACCTTTGGCAACTGCTCCCTCTCGGATTAGGCTCAATGTACTTCGGACATATCGAATACCGTATATAAGGAACACATTACCTTATCTGCTTACATAAAGAACAGAATAACTCAATTTGAAAACCGCCAACAAATCCAAGTTCATTTGCAGTGGGGCAGCATCGAATCGAAAGGTATGTCTTTCATATATGCTGCTGTCATCAGTAGTGTAAAATTCATTTATTTCTGGCAGCTTAAAGTTCACTTGTAGTCACGTAGCTCTCACGTCTTCAGCGTGACCCCCAACAATCAAAATAATAACAAGTTTGTTCTGTTTCAACAGTTTTTCGTTTATTAGTAGGCCGATTGAATTCAAAGTGCATGAAGGAAATCTCATTTCCATCGGTCATAGTCTACAGTGGACTAATGTCTTCAACAGGCTTTTGGCGAAACAATGTACGCGGACTCAACCGAGGAAGTATCGTGTTCACAAAGTGTAAAATCATAAATGAAACCAAGTCTGATGAGGGTTAAACAAAGAGATGTGCACAGCCGCCAACATATCAAGTTTTGTCCCGAAAATAACCAACAGTTATGACGCGAATAGTGCCGATACTGGCACCAAAGTAAATTGAGATCGAATATAATTCAGCACGACGTCATATTGGAGCTGCGAAATGATTGTACAAAGATTTACATGTTGGGTTCACAGAAGAAAATGAATTGATGTATAAATCTTCGCTCACATTTGTTGGTGACCTACCAGAAATATCTATATAACAAAGCAACTGTACTCCTTTTCTATTTTTTCAGATAAAAATACAGAGGATTCGATGGTAGTGGTCACTTCGTTTCCATACGATTGTCAAATTGCGCCAAAATGAAAAACGGGGACAATATTTTTGTCCTGGAGAACGGAGATTTGGGTGGGGAACAGGGATCTTCTACGATCGCAATTCCAGTCTATTGGAAAGAAGATACGGAAAAAGTGGACTTGAATTTAAAAATGATAGCAAATTGTTCGGATGTCTATCCGGGATACGTCGAGGCCAACACAGAAAAAGCTCAACTCTTCCTTTACATTTGCTATGGAATAAAGAATCCTGAGGACGAGAAGAGTACGCATTGACCAATCAGGCTCGATTTTAGTTGTATTGACATGCACATGGATAACAATGAATGATAATGATCAAATTTATGAATACTAATATCGGTCAAACGGTGCCAACAACTCGAATGATCTAAGTATTTCAGCGACAGCAGCGGTATTCAGCAAAACGTTACCGACGAGATCTCAAACTGAAACCTGCCGATTCAACTTGAATCGTTTAGGGTTATGGATTGTTTCATGAGTGAAACGTACACAATGCTGCAAGACTTCACCAACGGGCCATGTCAGAATTCGGTGGAAGGTTGAAACCATGGTGTCACACAAGACTATACAAACGAGGCCTCAAGCTGGATACCACCTAAATAATGATGAGTTTCACTTCTTTTTCGAAAGATCTTTTAAACCGAAATTTGGAGGTTTTATTAATTAGATAAAAGAAATAGATAAGTCAATAGATAAAACATAGACGAGGCCAACAAGTCGTTGATGGACAGAAGATTTGGCATAAATCGTCTTTGCTAAATGTATAAACAAACTACATCTACCAGATAATATCGTGAATCAGGGTTTGGAAAAATGACACTGGATATCTGTAGGATGCCAACAAGTTATATTACACGTGGGTGAACTTATTCCAACTGTAAACGTATGTAATTCTGTGCATAGCATGTTCATAACTTTTACAAAACCATATACTGGAAATGTATCACCAATTTTCCAAGGGTTGGTGAATCACGTATGTATCCATGTACGTACCTGCTACGGTTCTTCGTTGGCTATGAGAGTTATTTAGCAAAAAAACTCCTATCTATTTACTGCATTTAGTGACACGGTTGATATCAGTGCAACCATTTCACACTCAAGCCAATCCAAGACAGAGTGTGATTCCATTACAATGGTTCTCCACAATGGACCTTGGGTTTCTAAGGTAGAGTTGACAAGCAAGGGATCTGCGGTACTATGGAACGACAACAGTGATATCCGTCTGTTTGTACAGCACGTGAGTCCGCATCTAAATATCATTTATTTGAAGTACAAGTCGAAAGTGCTATTTACAATACACATCTTACTTTCATCAATACGACAGCCTAATGTTTCACTTTTTTGGGTAGAACACTCAGTGGTCCTCTTCCCTAACGAGTTTCATTGACAAAGATGACTTGACCTTGGGGATGCACATAACCGGAACTTTGGTGACCGAAATCAACTGTATTTAAAATTACTGAGTTTATCTAGATTATACTATGGAAAATTTGATTGAAAAACTGCTGACTGATCAAAACGCCAGCCGGCCACGAAATTTATTTAAAAATCAATTGGTTTTCAGACGGGTATGAATAAATGGTCATCAAACCAATGTCCAAGTGATGAAGCCGCGGCACGAGTAGTTACGATTTTGATTCAGTGCAAAAGGCAGTTATGTAAATCTACCGGAAGTATTCATGTATATGTCATCGCGTCACTTGAGTACAGTGGAACTTGAAGTGTCATCCAGCACACAGGAATGTGCAATTCCATTGAACCACGGCCACGCTTTCTTTGGGGATTATCGAAGCCACAACCGACAAACCAAAACTTGTTTAACCTTGTTCTGGATGGACGGAGTGAACGGTGAACATCAACACAGACCAAAAAGAACATAACAGCTAGTCTTTTCAAGAACGATCACATTTTGGCCTCCAGGAATGAATGGAAATGCATGTATTTTCCTACGCTCGTGTGAGAGCTCCGGAGACATATTAGGCATCTCGCATTAGGGTGGTGATAAGCATTATAAACTTCCTAAATTGATCCAAATGGATACCACATTGGATGATTCACGAGAAGATATGCGCTCACAGATTAGAAGAAAATCTTATGGAAAATGCAGTCTCCCAATGACTACGCCCAAACGGAACACAGACAATGTCAATTCACGATCTGTTGTTGTTCACTAAAACAGTTGTTACACAGTCATCCATAATTTTAGCAATCAGAACTCTTCAGCGTAATTTGACCATTAGGTTGAACGACTCACTCTCTGTAGCCAGAGATTTATTCTTTCATTACAGAGTGGAAGACAGTTAAATTGGTTATGAATTGCTGACTGATGCAAATCAAATTCCAATCAACAAATGACATGTTGTTAAAAAATATCATCAATAAAGTGTTTAGCTCAAACTTGGTGAAGTCTTTCCCACTTCTACTCTTATAATGTGATTTTGTTTGTTACAAATTTATTCAAGTAACCGGTTTCATTCTGAATTTGGGAACAATTTCCGTGACAGCAGTGTGAACTCGTAAAGATGTAGGCAGTGTACTTTGTCGTATTTTGCATACCGATGGGTTTGGTTCAATTATCAATAAAGTATCAAAACGAGTGCGTGTCTAGCGGAGGTATTTACATTTTCGTTATAAGGATGGATTTTCTTCATGTACCGGTCATACAACGACTGAAATAATGTCTCCCATATGAAAAGCTCATTTGAATTCCAACAGTCCGAGCTCCATTTGGTCTCAAAGAAACATCCATTTGTCCGTTAAAATTGGTTTCAAGTCACTGCTCATGAATAGTCGGAATACCACAACAGTAACTAATTGGAAAAGACGAATGATCACAAGTGGTTTTCACCCAAGCCGTTCAAAGTAAATGGATTACAGCGTTTGGACCTTTATCTCCAAGGCAAAAGTTGCCCGAACAAAATATTTTGGTGTCATCAGACCATAACGCGGAGAACAAGAGTTAGAAATCTCGACCAGTAAACTCGGTAGTGAATGTGTCTGACTTCTCGACTGCGTTTCCACCTTTCATGTTTGAGATTCCAAGTAACATGGCTAGGTTACGCGGTCGGCGTCGTGATACTAATTTAACGGCTTATTATTTCATAATATTGCCTGCATCACTTGTTAAATATAATCATATATGTTATGTGTATACTTTTGAATACGTCAAAGGGTTCATTTACGGTGCCTGAATTTGAGTTGCTGAGTCATGTAATATCAGTCGTGGGGGTTCGCCAGAAAGCTGACAATGTTCACTCAGTTATGAAATGTCCAATACTACTAACCTTAAACCAAGTAAAACATTTTCTAGGATTATTTCCCAATATTTCTATGATCTTAGGAATTTACCAACAGCTTCAATATTCCTCTTGAAACTCAGGAGGTTACATGAGGAATATGTTTGGAGTTCGTCGCAACACGAGGCTTTGGAGTCGATTCGCTTCGTGGTATCCACTGCACCGACGATACCGATCGTTAACGAGCACCTTGAAACAGCTGTATTGACTGACACTTCAGACATCGGCCTGAGGGCTGTATCATCCCCGATTTGTAACGGTCACGACAGAGTAGTTGCGTATGCACCACGATCCTTGTCAGCAGCTAAAAGCAGAAAATCCACAAGCGGAACAGAAGCTCTCACTCTTTAATGGGCTGTCGAAAAATGGCATTCGTAATTGTTTGGGCGCTTATACACGCTGTGCACCGATCACTCGGTGCTTATTAGTCCCTCACTAGTGATAAAAAAAGCATAGACCACTACGAATCAGTCGCTGGTACGCTTGCCCTCTCAACTACGATTGCAAAATACAGTTTACTCCAGGGGTTCTAAAATCAGGTGGCTGACGTACTCTTATGTCTCCTAGTGACCAGGTCAGACAAAAATGAGGATATCAAAGAGTAAAATTCTTCCGGCTTTGGAAAGCTGTCAGTGTATCACAATAGCCAGACGCTATTTGAAGGAGCACTCAGAAATAGCTCCAACATAAATTCAAATAATCCGATTCATAGAGTCGTCATGGCCAAAACAATAACGATCAATTCCTGGTAGGAGATGAAGAAGAATGTGGTTTTCAATCGATATTTACCAGTCGGATGATAAGAACTACAGCGAAACTGACCACATCCCACTCCAAGTATGTCGGACACTACAATACCTGAAAGACCTCACGTTCAGAATTCAACTCATAGTAAAATCTATTGATCGTTTTCATTTGCTTTACCTTTTTCTAATAAAGAGGGGCTTTGTTCCTCATCATACAACCACTCATATCATAACTGCAATTATTCCTCATTCCTATCTATGCTCCTGTTTGCACTTTTCCTTGTTCCACATACTACATGCATCTTATGAATGCGTTTTCAACAAAAGCTTAGGGCCGAGGTTGTGATGCTAATTCGTGTGTCATGGACTTTCACTCATGATTTATTTCCCATCTCGTGCTATGCTTGGCCGTACCACACTCTGTGTTGCCCTTCATTACCAATCACACACAGCCAGCTCCGCGCGTGACTGATATTGCCTAACCACTTTCAGCCGATCGACATGTGCTTACGTTCGCACTTCACGAACGTCCATACAAAATCCAAGTTCTGCCATATATATGCACGTTTTTCCGTTCACTGAGTCATGGATACAGCTAATTTAGTAATAAGAATACCCGCAAAGTGATTATTAAATTAGCATGAATGACAAACTTAAGTTAAAGACCAGATTTGATTGAACAGAATGAGAGTATATAATTCCGGGTCAAATGAAACCATGCATGCTCACCATTTCCCGATTTTAGACCTCAAGGTTATATTTTGAGCGTGAGATGTTCGTATTTGTTAGGATACAATTTGCGAACGAATTCGGATTGCCAAATGATGCCAAATTGAAACTTATCTCGTTCACGCTGGAAGTAGATTGCGATTTGATGTCGAATGTTCGAGGAAATATCACCGTGCCATCATACATCACAGCGAATGTGGTGCTACACAGATCACGTGGTAAGTTATCGACAGTTGTAGTTCTAACACACAGTCGACCGATGTATCACGTCACGTTACTTTATGCATTGAGGTTTATTCATGAACAAGCTCAAAAGTCACCATATATTAATTGTGATATTTTTCGGGATTTGTGACCAAAACACGATGGATAACAGCTTGGGCTTAGTTATTTTAGACATGAGCTTAACAGGGAACAACATCTAACACAGAAATAGTGTTTGTCAAACGTGCTCTAATGAAGCAATTGGTAAAGAAAGATATACCAGGATCTGATTTTGTATGATGTAAATCTGAGTAAAACTGTATTTTCCACAGAAAGACCAACGCGAGATAACCACACGGCGAAAAAATGCTCTTCTTTGTCCACATTCAATTTGCTGAAGAAATTAAGGGAACATAGATCATTATCAGGGAATCAAATGGAACTTCTCACGAATGTAAACTGTTCTCTTTTCTGATAAATCAGATGCATATACGAACCTCATTGCCCCATCATCCAGTCCCATCACTGATTGCCGAGTCAGGACATGGACGATCGACATGTTTGTAACACCTCGAAGCCAACACAGACAAAATCCCGAAGTCCATGTACCACATATCAACCTCGACATGGGTGTACTGAGCACTTTCTATTACGTTCGCATCAATCTTACAACAACTAAATCAGTAACCTTCAGAAGTCAAATTTGATGACAACGGACGGTCGATCATACACACCGGTCGAAGAGGTAATCTTCTCCCTATCTGTATTGACATTTACAAACCAAATAGACCTGCATTGCTTAAATGAATTTGAACCTAACCTGAATCTCTTCCAATAAACAACACAGACTGACACAATTCTTCACTATATGCATGTGTTAACAAAGATATAAATTTAGTTTATCTGCATCTAACAAATTTGCGGTGCACAAAATGTTCACTGTTTTAGTCAATTTCTAGCCCTAGAAGGGATTTGATGAAGTGAATAGAGTCGCGAGCAATCTGATTGACACATAAATTTGGACTTACTACTTGGCTGTTTCCAGTAAGAATGATAACCCACCGATTGATTTCAGCACCATTTGAGCTTATCCGGTGAGAGTCCAAGTTATGTCCTTTGCGAAGCACAAATCGGTCGAGTATTCAACCTTGTGCTACTTTTCCGTTCATTTTAAGCAGGGATATGAAATTCACAAACTTCGTCGTATCACATGGAATTCAACTCGTTCACTCCTTCGGGAAAACTCTTTTCTCGTTATTTTAGATCAGCTTTGTCAGACATCGGAATTACACTTACAGTTGTGTATTTACATGGCCAGTCAGGGCACGTGGTAGGTAGTTGAATGGACATTGCGTAGATACATGGATGATTCGGACTGATAATGCCGCCATCCAAAGTCAATTTCGAAGTGAAGAGATTAGTATAACGTGATCAACGGTCATAAAATGTGCCATACTTGTGTACATTTCAGATCCGTGTCAACCACCGTACTTGATCGGGCCAGCAGGCGGTCTGACCCTGCCCGACTGGATGCTCATTTGGAAAAGGTCCTTCATTCACGTGGGAGACAAAATGGTCGTTTGCTACCCGGAAGATTCGTGGAATGATTTTCGAGCACCGAAGATGATTTGCTATTGTGCGATTAAACGAGATCTTTTGGTTGGATTTGGTGAGTGCGAATCGGCACAGCGATTTTTAATTTCTCCTCAAGTACTCACATCTGAGAGAAAAACCTGCCTTTGAGTTATGCATATCAAAATAATGCAGGAGTTTTCAGGAACGATGTCAAACAGATTCAAAACGGAATGCAGAAAATGAGATAAAAAGCACCCAAAAGAGGGACCTTTGGTTCTTTGATTCATTTTTACACGGATAATGCACTGTTGAAAATATCTAATTGCTTACCCACTATTCTCGATCGCGAGGGTTTCAGAACGTGCCATGGGTCGGTTCGGAAGTTCACACGATGTGGTGGCTGGTGCAGGTGGAATTTGCCAGATTCCTGTCCAGAAGTGTAACAATTTCCATGCTAAATAGTTTCCACGCAAATCATTGGCTGATCTTTCCTAATTATCTAAGCTACGAATTGCACACTAACCAAATGGAACACGTGGAACGGATAATCTAGTGATCTCTTTCTTTTCAACGCCTTGTAATCACCATAGGCGAATACATCCTAATTCTTGTATGTATAACACCAAAGAGTTTTTCGGATAAATCTACGATCATTTGAATACACGATTTAACATGAATTATGCAAGCGTCTATTTTTCTGGATGGTGTTTCACATTTGGAATAGTATGGAAGTATTCCACAGGGTACATCTACATGTTGCTAACATGGGGAAATGGTCACTCTTTTCACGGCTAGCCGTGAATCACGTGGGTTTCAACCTAATAAATAAACGACCACAAACGATCAGGTGCATTGCTCTAAGTTATGACGCGTTATACCCCTGGGCTTGTGTTTTCCGGTCTAAAAGGCTGCGTATACCTGTGAGCCGCACTGTGACGAGCCGAAAGTGGCCTACCGTTGACCGGATGAGATCTCCCCTAATGTAGCAAATGAACCGTACATTTGGCCATCGGATAATCTTGATCAAGGCTGCTGCCTTGATGGACGCACTTAGATATACAAAAGCTAGAGGTGTATCCTCGAATAGATAGACCTAATTCAGTTTGGGCGTGCGAATGGTACAACAATACACCATGCATAAAACCCTGATAGAAATAAGAGTATCACGCCGACCTATGAATAAAAAGCCCTCATCTGTGACAAGGAGCTCAGGAGGTGTGTCGATGTACAGTAGTACAATCCTCAAGTAACTATGCTCTCCAAATTTCACCTCGCATTCTGTCTCCTTTTTGGTCTTACGTAGCATGTTCCATCACCCAATCTTCAAGTGGTAATGCACTCATCACCGTATGATTCCTCATGAAATATCACCTTTTAACCCACGATCGAAAGCCATGAACTACCCTATGTTTCACACAAAAAAGAAAGTGGTGGATAACACATTTATTGGGCAAACGGCACGCACACAGGATGGGCCTTAGTGGAGACAGCAAGATGCACAAGATTGGTCGGAACATAAATTCGTCTCAGGCCAGCCAAGGCTGATCGATACGAGGTGAATTCTCATTAGTCAGAGCAGTTCGGAGTAAAGCGTGACTAACGTCAACATAGTGAATTTACTGGCAGGCTTGAATCTGCAGACTTGAGAACGATCGAGCAGTCTTCCCGTGAGGTATAGGTGTGCGCATGTGTCTACGTGCAGGTGCCTGATCAAAACTGGACATAACAGACTAATTGTAGCTATTTCGATCACTTGCATATAGAAACTCAGTATTTCATTTACACATCAATTTCCTTCCAATCCAAAGACGTTTCCTGTCCTGACAAGGACGATGCGAACTTGGGCTGAGTTATACCCTAGTGTTCGTCCGTACACTGCATTGCACATTTGAGGCTGTAACTTGCGAACACCATTGTTTTTGATCATCCTCGTTTCAAGTTTTCAATCGAAGGAGCGTTTTCCCAAAATCACTTGCAATTAACATTGAGCTAAGATCATCGCGGTCGAAAGTCAAAATGCTAATGCGAATTTGTAGGGGATTGAATCAGATTCATTGGTGGTGATGTGCCATGGCACCAACAATAAAGAAATAGTTTTTGAGAATTGGACCCAACAGAGAATGAGAGGAATTCATGAGTGATCGTGATACGGTTGTGAAATGCTATTCCAGTTTCGTATTGAGTTCGAACGTAGTGTTCCAGAACTTGATAGCAATATAATAAAAATAATAATATAGTAGTAAACTACATTTACATTCATCTATTGCAATCTCCTCTTCGTGCAGATCTTGGAAATAGGGTTTCACAGGTTATCACATATCAAACGGAAGATAGAATTTTCATCGGAATTGGACCACAAAGACAAGGTATAGTGGTTTCGCATGACATGGAACACCGGACAGGTTGGAGCATGTCCACCTTCCGTGACGAAACGGACGGAAAACATCTGCAAAATGCCACATACTTGCCATGGGAGGAAACAGACAAGTTTAATAAAAATTTGGTGGGGAAGAAATGCAGTGCCTTCGCGAGTGGTGATTGGAATTGTAAGTCTTCAGGCTGATTTCCACAAAACTAGCTGAATTTGATTTTTTTTTCATGATCTCAATACATGTTCCTCCCAAGCCTTACGGATGTGATAATTTCTCCAAATTAGCTGAACGGTACAATAAAATTTCAGCTTGAATGATTCATATTTGCTTATGAACTCGATTACTTTAACACACATTTATGCTTTAACTACTTATTATTTTTATACTCGAATGTTGTCCATTCTTCGAAGCAACTTTTGATCATATTGAACTGTTTCAATCAAATAACCTGTTGATCACAGAAATACATATAACTGCGTACCGCTTGAAAATTTCACGTTACATTCCCCCATTGCTCAGTTACGCTTTAAGCCAATTTCCATTCTGTGCACCTCATAGTGATACGACTTGAATCATCGTGCTGTAAAGCAGACACACAAACACACAGACACTACATATTCTGTGGTCGTCGGGACAACACAAGTGGTCCCGAACGGTGCAAATTACTAAGGCAATACTTGAGAGTTTCAGAATAATAAATAATTGTCAGTATTGATGTAAATTATCCCATAACATACTCTTTCATCTCCAGTTTGTTACAACGGACTATTTTACAAAAATAAGCATTCGCCTCTTGGGATGATGCCACCGACGTGAAATCGGCAACATCGAATTATTCTCATGGATAAACCAAATCAACTCAAGAAAGACCACTTCTCAATGTTCTATTCTGTGCGTCATATTGTACCCAACGTTAAAAGTGATATGATTTGTTGTCTGATTTTAATTACTCGTGATCATATGCTATATGCTGTCCTTCGTGCTCATTAAACGATTGAAAACACTGAAATTTTGCAGTAGTGGGAGTTCATTTTTCTGGTCCACAGTTGGCTGGTACAAAATTGCTCTCAGTGAACCCGGAAGCAAACTTTATTTTGTCTCCAAGACAGAATATTCGGCTTGTCACACATTAAAATCTGCAACGAGCACCCTGAAAGAGATCAAGCTACATAAATGGACCAATGGAGAATATGAACATGAAATATCACGGAATGGTATTACGTGCACAGTTACGTTCAGTCCGCATTTCAATGGCCAACTGTTTGAGTATTCTCACGTCATTCAGAATGGCTTGAAGATGGCTGAGTTAGTGTTTCGACCACCGATATGTCAAGTAGGAACAGGGAAACCCCACAAATTTCTGAAAGAGCTGATCAGTCGTGAAGTGTTGTTACAAGGTGCGAATTTACTTGATGGTACGTTGGCCCAATTGTGAGGAAGTTCAGTAACATTTCTAACTGCTGTCCCTCAAGATGCGAAGTTTATCGGATCGGATCTCCGTTGTGAAATGTTGTTCGCATAAGCTCATTGATGGTGTTACCATGCCCATTGACACATGCGGCGACCTCAGGAGCAATTGGCTTGCAAGCCCATGAGGCTATGGTGGCGCGTCCACGGCAAATTGCTACCCGACCCTTGGGATATTATCGGAGTCTGGTGGGTACACGGAGACCACAGAATAACATCGAACTAGGATTAATCAACAAGAAAATCAATTTTGAATATTTTCAAGCTGGCCAACTTGTGTATGCGACGATGAGAGATCAGGCTCCCCGTACATGGTTAGCGCAATCGACTATGCTGCCATGAAACATTTGTTCGTAGAATGATGTATACATGTTGAATAGATGGTTTTAAAGGAAATGCAGGTTTTGTAGTGATGATTACTACCCGTCATCCTTTGCCTAAGAATCTCAGGTAGGTGCATTAGAAAAACATGACGTGCACAAGAGATGTGTAGACAGTTCGAATTAGGCTTACATTTTTGCAATACACCACAGTGTCGGCGCTCGTAGGACGTCCCTAGATCTCGAATAAACATGCCTCACCGGGAGCAAAATAACTCAAATAAATAATTCCATGATCTGTCATTCGCAATCACAATGGTGAACATTTGGATAACCTCTCAATACTGATGCCGATTCAGTAGCTGAGCTCTGTAGGTTGATTGTAACGTTTTGTATTTGCTTCATTTGGGCCTTTATTGGGGGAAAAAATCGAAACAGTCGATCGTTTACCGGGGTATTGTTTGTTCCCATTTAAAGACAGTGTCTGAAATGTGACACAGCTCGTGGATTTGATTCGAAGTAGATCGCTGAGATTCGGTTTGAGTAGCTCGGTTGTATTCTACATGACCGATCATCATTGACCAAGGGTTCCAGTTCCAGTGGGGGCTCGATGGCTGTGCACTGCTGATGATTTCCACCAACCTAGATGAATCAGAGCTGCACTGTGCGTGCGTGTGTGCATGGGTTGCAAATGTGAATTGAGTGCTCAAACTGCATGATGAAACATTTCATAAACAGATTTCATTTTTCTTTAATTTCCATGCTGTATTAAACAGCCATAGCAGTGCTGCAGACAAACATTTCCCATGTTAATACATATCGAGGTTTTCAGTTCACGCTCCTTGACTCTCTAAGAAATGCAAGATATTCACGTTACAAGAAGGTCAAAAGTAGCCTTCCAACAAGGGGTTGGATTACCGTATGTGTCGCTTTCTCGAAAGACTGATATGATTTTAAAGATGTTTAATATAAATTTAATTAGTATTGATTAATTCGTTCACTGTTCATTTTGAAAGGGAACTATGCTTCATTAGGAGTGTTATCATCAACTGAAAGCAGCTTTGAGCTCAAAAGGTGCAACAGTTAGAGCCTTTCCAGAAGAAACAGGTGATATAACCATTCCATCAACTCAACAGTTACGTGTCTTCAAAGACGCTTCGTTCGCTACTTACGGTCGTAAGTCCACCACGCTCAACTTGGGCCTACGTGACACGTTTCACTGGTTATTTATAGCAGCAGATGTCCCCTATCCCACACTAGGTATCCACTTCTTTGGACATTTCGACCTACTGGTTGAGGCACGATGCCGGAGAGTTGTCGATCGACAGACATTTCTTTCCATAACCAGTTCGTACTCCTCCGGGAATCACACCACACCTACTCAAGTCTGAACAAATACAAATGCAGACATCAGGTCCAGCATCCCTATGCAGAACTACTTTCAGCTAACCCGGAAATGCTAAGGTAGTCCGGACCCACCCCATCGTCACTAAAGGATCTCCACGTTTTAGCCGACCGCGTCGCTTGGCACCAAACAAACTCCGCGTAGCACCGGCTGAATTGGAACGCATGCTGAACTTTGGCACAATGCGCCCATCTAGTTGCGCTTGGGACTCGCCGCCTTACGTGGTTCCTAAACCTGAAGGTGTCTGGCGTCTCTGCGGCAACTATAGGGCCCTCAACCAAGCTACAATCCCAGGTAGGTGATAATTCCACACATCAAAGAGCTATTTTCTTCCCTATCCAGCTGTTCTGTATTCAGCGGCATCAACCTAGTTAGGGCCTGCCACCATGTCCCGTTAACTGAGATTGACATCTCTAAAACCGTTTTCACAACTCCATTCGGACTGTTCGAGTTTTCGCGCATGCCATTTGGGTTCAGCAACACAGCCCAAACCTTTCAAAGGTTTATGCATGAGGCAACACGCGGTTTGACAATGTCCACGTGTAATTAGACGACGTTTTGGTTGCAAGCTATTCAAAAAAGAGCATATGGCACTCCTGCACACTCTTTTCGATCGCCTTACACCAACATGGTGTAACCATTAACCCTGCCAAATGCGAACTGGGTAGGTCCACCGTCACATTCCTAGGTCGGGAAATCTCGGCTTCGGGCATAGAGCCCCTTTCAGACAAGGCGGCTGCAGTTCGCGACTATGCGGAACCGCACTCTTACAGGCAGTTGTGCCAATTTTCCGGCTTGGGTAACTTGTATCGCTGGTTTATCCTCCTCTGCGCCGAAAAAATTCAGCACCTCACAGACCTGTTGCATGGAGGTGAGCAGGAATTCATATTTCCCGGCACGGCACAAGCACCTTTTATTTCGGTCAACGAAGCTATCGTTAAAATAGCACTCTCTGCACACCCCAACTGTAACGGACTTGTAGTAGTCGTTGAGGTATGAGTAATACAATCCAAGAAACGCCAAGCGTCCAATTGTGGGTTTCAATACGGTTTTTTATAAAACAATCCTAAATGTGACAAGAAATGTAAAAACCTCGACGATAACCGCTCCGTAAATTCGAGTCAGCTAAATGCAAGCAAATTCAGGATCGCTTGAGGTTCAAGTGGTCAAGTCAGCGAAAAATGTTTGAAAAATCTGGATCTAAGGTCATGGGATAAAATCAGTGCTCGTACCAGTCAGCGGTCACTGACGGTCAATGTCTGGTGTGTGGTTCAGCGAATGGGCAAGTGTGGAGCAAAATGGTAATGGAAAACAAATTTGGAGTGAGAGTAAGGGGGAGAGGGGGGTCAGATCGATTTTGAGTTAGAGCCTCAAGTTTGGGTGTCTTGTCGATTGCACCGACGACGGCCTGTCACCATCAGGCTAATGGCATGGTGGAGTTATTCCACCACCAACTGAAAGCTGCCCTTCGTGCTCGCGATAGTTCTTTATGGAGTGAAATTTTACTGATAGATCTCTTATGATTGCGCAACATCGGTAAAGCCGACATGTGTGTTACTCCTGTTGAACTGGATGTTGGTTGCATATTACGACTTCCAGATGAGATGGTTACTCCATTACTAACTGTGAGTTGTGGTCACGGTGACTGCGCAAAACATTTGTCACACCAAATGTGGGTGCTAAAGCCCACGCCGCAGCGGAAACAAACACTCGGCAGCCACTTACCTACCACTCTAGCGAGCCCCAGCCATGTATTTATTCCATTAGACCCAGTGCGATCACCACTGCAACCGCCTTGCTCTGTGCTGCGCTCGGCTTGAACAGGTATGCGCTTAGACGGACGATCTCGCACGCACACACCTGCACGTACACACTTGGCGTTTGTGCGGCTTCGTCCCGGACGGCATTGACCAATCAGATTGTGTCACACGACTTTGTGCGGCTTACCCCAATTGTACAGTTGTGTTGAATTTTCGATTACATACATGCTTGACTTACTCGCTTGCATACGTGTTTGGATTCGTCACGTGCTTGCCTGTAGTTGTGCCTGCCGTAATTTTGTACTGAATACACATTCAGCCGTTCAAGAAAAGCGCCTTCCTTCTGGTACCGAATTAGTGAAAATAGTTGCTGGTGTCGCAGCTTCAAACAGGCGGATTGACTGCTACAGTTCGTGCTCAAGATCAGTTTTCGATCGATGCTACTGTTAAACCATCCTCAGATTCGTGGAAATCTACATTCATCGATTATGTGGATATTTTGTCCGTCTTTGATAGTGGCGTCACGCTTTCAGAAGAACATAAGGTGAAAATTCTTCGATCAAATCTCTGGTTTGCGCATGGAGATATCTTTGAAGGATGCACTGGAAACGTTAGACAAATATTGGGGATCCCGTATTATTGCCGATGTGGCACATTACACATTTTTAATAGTGAAGCAGCAGCTCGAAGAGGAAACTGATGATTTCCTATCTCGGCTCCTCAGTGCGGTACGCGGCTGTGACTACAACCCCCTTCAAACAAGGGAAGTTTAGGAGGTGCTTCTTATTCAACAACTAGTTTCGAGCGTTCGTGATCAATGAATTCGCGAAGCTATGATAGTAGAAAATTCCATCGAACGCAATTGGGATATTGTATGTGATATTGCACGTAATAAAAGTGTTATTCAAGTGTTATTCGCCGATGCGGTCCAAGAGCATTTTACTCGTATGATTGTTGTTGCACCAAATACAGATCGAGTCTCCAAAGAGTGCGGTTACTACTTTCGACGCAGAAGTATCCAACACAAAGCTGACTATCAACCGTGCCCCGAGTCCAGTATTTGTGTATTTGCGGAAATTATGGTCATTTTGCTCGTGTTCTCGTACTCTCACCGTTTCACACGTATGTGACATGAATTCTAGTGACCAACCTTCCATAAATCACCCTTTCGATAACATTTATGCCTTAAACACTCGGTCATATAGTAAAGCACTGCATGTTGCTGAACTAAAATTGCCTTTGCCTGAGATTCTTACGATGTAATACCTTACGATTTTTATCGCGGTCATTTTACCACTTTACCGATACACCCGTCCTCATACAATTTTGGTAGTTATTCAAACGATACAATGGCCATTCTTGATTTCGTATGTGTAACGTCATTATTGAACAAAGGTTTCAAATGCCCGATTGTTGTTTACGTGTCCAGTAATAACAGTAAACTGCTCTTGGGCCGAAACTTCATGGTATCGCTGCGAGTTGCCCCATGCGTTGACAAAATTCTTGTCTCAAACGTAAAAGTTAGTGGTTTCCAGGCGAAATATCCCAATTTGGTTAAGAACGAAATCGGGCGAATTCCAACTGAACAACACAAAATACGAATGCTTTCCAACGCAATTTCATTCGACATACACCAACCTCGACCAGTACCGTTTGCTAAAAGAGGGGCGGTCACTAAATCACTTCGGGAAATGCTCAAGAATGATTCAATCGAACCAGTACAATGCTTTGAGTGGTTGCACTCTTTTGGTTGCAGTTCTCAAGGAAGATGGGTCTGTTCGAGTTTGTGCTGATTCACGTATGTTTAACAAACATGTCATGGTAGACAAATTTCCGTTGCCGACTGCGGACGAACTAATCCTAAAGTTAGTCGGTGCTAAGGTATTTTCGAAGTTGGATGTAGGAAGCGCTTACTTTCACAAGCCACTTACAACTGATTCACGACCTTTGACGACTTTTCTAACTCAGAATGAACTCTTTCAATAGGAGGTACTTCACATGGGGCTTCCTTGCACCAACCGCTTGGCAAAAGTTTGTGACACTCCCAGTCGCAGATCCGAAAGGTTGAGGAGTTTACATGGATGATCTTTGTGTGTTTGGCGAATTTCTCGATAAGTACGCGTCTAACCTAAATACCATATTGCTTCGGTTGAATAAACTGAATTTGCGTTTAACTTTACGAATTTGCCAAAAACTGAGTTTCTCGGTCATGTCATTTCATCGACTGGAGTGAAACCCAGTGTCGGAATTATACGTGCTATCCTGAAATGCCAGAAGCCGGTAACAGTTGAACAAGTATAACACTTTTAGGCATGTGTACTTACTACCTACGGCATTTCGGAATCATTACATATACTGACACGAAATAGACAGGAATTTGTTTGAAGTACTGAACAAGAGTGTGCTTGTAATTCGACTCGTCAGCTGGCTACTTCAAGTCCCACGGTAGCTATTTTTCATGAGAGCCGCCTTACGTGCGTTTCTACAGATGATTCGGACGTAGGGAATTGAGCTGTGTTATCGCAGTTACAAAACGGTATGGAGAAGGTAGTTGCTTATGCTTCACGGCCTCTATCTGTCACGGAGCAAAATTACTCTACCGGTGAGAAGGAGGCTCCCGCATGTGTTTGGCCATGCAAAAAGTGGCACCTCTACCTTTTTAGGCGGCTTTTCGTTTTGCGCACTGATCGCCCCTTTTTGATCACCCTACTTTGTCGTGGTAGCAACGGTCATCGCCACCTTCGCCTCAGCCGCTGGTACACACGAATATTGAACCATGATTTTGACATGGTCAGCACGAATAGACATCACTGTCTTTCCAATCCCGATCCCCGTCAGGTTCATCACTTTTTCGTCATTTCGTACTTGACGGTGTTGGGCTGTGTCCAAGATTCCAACAAACCTGATCACCAACAGTGAGACTACAATGTCTAAGGCTAACACTTGCGCACGGGAAGAGAGCGGAGTTAACGGTGACACGTTATTCATCAGGGAACCAATCAGCAGAGAGAAGTCGACGTGCGCGCAGTGAATTGGAGCAGACTACGGAACTATGAAATGTTAAATAATTATGTACGTGTGTCTGTGTGTAGCATGTGCCCAAAAAGGTAAGCCAATCAGACGGAGGAAGTTGGGGCGAGAACAAACGAATTTGGGCAATGAACAGCCGCAGCTGCAGGTGAACTGATAAATGACGTGAGAGGCATTCAGGTTCGTGACACTGTTTGAATGTGCTTGGAGGTTTAGTCTTTTGGTGGTTTGCGAAATCTGCAATTCAGCAGCCAAGTTGGTGAGCTTTAGCGCACACTTTAGATTTTGGTTAATCCGATTGAACAGATGTTCCTGTTTAAATGGTAGCATTAGAGTGACTCGTTTTATCTCGACCGTGTCGACTTGTACGGTCTTAGGCCTTTCTCTTTTGTGGATTTCAATGAACTTATCAGGGTATCCATTGGCACAAAGAGTTTGGGTTAAGAACTCTTCTTCTTTTTCATTTGGTCTACACTGCCAAATGGCCTGGAGATTCTGGACTGACGCGATAAAACGTCGTGTGAAAGTTGATTATCCGAGAGCAGAAACGACTGGTAAAGAGCATTAAAATCTGATCCTTGAGTTAGATGAACATAAACAGAAGATAATAAACGAACCAGGTGTGTGGAAACAGATGTCACAGGGTTTCGCATGCGGTGAAACGCAACAGCGTCCGTTTCTACTGAAGTTAATTAAGGCATAGCATCTTACCGCAGTGT
The DNA here is from genome assembly GCA_948099385.1 of Fasciola hepatica. NCBI lineage: Eukaryota > Metazoa > Platyhelminthes > Trematoda > Plagiorchiida > Fasciolidae > Fasciola > Fasciola hepatica. Next base: position 1,093,864 of record CANUEZ040000029.1, on the reverse strand, counting down.
TCATTTAAAGGATTTCCAGTGAAGCGTTGATATAATGGCTTACACTTATTCTTGAATTGTTCCCTCTGGCAATATGGGTGGTCACACTGACGAATAGAGTACCCCGATCAATATAGGGGAACTTGACGCACTATCGTACATTATCATCTCCATTTTATTCGTTGGTTTTTGTGCCTTTAGGAACTCAATCCTGAGTTCACTTGCCTTCTCAGATCACATTAGTGACATTTGATGTAAAATCCCTTTAATATCACAGTGTACACTGACGAAGTGTCCATGTGACAGCATTTTCAACTCAGGAAAATCAGCCGTCAAACAATCTGAGGGCTGATCGACTGACCGGAGTCGATCAATCAAGGACGACATGTGTGCAACTACGTCCTTTAGTAATATTCCGGGTCAACATTTCTGGATAGACGATACTATGCAAATCAATACAGCAGACCAGCACGAGTTCCTGGCATTATGAAACTTAGCAATGTTCAGTTCTGTTCTCACCACAACGTCAGTGAATCCACCTTTTAATGGCTTTATCTAATTAGACGCAACTTCCCTAGAAACTTCAACAATGACTTGCATCTTTTACACGAAAACTTCATTCGCTCACTGCTGGAATACGGCAGCCAGATAGTACACATTGGACTCGTCCGAAGCTGTGATATGCTAGAACGTGTACAAACATAGTGACGATATTACTACGTGTTTCTTTTTACATTCTGCACCCGCGTCGACTTCCGACCCTCGGCCTCAACACCTACGGGCCGGGTTCTTCTCCCATCCTCATACGTTTTGGCGTGTAACATTTTCCTTTTTAATGGTCCCTGTGAAACACCCACTGACTTTAAAAGTGAACAACCTCATAGTCCTTCTCATTTCCTTTCACACCGTGCTAGGTAAAAAATCCGACAGTTGTCCACTGCAAGATACGTTTGTGAATACTAGACGTTCTTTGACAGTGGATCGTTTTCTGAAGACGGTTTGCCTCGAAACCGCAACTTATACTCCAGATGTCGGGAGACTGTGAACAAATTGGTATTGGACATTCATTAGCAGTCAGCTTTTCATCGAGTTCACTAATCAGATAATTTAAACACATCGATCGGCCATGTGTTCCACCTGGATGACGGAATTTATCACTGGCTACGACCGGTTTGAATCTTTAGAACATGGTCCACAAGGGATTGAAGTTCGACCGAATAACAAAAAATTCTCCCACTATTTGTTCTTCACGTTCAAATAAGAGGAATGACAAACTCTTGATAAGACTGTTCATGAACATGTTCTACTATCCGAGGAGTGTATTTTTCAAGCTAGCAAAACAGATCAACACAGCGATCAAGCCGAGCTCGAGTAATTTATCCCTTTATTGCGCGAGGTCAATCAGCTTCTACTGTCTGGTACGAGTTCATACAACAATTTCTGACTGATATAATCGAATGCCACCAATGTATTCAGAAGGATATAAATAAGGTTGAGAAAGATTAGTTGAAATCGATTGTCTTTACTTGATTTGTGCAAGTTCCATTCGTAATGATTCAGTTTTGACAAATGTCTTCCACCCTGATTTTATCAATAATGGTAGTTGGTACACAGAATTGGCACCTATTAGGATTTTAGTTGAAGCAGCAAGGGAACACACTCACAGTTAAACCTTTGTTATGACAAGAAAAACTCCCCGGAAATATTCCCCCCAAACACAGCAGCTGAAGTCGCATTAGGGAAACACTTCAAGTCTTTTTCATATGCAAATGATAAGCGCTTTACCGACGAGTAGCGACTGCAGATTCATCAGGAATATTCATCCCATCAAGGTAGTAATATCATAGGTCTTTCTTATTCTGATTCACAGTAGTATCTATCGAATGCAGAATTAGCCGTAATTTTTCTCACTCTAGAATGTGCGCATTCAGATGTCATATCAGATGTCGGCATCCTGAGAACTCCTGGAGCTTTGTGAATTCCGTTCACTTGCTTCTCTCGATTGAAACAATGTAAGACAGTTTAGATTACTCCTTATGTACAGGTAACTAACATGAGTTCGGAATGGGACCAAAGTGGGTGAAATCATTTAATCTGATGGTGTTATACACAGTAATAGGCGGGCGAACTGTTTCATCAAACAATAAGAGTACGCAACATCCCCAAATGTGAACCGAATCGTGAACACTCATTTTTTGAGCAATCAGCAAAATGTAGCCTCTGCAAAATCCGCCTTTCTGTTATTTTGTTTTGGTGAGTAACAGTGGAAAAGTTTTCCTGTACGTGTTGGGTGAGTCGAGAAAGAATATCGGCTTTCAACTTGTGTGTTATTGTGTCCACTCAGTGGGTGTGTTCCAAATGAACACCATTGTCTATCAATATACTCACGCATGCTGGTACGGAGCACATCGCAGAATGAAATTCAAGCTCGGATTTAACTTGCTTTATAGTGACCCGAAAATTTGTCAGTTGATTGTAATAAGTTCAGTTAACCCATTGCTTAAACGAGTGCACTGCAATTCCCCTACCATAGATAAGAGTCATGTAAAAGATAGTTGTTCAATGCTCAACACATCTTTGAAAGTATTGAAGTGCAGGAAACGCTTGTTTCTCAGCAGTCAGTGTGCCTGTAATGTCAACATTTCTATGTTTCCACTGAGCGTGTCATTATGTTTGTAGAACTAGATAAGTAACAGACAAGCACCGTTGCATGTAAAGCGAGAAACTTCGGTTGGTGACATTAGATTGTGAGTAAAGCTTCAATGTGACGTCAACGATCTTCCAAGTGCCTTTCGTCATTGGCACTTCTCAATGAGTTTCCAACTACCTAGTGAATTGCCATGGATCACCTTAGTTAACCTGTATACTCATATCCTGACTCGAACGAAATAAATGTGGTATGTGATCCGGGGACATCAGTGACCCGACGACGGATTAGATGTTCAATTCTAAGAACTTTGAAACTCCCCGGGCTATTCAGGTAAATACATGTGATGATACTGCGAAGGTACCCAAAGGTTTTGTCGAAAATCGAATGACATTTTTGTCTTTAGAATTATTATGTACTCGACATGACAAAAATATTTTGTCAATTTGACTTGTGTATCTGAACCGATTTCGCCAAAATTTAAAAGCCTGCCGTTATAGCCATATCAGGCCTATCGTGAATCCATGTAAGAGGTAGCTTGATATATCCACTGAACAGAAATAAACATCTCCACGGGAGTTAAAACCGGACACTGCATGAAAGCGAAGCAGTCCTTATGGAAGAACTTCCAAACCGATGGACTGGAAAAAAATATTGTTTCAGCTTGATGAATTCTTCTTTGTATATAATGCGCCTTCAACGTGGATAGTTGTGACTTATTCCAACTCCAGTTCATATGAACCTTCGTCATCGTCGAACGACGAGACTGCTCCTTAGAGCATAGACACATCTTTCGTAGGCCCACAATCTGCGTCTTTCTTGATCCGGAAAAGGCGTTCGACTCAGTCGACCGCACAGTTCTCTGGCACTGCCTCTCACTGAAGGGTGTTCTAGAAAAGTTAATTTCTCTTTTCCAATGTATATATGCGAACAGCTGAAGCCGAGTTCGTGTTTTCGGCGATCTTTCACCCGAGTTCTCCACGGAAAGTGGTGTTCGTCAGAATTACTTTCTTTCCCCCTTCTTCCTCAATTTTTAACTGAAATGATTCTTGAGATAGCCCTTACTCCGTGTGAGAACTTCGGTGTCGATCTTTGCTTAGGCAGTACACTGTCTGTTTTGAATACGCGGACGATGTTGTTCTCCTGAGTGAACACCCGGGTAAGTTACAAACTCTCTTAGATAGTCTAGACAACAATGTGGCAATGTTTGGGATGTTTTGCATCTTCAAAGTGTAAAGTGCTGCTGAAGGATTGGGTTGACTCAACAACAAACCTTGTGTTGGCTGGAGAGTCTCTAACTGAAGTAGATAAATTTTGTTACCTGAGCAGTTACATCTCACCAGATGGACAGATATCGGATAAAGCGTCATCACGTATACAGAAGGCGCGGTTGGCTTTTGCGAACCTCCGTCATCTGTGGCGTCGGCGTGACGTCTGATTGTCTGTTAAGGGTCGAGTGTACAATGCGCTGGTTAGGTCCGTTTTTCCTATGGGGCTTAGAGACGTAACCGATTAGGATAGAAGATAGGCGGAGGTATTGCTGTTTGAGGATCAGTGTCTCCGTAGCATTACCCGAATATGATGAGAACATCACACCAGCAATGCTGAAGTTAGAAGTAAGGTGTTGAAAACCAGAGGTCAGTCCCTGGATCCAGTACTGAATCTAAACAGGTTAAGGTAGTTGGGACATGTGTTACACATGCCCACGGATAGATTTCCCCAGCGTACGCTGTTCTCTGAGGCAGGTGATGATTGGAAGGTAATTTGAGGTGGTCAGTCCATGAAATGGCAAAAAGGTATGAAAAGCTTTACCAGTGGACTTGGCCGAGTAGGACGTGTTGGGTTTTTTGGGGTTGGGGTCCACGTGATCCGCCCACCAAATTGTTGGAGACATTAAGTGGTACGGCTAGGTGCTGCGGTCAGTGGCTTGGTTGCATTTGGACTCTTTCCTTATCCTCTTGATTTCCGCTTGATACTTTGACTTCCCTGGATCTTGATCATCATGCTCCTATTTATTTTGCCCGGAGGTTAGCAACCGAAACCAGAGTACAGAAGTGTGACGTTACTGGTTGAGTGAACTGGAACTGAGACTGTCCTTATAAGTTTCAAAAACCAAAAACCATCGCAGAAAGCATCTTTTGAATTTCTTATACTGGATAACGTTTGCAAGATTCTGTAAGTCTCCTTGTAGATCACGGAATGTAAATTATAAGTCAAGACAAATCACGATGTAAGTTTAAATTTCTCTGAAACTACAACAGTTGACCACCCTTATTTAGCGTATAATGCTGGGTTTCGATCGGTCAGAAGACGACGCACCTCACTTTGAGTCATCCGTATTGGTAATTGAGTGCAAGACTCCACACGGAAATATTCCTTTTGCACATACTTAGTGCTGTTTGGCCACCATTCTATAAAAAACAGAAATCACGTCCACCGTATGTTCTGGATTTTCAATGAGTTCTTCGAAAATTTCAAAAACGTCTCTTGCACGATCACCACCTGTTTATCCGGTCATTATTCTTTGAAAGGTCTGAAATATTTACCTACCATTTGCTCTTGAACCGGACGACTGAGTCACGGGTCATTTCGGGATCCAAAATAGCGAACAAGTGAACTCCGTTTGGATGTGATATATGAAACAACCACAAATTAGTACACTGCACCAGATAGTATTGCATGCACTCTGTTTTTCTGTGATTACTTTTGTATCATATCATTTACGATAAGCGAATTTGATATATCGGGTTATCAAATCACTGACATAACTAACATATTTACGGAGTTTAGGAATTAAACTGTTTCATTAACTTGTTCCGGAAAATATGTCTGAGAAAGTGCAAAACGCTAGTAAACATCATTTTAGATAAATACTAGGAACATCCAGGTGGTTGAGAAAAATGCAGCAACTAGCATTGCTAACTACTGACATACAACGTCCGCATGGTTTTTCAGTTGCAAACCAGATGGTATTAAGTCCTCTGCTGTCATATTCATCCAAGATGTTGGACATCAACCCGTGCAAGCACAACAAATCTCTGCTCCATTATTTCTGCTGAGGCCTCGAACGAAGATGCTACTGAGTGACACTAATTATAAACGTAATTCAGATCCCACCGAAGGTTGCCGACATATCACAAAGTAGCATCATTGTGGGTTCAGGACCAGTAATAATTTGGGAATTGAAGAACATGAACGGGAAGCCATGGCTTTCCGTCGACTCTGTCGTTTACTTGGATATAAGGAGAATCCTTTGTTAATAGAGGAATTACAAAGACAGAATCAAGTGGGGAATCTTCATATAGTGACAGGTGTGAATATCGGGCTGTGTACAGGATGTACCATACAGTAGAATTTGTCACAGCAGAAGAAAAAGACAACTTTTTGTCCGTATTATGAAGACATCAAAACTAGACATCAACAATGAACGAGAACAACAGTTGGTGGTAGTCAAAAGGTGATCATAGTGTCCTTCAACCTTTTGAGCTCAAAGCTGCTTTCAGTTGGTAATAACCCTCCTAATGAAGCATGGTTCCCTTTCAAAATGAACAGTGAATGAATTACTCTTAACTAATTAACTTTATACCAAACATCTTTAAAATCATAGTAGTAGTTCGAGAAAGTGACGCACACGTTAGTCCAACCCCTTGTTCAAAATCTACTATTGACCTTCTTGTAACGTGAATATCTTACACTTCTTAGCGAGTCAAGGAGAGTGAACTTAAAAGCTCGATAGGTATCACCGTGTCAGAAGCACTTCCATGGCTGTTTAATACAACATGGAAATTAAAGAAAAATGAAATCTGTTTATGAAATGTTTCATCATGCAGTTTGAGCACTCAATTCACATTTGCAACCCATGCACACACGCACGCACAGTGCAGCTCTGATTCATCTAGGTTGGTGGAAATCATCAGCAATGCACAGCCATCGAGCCCCCACTGGAACTGGAACCCTTGGTCAATGATGATCGGTCATGTAGAATACAACCGAGCTACTCAAACCGAATCTCAGCGATCTACTTCGAATCAAATCCACGAGCTGTGTCACATTTCAGACACTGTCTTTAAATGGGAACAAACCATAACCCCATAAAGGCCCAAATGAAGCAAATACAAAACGTTACAATCAACCTACAGAGCTCAGCTACTGAATCGGCATCAGTATTGAGAGGTTATCCAAATGTTCACCATTGTGATTGCGAATGACAGATCATGGAATTATTTATTTGAGTTATTTTGCTCCCGGTGAGGCATGTTTATTCGAGATCTAGGGACGTCCTACGAGCGCCGACACTGTGGTGTATTGCAAAAATGTAAGCCTAATTCGAACTGTCTACACATCTCTTGTGCACGTCATGTTTTTCTAATGCACCTACCTGAGATTCTTAGGCAAAGGATGACGGGTAGTAATCATCACTACAAAACCTGCATTTCCTTTAAAACCATCTATTCAACATGTATACATCATTCTACGAACAAATGTTTCATGGCAGCATAGTCGATTGCGCTAACCATGTACGGGGAGCCTGATCTCTCATCGTCGCATACACAAGTTGGCCAGTTTGAAAATATTCAAAATTGATTTTCTTGTTGATTAATCCTAGTTCGATATGTTATTCTGTGGTCTCCGTGTACCCACCAGACTCCGATAATATCCCAAGGGTCGGGTAGCAATTTGCCGTGGACGCGCCACCATAGCCTCATGGGCTTGCAAGCCAATTGCTCCTGAGGTCGCCGCATGTGTCAATGGGCATGGTAACACCATCAATGAGCTTATGCGAACAACATTTCACAACGGAGATCCGATCCGATAAACTTCGCATCTTGAGGGACAGCAGTTAGAAATGTTACTGAACTTCCTCACAATTGGGCTAACGTACCATCAAGTAAATTCGCACCTTGTAACAACACTTCACGACTGATCAGCTCTTTCAGAAATTTGTGGGGTTTCCCTGTTCCTACTTGACATATCGGTGGTCGAAACACTAACTCAGCCATCTTCAAGCCATTCTGAATGGCGTGAGAATACTCAAACAGTTGGCCATTGAAATGCGGACTGAACGTAACTGTGCACGTAATACCATTCCGTGATATTTCATGTTCATATTCTCCATTGGTCCATTTATGTAGCTTGATCTCTTTCAGGGTGCTCGTTGCAGATTTTAATGTGTGACAAGCCGAATATTCTGTCTTGGAGACAAAATAAAGTTTGCTTCCGGGTTCACTGAGAGCAATTTTGTACCAGCCAACTGTGGACCAGAAAAATGAACTCCCACTACTGCAAAATTTCAGTGTTTTCAATCGTTTAATGAGCACGAAGGACAGCATATAGCATATGATCACGAGTAATTAAAATCAGACAACAAATCATATCACTTTTAACGTTGGGTACAATATGACGCACAGAATAGAACATTGAGAAGTGGTCTTTCTTGAGTTGATTTGGTTTATCCATGAGAATAATTCGATGTTGCCGATTTCACGTCGGTGGCATCATCCCAAGAGGCGAATGCTTATTTTTGTAAAATAGTCCGTTGTAACAAACTGGAGATGAAAGAGTATGTTATGGGATAATTTACATCAATACTGACAATTATTTATTATTCTGAAACTCTCAAGTATTGCCTTAGTAATTTGCACCGTTCGGGACCACTTGTGTTGTCCCGACGACCACAGAATATGTAGTGTCTGTGTGTTTGTGTGTCTGCTTTACAGCACGATGATTCAAGTCGTATCACTATGAGGTGCACAGAATGGAAATTGGCTTAAAGCGTAACTGAGCAATGGGGGAATGTAACGTGAAATTTTCAAGCGGTACGCAGTTATATGTATTTCTGTGATCAACAGGTTATTTGATTGAAACAGTTCAATATGATCAAAAGTTGCTTCGAAGAATGGACAACATTCGAGTATAAAAATAATAAGTAGTTAAAGCATAAATGTGTGTTAAAGTAATCGAGTTCATAAGCAAATATGAATCATTCAAGCTGAAATTTTATTGTACCGTTCAGCTAATTTGGAGAAATTATCACATCCGTAAGGCTTGGGAGGAACATGTATTGAGATCATGAAAAAAAAATCAAATTCAGCTAGTTTTGTGGAAATCAGCCTGAAGACTTACAATTCCAATCACCACTCGCGAAGGCACTGCATTTCTTCCCCACCAAATTTTTATTAAACTTGTCTGTTTCCTCCCATGGCAAGTATGTGGCATTTTGCAGATGTTTTCCGTCCGTTTCGTCACGGAAGGTGGACATGCTCCAACCTGTCCGGTGTTCCATGTCATGCGAAACCACTATACCTTGTCTTTGTGGTCCAATTCCGATGAAAATTCTATCTTCCGTTTGATATGTGATAACCTGTGAAACCCTATTTCCAAGATCTGCACGAAGAGGAGATTGCAATAGATGAATGTAAATGTAGTTTACTACTATATTATTATTTTTATTATATTGCTATCAAGTTCTGGAACACTACGTTCGAACTCAATACGAAACTGGAATAGCATTTCACAACCGTATCACGATCACTCATGAATTCCTCTCATTCTCTGTTGGGTCCAATTCTCAAAAACTATTTCTTTATTGTTGGTGCCATGGCACATCACCACCAATGAATCTGATTCAATCCCCTACAAATTCGCATTAGCATTTTGACTTTCGACCGCGATGATCTTAGCTCAATGTTAATTGCAAGTGATTTTGGGAAAACGCTCCTTCGATTGAAAACTTGAAACGAGGATGATCAAAAACAATGGTGTTCGCAAGTTACAGCCTCAAATGTGCAATGCAGTGTACGGACGAACACTAGGGTATAACTCAGCCCAAGTTCGCATCGTCCTTGTCAGGACAGGAAACGTCTTTGGATTGGAAGGAAATTGATGTGTAAATGAAATACTGAGTTTCTATATGCAAGTGATCGAAATAGCTACAATTAGTCTGTTATGTCCAGTTTTGATCAGGCACCTGCACGTAGACACATGCGCACACCTATACCTCACGGGAAGACTGCTCGATCGTTCTCAAGTCTGCAGATTCAAGCCTGCCAGTAAATTCACTATGTTGACGTTAGTCACGCTTTACTCCGAACTGCTCTGACTAATGAGAATTCACCTCGTATCGATCAGCCTTGGCTGGCCTGAGACGAATTTATGTTCCGACCAATCTTGTGCATCTTGCTGTCTCCACTAAGGCCCATCCTGTGTGCGTGCCGTTTGCCCAATAAATGTGTTATCCACCACTTTCTTTTTTGTGTGAAACATAGGGTAGTTCATGGCTTTCGATCGTGGGTTAAAAGGTGATATTTCATGAGGAATCATACGGTGATGAGTGCATTACCACTTGAAGATTGGGTGATGGAACATGCTACGTAAGACCAAAAAGGAGACAGAATGCGAGGTGAAATTTGGAGAGCATAGTTACTTGAGGATTGTACTACTGTACATCGACACACCTCCTGAGCTCCTTGTCACAGATGAGGGCTTTTTATTCATAGGTCGGCGTGATACTCTTATTTCTATCAGGGTTTTATGCATGGTGTATTGTTGTACCATTCGCACGCCCAAACTGAATTAGGTCTATCTATTCGAGGATACACCTCTAGCTTTTGTATATCTAAGTGCGTCCATCAAGGCAGCAGCCTTGATCAAGATTATCCGATGGCCAAATGTACGGTTCATTTGCTACATTAGGGGAGATCTCATCCGGTCAACGGTAGGCCACTTTCGGCTCGTCACAGTGCGGCTCACAGGTATACGCAGCCTTTTAGACCGGAAAACACAAGCCCAGGGGTATAACGCGTCATAACTTAGAGCAATGCACCTGATCGTTTGTGGTCGTTTATTTATTAGGTTGAAACCCACGTGATTCACGGCTAGCCGTGAAAAGAGTGACCGTTTCCCCATGTTCATCCGAAGAACTCTTTGGTGTTATACATACAAGAATTAGGATGTATTCGCCTATGGTGATTACAAGGCTTTGAAAATAAAGAGATCACTAGATTATCCGTACCACGTGTTCTACTGGATTAGTGTGCAATTCGTAGCCTAGATAATTAGGAAAGATCAGCCAATGATTTGCGTGGAAACTATTTAGCATGGAAATTGTTACACTTCTGGACAGGAATCTGGCAAATTCCACCTGCACCAGCCACCACATCGTGTGAACTTCCGAACCGACCCATGGCACGTTCTGAAACCCTCGCGATCGAGAATAGTGGGTAAGCAATTAGATATTTTCAACAGTGCATTATCCGTGTAAAAATGAATCAAAGAACCAAAGGTCCCTCTTTTGGGTGCTTTTTATCTCATTTTCTGCATTCCGTTTTGAATCTGTTTGACATCGTTCCTGAAAACTCCTGCATTATTTTGATATGCATAACTCAAAGGCAGGTTTTTCTCTCAGATGTGAGTACTTGAGGAGAAATTAAAAATCGCTGTGCCGATTCGCACTCACCAAATCCAACCAAAAGATCTCGTTTAATCGCACAATAGCAAATCATCTTCGGTGCTCGAAAATCATTCCACGAATCTTCCGGGTAGCAAACGACCATTTTGTCTCCCACGTGAATGAAGGACCTTTTCCAAATGAGCATCCAGTCGGGCAGGGTCAGACCGCCTGCTGGCCCGATCAAGTACGGTGGTTGACACGGATCTGAAATGTACACAAGTATGGCACATTTTATGACCGTTGATCACGTTATACTAATCTCTTCACTTCGAAATTGACTTTGGATGGCGGCATTATCAGTCCGAATCATCCATGTATCTACGCAATGTCCATTCAACTACCTACCACGTGCCCTGACTGGCCATGTAAATACACAACTGTAAGTGTAATTCCGATGTCTGACAAAGCTGATCTAAAATAACGAGAAAAGAGTTTTCCCGAAGGAGTGAACGAGTTGAATTCCATGTGATACGACGAAGTTTGTGAATTTCATATCCCTGCTTAAAATGAACGGAAAAGTAGCACAAGGTTGAATACTCGACCGATTTGTGCTTCGCAAAGGACATAACTTGGACTCTCACCGGATAAGCTCAAATGGTGCTGAAATCAATCGGTGGGTTATCATTCTTACTGGAAACAGCCAAGTAGTAAGTCCAAATTTATGTGTCAATCAGATTGCTCGCGACTCTATTCACTTCATCAAATCCCTTCTAGGGCTAGAAATTGACTAAAACAGTGAACATTTTGTGCACCGCAAATTTGTTAGATGCAGATAAACTAAATTTATATCTTTGTTAACACATGCATATAGTGAAGAATTGTGTCAGTCTGTGTTGTTTATTGGAAGAGATTCAGGTTAGGTTCAAATTCATTTAAGCAATGCAGGTCTATTTGGTTTGTAAATGTCAATACAGATAGGGAGAAGATTACCTCTTCGACCGGTGTGTATGATCGACCGTCCGTTGTCATCAAATTTGACTTCTGAAGGTTACTGATTTAGTTGTTGTAAGATTGATGCGAACGTAATAGAAAGTGCTCAGTACACCCATGTCGAGGTTGATATGTGGTACATGGACTTCGGGATTTTGTCTGTGTTGGCTTCGAGGTGTTACAAACATGTCGATCGTCCATGTCCTGACTCGGCAATCAGTGATGGGACTGGATGATGGGGCAATGAGGTTCGTATATGCATCTGATTTATCAGAAAAGAGAACAGTTTACATTCGTGAGAAGTTCCATTTGATTCCCTGATAATGATCTATGTTCCCTTAATTTCTTCAGCAAGTTGAATGTGGACAACGAAGAACATTTTCACGGTTTGGTTATCTCGCGTTGGTCTTTCTGTGAAAAATACAGTGTTGATCTGTTTTACATCACACAAGATGAGATCCTGGTACATCATTCTTTACCACCTGCTTCAATATGAGCACATTTTACAAGGTGATTATCCTTCCTAAACTCATGTCTAAAAGAACTGAGCCCAAACTGTCATTCATCCTGTTTCGATCATCAATCCCGAACAACATCACAATTATTTCCAGAACACAATTTCGGCGAACAAGCTGGTTTTCAGTGATTCATAATCATCCAATTACATCCCAATATATAACGATACTGTAGAGAAAGGAACCAATTAGACAAGCAGGAAGTGATAAAATAGTAGTGGTGATAAAGAAAAGAAGGAAGGGAGGAAGATAATAGTTTTACCGCTGGCTTAAATCAAGACCGGATGTGTACACACTACGAAGATGACATTTACTGTGTAATCAGTTCATCAGACCACATAAGCCAACTGCTAGATAGCTTTCACTTAGCTCCCAGGAACTTACATTTCACAATAGAAACAGAGTCAGACAATACAATCGCCTACCTCGACGTTCGGATGAGCCACCGTGAAGACGGCTCAGTAAGCCGGTCAGTACTCAGAAAGGCAATGTGGAATGTGCAATACATTCACTTCCACAGGTTTGTGCTTCTAGAGATTAAAAGGAAACTAATTCGATGCCTCACAAACAGAGCTAGAAGAATGTGGTCGGAGGACAGCATTGAAGAAGAACTGCAAACGGTGAGAAAAACCTTCATCCAAAACGGATACTCGGATCGGCTTGTGGAGAGGATGATGCGAATTAAAGTGGAAATTCCAAGGAAGGTTGGGGTGGAAAGAAAGCCAATATACATCTGTTTGCCATTCAAGGGTGATATTTTGGCAGAGATTGCGCGTAGGAGATTGTAAGAGGTAATCAGGAAAACGTTCTACGCAGCTAAGCTCCGGGTTTTGTTCGAATCCCGGCCGGTATTGTTTTTGCAGTTGAAAGACAGTGCCTGATTCTGCAGCCTCATTTTGCGTTTATCCATTAACATGTTCCTGTGGAACAGCGTATATCGGCCGCACGACCAGGCGTTTGTTTGAGCGCATCCGTGAACACCACACTGCATGGTTAAGCACTGGAGCAGTGAAGTCACTCACTAGCACTGTCGTTTCACACCTTTCTTAGACCAATCACACAGTAAACGTGGCTGAGGCCTTTCGTGCGCTGTACAAGCATTGAGGTAAGCAATCAAGACCGGCAAAGTGTCGCATACTAGCCACAGCCGAGGCCGTCAGCATCCGCCTCCACAATCCCCCTCTATGTGCTCAAAAGCAATTTGTGTGTGCTCTTAAGCTAAGTTGGCCCTCCCTCCAACATACAACAGGCTATGTACCAGATGAAAGCTGACAAAACACGAGAAAAGCAATACACATCCAGTCTTGATTTAAGCCCGGATTAAAATTATTTTCTTTCTCTCTTCTCTTCTATTCGTCATCGATAATTTTTTTGTCACTTCCTACTTGTCTAATTGGTTCCATCGTCTACAGTATCGTAATATATTGTGATGTAATGGTATGATTGTGAATCACTGAAAACGAGCTTGTTTGCCAAATTGTGTTCCCCAAATGTGTTCGTTGGGAATTTTCCGTCATCACAATTATTATACAGTGGGTTTTGAGCGTATTCACGAATAAACATCAATCTATACAGCTATAAAACGTTACACATCGGTCGACTGAGTGTTAGAACTACAACTGTCGAAAACTTACCACGTGATCTGTGTAGCACCACATTCGCTGTGGTTTATGATGGCACGGTGATATTTCCTCGAACAATCGACATCAAATTGAAATCTACTTCCAGCGTGAACGAGATAAGTTTCAATTTGGCATCATTTGGCAATCCGAATTCCTTCGCAAATTGTATCTTAACAGATACGAACATCTCACTCTCAAAATATAAACTTGAGGTCTAAAACTGGGAAATATTAGGCATGAAAGATTTCATCTGACCTGCAATTACATACTCTCGTTTTGTTCAATCAAATCTCGCCTTTCAACTTCAGTTTGTCATTCACACATATTTATTAATGCATGTGCTGGAATCTGTGCCACTTAAATTGTTGTGTCCGAGACTCAGTGAACAGAAAAAAGTGCATATTCACGGCGGAACTTGGATTCAGGACGAACTTTCGATAAGAGCAAGAGTAAGCAAATGTCAGTTGGACGAAAGCGGTTAGTCAATGGTAGTCACGCGCGGAGCTGGTTACGTGTGCTAAGTAGGGAAGGGCAACACAAAGTAAAGTGCGGCCAGGCATCGCACGTGCGAATTCAAGGCAAACGAGATGGGTAATAAATCATGAGCGAAAGTCCAAGACATACGAATTAGCATCACAACCTCGGCCCTAATGCTTTTGTTGAAAACGCATTCATAAGATGTATGCAGTATGTGGAACAAGGAAACGTGCAAACAGGAGCATAGATAGGAATGAGGAATAATTGCAGTTATGATATGAGTGGTTGTATGATGAGGAACAAAGCCCCTCTTTATTAGAAAAAGGTAAAGCAAATGAAAACAATCGATAGGTTATACTATCAAATTTGAATTCTGGATTTGAGGTCTTTCAGGTATTTTAGTGTCTGACATACTTGGAGTGGGATGTGGTCAGTTTCGCTGTAGTTCTTATCATCCGACTGGTAAATATCGATTGAAAACCACATTCTTCTTCATCTCCTACCAGGAATTGATCGTTATTGTTTTGGCCATGACGACTCTATGAATCGGATTATTTGAATTTATGTTGGAGCTATTTCTGAGTGCTCCTTCAATTAGCGTCTGGCTATTGTGATACACTAACAGTTTTACAAAACCGGAATAATTTGTTCTCTTTGATATCCTCATTTTTATCTGGTCTGATCACTAGGAGACATAAGAGAACGTCAGCCACCTGATTTCAGAACCCCTGGAGTAAACTGTATTTTGCAGTCACAGTTGAGAGGGCGAGGGTACCGGCGACTGATTCCTAGTGGTTTGTGGTCTTTGTTACCACGGCTCAGGGACAAGTAGGCACTGAGTGATCGGCGCACAACGTGGATGAGCGCCCGGACAATTATAAATTCCATTTTTCGACAGCTAACTAGCAAGCGGGAGCTTCTGTTCCGCTTGTGGATTTTCTGCTTTCAGCTGCTGACAAGGATCGTAGTGCAAACGCAACTACCCTTTGGTGATCACTGTGAATTGAGGATGATACAGCCCCATGCCGATGTCCGTAGTGTCCATCAATACAACTGTTTCAAGGTGCTCGCGAAAGGTCGCTATCTTCGATGAAGTGGATCCCATGAAACGACTTGAATCCAAAACATCATATTGCGACGAAACCCATGAATATTCCTCAGTTAATCTCCTGAGCCTCATGAGGAGTTCCAAAACCGTCGGTAAATTCTTAAGATGATGAAGATTGTAGGGAGTTATCCTGAAAAACGTTTTACTTGATCACAGAGTAGTAGTACTGGGCAATTCATAACCGAGTGAACATTGCCAGCTTTCCGGCAAACCCCGTCGACTGAAATTATATGACTAAGGAACTCAAATTCAGGCACCGCAAATGAGCACTTTGACAAATTCAAACGTACATACATAGCATGAATGCGTTATATGTATTAAGTGATGCCGGGAATATTACGAAATAATAAGCCGTTAAACTAGAATCACGAAGCCGACTGCGATACTTATCCATTTTATTTAGAGTCTCAAGCATGACAGATTGAATTGCAATAGAAAAGTTAGGCACTTTCACTACCGAGTATAGTGGCCGAGATTTCTAACTCTTTTCTCCGCGTTATGGTCTGATCGCACCAAAATATTTTTTCTGGCACATTTTGCCTCGGAAATCAAAGTACAAACGCTATAATTTTCTCATTTTGAAAGACTAAGGCAAAAACCACCTCTGGACAACCATGTCTTTTTCCATTAGCGATTGTTATGGTATTCCTGTCATTCATGAGCAATGACTTGAAAGCCATTTTAAGAGACAGATGAATGTTACTTTGAGACCGCATGAAGCTCGGACTGTTGGGATTCAAATGGGCTTTCCATATGGGGGACAACATTTCAGTCGTTGTTTGACCGTCACACGGAGAAAACCCATCCTTACAACAAAAATCCAAATACCCCGGCCAGTCACGCGCTGGTTTTGATACTTCATTGATAATCAAACCAAACCCATTGGTTTGCACAATGCAACCCGTATTATTGCTTGCTTCTTTACGAGTTCACACTGCTGTCACGGCAACTGTTCAGAAAATTAGAATAAAATCAGTTATTTGAATAAATTTTGAAACAAACAAAATCACCTCAGTAGAGGGGAGGGGTGAGAACAACTCCACCAAGGTAGGGCTGAACACTTTATTGATAATACTTCTGACAAACATGTCATCAGCATAGCGAATACTTCTATTTTTCAGTACATTCGACTTAAAAATTCGGAAAAAATCTGGGACGTACACAGGAGCTGCATTCACGATGACCTTTTACCTGCTGATCCAATTCACACCGTGCATCCGTCGACTGCTGGACAACCAATGCCCACAACGTAGTGTTACACAACATTCGTAAATTGGAGTTTGACTGGCATCATTCGGCAATTCATCCATTCCCTAATTGTCTTTGACTCTGTACTAAGCGAATAAATTTCTGGCTGCAGAGAGTGAGTCGCCCAATTTAATGATCAAAATATGCTGTAGAGTTCCGCTTGCTAAAATTATGGATGGCAATGTATCAACTGTTTTAGTGAATAAGAACGTGCCGTGAATTTGCATTGTCTGTGTTCCTTTTGGGCGGAATCATTGGGATGCCGCGTTTTGCATAAAAGTTTCTTCTAATTTGTGGGCACACACCTTATCTTTCATCGTCCATTGCGGTGTCCCTCTGGACCAGTTTGAGATGTTCATATTGTTTATCACCCTTGTAGTGCGAGTTGCCTACCAAGAGGTTTCCGGAGCTCTCACACGAACGTAGGTCGATACGTGCATTTCCATTCATTATTAGAGGCCAGATTGGGATCTTTCTTGAACAGACTAAGCTGTTATGTTCTCTTTGCTCCGTGTTGATGTGGACCGTTCATTTCGTCCATCCAGAGCAAGGTTAGACAATTTTTGGTTTGTCGGTTGCGGTTTCGATAATTGCCAAGGAAAGAGTGGCTGTGATTCCATGCAATTGCACATTCCTGTGTGCTGGATAACACTTCAAGTTCTACTGTACTCAAGTGACGCGATGACATATACATGAATACTTCCGGTAGATTTACATAACTGCTGTTTCATCGATTTCCGAATCAGTGACTGGTTCACACTCTTATCGTATCTGCAAGTTTGACAAACTGAGTTTTTTCAATGAAACGAGAATGAGCTTGTTGAGTTCTTCGCTAATTCAAAATCGTGATTGTTGGGCCGTGGCTTCATCATTTAGACTTTGATTTGATGATCATTTATTCATACCCCTTTGGGAGCCAACTGATTTTTAGGTGAATTTCGTGGCTGGCTGGCATTGTGATCAGTCAGGAGCTTTTCCACCAAAGTTTCCATAATTTTCCTTTGCAAAAAACGAGTATAATTTAGATAAACTCAGCAATTTTAAATACAGTTAATTTCAGTCACCAAAGTTCCGGTTATGCGCATCCTTAAGGTCTAGCCATCTTTGTGAACAGAACTGGCTTGGGAAAATGACCACTGAGAGTTGTACTCAAGAAGATGACATATAACTCTGTTCTATTGATGAGAGTAAGACGTGTCTTGTAAGTAGCAGTTTCGAGTTTTACTCTAAATAAACGATATTTGGATGCGGACTTACGCGCTGTACAAACCGACGGATATCACTGTTGTCGTTCCACAATACTTCAGATCCGCTGCTTGTCAAGTCTACCTTAGAAACCCAGGGTCCATTGTGGAGAACCATTGTAATGGAATCACATTCTGCCTTGGATTGGCTTAAATGCGAAATGGTTGCACTGACATCAACCGTATCACTGAGTGAAGTGAATAGATGGGATTTTGTTTGTTGGTAAATACCTCCATTAACCAATGGAGAACTGTAGTAGGTACATGCATGGATACATACATATTCAATAATCTGTGGAAATTTGGTGAGTCATTTCCAATATAAGACTTTGTGAGAATTATGTACAACCTATCCAAAAATTACATGCGCCCACAGTTGGAATAAGTTCACCCGTGCGTCATAGAATTTGTTGGCATTCAACAGTTATCCAATGTCATTTTTCCAACCCCTGAATCATGAAATTACCTGGTATATGTAAGGTGTGCATTTATTTAGCTAAGACGACTCATGCAAAATCTTCTGTCGATCAGCGATTTGTTGGATTTGTCTATCTTCATCTATTTATTTACCTAATTATTTAATTTGTCTATTTATAAAAACCTGCAAAGTTGGATGCAAAAGCTCTTTCGAAAAAGAAACGAAACCAACCATCATTTGGGTGATATTCGACCGTGGTCCTTGTCTGAAAAGTCATGTATGACACCATCCATTCAACTCTCTTCCGAATTCTAACATCGCTTCCGGATCAACTGATGCAGCATAGCCTGCCGTTTACTAATCAAACAAATCCCAACTTGAGACGTTTCACGTTGACCGGGTAAGTTTTACTTTGAGATCTCATCGATGTCGTATTCTTGGCTACCATTGCCATCACTAAATACCTAAAGCTTTGTCACTGTTGTTATCATTCGATTGCCGTTAGTATTTCCAAATTCGACCTTTATTTGCCGATTGTTGTCCATGTGCCTGACGGTACAACTGAGATGGGGCCAGACTTGACAATGAGTATTTCCCTACACCTTCGGCTTCCCGCATTCGATAGTAAAGATGAAGGAAGAATTAAATATTTTTGTGCTGATCTAGACGTACCCCGAATAGACATCTGAACAATTTGCCTGCATTTTTAAAGTCAAATCCATTTTCTCCGTATCTTCGTCTCGATAGGCTGGAATTGCAATTGTGGCTGATTCATGTTCTCTGTCCAAAGTACCTTCCATCAGTACTGAAATGATATCCCCGTTCTTTATCTCGGCGCAATTTGACAGCCTTACGGAAACAGACAAAGAGACCGTTTCCTCTAAATCCTGAGAAACTTTCGCTGCAAACGTTGAAAACAAGAAATAACGCTTCTTTATTAAATGGCCGTTTTGGATAAACCATCACCAAATATGAACGAAGGTTCATACATCAAATATTGTTTTCCTATGTACTCAACATGCAAATATTGGTACAGTACAGTATGATTTTTTACTGAGTACTATTGGATCTCAATCTACTTTTGGCATCAACATTGGTACCATTAGCTCAAAAACTGTTTGGTATTTCTGTGACAGGACTTGTTATGCGGGTGGCCATGTGTACCTCTTTCTTTTCCCACCCACCCCCCCCACCCCCTCAGACTGAGTTCCTAGTTTGACTTTGCTCCTTGGGAACACGATGCTACTTCGGTTGTGTCTGCACTCACTGCTTCGCCAAAAGCCTGGGACAGACTTTGGAACTCTGTAAACTAAGGCTGATGGAAGTGAGATTTACTTCATGCAGTTTGAATTCGTTCAGTCTAACAATAAACAAAAAACTGTTGAAATAGAACAAACCCTTTATTGCGTCGGTTGCCGGAGGTCTCCCCAGAAAATACGGGGGTATGTAACCATAAGTGAACGTCCAATTGTCTGACAAGATTTACAGTAATAATAATAGCAATATATGTGACAGACCTACCTTTCAACCTGATGCTGTCCCACTGCACACGAACTTGGTTATTTTACTCGTTTTGAAGTTAAGAAATTCTGACCTTTCTATAGGCAGATAGGTGAATATATTTCCCTAGAAATTATAATCAAAATCAGGTCGCCAGACGAAAAGGGCAACCCATATTTGGCCAGTGTTTATTCCATCTTTCAAGATCACATGCATGGAATGTGCTTCAGTCAGAGTTCAAAATAAATGACTGGCAAACTAAGCACAAATAAGGCTTTTCACCGTGATCGTTGGGAAGTGATGCGGAAATCAAAATATGGATCAAGTAATACATGATGTGAACGGGAAAACCTCCATTTGCAATCTAGTTTGGCTTGACACTTGAATGAATGCATCCGAGGTAAATATGATGTCAAAAGAATGGCTCTGTAGTGATGAAATAATTGAATCAGTGATGCATAGCGTAATAAACAAGAGAAAAAATGGATATCATGAGCAAAACCTAAATTTGAGACGAGTTACCGGCCGCATCAAGCAGAAAACACTGTTTCTCGGTGACTCAAGTGTAAAAATGACGAAATTCATGATAACCGACCAGTCAGAACTGAGGTCAAAAGAAGTGACCAGAAGGACCTAAAGGACGAGTGTTCGGGTCGCACACTCTGATTACTGAAATTGCAGTCGATAGTAAAATGCAGAACATGGAATAACACGAGCACAGTGTACCGCTTCAGCATGAGGGCCGGTAAGCGGAGTGTCGTCGGTTCGTTTCCGGCTTGCCGCGTTCGACTTTTCGATGTAGAAATGCAAGTGGGTTTTCCAATCCATAACATTTTTATTCACCCGTATTCAAGTGGATGTAGTTAATCCTCAGATACGGCGCATACTGTTTACAACCTATCAGACAGCCATATTACATTCAGATAAGTAATAATTCTCCCATCATGGTGACACTCCATTGTGTTCCAATAATCAGACATCACCACGAACTTTACTTCTGGCTGTCACCACTCATATACAACCCCCCCGTTCTAAATAAGTCTACAATAATCCTTCCCATCAATAAGCACTAGTCTAGCTGGCTCAAGTTGTTTCTTGCTGACAGATATTGCATTCAGGGAGGGAGACGATCGAAAGGAAGATTTGCGCTACACCAGCTGGTCGTTTAGCGGGATAATTGGATTTGCATACTAGGTGGTCTTTGTATCACTCAGCAGATTGTTACTAGTCTTTAAATACCTTCTAAAGTCAAGAGATTGCATCCATGTGCTTCAAGCCGTAGATCTTTGGACCAAAACACTCATGTATGGTAAGTGGGACCCTTAGGTCCAACTAGACTGCTGGAAAGTTGTCTTCCGTGTTCACGAGGCCGTGCGGAAGTCTTTCACTTCTTTACAGGACGTGCTGCTTTTAAAATGCGCTCAATTATCAATCCTCTCATGGCCCGCGGAACACTGAACGGAATTTCTATGCCCATGTCAGAGGCTACAACTTCTGTTTTCGATCCCAATGTGTTTTCGAAGTTTGCTACTGAAATACTGATAACTAATCCGGCCCGTTTTACCTAATGCGGAGGTGGCATGTACAACCATCATGGAGCCAAACAGAACAAAACACCACCAACGCGAGAAACAACTGCCGAGGCCTGCCTACCATAAATCAGACCTAATTGTCACTGATAGCAACACTGATGTGGCAAAGTCAGCACTGATGTTAGTGTCCCTGTCATTCCCCCCCCCCAAGCTAGAACACGGTGAGCAGACGGAGGTTTTAGCAAACCGAGACAACGTCATCATCGTACTGTCCAGCTTCTGTGGTCTGCTGAAGAAGAGCGATGATTTGGGAAACTTGCTTCAGCCCAAATCACGTACTATGATGGTGCTGACGAAGACGTGTCTGAGCAAGAATATCCTAGACTCGGACGTTTCCTCCCTGGATGCATCTATTCAGAGTTGACTGAAACTCTGTCCGGTCAGGTTGAGGAGTGGCGTTGTCTATCTGATTAGACTTTTCAGCTATGTACTTAGAAGCGTATGCTGACCAATAAGGATTTGGTGTCACACCAAACTGACAGCCGAGGGCTTTAGGACCGCTGCAGTTATTTGTCGGACACCTTCGGTTGTCCCTCCAGATATTTTGAACTCATGAAGGAAGTGGGCGTGCGGTGGCTATAGTCTCATTCTGGGTGATTTCAACGCCCCGTATATTGATTGGACGTCAGGCAGGACCGTGGCCAAGGCGGACCCTTTCTCTCGGGATTTACTGACAACGATCCAAGAGTTGGCCTTGTATCGACAATTTCAGGAGTCAAAACGAAGACAATCTCGTCGGGGTTTTATCTTAAATCTGGTGGTCTCCCCTAGGAGCTCTGCTGTTAGTAGAACTGAACATCTTCATATTCTTAGAATCAGCCATCACTTGGTGTTAGAACTTAATGATGTAGTGGTCTTCGTCCAGCTCCTGTATCATATGTCGAACGCCATGTTTGGCGCATACCATTCAAGGATATAAAAAGAGCCACCTCAGATACTAATTGGTTTCCTACTAACTCCGATAGGGACAACGGCGTGAATGTGGTCTGCGAGGTTTTTCGTGATGATATCTTACACTATATGAATACCTACTATCCATCTGACAGACAGCGACCATGTGCAAAAGCCCCACCGTGATTTAACTTTTAGCTCAGACACTTACTCAAACGACAAAATCGGGTCCTGAAGTTGTTCCGATCCACAACTGAGGGTTATGACCTCCATTGCAGTATTTGTAGCTAGTGTGCGGAAGTGAAGCGGACTAAACTGGTGGTGTTTGAGGATGCACTTGTGGTTAGTTCAGTGAGAGCACCTAAGCATCTATTTGGATATCTCAAAAGGAGTAAAGGAACAAAAGTCGGTATACTAGCGTTTTTAAACGGAGACAAACTGTTTGTAACTGATGAAAGGAAGGTTGAAAGGCTGGCTAGGCACTGTCATTCAGTATGTGCCTTGGAATTGATCTCAACTACTCCGGGCATGAACAGTGCTCCGTCAATCTTCAGAAGCGGAGACTGCTTTTGGATCCGTGAACATCCACAAGTCGCCGGGGTCGGACGAAATTCACCCATTATCGCTAGGGAAATTGGCTAAATAGCTTTTTCCACTGACTAGGTTAGTATTTTGTGCATAATGACTAGCAGCTTGCCCGTAAACTGGGAAAATGCGGTGGTGGCACCGTTGCACAATGGTGGAACGAAATTTTTGGCCACCAACTATCACCAGGTCCGCCTTACATCCTTAGCCGGAAAGGTTACGGAGTGGTTCGTGGTCTTTAGTCTTATTGGATATTTTGAAAAATATTAGCTTATTTGCTCGCACCAAAATTTTTCTGAAGGAGCATATCGTTCCTGACGGTACTAACTATCGCACGTGAAAGCTGGTCCACTGACAAGGCCGAACGACACGATAAGAACGTCATTTTTTTACTTCAATAAACCGTTCTATAAGGTACCCGTAGAACAACTGCTGTCGAAACTCCAGACACTTGATATCGCTGGGATCATGCCTCACTGGATTAAGGACTTCCTAACTGAGAGAACCATTTTCGTGAGAATCGCGCAGTCTCTGTCCAATCGGTATCCCGTCACTAGCGGTGTCCCTCAGGGTTCTGTCATGGGATCATTGTTGTTTTTTGCTGTTCCTCCCACAGACATTTCAATCCTGTTGCCTCACTTATGCCATGATGTGAAGATCTGGAGCACTATTCGGCCAGAAGAAGATCCTGAGCTGTTGAAGCTGGATTTGCACGCAGTGGGACTACTGTCCAACCATTAAGGCCTACCGATTGGTCCACAGAAATGCGTTCAAGTGAGAATTGGTAGATAGGACGCAGCAGTTTGTGATTACAATGGAAACATGATTCTCCGGGGGAAGGCTGAGGAAAGAGACCTCGATGTTGTCATCACCAGTAATCTGAAGACTCGTGCCCACACAAAAGGAGCACTTGTTTCCGCGTGGAGGCTGTACGGCGCCATTCGCCGTTCATTTGGATGCCTTCACAAGAACGCTCTTAGACTGCCGTTCGCTTCTCACTTAAGTCTTCTGTTAAAATTTGATGGTCCCCCTGTTTATCCAGGTACGGTTGCTGAAGTGATCAAAATTGAGAGAGGTAAACGGACTGCCCTAAGTCAAATTGTTGAACTACGCGGTGTTTTGTTCCGTCCCACTAACTCTAATGAGAACTCAGCTCTGCCTCAGAATAAATTTAGTTTTATTGGTAAAGAATATATTGTTTATATAAGATATGCGCTCCTCATAACCAAAACCGTGCATAAAAGCTTATTGACCTATTGATAGACGTAAGCTGTCCATCTGGCTGGTTTATCTGGCTGCTCCCGGATTGGTTGATTCGGTTCTGGTCAAATGTTAACCGCTGACTAATCCACTGATCGCCTGACTCGCTCTGATCTTGTCTACGATTCTGGTCAGCCGACCACGTGCTGTCTGCTTCATTGAAACCAAGACGTCTACTAGAAACGAGCTGGGTGCATTCCCTCACACGCGGCATCAGTTATGAGGGACAACTGAAGGTACCGTGTTTTACCCTGTCGCCTACTGACGGATTCGCGGTGGCCTGATCTATGCAATACGCATTATCCAAGGTGGTATGGGCGCTGAGTTGGAATCAGAACTACTGTTTCGGAATAACAAACACATCCAAGAGCATGGGCTCACACTGTGAAAGTTAACTTCCACGGGCATGCCGTTGGTATATCGTTTATCCAGCACATTGACCAACTTCTGGAACTCTCTTTCTCCTAATGTAGTGGAAGAGGTCAACGATAGTACCTTCAAGCAAAAACTGGACAGATTCCTCAAGGAGCATTGGCAAAGTACCAACTTCTAGCTAAGTCAACAGAGTTTAACGTGACGAGGGTTATACGTGACGACCCTACTGCCTTTTAAACGAAGAGTGAAGACAGAAGACAGAAGTAATATCATTTTTGAAGTAATGACATAAGGTACGCATTTTTCTTCTATTGACTATTCACAATAAACAAAATCAAGAGAATTAACTATTTATACACCATTCTACTATTTTGCTATCGAAGCGGTTTCATGAAATCAAAATAACAACATCTACACCGTGACCGAGTCACACAGTTGTTGAATAACAAACTGGAAAGTTTCAGTTTTTCTGGCAAAAATAGGCTCATCGAGGGCACATCATCTCTCAAATCAAGGTGCGTTATTTTCATATGGAGACCATACGTTACAAAAAGAATCATTAAAATGTCTCTCAAATATGGTTCCCAATGAGCTTTGCGGCTGTCCAACAATAAAAGAATTCTTCAGTCCTTGAAGGTCAGTGCATTGACCCGACATCTCAGCGCTCCCTCGAGTATGCTCCTCAGTTTCCAAGCGCTACGGTTTTCTCTCAATACAATTTTGAAAAATCCTCAAAACTGTGCTTTTTCCGATGACCAAGGGTTTCACCATTTCATCAGACGCACTTCAGTGAAACCATAATACCAATCAGTCTGCTTGCAATAAGCTCCTATTTGGCGTGCTTAAAAAGAAAATACTAGGGTCATCGGAATTACATACATTGCTCCAATTGTTATATTGAGATAGTGATCACAAACAACATCACAATCTTAGCATAAAAGAGAAATATATCCACCGTTGACTGAAATAGCCGTATCACACAGAGGTGAGCTAAGTCGTTTCAATTTGCACCTAGTATACGTGGTATGCAAGTTGATAAGTGTGATTTTTCTAGTGGTCTTGAAAGTGAACGTTAAAAATGCTGAAGAACTGACTTTAGAAAAGTATGTGGTAATATTTTCTTCATAAAATATGATTACGATCCTCATTGGGGTTTATATATATGGTCACAAAATGATTCTGGATGAATAAGCATCTGAGAAACGAATCTAAGCCGCAAATTAGACGGACTTATTTGAACATACCGGTACTGCATTTTCTGGATTTCTAATTTTGGCACACAGTTAGACATTATTCGAGATCACAAAAGAACAAGAACCACGTGATACCGAGTCCTTGTGATTAGTTTTTTGGACAATTACGTTCTCGTGCACGCGTTAGAAGCTGTGACCAAAAGTGCCTAATAAAAGTTACGTGTGTGTTCCATACTGTCAATAACAGAAAGTCAATTATGATGTAGGGTTGACTTTAAGCCAACCACAGAGAACCTGGTAACCCAGCTTTTAGGTAACCGGATTACGAACGTTCACCTCGGGTTCCAGTCCCATTGAAATTCTGAGGATGTACACCGCCAGCACTTCCTAGCAAAGAGAAATCAAGTGTACTGTGATCGAATTGTCCTCATTTATGACTTGAACGTTCAATCGGCATGATGAACCAAGACTACACACATTTACCTGCCTGTATTTTGTGACAGAACCGATGTACCATCGCCAAAATATACGGTTCTATCATGAAATGCCCTAATTTGACACTTCTTTTCCCAATAAACACTGCCAATAATAGATTATATTGTTTTAACTTCTTGAATTCACAGTCAGCCAAATATTTCCATCAGCGCTAAAATTAGCCTCGTTGAATTATTCTTATAACGGGTCTCCTCCCACATGGTTGCTCAAAACAGGTTAGATATTTGTTCGACCAGTACCACTGAAGAATTCGGAGGATTCCAATTTCATGAACAGAGAAATCAATAAACATCATGCGGACAATTCTGGAGATGACTGCTGAACCGGAGGTGATATGAAACTTTGTTACGAAATATTTTGGTTTTTCTAGAAATACCTTGAAGATTGTGGTCACAGGTAAGAGTCGAATTCAATATTTTCCCTGTGGGCTTCTGGAAGAATACTTCAGAAGCCATACTGACGCTCTCATTTTGTGTTGCACCGCCTCTGTTAAAATTACTCCCAAAATGGCCATTGGAAAACGTGCTTGGAGGATTTCTGTTCTGTGTTGTACCGGGTGAGTGGCTTAATCAATCGGATGATTCATTGGTATCAGCAAATTATGTCCGCTGTGGGTATTGCATTAATACGTTCAGTTGATGTACAGTTGTGAGATTTCCGGGTAGTATTTCTACCTCAGAATGGTGTCAGTCAGTCAACAAGACCCTTTGCCAAAGAGCTATCTGATCTTTCAAAGATAATCACTATTTGTAGGATAACACAGAAATGCGAACCAAGGAACGACAAAAGAGATCTCCGTACTCTCAAGTCCATGCAACGCCAAGTCAAACACAATCTGAGATCGTCCAAAAGTCTTGTTCTACAGAAGTGTCTACTGCAATTGCTGCAAGAATCATATGCAGCTTCAGCCATTCCGTTAAACATTGTCCAGTACTCGATGGTATGCTCCTCGAAGATGAAATGCAGCATATTTGTGAGTGAATACCGCTGACATAGTGTTTGAGTTGTTTATTGATTTTTGTGTTTCTGTTCAAGTCTGGGAGCACAAGATGTTCATATGTATTTGAAGACGAAAAAGAATGCATGGAATGACTCCGAGGAAGATTTGTTGAAAATGCTGACTCCATCATCGTCTACCGTAGAGGGCATTGCTCTCAGCTCCTGAACTAACTAGGTGTACGCATTGTAGCAATGAATTTTATCAGGTGAAATGCTTTACTGTGTCACGAGATTGCATGTGTTGCTCACGAAGGTGAAGAAAATGAAACAAAGAAATATAAGGGAATTCTCTCTTAATGGAATGCCAAATGCCTATTTGTGCAATCTAAATTTGAGGACGAATAAAACCCGCACAATACTGACTCCAACACCACTTCCGGCCCTTTCCAGCTGATTCGTCAACTTTTAATCTGTGACAGGCAGTTTGTTTGAGTAATCACCATTCAATTCCCAGAGGTGTTGCACTTTCAGGTAAAAACAGATATTTTGTAAAGATTTCCTGCCAAAAGTGCAAACCAACCGTGTTTTCATTAAGCATCTCAGCCGGAGCAGTGATTGTTTGGAGTAGGGTCTTGCAACGGTGAGAGGTGAATAAGTTGAGTGATCTTGTTTATTCACGATATTTGGAAAATGCTTGGATTCGATGACAAGAGTCAAGTCAAAATCTATTATTCGGGTTTAGGAGCGGATTCTTAAGATCATCATCTGTCGTGGGGTGGGGTGTGTGCGTGAACACGAGCCTAAACCATTAGATTATCAATCTTCATGTGGTTGCCTGTAGCCGTCAAACTGATGGATCCAAGAAACACTAAGGACTTAGTTGGGTAGTTGTAGGAGAAATGAACTAGTCAGAAACTGTTAGTAATAAGACTTTATTAGCAAAGCGTTTCAGATCTCAACCGAGTTGCGGAAGGAGGAAGCAAAACACAAATTAATGAGAATATATATTGTATGCTGGGATATTCAACATCAAGGAGATTCAATGCTGGAACACGTATCGCGCTTGGTAGGTTGGTCGTTTACATTTTCGATTGTATATTATCAAACGGTTCTCGTACCAAGGAACTTTAGCCTAAGTAATTAAACTCAATGTTTTTAGTTCTTGCATTATAAATGCTATGTTTTCTGAGCAGAGCAAAAAGTAGTTGAAGAAGAACAGATTTATGGATTGGAATTTTTCAGTTTGATTTGTTGCATATTTCGCTGAAACTATTTTAATCGAATATAATTTACCTGTAAATTTTAGCAGCGTTTGATAAATGTGGATGGCCCTGTCTCCAACTCCAGCGACTGTTTCAAAAGTGGAATTTTGCCGCCGTGGTGTTGCGTTGGTTTGTAAATATTTCAAGAAACTAGTTAGAGAACGCATTTGGCAGCACTTGGTGAACCACTTGCTGCTTTATAAAAGTGAGCTTGAGCTTGTGAAGGGCATATTGTGTTTGTCAAAATCGCTAACCTTTTACGCCAAGTCATTACAAAGGTGAACGAAATGAGGTTCGTGGGAGACTCCGACCTGGATCTCCACAAGGTTTATCACTTAGTTTTTCATTACTTACTGATTCATAAAAGCAGGGTTTTTGGGAACGAAAGCCTAGCTCAGCTGTTAGTTGCAGGCTCCCTGACAAACCGGATGGTTTGCATAAAAGTAGGAAGTAGTACTTCAGAGTCGTCAGAAATAACCAGCAATACATCCGAAGATTCATCCTTTCTCGTCAAAAATGACTTAACGATAGATTGATCGCCTCCATAGTTCACTTTTGTAGATATTACACAAGGTAGAGGATCAAACTTTGTTCAAGACATAGTGAGAGACTCTTCGAGGCTCTTTAAAAGGGCCAATAAGTGACACGTGTTGTTGAAAGAGGACATATCACTTATTGACGAGTGTCTGTCCAGGAGTGAAGGAAGTGGGGTGTAATGAACCGTTCACGGTTGCAGCGAACCAGGAAACAACGAAATTGTGTGAAATGATGAGTGCATACTACACGTAAACTGTTAATTTCAAAATAGCAGACCAAAAGAATCAACTTTCATCGTCGATTTCACGTGGAACTTCAGGGGCATCCTACGTTTCTACAGTGCTGTGTCGAAGCAAAATAAAGATGTTTTGTCTGACTTTCTTTAAAATGGACGAGATCTGTTTGGAAATAGCCAAACACCTAGTAACTCGAAAAGTCGGAGAACAACAGATGGAATCATATAAAAAAAGATCTTCTCCAGAGAGGATAAATAACTGGTGCTATTCTTGTAAGGATCAGTGAGAGTGTGCAATAGTTTGAGTGAAAAAAGTTGTTTTTTACCTATACATTATCTGAAGGCTGTATTTTCCTTACTTCTTGATCTTAACTGCTTAAGGAGACAACGATTCTGAATTCAAATCGCATTGTACGATTGAAAAAATTAGGTAAATTCCAACATGACCACGAAAGTGGTAACTGATTAGCCCGGAATGCACAAAAATGTAACAAAAAACGGAAAACAAATTATAGTCATATTTCAAAATCTTTTTTGAAGTACATTCATATTATTTGGCGAAGATAACGTTTTCACTTCGATTTCTGATGAGCAAGGCCATACTGTTACATAGATAGTGTTCTGAAAACATTGAAACCTGCCAATATCGAAAGTCATTACGTCACAACTAGAGCAACTGGTTCGTCAACAGATGAACTTTTCGTTCGTGGACGTTGCAGACCACTAAGTGCTGAAATCGAGTCAAATGCTGTCAAAATTGAGTCTCACCATCCTATTTTAGGACAAATCCAGAAAATATCCCTTTTTTATAATAATTACACTCATAAGCCTTTTCTTGTGAAAAAAGCCTCTTGTCACAAATCTACCGTGACCAAAAATCGTTTTCCCTCACAGCGGATATGATTCGAATTGGTGTCAAAAATCAGGGTATACCGCCTTTCCCCAGTCATAAAACTACCATAGTTTATGTTATTATTGACCTTCTGTAAGGCAACCGTGTGTTTTATTCGTCTCCATGAGTTATTCTTGTGCACTACCGGGGTGAATGGATAACAGGAGAACGTTGTTTTATGATTCATTTTGATAAGTATGACATAAACTTTGGTGATAATCACACTACTCTAGCCAAAGCAGATATAAAATGTGCAGCTTTCGGACTTGACGGAGTGCCGAAATGATATACAGCTAAAAGAAATGTTTCACAGATAAAAATTACCGTTGTAGCTCCACTGATTGTCATCAAACTGTTATCAGCGTGGAATTTGGACAAGAATGATCCGAGCCCGATCTTTCATCACCACCGTTCGTTTGCTCATTTGGCAACCCTTAATTGGCCGCGCGTTCATTCCGGAACTGTAGTCTTTTGTTGTAAAATGATTGGAGAAGAAGTGCATAGAGAATGACTTTTTAGTCTGTGATAAGCCTACCTAGGCTTTTCCCAATCAGAATTAAAGAAACAGATTTTTTAAAGCTTAACAGGTTGTGACAAATCATCATTGGTATTCTTCGAAACGTTTGAATAAAAATATAGCGCTTAAGCCGTCGAAGTTCATATGTACGCGTCGCTGATAGTCTTTCCGAGGTACGGTATTACTAGCGTAAAGCTACAAAATGGGACACAGTCGAGGAAGACCTCATCAAATTTGGAATAATTTTGTTGCAGTTTTAATTCCGAATGTATTTTTTTGAGAGCGAGTACACGTTGACGCCCGCGATTTGATCCTGGCAACGACAATTACTTTTGTTTCGAGTGGCATTTGTCCAACCGCGGCCTCCTTCCAGAGAAACTGTACTCGGTTGTATACTCAATGCAGGCTTCGAACGGTCGCAAAACGTAGGTTTATCATAAAACATTTTATTTTTGTTGGTCTGAAACTGCTGGAAATCTATTCTTTTGCTTGAATTTATTGCTAATGGATTATATCCTATGCGAAGAATTCACTAACTCCGAGCAGGCTTGCACTCTTCATTAGGCCATACCGTTTACATGGTCGTGCTACGTTTCTTTCGTATACTTGTAGGACAATACAAAGCCTCTTAATATAAGAACGAGTCATTTGATTCAATTCTACACCTCCATTATGGATGCACCAATATCAAAGCACTGCGATCTCAAGAATGGTCCAATTTCAGTGGCAAATATTCATTCAATCACGCTGCTTTTGGGGAAATACACGACTAGTTCATCACAGCAACTAACCTGCCGTAGTTGATTTTAGAACAGCGAAAACAACGAACAATAACCATCTTTGAATTAAGGTGATTTAGCACAAAAACAAGTGTCGGTTTTGTACAGTAGACGAACTGTTGAAAAAGTTGTTTTAGATCTGGTTACTTTCAGGATGAAGCTAAGTACAGGCGAGTAGTCATCGCCTCGTATGGTGAGTAAAACAAGAGGAACATTTAATAGCTAAATATCCAGGGGGTAGTTAAAAACGACATCAGACTTGCTGCATCCGGATGGTTTGATGCATGCTGTTGCTTCCTCTCTGAATTTTTCCCTGTCTAACTTTCTCTCTTGCATTGGAAACATCCGGCTGTATAAGAGAGCCCTCCAATTCTTAGTTTATCCAGGCTTCTTGAAGCAAATCACACGAGTGCTTTGGTAAATGCATGAGCTTAGGAAATTCGCCCAATTAGCACTTATCTGAAGACCGACTGAATATGAGTGCTCATCAACGACAGTACATATACTTTTCGTGGAGGATTACAGCTGAGGGACGCCTGGCACCCGGGTTCCTTGAGTTCCCGGATCGTACGGGATTTAGCAGAACACTCATGAACATCTGGTATGATCGTGAGTCAGAAATTGTGTAACGCCGCCAATTACGGGGACTCCCAAATTGTTTCCGTTCTGTCAGTATTCCAGTTTCTCATTCAAGTGTTTGGTATCAACCGGAATCGCCCCAGGTAGTCACCACTCAAAGTGTATGGAATACAGATAAAAACAGATATGCACACTGTGCAAAAGACTGCATGGAGAACTGAATATAATGCATCCCCCCGTGAATGAGTGCTTATTATTTGTATAGATTTGAACAATGGATAACCCCAAGCATTTCGGCAGTTGGAAAGTATATGCGAATTTTTGGGTAGTTAGAAAATGAAACTGTTTGGTTGACGAGATAGAAAATCAGTCCTGAAGCACAAAAAGGGAGGCATTAATAGATGAGCGAGAAAAAAACAGAATGGAAGGATTTTGAAATGTCAGAGCAGAGTCATTAGCAAGTTGGAAGTTCGAATTTGAAGCTTCGAAGGAAAATGTTTACCAGACTGTTATATTAGGGAGCAACAAGAGAGCGAGAAGATCTAGGATGATGATCAGGGACGTGGAAGAGATCAGAAAGAGAGAGGACAGATCACAAAATTGGCGTGATTTTTTGAACTGCACAATGAAACCGCAGACAAAATTACATGTGTTTGCAAGTGGTAAAATATTGTTATTCATGCGCTTCTCTTTTCAGAGATAGGTGTCTGAAAAAGATGTTTTCATTTATCTTTGATCGGTCACTCGTAACATTATCCTTCTTGTCAAAAACGCTCACTATTTGCACCGTGAAACAGTGAATGTGTAGAATGAAGTATTAACTTCTGATTGATACAAATCAAAGGAATGTTGAAAGAAAAGGGGACAGCTTCAGGAGGATTACCTTATATCAGGCGACACATCTCTCGTTTTCTAATCCCAAATTGGTGGCGTAATAACACTTTCAAGTTTCAGGTCACGGGTAGAGTGGTAACTGAATCTCTCTTGAATAAACGACTTTGTCACGCTGGTCCTGTTCCACGTAGAAGCTTTGTAACTCTTAGCTGTTCATATTTTAGCTATGGCCTCATTCCAAATTGAATAAAGCCTCATCCCGGGTCCCCTTTCCAGACATTTTCTATCAATTGTTTGTCGTTGAATAATTTCAGATAGTTCGACTGTGGTAGCTGGTGCGATAGGGAAATGATGTCAAATGTATTGCCAGTTCAAGGGTCGTAAATCAATAGGAAAAACGATTTCAAAAAGTAGAAAGAGAAACGAATAAAATAATTGATCGGTAGAACAAGCTTTTATGTAGTAAATTTGGAGAAGAAACGGATGGAAATGCCGTTAGCCAAAGCGCACCAACTTCCAACAAACACGACAAGGATAATATTGGGGGCTCGATAAATTACTGAGTGCTATGGAAGTGGATGTAGATTCAAAAAGGATGATCCTTCGGGTACTGCGCATTCTAAGCATACCATCCATTAGATGAAAAGGCAAGGTGATAGAAAATGAGCACAAAATGTGGATTCTGGAAGACTTCATTGAACAAAGAGAGATCAAATAAAACATACGTACAAAACACAGTTAACAAAGGTTATTGTCTTGACAACTCTGTATTAATCGATCCGCATATATTATTGTTGTAGCGGACGATGAGAACCTACTTCGTTGTCTGAGTGTGATTTATTGTACCCAGTAGAGAGTAATCACAAGCTGCGACATTAGTCGATAGAATGCATGATAGTCATTTGAAAGAAATGATTAGGGTGCATATACGGCCATTTAGGCATGAAAACTGCCGATCTTTCTTTTGACCAGTTTAACAGAATAAAGTTCGACCGAAGATCGTTGCTTAAAGATTTACCAATGATAATATTCTCCAAT
The DNA here is from genome assembly GCA_948099385.1 of Fasciola hepatica. Lineage (NCBI taxonomy): Eukaryota > Metazoa > Platyhelminthes > Trematoda > Plagiorchiida > Fasciolidae > Fasciola > Fasciola hepatica. The sequence continues at coordinate 1,059,724 of CANUEZ040000029.1, read as the reverse complement.
GTTATGCATCTTCAAATAAATTAGCACTCACTTGATGGCTACCACAAATGATTACCAGACGAATGTGGTCTAAACGTATACGATTACGTTCAAGAGTTTGAAACATAACACTTGTTGTTGAAGTGTTCTGGAGGATGCAAACCTCATTCTGTACGTGACACTGCTTAAGTTTATACAATTACATGGAGCATGTATTTGTTCGTATCAATTCTCAGCCATCGCCTGTACCGAGTGTTCTAGTTCGATTCCGAAACTCTCCGACTCAGTAATCCTACATTTCAAAGAAAAACATGAAACTCAACCCGGAGTAAATTGAAAATAATATTAAAGGAGAAATTGACAAGATGGGTCGAAAGTGAAGCAAATTTGGGATGTTGTTCACGATTAATTTATCTTTGAATTTGACTATGTCAAAAAATCGTAACCGAAATCAAAATGTGCCGAGTCTCATCAATGATTTATCTGGCAGAAAATGTGAGCGTACCTGTAACTGACTTTGAGAAACATGAATAACAAGCGAATACCTTGCAGTGCAGATTGTGATTCAGTAATAAAGATTCCGTTGTTTGTGGAACTAACTGGTAATACTTTTTAGATCATATACGTTATTAAACAGACTGCTTACGACCGTGAGATGAACTTGACTAATAATAGCCAAGCCACAATTTGAAGTGCAGAACGGGAACTTGAGTACACCACCATCGACTACAAGAGGAGATAAATAAGTACGGGATGGTCACATTGGTGAGTAAGCAAAACGATGACAGGCTGATAAAACAAACTGTAGTGAGCATTTATTTCATCATCTTGGTGAATGTCGGTGTCAACTCAGTACCTGGGAAGAACGTTGATGAATTATCAACCGGCTATATGATGGAAACGCGGACGCGTGGAATTTCACCGGAGAAAACTAAGTGGTCAGTATAGGCAGGCTCTTTCACCAATTTTATATCTGTCCGAATAACCCCACGGAGCACACAGGGTGGCGAACACGCTCGTTTTCATTGATTTGTAATCTTGCCATTAAATCACATTTTATATGAAAAATGTTAGGTGAACAAAACAGAAATCCAGATGGTATCTAGTTTGCGATGAAAAAAGAGGCAAACAATGAAATAGCCTTTCTAGCTGTGTGCCTAATTTGGCGAGCGGATGGCTCAGCTCTACGATCAGTGCACAGAAAAACAACGTGGAATGGGCAGTACATTCACTTCGAAAGTTTTATGCCACTCAAGTTTAAGCACAACTTAGTCCGCTGCTTGATTAACAAAGCACGCAAAATCTGTATGGAGGACACTCTAGGCAACGAACTTCGTTCTCTGCGCAATGTGTTTCTGAAAAATGGATATCCGGATCGTTCCATCGATAGGGCAATGCGACTAGTGGAAGAAAGAGCAAAGACCACAATTGTCTCAAAAAAGTAAGTATAAATCCGCGGATTTTATGCATCGCAGATTATCAGAAGCCGTCGACAAAACATTTTACGCGGTGAAGCTCCATATTGTATTTACACCAAAGCTGTGTGTGTATTTACGAATAAAGGATAAGGTGTCAGATTCTGTGGACTCATTCTGTGTGTACTCCTTTACTTGTTCCTGAGGGACAACGTACATTGGCTATACGACCAGACACTTAATGGAATGCCTCCATGAACACCATTCAGCTTGGGTGAACACTGGGGCAATGAGAGTAATAACGAGCGCTGTGTGTTCACATCCTGTTCAGTCTGATCACTCAGTGAATGTGTGAATGTCTTTATGTGTGCTGCGAAAAATTGGGACTCATCCTACAGGCCTTCAGATTTTATGGCGAAGGATATGATTATTCTATTGCCCATCGTTTAGTGCTGTTTAATGTGCTCACTGGTGATGTCACCTCGACTGATGATGTTACACTTGTGACCTAGAGGCCAAGTTCAGTGATCTGAAGCCACTGAATGCGCATAAGCTTATTTAATAGAGAAGTTCAAACACTTGTTTCTCAAACCCTAACCGGATAAGTTGCCCCTGAGTCACTTGAGGGTAAACCGAAAGGGATCATTCCAATGTTACTAGGAGAGTCAATTAGACCAAGGGTGACATAGCCGATACCAGTTTCTGAGGAAAACTTGAAAATACTGTTCAGGAGCAGACTGACTTCAATAGCGAATGACTGGTAGAGTATTTTGAAACGAGGACAAAGCACATATTCGCACATATTTTCCCGATTGAGTGAGCGATTCAATAAACGGATTAGGTCCTCAGAAGAGCGGGGCTAACGTTGGAAGTTCTGAGTCCAGTGACGATGTTGGCTTTTGCAGTTAAGCTAAGTGTAAATGTCTCCTGCGGATAAAGAACCACTTCCGGAATGTATCGACGGAATTTACCAGTGCAATCTTGGGAGTGAACGGATTGATGCTGTGGTCCAGTAGATGTGTGTAAAAGTTGACGAAAAGAAAAAAACACCCAAAGTCTCACCTAGTGTTTGACACAAATAAAGAGTTCTTTTAAGAGTCCTATTACCTGTCCTATCAACTGCCTGAGAAGAAATTTTACGAAATGGAGGTTGATTTCTGAAGAAGCAGATACACGTTTTAGTATTCAGGTTTATTCAAGATGAAAATTTTCTGGCTTTCCTAGTTAGGAATGGCCCATTTATGAAATGAGTGTCTGTCTTAGTTGCAAGAAGGTAGGAGTGGAAGCAGATCAGTAATACAGCCTCCATCTTTGAGCGACAAACGTTGGAGTTGTTGTGTTTTTTCGTTTGAAAACGGGAATAAAAAATGAAGTTCACTTCCAAGAAAGATTGTCAGAGTTTGAAAATACAAAGTACACAAGTTTACTTAGTATTTTCATGAATTTTTCGAAAAAGACTGCTGATTCCTGAGTTCACTGAACCAGTTTGGGAAGGTTACTCAGCTGATCAGAACATGTAGGTCTGCTTAGGTAGGACCAGTTTCAGTAAAACTTGTACGTAAATGGATACGTAGATTACCATTAACTTTTTGGCAGCACAAGGCCATACCCCGTTGATAAGCCTAGCCATTTCAGTCGTACATGCAACTCTTCAGAATGAGGAGTGACGAGTAAAAACCATAAGAATGGGACTCGTTCCAGCTGTGTCTCTCTACGCAATATTTAACAATACCAATGACAATTTTAGAAACTTTGTGGCAAGGTATGTACATAGTTAGAGTGGTTTGACCCAATTCAAGGTGATCCCGTAGTCTGCACTTAGATGAGCAGTTTCCTGTATATCTGGCAGAAATATGGTTGCTTGTGAAAACATTTGTCCACAGAACAACTTAAAGGGATGTAGGAAAACTGGTCATCAGAGCAATGTCTTTGTTTGCGCAAGGCAGTTCTCAATACCCATTCGTTTACCTCAAGATTTGCTGTACAGTGTGAAGCTAGAGTTGAGACTTTTTGCCGTAATTTTATTTACTCACCTGTTTGCTTTCCTGAACATGAACTTTATTGTTCCGGGAAGGGGAAAATTAATTAAAATGCCTCCCAGTTAGTGATCCGATAAACTCTTTTAACTTTTTCCCCAGTTGTCTAATTTACTCCTACTCCAGTTTGTACATTCTGGTGATGGGTCTGTCCTGGGATTAAAGGGGTCTTGAAGTTAATATTTGCACAGTGAGGTCATTGCCGTTGAGTAAGCCCCCGCAAAGTTTTAGTTCGTAATTAAGAGCTCGCCATAAACAGAAAGAGGGAGCAACTGCCAAGTGGAGCGCGCCATTCACGCTCGTTTGAAAGGACTATCATACGGAAAGGCTGAGGTTTGTGTGAAAATTTCCAGTTGACTACGTGTACCTGTATCCAGTGGTATTGATCTGTACTTTTGTAGCAGAATTGGGCTAAGAGCACTGAATCCCCCATTTTGATTATATTTTTATAAAGAATTGTTTCAAAGTATGTTTTCTCAAGAGGCCTAATGTGCTCATGAAGGCGTTCAAAATCAGAAATTGTAATGGTTACCCGTACAGGATTACCTCATCTGTTAGGCATGATTAAACGTTATCAGTTTTTCGGCATATTTTTATATGAATACTATCCACCACTGATATAACTAACTGAATAAAGATGTGATCAAAAATACTGTAACAACAGACTTTTTAGGTTTATGCTTGAATTTATGTGTAAAATGGAACCCAGTACATCCACTACTAGACGGTTTTGCACGTGGACTAATGAAACCTAGTAGTAATGTGGGGAGTATTCGTTGTTTATTTAAAAATAATATCTTAAGACAAAAGTGAACCAGAAAGTGCTCATTCGACAGCCTCAAATGTCACCGCACTATTTGGGATAACCGGTAACCGTACAGAGGCGAACCGCATGGTGTTCCACCCGTTCAGGAGTGGTAAAGAGATGGAAGACAGTTAACAACTCTCCGCCGTCAACATGACGGGTGGTAGCGAAATTTAAACCTCTAACTTGAAAAGTGATAACCATCTGTAATCAGCGTTGTCCTATTTCAATTTACTGTCCAGCGCTGCTGTCAACATTGCGCACTGAGTGGTCCCAGACTCACCAGACCTCGTGCCACGAGAATGCCTAAAAATCTCCGTCACTGATATGCACATAGCACTATCATTCCGGACATGATCCACTCACGGATACTTGAAGCGATAGATGATATGATGGTCAATCTGTCCACTAGTATTCCGTAAATTACAAGACGTCGGTTGTTTTCTCCAGAGACTGGAACAAAGGATGGTTGTTTTGTTAAAAACGGGATTTGTCAACTTCCAGAACGCTACGGACCAACCAGTCTCACTAATTTACCCGTATGGTCTTTCAGCGCATCGATAAGAGTGCCATTCCCGACCGCAATATAAGTAAAAATAACCTCAAGCAAAGTGAAGTAATCTCATGGTAATTGATGAACTTGCACCAAATGGAGGGAATGCAACGGTAGGGAATATAGTGGAATAAAGCTGAAGGAACCACCAGGTAGAAAGTTGACTGGTACTTATACCCTCTTCAACGATGTTGTCCTTAACTTATTACGGGCTCAATTTTAAGTTGAAAATCATCTCGTATATATAAGATTCTAAGGTGCTGGTGAAAGGCAAACGGTTAAACAGTGATTTGACTGAAGCAATGCACTTTCCACACTCCTTCGTCCACATCTAGGAAGCCCTTCGGTGCGAGGAACATTGTTGACTGTTATTGCCACAGTAATACACCACTTTTATTGAAGAAGAAAACAAACAAAAATGCATGAGAAGCAATGTGGTGGGAACAGTATCAGTCTTGTTGTAATGGCGATTCAAGAGCAATAATTATTGTAACTGTGAAAAGTGACATCCATATTAGGCGATCATGAGGCGCAGAAACTAAAGTGCAAGCAAACAGGGTCATTCTATTTACAAATTCATGCATGATTGGGTTGCATTACGTTGTGAAAAAAGAAAAAAGCAATTTGGTGATTATCATACCCTTCTCTGAGAAATAAACTTTGTGGCCAATGAGTGGTTCATTAAGTTTGAGATTATATTTGTCGTGGGGTAAAGGGCACAATTCAAACCACGTGTCAGTGATACAAACTCAAAGCGGAGCATACCACGGTGCACAAAACGTGGAAGAATACACTGACGAAGGTCTCAACCCCCATGAGTCTATTCCAACTAGTCAGGTTTGCTGTATGCTATAATGATGCTGTAACAGGTAGTGTGGTGGATTTCCTACTCTTTTGACTATAAACGGGGTACAGCATCATGACTGAGGGCCAGTGAGTCCAGAAGGAAATTCGTCTTCCATAACTAACTGATGGATGAGTCATCTCACTATCATAGCACATCCCTGGATAGGTTATTCCAGTGAATAAATAAGAAGAACAATGTGCTGGTCAGGCCTTGCTCATCAGATAGGCTTGAACTTACAGTATCGGTGGTTTTTCTTTACGATAATGGAGTTCACTGTTTCTACACGGTAATTGTTTGCTAGCAAAGCCTCGTTAGAAAAATCCGTAATCAGACTAGATGGTTCTTACCTCGGGCAAACATTATAAAGGCGCGTTCTGAATCACGTAACAATCTATACGCAAGATATTTTTCACCGAAGTCGGATGAACGCCACTACAAACAGTTTGCGTGTTACTGACTCTACTGGGTACAAAGTAATCAAAAACGAATCTGGGAATCAGATTGACAATGCACCCAAAGAAAGTATTACAGAAGGCGAACAACGTTAAACATGACAAGCCACGTTTTTTTCCGATAGAGTTTACGTATTGAACCAAATACCACCACTTTGCGTGTCAAACTCTTCAGTCAAAAGCAATGGTCAGAGCTGTTAGGGAAAAATCCTCTCCATGCTACGGGCGGCCGTGCTCGTGTTTTGAGAGAGCTTCTGGTCTTGTGTCAGAAAGTGTGTTGTAATGCTATATTTTCTAATTCAACATTAAGAAAGTAGGACCTGTGTAATTCCATCTCTCGGGACAAGGTAAGTGATGGGACTAAACTAACAGGAACGGAGCAAAATCTGAGCACCTCCGTGGAAAGTACCTATTGATTAGGCCTGCCCGAGTTTGCAGCCCATATTTCTGTCAGAAAAAGCAGCCGATGGTCCTTGCTAACACTCGAAACCTCAAAGTTAGATGCATGCTGTAGGAAGAGCGTGCATAGGACATTTTATTGAGGATCATAATACGCTTTCTGAATACAACCACCATTTGTACGACCACGCTTTGAGTGTCAGTGGTCTGGTGTCTATTGCCTGGGATTAAGTTAACATTTAGGAACCTTCAGTATCATGAATATGCCTTAATCGGACCTTAGTTCTCTAAAAGCGGCTAGGTTGTTTTGTATTTGTTTGTAGCAATAAGTTTTATTCTTGTTTATCGTTCATGCGCGAGCCCTGACTTTAATTTCCTGGGACCAAAACTGAATTGAATCAATGTATGCATCCTGTTTTGGAACGAGTTGGACGAACGTAGCGGTTATTGCTGGTAATTTTCAAGCTCCGGTGTGATGTTGGGGTGACATAAAAAGGTTTGCGAGGTTCGGTCATCGTTACAACATATCAAATCGACAACGATGTTGCATACGTATGTGTACTGACTGAAATCCACTCGAGACGCGTAAACGCTTTTTCACCCAAGAGCAAATCGATTCGTCCTCCTCCTCTTCCATTTGGACGTCAGAGCAGCCGCTTTGCATGGTTGCTTTCAAACGATAACCAGTGATGTTTCTTTGGGAATAAATGACTTATTAGTCTTATAAGAAACACCGGTTTTGATTTGTTTATTACCTGGGTCGTTTGTCGCGTCAAATGACTTTGGTTTGTCCAACTGAGGGCGAAGAATTGGCCATGGATGTCACATTACTTTCGCTACGCCGATCAAAACTTGGATGCTCATCATCGTTGTAGATCAGGACGGTGAAACTTACTTTATGGAATGCTACGTTTTACACTTGTGAATTAAATTTCTCATGAATTGAGAGGTGGAGCAAGTGGATGTTCATAAATGGGATCGTAGACATCCAGTAGATGCTGCGGGCCATCCCATGGAACATATATTCTGGCCGTGTTTTAGTACATACATCCACACACCGTTTGAGATAATGGTGGAGGACAAAAGACGAGTATTGGCCATTCATTGGTGCAGCTTTATTCTATATCTCTATCCAGAATATAATGGAATCTTCTGTATCCAAAAAAGGAAGACGATGTAGCTCATTTCCGTGATCTTCCTGTACTTGTCATGCATCTTTTGAACACAATAGGGTTTCTTTCGCTCTGATATGCCATGGGGTAGACAGGTTACAGTGCAAGTCTCAGGCAGAAAAGTCAAATTACTTTATGTCCCTTGGCTGATGAGTTATAGGATGAATGTAAACATAGAGGTCCCCACCTCATTGACACTAGCCATTTCACTCGGTCTCGTTTTTGCTAGATTTTGCGCAATTTTTGGGGAAGAAAGGCACTGTTTGTTTTTTTATTCAAAGTATTTGACGGAAGTGATAAGAATATGGTGTCAGTAATATTAAGACCGGTTATTAGCTGTCAACAAACAGGGGCCAGTTCCTGGTTCAACCACACAATCTATACTGACTACTGTTTGGGGGTTAATTTGCACACGTTCTTAGATAACTTGCCAAGGCGTGCTACAGTTGAGGAAAAAATATCGGTTGGAAAAAGTATCGCGGTGGTCAATCAGCTGACCAAGTTTCCCGAATAGTTACGTAACCAACTGCAATTTTCCCATATGTATTGCTTAATCTAATCATTATTTTGTGCTGTGAATATTGGCTTTCGAAAATTAAATTCTTGCTTAGCACCCATAAAATCCTCTCGCAACTCTCTGCAGGCAATCTTTTGGTCAAACACACATCCTTAAGTATGCAACTGCTGTTCGACAAGCTGAGTTGTCTGGGGCAAGTGTTTTCATACTCCGGACTGAATAATTGAATGTGCATTCCTTTCTTAGGTAGATAGCAGTTGTAAGAAGTGCAACCAACTCATGACATGGAAGAAAATTGAACTGGAACAATCCGTCTGCAGATTTCTGAAGTTTTGTTGCACGCTGACGGACATTCGACGTGTAAACTCAGGGCTTTAGTTTTCCTAGGCTGCAAATTACCATTGAACTGTGTATCTCGTGAACTTCTGGGTAGAAAAGAAACCATGGTATCTGAAACACGAACCGTCAACCCCCGCAGCTAAACCTATTGCGTTAACCTAACTCCAATATACACTTATATAAATCTATCCTTTGCTAATGCTTGTGACGAATTCCTTGCATCGTGTTATATGTATATGACCGCATCTTCTAGTAAATTAAATCATTGCTGGTACTTCCACCAGACTATCATTGTCTCTTTTTTTCATGCTGGGCACGAAGTAGTGAACAAGTTCACCGTTGGTTTTCAACTGGCCCTGGACCTCGATCGTGGTATCTTGCTTTCTGTTGCATTCGTTTAGCTGTTTTATAGTGGGCTGATTGACAGCGAATAAGTACCATTGTTGGTACTGCAGAAAGCTGACACTTACACACCAGCATTAAAGTGGTTACTGACGATCCCTTCTGTCAGTGTACTTCAGTAAATCACTTCGTGAAATCCTTGTCTCTGGAGTACAGCGCGCTTTGTAGAAATACCGGAGCACACAGCAGTACCCGATTTGTACTTTTTCTACATAATGAACGTGAAACATTTCAGAAAATGGGTCGCTGCCAATGAGAGGCTGCCAATAAGAGGCTGCCAATAAGGGAAATCAACCGGAGGCATGTTGACCATATTATCAACTTTCACGGATGGCCCTGATTGATAAAATACTTTAGCTCATTTAGGTTCACGTATCTGGGGGCAGATCATACCTTGTTACAAGTATGTCTTTGTTTGTGTCCCATTTTCTATCAAGCCAACGCTAAAACCAACCACACCACATTTTCACTCAAATGATCTGCTTCGCAATGGAAGTCCTCTACGCAGTGTCCACTGGAACCTAATTCCCAGTATACAATGGAATAATAGCAATCATCGAAAAAGTTTCGAATGTTGATTCGCTATATCACGAATGATAGTTAACTTCGACGTTAGTTGCCCTCTGCCAGTTACATTCTGACAGACCTATCCAGTTGTTAAGCTGCACAACGAATCACACAAATCTTTAAATCTTCAAAGGACGAGCAGCGTGACAAATGACCTCGAAAATCAGTGGACATTGAAACGGCTGTGAAAAAAAGTTGTGGCATTTGAGAAGGCACTAAATTTCCTGTCCAATTGGAAGTACCAGTAGAGGGGAATTGGGTCTAAGTGAGATAATTTAGGAGTTCAAAGGGCTCACTAATTTGTCATGGGGAACTTGGTCTCGAACGTTTGGCGGAACACTTCGGTGCACAATTCAGTTGCTGCATATCTGCAGGGGACCACTCAATTGTACACACAGTAGATAAGGTACAGGCCAATTCATTGCCTTACCAGGAAAGGAGATCATTCGAGAGATACGTTTTTAATAAAAGCATGAAGACAGAGAAAAGAGTTGATTTTTGCGTAGATTTCTAAGGACGGAGGCAAAGCTTCGGCATGCGAGTTACGAAGAATCCTCAGAGGATTTTCAAAGATTGATTTCGACGACAGATTGTAGCACTATTCCAGCACATTCATGCATTGGATCCGTCAGCGGATATTCGTCAGCTACCCACAATCCTGTTCTCACCATGGAGGCCTAAAATTGCTACTTTGACTTTCATAATTGATAAGCTGTTTCGTGTTGAGTGATACCACCATCGAAGATGCATATTCGAGGAGAAATTGGCTTGTTTGTTTCACTAGTATTATCCAGATGCATACATCAGAGTCGAAAACCAGGATGAGTTTAATGGCACTCTTGACATTTTACAGGAATTTGAGTGATAAGTAGCGTAGAAGAATACAAATGTAATCCAATATGGAACAATATACATTTGTAGGGCAACAGCTTGCTAGCTAGCTGCAATAAATACTTGCATGGTGAATTAGCTGCCTATCTCGCCTTCGTGGACAGGTATTTTTCAAGTCTACCTGGATGACAAGAAACCGACAAGAATTCTTCCCCTGAAGATCAGGCTCTTAATAAAAATGTCAAACTTTATGACTGAAATTTCTCCTGGTTTATCAAGGTTTTACTAGTGACTTTCAATGGGTTCGTACAACATCTTCCCCGCTGGGTTTTCGGTCGCATAGTGCCGTAATTGGAAAAAGAGTATGTTCTTCACAAGAGTATTCAATATAGTTTCACCGAAAAGAAGCTCATATCACATGTGCCAACGGTGTACGATTAAATACAGGTGGACTTGGCTGAATCAATTCATGATGAACAGAGAAAACCATACAACATTCAGTAGAAAATGCAGACTTTTCTCTTTCGGTGCCATAATGCTGCGATTTGATCTTGAATATTTGTGGGTTCTTTGATCCTGGTGCATCGGTTGTGATCAGATGTTCATCGTGATGTACCAGTACTCGGCTTTTCATTCCGATGTCTCATTATGATAGCTTTTGGTCAGCTGCACCCCATGATGAAAGTGATAGATAGAAGTAAGAGAGAAGATTAACAAAGTGATAAGGTCGTGTGACATAACGATACTTCCAGAAAGACAACAATGGATTAGAAATTGTGTGAAGAAAGGAAAATGCCACTGTGAACGGATATTGATGTTGCCCCACACTAACTTGTCTTCAATTCTCATGGAACTTACATCACACAAGACCGAAATCACCTACAGTGCAAGGTAAACATCGTGCTCTACTACACTGACGTCAGATAGATTTCGTTCAAGAAATGACCTCAGCAGTTTGGCTGATTCCATTAGGGTTTTGGTTATGTTGTGTCTGCATAGGTTGGTTATCGAATAAAGATGTGGCATCATTGAGAGTAGCTCATTTTAGAAATTTCAGAATTGGAGATAAATGGATACACGCTTCGACTGTGAGCGGTAATGACAAAAAATGTGATCGGGTATCCATCAAGATCACTCCTATCACAAAAACCAATAACTTAATGGACTATTGTAGAAGCTACTGCCATAAATGAAATACTAGGACCTTGAATGATTCATCACACCATTTTCACTTACAAACGTTCGCTGTCTCCCGCGACAATGGCCATTTAACGTCACCGAGTACCCATTGTGATTCTTTGTGATCAACACTCCGTGATGATTTTGAATACCCGTATGACGAAGCGTCCGCTTCTTCTTCCTTCTGAGGATGGTCAGAGAAGTTACTCTAATTTCTGCTTCTAGTTGAATTTCCCACATCTCAAAATCAATCGTGTTTTAATCGGGAACGGCAGGGCAGGATGTCAGTCACTGATCACGGAAAAGATGTAGTGACTCAAAGTCGCCCAGTTCGACAAACATCTTCCAAATCAGTCACCGTGAGATTTCTATCTGGGAAACATTATAATACATGAGCATCTCGACTTGAAACAAATTATAATCTCATCCCAGCGAATAATATTAAATTTAAGAAAATAATAGTTTCCAATGAATTTGAACAATTTACTTCAGGCTTTCATTTCATAATGTAGATTTTTGGTTGCGAGGATTCGTTCTGATTGGCCTACGATATTGCACTATGGATTTAACTAAACACAAAACCGCCAATATTTTGTGTAACTTGGCATCTATCAATAAAAAGAACCAACAACGTTGTACTGGTGTTTGTCATAGTTTCCAAAGCACGATTGTTTCCCGTGACGATCATTTTAATGAGTAGTATTAGGCAGATAGATCACATTACTAATGAAGTACTATCAAGCTGCAGCAGAATCACTTTCAAGATGTTCCTCAGTGAATTGACTCCGCGCACCTTCATAACAAGCATTGGATAATGATGCGTTTCAGATTTCCCAAATCCCTCGAGCACGAAAAATCAAGTATTTGTCTCTGACGCTGCTTTTCTTCTGTTCTGATTTCATGGTTTTACAGCATATGACGAATTCAGCGATCGTATCACCAAGCTGTAGTTTCCTATAATCCCACATATATGGCCAAAGTTCACCTCCGTGAAAGCTTCGCCCGGGTCTGGTTTACTCAAAATCAACACGAGGCTTCTCTTCTACAGTGAAAATTATCAGGACCGACCAAATTTGTTCGCCCCTCGGATGGATCGCTCTTGAGAGGCTCGTTTAGAAAATTGTACAAAAATTATTAAGACACGAAGCCAAATTGTCAGTATCCAACAAACTTCCGAAAGGTTCAAGTAAGTATATTGGCGCTATCGCGTGTGAAGTAAGACAAGAAATAATTTTTTAGCAGTTATTCATTTTATCAAAAATTAATTCACTCTATTCTGTATCCTGCTCCGCTTTCCCCTTACTTGGATTTTCGAATGCCGAGGGACGTGGGTCTCCTTTCGCAGAGAAGCTACGTATTAGAGCAACTCTGAAGCGAAGATCATTCTCATCACGTATAAATTAGTTTCATAATTCAAATACGACATAGGGTGCTTTTCCAGCCAGATTGATGACTCCTCACTCGAAATCTATGGGGCCTCACCGTCCAACAGTCTTGAGCCGATATTTGTGAAGTTTTCGGAATTAGCACAACCGGCGATTGCTAGTGCGAAAACCAACATTCCCCATACTACGAGCCACCTCCACTGATTTCCCTTGTAGCGGATCTTCTGTTACCGGCCGGTGATTCCGACAAGCAATGAGGAACCACTCATACCTATTGCTGCTGGCATCACCAAAGAAGCCAAAAAGTGAAAGCAAGCTATATTGGTGACTTAAAGTTTCTTATTCCTAACTAGTTTTGATACTGGCTTAATTCTAACAAACATATGAGCTTGCGCTCTACTTATACCTGAATACAAAAACAATACTGCTCACAGAAATTCCAAGACGTAGGCGAACATGTTTTCGGTGATTTCATTATCAAGCCAAATACAATCACATTTATAGAAATAAAATAGAGAAAGAGAAGTAAACAACACACCAATGACCTTCTATGAACTGCCTGAAGCGCCTACGATGTTCGCATATAAATACCTAAAAGCATCATTTGACAAGTATTCAAACAGACGGGCCTACGAACTTTCTTTGGCGGGGCTTAAGTAGCATTTGCTACCAGTGCGCAGGCACGAGACCCGAGATCGCGGTGTTCTGTCGAAGGTGGTGTTCGCTCTTGAGAAGTTTCACTCTTATTGGGAATGCGCGCTAGAAAAGCACTGCAGAAGTTCGAACACTTTAAATGAATGGAACAGTTTGACAAGAAACTGTCAGGAGGTAGTAAGGGGAATATAAATATCATAAGTAGTCATTATAGTACCGAACGACACGGTTCCCAGATATGAAGTGCGGCCAGTCTTCCATCTCATTTAGGCTAATGAATTCAGGGTTGACATATGCATTGCACAGAATCAGTAAGAACCAACTTGGATATAAGCCCCGTGCCTTATCCACGCAAAATCGCTATCAATTATAGTGTATAATATTTCCGTATTTTCCGGACAATTTTTGCTAACAGTTTACAGTTTAAATGTACTTTTCTCCATTAAGTTAGCGACGAATTTACAAGGACAAATGACGTCAAGTCTCACAGTGGGAAACGCGGCCTAAAATACACTTGAAACAAACAAAATTGATTGAATATAAGTGACTAAAGCCGAAGGGTGAAATCCGGCAACACACGTACACTTTTAGGACAGGGGATGGCCAACCAGTGAGAAGAGCAAAACACGTGAACAGACAGCAAAATTCATCAATCGTTGATAAAACATTATTTTCAAGTGAAGGTGGGAAGGACGTGCATAGGCATAAGATGTTTAAAGTCAGGAAGGTCCGTAACGGTGGACTATACCGTGTCGACAAGAAATGTGGGTTTGCTCCAGATGCGGACATCTTTCTCATATGGGATTACACAACGACCAGAAATAAGTTTTTACTTCAGTACGGACACAAGATTAATCTACAACAGTTCGTATCTGAAATCCTGTGTGAGATAGGATGGCTGTCGGGAACTGTTGCTCTTCGATGAGAGCACCATCAGTCCCGATTAGTCCCCACTTACCTGGTTACTACGAAACCAAATTTGAAGTCTAAACCTATGGAACTAATGGTGTTCAGACTATGCTAAAACCCTTTGTACCTTCAAGCTTAGGTTTTGCCAATCTCTATGTTGGGAAGGGAGAAGGACAACTGATGAGGACGAAAATAAACTGTTTCGATTATTTTGAAAAGAAAAACAGTGAGGTATAGATTATCTGAAAATGATCAATGAAGCATGAAATTTGTGGTAATTTCGTCCTATTACTTTGCACTCCGAGGAGATCCATTTGCAACGGTATATTTCAGTGCTAGTTAACGTGTCTCCTGATACCATTTCGAGCTATTCGCTTATTACAAAAGCCCCCTCAAATTATCAGCAGCATGTGAGGCTTAAATAGCCAAACCAAAGAAGGTTTTTATGGAGTGTTCTTGATCACCGGTGCATGCTTTGGTGTGACCATCTAGGCCAATAACTATAACTGTTTTCACTCAACCGATTTACCAATTTGCGAAAGCAAATCGGTAATACGGGTCGAGGTTCAAATATCTACGAAGGTGAAAATTTATTGAGTCCGTTCTTTAAAACCTAGATCAAGTTTGATAGCACCTTGAGCAAACGCTTCTACTGTTGTGTTGCTTTCCGTAAAATATTGTGTTTTGACGGTTAGCAGTTATGTGATTCCGGCGATAAAATCATTCCGATCTATCTTCACAACAATCTAATTTGCTCATCAGGAGTGTTAGTGGAGGCTACCTCAAAGAGAGTCCACTGAGGAATCAGAACGGTGATTCTCCTTTAGTTCTATGTGGGCCAGGCGTAGCTAACCCCGAGAAAGATGCAACTGTGTTTACATTTGAACTTCTTACCGTTAGCAGTATCTACCGATGGGTGGACAAAGTTCCTCGGAGGCACACGACCGATTTCGCCTTTATCGTGAAGGAACACCTACGGAGTCTACAAATATCAGAAAGAAGAACAGATAGAAGAAAACAGGATGTGAATACCCGATGAATGGCAGTAACCGCAAAACCGATCGTGTGCTTCCAACAAACTTTGTCCACCCATCTGTTAGTACTACTTACATCAACATACACATTGATCTATGCTCTGTTGTCTATCGGGAAATGGTAAGCGTTTAGACAATCGACAAGATGGAAGTAATTTGAACGTGGTGATGTAGCTGCAGCACTTACCGTTACTGTCTTGCATACTCTTTTGTCTGCGGCGTAAATTGTCGAAAAGCACGTGGCTGGCCACACTTCTGTGTCTTCGAAACGGAATTTTTGGTGATGCCAACATCATTTTGAATTTCTGTTATTACTGTACTCTGAACCACAATGGCAAAAGACTGGTCTTGGTCTTGGTTGGAGACGAGTTGCATTGCAGTACTTACAGCTTACCTATTTGCAGAGCTCTTGCCCCTATCACTGTCATTTGACGCTTCTAAAGAGCGGGATGCGAAATAATGGACTACTACATTATGAAATATTGCGGCAGGTGGGTTTATTGTGAACTGCCGAACAGCCTTGATGAACCGTTCACAGAAGTGAACAATGTGCGAGTCTTCACCAGTTGATTTGTTTGATGGTTAATGGTACTTTGGTCGATGGGTCAAGCCAAACTATTCGGTATTGTTTAGGCATCCACAAAAGTAGTGGTAGTTTATTGTCTGTTTGACAACCTGACAATGGAGAACTCGGGTGCCGCCCGTGTGTTAAATCTTTGCTCACAAGGTATAGGCGAGCTACTGGTAGTCGGGCGGAATAACCTTGTCTAACCGTACCAACTCAACTTACTGATTCATTTATTACACATGAATCTGTACGTGCTTCACAGACCATGATAATTAAGGGTACTGTAAATTACTTTTTTGTAATTTGTATTCCGATGACATTCTCGTTTGTCCTACTCATGAGTAGCCTCCACATGCATCATTTCTAATTGCTACTATTTGTACTTTTACATTGGTGACGCCTTAGAATATACAAAATTGTATATTCTAGTTAGAGATTCTTTTCTTATCCTGTGACCGAAGCTATTATTTCAAGTTAGTCCGAAAGCTTCTTGATTTACTTCCTGTACAGTAAGCGTGCTGCTTTACAGTTTCGCTTGACTCCTTGCTGAGTGGACTGTCTATGGCTGCTGTGTCCCGATTTATCGGATAACCTTCTGTGCTGTTGTTCTTGGTTGCTCACCCGGTTGTTAGTCATTTGCATTTATGCGTTTCTATGTATTGCGTTGCTCAGAGCCACGAATTCACGGTAAACATAGTTATACGGTTGGAATTGGTTCTGCTGCTCCTAGCAGTGTACAGCTCATATCGTGCGTAAATTTAATGAGGTTCAGTTTTCTTCTATATTGACAGTCCAATTAATCGGGATATTTGCTACAGGTACTGATCACCATAGTTGCTACTTTCCTCTAGTAAATGTGAAATAGCAGCCGCCAACCTACGTACTCCGATGCAAACAGGTCACAAAGCGACTCTGGTGTTAGCCCTTTAGGGGCAAGCCGTAGGTGTGCCATGTGTCGGAAATTCATTTCCAACATCAGACCAGTGAAATTCGGCTCAACGCGTCTTCGAGACATGCCTTTGTAGCCAATGCGTTTGAAATCCTCAGTTATACAAAGCACCATCATTCCCCAGTAAGCTGTCACTCGTAGCGCTCCGCAGCTTTTCTTTCTCATCCCATTCATAGACAGCAAGGAGCCTAGTTTTTAGGCCTTCAGTGGAGATTTTCGAGCAAAAATTCATTTGGTTTTCAACGCTTTTTTTCCTAAAAAGTAAATTTTCTCTACAATCTGGTGCTGTGTGAGCAGTCTGTAGTGTGACACTCAGCAATGTTGTTCATACACTTCAGATCTTAGGGCTGATATCAGTCACGCGGAGGACTTCAGCAACTATTACTGTCCGTAGGTTGTTCCCAGAGCGCGAATGAAGGATCCACGAAGAACACAAGTTTTGTCCGGGTCACGGATGCATTTATCACATTTCCGATCTCCGGTAAATGGCTGAGTTGCGCTACATATAAAGTGGAACAATGTTGTACTCTGGGAAATCCGCGAAGCCTTAGACTCCGTCGACGAGACCGTCCTCTGAAATTGCCAATTTAAATAAGCGTGTCTGATAAGTAAATCTATCGACCGGCATCTGATCGGGAGTGTTCAGGGCACTCCGCGTCCAATTCCTTTTCACACAAAACTGTTGTGCGCCATGATGTCAACTCACATCTTTCTTGTTCATCTTTGTAGTGGACGACATCCCAAGGAAATAATGAGAAAATAGTAGGAATGGAGACATTCAGTTACTGCCTGCAGGTCGCACTGCATCGGTTTGTGACAACTTTATTGCTACAAAGTGAATTCTCAGCAGACAAAGGTCGCCGTCGTGTGGTGTGGAGTGCACTTCAAATCTTCAAATTGTGGGGGACTAAAATAAATTGGCAAAGATCCACTCTCGCATTCACTCTTGACAGAGAAAGATTGTACACAGTCAAATATTTGTCTGATTGACAGGATAGTACTGATGGGATGGTTCAATATTGTCAAAAGATGAACGGTGAAAGCTAAAACGATGTTCTGCAGCCGTCATCGCTTTTCTCTTGGAAAATCAGAAAATACGAGGCTGTTTTATGCCGTATCCTCCAGTACCTCTGCTAGACAGAGTACGTTGGAGGGACCGATATTTACCGGTCATAGGTCTTCCGTCACCGTTTTCCGTGGAGCATTTCGCGAGTTTGGGGTCGTAGACAAATCAGCATCTCCCTAGTTTATTGAGCAGTTTTTAAAACCATACGTGCTGCGTTGTCAATGAATACTAATTTAATTAGAGTGGCCTTGGTTGTAAATCTTACTTGACGGGGCGCAAATACATATTCAGTTATGGTTATTTTGGTAAAGTTTAAATTTCAATCTGTCAATATACTCTGAATTTTTTCAACTTTACTGGTGTCGTTCATGTAAGCACGCTTTTTTGCTACATACTAATAAACTGATGATCACATAAATGAAAGTGTGTGCATATATATATCTATATTATATATATATATATATATATATATATATATATATATATTGATAGTAAGTAGTATGTTAACGTGTGGGCAAAATTTCCCCGGAAGCACAAGACCGGTTTCGCGGTTGTTGCCGCTCATTAGGTATGCGTATCCGGTACTCCTCTGTCCACTCGTATTCATACTTGTACACTCCAATCATATATGTTCATTAGAATCTAATTTGAATCGTCTGGAGTGTGAATAGATACTCTTCATTGACGAGCCCATAAATGAATCACAACTGTGATTTCTCATAGTTATTCGTGACTGTGTCACTGCTAACCCAACGAACAACGAGGCTGCATGTGCAAGCGCTCATCTCATATTGATAGCAAGTAGTATGTTATTGTGTGGACAAAATTTTCATGCTCCTCACTAAATCTCACTAGGGTGATCAGCTCCCACAAATTTTCACTGATGAATTTAAAGTAGGCTGGATGACGCCATTCTCCAGTCTCGTGAAAAGGTCGCCCGCAGAAATGAAACTGATATGGCTTTCAGCTTTATCAGCTTCATCAGACGTGACTGATTCAACCATATTAGAATAATCAGCGCGTTCTCTGTTGATTCAGCATCAATCAGTACATCTCGGATCCGTTGAAACTGAACTTGAAGATAGCCCTGTCCGGAATATTCTAGCCTACAGTTAAACTCGTGAGCTTTAAACAGTAACCATCTCCAGCGTTATTCGACCTGATTGGTGAAATACATATACCATACGCGTAATAAAAAACGGGTTTTTACCGAATTCTGACGTGATCGTATTCCTCATATGCCCAATCGTTTCTTAGAGACGAGAGCAGAGAGCAATGAGTCAGTTCACTAGTGGCTCTTGTTCGATGCTATGCTAACAACAATATATGAAAGCAAGATGTTTTTTCATTATTCCGCGTGAATTCATATTCTAAGATTCTTCCGACCTCTTAGAAAATACTTCTCTAGAAGCGTTTTATTTCAGGTACTCCAGGTCATACGAAGGAAACATATTTCATATCTTAGTTGATTATCTATGCAAAGAGTTGAACTGCCTATCAGAGTAATATGATTTCACTTAGTCGTCACATTTTGGCTGAAGAAATGAAATTCCATTCAGGAGCAAATGAGAGCAGCATAAACCCCGTACTGCCTCAGCTGAGATGTATTTAGAGCAACAGTTAACTAGTCTCCAAATGCTAGTTTAATTAACATGAAAGCAAATTTCAACCACGCGAAACTAACGAAACCGATCAATCAATTCTAAACCTGAAAGGACCAATAAATTAACAACATATTGCACGACGCGGATGGGAAATAAAGAATCAACCGGAAGCCAAACTTACTTTTTGCAAACAATGTCACCACAATATCACCACACTACAGAGGCACAGTTACTGTCAAAACTCATACACATGTGTTCTAGTAATCAAATTTTGTTCTCGTTTATGGCAGCATTATCGCAGAACAACATGATTTGATAAACAGGATTAAAATAAGGTAGGGACATGGTGTTAGGACATCAACGGTTGTGTTCGGCTTGGATGTGGTGAGTGTATATGTTCGAAATCCAGACAATACTGTATTGCTGACATTACCAGTCGGCCCCAAACACGACGGAAAGTGATTTTCCGAAGGAAGACAAAACCAGATTTATTTACGTCGAAGCAACCCAACGTTCATGTGCATGAGCATTCAACGGGTCTGCCTCTATGATTCAGAATTTTTCACAGTCCATCATTCATCTCACAAAGTTGGTCATTATATCATTTTTTACCCATTGCTCCATCAAATTTCATAATTCTACTCTAAAGGCCAGTGCGATGTGGTACACAGAAAGTATTTTCGAATAATTTCAAGTCCAGGCCAAAATGGATAGTTCTATGAGCTGAAATCTGATGCTGCTCATAAGTTTACAAGTCTAAAAGTGGACAATTACCGAAAAATCGCTTTATGTGAACATGTTTGCGAACGTCTCGTGAAATATGGCCTGTTTTGTTATCCTGGACAAATATTACTTACCCAGCTGATATCTGCTCATCCAATTCGGGGGAACTTTCGGTCGTAATGGTGAAGGTTTTCCCATTACTTACACTCATGCACTCCGACTCAGATCAATATTTTAGTAGGTGTAATGTACTAGCATTCAGTGGCATACTTTGTTGGTTGAACTCCCTCAAAAAATGACTTCCTTCTGACACTTCCACGGCCCATCGCACACTAAACACTGAAAAGCAAAATAAACTGATCGCCAAAAACAAGCTTCTTTATTTGAATTCCCTGGTAAAGTCAGTGCTTATTCTTTTAGGCTGCTTGTTGAATACGGGCTTCCAGTGAGCTGATACTAGCCGTACTTCAGATGGCCTCAACCGTTTCTCCAAAAGAAAGCCTGAGTACCCGGAAAAATTCCCTTGATAAATTTAAGGCAAAGAAATACAGCCCTGTGTGTATAATCTATTTATCCATTCCATATGTTGGTCTTCTGCCTCTGAAATACTATTTTGTGGGACCTTTCTCGTGAATTATTTTACCATCGGTACTCGTATTCATGTTGCATAAAAGTTGCATAGGAAATCATAAACAGTAAGTCTTTGTGATTTGAATTAGGTCTTCTTAACGAGTATACTTTACTCATTACTGCGCCTACAACAAAAACAATCAAGGATGCGCACCCGAATGGCCTTAGCGGTAACCGTTACGGTAAAGTATATGGGAGTTTCCTCCATTTAAGAAGTGATTTACAAGTAAATATCACGTCAAATTTTCCAACTACGGAAGAATTTATGTTGATCTCATATGGGTGCAATCATGAAAGTTATGCTGACTTGAAGCATATTTGCCCATGTATTTATGTAGCAAACCTATCAAAGTATAGTTCTCGATAACTGATATGGCGCCGTTTATCAATCTAGTTGTATTTGCTTTCCTAAGTAATTCGTAGATTAATTTGCTCAATGCATTTGCTTCTGGCCATCAAGGTTACACAATTTCATTTACTCATGACACAGTCAAGAATCAGTACAGATGGGAGAACACATTCAACAAATTATTCCCATTATCCAACATTCTGACATACTTTAATTGAGTTAAGAAAATTGAAATATACCAAAGAAGTTTTGGAAAGCAGCACATTCAACTTTATCCGTGTCCAATGTTTATTTGTTTTTATAATTCACATATCACCAGAACACCTTTATACAAAATGAGGAACCAACCACTCTTTTTGTTATTCGGTTTCACCATTAGGTCTAATTCAGTGGCATATGGACGTCAGTCTGCAAACTTGAGACCACATCAGGTTGTTTATCATATAAACGACAATGAAGGATTTGATGTGTGAAAAAATCCCAGTCAACCTGATGTTGGTATAGAGCGTTTGCTGACCTTACTCCTATACGACTGACAATCTCAATCTGAATTAACGAACCATTTCACTTTAGTTGAACCTGCTGATTGTTTACCCAACACGGTGCATAAAAAAATAATTCACGTGATTTGAACTGTCGGATGAATTGAAGTTCATCTTAGAAACACATTTTCCGGTTGAGATCGCAAAGGGCATTACGTGCGTATATGAAGTAGTGCTTGCCTGTGTGCTTGCTGAGTAATCTGCAATGGCTTATTGGATTCGGCAGATGATGCTGTTGACAAAAAGATGTGAGCTTCAAAACGACCATCATTTCGTTCACCGTTGTTTCATTCTGTTTGGATATATCATGTTTTATCTGATAACAAGACTCGGGCTCGGATATATTGTTCGAATGTGTGAACAATCATTTTAACCGTTAATTAATCTTGATTAGTGGCAAATGATAAATCACGAATGAGGTTGAAGAAAGGTAATGAATCGATACCCGTGAATAACAGCAGTAACTATACAATTGCTGACGTCCTAATCGAATTTGATACCAAGAGTGTTCCTCCAGCGGCGAGGCTTTCAAATTTGGCTATGGTTATCGTACAAATTAACATTGATATTTTTGAAATCATCATTGCAATATATCTCGTTTCGTAATTCTCATGTTTACCTACTCTCCAGGAGTGATAAAACACCGTAGGTCTTAGGTGTTACCTGTCGATCGCGGAAAACAAAAAAAATTTCTCCTGATAAGTTATCAATGGATATATGAGATTACGGCGGAAGCAAAACAACGTTCCTTAAGAGTACGGCGTTAGCAGGCTACAGCTTCAAGCCACTCATACCATAACAACTGTCCATAACCTTCATCCTCTCAAACAACATGCTTTCGCTTATAGGAGAAACTATCAAATTAGCGGATTTCATAAATCCGTCACAATTTTCCGCCTTAAGATTTACATGGCCACAACACATGTGACAACCATTTCATATTGATAGCTCGCTAAATAAACTCGAATGACAAAGCGTTCGTCTGAGTGACTGCGCATGTCATGACCGAAATCTCGGAGGCGGCCACTTGTTATATTTATAAAGTTCCCGGTGCAGGTCTTCAATAACGTTATACTATTTGCATGCAGTGACAAACAAGTTATTTGTTTATTGTTGAAATTTCAAACGCAACTAATTAGCAAATATCAGTCGACCGGTCGAACACGATTATGTACATATGTCACCATGATGCACAATAAATGGCGTTTCTGTATTTGCTGACACTTTTACATTAGACAAAATAGAACATTGCAACATTTCACTTGTTGCTTCCGCTGTAAATATTACGAAATTATAGACTTGAGATAATTCCTAACTCGTTTGCCATATTGAGAATGTGCTGAAAAAAGGCCCTCCTATTTAGTTATGATAACTATATCATCAAGGTTTTACTCGAGACTATTTTAAGTCCCGTCTAGTTGAGTACACTCGTCTTTCTGACCACTGAGGTTTTCATAGACAATGTAACCCACATAAACCAATAGTGCTACGAAAAAGGCAAGGGAATATCACTTTGATTGGTCTTACAACCTCGATGTTTCAAATTACCGTTACTTGCACATTTATCACGATATATATTGCCAATAGAGTCAGTTTGCACCCAGCTTACCCGGTTTTGGTCCGTTAGGAAGAGAGGAAAAGCTTACATGATTGGAAATAGTTCATCTGTAAAGCACATTATTTGCGAAACTAAATCAGAAATTGAAAGAGAACACTGGGAAACTCTAATCTTCCTCTGATTCCAAATACGATGAAAATCACCGTGATATAGGCTTTACAGATCCAAGGGCCACAAGATGACGAAGGATTTTGGTCAAGTATTTTCCACACCATCGACACTCAGTATGCCGCTAATGGAATTTAGTTTTTAGCCTAGCACAAACCTTGTTGCTTTTATCATCAACCAAGGTGAAACAGCTCAAGACCAGGCAGGCTGCAGGGACTGACAAAATTAAACACAAAGTCCCCAACCGGGTGTGTTTCGTATTGGGCCGATTCACTTGTGGCGGTTTTATCAAGCACACAGAAGAAAACGATCACTGATTGTTGTGGACCAACCTCAGCCTATCAGTGGAAACGATGGCTAATCGCTTTGGACACCTTCGGTCTAGCAAAAATATTTCGGAAATCCTGTAGACGGCTTTGTGATACTTGTCTCCAAATGACATCATCATTCCGTTCATCGCAATGATTCAGAGATGAAAATACATGAAGTGCGTCTACCGAAGAAATGGCTTCGCATTCCGCCGTGTTGGATAACAGCTGTTTAGAATTTTCAATTCTCATCTTGAAGAGTAATTTCTCACGAAACATGTTTATTAAGTACAGGTAGTTTCAATTGTGATACCAAAAATATTTATAGAATTGATTTGACTCCTTTAAGATGTGTCAAACCATCCGGTAAATATACTAACTTATACTAAGTTTCCCTACCATTTACTCTGTTTCTTTGCTACCCTGTGAGAAGTTGAATGGGCGCGAGTTTGGGAGCCAGGATAAAAAACCCTTAGAAAAGTAAGCTAACAGTTGTCAGGGTATGGAAATATAATTAATCTCATCAGCACCAGCGCATATATTAGCCTTGATTATATTTGGATATTGCAAAATTTCCAATGAACACATTTGGAGAACACAGTTTTGCGAACAAGTTCGTTTTCAGTGAATCATAATCATGCTATTACATCACAATATATTACGATAAGTTAGAGGTCGGCAATCAAGACCGGCAAAATGTCATGTACTAGCTACAACTGAGGCTGTCAGCATCGGCCTTTCATGTGCTCAAGAACAATTTGCGTGTGCTCCTAAGTTAACCTGGCCTTCTCTCCACCATACAACAGCATTAGTTGTTTATCAATTCCTTGTCTAATTGGTTCCATCCTCTAACTTATCGTATTACATTGTGATGTAATGGTATGATTATGGATAACTGAAAACGAGATTGTTCACCAAACTGTTCTTCAATCATATTTGGATAGTTTTGCTTTCCGAATAATTTGGTAAAAGCTCTTTTCCGGTTATTATGTGTTTGAAGATTATGTCTAAGAATAAAAGAAAATAATCCACTATTCGCAGATTTCACTACGTATACGGCTTAAACATTCTGTCTATTAATGACCGCCGCAATTACTGAAATCTGGAAATTTTAGTTCGCAACAGTATGACCTTGATCTTCAAGGTCATTTGAATGCACTTCGCAAATCGCCCACAATGCTACGGCGACAGCGAATAAAAGAACCACCGAAACCAAATTTTCTCCGCATCTTACAAAGGATCAAAGCTGGATTTCAGAGGCCTACAATTGTGAATCTTTTCACTGTATCTTGCTCAGTCTTTCGACACAAATAAGGTCTTCAATTATCGGATAAGTAAAAGAAAACACCTCGAGAAAGCGTTTCGGAGGTAGGAGACTTATCAAATTGAATGAGTGGGACGACCTTAGGTGCATTACAATCCAAAAAAGGGCCAGAATCCCCGTCGTTGCTCCACTACGGGAATGTCCCAAAACTCTCTCACTCCCTGTTCAATATGTGAAAGTGACAAATCTTAGTGATATGTGATATGGAGGCTACACTGCAGACGCAACAAACTAGCGCACGTGTACGTTCCATCAGGGGATTCAACTCACAAGGCCTGTCATTTTGGCGATGGGCCTGTTTGTCGTGTGAGTGCTTGGTATACAATCAACCTCAGAAGGCCCCAAAAAATAATTTGGGGTATAAACATTCCCCGGAAAATTATCCCGCCGAAAGTCAGCTTATCATATCAACCACTATTATTGCTTTAAATCGGAATAAAACAGGTTTAATTGTTTTTGGTGGACATCAGTTTAAGACCCCTTGAATTTTATGGAAATTTTAATCGGTAAGACTGAAAAAGTTCGGGAATTCAAACAAAGGAGTTTGCATGGGTTGATGATAATTTTTCAGGATGACTGTTTATGCGTTGTTTCATGAGAGGTTTGTATATAGAGTTATGGAGAATGATTTGTCTGTCAATTATTCACTGACAGACTTATAAATGTATGCGCAACTCCAAGCTCCAGTTCACACAAATACCCCAGTAGTGCATATTGAAAAAAATGATCGTATAAATGTTTCTGTTCTAAAGCGAGTAGTCAAAGGGCTACCCGCATATTGGCCACTGGAGTCAAAAGTGCAACATGCGATGGTGCATGAGATAATGAAACTATTTATCAACAACATGGTGGACCCTACGTCAGTGAGACTGTAAAAAATCCTGAAGAATATAGGAAGATCACACGTTTATTACTGTCCATGAACATTGTGTCCTGAATAAGGTTTGGGTTAACCCGATGTGAAATAATTTTGTTCCGTGTTCCTCTGGAGGCTTTTATTTCGTCATAGCTGTGACCCACTTATAATATCAAAAATATATACTTTCCTGAATTTTGAGCATAGATGCTCACGGCATACAAGCAGACCACTACTTGCTAGTTATGGTACGTGCAAAACTATGTCGTGTACGAGTACAAAATTTGCTTATCGGACACCCGCTTGTATCACAGATGATACTTCCTGTATGTTCATCAAACCTTACCCTAAATCAGTCGTGAGTTGTGCGAAGAATTCATGGGATAAGACTGCCGAATGTTGGGTTGCCAATGCACTACGAGGAGGTACTTGGACAAAAAAGTTCGTTTGAGGATAGTTCTGTTGGTGAGTATGAGATTGCGGTTAGCGTTTCTCAAAGAAATAAATTTGCACGATATGTAGTTTGCAGTTCTGGGTTTCGCAATTTAGGAGGACATCACGGAGAAGGACGAAATTTATGTATTTTTCTAGATACAATTAGAAAATTGCTGAAACTTGCATTACCATAAACGGGTTTCTCTTTGAAATTATTTCATTTAGCTTGAGGAAATTGCACTTCTTCCTATCTTCTTGGATTTTTACCCTAAAGATAAGAGATATCCTCGAGAGTAAACCCTAGTGATTTTTCTGGATAGAAATTAGTATAAAACTAGGTTCTTTTTTGAAGGTACATAAAGGTAAAGCATCCTGTCGGTTCATTGTATTTTCCAACACTATTCTATACAAATTTGAGATAGATGAATATTGAAAGGGGTATGCTAAATGTCAAAGCCTCGCACCATTCGGCTTCTTTTAGCGCTCTTCAATTAAATGAAGGATACCCAGTGCCTTAAATATGGGAATAATTTGCCCTATGCATTTATTCATCAAATCTTACCAACTCGAAGCTAAGACAATAAGGATCCATGACAATCCCCATTCTCGCAACGATTTCAGCTCCACTAGTTGACTATAATGTTGACAATACCAAAATTTGCGATTGTAGTCTATTCCTAGTGAAATGCCGTTTTGTTGGGGTTTGTAAAACATACTTGGTCATGAGTACAGCCTCAAAGACCCACTGCACTATTAGGGACAGCCGCCAATTAGACCCTGGAACTTGGGGTAGTGAAACACATAGGATCAAAATAGGTCAGGTGCAGTAGCGAGCTGTATGAAAGTGAATTACTGTCTACCAACAAAGATGATCAGATAGATCAACATTATACCCAGAATATTCCACAGATTTTGACCCATTGCTTACTCCGGGGCTTCACTTGAGTCAAACAGAGCGTACTGACTGGGAACTAAAAGTAAACTTCTTCACGTGAAATTTGCAGTATTCCATGTGGGATTCCATAGGTTATATTTAGTTGGATATTATATTCCTGCTGGTTCTCAGGATACGCATATATGGGGAGCATGGATGCAACATTTCAATGATATTAAGAGCTCAAGCGCAATGCTTGTATTCTTTACAAAAACACATGTAATAAACACGTTTCGTGAGAAACTACTCTTCAAGATAAGAATTGAAAATTCTAAACAGCTGTTATCCAACACGGCGGAATGCGATGCCATTTCTTAGGTAGACGTACTTCATGTATTTTCATCTCTGAATCATTGCGATGAACGGAATGATGATGTCATTTGGAGACAAGTATCACAAAGCCGTCTACAGGATTTCCGAAATATTTTTTCTAGACCGAAGGAGTCTAACACGATGTGCCGTTGTTTCCATTTCTAAGTTGAGGACTTTTTAGTTCGCTGGCTCAGTACAAATGACTCCACTGATCCACCGGATCGACATCCATTCGTGAGCGCAACAAACAGCATAACTGAATTCTGGGCCATTTCTCACAGGCATAACGTAATGAGACAGGCGGTCACAGAGGATGATGGTCGGACTGAGAGTCTTGTGGCCAGTCGACTAATGAAGCACACATTACCGATGCGAAAGCCAGTCATTAAGTTCCCTTCTCAAATTAAGCTTATAATTTTCCAAAATTATATGAAAGTCTCGTAAATCTAAGGGTCAGTCGGATAGTTTCTCAAAGAAGTCTTAAAATGTTTTAGTCACTCTATGTCCCTTAGTTTGTGTGCTTCCTATTCGTGCACGCAGCACTCCCGGTGTGGTCTTACTATGGAATTTTGAATTGGAACGAAGGCCATTCCGTTACATGTTATTCTCATACAACTCACTCCCGCGAGAGAATAGGTCGACTTCATGAATATCTCTGTCTGCGGATTTCCATGCGTTTCTGTCGGCGGCGAGATCGGTACAAATTTAATTCCAGTTCTGACGTACGAGAATTCCAAAAACCGACTGGAGGTCTGGATATTCAATGTTCGCTTTGAACACATTGACCTGCCTCTCGGACGAGTTGCCGATCGAGGGTTTCTGCTTGTAAAATCCATCCTGAGTCGACGGGGACATCGTAGAACCACTGGAGACGGGGCCATTGAAGAAAACAGGACAACACTTCTATGTTAGAGTCGTGTCGTTATACAGCGGAGTTTGAGACTGGATCAGGCCATTTGATTTTAACCATCTATACGAAAGGCACCCGTAGTGGGAGCTTTCAGGATATTTTCATATCCTGTATCCTCAGAAACCATGGTGTACAAGAGTAAACGAGAATGAGGCCGATGGCGACCCGATAAACGCGCAACTTCGGGTGGGGGTTAATTTGATTCCGGGACCATAACGATTTGCGACGTTGTAAGAATGCTTTCCGTTTGATACTGATTCCGATTTTGATTTTGTGTTCGGTCTTGCCAGCCGATCATATGGTAGACCCAAGATACTTGAAGTTACAAACTAGTTCCAAGAATAGTCCTCTAACTTGGGTGGAGCCTGTTAGATCTCGAGAAGCTATGAAAATCCTGGTTTTTGTTATGTTCATCCCTAGATTGAGCGTTGTGGCCCTGCACTCGATGCGGTTGAGAAACAGCTGCAAAACTTTCAGTTTGTCTTCCAAATTGAAGATATCATCGGCTAATACAAGATTTTCAATTCGACCATTCTGGCTTGGTTGAATTCTTTAGCAACCCGTGAGGACTTGACGCGTCACCCAGTCCATGGCGTAGTTGGACGAGATGATTACATTGGCGGAGGCCAGAGTCAAGCGAGAACTGTGGAGATCCATTGCCATTGACGCCAACACGTGACTGCGTGACCGGACAATACGACTTGAATAGTCTTATGTACATTCAGGCCAACCCGTCAGCTCTAATTATGCTCCAGAGTGATTCTTGATTGATGGATTCAAAAGCTACTTGAACGTCATTGGGGCGTGATAAATTTGGTTGTTAGACTTTGTAGCGGTGCTTGAGGATAGGTTGTAAGTTTGATCAACACAATTTTCCATCTGCTAAAGCCCAAAGGGGTTTGGACTTTTCTATGCGTCCCTTGTGCCAACAAAGTGGTTTAGTGGAAACCCGTTTGGTTGCCTTGTCAATGAGGTTGATGCCTCGTAATTCGCGTTGATAGTTTTGTCAGCCGTTTTTCGTATGGGGATTAGGATAACGGCTGCCCATTCTTTATGAAAGACTACAGTTTCCCAAATTTGGCAAAATTGCAAAGTTAGAAGACCTAGCGGCGTTGACAAACATATCTTGAATATCACCCGTGGAGTACCGTCCCCAGTGAAGGGCTTTTGGTTTTTCAGTTTGCGGACCATAATAGATAATTTCGGTAGGCAGTGTGTGGTTTTAGTCTACTTTATATTGTCCGGCTTTGACTGTAAATGCTACATAACTTGGTTGAGGGAAAGGTTGGTTTAGCAGCTTGCTGAAATGCTCTACTGACCTTCGAAAATTGTGTTTGATCCAGCCTGAAACATTGCAATTTTGCCCCGTAGCAAATGAAGTGGTGTTGTTTTACCACCGCAGATGTCATTGTAACGGGGAATGTTGGGGCAAGGGGACGACGTGAATATCAAGGCGAAAGGACGAACCAAACGATGGCCACAGACAAAAGAACAGACTATATATATGTCGGAGGAGCCCTGAAGCAGACAAAACGAGGCATACAAACTACCAGAGAGGGAGCAACGGGAGCTTTGGCAACCAGAACGGCAGCCCAGGTTAGGGGCTTCCGACCAAGCTGTCATTTAGGACAATTAGAGCAACCTAATAGAACTGATGCCCAAGAGAAGCAAGCTATCGGTCACTGCCAACTGGCCAGAAAGCTGCCAAAACACTCAAGCAGCGGCAACAGTAATGTTGGTGCCACGCAGTCTGGAAAAGTGCCTATATAAACAAGTATTCGATTGATTGAGTCCTGGAGGTTATCATAGAACTCGTGTTTGAAATCTGGCTCAAAATATAGGGTGGAGGCTTAGACTTCCGTCAGGGTTATGTTAAATGGAGTGCCCGTGAACCAAGCCACTGTTATTCTTGGTTTACCTGGCTCCGAGGATATTGTAGCGTTGTATATTGTGCTTTTCATGGCCATTGCAACCAAGAAAAGTTCGGAATTGTTCAGGTACCATCTATGATATAGCCAAGAGGATTAGTCCACATAAGGAACAGGCATTCCTTGAGTGTTGTAGTGGTGTAGGCGTACCTCAATTTTTAGTCGTGCAGGGTGCGTATGGCGATGCATTAATTACCTGTCTGAAAACAATGTCACTTTTCAGCAAGCTACTTGTATATGTGACACGGCGTCAAGGTTCCCAGCTTGTGTCCGAGTCACCGTAGCTACTGATGGAGCATAATGTGCGCCGTTTACTGGGGATGTCGTAGCATAATTATTGCGCAATGTAGAGACAAAATTCAATAAAATACATAGGAATAGTACACGAAGTGATTTACTCAGTACCTCTCACGTCGTTTAGTCGGGCAACGGTAACCACAAGAGGTTCCTACGGCCTTTGATCCTGTAACTATCCAGCTACCGCACCCCACTTTCGCTGGCCACTGCATTTGGAGTCATGCACTGGCATTCGGCGAGGTTAAGAGGAAGGAACCACTTGCGCGACTGGTTTTGCACAGCTGATATGTCGCCCACCATATCCACTTCCGATATCCCCGCATCATCGGCAAACATAAAATTAGGTTTACCAATTCTATGTTCTAGATCATTTACGAAATAGAAAATAAGAGGGCCGGGATCCAATCCCCGTGCCACACCGCCAGTTACCTCTTCTGATTGCGAGACGCTACTAGTGACCTAAACGTTTACCCACTGTCTTCTGTTCCAAACAACTCCCAAAGACGGCATTTTTACGTCTAGAAATCCGCTTTGTGCTGGACCTCTTTGTGTCCATCCTAGCGTTGATACCCTTTCTCTCTTATGTTTATGGGTTGATATATAAGCAAAGTAGCGCTTGGGGTTAGAGAGAACCGAGACAGCTAACAAGCGCTCAAAAGAAAATATTTTTATACCGCCTGGCTCGCTTGAGCTCTGTTCCTGACTTTTTTATAGCAGTTCCACGCTTGCTGGAATTTGTACAAACTGTACGTCGTCCACTGTTTTCTACAGGTGACTATAGCTTTACAAACCTTAGGCTTCCACAGCTGGGGTTGGTCTTTGCTGATAAGCGCCCTCTAAAGTACAATATCCTCGGTGAATCGGAGTAGTCATTTCATGACGGCTTCTCAGCACTCTTCTAGCAAAGGGTTTGCTTGGCTCGGTGTCCACTCTAATTACTCCAACGCTGTTATTAGTTTGTCGACTCGGATTCTACGACAGCAAGAAAACATTGCATTTTTGGTTGGCGCCTTGCATTCAATTACTGGATTTTTTAGGAATTGGTGGTCACTCTTATGCAGCGACTCTTTCATCATGGTTCCTTTACCGTCTGTTTGAAACTGCATTACAACTAAGCCAAGTATAGACGAAATATGGGGGTCACAAGCGATCACAATCTAGGTGCAAGCATTGAATTGCCATCAAAAATTTGGTAGTAAATAATAACGGCACCTAGAATTTACCGCCTTTCAAAGTGGAAAATTAGGCAAGGGTCGATGAACAACATTCGGAAAGCTGCATCATCTATGTCCCGTAATAAGAAGAAAACGAAATGAAACGAAACGTAGCTAAATAAACTTAACTCAGAAAGTGGCTTCGATTTATGTTCTTCAATCGATCGAACGCTCTTTGATCGGATTTGCAATTTATCACAGTGTGTTACCGTATTCTAGCGGATAGTCTATCCCAGTTTCCCATCTGTTGATGCATAACGAGGATCATACTTGGGAATTTGAGCTTTAATTCTGCTTGATAGATAACATAAGAGGGATATGATCTACTTATATTTGCACTTGGGCCCAAAGTTATAAGTGGCCTCACAAAATCGTCAATCATAAAGGAAACCTCTGAACAAAATCTTTTCAGCCATTTTGGCTCTGCAGAACTCAACACACCAGTTGATAAACTACGGTGAAGCGCAATCAACCTTGTGGACGGAACTTTGTCAAATATAACAAGAATCAGAGAGAATTCACTAAGCTCACAAAACGAAAGTTTGCGGGTTTTCAGATCGGAAGATATTCTTGGAAAACTATCAGAACAGGAGACAATGCTTCAGGTCATGTCATGCACGAGGTTGTGCTTCTTATCGCCTTGGACACATCTTTTTATGCGCTGTGAACTCTTGCAGTAGCAAAACCACTAAACAATTCAATGAATTATTGCCCAGGACATTCTTTTAACGGTCTCGATTCGAACAGGACTAGCATTCTCTTCCCTGTGCATAAGGGAAATACGATCACACTTTTCCTCTGTTCACATAATACATTTCCCCAGAATGCATTCTCGTTTGCTGGAAAATGATGATTGCATGAAACCGTGGCTACCATGAACTTTTGATAACCTCTGTACTTGAGAAGAGTAACTAATTTTGTACTTACTCATTGGGTATGAAACTCTAATAACTGGGAAACTGTTGAAACATTCTGACGACCTGTCCGATTCCACAGGAGTCGAATTCTTCTGCCGACTGGATTTCATCAGTCGATCACTGACGAAAATGAAAGAACCGTATGTTGTTTGACTTTTCTGAGTGGTCAGCTTATGTTCATTCAGTCAGTTAGCATAGCAGATAAAGGATTATCTTGAGAGTACTTTTTCTGCTACAGCTGCAGTGAATAGAGATCACAAGACATTGATTGCATTTCTTCAAATAATGGTAGTTGTGCTCGTAATGAATCCGTTTTATCTGGTGTAACGAACTTCGTTGTTTTAATGTTGCTAGTAAAATCAATACACGGAGCCTAGAATTGAACAAGAAAAGCTGCATAATAATGACTGAACACCGATACTTATCACAGTGATTATTGATCGAACATCATCGAGGGATATCAGAGTGATCTACAACTTACCGTCTTAGGATTCACGGTCAAAAAACCAGGTCAATCACGGAGCCAACAGCAGCCGTGAATAATGAATTTGCCCGAATATAAAAATGATACACGGTGAATTTCGAACAAAAATTGTGCGTGGTGACGGTATTGGCTGATACATTGATAGACAGGCTAATTCCATCAGTAGATGGCATACTGTCCTCCGTCCAAAATCGGTAAAATTGTTTGAACCAACGAACTAGATCGATGACTCAATCGGTTTATGACAACACGGAACGAAATCACTCAGTCAGCAATCAAGAGTTGTTTTGATCGAACGGAACAAAATCAGTGAGTCAAGCGTCAAAGGTTATCCGAACCGAACGGAAAGAAATCAGCCAACCACCTTTGTACGTATTAGAATCAAACAGAATATTTGCTTAAGAAAGATATCTTCGAACAAAGCGCTTCGTGCAGTGCTTCTGATTGTGGTCACCTGATATTATATATAAACTGTCTGTTTTGTCGTAATAAAACGAGATGATTCGATAGCATAGTGGTCTTGTTTCGGGAGCTAGTGTGTGGCTACAGTACCGCATAGTTGTTTTGGTATGGAAATGCCTCACCGAGGTCTTTCACCAGGTAGGTAGGGAATGTAGGGTAATCAGAACGTTCGCAGTTCTCTGATGGGCTTTATGAATTTCATGATGATATATGGGCTTTTGTCCGAAATGTTAGTTCATGCTCGGGGAGATTTCCTAAGTGTGCCCGAACAAGGAAAACTAAAGACCGAAGGAATTATTTAAAATATAAATGAATGAAATCGATATATCTGGCTGAAGATACAATGATAATTTCAAAACATAACTATTTTCCAGGCGCCGCTGCCAACTCCTCATTTAAATGGACCTAAAGGTGACAGTTTTACTTTTAAGTGGATGAACTGCAGCCAGCCGTCTCCTTAAATGATCTCAGTGAGATAGGGCCCGACCCCGTGTCAAAGCCTGAATGCTTTACTTGCTAACCTCACAGAGCTGTTTGCCTCTGATTTGATCCTTACAGTGTGATACCATTACCACTGTGAAATGTCCACAAAGATTTGGTCGACGCGTAATTGTGGATTGCACAAATTAATTTGGAAATCTTAGTTTTCATTTTTTTGACCTTATTAGTAAACCACTTGCAAGTGAATAATTGTGTGTACACACTCACTCCTGTATGTCACGGATGGCGAGTGAAATATTACCTAGGCGAACTGCATATTGGCTTCTATTCGACCGCAGGGCCACTTATGTGGCCTTACAAAAACTAAACATGAAGGAGTAGCAGACGTATAAAGTTCCAGATCTGCGAATCTTCTACTATGAGCTAAATATGACTTACGTAAACATGCGAAACTACGAGCGTTATAGAAAACTGAAGCAGACTGTATAACTAATTACCGGATCTGACGCAGCTGACGTTGGTGGATACCCGCATCTGGCCATCTGTCTCTAGATATCATTTTTCCCAATGGGCCTCTTTCTGCCTAAGTATCTAATCACAGTTGTTGTTTCTATATTCATCAGCAGAAGAACAATTGATTGATGCACTCTATTTATTTGTAAGAATTCAAATGCCGGTAAAGTATAGCCGGCTAGTAAGTCACAAGCCCGAAGGCAAGAAAGTAAGTGAGTCCGAATGCAAATAAAATAACTGAGTTGTATGTGCTTTCACACGCAAACAAAAAATGCCAATGGACACATAACAGGACCGTTAGTCAGCAGTCCCCGATGAAGCAGCATTGGAGCGGGCTTGTATACGCATAGGCGAGATATTGATTGGTTGTCCTAGTATTATACGACAATGACAATCGCGGATATCAATCACAATTGTACATAGGTTTTTTGCAGTGTAATTTGCATCGTCTATATATATCGATAACTTGAATTTGTTCCAGTCCGTACTACTTTTTTAAATAGGTTTCTGCATGTTTTCAGCGGCATCGTGCCTGCCAAGCAGTAAAACTGTTTACGCAAGATTCTCATACGTGGTGTCGTTTTTCTTTCTCACACACGCCAACAAAATATTTGTTCCGTTACCACATTTTCACACTGAAAAGCAAGACATATTCTCTTGAACGTCAAATGTAACTGCCAGTCGTTACCGTACTGGATCTTTATGAAAAAGCCTTTTTGATCATGACAAAACTAATGGTATTTCACAATGCCGCATTTTTACAGTCCTCGTATTGACGCAGTCTTCTTAGCAGAACGTGTGCGCTTTCCAATCACTGGCAATCGTATCACTTATTGATTAGCTAAGAATTCTGTCGCTAGCCTATCACCATCTTTTCGTATATATTATTGTCATGCATTTGGCCATTTGTCCCTTTGCAGTCAGCATGTTGTTGATTTGGTTTACCCTCGTTCTTTTCCATACACTAATCGTAACTGGATACGGTACAAACACAAGAAGAAGTAAGTTTGTTTTTCATTCCCAGACAGAATAAACACTGTGAGACCAATGCAAGCATTTCGAGTGTAAATGTTCCTATGCAATTTTATTTTCGTTCAACAGTTTCGGGTAAAGTGGACATGATGAGTGAGTTCAAAATCGAGAGTTTTACCTACCATACTCACTTCCCAATTGAATGTCGTGCTTGTGACTTGTTGCATCTAGGATATTGCTATTTAATATTTGACAATGCAGCAAAAACTGGTTAAAAACCAGTATTTTATTCATTCAGCGAACGAACAAAGAATGACTTTCCTACCGAAATATTCCACCATTGCCATCAGTAAAAAATTGTCCCTTCCTCTGTTTCAATCCTCAATCAACTTTTCCTGAATAACAGAATTTGAAATGAATTCTGAAAATCCACGATCAAACCGTAGTTCACCGGTGATCAATCTGAAGAATGCCACTTTGAATACCGAAGGGAGTTCAGTTTGTCAATTGGTTTGTGCTTCTTTTGCGAGGGGGCTCGTCATCCACGATCTATTTCAGGTTGCATATTCAATGCGAATAATGAAATATAAACTGACCAAAAACTATTTGATTTAACGAGGAGGTGGGATGGAACGTATAGTTTGTACTTTTTCGCGGTTAACATCAGTCACACTCTGAGCAATGAGTGTAAGCAACGAGAAGTGGCAGAGCTGAATGATAAGTTTCACAACTTTCTGGCATCTGCAAACATGACACCCTTCCACTTCATAAATGTTACAGGTCACGTTCGTTTTGGATGCCAGGAAAACGTGTTCTCTGTTTAAGATGACCAGTTTATATATGCATGTTAAGTTGTTACTGTATTATCGGAAATAAATCCGCTTGGAATATACTCAGCAACTGGATTCACAGTGAAAAAGGCATTACGGTTTTTTTACAATAAAGTTTTTGGTCACTTCACTGACAATAAAACGATGGGAGTATATCGGGCAGATCACCTCTTGTGATACTAATACGAATTCAAGTATTTGCAACCGATAAAGTACAGGAGTTTCCATTGAACGCAAAATCAGCCGTGAGTTGTGCTGCTCCAGAATATGCGCATTACTATTTCATGTAGAATGTCACCAATTTACAGAGACCTGGATCGTTACCAATCTAATACATGTGATTTTCTTACTATTTGTTATTTTGCTCACTTTATGGGATAAAGTTTGGACTACTACTTATCAACATAACCTGAAACTACGAACATTTGGATGTAAGCCAGAAGATTTCCCTAGATGGTTCACTATTGGACAAGAGGTAAGTCAGGCTATGGTCTTATCCAATGCAAACCCAATTGGTATTTCTAATTTGGATAACAATTACCAAAAACATCCCAAGCAAAGTCTTTCTATCCCTATTTTGTAACGGAAAATCCCAGTTACACCATTGTTTCCTTCTCATGGGAATGGAGAATAAACTCAGTTTCCTAACGTATCCGTTGGAATGTCCACCTGCTGAACTTATAAAAACAAGTCTTTTTTCTCCAAATGATCTTACGACTGATGAAATAGATTCGATGGGGGAAAGAATTTTTAAATGCCAAACGAAACTAATCCGGGGAACAAGAAAACACGGTAAATAGTTGAACTAAGTTTGAAATGTTTCATTTTCTGTGTGTTTCCTATGTAGTTTCATCATTGAATCACAGTCAATCAGAATCACATGGATGCCAATTGGCAAGTACCACGCACTGAAATACAGACAAAGCTTACTGAACACACAAAAATTATCCCAGTAGTTTGAAACTCAATGCTATCCTATCGATGTATCATCGTTTTGTAGACTTGGCTGAATATAAAGGAAATTTCATCTCATTCAAATCAGGAGATTCCGGTACGTGGAAAACTAAGCTGGTCACGCTTTGAAGTTAACTCATTGATCCTTTCACTGCCATTCATATTTTGCATTTTTACCTTCATTTATCTTCAGGCAAATTTGATAAAATTACGGAAATACTTACGGTGGACAAACAGGTAACAACGCTGACAATTGAAGGTACGACCTGCATCACTCTGTGAACTAAATTTGTCCTTTATTTTATAGGATTAGGCAATAACCTATTTCGCCAACTTCAGTGAGGCCAGATTTTCTATCCATTAACAATAAACTAACGAAAATATCAGAGCGAAAGAGCCTTGATTTTTTTTAAATGGGTCCCGGTCAGTCAAAGAAAGAATAAATGTAGCGAAAGAGCAATTAAATTCAACTGAATAGTAATAGTAATAAAAGTAACAATATTAGTAATAATATTATTAATAATAGCTGCTTCACAAGAACAGTATGCCACCGATTTTATGCACTGAATTCCCCGGAAATGCCAGGAACGGTTATTTGCTAAGCGTTTAGTGTAGACTCATTTACACATGCTTTCACAACACAGCTGTAAACATATGATCTATTTCATTAGTTTTTAACTCAGTTTTGAAACATTGTGTCCCCTTGACCCAGTTCATTAAAACAGATAGAAGACATAAATTGCGAGATGCAAGCATTTTTTTAATCTTCTTAATCGCGTACGTGAAACATGCTGATTCGTATTCGAATAGAGCACAGAGCAAAACAATGGAATAGACCGTGTCGAGCGAAATTAGGGAACGGTTCGGCGAACCTGATTGGATACCGCCAAGGACAACAAACGACCACGAGAAACTCAGCTTTATCGATTGCGAAACACCTTGTGACCTTCCGTCATCGGATTGATCCGGATCAAGCGTTCCGAGTGACTGCACGGAATGGGAACCCAAACTCCTAGCCTTTTGTCAGGCTGTGTTGATAAGTAGACTTAAGCCTCCACTGTGTGCACAGAAAATTTTGACCCACAATGTGTGTTTGCCGTGGAGATAGTCAGTCAGGTTAATCGGGCCGTTCCCTAATTTCGTTCGACAGTCCATTCCATTGTTTTGCTTTGTGCTCTGTTCGAATACGAATCCGCATGTTTCACGTACGCGATTGAGAAGATTGAAAGAAACGCTTGTATCTCGCTATTTATGTTTTCTATCGGTTTTGATTGAATTTTTGAAATGTCTAAGCCTTCCGGTACCTTTTGTGACATTCATGATATATCATGTGTTATAAAAGTACTCATGAAACCAACTAAAATTGTTGAATGTTTTGCTTCCTGTCAGAAGGATGGCCCGTTCAACGTTGCTCATAGAAAAGACTAACTAACCTTTGAGACCTGCGCTTATCAACTCCTATTTCAAACCCCACAAGAATCGAATCCTCTTCTACTGTCCCTCACAACAAGACGTGTCGAAATAAGAAAAGGCTACAACAGAATCGCGTAGTCAGGGTTTCACAAATGGGAGAAATCAAACTATTCCTATCCTCACTATTTTTTTCTTACTTTTCATCAAAAGACATGAAATTC
The DNA here is from genome assembly GCA_948099385.1 of Fasciola hepatica. Taxonomy (NCBI): domain Eukaryota; kingdom Metazoa; phylum Platyhelminthes; class Trematoda; order Plagiorchiida; family Fasciolidae; genus Fasciola; species Fasciola hepatica. The sequence continues at coordinate 1,020,367 of CANUEZ040000029.1, read as the reverse complement.
TTTTCCCCCATTCACCAACTTACGGCAATGTTTCATGATATCATCTTCTAAAACTGATGTGACCTTTCCGCTTGATATATCTGCACTGATTCTGCTATTTAATGAGATGTTTAAAAGCACACGTTGTCCTTCCATGTTGATAAAAATACCTGGGAATCATAATTTTTGCACTGTGACAGTTATCCCTTGAACAAACCCAACCTGCTTGACATCCATTAGGTTAATCCTACTTACTGTTATTTGAGGAGTTCGAGAATAAAAAGTGAGTGAACTTTTCCCCAACTCATTTTTCAAGCTTAGCATATTGCCGGTAGGCGAACACTTGCAGACTTGGTAGTGTGTTTTGTTTGGCGGAACAATGTGACCTTCTATCTCTAAGCATTTGTCGCATAAAACCCCATTTAGAAGCACAAGATGAGATCTTTGCACTGTAAACGCGTTGAGTTACGTCTTGGTTTCGCGAATCAGATCTGACCGGTTTAAAGTAAGCTTTGTTGGCGAACAGTTTGAAGGCGAAACTATCAAACCCCCTGGTGAATTTGAATAAACGATTCAGAAGACAAATACTGCGGGAGGAATTCCTTTCTAATACTCTCATCCATTGCGTACGTATAAAATCCTGCAAGAAAAATAATTACGATATGAACTGAAATAAATGATTGGAGCAGCTTTATGGCGTTCGAAGTTGTGATTAGGTCTGTGTATATGTCTCTTTGTATTTGTGTGACTGGAAATGGTTGGCGAAAGCCACCGTAGGTTAAGGGTGAAGGTCACGTGGTTTTGGACACAGGACCAGCTTAGTGTGAGCGATCGATAATGGTTGTGGTATCCTTAGTCGCTGTTTGTCACCAAAATTTGACAAAGAATTCCAGCTGCAGTGTTTGTTTTCTGAATTGCTTATTCAAATCCTGCAAATTTCTTCCACGAATGGCATTTTAGTGAGAGGACCGGAAAAACAAAATAAATAGGGTAAAAGTGGAATAAATTTTCTTTAAGATTGTTCTACATCTTCATGATGTTCGTTGAAAGCAATATTCCACCATTGGGTCACGGCTGTAGTGAATTACGCTAAAGACTCGTGTTAATTTATATGAACTGCAATGCTTAATTCAGCGAAGGTCGATTTGCACGGTGTGTGCATACAAGACCACTAAAATGACCAGTACGAAAGTAAAATCATCATGGGTTTTACGCTGGTAGAAAAGTCTTTAATGAGTCTGCCTTTGTACTGAAGCGATTTCACCAATGAACATAGTTTCTAACAGGTATTAATTGAAAGTGTTTGTGATGAAGATAAGACAAAAGAGATCAACGTCAAGTCGGAAATCAAAAATGTTTACCGCGCGCTGGACATCGTTGATGATGGCAATACCTCGGATAATCGGCAAAAAGGTTTTCAATAAAAGGTTTCAAAATAGAGTAATTGTTTTTCATTATTCTTCTTGATTAGGAAGTGATTCACTTTGGCCTCTTGATTGGAAGCAACACTAAGCAGATCAGCAATAATGCCACCAAAGGCATTATGAAAAATCATGATTTACAAATTGTGGCCGAAGGGAAAAATACTATACTAAAATGATCAAGCCCAGGTAGAATTTTCGTCGATCCATCACGTGGTATTTACACAAGTGCATTTTTGAGACCGAACTCTGAAAAATAGTCTCAAGCCCCGTTACTTAGATGGAATGCCTTTTAGTTTCCATTATAGGGCTCCTTGTTGGCTTTAGTAAACTGTTTGATGTGATTTCATAACCGGTAAAATTTCCGGAGTCTTTCCTTCACTCGCCCAAGGTGCTGTAGATGACATAACACAAACCAACGTTTTCATCCGAGTTAGTATAAAATTTGCAATCGGATCGCCTGTCTTTTCTTTACCTGAAGCAACTTCTCTGCAAAAAGGAAAACGCCTCTAAATATCATAATCTCCCGGCTCTCAAGATTCTAACAAAATCAGTTAGGACTGGTTTACACCGCCTCAATCCCATCTACACGCGTACCATTCTAGGCAACAGAAATCATCGCGACACTTGGAAACTCTTGAATGATCTTATGGGTAGCTCTTTCACACGCAAATAGGCTACTGTTGATGTAGAGGAACTGAACAAGTCTTTGAACGGAGCAGTATGACCTTTCCATTCTGTACTCCTTGAAGAAAGTCAATCTCAAGAACCTCCATTTTGCATCCCTAATACGGGAGTCTACAACAACTGCTTCTCCTTAACTGAAAAAAATCATCCGAACCGAACTGACTCAACCCCTCAGTGCTCAAGGAGTGTGCGGTTACCCTCAGCTCTATCCTCTCTGATCTTTTCGAAGCATAGAAAGATTCTAGACTATTGGAGAACAGCCACTGCAATTCCTACTTCTAAGAAAGGTTCTTCTAAATTTTGTCCCACTGCGTGCACCCCCGTCTCCCCTAAAGATTTTGAAAGGTTGGTTCTCCAACGATCGAACAAAAGTCTCAAAGTGCCAGATCCCGATCAGTTTGCTTACCGACCGTCACGATACACGCTTGATGCCCTCGCCATCTCGACACACTACGGTTTGTCTGAACTTGACAGAAAGAGTAAACAGGTGATAATATGCTTCCTAAACTACAGTGAAGCTTTCAACTGCGTCGACAGAAACAAGCTGCTTTCCTCTCTCTCTCTCGTATTCAGCTTTCACTTGTTTCCTTTTAGGCAGATTACTTTCACAATCGCCACCAATTTGCTCGCGATAACAGCAAAAACCTCCTCTCTTATTACAACCACTCGCTGAGTTCCCCAAGTTGTCATACTATCCCCTTTTCTATTCTCTGTTTACACTTCTACTATTCCTGTACAGGAAAGCACACTTCTAATCAAATATGCGGACGATATCATATTCGGTATGCCGTATACCTGCTGTTCTACTTTTCCAACCCTACAAAATGGCACCACTCAAATTTCAAATTGGTCTCATGCTCACAACTTAGGCCTTAACACAGTGAGGTGTGATAACATTGAATTCTCCCTTTTGAACGAAAGCAAGCGACCCAGTTTTCATAATGATTGTGCGTCCATTATAATAAATGGGAAACAGCTAAACCATTTCGATTTAGTGAAATAACTTGGAGTGCTGCTCGACCGTAGCGTTACCTGATCAAAACATGTTGCTCTAATTTTTGCAAAAACAAGACGGCTGTCTTTCTATGTCTCACGTCCTAAATTCCACTCAGTGCCCACTCATCTTATCAAACGCTTTGAGTTCTCGTGCACTATACCTCTTTGGCTTCATGCTTCACCCATCGTTTTTCCTGGCCTGCTGTTGAAATACTTCAAATCCGTTGCTTGGTCCCTCAAGACTGCCAGTGGTATACTTGGACGGCATTCGACTCACTTTTTCACATGGTAACATAGCAAAGCTTGCAAACAGCTGTCTTCAAAGATTCTCACTGGCTCTATCCATCCTTTTCTCAAATATCTAACGAACTGCACAATCACTTCTTCCACCCGTTCTCAACACCCATATCTTTATGCACGCACTTGGGCTTGCAGCAGTTCTACTGTTCCCTATCTGGCAAGGCATTTGCACAATCCAACTTGCTTTATATCAAAGCTAATATAACATTTGGGACGACACGAATGCCAGCTACCCTTGTCCTCAGAGTTCCATTTATTTCACAGGATGTATACGTGATTATGTGTGGGCTGAGTATTCACCTCTAGGGGTGCATAAACCAAATACTTGATTGACTTGACTTGGATTGATTTGACTAGTGATCCGTTGACGACTGTACTTGTGTGACTTTTGGTCACCGTAATAACTTAGCTTGAATTAGCTTGCAAAATATGGCTTTTCCTTGAAGGAACAAAGGTGAGATTCACCATGGGTGGATTTTCTCATCGAAAAGTATATATCGATCCTGCTAGAAACGTTTTTTCTTGTTCTAGATTGTCTCCAATGACCCTGCTTACCGTAAAGAGGCAAGGAGGAAGCAAACGGCTGCTGAATGCTGTGTTGACTAACAGTTAGGCAGAAAAATCACGAAAGTTATTACTCACAGCTCAGGAGAAATGAAGGTTTATTTGGGATGCGTGACCTGGATTCCAATGTCGTATGAGCGCGACCCCTTGAATAACCATTTTGTTTTGCTACGTTGAAGAAATATTTACTGAAAGCCGGAAAATTTATCTACTTCGGTAAAGAGGAGAAGGTTGACATTGTGAGATTTTATCGACTGTCCGTTACTGTGATAAACTTTGCCTATCTCTCTGTTATTCATCGTGATTTTCCACATTATTAATGTATTATGTTGTGTCCCACCAAGATGTGCTGTGTAAAAAATAGAAATATCTGACTTAGTTGTTTTAGCTGCATTGAGATACAGATAAAAGCTCGATAGAAGGTTTGATTGACAAATTCTATGCTCCTTTGTAAACAGGTGTGAGGAAATGTTGGTCGCATTAGACCTCAGCCGATCGAAACCCAGAAGGGGTCGAATGTTGCAAATACGAAATTATCCGAATCATTTTATAGGTCGTTTTGCTATTTGATTCGATCTGAACGAACTGTGTTGAGAATGTGAGGGCTCACAAATATGTCCAACGTAGAAAAGTTTTCGAAGAAACTCATCACGCCGAATGATACCAGTTGTCTGTCAAAGCTGAATTTACTCCAGAAAAACTGTCTCATTTTAGGATGATGCACCGGCTTGTGTCCCACACGGGGCTGTACGTCTTACAGACGTTAACAAATCCAGCCGTTTACAGTAATTGGTTGCATCATCAAAACCACTGGGACATGATGTGATTTAGTTCTAAGATATTTCTGCAAACATTCACGATTTGAAAAAAATTAGTGATTTATTCCCTATGCTTAAGGAAGAATCTAACTTGACTGAATTCTTATACTATCGGTTATAAAATCACTTGCAGTCTGCCAGTCAGACTGAGTGTGACCATAATTGAGGCATTCATGACGCTAGGTGCAGCAAAATGAACACGTTATATAGGAATGGGAAAGCAATGTTAAGACGAACCCTTTTTTGTGGTTGAATTCTCAAGGTAATAAAACCACGTTATGGTTTGCACGTTGTGAGGGGATCAAAGGCAAACGTGTTGCAAGTTAATCAATCAGTCTAAATACCGTCCAGCCACTGATTAATGGGCCAGTCAATTGATAAACAGAAAAACGCAGTGAGATTGAGTGGAAGCAAGTTCTCTGGATATGTTATATTTAAAAAATCGACGAGTCCATTATACCGGTGGACTTTTGATACGCATCCGAAGTGACATAGCCTCTGAGATAACGTATTGTGTGATCGTGCAACAACAGCCCGTAGTAACAGAAACCGTAAAAGGAGCTCATGATAACAAATAGGAGGAGTGAAAAAAGTAGGCAAATTTTGGTCTGCAAATGCATTCAGCACTACAGCCAGCCGATAGGAAATCAGGGTTATTGTATATTATTTTACTTGAATGGCTGCATGGTGGCCGAATCCACGCCGAGTTTTGGAGCTACATTTGTAGACTGGTGATTACCCGGGGTCAAGTTCGAAGTGAATTCCTATCCATCTGTTTCATACATTCATCTATGAATCAATCTTCTTGACCCGTGTGCACTTTGGCCGGAAATTTAGATATTTTTGAAGCAGGGTTTTGAAATAAAATGTCCCATTCACTCGTCGTTGTTTTTGTACCCGTTTATTGACAGCTTTTTGAGAAAGAGACTACAAGGAATTAATGTCGGAGACAGGGTTATCACCCGAGATTGAGGTTCTCGATGGGACAAACGGGAATAACCCGGTTCTAAACAACATCAAACAATAAATGGACAGCAGGAATGCCATAAAAAACAAAACAAGTATCATAAGATCTATCAACCCTACTTGTTTGCCAATCAAACAATGCGGACGCCGTATAAGCCTGCGATTATTATCCAGGTTTTATTATTCAGCGACACTCGATGCCTTACACGGTGGCAACAAAAATCACTTTACCTTGCCAGTTTGATGTGAATTTGGGAGCTAATTGGAATCTGATGGACCGCTGAGATAGTTCCATAGATCATGTTAGACTTAGGACAATGAATGCAACGGTATCCAGTCCAGCTATGCCGATTTGCGCACCTTAGACAGAAGCGGACACAGAAAATGATACGAATTTGGCCGAGACAATTCAGTCATTCTTATTCTGTATGAATCAGACGAGCCAACATGCATTGTCTCAGCTAATCATTCACCACTAGGAAACAAGAAATCGCTATGCAGCTGCTTTATCCATCAGCGGTACACTTTCAGGGGGCGTCCACTGGAACTCGAACCAAAAGTAGATGATCGTGAGTCACACTAGGCAAAACTAGGCTACTGTGAGTGCTCGTCAACGTGTTTCACCTCAAAACCACGTGATACATCACATTTCCGTTATCGGCTTTGCCTGGTGTTCGCCTACCACCCCCAAAGCCACCGGCTTTTACGACGGAATTTTTCTGTGTTTGGTCAATGCGACATGAGGAAATTACGGTACAAAAAACCTGCAGAGATTAGCTACTTAGTCGGCTTCAGTAGCACGTGCTACTTTGAGTGTTTAATGATATCGTGGAAATGGACAATCATGGGATCTGTTATTGGTAATTCATTTTTCATCACTCCAGATGTCATCAGGGAAAAGAATATACTCACAACCACCCTAATGTATATTCCTTCCAATCCCCTCTTCGTTTATTTCCACACAATTTATGCACACTTTCGGACTCAGAACGTAAGACGTAAATCATCTGGAAGCATCCATGTTTCCCTGAAACCATTTAACCAATCCGTAAAAAGGTAATTTGAATAACTTACCAATGATAGCACTATAGATTATAAAAAAAACACTGGTTGGGAGTACTAAACTCACATGGCTGCATATATCCAAATGATCAGATTGAAACTAGACCTTGGTGATTACCTTCCAGAATCGCCTAATTGGGAGCAAAACGGATAGAAGGGAAAGATGCAGGCAAATAAAAAGGGGAATGATGGGTGATGGAGGAAGAATGATATGCAAGTACGCTGGATATGACCGTATCATATAATGTATTTGGACCATCCGTTTAGCGGATCTCGTATGCTCCAAACCAGTAATAAAAGACACCAAATTCGGCCCTGTCTACTGGTGTCATTTCATGGACTAAACATCTCGACCCGTCCTCCGATCACAGCCTACCATATAGAAAACGGTTATCAGTGGTTATTTGAAACACACATCAAGACACCTTAATCGGCGCAGATTCACCGCTCGTTCCAAAGACTGACCTCTGGTTCTAGTCACATGAATGTTATTTCGGTGTTTGCGAAATTCAGGAAATCAACCTTTGATGTCTGCTGTTCTGACATTTTGGAACACAAGACCGGAAGGCATATTCAGAAGTCCTGGTTACATAAAACGTTTATTACTGATTGGCGGAAGATGGTGGGTTGAAAACACAATGAATTGAGATCATTCTTTGGAAGTTGCATACCAGGGTAGATAGTCTGCATAAGGTTTTGATTCGATTTGGTAATGTTGATTATTGCACAAACATGCACTAGGAGCAGCATTCTAGAGCTGGACCAAAATGGAGAATGATTTCACCTTAGAAAATTCGTGATTGGTGCTCGATTTCTACCTTGACGATCTCCGAAATTGTCAAATGTGAACCAAAATAGTATGTAGAGAGCTAAAATTCAAAACACAAGTAGTACTGTATGTTCTGTCTGGGAACATCCATTTTCAGGAAACTAAGAATACGCTAAACGCGGAGCACGTGGTGATCTGTTTGCTACAACACAAAAAAATAAATTCATCTGTAACTAGCTGCATCCAGCCACGCGTTTCTCTGGCTCAGTCTGGTTAAACAATATGTTTAATTTCACAACGTTTGTGGGTATGCAATTTTTGTTTTTTCGTTGTCTGTGCATATATACAGATTGTCTGGCTTAACGACTCTAGAACACGCAACATACAATTGTCCATTTGAGGAGCAATCCGTGTCCAGATCTAAACCACACAATTCTACAGATTCACTCAGAGCCTCTTGATGGTGATCGCAAACGCTAATAGAACTGGGAATTAAAATGACATCAGATGGAATCCTAGCAATGTGAGGAAAAAGACATCTTTGCCTTTGAAATGTTTTGTTATGACTGTTGCTTCTACGCCATAGCTCATTAAGTATTTCATTGCAAGCCGAGTGCCGTTGCAAGGCTTTGGCTGCTGATATTTCGCAGCGGGATAATTTTTACGCAGATTTTGAACTCCGGTAAGTCCGATGGCATCCCCGGCAGATCGAGTGGACCCAAAATTTCTTCCGGACAATCAACGGCTTCATCCGCTTCCACAGCAGTTTCGACGGACTTATGTGTGACTGTGTCGCTTTGCACGTTGGACTAGATAATATTTTTATGTTTGTAGACGTCTTTGTCCTCCACTACAAAAGCAGCTCATTCACTCGGCCAGTCATGATTCTCGTAACTGGTTTCATTGTAAGCATATACTTTCTCAACAAATTCTTCTTTTGAAAACACAAAATTGCAGAAGTGATGAGGTAATAAAATTCGTATTGAATTCAGATCAACCGGTACCTTTCCATTTCAAAATTCTCTAAAATGAGGTGTGAATATTTCAGGTGGTCGATCGTCTTGAAGCTAAACATATATTCGTCTCCGATGATTTTGAATATTGGTGTTGTTTGTAGTTCATGTTGGTGGTTTGTATCCGTTGGTGATCGCTGAGCCTGGCCTTTAGGTCGCAAACGTTTCAACATCAATCGAGGTGACATCATCAGTACACAGGTCACCTCGACTGGTGATGAAACGTATGTGACCTAAACGCCAAGCTCAGTGATCACCAACGGATACAAACATATATTTGTCCACAGTTTTACCACATTTACTTGTTGCAGCAAAGTAGAGTATTTCAATAAGGCACTTAATTCGTCCTCTATTGTCAATCAAGGAACTACATGTAATGTTTGCCCGAAATCTCCTGCAAGCAATATCATTGAGTTACCCAAAGGGGTTGATGTTCTCGTGCAATTCTTGTAGTGATCGATCAAGAGCCTCGAGTGATTTTGTGGGCCATTGTGCATTCGTCTGATACAGTAAGTCTGCATTTTTGCAATACTTTTCCAATGCTAGATACATTGAATATGTTACACGTGGGCGTTTCAGTAAATTGCATGTTCAGTGGAAATTTCAAAGTGGAATGAGCAGTTCCTTTACTTGGTAGCAAATGTCTCAACTATTCCGGACGACGCAAGAGCTACGGCCAAATCATTTTGGGATCAAACCGCTGCCAGAACCGATCCACTTAGGAGCTTTTTACCGATCCCTCCTAGTGCTTCAAAGAAGACTCCAGCTCCGTTTTTGACGATATGGATGAAATTTGTCAACGATTTCAGCTCACGTCAGAAAATACGTGTTCTGATGTCGTGCCTATCCTTGGGTCATTGCCCAGGAAGTGGAAGTTGTCGTATATCGCCCCAAGCTAGTGTGTATGGGAATATCTGGACGACCGCGGTGACGAACATACGCAACTGCATCTTGAGCGTTCTCATGTGTATGACGTGAACTGTCTGTATATGAAAACTGCAAAATAGTTAGTCTTCCACTGTTAGTTGCAAAAATGTGATTCACAACTGCATCTCACAAATGAACGTATTCATCAGAGTAAAATTAGTTCTGATCCAAAAGGAGGGATATCAAACTTTCTTGTTCCATTCTCGCATAGATACCTACGGTGTTTTGGTAAAACAATTGATGATATTTCAAAATATGATTATCTCCATTCCCTCGGTATAAATAGTAGTTCATTGTGCTGCATTACATCTTGTTTTCTTCGTCAGTGACTGGATTTATCTTCTTAACGTTGATGCGATATCTATCGGTACTATCACAGAAAGGGATCGGATATTGCGAGGCACCGCGGCATCACTGAGTTCCTGCAACTTGAGTCGACTAATCAATTCTCCGATGAAAAACGGTATCTCGAGTTTGGAATTCCGCAGTGTGCACTCAATTCCTCCTCATCATCATCGGAATCAACTGCAGCCGCCCATCAGACAATGTGTGCTTCGTAAGCGCTTTGTGGAAGATGTAGTTTGCGTGACAAATGACAACATGGACATAAATTTAAGTTTAACTCTTTCAACACAGCCCCTCAAAATATCCAGTTTACCATTGAAAAACAAGCAAACTGCAAAATAGCCTTTCTAGATGTGCGCCTAACCCGACAGGTGGATGGCTCTGCTCAACTATCAGTGCACAGGAAAGCCACGTGGAATGGGCAGTATATTCACTTCGAAAGTTTTGTGCCACTTAAGTTGAAGCGCAATTTAATTTGTTGCTTGGTCATTAGGGCGCGCAAAGTCTGTACTGTTGACACATTGGAAAGCAAAACTTGATTTCTTCGCAATGTGTTCCAGCAAACTGGATTTTCTGATCACTTCGTTGTCAGGACAACGCGACAAGTGCAGAAGAGAGCGAAGATCATAGGTGTCTCAAAAAGTCAGCGTACATCCACTTACTTCTAAAGGATAATATCCTAGAATATGTTATATATCGCAGATTATCGGGAGCTGATAAAAAAATATTTTGTGTGGCGAAGCTCCATATCTTATTCATATCAAAGCCCTCTGTGTATATAGGGTCTCAGATTCTATGGCCTCATTCTGTGTCTACTCATTTACTTTTCCTGTGGGACGATACAAATTGGCCGTACGACCAGACGCTTATCCGAACGTGTCCGTGACCACCACTGGGCTTGGTTGAACACTAGAGTAATCAGAGTAATTGCGAAACTTGTGTGTTCACATCCTGTTCAGTCTAACCTCTCAGTAAATGCCACCAAACCATTTAGGCCAATTGACAAGGTTCGAAGTGGGCAATCAAGACTGATGAAGTGTCGTGTCCTAGCCGCAGCGGAACCGATATTCATTCGTCTCTACAATCGTCCGTTATGTGCCCAAAAGCAGTTCGTGCTGGCGCTGAAGCTTCCTTGGCCCACCCCGTAACCCAAAAGAGAACATAGATCCGTTGATCAGACTAATGACACCAACGACACCCACTCACGGTCCAGAGATGGATCTAGGTCAAGCGGGTGAAGTCAGGTCTCCCCTACTCCTACTTTATTCTGACTCATCGTCTTATTTAGATTTTTATTCTGTTTGTTTAACATAGTTCATAAAGACCGAATAAATGACATGATTGTGGATCACTGGAACCGAGCTTGTTTACTACTTTGTGTTGCAACTCATCATTGCTATCACCGATGAAATATATTAGTAGGAATTCGTGTTGACCTTCTGAGAAGCAAAGCATTTAATGACTCTGTTGGTTCTCCAAGTTGAGGCAGTTTAATTTTTGTGGGCGGTGCAACACAATCCTTTCGTTTCTCTATTAAATAAGAACACATTCCAGTCGTGGCTCCCATGAGAATATGTCGGCTCCGAATATAATCATCAGCTGTGCTGCACCTGAATGTAAGTTGAATGTAATCGCGTGATTGCTGAGCACCGAGTCATGTTTGACGCTTATCGGCTTTTTCTTGTTGACTTCTAATAACCTCTCAGCACATCAAGTCCATCCTGTTGAGCACGGAGCGAATATGAAGCTACATAAAACGATTGGCCTGATCGCAACCGTGCGTCATCAAGTCTGGCTGCAAGTCATTCTGCTTCCTTTTCGGCACGAATTGGAGCCGTTTTTCGTCTGTTTCCCTTTCTCTGATGACCATTCTTCATCGGCAGTACCTTGAACTATTCGTCGGACTTCTTTCAGTCCGACAGTATGGCGGCCTAAGTTTGATCCTCTGCGAGGCATTATTCGGATCAACTAAAGCAGATCGCTTGAAACCTTAAAAGAAGCAGGAAGCGTATAACAAAAACAAGAAAATTGCAGAACAATAAAAAGGCGAAAACGCGAACTAGAAAATGAGACAAAACATCAAAAATTAACAAATAAATGTTTCGACTTTAACGCAAATCAACCTACACAGCTCACTTTCACCGTCAATTACACTAAAAAATAAAGAAGCAGTTGAAATAAAGACGAAATAAAGCAATGAAAACATGAAGAGAACTATATGCACGAAATAAATCTTTTGGTGAGCTAGACAGCTCAATTCAAACACAATGTTCTATGGAATAATCGTGCAAAGATGTAAATCCAATTCAACAACGCAATTAAAACACTGAAATGGAATCGTTCAACATTGAGTCCAACGTGTGTTGCTTTTATGTCAAACGGATGACGCTGTTTTTCATAAAAAAGCTTTCCCTGTCACAGTTGCCACGTGTGTAATACTAGGCATATAAACACACGTATGTGTTCGGATGCAGTATTGTGTCAACATTTCAAAGCAATCGGTAGAGAACTTTCGGAGATTTTAGATCGGGAACAAACTAATGTTTACATTTTTGTTTTTACAGAAAGGTAATATGGAAGATAGGTAGGTGGATCATCGCTGAGCCTAATTTTAGCAAATAAAACACAAAAAGCCAAGTTCTAGTCAATAGTGAGATGTACTTTCGTGCACAGATGACCGAAATGATTGGTTTTTGTGTGCAACGGTGGAATAAAGGTTCCAACATAACAGAAAACCGTAATCTGCAATTTCACCAAAGGAAATAAATCGAGAAACATGATTCACTGGAAGATTTAAGTAAAGGTTGATGTAAAAAACAGCGAATACTATTTGAAACGGGTCGAAAACCACATTCGTTCATCGAAATTTCCAAACGGGTTGTATGGTAAAACGTAGTGCATTTCTTAGGATTGTGGACGTTATTATAAGCAGACATTGTTTTGGCACTAAACGTAAGTGTTCTTCATGCCAATGAATAAAAAAGACAATTGAGGGCTTGAAATCCAAACCGGCGAAGGAGAAACACCAGAGATAGAAAACTGGTTGAAATTGGATGACAAAAGCAAATGAAATCTGGAATAATTCTTTGCACAATTTCGTACACCATGAAATACCGAATGAATATTACCCAGCTCAATTTACCGTGGTATATTGGGAGTGCTTCAAGCCACCGCAGTTGTGGATATTTCACGACTGAACTCGGCGATGCTGTTCACTGGGCAACCGTTTTGAATCGACATGCCAGTTTGATGATGATTTCAGAAATTTGGTAGGCCTGCACAACACATTTGTCTCCTCTTAAACGGTCCTAATCACTCCTTGTAATCGTTCACAAAGCAAATTATCGGAGATGAGCGTGCAGCTGATGATCCAGATAAGCTAATTCTACAGGTCAAAGCGATGTTTGCTTGAAGTCTATTGGCCAAGCAGATCCATGGTTTAATTTTCACCGAAATTGCGTCCGTTAGTTCGCGTTTGTGTGAACAGAGCAAAATCTCGTCTTGACATAACACAGAACTCAGCTCATCTCCCATCACAACCTCCAAGTTGCTGGTTAAAATTATTCGATAAGCAAGCTGATTTTGACTTGGGAAAGCTCAACAATTGACAGACTTGTAAATCCTCATTTTCCCCCCAAACGCCTAGGCCTCCTTACGGATGTTTTATAGATGTGAGCGGAATTTATCTCCTGATTAGGATATCAGACACCAAAACTTTCTGATTAACCCTCGTTCACGAATGCATTCATGAATATTGACGGTATCGAAATTGTGGTGGTCGACAACATGATGTGGCCATAACGGCAGCGCTATTGTTTGTAACAAAATAAACATACAAATTACATACATAGAAGGCAATTACTGCGGCAAAACTCGGAATAACAGATGAGTATGAGCACCAGAGAGCGCAAACAAGTATGGTGCATGCGTTTGGAAATCAGAAGCCATTTAATGCGGATCAGACTATGGGCTTTTTAACAATCGTTGGAGCAGCCACAGCCGGCCAAACAACCGAACTCTGATCAGCAAATCCTGCACCTAACACAGCTCGATGGGTTGGGGTCCAATGTGCAGTACGAGCCGTTCCAACGAAGCAGGCAAAGGAGGAACAATAGAATGAGAGATGACAATAAAACACAATGATGAGTGCATTGTTACACGAGTCGTACACGAAAAAATTCCTGAACTGCCAGTCCCTGAGTTGGATATTAAGTACAAAAACCGTTCACCATCATTCAAGGTAACATTATTAGTGACTGGGTAGATCAGGATCAGTAATTCGGGCCAGTCTGGACGGGAGTGGGGTGGCGCAGTACTAACCCACACACTCTCGAGATGTAAAGGCTCGGGTCCAAACCCTAGGTGCGATGGAAGATATACACCACTGATGAGCTCTAACAAGAGCAAAACTCGATTCTGGTGCCTCCGAGTGCAAGGTTAATCGGATGACCTGTGATTCGTGTGTGAAACACGGAGTCCACGCATTATTTGATAGATAAATCTAGTTAATTGTATTGCTATTCAGGAAAAATCTTCATGCGAAACTATCCAGTACATCTCTCATCTACATCGCAATTAACCATAAATTGAAATCTGTCGTCACTATTAGTGGACTGCGAAAGTTAAAAACTAGTTTATTGTTGAATTACAGCCCAGTCAGTGACAAAGTTGACCCGTGGTAGGGAAAACGAAAGGCAAGACAGTATTTCTTTAGTCATAAATACATTAACTCAAGTAGCTAATCGTCAACACAGGCATAGATTTCGACCTCAATCTTGGTTTTATCTGCCATTGGATAGGATTAAAGAGCTGAATATATGTCAAAAACCTATCTTAAAAAGGTATCCCATTTGACATTATGAAACTAATTGAAGGTTTAACTATAATTACCAGTTTCGGTTAGTTGTGAACCAAGTATAATGACCATTTTGGTGTAATATAAACGGTAAATAAACGCGCGCTTGTTGCTGCCGGTTCGATTGTCATGGCTAATCACAGACCTCAGTGTGAAAGGAAACCAATCCATAGTATGCAGAAAGACAGCTACAAAGATGATATCAGTTAGGCTAAAATAGATTGTGGATGCCGGTCACTACGCACAATACATTTCTAATGTCTTTATCCATGAAGTGAATGGATTCCGCAAACCCAGCCATGGAGACAATGGGACCTAGAGGGGAGTTTTTTCATGGACTGACTATCTCTACTCATCTTCCATCCACTTCCGACTGCAGCAAACACTGACCAGGGACATGCATAAAATGTCTCAAACCGCTGAGCCAGGTGAGAGACAAAGTGCATCTTCATGGGAAACCACATTACTTCCGTAGGCTGATTCGGTAAAAACTACAACTTTTCTGGTCTCAGCTCATTGGGTTGTCAATCGGAGACACGCATCTGAATAAATGGGGCCATGACTTTTTCATCATTGAAGGTATAGAAGTCGGCCCACTTTATTAGGTTACGGGCTTTCGTTTATGAAGACGTCGCTCCCGTCTGCTTTATCTCGTAACCTGTTTCGACCGTATATCGCTATCAACTTCAACGCATAGATGATAGTGTGTGTTCGTTACAAAATGTGTACTTTCTGCAAAGATTGTTACTGGACCAGGCTTGTTTTCGTGGTTCTAGAAGAATGAAAAACGAAATAAGTGAACCTACAATCGAATGGATAACTTGAATCTCTCAGCAGCTCACAAAAGTTAGCAAGAAATGAGTGAGGTAAAAGAGCCCTGCATAGCATTTCTCTTTCATGGAATAAATTCCCAGCCGATATCTGGTGCGTAACTACCATTTATCGTGCTCGTTTGCTTTGATACACATATAACGATGATGTGACGCATCTGATTTGTACACAGGAGTCTCTGATGCATGAGGAGCCGGCCTTCCACCCCCATCCTTAAAGTCCACAAAACAGACGGGAATCGAACCGGTCACTGAACCATCACGAGATGGATACAAATTGAAACATCGGCTGGGCTCCTCGGCACTCAGATTAGTCATTGCATTTCATTGATCAATCCCGGAAAGTCAAATGTGTGTAGCACCTAATCCGGAGATCGCTGTCTCACTCACGGTCCGTTTTTTTGTCGGATCTATTGAGCCGCGGAATGAATCGGAGTAGCAAGTAGCAACAATTCAAGCACTGGTGAAAACCTATCAAAGCGCATCAACTAGGTCTCGTGTGAAAGGCACCTGCGTTGGGGGCATCGGTCACTTTCCCGTATTCGGTTACACCCATACATTATTTTAGGCCAGACGTCTTATTAAGTACCCCAGTGAGGTTTCTCATACACGCAGATCCAACTGGATTTTATTCTATTGTGTTCGCTATCAAGGTTCGTAAGTTTATCGGTGGCTTTAGAGAGTAAAAATAACACAAATAGTGGAAGTTCAGAGCAGCTTATGACGGTAAACCTGAGTCCCGTTGTTCACGCGCGCAGTCGCATGGCACATTGGGTGAGAATGAAAAAATTACCAATTATTAATTGTTCAATATTAAGTAACAAAACTAAAGTTGCTGTCAAAAACAACGGAAGAAATTAGATCATTTTCATAAAACTACTGAAAACCAGTTGGGACTACCCGGTGGTTTGGTGTTCGAATAACGTTCCTCCACACTGGGTTCGATCCAGAGTGGGGGCTCAATGGATGTGCACGGCTGATGATTCCAATGTTGTTTTGTTGACTTTTAGTGCTGATCTTAGTTTTGTTGTTTCACGGTGAATCATTTATTGTTCACATAAATGTCTTTCCACTGAAATTAAAGTCAAGGTCAAAAATATTACCCGTACAAACTCGCTCAGGCTTTTAGTCCAGAGACTCCAGTTCGGTTCTATCGAAAACCTACTCGTCTGAGTTGTCCTGAAGCTTCAATAGGCCAGGAATTCCAAGCCTATTCAATAGGTGGTAGTGACATGAAGTGAATCAAACATGTTGTCTATACGTACACTCATAAACGCTTAGGGTGCAGTTTCTTGGGATTTTGCAAATGAACACAATCGGTCATAGTGTAGATCATTTCAATAGATGAGGGTTTGGTCAGAGCCCGTTGCTCGTGACTCATCAATAAATGCATTCTCCAGTGAATTGATTTCTCTAAATAGAAAAATCTCTTTCATGAAACGGTAGACATGAATAATTAAACTAGGAAAGCACCCAGAAAGAAAACTCATTCCAAGGTGTATGGCTATTATTTTGCCCACCTGACAACGTTGAAACTCGTCCTGTAACTGCAGCACCAAAGAAAAAACCAACAAAGGCCAATCCATTTTAAAGGAAAGGTTTTAATTCTATGTGCTAAAGCACGTACATAAAAAGTAAAGGAAAAATTGCTACTAAGCCACAAACTAAGAGTGATCACGAATTGGGGGAGTGAGAGGGTTTGTCCGTTAACAGTAGCAAAGTTGAGAGAGTAGGCCGAAAAGACGCTTGGACTGATGGCTATGAAACAGACTGTTTTGATAGGCGATCATATGATGTAGTGTCCAAAAAAACATGCACAGTGGAAATGCTTGCATGTGTTCTATTTGATTACAAATTATTTTCACTAAGTGGGCGTCCAACAAGTATCTCGGAAAACTGCTGGTGTTGGCTTTTTCATCTTTACTGGTTTTATTGACTTCAAATGAATCGAAGTCTACTTACCAGTGCTCCTGGGCTACGAAAGTGTATTTTTTCCTGAAATGGAATTGAGGTCAAGTAATCTCAGTACCCGCACATTTATTGTTGCACCGTCATATGGTGCAGTGACCGTATAACTTTAGTTCTTTGCCTCAACTGCCTATTATTTACGCCTTGTAAACGAAGCTGTGAACATGATCTAGCCTCCAGTTCTAGCTCCTACCTGATGCATGTTAATAGGCCATCCAAATAAATCTGAAAATTGATATCATCACCGTTTGAAAAATGCTGTATGGCGCAGACATAGTTTTCATGAGAGAAATACAACAAATAAAAAAAGTTTTAGAAGGAATATATTTTTCAGTTGATGTATAAGTATATATAAGTTTATGGGATTTCTGAGGTACAAATATAATGCATAAGAAACTGCTGTAATTTCTAGGTCACAAACATGGCATAGGTGAAAGCTGTCTGAGGTTGGAGCCTCGATGACCTCTCATCTTTTGTCGAAGAAATGTCGGAGTGATTGTAGTTTTTCCCACAAATGCCGCATGCAGTCTGTATGTGAACACTGAGACAATTCCGATAATTGTTTTTCACTGAAATATTCTGCAAATCACGACAGCAAAAAAGAGCTTCGATCTAGTTTATTGGGAGTACTGGGATGACATCTACATAGGACGAACACTAGTCCTCATTGGTGCACTCTCACACGAGTCTACTTGGTAATGTGCATGACATTTTAAACCTAGATAGTTCAAACCTCAGCTGAACTAGAGTAGAAAGCTCGACTTATTGAAATACATAAACCATCTAAACAAGGTTATTTTCAATAGGGTTTGAGCGAAAGCAGACACAGATTACCACCAGCCGTTTTCCGTACCAGTCCCGAATTTCATTGAGAAGATCAACCACCCTATGGTGTTTTTCCAGAATGAATAAAAGCGAAGGACACAGTAGGAGCAGAACATGTTGTGGTTCGATTATATGACCATTATTTACCCAAAACAAAAATAATTCCAGAGACTATCTAGTCACCGTTCTCCATGATGAGAGCGCTTTAGTCCAACTCAAGGCGGTCCAGCCTTTTGCTGACTTTTGCAGCAAAAGCAGCCACAAGCTTTTCAGTAGGTGAATGACGTTACAAGATTCGAGGAAGAACTGGAGTCATACGTGTTTCACTTCTGATAATTCAACTTCACATTCAGTATATTTGTGGCCGAGTTGTTTTGTGCCGAGTTAGGCAGTATTCAGTCAACGGGAGGATGACAGTCTGGTGCGGACGTTTCGAAACCAACAAAAAACAAAGTCTGACCAAGAAGAAGTTTACACATATCACGCAGCTTGGTGGAAATATTGAAAGGGTTGCTCGCGGAATATGACGGCTTCATGGTCAAAGCCAGAGTGGGACCTATTACAAGACCCAAACGATTGTCACTTATATCTGTTGTCTTATAAAATGAACTGATGTAGTGGGTACATAAGAAATGCTCATGGGATAAAATGGAGGTAATGAATTGTTTTGTGTCCGAATATATCTCACTTTATTGGTGATAATAAGGGAACTTTTTCGGAATTTCAGAATCACTCCACCGCCGCAAATCATGAAAACACAAAGTATTCTGCAAAATTTGGTTTCGAATATTCTAATTCGGTTGAAATCCGGTCCAATGGGTCTCGAGCCAAATGGACGGGATGGTCCGTTGTTACATTTTTAAGCACGCGGTAGCTCGCTTGATATAGTTTAACCATCAAATCTAAACATGGTCCCCGCTTTGAACTGAATAAGAACAGGTTATTGAAGGATTATTCGAATACTCCCGGAAACGGGTTTCAGAATTTGCATAATAAAGAACAAACGCATATTTACGGAAGTAAAGTACCAGTGCCTTCGATAGAACCGATCAGCCAAGGACAACAAAAAGAAACAGATACGACTTTTACCAGTGTATTCCGTGACTTAAAACAGATTCTGCCACGAAATAAGCTACTCGCTGCATAACGTCGGCCGATGAAACGATGGTCCGGATTAGAGTTGTAGATGAATATGTCAGTAGGAATGATGAGCCTACAAAGCAAGGGACGAATTTGTATTATGCCCACAAATAGGACAATATCCGAGAACCAGCTGTCTTATAAAATTCGTATTTGCGCTAGCTCTTAGAAAAGGCCGGAAGCCAGTAGACCGATAAAAGCAACTACTGGTTCGTAACAATTTTCTAAAGGGTGTTCTCTATGAATGCTGATGGTTTCAAAGTATTGCTTGGAAAATTACGCCTTCTGAGGGGTTACGTTTCATGGGAGGTTATGTGAAAAGAAAGTATCGATTTGTGTACTTAGGTCGTGGAGGATTAACACGAATTCACGGGAAATGTAGACGGATAAGTGAGGAATAAGGTGGGATGTTTGGCCTAAAATAGGTTGCGGTTACGGACACAGGTAGGAGTTACAACAACATATAGATAAATGTTTCCCCAATGGAGGATGCAAAATCGTGTTTTCGATCGTGAAAACTCATTGAGTGATCGGAGCAAGGGGAAACAGATGTCTATGTGTGGGGGGGGGGAGAGGAGCGAAAATGATGAGCTGCAAAGCCGACAGTACCTTATCAAACATGCAGTGCTCCGTTCACAGATAACTATGATGCACCAGATTTTTCATCATCACTGGAACTATGGAGCTTCGTGTGAAACTTCGATAGGTCAAGATATGCGTGACAACCATGGACCTAAACCGTCGCGTAACTATGAAAATAAACCTGCGCATTTATCAGTAGAATATGGTGAGATAGTTCACCATTCAAAACTCAAAGACGGATGTTTCTGGTCAATGCGGAGCATCCCGTTTTTGGTTTGAACAGTGTTGAGTACATGCAGAAGAGGACAGAGAAGCAACTGTCATGCACCCAGTGCCCGTCAAAACTGCTTTAGAGGAAAAAGTTCATAACCTTTATGTCGAACACGAACACAATCTTATTGGAACACTATCCAAAAACCAATCCCACATTTGCTTTCTAGATGAAACCTGTGAAATATTTGACGAGACTATTTCTTAAAGTGTATTTTATCCTAGGATTCATCACCATGTCACTGGTAAAAATGATCTCGGTTCAGTGAGTTGGTTAATTCTACATCGTCCTTTTGTTCAACATGAGGAACCACGTTTAATGGAGGATAACAAACCTAAATTGTTCGCACTATATTGTATCATCCATCTGTCGTCAATTTATTAGTTAGGTATTGCAATAAGAAAATTTTGGATATGAATTTAAAAACCCATTTGTATTTCATGTCTGATTTGGGCGGTTAGAACAGCAATAGTCGTGATTTTACTGTACACTCAAGTAAGAGACACGAATGGAGTCATAAACAGTCCATGAAGTGGCTGAGCAGTTTTTCGATATATAATGAGCACCCAACTTTACGTGCTCTGTTCACTTTGGTCATCTAACAAGATAGTTCTATCAATTCAACCAACTCAGTTTTCCTTCTGGTGTTGCCCAACGTTTCATAAGCACCAAAGCAAGACCAACAAAAAATGCTTTTACTGAAGCAAACATATATAAAGGGATGCTGCATGCTTTTTTCAGTACGCATGTGATCCAATATCCACGTGTCTATTGCACTGGTCTTGGTAGTCAACCCCATCGGTGAGTGCAAAATGATTAGCACTATGTAGACCGTCTAACTTTGTAACTGAAAACTAACGTACATTGAACCAGATGAATAGGAAAAATGAAAAACAGAAATCTCTTGTACTTGAAACAACAAAACCGATGCACTCACAATGTCGTGGAGACTAAAATCGTTTATTCAAGATGTTGCGATATTACTACAAGCTAAGAAACTCCGTGATTCAATAACCTAGTTTGGGATTGATTTTGACAATTGTATCCTCTTTCTGCTATACAGCCTACTCAAGGTGCATGGAGGCACTCTACGCACCACGCATAATAAACTTGTTCTAACTAACTTTCCTTCGTGAGGTAAAATATCGCTCTATTTGTTATTCCCGATACCGAAAAATTTAATTTTCGATGGCCCTCTTTGTCACACATCTATTGAATTTATAGTGTGCCATAACCTCATAATCGGTGTCTTCTGTGGGCGTACATGGGACCATCTAACAATCAGCAATCCCCCCAACATTTCTGAAGAAAAAACAATGTATGAATGGGAGAGCTGAAATGGCCAAAATTTCATCAAGAGCAGAAGTAATACTACGGACTGTGAGGGGCGTGCTTGGACAAAATGAACATTTTTTAGAATAAAAAGGTGATTCTTCAAATATTATTCCGTCGGTTACCACCCAGGTCACAAGAGGTCAAAATTTCGACATTATGATGAAAGTATCCATGCTTGTTTATCACGATTCAAATGACATCAAGGTGATAAACCCGATGTGGAATGCTTAAGTATAGGGACGACTGGACAAGAGACTACCGGGTGTGCATAATTGGGGAGCGGCAACAATCGTGAAACCGGTGGTGAGCTTCCTGGGAAACTTCTTCCGGTCATTCTGGTACAATAAAATTAACCAAAATAAATATGTACCGCCTAAATAACCTAATATGCCATCCATGCTCCAGTAAGTTCTCTAACTTTCTTGGCTAATGAATCCTGTTCCTTCTCCAACCACGTTTATTGTTCTTTGAGCTTTTCTGATCTGCATGTTTTTTTACTGAATTGACCATATGTATCTGATGTCACCATTGTCAACCCCGTTTGTTTCCCAACATCATGCAGAAAGCTTTTTTGCCTTGAAGGTACTTTTGTTTCTCTCGGTTTCTTTGTTGAATAAATAGTCCTGATGCTTGAGATCAGCAACCATAATACTGTGGATGCAGATGTGTTGGTAGCACATCCAAAAACTGAATAAAGTCAGGCGAAATTAGTTTCTGCGGAATCGTGTCAACCAGCAACTGGAAATTGCGCAGAAATAATCACACTTACCAAAAACCAATGTTGCTACTTTTATACGCAAAGAACCAATATGAGGAAAATGAGGTGATTTTTTATTGTTCTGTCATCCTTATATAAATATTTATCTACAGTTCAGCGGGTTCTGATACATTGATGTAATATTGAATTATCTTGCCGTAAAAGTTCCAAATTCTTCATGAAACCTCTTGTTATTTACGATCGCACAGCATACACACAGGAACTAATTAGTCAATATCACTAATAGCTCCAAATTGCCCACAACCTTGGAGGCAAATAATATGTGAAAGATTTGATAATACCTTCGGTAATTTTACCTCACGACTGCTGTCGTTCAGATTACAGGGCATTTTGGAACCGGGCGATAGGACGAGCCTGAAGTTTGCAGATTTCATTGAAACTGGCAATTAATTTAGCAGTCTCATCTGTTCATCCCACATCTGCAGTTTTTTCACTATTGAGACATATCTGGAGACTCATATAATAGGATTTTTCTCGAGGCAAGACGAGTATGATGTATAAAATACTGAAACTGGGGTCAAGAAATTTTATTTTGTCATGCGATAATTGTGTCAATTCTACTTTCGGTAAAGCCCTTCACTAGCGGGATGGATATTTTGAGAAACTCGTGTAATTCACCATGAGACCCAAAATCCCACGTGAACACTCTGCTCCTATTGCACCTTTTGTTTGCGTTATCGGATCAGGATCTTCCAAATGCCTTGTTGTTTGAAGTCAAACTAGGAAGTTTGTGTTATAACACTGATTCTTTGTACAATTTATAATTCAGTGCCTACTTATTTTAAGTAACCTGTAGGAGGACTTTGTACCACCTGGGTTATAGTACCTTCGTATTTTTAAATTTATCTCAAGCTGGTTCTATCCCGTATCATTTAAAAAAAGTTATGATTGGTGTTTCATGAAGTTTACTTATTTCGCTTGCTTGAACTCGTCCATAAATTATGAAATCCATCGACTTAACAGCGACATTGCAGTAGAACCAAACACCCGCCTATCATGCTCCCATTAGGAGAGATTTTTTTCAATTTAACCCGATCCAGAACATTTGTGTCCGTTTGATGATAGTGAAAGAGATTTTGAGATCATCAAGATGTCTACTTAAAGTCACTGAGGATGTCAAATTGGTTTTATATTGACCAAATCGAGAAATCCCGGTCAATTTCATCGGGAGGTTAACTTCATATTGGTTGACTGAAGAGTTCGTTCATAGGCGGCAGAACTTGGGTGATTTGCTATCTACGAACGGACCGACAGTGATAAGATAATGGCCCTCTGATGGTACTTCTTCATCAAACTTTTCCAGCCAAATATCATACAAAACAGCCGCTGGATTTCGGTGAAATCACGGATGCAAGCTTCAACATCAAATATCCTTGAAGATGACGTCGAATATCCAGCTGTCCATTTGCACATTATTAGTTCAGCAGCTCGACGGAGCTACCAGTGTTTCGTACTAAATCTTGGTTTGGAGAGCAGTAGATCATTTTCAATGTCATTGACTTTTACTAACACAGACTACCTCGAAGTAACAGAATTCAGTACCAAAATTAAGGGAAAATAAATTCTGTATAAACCCCGCGGCACCGGTCCGATTGCAACTGTCCGTCTAGATAGCCGCGTCTTTCATCTTCCTCAGCCTCTAGCTATAACTTGCGTGATTTTGTTGTTAGTCATTCCAACTCGTGGTCACGTTATTTTAAGTAATATTTCCTTATTGCACCTTTTCTCAAATTAAATCAAGTACTGTTTTCGTTTTTAGTCATATCATCGTCCGATACTACTGAGAGTCTTGATGTAGTCTTTTGAGTTCTATGATTTATATGCCTGCAATGAAAGCCTTCTGACTTTTTAATTAGTCACTTTCAGCACCCGCATATATTGCTGGTCATAATCTTTCATCAGCTTTTTTTTCAAAATTAGACCAATCCACCAATCGAAGAGTTTGATGATTCAGGCTTGCGCAATGCTTGTGAATGGTATTGTTATAATACCTGCTGAGGAGCAAGTAACCTTGTAAATTTTGTATATCTGTCTCATCAACAAATATCATCTTAACGTTCTTTTCTTCATCTGAGAGCTCCTTGACACTGTTGAATAATAGAATTCTATATTCGCCGTCACATCTCTAACTGTCATGATGGGTCATGGAATGTGGTACAGATTTGGTTCTTCAATTTTTAATATGGGAGAATGATAGATGCCCTTCAATTTGGAACGATACAGGAATGTTTGCTTGGTAAGTCGACATACATTCTGCCTTCAGAAACAAAAAACATAATCGATGGAGGCAACAAATATCGATTGATTCAATCTATGTAACGGTAAAACACCCCCGCTCCGTCATGCAGAGGTGTATACTCAGACTCGGTGACCCACATTAACATGAATTTCAATCCTATTCCCGTGCACACCGGACTACTAAACAACAAATTGACACCGTTTTATATACTAGCACACACATGTCAAACATGCTTGCAGACTGATATCGCTCTGGCTCTTGCACACACTTCGTGAGTTCAGACAATATAACAATGCGTACACAGTATCGCTACGAAGTTCCAGATCTGAATTGTTCACATTCGCCTCTGCGTACAGGTAATCAACACGAATAAGTAAGTTTCATTTATCTATGGCAATGGACTTTGCATGAAGTGTCTGGTCCAATCATACGACAGAAGTTTGCATTAATGATGCTGAGAGCGAGCAGAGCTGAAATTGGATACATGAGTGGGTGTTCCTGAGTTTGAAAGAAAAGTTTTATTTTTATCGGGAGGGGGATTTCCCGTTATTATTTTAAAAAAAGATCTGCATTTTTCTGTCACGAAGAGGTCCAGAGGATATGAATAGGGCCGCCCAAAGGGATACCCTGAGCGCAAGATTCGACGCGCTGGCCAACCATCAGGATTTGATATGGCGAATCAGGGCTGAAACAATGGTGCACGCCATCACGCTTCGTCCACTCTGAGCCGTGCGCTGTCCACACTGGATGATGCTTCACGGGCTCGAATGTTTGCGGACCAAAATTTTGGGCAGTCTGCTGGAGCCCTTGAAAGGGATGATGCGCGGCGTCTGTCCCGTGGATGCGTTCCAGCTAGCTCACACGGCTAGCGAAATGGATAATCTTGACGTGCCTCCGGTAAGTACAGTTCACGTCAAGGATTCAAGGATGAACAATGAACTTGAGTCGAAGACATCCAGCCTGGAAATGTGTTACCTGGAATACAGAGCAGCAATGACGAACAACCGATAGAAACCTGTTGTTCCTGCTGTGAAAACTTGGTATTATTTTGGTGATAACATCCTGAGATTCCGCAAGACAACGTGAGAAACGAGGGCGTCTCAACTGATGCTGTCTTCATTGGAGCGTAAGACTACGGGCGAACCCAAGCACAAGATCAAACTACTGACAAAAATCACCCTTGTCTGGTTAAGACATATGTAATCGATTCACTGGCCAAGCAGTAGTCAGAAGACACGGTGTATTCACGTGTAACTCAGAATGAAATTATCGACTGGTATATGCTGAGTGATGCTTGAACGGTACAACGCATGGTTCTCAGTGACACTCAAGTGATGAGAAACCATTCTGTGGTGACATATGACAGCAGTCGAGCGTTCCAATATGTACTGTGATCGTAACGCGATTTCATTGATTGCCATTTCGAAACAAAGCTCATTTGATGGAAATATGTTCCTCTCAAGGATGCGAACACAAAGGCTCGTGTTCAGTTTCTGTATAAGTGTGTATCCAATTAAGAATATCTCAAACTATATCACACCGTTCTGAAGAGGAATCGGATTAACATCACTACTGTAGCTTTACATCACCAAGCCCTCAACGGGAGAGATACTGTGTCAAGTCGAGTGCCGGAAATGGGGCATAATATTGTGAAATCATCTCGAGTACTTGATGAACTGACTCCAGAAGAAAAGGAAATGTTGGTTGCCTATATTCAATCAATTTTTGACAAACAAATGGAATGGACATTTGTTAAACTTCGAAAACGTATCAACCCGAGCAAACCGATTGGTGAGTTTCCGACAGATTCGAAGAAATTCGTCCATAATTTGTCATCCATAAGCCTGAATAAGACATCACTTGAGGTGTTATCCCTAGGGCCAAAGTTTTGTTGTCCAACCAATAAGACTAAACAATTGGATATGGAAGTTGAGTTTGAGGGCCTGTTTGATCAGCTATCAGGTCATGTTCCGTCCTCGTCGCAGGAGTTGAAGAAACTGAAGTCCACGTTTGTGAACTCATGTTACCAATATCGCGAAAATAGACCGTTGGCAAAAGGAATAATAACGTCGGAACACCAAAAGCGCCTCAAAGAATTGCAGGCTAATGGAGAAGTAATGTTGTCAAAACCAGATAACGGTGCGGGCATCGTAATCCTCAGTAAATCGGATTATATAGAGAAGATGAAGGTGATAATGAATGATGGTTCCAAGTTCACGAAGACTCCATCGGAGAAAGATAAGACTTCTCAGATAGAAAAATCAACTTCAACGAGAATAAGATCCTTGAAGCAGAAAGGAATAATCGACGTGGTGACCTTCGAAAGGATACGACCGGCAGAGACGATAATTCCCAGAATATACAGTCTACCGAAGGTACACAAAGAAGGCGTTCCATTGAGACCGATTTTGTACATGTGTAGCTCTCTATGTCACGCCGTAGCAAAATGGTCAACTGGCTTATTGGAACCAGTAAGAGTGGTCATTTCTAGACACAGTCTACAAGACACACTTCATTTTGTAGAAACTGTGAGGAACCTGGAACTAGAAGGAAAGCGAATGATATCACTTGATGTGACCTCACTGTTCACAAATGTCTCCATCAGTAAACAATCAACTATCTGTGCGGTTACATTCAAAGTAACGGAATCGATTTGGGTATCCCGTTGGATGAACTGAAACAGTTACTGTATGTCTGCATACATAATATCCAGTTTCAGTTCAATGGTGAAATCTATCGTCAGAAGTACAAAGTTGCAATGAGATCACCTTTGGGACCCCTATTTGCAGATATTTTCATGACAAAAAGTGGAAATAATCAACTTGAATCCATAATCCGAGATTTCACCTTTTACAAGCGGTACGTGGACGACACCATATGTGTGCTAGGCATCAATCTGTACACAAACCTGCTTCCGAACAATTTTAACGCTGCCCATCCGAATGTTCAATTTACTTTGGAAGAAGAGAAGGACAATAGTCTATTGTTTTTAGACGTATGCAAAAGCCGTCGGAGTGATTTTTCCGTCCAGTTATCGGTGCATAGAAAAGCTACGTGGAACGGAAAATACATCCATTTTCACAGCTTTGTGTCCCTCAAAATGAGGAGGAATCTTATACGTTGCTCAGTTAACAGAGCAAAAAACTATGCTCCGAAGACACAATAAGAAATGAACTCCTTTTTCTGCGGAGTGTTTTCTTAAATAACGGTTATCCTGAACGGTTTATTGACAGGACGATGCAAGGAAATGAAGGGAAATCAAAGGAGATAGGAGCCGCTAAGAAGATACTATATATGCGTTTGACATTCAACGGCGACACGGAAGCCGGAATTATTCAACGAAGATTATCAGGAGTAATCAACAGAACATTCTACGCTACACAATTGCAAATTAGTTTCGAGCCCAAACCGATCGTGTGTTTTCGACTGAAGGATAAAGTGCAAGATTCTGCAACCTCGTTTTGTGTGTATTCATTCACCCGTTCCTGTGGAACCAGGTACATTGGTAGCACGACTCGGCGCTTATACGAACGCGTTTGTGAACACCACCGGGCCTGGCTGAACACGGGAGCAATCAGGACAATTACGAGTGGTCTGTGCTCACACCCTGTTGAGTCAAACCACTCAGTGGTGGTGATAAACGCTTTTCGCACCATTTACAAAGTCCGTGGAAGGCGATCAAGACTTTTCAAGTGTCGCGTCTTAGCCACAGCCGAAGCCGTGATTATTCGTCTCTACAATCCTCCCCTGTGTGCTCAGAAACAATTTGTGCAAACACTTAAGCTTCCGTGGCCCACATCTTGGTCCTGAACACATGTGCAACCACTTGAACATTCCACACTGTGATCAATTTCACATGCACACACGCACGTGCAGAGACAGATTTGGATTATCATCCTCCGTTCTTATTTTGTGTTTCATATATAAATATATATTGTTTTGTATTGGTATGATTACGAATAACTGAAAACGAGCTTGTTCGCCACGTTTTCTTTTCTCAGTAGCATATGTCGATGATTCCTCCCCTACCAATCACGTTTTTGTTCGAAAACGGAATCATTTTCCCCTTTGATAATTTCCATCTTCATTTTTCCAACTATTTTCATTTTCACTCATTTCCTCTCAATATGGGGCGCACTAGCGATATCGTCAGATATGTCACAGTAACTCATCTCTATGAGTTTGATATTTCCAGCCGAGAATTCCAGCTCATATGGATAAAACGAAAATTTCTATATTCCAAGCAATAATTCTGCTCTCCCCATTGTTCGGTAAATGGCACTGGTTGTTTTGTTTCTTATTGGTTGTCGTGGGTTGCGAAGGGCGTTTTGATGAATAACCCTAGCCGTAATGCAACCATCCAAGTAGACGTCAATATCCACAAAAACGGATTACCTTGACTCTTTTTGAAAGATTACCCTGGGACGGAAAACGAAAGCATTTGACTTCACGAGTAACGTGTTATGGCTGATTCTATCTTGGTGATTGTACACTCACCCCTGTCCTTCTTGTCACATCCAGTTTATTCCTCCATCCGATAGTCTCTCTCTATTCTCCCCTTCGAAAATCAAATTCCTGCCTCATCACATTTCTATCACACCTATATATCTCCAGGTCAAACGTCTCCTCTAGACGCGTTTTCTGTTGTTACGACTGCTGATTAGAGCGCGACGCGTAATGTTCTAGCACCCTGTCTCTAGTCTGCATGCTGCTTCAGTTCCGATCCCAGTATCTTTGATATGAACGTTAAAAAGACTATATCCCGAAGTACACATTTGTTCATTCCTCACGACTCCAAAAACGATGAATATATTCAACTGCAGTTGCTACGCCAGATGATCTTGAATCCGTCCATCGGGATTCCACTTTCGGCGGGGTGCGCAAAACTTTGCGGTGACATATGACTAGGAGTTTGAGAAATGACTATGAGCAGCAAAGGATCGATGAATGGAGGTATATGGAGAAGGCTGTATCTTTTGACATTGGTAGCAACGCTTAGGGTTCTATTAAATGTTCGTCTCCACGGAAGCTGGATGCAAGGGATTCATTCAAGGAATCCGGCGGTTCACTGACTTACTTTTAGGAACATCATCTGGAGCACTGGGCTGGGCATTTCAGTCGGCAGCTTGGTTGGCCCATTTTCACACCGAAACTTCCGCATAACCAAATGATGCAGGTAGATATCACTCCTGAATCAGAAATAGGGGTAATGTGTGTTCACATCCGTCCTGGTAGCTATGGAAAAAACAATCATCTGCTTCGAATCATCTCAACTAAATGGCGTGAATTATATCGTTTATATAAAACAAGTGCTGATCGTAATCAAAATCTTGCATAAGTGCTTATCGTTCAATTGATAGACATAAACGGCTAGTCTCGCTGGTTTACGTGGTTGCAATCTGATGGTTGATTCGGATCTGTCCGGTGCAGACAAATGTTAACTGCTGATTCATCCATTGGTCCCCTGGCTGGGGCTACTCCTATCTGCAATTATGATACATCGATCATGTAGTGAGTGCTTCACTGAACCAGGCCGTCTACTGATAGCGCGGTTGGTGCACTCCAGCAAAAGGCGAGAGGTAGGTTATCTGAAGAGATACAGGGCTGCTTGATCGGATGGGTTGTATCCATCGTTTTTCAGGGATGGAGGCGAAGCCTTGGTTTTGGATATGACAAAAAACTTCCGGATAGCCTGGGATACCCAGCCGATTCCCAGATAACTGCGTGAATCTGTTATTGTATCGATGCACAAGAAAGATAACTGGTCCTCTTGTAAAAATCACTGACTGCAGGGACCAAGCTCCACCGATTATCCAACACCCTTTCTAGACACGGCTTTGCATCATGGTTCTTAGTGTAGCGCCAGTTTTAAAGTAAGTGTTTCTCACTTATGTTTGTCAAGGGCACAGTTTAGTGAGCAAGATTTACTGTAGGGATCATCCTTAGAATCTAAAGAATATGGACATCACAGGAGGTAATAACTCCTAAAAGCCCGTAAGGAAACAGAATTGGCTCAACTGTCGCTAGCCAGAAATGAAAGGGAAGGGAGTTGACAGAAAGATCTGCCGAGATAAAACACGGAAAACCCTACCAATTCCACATCTTTATTTGCGAAACTAGTTCTTCTGTCCCAGTGATCGATGATCGCGATAGCATCCCAAAACCGATGATGTTCCCTGTCACTGATGGTTTCGAGTCACCGAAGGTGGGACTGCCCCTGAAGAGTGTGTGGCTTGGGCTATCAAGCACACCGGTTGATTTTCCGGACAAAGCACTCAGGATGCCAGATTATCTGGGATCAGAGCAGAGGAAATTCAGAGAAAAAGAAGAAATCGAGAAGATACTTGACGGGACAGACTTCGTTGTGGTAAAAACACTATTACGTTCCGTACAACTGCAAAAGGAGGAGATATCTCATTTCGTTTAATCCGAGCAACACAGGCAAGTAAGGAGACGTAAACAGTTCCTGTGAAACAAACCAAACGTACTCAGGTACGATGTGGTTAATGCGAGTCAAGTTCAACTAACTTGTTATTAAATAGCATTCATCAACACTAGCTTGGGCGAGCAGATACGCGTGTGGGCATAACTGTGTATATGTGTGTCCGCGTGTCTGTGTCGTTTGGAAGAAACATGCGCGGACGTTGAAAGCACACCTTAACACACATGGCATTGCTTCCTACAGCAAATGAATCACGCAATGCGAAGACGACAGTGAGATCTGCCAAAAGCGTGTAAATGACCTGACAGGCGTTCAGAAATCGGACACATGAAAGGCTCCAACGTCATTTTGGGACAGATTTGCACTGTACCGTTCCAGGTAGGCCGTGTGTGTCTGGCAGCACTTGCCTTAGTTTGTTCAGAATAAAAAAAGATTTCCTGACTGGGTCAGTAGCACAAATTTTGTTTGAAGACATTAAGAACAAAATAGCGAGTTGATCAAGGTCGCTTTTATTTATTCGTACTCATACTCATAAATATGACCCATAAAACAACGCCAGGACATGGAGAGACCGAAACAGACAGCAGTCAAAAAGAAACCCGTGTATGTCCATCTGCCGTCCAAAGAGGATAAGAAAACTGAGATTATTCAACGAAGACTAGTAGAGCCAATCAGTAGAACATTCTACGCTGCACAAACACAAATTGTGTTTGTGTCCAAAGCGATCGTGTTTTTCTGACTGAAGGGTAGAGTGCCGACTCCTGTGGAACTATGTTAATTTTCCGCACGACTGGGCGCTTATCTAAACGTGTTTGTGAACTCCACCCGGCTATGGTGAACACAAGCATAATTAGAACAACTATGAGGGCTGTGTGTTCAAACCTTGTGGAGCCAACCCACCTAGCAGAGGTAATAAACGCTTTTGTGAACATTTACAAACTTCGGCCAAGGTAATGGGGACTTTTCAAGTGTCCCATCCTAGCCACAGCCAAAGCCGTGACTCTTCATCTCTGTGATTCCTCTCTGTGGGCTCAGAAACAATTTGTGCAAGAACTGAAACTCCTATTACCCACTCTCTTTTACCGGAACACGTGTGCAACAACTCGATCATTCTGTACTGTGATCGCTTCCAAACGCAGACACACACGTGAAGAAACAGATCTGGATCATCTTTTTCTTTGTAGACTTGTGAGTTATATATTTAATATTACGTACTGGAGTAAGTACGAATAACTGAAAACGAGCTCATTCGCCATGCTGTTTTGTTCTCGTAATAACGTCTGTTAATCTCGCAGGATTATCATAACACGAAAATCTGTAATCAGTTCAGTGATACTGCATTTATTGAATGCTGGATTTTTATCTATCATATGTGCTTGAGACCGATTGTTATATTTCATCTAGGACCCTTCTTTGCATGGGTCCAATGCATAAGATAATCGCTGGTTCTTTAGAAGTGAAGTGTTTATTAAGATACCAAAATACCAGTGCTGGTTATTTGCCGTCGGTGAGTATAGAGCACTCGTTATTTGATATAAACCGCTTGAGATGTTAGTGAAAAAGACGCCCAGAAAGGCACATTCCCAAATAGAATTTGAAATCACTGTTGAGAAATCGGACGAGGACAATGCGTCGAATAACTAATCAACTTCCGAGCATCCTTTTTTGACGGAAGCCGGGTTTTATTTAGCTTTACGAAGCTATATCCTTGAAAAACCGTAAACAAACTTCATCTGCGAAATTCCTGCAAAGGAGGTGATAT
The DNA here is from genome assembly GCA_948099385.1 of Fasciola hepatica. Lineage (NCBI taxonomy): Eukaryota > Metazoa > Platyhelminthes > Trematoda > Plagiorchiida > Fasciolidae > Fasciola > Fasciola hepatica. Next base: position 987,493 of record CANUEZ040000029.1, on the reverse strand, counting down.
AAAAATTCACTGCCACTGAAGAGTTGGTCTGGGATGAAATGCACTAGGAATTATGACAAACTAAAAGTCCAGCTGGCTGTCCACTTCCTCGCCACTAGCTGACGATCCGGCTGCCCTGAATGCGTCTGACAACAGAACAGTAACCAGAGCTTGTCCTAAATCAGATGGAATTTTCCCGATTTACCCAACAAATGGATAAAATGATGAATCATATTTGAAGTTGCGGCCTAAATTTTTGTGTCATAGGCATAATAAAAAAATTACTATCCAACGAAAGCAACCGTGAAATTGAGATCCATTTTAAAGTCATGTCTGCTAATAGCATGCAATTTTCGTCTTTCCACAATTGTACAGACTAAGTTCAGTCCGGAGGGCCATTTTATATCCCACATTACTTTTAAAACTGATTTCTGGAATCAATGTAACAATTTGTAAGCAGTGTCTGATTCACAACAGGGCTGAATGATATCATCGAAAATTTTGTTAGCGAACAAGGTTCACCAATTTTGAATACGTTTCGCGACTCATGGTGTTCCGATATGTGGTGTCAAAGTCCATCAAAATGAGCTAGGAAATCCGTTTGGTAGCTCCTTTGTTATTCCTTACCTGGTCAGTTTCGGAGTCTACATAGCAGATGAATAATACAATTCTAGGCATGAAACAAAAATCTCCTCACTTCCAGTCAACTGAATTCTGTATCATTATGGATGACTGCCTCAGATAAGACTTCGTCAACATGAGTGGAATACATCAAGCCAAGTGGCCTGGTGACTATAACTGAAATCACATTTCTGAACATTAGTGATTAAATAATTTTGTGAAGGCAAATTCTCAAATATATTCTAACCGGAGTTGTTTCTCATTGGAAGTAAAACTTCAGTGGGAGTGTTTCTTCTCGGTTCTGGGTATGTGCTGAGGATGACATTATCGAATTAGTCAAATGTGTTACATTTTTCCTGCATGCATTTTTGTTCTTCACCACGTTCAGCAAAACTGTTTTCATATGGGCGGAGACAGTTACCCGGTCTGCTCTGAGCATTCTATATGCCTCGTTTATGCCGATGCAACGAAAGTCCTCGTTTCGAACTCCTCCTTGCATATCGTCATGAAGGCTGGAGATATTTTAATAGATCATGTTTATAGCATTTCGCAGTGAAGTAATATTTGTGTAATCTAACGGCGAGTTTGTTGTTGAACGGCGAGAAAATGAATTATTCTCCGAAAGTTTTAGTATTTGTTTTCCTACTTTATTTCATGCAACCTTCTTGAATTATTGCAAATGGTTTGGTGTTAAAGATAAGAAATCTAATGAAAAGAGCACTGACTATTTAGTAAAGAGGTAAACTATTGGTAAGGAGATTACCGTTCATAATATTTTCCAATCCTTTCAATGAACATTTACCGGATTTCGCAATCCCTATTTTATTCTTCGTCTTACAATTTCAGCCGCTCACAGGGCAACACGAAACAAACGCTGTGAATAATAGTTTGTTCAACATTTTACATTACCACTCAGTATTGCGCTATAATTTGAAATAATGTGGACAATAAAATGACTGGGAATTAGTAAAACTCACCGATCGAATTGCGTCAACAAACGATCACGGATGAAGAAGGAAAAATCACTTTGCATTTGGTTCGATGAGGAACTGCAATGAATTCGCTCGTGCAAAAACAAAGAAACAGATCGTCTAGTAGCATAATCACGGTGTCCGACTATGGTTCTGCAGATATCTAAAAAATAATTCATATATATATATATACATGATTTTGAGTAGATACAGGAAATCTCCAACTGGTTTAGACAACTCGAGTTTGAAGACTGATCAGGAAAACAAAATGAAAATCAATCATACTTTTATACCAAAAATATGAGTCAAAACTTTCTTTTATCAAACAGTTATACATAAAATTAGTAACTCTGGGTCTAAGGGTAAAATTAACTGCTTTGACAGCCTGTTTGTTCAATGCCATGAAGTTCAACTTTATAATGGTAAGAGCCCTCATGCTGCAGTTCCTTTACCTAAGCACCTCATCCCTCATCTGGTTGTATAAACAAGGCAAAAGGCACAGCTAGACACCAACTAGCTACAGACAAAATGTCATCCGCCGTGCTGCTGAACGATAAAGTAATACTATTTTACAACTCTGAATCATTCAAGAAGTTTGGTGGTTTTAAGCTGCATGACTTAGAACCAAGGGAAGAGTATTTTTCTTTATTGTATTATACCGTACGGATCACTTTAGAAATTAAGTAGATTTATATTCCAGTCAAAATTGTGGGAAACCCACTAGTACCCGTTTAAAAGTAGCAATGAAACACTACATAAAAGCCAGTTCGACCACCGGATTTCATGTGACGTTTCTCTGTGACTTTCATCTTGTCAACTATAGTATGCCAAATAATGCTCTCTGAAGTTTCGAAAGCTACTTAAACCGGGTGAAGGAATAGTCACTGACGAGCGTGGTGGACGTGTAGGCGGAGAATAGAAGAGGGGAGCGGATTGTGCCCTATAGGACGCTTTCGTTTGAAAAAGAGATGGAAGATGTTCTGCTTCCGTATCTTGTAAACTGTTACCGATTGAAAGAGCAATCAGACAGTAGTCCAGCAAGTGAGGGTTGTATTCCGTTATTTAGAGTATGACGAGAAGTTTTCGTCCTTCAGCACTGTTAAATAGATCACTGTAATCCATGAAGTAGGTGCGCACAGCTTTTGATTTCACGTCCAGCGACGACAAGACGCAGCGAGTCAAGCAACCGATAGAATCCAAGCCAGAGCACAAGCGGCTGCAGGTAAGTCGCTCTTTGTCTCTCACTGTCAAACCACTGGGCAGTTCCTGGAGCATGAACTATTCAAACACCTTTAGTGCGATGGATTTACAGGCAATTAAACGGAATTTGCCGTTCCTTTCTTGGGCAGAGGTATGACGGAAGCTGATCTCCAACAGTTAGGAATCTTCTTCAATGCAAGCAACAAATAAATAATCTCAGTGACCGGTGTGATTATTAGTGCACACTACTTAGGTACAAATGGTGGAAGATAATCAGTTCTGAGGGATTTACTGCACTTGAGGTTTAACAGCTCTTTGTAAACATCCTAAGGGGTTATATTGTGGAAAATGAAGCTGGTAAAGTTGTGACAAGATAAGAAGTTGGTACAATAGATCAACAAATGACGCAATTGCTTATCAAATTCGCAGTGTAGACCTTCGACGTCAACGTTTTATGGTGAGTGGTTCGTGGAGATACCACTCGAATGTTTGATGGACATCCGAGGTTTTCGGCAATTATTGTTGGCTGGGAGCATACGACTTTATACGCCATTAGGCTTGCGGATTTCTAAGTTCATTGGCTAAGAAAGGAATTTCACTGTGCGAAAGTCCTCTCACTTTTGTAAGCACTTTCTTTCCTATGGCGTGATTTTTTCAGATGAAGAAAATCGGTCACTACGGGTAAATATTATCTCCAGTGGGTGACCTAAATGGTATCAGTGATCCAAATAACTGATATGATGTGGTTGAAGATAGTCTGCTCGATTAGAATTTGATTTCTTCGTAAGTTTTCTGAATCACATTGGTGCCTTTTGCATTTCAAGTCACGAGAATGGGTGGAGACTCTGTGGTTGCTTGAGCTACATATCGTTGGATATGACAATATTATGGGGAAACCCGACATCCCTAGATAAGATTTACGTGTGACTAGAATCTGATCAGGGTTGTTTCTGAAGCACAAATCACGTTAGGCATCAATCCTGATGGGGAAGTTTACATCGTTTTTCTGAACCAGCAGCATCAAGAATTCTAGCTGCCAGCGGTTGAAATGGCCAAAGACAAAGCACAGAGGACCATCAACATAGTTCAAAATTCCATGAAAATCCTCCAAACCACTAACAAGTCATGTGGGAGAATTACTAGTGTTCGCAATAACTACCTACCGACATCGATTCATTTTCTCACGATTGCAAGAGATCATGGAAGCATTAGTGTAAGAATTGGAGTTCATGAGTAGCACTTGAAAGGAATTACGGTAATTGCCATTGGGGAAATTAACAACTCCTCCTTTGGGTTTCCTACGGGGCCAGGATCGTTCAGCCCGGTAGCGGATAAAGCCATCAAGAAAGATATCTTCATATTTCAAGTGAACAATTTTCGGAGAGAGCGATCAAGACTGGTGAAATGCCGTGTTCTAGTTACAGCGGATGCGGTATGCATTCGTCTATACAATCCTCCGTTGGGCACCCAAAAACAGTTCGGGCCAGCGCTATGGCTTCCTTAGCCCACAGCCTACCCACCAACTAACCGCAGATCCGTTGATCCGACTAATAACACCGCGGACACCCACTCACGACCCGGCGACGGATCTAGGTCACCCATGTGATATTTGATCCCCACTCCCCTACTTAATTTTGACTCATCACCCCATCCTGATTTCTGTTTTGTTCACCTAACATTCTTCACATAAAATGTGATTTAACGGCATGATTACGAATCAGTGAAAACGCGCTTGTTCGCCACCTTGTTTTTTTCACCATGTGCTCCGTAGGACTATTCGGGCAATTAAAGGAAGCCAAAGACCCAGGCGTACTTCGCCAACTTAACGGTTACATAATGTTCCATACGAAATTGGCAGTGGCAAACGTTCGAGTTCAGTTTATTGACGGTTTTATTATGAAATCACAATATCCTAAACAATACTGGACAGTGTTGAGAAGGAACCTTACTAACACCACGCGTGTGTCGCTAAGCCGACATGCTGTTAATGAGTGAGATACTGTATAAAACGGAAGGAGTGAATTGGAACGTGATCTTACGAAATCGAAGCATGCGTTTGACAAACTAGTACCGGAAGAAAAACAATCATTCCAATCGTACGTGGAAACAGTAGTTAACAAACAGACCGAACGAAAACTCGTTTCACTGGGAAAACTTATCAGTCCAAAGAAACCAGTCGGTGAGTTCCCCTCTAACCTAATACCATTTATCCACAACATTTCAGTTTGTGTCCACGACATACTATTCGTAGTGTACTTCTCTTTGCTTTCGCTGTTCCGTTTGTAGAAACTGCCTGTGTTGTTGCCAGTCCTTTGTGCGTGGAAATCCTAGCACAGTAGAAAGGAGGAATCGTCTGTTGAAACGACGTTTATAATGAAGAATTAGCCTGATTTTTTAATTCAAGGAATAGTCAATGAGTTTTCTTATCCTCATTCACTCAATGTTACAACGAGTGGGTCGGGTTCACTGGCTCAAAGTCTCGGGCAAAGTCTGCATTGCCGTGTAGGCATCCACAATATATATTCCAATTCCTAAAATCCCATGCGGAATAGGACATTACAAAAGCCAGCTCTTGATTTTCGGATATGATGGCAGTTACCACGTACGGTTGAATATTTGCAAGTGTTAATTTCAGAATTCAGGAAAAATCACAAACCTTTCTTCTTTTTCAACATTAACCGCATATATATATATATACATATATATATATATATATATATATATATATATATATATTGACACATCATCAATTACTTACACTTATTTCATGCGAGGTATTCTAAATTACTCATTATCAAGGTGCCAAGACGCACTTCGCCCATGCTTCACCCTCTCCAATTCAGTATAACGATAAACATGACACGTATTTTCACAAATCCCCCATGAAAGAGTACAACTTCGCACTTAAGTATGAGCAGATCCGGAAATCACGTTATTATTGTGACACCTCACCTGCAGAGTACAGTGGAGAATCTAATCTCATGAAATATTTTGGTCGGTTGGAAAAGATCTCCATTAACGATGACACTGTTTGAACTAACCAACAACGCTTCTCTGCTTTCACAGTTTGGAACAACATCATGGAAATGTTTTGAACCATTAGTACGACAAAACAATTTAAATATTTCATAAATTCTCCACAGCGTATAGTGCGCCTTTAAACTATGACTTCGGTAGGCTATCAGATTGCCGTCTTTGAATACGCGTTAGATTATGGTCCTAATCGTCAGTCAGATGTATGCAACGGTTGCACAGCATGGGCATGCAAACAGTTTAAAGCAAATAAGAGCGAGAAGTAAGAGAACTGAATGACCATTCTGCAGTTATAAGTGCAACGAGTCCAAGGGTAGAAAGCATCATAGAAAATGACCTCGGAAGAGATCCTACTGATTTTCCCGACAGCAATTCATAACATACTTCAGTTTCTATAATATTTGATTTTCTTCCATTATGTTGATGCAAATTACAATGTCTCCGGAACGGAACCGGGATCAGTCCAACGTCTCCTTATGATAACATTTTACTCACGACCGGTTAAAAATGATTATCAGTTTGCAAAGCTAAGATTGTTTTATCAAGTAACAAAATGGAGAATCTAGACCGGAAACAATTCCAAGGAACCTCAGTAGTCAGACGTCTTTCGATGATATATTCAGATGTTTCCAAATCCACAGCATAAGACGATTTTGATTTTTTTGCTGGATGACGGACGCTGAGGAACTCTGATCCAAATTTGAGGAGCAGTCTTTGACAAATTTTTTCTATACATAAATATTTATGCTCCAATTTCAGTAGTTCATGAAATCATTAGGCCATGCACTTCATAGATATTTTTGCGCAAGAGACTAGCCTAATAAATGGACATGTCATTTATTACATTACGCAAAAAGTAAATGGAAGCCTCGCCCAAGAAACCACAGGCCTGTGTATAACGGTGATGAACCCGAGGGAAATTGGCCTGTGTTGAGACACTTAACGCAAAGCGAATAAGTTGTGGCTTTATCAGCTGCGCTATTTACTAGATTACAACTCTTGCGCAATGTGATTTCAAGAAAACGGTTTTGGCTACGGGCACCTTTGCAATACAATACTGTTTCTATTTGTGAAAGTAAAATTCAGTTGCATGCAGTGAAACTGATCCAACTTTTAATGTCATCAACTGACGTGAGCTAACGTTTGTATTTTGTAATAATACGACGAATACTAAAGACTAAACAACACTTGGGATTACTTGATAGCAGTTACATCCACTAGTAGTTGCGGTCGTTTCTAGCCGAACGGGTGGCATTCCATTGGATGTCATGAAAAGTCTGGGTATTTATTTGGTTGGAAGTCTCTAGTATTACGGACAACGGGAGGGTAGTCGCTGAGATCCAGTCTTTCGGTCATCGTCTAAAGCAAAGTTCGTCTAAAGTGCATTGTTGGATTGATGCTTTTTGCAAGGTTCATTGAATTTCTGCTGATAACTCCTCCTTAACCCGAGAACCTGGTGAATAGATGAAAGGCAGTGGCTTCCGAGACCGTTTGCCACTTTCTCAGTGATTCCAGAGCTGCCACGGTAATCCGCTCCGGGTCACATTTTCTGCGGTAGTTGTATGGGATGGTCCAGAGACATGCACAAATGCGGGTTAGTGCCATTTATTTTATCAGTCTCCACACCTCAATAGGATTGGTTATCCTAAATAGATGACCAGCATGATCATATCAGGATGTAGTCGATCTGAAGTGCTATGTGCCTGTCATTAGAACACCACGTTACCAGGTGTTTCCTAAGATAGGGAGAGTGGGTTTTGGTGAGGGTTAGACTGTTGGAGTCCGCAAAGCTGCCAAAACCACTACCATTGCCACTGTACTCGAACCACATATAGTGGCTTGCAAAGAGGCATCAGTCCGGTCCCGCACAACAAAGAGAATGTCTGGTTACAGGATATCATTTATCACCTCTTGTAGTCTGCCACAGAACTTGTGCGGTACCTTTTCATCAGCTTCTACCATCGAAACGAAAAAAATCTTGATCTATCCAAGGAAATATCAGGTACCATGAGAGCAATTTCTTGTTGACCTTGCTGTTGACAGATATTGTGACGCCGTGTAGGTCAGAGTAATCCATAAGTCTGCTGTGGTGAAGGTGGTAACTGTCATTTACTCCGCGAAACTTTATACATCAGGTGCTAAAGCACGGCAGACGAACGTGGGCGAGACATGTGTTTTGGATGGGATAGTTGTCAGATTAGGTGTAAACTCATCGTTTGCAGACAAGGAAGTCAGTTTGGAAGTGAGCAATGGAGCACTACCGAGCCAAAAGCTTGAGACGATGGAATCTCGAGTAACAGTACAGCCGATTGGTGGCGTAGAGCAATGAATCCTGAGAGCAATGTTTAAGCCTCGGAACTTTGTAGATCACACCAGTCGGACCAATATACTGGAAGCAAAGACGGGGTATATGGGCTAGCATTTTATCCATTCACTAGGTTTGCACTAATTAACGAGACTATTCGGAAGCAGAATAGACTTCTCACTAGTGACAGTGGGACAGTTTTTAATCAGCCGTCATGCAGCTTTCTTGAGGTGGTGTCTTGGCTTCCGACGTTCAAGAGTGTTCTCACATTCTAACAGTCGAGTCGAATGTGGTATTGTGTGGTAATAACTCCAGATAACACGTCTCTGTAGTGATTCGACTGACTCCACACGCGGTCCAGTGGGCTGAAGCTCCAGTTCCAGTATTCAGTCAGTCGGTTGAGGCCCGACCGTAATTGTTTGATCGTGTGGATAGAGCGAAGTCTGCTTGTGATTGATCAGGAGGTTATCTGCCAATAAGTGCATGCCTATTTCTGTATATAACCGAGTGAGCACAAACCACATTTAACACAATGCGTTCTTATTGCTATCGTCTGACTCTGTCGTTCTTCCAGTGCGCGTAGTCCGGGTCCATATTATTGTCAGCACTTATGATTGGCCGGTTAGATACGATTGATACACCTTCCCGTCCCAGTATGACTCATACTCTCAAAGTTCACTTACATCAAGGAACTGTAGAACCTTCGCTGATAAGCGCAAAAATTTGTTCGAGGGTTTGATGGGGAAGAGGTGCACCCACTGGTTGTTTCGACGCAAAATTGAATTCGGTCAGATATTTCCGTAGTTGAACGTCCGCGTTTCAGTCAAAAATATTTTGCCTTAGCACTTCATTGATTTGACTGGTCAAAAAAACGATTACATATGAGAAATGATTGAGAGGCTCTGCAGGTGCTCGCGCCAGTTTTGTTCCTTGTGGTGTGACAGATACCAGACAGATAAAAGACAAAACTGGGAGACCAATTTCAAATGTTTCCTTCGGTAGGTCGACAAGTAGTAAATGAAAAAAGGAAAAAATTGATTGCCCCAAAGGAAGAAAGTAATCTGTTCACGTATCTGAGCACTCGTATTAGGTAAAATAGCCTGCGTAGTTTCTTTTAATGCAGTTTGAACTTGTGAAATGATCACCTCGATTTCGCGTCGATGGTGAGTCCTAGAAATTTCACAGAACATATTCTAGCAAGTTGTTCCAAAGAAACCGTAGAAGGATCACACGGATAAGCTGGTTAACAAAGAATAAATATGCATTTTAAACGTTTAGACAAAATCAAAGGTAAACCGGATCGAACAGAGTAATCGGGAGTATTTGACAGATAACCGGAAAAGTTATGGAGATCTTGGGTATCAGAAACAACTTGACAAAGAGCTACTTCATGGGCATACTTGAATAAATATAGCAGAGAATTGCTTGCAAGACTCTTAAACCTGAATATAATACAAAAAGGGGTAAGAAATCTCAAGGTGCACTCCTTAATTGTTCAACAAAGTTTAAGGTGTTTTAGAATCCAGTCATGTGAACTGAGTTCCATAGATAAACAATGAAAATACCATGTCAATAAAGATGTGACACAGTCAAAGGCTTCCGATCTACGAAGGAGAGGAGACCTTGGAATAGAATAAAATGTAGATGAGTAGTATAGAAAGGTAAATCGTATGCAAATAGATTATCCATTCAAAGATTTGGTCGTGTGATATTTTAGGGGAACGATATCACCCACAGTGAGCACATACAGCTTATATAAAGGCTGTAAGGGTTGGCGGAAGCGTTCAACAATAACATACTCAGTAAGTTCAAGACCATATGAATTTGGGGCAATGGTACGAATGAGTTTGTCTAAGATACTAGAATAAGGAGATCTGGGTATCGGAACATTAATGACGGGTCTTCAACAGTCGGGAATAGAACACGGCCAGAGGAAATTGCTTAGAAGAAAAGCAAACATGATCGTTAAAACAACAATGTTGCGTCTGAAGCGTGGAGACCAAAAGCCACCACAACCAGTATCTGAGGTAATTTCATATGTTCGAAGGCGCTTAAACATTTCTTCTGTGGAGAACGGGGTTAAGTGCGCACCGTGAGGGTATGTGTTGACTCACCGTTGGCAGACAGCTAAGTGATGTTAGTAGTGGGAATCTGTGCAATGAAGTGTCTGAGGCTTGAGACGACGGAATGGCAAAAGACGGTATAGCCAATCAATGGCTTAGATTAATTGAGTGAGAGATGAATGCTGTCAGCGTTGTTTGAGTATCAGGGCTTGGTCACTCACACCACTCTGACCACTGAACTGCGTACAACGACTTAATACATGGTTAAACAACCTAATGTATTCAGCGTTTTACGCCAATAAAATGAGCTGATTCGCGGGCAGAAAATTTCCCACTAGACTCAATGAGACAGAAAAAACAATCTTCCGGGATGGTTGAAATTGAAAAGTCGATCGATGGATGGAAGAAAACTTTTTTGAAGCTATGAAAGCCCGCGGTGCTATCCATCTGCTTGGTTTTCTTTCTCCGCAAAAGCAGAATGCTCTACAAAAGTCTCTCACCGTTGTGATTTCATGGTAGTTGACTATCATACAGCCTGTCAGTACGTTCAATTACTTTCTTGATTGAAACACAAATTTATCTCCGTTTCGAATGAAATCCAGGGCTTTGCAGAAATGTTCTCTTTGTCATTCTGATAATTTTATTATGACAAGTAACTCAACTGGTACAGAGGACGATGATTTCTAGAGAGCAACATGTGTTGAAAATTTGATTGAATGTCTCCACGAAAGCTTTGACGTCGCTACTTAGTAACGATTACAAGGGAATCTAAGATGATGCATAAGAAAGGGGACTTTTGCAGAAGAATGCTATCCTTTGAATCATTTCTGAGCTGGATTTTATTCGTCTGATTTGCTTGATAGTATGAAAAGCAGATGGTGAGCATATCTTTGGCCTTGTTAAAATCAGACAATGCTCAGAGGTTGGGACAGGTATACACGATTTAAGGGAGAATAATTCAGGATGATTTATAGTAATCTTGTGGTTGGAGAAACACAAATATCCGTTAGATCAAGCGCAGCAAGAAGTTGGGTTGATGCTTGATCGAAATGGTTTTTGGTGGTGCGCAAATTGTCATCTAAAAAAACAGGAATAATAACAAAAGTGTCATGGAAAGATGAAAGTGTACTGTGTGCAAACTGGAGCTACGTATACTTTTTTGTTCTGAAGCTGCTTCTTTGGCGAGACAAACTACAATGTCACTGAATGACTAAGCGATCAATACGGTTCCCTGAGTATGCCTAAATGACTCCAAACTTACTATATCAGGTGAGATTTGACGTGCGACCCACCCCGCCTCTAGCCTTATTGCCGATCGAAATCCTGTCCTGCCGGTACAGTTTTTAGCCATTTGTCGACAGGAGTGAATCAGTAACATGTCGATTTAGCCACAACTATTGTACGCAAAGTAAACAAGTATGAGCACAAATGGAAGAATGAAGAACATTGGTTAAATTCGACAATCTTTTTGCCAGAGAACATACTTTGGCACCGAATCGTGACGGGACGGATAACTTCACTGTAGGGGTACAAATAAAGGGCACACTTTCAGTCAACACAGATGCACTTTTGGATCGAATGGGAATTCCTGGATATACATGAGTGATTGGGTGTGATTTGGTGGTGACTTTACCAGCTCTGATTTGATTTTCCACAGTCTACTGTCCCTTCATAGAATTGCTAACTTTCTGAACAGAGATAGTTCTGATTTGGAGTGCTTCTCCGTGAGTGAAACATCTTTCTTTCATGCCGTTAGCCTTGCCCGCAAGGGAAACTTCGACCACTGCACTGTAAAATTTCGCTCTGAAATTTTTATTAAAAGCGGTCACCAAAGACTAGCTCTCATTCTGAAAATTTCATTTACGGTAGCACGAAGCAATCAGTATTCATTTATTAGAAGGTATGGCGGTCTCTTTCAATTTGGACTTTTTTGGCCATGAGTTGTCTGCACATAACAAACGAAGGTTACGATGCGTGCAGATCGTTTTGACACAAATTTGCTAAAGAAAGTGCAGAGTGTGAAAGAAAGAGCATATCGTTCGCACAAAACGTCTGCAGTAAACTGATAGGCCTGAATATCAGAAAGGAAATTGTTCACCTTGACCGACTGTACATAAGTAACATACTAAAACACAACTCATTTAAGGTCTCTACTTGTTCCCAACTACATCATTATCTTAGTTCGTTCATTCTTGTATTTTGTGTTACAGATTATACCACCACCCACCTCCAGTAACTTTCTTTGATTTTCTTGCTGAAGAGTTTATGGTGGTCAAGTTCTTTCTGTATTGAATTTCTAATTTCAGTAAGATCCTACTCTGAACTAAATAATTTCGCGGGAAAAAATCCATACTTTCTGACGACACACCCACTTCACTCATCCGTAACTCCCTTCATCGGCAGCAGTGTTTATCAATCCGCAGAAGGCAGCAAATTTTGTTTGATATATTCCAGAACCACAACTTCTTGAAACTCGGTTGCTTCACATGTAGCTTGACCACTGGCTGCTGAAGCACACATTGTAAACCAACTGATAGAGAGGCTCTCTTTATCATGATTGTTCATTTTCAACCTCGTTCTTCACTGACGAGCACGGCGCACATATTCGGTCATTACCTTTTTCTCTTCATAATTTATTTTTATTATTGCTAATGTGTGCATTTGTTAAACTTCGACTGAGAATTAGCCCCTTTCGGACAAATGAATCGCATCCTTGATTATTATCGATACTCGCCACGCGGGATCTGTCGCTAAGACTTGGTCCCACATTTGACTGTGGACATGCGACACTTCTGAGGGGTACACAATCTCGTCGCCCACCGTTCATCACACTTGCACCAGCTAATTCTGTCACCGACGCCCAAAGTCGACCAAGACACATTATCATCCACTCAAACTTCTAACTTCGATCTCGAACAAATCAGATACAATGGTTGGATTCACATTACGACTGCATATATCCCAAATTCCCGGAATACGATCTTTCTCGATGTGTCAGACGATCGTCATAGGCCAGTGGTCTCCGCTGTCTGTCGTTTTATCACTTTCATAAAATTTCATAATCGGGCCAATCCTGTCGGGATTGCGTCGGTCAAATACTTTAACATTGCTAAACTCGAAAATCCTCTGTCTTTTGATCGTCAGGTAGAGTTTAGCTGAGTGCTAACGAGCTAGTCTCTTGATCTCGGATAGGAGATTGGTAATTCCTGTGGCTGTACGAAACATCCCACAGAACACACAGAAAACGAACAACGTGGCGGACAAGCTCGTTTTCAGCTATTCGTAATCATACCAATACAAAACAATATATATATATATATATATATATATATATATATATATATATATATATATGAAACGCAAAATAAGAACGGAGGATGATAATCCAAATCTGTCTCTGCACGTGCGTCTGTTCATGTGAAATTGATCACAGTGTGGAATGTTCAAGTGGTTGCACATGTGTTCAGGACCAAGATGTGGGCCACGGAAGCTTAAGTGTTTGCACAAATTGTTTCTGAGCACACCGGGGAGGATTGTAGAGACGAATAATCACGGCTTCGGCTGTGGCTAAGATGCGACACTTGACAAGTCTTGATCGCCTTCCCCGGACTTTGTAAATGGTGCGAAAAGCGTTTATCACCACCACTGAGTGGTTTGACTCAACAGGGTGTTAGCACAGACCACTCGTAATTGTCCTGATTGCTCCCGTGTTCAGCCAGGCCCGGTGGTGTTCACAAACGCGTTCGTATAAGCGCCGAGTCGTGCTACCAATGTACCTGGTTCCACAGGAACGGGTGAATGAATACACACAAAACGAGGTTGCAGAATCTTGCACTTTATCCTTCAGTCGAAAACACACGATCGGTTTGGGCTCGAAACTAATTTGTAATTGTGCAGCGTAGAATTTTCTACTGACTACTGCTGTTAGTCTTTGTTGAATAACTTCAGTTTCCGCATATACGGGCTTCTTTTCGACTACTTTCGGTCTTGGCCTAGCTTCATGTTGGTAACCGGTAATTATTTTCCAACGGCTCGCAACCAGCAACCATGGACGATTATAGGCGTTGTTAAATGGGGTGGCGGGCTTTCTTCCATGCAGCGAACCACCGACATAAACGGCTAAAAATCTCAAAGAAAACAACGTGACGTGCAGGAATGTGGCACGCCAATAAATAAGACCATTGCCTCTAGCCCCCAACAGAAGTATCACGAGTGCGGTAAGATTAACTAAGACGTGTTGGGTAGCCTTGATTGGAGGACTCCTACCCAAAAGGCTTATTAACCGATCGTTCGGTAACCGACTCCCAAAGAACAAACTTGCTGGTGTACGACAGGTAGCACTCGGTGGTGCACAGACTAGAGTTGCCAACAAGAAAAAAATATTTGAGTAACGCTTAGGAAGCCACTTCCCACATAATCCATAAGAATCTTCGTAAACACTGCTCATGCTGCAGCGTCCTCAGAAAATGGTTAGCTACTTGCTCTTCTCCGCAGTTCGGTTGACAGATTGTAGGAATCGTATCTAATAGGCCGATCGTACGTATTGAGGTAATACGGACCCCGACTACGCGCACTGGAAGAACGACAAGGTCAGACGATAGCAATAAGAACGCATTGTGTTAAATGTGGTTTGTGCTCACTCGGTTATATACAGAAATAGGCATGCACTTATTGGCAGATAACCTCCTGATCAATCACAAGCAGACTTCGCTCTATCCACACGATCAAACAATTACGGTCGGGCCTCAACCGACTGACTGAATACTGGAACTGGAGCTTCAGCCCACTGGACCGCGTGTGGAGTCAGTCGAATCACTGCTCAAAGCTAGTCGCGTATGTCTTTGAAGTGATTTGTGATTCGTAGATTCACCGAAAACAACTTGAGATTCACCTGATTTTGCAACAGGTTTACATTCCTCATCCAAACAAGACGTTCATTATGAAATCAGCTGTGTTGAACCCTAAATTTCGAATTCATGAGAGAGACGCATAAGGGACTCATGGCAGCTCAATACACCGCCTAGCTTTCGATGCTTTCCCATCGACATCAACTATGAAAACTAATATCCTCCAGATTTCTTGAAGAATAAACAGTGTTCACAGGAACAGGATGAACCCCCGGGAACACAGAACGTCTTTATATGTTACTTAAAACCAAAGCAATTGCTAAACTCACACATCCGGCGATAAGTTGTTTTCGATTTTTCACTTGAGATAATGACGACCGATGTAAAGATTTGCTAGTTAATCTTCATAAAACGGTTCACTTTACCGGAGAATAATCGCACAAAACCACTGACCTACCCCTACCGCAATGTTAGTGATATATCAACCGATATGAACACACATGATGCGAATAAAATGGGGGCTCGATAAAAATAAGAGGCAAACATGAGTTATTTTGCCAAAATGTTAGTGTGCAGAAATACAGTACAACAGAAATAGAAAAAGGTGACTCAAAGTGAGTCCTCAATGTTCAGTAAATTGATACCATACCGACCACACTGTATTGCTCCTCAAGTTTATTTCAACGCAGATGTTGGCCAGGCGGCTGCATGTCGTTCGAATGGACCCTAATAATTCCACAGCTGGCTGCCGGGTCGCCGTAGGTGCACCAGAGATTGCCTTCGGGATTTTATGAGTTCGGCCTTTATTGCCACAGATCACAGGATGTTCACAAGCAACAAAGAAAGAACAATCCACGGTAACCGATTTCGGGTAAGTTGAAAATTTGTTCTTATCAATTCGATAATACAGTAAAAAGTGCACAGTATAGTGAGAAGGAAATGGTGGAATGTGCAAAGTATACAAGTTACCACATATTCATATTGGTCTCCTGAATTCGAGATAATTAAATGGATCTTGTTTCAACCACTAACAGTTCATTGATTGCGATGGTTTGTTGGTTCCTACTTCTCAGCAGCAACTAAACTCGAATATCGGAACAATCATCGGGATTGAAAATGAGGGAGAAAACTATCGATGACAGCAGCATTCTCATTGCTATGTTTCGCGAATACAAGCGTCAGTTTTCATATCACATAGTCATTTGTTCCTGCATATGAATAATAATTGGATGTATCTCGTGATCGTTTTGCCCATTGTGGAAGCCTGACACGCTCTAACTTGCCAAATGCATTAGTCAGGTACTAGTATTCGGCTATCACCACCCACAATTGAGAAAACAGTGAAGTTAGTAATTATTTCTAATTGTTAACTAGCCTATTTTCTGGTAGCAATTGTTGGATGAATAATGTTGTGTTTTGCCTGGTGTCTCATGATAACGTTCGATTTATCGCCTAAAACGATCCTCTTGGCTGCAGTATACACTAATAACGATGTAGCGAAATGTTGAGGAATACATACTGCAACTCTATGTTACTGACATATGGTTCCTCATTCGATGGTGATGTTGGAGTAAGGGGAATGACATGGCGGAACACACGGTCAGTTAGGCGACATATATTAAAATAAAAATTACAAACCGCTAAAGGTTCACTGATTGGGGCGCTTCGCATTGCTACCGCTCAGCAGTCATATTACTAGGAACTCAAAACAACCATCGGTATGATAAAGCACGGAACGGGCTACAAATAGTACTACCATTTCCATGAGTAAGTTGTTTTAATACAAAGACTTCACCTAGTACCATGACAGCCTTATCTTACTACACTCACTGCCATCCACTCAACGACGCTGGAAGATAGCAACGGAAATCAGAGCACAAAAGTGCGACCTTAGCAGTTGAATAAACTAGGACTGACTGCCTATGAGCACTGATTGGATGAATCTTGTGGACCCCACGTAGAAACGCGGCACGCCCTAAAATGGTCAGGTGCACTGTTTCGGCCTATAATACCTTTTTCTCATGTTGTGGACTGATCACTTTTTGTCGCCCTTCGTATCAAGTTCAATATAACCTCTGGAAATTGATATGCTGTTAGTTAATAGAATCAACCACCAATCCGACAACAGGTTGGCTTTCTGTAGTGTTTGATCTCGTGGTTGGAATAATTTCACTCATAAGGCTTCAACAGGCTGTCAACTAGTAATGGATGGATGGAAATCACTTTAGTTTATTCTGGCAGAACACATAATAATTGTAACTATTATGTGCATGATCACTTACGCGTATAGCGTAAATCTGGACATAGTTCGTGTGATCTCTTAACTGAGCGGTTCTCCGATCGGTATGGAAAAGTATATCGGGTGATTTTGAAGAATCGTGGACAAGTCGGCAAAATCTATTTGCTTGACTGTTCTCCCGTCATTTTTGCTGGTCTTCCAGTGGAAGATTCTGTCATTTTGCAAAAGTTCATTAAAGTTATATCACAATCCAGTAGCAACTCCCACCATAAACTAATCAGTTTTCTGTTAGGGATGCACTTTGCTTCACGTAACAGACCTTGCTGCTATACGGTAGTTCGACCTAACTTGACAAAACTAAAGAAAGTTGGAATAAACTTGTGATAAAAGCAAATAATTCTATGGAGTCGTGTAGTTGCCCAGTTTTCTGAATGACGAAGTTATTTCATTTTTTAATTCAACCATGTCGGTAACAATACGGGATATTGAAATGCACGGAATACGTTTGATATTAAGAACATTGATCGGGAGTTAGAAGAAATTGTCGAACAAGCTACTTTTCACACCCATCCATCTCAATATATATATATATATATATATATATATATATATATATATATATATATATATATATAGGGTGAATATTAGTGTTCCTGCCTATGCATCACGAAATCAGCCAGATACACAGCTGCTTCAACAGTGGAATGATTGGGAAGGGCGACAGCAGACCACGTGTGAGATACCTGGTCCACAGTTTGTTGTCATTTTAGGTCACCCACGGTATTTTAATCCTAATTAAAACAACCAGTGAGTTCACCAACACCTATTCACAAACTTGCAGCTATGCATGAACGGTCAATACAGTGTGTACCTATACGTTCACCATAACCTCCACCATTCAGATTGGTGCTCGAAAGACGGTCGAATCATGTTGTAGTTGCCACGATATGCCCATTTTTATCGGCTCGTAATCACAACCGCCTTAATTAATGGAAGATATCACAAGATGCTTCAATCCTCAGCTAGGTATCACTTAATCATACGAGCAGCAAGAATGGATATCCCTTTTATCTTAACCTCGGCCGCTGGAACTATCACTTTCCCATGTCAAGTCATGATGATACTACTGAAAACCGGTAAATCCCCTACAGACTACCACTGCGTTTCTCAACCTTCAGTCATGGGGTTGAATGAGTATTAGTCACGAACAACGGTGTTTATTGCCATGTTTACCCGTGGCACGACCTGGGAGCACTAAGTTAATTTTTTTCAGTTATCTTCGTCTATGTTAACCAGTAATTGAGGGATGAGTATACCAAAGACCAAGCGGGTTTAAACGTCGGTACAACGGCCCATTCTGTGGACAAGACTTGATTTTTGAGGGAGGAATTCGCTTGGTGCTAACGGCCCAGGTCCCGTCTCTATTCAAAGCTGTCGGGCATTTCAGGCTATCATGGAGGACGAACTCGGAACATATTTAACTCGGCTATTCGGACCAACCCGGATGGAAGCGGGGTGACGCAGTGGTAACACGCCTTCGACGTGGAGAGGCCCGAGTGCGGAGGACGATATGCAATATTGATGAGCTCCAACAAGAGCAAAACTCGAGTCTGGTGCTTTTGAGAGCAGGTTGGTCAGTAACCTGAGGTTTGTGCTTGACAGATGGAGTCCAAAAGACAGTTAGCCAAGTCAAAATTCATCAATCCCATAGCCTACTCGCAAGTAACTGCGTGATATATATATAGTAGAAAAAGGCACGATAACGAACAAGCTCGTTTTCAATACCTTCACCATCTGGCTAATACAATTATATATATATATATATATATATATATATATATATAGGATAGGAATGCATATTTTTGTGAGAAAAGGGAAGGTGTGTACAGTATCAAATTAAAATTGGCTGATCAATATTGTAGGTGTTGTGCGGTTCGGAACAGGGTGGGAAGTTGGTTGTTCGCGGTTGGGAAAACTCGGTGTAGAAAGTTCATCTGGGGTGGGTTAGCTGCTCCCTGTCTCGACTGAAAGGTCACGGTCGACTTCACCTTGATTTTGCCTCCCATTTTCCGATCGCGGCCAGGGTAGCTGCAATGATTTGTGTGAACAAAGCGATTTAACAGGGTAATTGCCACTGCCTCCGCTGTTCGCAAGGTGATTTGACGAAAGATCTTCGGAGAATTCACAGGCACTTCGTAAATTATCTTGGAGGCTTTGTTGTCCACCTGATGCACTGTGTCGGCAAGGTGCGCTAAGACTGCACTTGTTACCGTTCTTCTAGTTCCTGTCCTCAGGCAAGCTGGTTTGTGTTCCTTGATTCTTTGGGACAGTTTCCATGTCGTTTTGCCCTCATATATTGTTGTTGAAGTTGAACTGAACATTTAGCGTACATTATATATATATATATATATATATAATGTATAACTACACAATCATCCGATAATTTCTAGAAGTTGGACGCTCGTAAATTGTGGTTACATTCAGAGAAGCCATTTTAAGTCTTGCCGTACTTTGTTCTTTTAATAATTCTACTAAATAAATGTGTCATTAAGGGCGTATCGAGCAACGATTCTGAGTACTGGTTCCAGGATATCGACGAGCAAACGAGCAGTAGAATGGTAGGGAGCAGTGCTCATATCAAGTGTCAGTCATAGTGGTACCCCTGATCTATGTATCTTCGATAAGCCATGTAGACGAGGAATACAAGAGCCAGTAGGTCGTAACAGTTCATAAGAGCCACCCGAAATATACTTCTGATCTTTCAATAGTCTCAGGGCCGTATTACGCTGTTCTTCCACTGTCTTGATTCTGTCCTTCTCTCTTCTGGGTTCCGTAAATTTCGTCCAATCACTTAGAATAGTATCCATTTTATCAATGTAGTCTTTGCTATTCATTAGCATTCATTACCCAGAGGATGAAGTTACCGAAAGTGAGCTTAGTCGCTATCGTGCCTGTTTCTTTAATTCATGGACAAAGTGTGATGAATCAACGGTTACTAAAAATGACACGGTCTGGCATGGCGTCATCATAGCCCTCATAGCTTGTTATATATATATATATATATATATATATATATATATATATATATATATATTGCTGAAATTGTCAGTAGCATGTATAGAAATTCTATCTTTCTGAGGATGAATACGCTTACAGTGAACACTACTTTCCGGATGGTAAGATAAAGGGACAACTGGGAAACGATGCAGCAGAACTGACTGACGATGCGACAAAGTGGGATGAACCAACGGTTACTACAAATGACACGGTCTGGCATGGCGTCGTGGCTACGTACGCTGGAGAGCTCCAACCAATTCGGATCGCTGATGATAAGTTCAAAAAGCCTCGCTGTGACTGATCAGCTCGTAATCGACAAATTGCTTTCTTTCATTTAACGCTTATACAAGCCAGTTTAGCAACCTCGGTGCTCTTTCTACTTTGGTTTGCTTGGTTCCCGGCGGGTGCGATTTCTATAATGTCTATCAGTTCGGGTATTACGAATATTACACTAAGTCATGTCGGGAAAACCAGCAAACCACCGGAGCTGAGTGGGCGTTATTTGTACGTAAGTAAATTTAATTTATCAGTTGGATAATAGATTTTTCCATACAATGATCCATCGAGCAACACCAGTGCTCAATTCACCACTGAAAACTATGGTAACAATGTGCAATATTATTTTATGTCGTGAAAACATTTTGGAGACTTGTCCCAGCCAAGCTGAACTGCATTCTACGCCTGGCTACTTTTATGCCTCCCAGTAAGCAAATCAGCGAATAATCTACTTGGGCTCAGAGAGTCCAGCTCGATCACTCAGACGGTGTATTTAGCATTCTGACAAAGATCTCGATCGAAAAAGCTGCCGTAAAACCAAGATTATCGACGGACAAATATTAGTATATGATCAATTCCCCGGAATTCTACAAGGTCATCATGGTAGTGGCTCAGATTGGTCCATATTAAGTACCATGAAACATGTAAAATCTTGCTGCAAAATATCCTTAATTCGAACCATATCTTGTGTTAGCACCGACGTAGCGAATCAGATACTGTAACCTCTCTAAAGCCGCATATCTTTTCTATCACTCGTCGGGAACCGTAGATGCTTCACGGTGTGTTGAACAATAATTCAGTTACCTGATTTCAGTTACCTTAACAAGAAGACGTGCTACATACTTCAGCGACAAGCGGTGTCCCATTTCCAACCAGAAATCAGTTAACCAACTGCACTACTACACGTCGTTGCAGTCCAAACTACCACTTATCGTACGGCGCACTTGACTGAACTTTCATGCTTACGTACATCGTTCCGTTCGACTACTGACTGCTAGATGCCACTGGCGTTACGCTTAGAATGGCCCTTGATTAATTAGCCAAATCAACACTACCAATCCGACTAAGGGGTAAATGTGTGCATTGTGTTTGACTGCAGTGGTCAAATTCTAGGCTTTATCAAGACATCGAATAGGGGTGGATGATAGTCACTTCAAAAGCGGTGGTTCTCCGTTCCAACTTCCTTAGCGTGATTACTTTGGAAAACGACAAAAGGTTGTTCTGGTAGTATGCGCAAGAACTGCAATCATTGTGTCCAGGATCATTTTCGCACACGGTGTGACTTTTGACATACCTCGTACTACTTCTTGATTAGCACTAGAACGCCAAAAGAGCTCAAAGGGACACTGTCTGGTACTCAAAAGTGAATAACCTTTTGGTTCTCCTAGTAGCACTGCACAGCCGTTTCCTTCTTAGTAGGAACCATTAGGAGCGCAGTCCCATCACACCCGCACTGGGTGAATATTTGTATGCCAACAACCTAAGCACCACGCTATCCAGGCTGGTTGTGAATGGTTTGTCGAACGTATACACAGCATGATATAGCGCCACTTCGTCACTGGCCTTTCCAAGGGTACTGCCCGTTGCCCAAACAGAAATCGACTTCTGAGACGGACAACTTCCCTGTAGGAGCCTTGGTCCAACGAGGGCATTCGGTTACTTAGATAGCAAAAAACAGCAGTACTAGGCTTCCACGTATCTCCGTGAGCTGAACGTTGATGATGCACGATGAATCAAATCGTGTATTGAGGTTTTTTAGATTTGACTAATTTATATCCACAAAGACCCAAATACGAAAAGTAACTGGCCGCAGCGTGATTTGAAAATACACAGAGTGCCACAGATGCTATGGGAACGTGCGTACTCTATTACCTGAGCAAAAAAGACACGCTGAAAGGCTTCTGAAGTTTTACATCAGGATTACCGAACATAACTGCAGTACCACATTGCATCTACGGCAATGAACTACAACATTTCCCATCAAGCTCAAGCCAAAACCCGCAAGTCTTTAGCCACGAACCACCATTATTTAGCCTCAACGCACAACCTTTATCCATGCCACTGCAAGCCAGTCAGGATAAAAGTATCGGAATATAATACGATCAAGAGATATTGGAACAATTTATCAGTTTTATTTACAAACATTTGTGTTGCAAAGCTGACGGAACAAATGAAAAAGTGTGATGATCATATGCTGCGCAACTGACAGTGGTAATGTTATCAAATGCTACAATGCAAATTGATTGGAAAATGTTTAAACGGTGCGCCCGTACCGTCAAACCATGTGACATAGCCCCCAATACTGTTGTATTTTCAGTGAACCAGATTTTACTGTACTAAAAAGATAAGGTACAATCTGTCCTTCTCACCCATAATAATGCTCTCCGTATTGTTAAGGCGTGATGCGTATGGTGCCAGGTAAGGTACGCCGAATATCATCACAAAAGGCCGCAGCGTATTATATTGCCTGGCTGTCTCCGAATGAAATATCAGCCAATCGACAACGAGTCTTTCAATGCAAAAGTTAAATGTCACAAAACTGGCAGTCCTGCTGAGTGTCTGTTGCTTCTGAGAAACCTGATTCTCTATTAGTATTTGTCTTAGACAATGTGTCTGTTCATCGGAGGGCTGGGGAGGAAAAATTGCACATCGATCACCGAATACCTTTTCTCCTACCGCATAGTCCATTTTCCAATCCGCTAGAAGAGGCACCCAAGGAATTCAAACTGGAAATATGTTTCTTCTCTATTTCGTTTATATTTTTGGTACAATAAAAGTGACTGGCTTGCAGCGGCATGGGTGAAGTTTGTGCGTCGAGGCTAAGAATGATGGTTCGTGGCTAAAGACTTGCGGGATTTGGCTAGAGCTTGGTGGGAAAAATGTGTATTGGGCAATTTGATTACGCATGATGAATATGATGTATGTAAATTTGTCGATTGCCTATCAATTTCCACTGATAATGACATGCAATAATAGTCAGTTGACCCCTTGTTATTTTGCGGTGGTCTCTCCCGTGGAAATACTTTATCACCTAAAATAGGCCACTTAAAGAGTGTTGGGCACATGAAGTCGTCCTTTCTCGCAACCACCTGCTCCATCGTGCATTTTCAGATCACATCAGACACACACGCACACATGCACATGTGTTAACACCACGCCGATGGGTGCTGAATCGTGCTGTCGGAGTCAAGTGCAAGGCTGAACTGCGTGATTGGCTGAAATTTTTCTGTGCCCCCGTACACCGCACACCTGTTAACGTGTTATTAATTGGATCAAAACACGCCGTTGTTGTCTGTTCAACGAAGCAGTTTCTCCAGAGTGATGTGGATGATTTTGCGTAGTCTTGGTGTCTTGGATGTCTTCGAGATTATTGATTGGCCAGATGGTATTATAACTAAGCACCGTCGTTAGCTGCAGCCACTTTGCTTGTGTGACGTTTTTGTAGTGGTACTACGAATATCGGAAGAGGGCGTATCAAAAAGCAGAAGAACGGAAAGGATTGCATGAACGCAAGCGACCATCGGAATTGTATGGTCCGTGGATTCGTGCGGCTGGAATTGAACGAGCCACGGCGACCGCCCAATTGTGCCGAATTACCTACAGCATCGATAGATACCGGCCTGTCTGAGATTGATACAGAAAAGAAGAGTAAAATGATCTTCATTATTTTTGATCAATTGTTCCTTTTCCCACAGTACAAGATGCCCTGTGACAGTGGTTTCCTCCGCTGTCCCATATCAGGGACAGTGACAGATGATTTATTGCAAAGGCCTCAACGACATTACCCGCATTTGCCGAAGAACACACGAACACTGATAGCAAATTTGGTCACAAACGAAAGCACCCGTGTCGACCTTCACGTCAATACGACTTGGTGTAATTTCGGATTTCTCAAGCATAAGTTATAAAGGTATTAACATACATCTACTGTACATCAACAATATATTCTACTTGTATAGTGCAATTCGAAGATCAGTGAGTGGAAAACTTTGAGGGGAGCAATAACCAATCCACTTCCCTCCAATGATGAAAATAACGAGTTGATGTTTCCGAAGTGAACCTCTCCAGTAGTTATTCCATGAACCAGCACACAACAGTTTTGGAAGCTGGCATTGTTTGGAGCTCAGTTTGATGGTTTCCGTACCCTTCAGACGACTGGGTTTGGTGTTTTCAATTTTTCCTCGGTTAGTTATATAAATTCGTGACAAGAATAAAGAAACGAGTAGCTCAGAGTGCGAATCGACCAGCTTTTGTAAAAGACACCATCAGGTGTAGTAGTATGCCAGAAATTGACGAAATTAGTGCGTGTGCAAAGTGTGGGCTAGTGCGAATGTCAACCACAGAACAGCCCACGGAATGCTGTTTCAGATTAAATCTATTTAGATACACATTCCAATGAATGACTATCCGGGCAAAGGATGAACAAAGAGATCATTGTTTTTGGAAGTGAACAGCGCGGGATATTAGAAAGTGGATAGTTGATTCTTAGCTTCCTACAATTTTTGTCAACATATACATGTGATTTTAATGGCTTGAGAATGAAACCACCGAGATCGTATGTTCGCCTTTATCCTGTGTTCAAATAACTAACTGCTGCGAGTGGATTATTGCATTATTTTTCCCCCATTATTTGGTTGAGATCGTGTACGTCAGCCATCGATGGTATGTCGTAGGACAAAAAATAGTTCTACATTATCTGTTCATACTTATCATGACCATCACACTGACCAACGTTTGATTCGCTTTTCACATCATAGATCATCTAGGAACCTGACCGATAACGGAACAAAGTTGATGAAATCAGAGAAAATGCCGTAATCTGAATGTCTAGTGGAACATGAAAATACTATTTCATCTATTTCTAGAAGTTGTTCTGTTTAGGTATCTGATTCTCACGAGGAAATTTCAATGAAAGTTATACGTGTTCGCAAAAACTTGAGCATGTCAATCTTTCTGTGTGCTGTGACTGCGTGGAACATATTTCTTCCCTCGGCTATAAAAATGTTTTTTATCAGTTCTTTGAATGAAATCACCATGGTGTGAGAGACGGTTCATTAGGCGCTCAGTGAATTCAGTTGTTTCTTGCTGAACCGACGGATCTTGGAATTGAGGGAAGTCAGGTAGGGTTCAGGCAGAACGTCATTTAGACAGGTACCTCTCTTGTACCACCATACGGCATACGGTCGGGTACGGCTTTTGGCAGTATTTTCGACCTCAAAAGTCACACGCTGTATGCTAGTCATATCCTATGCAGCTACAACAGTAAAAGCGTATGACAGGGCAGTCTGCTTCTTTGCAGAAATAGAAAGACACAAATAAACTGCGTTGCTGACGTTGACAGCAATAATAGTGCATTCATCCACCCGTAGATCGATTCTTAGAAGCGATAGAAATTACCTGCAATGCATTGCGACAAAAAGGGGATCCAGAGGATTCCTTCGACAAAGTTCCAAAAAACGCCCATCTACGAAAACGTGGAATGTAAAGGATATATGACATCCGAAAAGCTGTGCAGCAGACTATCGTATTCGGTAGGGATATATCCAATGCTACGTAACTTAGCATATCTTTCAACGTCAGTCCCAAATGACGATTGAGACTCGAAGACTGACTACCCGGAAGTTTGACCTCATTTTGTATGTACTCTCGTTTGCGTGCCTGTGGACCGGAATACTTGGGAAGAACAACTTAGCCTCTGTCTGAGGAAGTTCACGAGCGTTGCCCTAGGTGGTCAGCGAAAGGAATCCCCTAGACCCTAACCAGTGTGATCTTTGATCATATGATCGATGCGGGGCACAAGCTAACACGAGACGGAGCGTTCAAGGTTGTCTATTGAGTGTCACAAAAGGGCTTCAAAAGGGTCAGACAACAAATGCACAGCTGAGATGTTTGCTATCAGGTTACACCAACCAATGTTGTAATCGTAAAACCAGTTTGTCAAGGTACTGCTTCTCCCCTGACCAAGGGTGTACAAGATCGTGAGACAGACATACTCAACCGGCGAAATCAGTGACGGAATTGCCCACATGAATCCATATCGTCGGCCTGACAGTCGCTATTGTGATTTTCTGTGAATGTTGTGGTCAGCACACTAACTTTACTGCTCAACATGTGGTTCCCGTTGGTAAATCTGGAATTCACTAAATAATCCCATTTCCTTATACATAGAAAACACGAATAATGAACAAGTTCGCTTTCGGTAACATTATACTGCTACCGATGTGACACAATCACAAAAACACTGACAAATCTGTTTATCTGAACGATTACCGAATTTGGTGGTTCCGCTTGCTCCACCTGCGTACACCATCAGCACGTTCTTGTGTTCCTCCAATACACACATTATCCCGTTTCGAGTTCTTGCCCTTTGCGCGATCCTCCTAAGTACTTAAGTCGCATTTATATATATATATATATATATATATATATCCCACACTAGGTATCCACTCCTTTGGACATTTCGACCTACTGGTTGAGGCACGATGCCGGAGAGTTGTCGATCGACAGACATTTCTTTCCATAACCGGTTCGTACTCCTCCAGGAATCACACCACGTCTACGCATGTCTGAACAAACACAAATACAGACATCAGGCCCAGCATCCCTATGCAGAACTACTTTCAGCTAACCCGGAAATGCTAAGGTAGTCCGGACCCACCCCATCGTCACTAAAGGATCTCCACGTTTTAGCCGACCGCGTCGCTTGGCACCAAACAAACTCCGCGTAGCACCGGCTGAATTCGCACACATGCTGAGCTTTTGCACAATGCGCCCATCTAGTTGCGCTTGGGCCTCGCCGCCTTACGTGGTTCCTAAACCTGAAGGTGTCTGGCGTCTCTGCGGCAACTATAGGGCCCTCAACCAAGCTACAATCCCAGATAGGTAATAATTCCACACATCAAAGATCTAATTTCTTCCCTATCCAGCCTCATCGATGTAGGTAGAGCCTGCCACCAAGTCCCGTTAACTGAGACTGACATCTCTAAAACCGTTTTCACAACTCCATTCGGACTATCCGAGTTTTCGCGCATGCCATTTAGGTTCAGCAACACATCCCAAATATGCAAATAGGCAAACATGCAACAGGCGGTTTGACAATGTCTACGTGTACTTATATGACGTTTTGGTTCGCACGTTATTCATAAAGAGAGCATATGGCACTCCTGCACACTCTTTTCGAGCGCCTTACACCAACATGGTGTAACCATTGACCCTGCCAAATGCGAACTGGGTAGGTCCACCGTCACATTCTTAGGTCGGGAAATCTCGGCTTCGGGCATAGAGCCCCTTTCAGACAAGGCGGCTGCAATTCGCGACTACGCGGAACCGCACTCTTACAGGCAGTTGTGCCAATTTTCCGGCTTGGGTAACTTGTATCGCTGGTTTATCCTCCGCTGTGACGAAAAAATTCAGCACCTCACAGACCTGTTGCATGGAGGTGAGCAGGAATTCATATTTCCCGGCACGGCACAAGCACCTTTTATTTCGGTCAACGAAGCTATCGTTAAAATAGCACTCTCTGCACACCCCAACTGTAACGGACTTGTAGTGGTCGTTGAGATATGAGGAATATAATCCAAGAAACGCCAAGCGTCCAATTGTGGGTTTCAATTCGGTTTTTTATAAAACAATTCTAAATGTGACACAAGAAATGTAAAAACCTCAACGGTGACCGCTCCGTGAATTCGAGTCAGCTAAATGCAAGCAAATTCAGGATCGCTTGAGGTTCAAGTGGTCAAGTCGACGAAAAATTCATGAAAAATGTGGATCAAAGGTCATGGGATGAAATCAGTGCACGCACCAGTCAGCGGTCACCTAAGGCCAATTTCCGGTGTGTGGTTCAGCGAATGGGCAAGTGTGGAGCAAAACGCTAATGGAAAACATAAATTTGGAGTGATGGTGGGGGGGGGGGTCAGATCGATTTTGAGTTAGAGCCTCGAGTTTGGGTGTCTTGTCGATTGAACCGATGACGGCCTGTCACTCTCATGCTAATGGCATGGTGGAGTTATTCCACCGCCAACTGAAAGCTGCCCTTCGTGCTCGCGATAGTTCTTTATGGAGTGAAATTTTACTGTAAGATCTCTTATGATTGCGCAACATCGTTAAAGCCGACATGTGTGTTACTCCTGTTGAACTGGTTTTTGGTTGCATATTACGACTTCCAGATGAGATGGTTACTCCATTACTAACTGTGAGTTGTGGTCACGGTGACTGCGCAAAACATTTGTCACACCAAATGTGGGTGCTAAAGCCCACGCCGCAGCGGAAACAAACACTCGGCAGCCACTTACCTACCACTCTAGCGAGCCCCAGCCATGTATTTATTCCATTAGACCCAGTGCGATCACCACTGCAACCGCCTTGCTCTGTGCTGCGCTCGGCTTGAACAGGTATGCGCTTAGACGGACGATCTCGCACGCACACACCTGCACGTACACACTTGGCGTTTGTGCGGCTTCGTCCCGGACGGCATTGACCAATCAGATTGTGTCACACGACTTTGTGCGGCTTACCCCAATTGTACAGTTGTGTTGAATTTTCGATTACATACATGCTTGACTTACTCGCTTGCATACGTGTTTGGATTCGTCACGTGCTTGCCTGTAGTTGTGCCTGCCGTAATTTTGTACTGAATACACATTCAGCCGTTCAAGAAAAGCGCCTTCCTTCTGGTACCGAATTAGTGAAAATAGCTTCTGGCGTCGCAGCTTAAAACCGGCGGAATGACTGCTACAGCTACTGACTGCTCAAGATCAGTTTTCGATCGATGTTACTGTTAAACCATCCTCGGATTCGTGGAATTCGTGGAAATCTACATCCATCGATTATGTGGAGATTTTGTCGTTCTTTAATAGTGGCATCACGTTTTCAGAAGAACTTAAAGGTGAAACTTCTTCGACTATATCTGTGGCCAAAGAAGGACGGCGTTTTGAAGCCTTGGGTCTGCGCATGGAAAGATCTTTGAAGGATGCACTGGAAACTTTAGCTGCAGGTGAACTGATAAATGACGTGAGAGGCTTTCAGGTTCGTGACACTGTTTGAATGTGCTTGGAGGTTTAGTCGTTTGGTGGTTTGCGAAATCTGCAGTTCAGCCGCCAAGTAGGTGAGCTTTAGCGCACACTTTAGATTTTGGTTAGTCCGATTGAACAGATGATCCTTTTTAAATGGTAGCACTAGAGTAACTCGTTTTTTTCTCGACCGTGTCGACCTGTACGGTCTTAGGCCTTTCTCTTTTGTGGATCTCAATGAACTTATCAGGGTATCCATTGGCACAAAGAGTTTTGGTTAAGAACTCTTCTTCTTTTTCAGTTGGTCTACACTGCCAAATGGCCTGGAGATTCTGGACTGGGACGATAAAACGTCGTGTGAAAGTTGATTATCCGAGAGCAGAAACGACTGTTAAAGAGCATTAAAATCTGATCCTTGAGTAAGATGAACATAAACAGAAGATAATAAACAAACCGGGGATGTGGAAACAGATGTCACAGGGTTTCGCATGCGGTGAAACGCAACCGCGTCCGTTTCTACTGAAGTTAATCAAGGCATAGCGTCCTCCTGCAGCGTTCATTTAAAAGATTTCCAGTAGAGCGTTGACATAGTGGCTTACACTTATTCCTGAATTGTTCCCTCTGGCAATATGGGTGGTCACACTGACGAATAGAGTACCCCAATCAATATAGGGGAACTTGACGCGCTATCGTACATTATAATCTCCGTTTGTACTCATTAGTTTTTGTGCCTTCAGGAACTCAATCCTGAGTTCACTTACCTTCTCAGATTACGTTAGTGGCATTTGATGTAAAATCCCTTTGTTATCACAGTGTACACTGACGAAGTGTCCATGTGACAGCATTTTCAACTCAGGAAAATCAGCCGTCAAACAATCTGAGGGCTGATCGACTGACCGGAGTCGATCAATCAAGGACGACATGTGTGCAACTAGGTCCTTTAGTAATATTCCGGGTCAACATTTCTGGATGGATGATACTATGCAAATCAATAGAGCAGACCAGCACGAGTTCCTGGCATTATGAAACTTAGCAATGTTCAGTTCTGTTCTCACCACAACGCCAGTGAACCAACCTTCAAATGGCCTAATCTGATTAGACGCAACTCCCTACAAACTTCAACGATGACTTGCATCTTTTACACGAAATCATCATTCGCTCACTGCAGGAATACGGCAGCCAGATAGTGTACATTAGACTTGTCCGAGGCTGTGATATGCTAGAACGTGTAAAAACACAATGAAAATATTTCGACATGATCCTTTCTTACACTCTGCACCAGTGTCGACTCCCGACCCTCAGCCTCAACACCGAGAAAATCTTCGTGCTGGAGGAGGTTTATTTCTCGTGGTAAACCTATTCTCTCCTCGCAGGAAGGACGGGTTCTTCTCCCATCCTCATACGTTTTGGCGTGCGACATTTTTCCTTTTTAATGATCCCTGTGGACCATCCTCTCATTTTAGAAGTGAACAACCGCATAGTCCTTCTCATTTCATTTCACATTGTGTTAGGTAAAATCCGACAGTTGTCCAGTGCAAGATACGTTTGTGAATACTAGACGTCCTTTGACAGTGGATCGTTTTCTGAAGACGGTTTGCCTCGAAACCGCAACTTATACGCCAGATGTCGGGAGATTGTGAACAAATTGGTATTGGACATTCATTAGCAGTCAGCTTTCCATCGAGTTCAATTAATCAGATAATTTAGGCACATGGATCGGCCATGTGCTCCCCCTGGATGACGAAATTTATCACTGGCTACGACAGGTTTGAATCTTTAGACAATGGTCCATAAGGGATTGAAGTTCGACCGAGTAACGAAAAATTCTCCCATTATTTAATCTTCACGTTCAAATATGAAGAATGACAAACTCTTGATAAGACTGTTAATGAACAGGTTTTGTCATCCGAGGAGTGCAATTTTCAAGCCGGCAAAACGGATCAACACAGCGATCAAGCCGAGCTCGAGTAATTTATCCCTTTATTGCTTGAGGTCAATCAGCTTTTACTGTCTGGTACGAGTTTATACAACAATTTCTGACTGATATAATCGAATGCCACCAATGTATTCACAAGGATATAAATAAAATCGAGAAAGGTTGGGTGAAATCGATTGTCTTCGATTGATTTTTGCAGGTTCCATTCGTAATGACTCAGTTTTGACAAATGTCTTCCACCCTGATTTTATCAATAATGGTAATTGGTACACAGAATTGGCAAACATTAGGATTTCAATGTATTGATGGTTGGCAGATTTTGATAATGTTTTGAGGTGATCCAAATGTGAAAAGTCTTCGGCCTCGGCGGGATTCGAACCGACGCATGGTCACCACCCTCGCTTTAGTACCACGAGTGCTCTACCAGCTGAGCTACGAGGCCACGGCGGAGGACCTTCGACTTTCTGTATATGGATCACGGTATATATATGGTAGAGCACTCGTGGTACTAAAGCGAGGGTGGTGGCGATGCGTGGGTTCGAATCCCGCCGAGGCCGAAGACTTTTCACATTTGGATCACCTCAAAACATTATCAAAATCTGCCAACCATCAATACATTGTAAACATGCCCAATGCACTTAACTGGTGGAGTCCGGTTAGTACAAAGGGAAATCCTACTGTAGGCAGTCAAATTACAAGCTAGGTCACTGTGGTGGATGCCATGTGCTACTGTAATTTGGGCGGGTATACCGTGATCCATATGCAGAAAGTCGAAGGTCTTCCGGCGTGACCTCGTAGCTCAGCTGGTAGAACACTCGTGGTTCTAAAGCGAGGGTGGTGACCATGCGTGGGTTCGAATCCCGCCGAGGCCAGAGAATTTCACATTTGGATCACCTCAAAACATTAGGATTTCAGTTGAGGCAGCATGGGAACATATTTTCGCAACAATAGTGGAGATCTTACGTCTGACAACTCACAGTGAAACCTTAATAATGACCAGAAAAACTCCCCGGAAATATTCCACCCAAGCACAGCGACTTTATTCGCACTAGGGAAACACTTCATGCCTTATTCGTATGCAAATGATAGGCGCTCTACCGACGAGTAGCTGCTGTAGATTCATCAGGAAGATTTATCCCATCAAAGCAGTAATATCACATGTCTTTCTTATTTTCATTCACAGTAGTATCTATCGAATGCAGAATTAGCCGTAATTTCTCTCACTCTAGAATGTACGCACTCAGATGTCATATCAAATATCGGCGTCCGGAGGACTCCTGAAGCTTAACGAATTCCATTTACTTGCTTCTCTCGACTGAAACAATGGAAGACAGTTTAGATTACTCCTTATGTATAGGTAACTAACATGAGTCCGGACAGGGACCAAAGTGGGTGAAATCATTTAATCTGATGGTGTTATACACATTAATAGGTGGGCGAACTGTTTCATCAAACAATAAGAGTACGCAATATCTCCAAATGTGAACCGAATCGTGAACATTCATTTTTTGAGCAATCAACGAAAATGTAGTCTCTGCAAACTCCGACCTTCTATTGTTCTGTTTTGGGAAGTAACAGTGGGATATAGTTCTTCTGTACATCTTCCGTTAGTCAAAAAAGAATATCGGCTTTCAACTTCTGTGTTATCGTGTCCACTCAGTGGGTGTTTCAAATGAACACCATTGTCTATAAATATACTCACGCATGCTGGTACGGAGCATATCGCGGAATGAAATTTAAGCTCGGATTAAACTTGCTTTATAGTGACTCGAAAATTTGTCAGTTGATTGTAATAAGTTCAGTTACCCGATTGATTAAACGAGTGCACTGCAATTCCCTCACCACAGATAAGAGTCATGTGAAATATAGTTGTTCAATGCTCAACTAATCTTTGAAAATACTGAAGTGCAGGAAACACTTGTTTCTCAGCAACCAGTGTGCCTGTAATGTGAACATTTTGGTGTTTCCACTCAGAGTGCCATTATGTTTGTAGAACTAGATAAGTAACAAACGAGCACCGTTGCATGTAAAGCGAGAAACCTCGGTTGGTGACATTGGGTAGTGAGTAAAGCTTCAACGTGACGTCAACGATTTTCCAAGTGCTTTTCGTCATTGGCACTTCTCATTGTTTACCTGCGAAAAATTCAGAGCATATCTTAACCCCGAAATGATTACTGCGTAGTGGTTGCCACCAATAATTCGTGTTTGTCATCTCTTCCTAGATCCGGTCAGTTCATTGATAGAGTTTCCAACTACCTAACGAATTACCATGTATCACCTTAGTTAACCTGTATACTCATATCCTGACTCGAACGAAATAAATGTGGTATGTGATCCGGGGACATCAGTGACCCGACGACGGATTAGATGTTCAATTCTAAGAACTTCGAAACTCCCCGGGCTGTTCAGGTAATTGTTAAACCCAAAATACATATGATGATACTGCGAAGATACCCAAAGATTTTTTCGAAAATGGAATGAAATTTTTTTTCTTTAGAATTATTATGTACTCGACATGACAAAAACATTTTGTCAATTTGACGTGTGTATCTGAACCGATTTCGCCAAAATTTAAAAGCCCGCCGTCATAGCCATATGAAGCCTATCGTGAATCCATGTAAGAAGTAGATTGATATGTCCACGAACAAAAATAAACATCCCCACTGGAGGTAAAACTGGACACTGCGTGAAAGCGAAGTAGTCCTTATAGAAGAACTTCCAAAACGACGGACTGGAAAAAAATAGTTTCAGCTTGATGAATTCTTCTTTGTAGATAATGAACCCCAACGTGGATAGTTGTGACTTATTCCAACCCACGTGAACGCTCGTCGTCGTCGAACGACGAGACTGCTCCTTGGCATGGTGTGATGGCTTGCGTGCATCCATGACCCAAAGAGATATGCAGGATCACTTCCTAAATATGGAGGTACAATCATGTCTGACAGGTCGGTAGGTAGAGGCCAGAAGAAGTCCAGCATGAGAACCCGTTGATGGGCAACATGTGGTACTATTCACTACGCCCCTGGATAGGACACAATATAGCGAATAAACACGGACAGAAACAGTTTACCGGTCTAAAAACCTGCACTAGATGAACGTAGGAGTGGAGTACGTGGGTTTCTATCGACGGTGGAAGAAGTAATCCCACTTCTTTGGGCAGCTATCGTCCTCCTTGATAAGGTACAAAGACGATGGACCAGATGGGTTGTCTCCATCTTTTTCCCAGGATGGAGGTGAAGCTTTGGTTTCAGAGGTAACAAAACACTTCCGTATTGTTTGGGATAGTGAGAAGATTCCGAGAGAATGGTGCGAATCGGTGATTGTGAAAACCATAGTTTAATTAGCTTATTAAGTACCTCGTCTAAACTGCTCACCGGTCTTATTCTCCACTGATTATCCAGTGCCCGCGAAATGTGTACGCGTGCGAATCAAGCCGATTTCAGACCTAGTCGTGGTTGTATCGGCAAATTTTTAATCTTCGGAAAACCTTGGAGCCCAGGCACATTTTCCATAAGCCACAATCTGTGTCGTTCCTGATCTGAAAGTGGCATTAGATTCAGTCGACCACTTAGTTCTCTGGCGCCAACTCTCATTTTAGGGTATGCCAGAGAAGTTTATTTCTCTTTTCCGATGCTTGTTTGCGAACAGCCGAAGCCGAGTTCGTGCTCACCGCGATCTTTGACCCGAGTTCACTAAGAGAAGTGGTGTTCGTCAGGGTTGCCTTCTTTCACCGTTCCTCTTCAATTTTGTGATTGAATTGATTCCTGAGATGGTCCTATCATCATGTTAGAATAACGACGTCGATCTTTGTTCAGACAGTGCACCATCTGACTTGGAATACGCGGACAATATTGTTCTTCTGATTGAAGACCTGGGTAAGTTACAAAATCTCTTAGATAGTCTAGACAACAATGTAGCAATGTTTGGGATATGTTTCGAGCCTTCAAAGTGTAAAGTGCTGCTGTAGGACTGGGTTGACTCAACACCAAACCTCGTGTTGACAGGGGAAATTCTAACTGAAGTGGATAAATTTTGTTACCTGAGCAGTTACATCTCACCAGATGGACAGATGTGGGATAAAGTATCATCACGTATACAGAGGGCGCGTCGGCGTCGGCGTGACATCCGATTGTCTGTTGAGAGTCGAGTGTACAATGCGCTGGTTAGGTCCGTTTTTCTATAGGGCTCAGAGACGTAACCGTTTAGGATAGGAGGTAGGCGGAGGTAGTGCTGTTTGATCATCAGTGTCTCCGTAGCATTACCCGAATATGATGAGAACATCACACCAGCAATGCTGAAGTTAGAAGTAAGGTGTTGAAAACCAGAGGTCAGTCTCTGGATCCAGTACTGAATCTAAACAGGTTAAGGTAGTTGGGACATGTGTTACACATGCCCATGGATAGATTTCCCCAGCGTACGCTGTTCTCTGAGGCAGGTGATGATTGGAAGGTAATTTGAGGTGGTCAGTCCATGAAATGGCAAAAAGGTATGAAAAGCTTTACCAGTGGACTTGGCCGAGTAGGACGTGTTGGGTTTTCGGGTTGGGGTCCACGTGATCCGCCCACCAAATTGTTGGAGACATTAAGTGATACGGCTAGGTGCTGCGGTCAGTAGCTTGGTTGCATTCGGACTTTTTCCTTATCCTCTTGATTTCCGCTTGATACTTTGACTTCCCTGGATCTTGATCATCACGCTCCTATTCTTTTCGCCCGGAGGTTAGCAACCGAAACCAGAGTACAGAAGTGTGACGTTACTGGTTGAGTAAACTGAAACTGGAATTGTCCTTATAAGTTTTACAAACCAAAAAACACCGAAAAAGCTTCTTTTAAATTTCCTATAATGGATGACGTTTGCAAGATCCTGTAAGTCTCTTTGTAGATCATCGAATGAAAATTATAAATCAAGACAAATCACGATGTTAGTTTACGTTTCTTTGAAACTGCAGCAGTTGACCACCCTTATTGAGCGTATAATGCTGGGTTTCGATCGGTCAGAAGACGACGCACCTCACTTAGAGTCATTCGTATTGGTAATTGAGTGGAAGACTCCACACGGAAATATTCCTTTTTCACACACGTAGTGCTGTTTGGCCACCATTCTATAAAAAACCAGAAATCACGTCCACCGTATGTTCTGGATTTTCAATGAGTTCTTCGAAAATTTCAAAAACGTCTCTTGCACGATCATCAACTGTTCACCGGGTCATTATTCTTTGAAAGTTCTGAAATATTGACATACGTTTTGCTCTTGAACCGACTAACAGAGTCACGAGTCATTTCGGGATCCAAAGCAGCGAACAAGTGAACTCCACTTGGATATGATATATGAAACAACGGTAAATTAGCACAGTGCACCAGTAGCATTGCGTGCACTCTGTTTTTCTGTGATTACTTTTGTATCATATCACTTAGGATAAGCGAATTTGATATATCGGATTATCTAATCACTGATATAACGAACAAATTTACGGAGTTTAGGAAATAAACTGTTTAATTAACTTGTTCCGGAAACTATGTCTGAGAAAGTACGAAACGCTAGTAAAGCCACCTTTTGGATAAATGTTAGGAACATCCAGGTGGTTGAAAAAAATGCAGTAACTAGCATTGCTAACTACTGACATACAACGTCCGTATGGTTTCTAAATTGCATACAAGATGGTATTAAGTCCTCTGCTGTCTTATTCACCCAAGATGTTGGACATAAACCCGTGCAAGCACAACAAATCTCTGCTCCTTGTTTCTGTTGAGGCATCGAACGAAGATGCTACTGAGGGACACTAATTATAAACGTAAGTTTGATCTCATTGAAGGTTGCCGACATATCACAAAGTAGTATCATTGTGGGTTAATGACCAGTAATATTTTGGGAATTGAAGAACATGAACGGGAAGCCATGGCTTTCCGTCGAATCTGTCGTTTACTTGGATATAAGGAGAATCCTTTGTTAATAGAGGAATTACGAAGACAGAATCAAGTGGCGAATCTTCATATAGTGACAGGTGTGAATATCGGGCTGTGTACAGGATGTACCATACAGTAGAATTTGTCACAGCAGGAGAAAAGGATAATTTTTTGTCTGTATTATGAAGACATCAAAACTAGACACCAACAATGGACGAGTTCAACAATTGGTGGTAGTCAAAAGATCATCATAGGATCCTCCAGACCTTTGAGCTCAAAGCTGCATTCCAGTTGGTGATAACCCTCCTGATGAAGCATAGTTCCCTTTCAAAATGAACAGCGAATGAATTGCTCTTAACTAATTACATTTATACCAAACATCTTTGAAATCATATCAGTCGTTCGAGAAAGTGACACACACGTTAATCTAATGCCCTTGCTCAAAGGCTACTTCTGACCTTCTTGTAACGTGAATATCTTACACTTCTTAGCGAGTCAAGGAGAGTGAACTTAAAAGCTCTATATGCATTACCATGGAAAATGTTTGTCAGCAACACTTCCATGGCTGTTTAAAACAACATGGAAATTAAAGAAAAATGAAGTTTATTTATGGAACGTTTCATCATGCAGTTTGAGCACTCAATTCTCATTTTGCAACCCACGGAAACACGCAAAGTGCAGCTCTGTTCCATCTAGTTTGGTGGAAATCATCAGCAGTGCACAGCCATCGAGCCCCCACTGGAACTGGAACCCTTGGTCAATGATGATCGGTCACGTAGAATACAACCGAGCTTCTCAAACCGAATCTCGGCGATCTACTTCGAATCAAAGCCACGAGATGTGTCACGATTCAGACAATGTCTTTTTTTACGGGAACAAACCATAACCCGGTAAGCGATCGACTGTTTTGATTTTTTTCCCCATAGGGGCCCAAATGAAGCAAAACAAAAATTTACAATCAACCTAAAGAGCTCAGCTACTGAATCGGCATCAGTATTGAGAAGTTACCCAAATGTTCACCAATGTGATTGCGAATGACAGATCGTGGAATTATTTATTTGAGTTATTTCGCACCCGGTGAGGCATGTTAAGTTCGAGATCTAAGGATGTCCTCTGAGCACCGACATGTTGGTGTAATGCAAAAAGTTAAGCCTAATTCGAACTGTATACACATCTCTTGTGCACGTCAAGTTTTTCTAATGCACTTATCAGAGGTTCTTATGCAAAAAATGACCGGTAATAATCGTCACTACAAAACCTGCATTTCCTTTTAAACCATCTATTCAACATGTATACATCATTCTACGAACAAATTTTTCATGATAGCATCGTCGATTGCAGCTAACCATGTACGGGGAACCTGATCTCTCATCGTAACATTCTCAAGGTGATCAGTTTGAAAATATTCAGAATTGATTGTCTTGTTGATTAATCGTAGTTCGATATATTATTCTGTGGTCTCCGTGTACCCACCAGACTCCGATAACATACCAAGGATCGGGTAACAATTTGCCGTGATCGCGCCACCATGGCCTCATGGGCTTGCAAGCTAATTGCTTCTGAGATCGTCGCATGTGTCAATGGGCTTGGTAACACCATCAAAGAGCTTATGCGAAAAACATTTCATAAAGAAGATTCTATCCGATAAACTTCGCACCTTGTAGGACAGCAGTTAGAAATGTTACTGAACCTCCTCACAATTGAGCTAACGTACCACCGACTAAATTCCCATATTCTAACAAACCGTCATGACTGATCAGCTCTTCCAGAAACTTGTGGGGTTTCCTTGTTCCTACTTGACATATCGGTGGTCGAAACACTAACTTAGCTATCCTCAAGCCATTCCGAATGACGTGAGAATATTCACACAATTGGCCATTGAAATGCGGACTGAACGTAACTGTGCACGTATTAACATTCCGTGATATTCCATGTTCACATTCTTCAATAATCCATTTATTTAGCTTGATCTACTGACTTATTGAGAGAAATTTTGTATCAGTCAATTGTGGGCCGGAAAAATGAACTCCCATTACTGCAAAATTTCAGTGTTTTCAAACTTTTAATGAGCACGAAAGACAGCATGTAGCATATGATCACGAGTAATTAAAATCAGACAACAAATCACATCAATTTTAACGTTGGGTACAATATGACGCACAAAGTTGAACATAGAGAAGTAGTCCTTCTTGACTCGATTTCGTTTATCCATGAGATTAATTTGATGTTGCCGATTTCACGTCGGTGGCATCATCCCAAGAGGCGACTTGCTTATTTTTGTAAAATATTCCGCTGTAGCAAACTGGAGATGAAAAAGAATGTTTTGAAATAGTTTACTTCAATACTGACAATTATTTATTATTCTGAAACTTTCAAGTATTGTCTTAGTAATCTGAACGGTTCTAGATCACTTGTGTTGTCACGACGACCACAGAATATGTAGTGTGTTTGTGTGTGTGTGTGTGTGTCTGCTTTACAGCACACGGTGATTCAAGTCGTATCACTATGAAGTGCACAGAATGGAAATTAGCTTGAAAAGCAACTGAGAAATGGGGGAGTGTATCGTGGAATTTTCATGTTATTTGATCGAAACTGTTCAATATGATCAAAATTTGCTTCGAAGAATGGGCAACATTCGAGTATAATAATAATGAGTAGGTATTTGAAGCGTGTATATTTGTGTCAACGTGATCGGGTTATTAAGAAAATATGAATGATTCAAGTTAAACTTTTATTGTACCGTTCACCCAATTTGGAGAAATTATCACATGCGTAAGGCTTGGGAGGAACCAGTATTGAGAGGACGAAAAAAAATCAAATTTAGTTTGTTTTGTGGAAATCTGTCTGAAGACTTACAGTTCCAGTCCCCACTCGCGTAGGCACTGCATTTCTTCCCCACCAAATTTTTATTAAACTTGTCTGTTTCCTCCCATGGCAAGTATGTGGCATTTTGCAGATATTTTCCGTCCGTTTCGTAACGGAAGGTGGACATGCTCCAACCTGTCCAGCGTTCCAGGTCATGCGAAACCACTATATCTTGTCTTTGTGGTCCAATTCCGATGAAAATTCTATCTTCCGTTTGATATGTGATGACCTGTGAAACTCTATTTCCAAGATCTGCACGAAGAGAAGATTGCAATAGATGGATGTAAATGTAGTTTACTACTATATCATTATTGTTATTATATTACCATAAAGTTCTGGAACACTACGTTCGAACTCAATACTAAACCGGAATAGCATTACACAACCGTATCACGATCACTCATGAATTCCTCTCATCAGCTGTTGGTCCAGTTCTCAAAAACTATCTCTTTATTGTTGGTGCTATGGCACATTATCACCAATGAATCTGATTTAATCCGCCACACATTCGCATTAGCATTTTGATTTTTGACCGCAATGATCCTAGCTCGATGTTTACTGAAAATGAAGTTGGGAAAATGCTTCTTCGGTTGAGAGCTTGAAACGGGGATCAACGATAATGGTGTTCACAAGTTATAGCCTCAGCCGTGCAGTGCAGTGTAAGGACGAACACTAGGGTATAACTCAGCCCATGGTCGCAGTGTCCTTGTCAGGACAGGAAACTTCTTTGGATCGGAAGGAAATTGATGTGTAAATGAAATACTGAGCTTTCTATATGTAAATGGTTGAAATAGCTACAATTAGTCTGTTATGTCCAGTTTTGATCAGGCACATGCACGTAGACAAACGCAGATGTACACCTCACGGGAAGACTGTTCGATCGTTTTCAGGTCTGCAGATTTAAGCCTGCCAATAAATTTACTATGTTGACGTTAGTGACGTTTTACTCCGAATTGCTCTGACTAATGAGAATTCACCTCGTATCGATCAGCCTTGGCTGGCCTGAGACGAATTTATGTTCCGATGAATCTTGAGCATCTGATTGTCTCCACTAATGCTCATCCAGTGTGCGTGCAGTTTGTCCAGTAAATTTCTTATCCATCATTCTTTTTTGTGTGAAACATAGGGTAGTTCACGGTTTTCGATTGTGGGTCGAACGGTGATATTTCATGAGGAATCATACTATGATGATGATGGGACTTGCTGCTTAAAACCAAATAGGAGACCGAATGAGAGGTGAAATTTGGAAAGCATAGTTACTTGAGAATTGTACTACTGTACATCGACGCAGCTCTTGAGCTCCTTGTCACAGATGAGGGCTTTTAATTCATAGTCGATGTGATACTCTTAGGTCCATCAGGGTTTTATGCATGGTGTGTTGTTGTACCACTCGCACGCCCAGTCGGGATTAGGGCTATCTATCCGAGGATACACCTCTAGCTTTTGTATATCTAAGTGCGTCCAGCAAGG
Organism: Fasciola hepatica; assembly: GCA_948099385.1. Classification (NCBI taxonomy): domain Eukaryota; kingdom Metazoa; phylum Platyhelminthes; class Trematoda; order Plagiorchiida; family Fasciolidae; genus Fasciola; species Fasciola hepatica. The sequence continues at coordinate 945,723 of CANUEZ040000029.1, read as the reverse complement.
CAGCAGCCTTGATCAAGACTATCCGATGGCCAACTGTACGGTTCATTTGCTACATTAGGGGAGATCTCATCCGGTAAACGGTAGGCCACTTTCGGCTCATCACGGTGCTGCTCACAGGTATACGCAGCCTTTTAGACCGAAAAACACAAGCCCAGGGGTAAAACGTGTCATAACTTAGAGCAATGCATTTGATCGTGTGTGGTCGTTTATTTATTAGGTTGAAACCCACGTGAGTCACGGCTAGCCGTGAAAAGAGTGACCGTTTCCCCATGTTCGCAACATGCAGATGTACCCGGTGGAATACGTCTAAACTATTCCAAAAGTGAAATATCATCTAGAAAAATAGACGCTATTTTTCACAATTAGTGTCATGTCGTTTATTCAATTGATCGTAGATTCATCCGAAACACTTTGGTAGTTATACATACAAGAATTAGGATGTATTCGGTTATGCTGATTACAAGGCGTTGAAAAGAAAAAAGTCACTAGATTATCCGTACCACGTGATCTACTGGATTAGTGTGCAACTGTTAGCCTAGATAATTAGGAACGATCAGTCAATGATTTGTGTGTAAAATATTTGGCATGGAAATTATTATACTTCTGGACGGGAATCTGGCAAATTCCACCTGCACTAGCCACCACATCGTGTGAACTTCCGAACCGACCCGTGGCACGTTCTGAAACCCTCGCGATCGAGAACAGTGGGTAAGCAGTTAGATAAGTGGAACAGTGCATTATCCGTATAATAGTGAGTCGAAGAACGAAACGTACTTCTTTTGGGTGCTTTATATCGCGTTTTCTGCATTTTGTTTTCAATCTATTTGGCATCGATCCTGAAAACTCCTGCATTATTTTGATAAGCATACCTCAAAGGAAGGTTTTTCTCTCAGATGTGAGTACTTGAGGAGAAATAAACGATCGCTGTGCCGATTCGCACTTACCAAATCCAACCAAAGGATCTCGTTCAATCGCACAATAGCAAATCATCTTCGGTGCTCGAAAATCATTCCACGAATCTTCCGGATAGCAAACGACCATTTTGTCCCCCACGTGAATAAAGGACCTTTTCCAAATCAGCATCCAGTCGGGCAGAGTCAGACCGCCTGCTGGCCCGATCAAGTACGGTGGTTGACACGGATCTGAAAGATACACAAGTATGGCACATTTTATGACCGTTGATAACTTTATACTACTTCCTTCGTTTCGAAATTGATTTTAATGGCGGTATTGTCAGTCCGAATCATCTATGTAACTACGCAATGTCCATTCAACTACCTACACCAAAGATTGGTTCGGATATATGAAAACGCGATACAAACAAGTTGGTATTTTTCCAGTCATGAGATATTTGTAAGGCTCACCGTATTGATACACGTCCCTTTTGTCGACTGTTCCGTATAGTTGAATGTCTTGGGTAGGGATTTCGTGTTTGACAACCGGTATAAGGGGCACCACAATTAAACCACGTGCCCTGATTGGCCATGTAAATACACAACTGTAAGAGTGATTCCGATGTCTGGCAAAGCTGATCTAAAATAACGAGAAAAGGGTTTTCCCGAAGGAGTGAACGAGTTGAACTCCATGTGATTTAACGAAGTTTGTGAATTTCCTTTCCCTGCTTAAAATGAACGGAAAAGTAGCACAAAGCTGAATACTCAACCGATTTATGCTTCGCAAAGGACATAACTTGCACTCTCACCGGATAATCTCAGACGGTGCTGAAATCAATCGGTGAATTACCATTCTTACTGAAAGTAGCCAAGTTGTAAGTCAAAATATATAATTGTCGATCAGATTACTCGCGACTGTATTCACTTCATCAAATCACTTCTGGAGCCAGAAACTGACTGAAGCAGTGAACTTGTTTGTTCACTACGAATTGAATAGATGTAGATAAACTAAATTTATATCTTTGTTAACACATGCATGTAGTGTAGAATTGTGACAGTTTGTGTTGTTTACCGGAAGAGATTCAGGTTAGGTTCAAATTCACTTAAGCAATGCAGGTCTATTTGGCTTGTAGATGTCAATACAGATAGGGAGATGATTACCTCTTCGACCGGTGTGTATGATCGGCCGTCCGTTGTCATCAAAATTTGACTTCTGAAGGTTATTGAATTAGTTGTTGTAAGATTGATGCGAACGTAATAGAAAGTGCTCAGTACACCCACGTCGAGGTTGATATGTGGTACATGGACTTCGGGATTTTGTCTGTGTTGGCTTCGAGGTGTTATGAACATGTCGATCGTCCATGTCCTGACTCGGCAATCAGTGATGGGACCGAATGATGGAGCAATGAGGTTCGTATATGCATCTGATTTATCAGAAGAGAAAACAGTTTACATTCGTGAGAAGTTCCATTTGATTCCCTATAAATGATCTACGTTCCTTTAATTTCTTCAGCAAGTTGAATGTGGACAATGAAGAACATTTTTCACGGTTTGGTTATCTCGCGTTGGTCTTTCCGTGAAAAATACAGTGTAGCTCAGTTTTACATAACGCAAAATGAGATCCTGGTATATATTTCTTTACCAACTGCTTCATTAGGAGCACATTTGACAAACACTAACTCAGTGTTAGGTGATGTTCCCTGTCAAGCTCATGTCTAAAATAACTAAGCCCAAGCTGTCATCCATCGTGTTTTGGACACAAATCCCGAAAAATATCACAACTAATATACAATGACTTTTGAGCGTATTCATGAATAAACGTCAATGTATACAGTAATGTAACGTTACACATATGTCGACTGTGTGTTAGAATTGCCACTGTCGATAACTTACCACGTGATCTGTGTAGCACCACATTCGCTGTGGTGTATGATGGCACGGTGATATTTCCTCGAACACTCGACATCAAATTGCAATCTACTTCCAGCGTGAACGAGATAAGTTTCAATTTGGCGTTATTCGGCAATCTGAATTCCTTCGCAAATTGTACCCTAGCAGATACGAACATCTCACGCTCAAAGTATAACCTTGAGGTCTAAAATTGGGAAATAGTAGGTATGCATGATTTCATCTGACCCAGAATAATATACTCTCGTTCTGTCCAATCAAATCTGGTCTTTAACTTAAGTTTGTCATTCACACTAATTTAATAATCAATGTGTTGGAATTCGTGTTACTTAATTTTTTGTATCCAAGACTCAGTGAATGGAAATAAGTGCATATGCACGGCAGAACTTGGATTCTGTATGGACGTTTGGCAAGCGCAAGCGTAAGCACATGTCAATCGGACGAAAGCGGTTAGTCAATATCAGTCACGCGCGGAGCTGGCTGTGTGTGATTGGTAATAAAGGGTAACACAGAGCGTGGTATGGTCAGGCATCGCACGTGCGAATTCAAAGCAAACGAGATGGGAAGTAAATCATGACACACGAATTAGCATCACAACCTCGGTCCTAATGCTTTTGTTGAAAACGCATTCATAAGATGCATGCAGTATGTGGAACAAGGAAAAGTGCAAACAGGAGCATAGATAGGAATGAGGATTAATTGTAGTTATAATATGAGTGGTTGTATGGTGAGGAACAAAGCCCCTCTTTAATAGAAAAAGGTAAAGCAAATGAATACTATCGATACATTATACTATTAGCGTCGAATTCTGAATGTGAGTTCTTACAGGTATCGTAGTATCCGACATACCTGGAGTAAGATGCGGACAGTTTACTGTGATCCTAATCACCCGACTGGTAAACGTCGACTGGAAACCACATTCTTCTTAATCCTCTACCCGGAAATGATCGTTATTTTTGCCATGACGACTCTATGAATCAGAATGTTTCTTGAACTACCGTTTGGCCATCGTGATACATTGACGGCTTTCCAAAGCCGAAGTAATATTATTCTCTTTGATATCCTCAATTTTATTTGACCTGGTCACTAGGAGACATGAGAGTACGTCAGCCACTTGATTTCAGAACCCCGGAGTAAACTGTATTTTGCAGTCATAGTTGAGGGGTCTAGTGTACCAGGGACTGATTTCTAATGGTTTGTGGTCTTTCTTATCACTAGTCAGGGACTAATAAGCACTGAGTGATCGGTGCACAGCGCGGATGAGCGCCCAAACAATTACGAATGCCATTTTTCGACAGACCACTAGCGAGCGAGAGCTTCTTTTTCGCTTGTGGATTTCCTGCTGTCAGCTGCTGACAAGGAGCGTGGTGCATACGCAACTACTCTGTCGTCACCGTTACGAATCGGAGATGATACAGCCCTCAGGCCGACGTCTGAAGTGTCAGTCAAAATAAATGTTTCAGGGTGGTCGGTAAAGATCGGTATCGTCGGTGCAGTGGATACCATGATGCGAATCGAATCCAAAGCCTCATGGTGCGACGAACTCCAAACATATTCCTCATTTAACCTCATGAGACTCAAGAGTTTTGAAGCTGTTGGTAAATTCCTAAGATCATAGAAATATTGGGAAATAATCCTAGAAAATGTTCTACTTGATCCAAGATTAGTAGTGTTGGACATTTCATGACCGAGTGAACATTGTCATCTTTCTGGCGAACCCCCTCGACTGATATTACATGACTCAGCAACTCAAATTCAGGCACCGTAAATGAACCCTTCGACGTATTCAAGAGTATACACATAACATGTATGTGTTTATATGTAATAAGTGATGCAGGAAATATTATGAAATAATAAGCCGTTACTTGGAGTCTCAAGCTTGATAGGTGGAAACGCAGTCGAGAAGTCATACATTTTCACTACTGAGTTCACAGGTCGAGAATTCTAACCCTTGTTCTCCGCGTTATGGTCTGATGACACCGAAATATTTTTTTTCGGGCAATTTTTGCCTTGGAGGTAAAGGTACAAACACTGTAATCCATTTGAACGGCTTGGGTGAAAACCACTTGTGATCATTCGTCTTTTCCAATTAGTTACTGTTGTGGTATTCCGACTATTCATGAGCAATGACTTGAAACCAATTTTAACGGACAAATGGATTTTTCTTTGAGACAAAATGGAGCTCGGACTGTTGGAATTCAAATGAGCTTTTCATATGAGAAACAACATTTCAGTCGTTGTGTGACCGGTACATGAAGAAAATCCATCCTTATAACAAAAATGTAAATACCTCGGCTAATCACGCATTTCTTTCGATACTTCATGGATAATCAAACCAAACCCATTGGTATGCAAAATACAACAAAGAACCCTGCCAACTTCTTTACGAGTTCACACTGCTGTCACGGTAATTGTTCACAAATTCAGAATCAAACCGGTTTTTCGAATAAACTTGTAACAAGCAAAATCACATTATTAGAGTAGAAGTAGGAAAGACTTCACCAGGGTTGAGCTAAACACTTTATTATTGATACTCTTGAGGAACATGTCGTTTGTGGATTGGAATTTGATTTGCATCAGTCAGCAATTCATAACTCCCTTAAATGTCTTTTGCTTACTCTGCTTATCACCACCCTAATGCGAGATGCCTATCATGAGGTCTCCGGAGCTCTCACACGAAAGTAGGACAATACATGCATTTTTATTCATTCTTAGAGGCCAGCATATGATCGTTCTTGAAAAGACTAAACTGTTATGTTCGTTTTGGTCTGTGTTGATGTTCACCGTTCACTCCGTCAATCCAGAACAAGGTTAAACAAGTTTTGGTTTGTCGGTTGTGGCTCCGATAATTCCCAAGGAAAGCGTGGCCGTGGTTGAATGCAGTTGCATATTCCTGTGTGCTGGATAACACTTCAAGTTCTACTGTACTCAAGTTACACGACCACTTTAACGTGAATACTTCCGGGAGATCTACATAACTAGCTTTTCATCGGTTTACGAATCAGTGACCAGTTCACATTTTTATCATATCTGCAAGCTTGACAGACCGAGTGTTTTCAATGAAACGAGAATTAGCTTGTTGGGTTTTGCACTGAATCAAAATCGTAATGTCTCGTGCCGCGGCTTCATCATTTAGGCATTGGCTTGATGACCATTTATTCATACCTTTTTGAAAACCAATTGATTTTTAAATAAGTTTCGTGGCCGGCTGACGTTTTGATCAATCAGCAATTTTTCAACCAAATTTTCCATAGTATAACCTAGATAAACTCAGTAATTTTTAATACAGTTGATTTCAGTCATCAAAGTTCCGGTTATGTGCATCCCCAAGGTCAAGTCATCTTTGTCAATGAAACTCGTTAGGGAAGAGGACCACTGAGTGTTCTACCGAAAAAAGTGAAACATTAGGCTGTCGTATTGATAAAAGTAAGATGTGTCTTGTGAGAAGCACTTTCGACTTATACTTTAAATAAATGATATTTAGATGCGGACTCACGTGCTGTACAAACAGACGGATATCACTGTTGTCGTTCCATAGTACCTCAGATCCGTTGCTTGTCAAGTCTACCTTAGAAACCCAGGGTCCATTGTGGAGAACCATTGTAATGGAATCACACTCCTCCTTTGATTGGCTTGAGTGTGAAATGGTTGCACTGATATCAACCGTATCACTGAATGCAGTAAATAGATAGGTGTTTTTTGTTGCTAAATAACTTTCATAGCCAACGAAGAACCGTAGCAGGCACATACATGATTCATCAACCCACGGAAAATTGGTGATACATTTCCAGTATAAGGTTTTGTAAAAGTGATCGACATGCTATGCACAGAATTACATACGTTTACAGTTGGAATAAGTTCACCCATGCGTCATATAACTTGGTGGCATCCTACAGTTATCCAGTGTCATTTTTCCAATCCCTGAATAACGATATTAACTGGTAGATGTAGGGTGTTTATACATTAGGCAAAGAAAGCTCACGCAAAATATTCCGTCCAACAGTGACTTGTTGGCTTTTTCTACGTTTCATATATTTATTTATCTATTTCTTTTATCTACTTAATAAACCTCTAAATTTCGGTTTAAAAGATCTTTCGAAAAAGAAGTGAAACTCATCATCATTTGGGTGGTATCCAGCTTGAGGCCTCGTTTGTATAATCTTTTGTGACACCATGGTTTCAACCTTCCACCGAATTCTGACATGGCCCGCTGATTAAGTCTTGCAGCCTAGCGTATGGCTCATTCATAAAACAGTCCGTAACCCTAAACCATTCAGTTTGACTAGGTAGGTTTCAGTATCAGATCTCGTCGGTGTCGTGTTACTGAATACCGCTGCTATCGCTGAAATACTTAAGGCTTTCGTGTTGTTGGCACTGTTTGACTGGTGTTAGTATTTTAATTTTATCATTATCATTCATTGTTATCCACGTGCATGTCAATACGACTAAAATGGGGCCGGATTGGTCACTGAGTACTTTTCTCATCTTTCTGAATTTTATTCCATAACAAATGTTAAGGAACAGCTGAGCTTTTTCTATGCTGATCTCAACGTACCCCGGATAGACATCCGAACAATTTGCCATCATTTTTAATTTCAAGTCCACTTTTTCCGTATCTGCTTTCCGATAGACTGGAATTGCGATCGTAGAAGATACCGGTTCCCCGCCCAAATCACCGTTCACCAGGACCGAAATATTGTCCCCGTTTTTCATTTCGGCACAATTCGACAATCGTATGGAAACGGAAAAACCAACCCGTATCTGTACACCCTGCGTATTATTCTCTGAAAAAGTGAAAAAGGAATAAAGTTGCTTTGTTATATAGATATTTTTGATATATCACCAACAAATGTCAGCGACGATTTATACACCAAATCATTTTCTTCTGTGAACTCAACATGTAAATCTTTGTACAATCATTTCGCAATAATATTGAATTACAGCTACAATAGGACGTCGTGCTGAATTATATTCGATCTCAATTTACTTTGGCGCCAGTAGCGGCACTATTCGCGCCTAGACTATGACTGGTGGAAGTGAGATTTCCTTCATGCACTTTAAATTCAATCGGCCTACTAATAAACGAAAAACTGTTGAAACAGTACAAACTCGGTAATATTTTGATTGTTGCGGGTCACGCTGAAGATGTGGGAGCTATGTGACTACAAGTGAAGGTTCAGCTGTCAGACATCAATGAATTTTACACTACTGACGATAACAGCATATATGAGAGACCTACCTTTCAATTGGATGCTGTCCCACTGCAAATGCACTTGGTTTTGTTGACCGTTGTGAAATTGAGATATTCTGTCTTTTTTGTATGCAGACAAAGTAATGTTTTCCTTATATTCGGTATTCGATATGTCCGCAGTACACTGAGCCTTGTCCGAGTGGGAGCAGTTTCCACAGGTCACCGTCATGGTGAATTTTTCTATTAGCTTGGTTCTAGGCACAGTTACTTGAACTCGGGCATTCACTGGTTCGTTCAACGGAGTGGGAGGGATATCCTCTAGCACTTCAATTTCTAACTTAAAAGGTTGAAAAAAGAACAAGCAATTTTTGTCAAACAGCGGAAAGTTGTACGAAAAATCAGGTCACCAGACTAAAAAGATAACTCCTATTTGACCAAATTTTGTTCGATCTCACGCAATCGTGTGTATGGATTGTGCTTCATTCAGACTTCAAAATAGATAGGTCGCAACCTGAGTGTGAAACAGGCATTCTATCATGGTCATTGGGAGGCAATGCGGAAATCAATATGTATGCATAGACTACTGCAATTTTGATCCATTATTGCATGGTTCTATATTCAAGTCCATGTAGTTAGCCTAAGACTGCGGCGCATAGCGTTAACGACCTATGAGACAATGCCACAAAACACAGTCATATAAACAGGGCCATTCCACAGTCACGCTGACTTCCTATTGTGTTCCACCAATCAGGCGTCATCGTGCTTGTACTAGAAACGTTTCATTGTAGAAGTTACTACAATTGATGGCGTTTGCGACATAATCAACAGGCTCAGCGTTCAGTAAGCCAACTTGAGAAAACCTACGTGAGCCACAATCAACTTCACTAAGCAATGCAATTTATGCAAAATTATTTGTGGTATGTGTGATCCATATGAACGTGATATGTTAGTGCGCACAGAATGGCACGTATACTAAGAATACATTTATCAATCTGGCAGAAGAAAATTTATGAACAACGAAAGGTTTTTCCCTTCTTGCAATTATCGCGATTCGCTGAATACTGTTATCCAGTGGAATGCTCATGCAACAGAAATTTAGGAATGAGTATCAACTGCTTACGTTGTCAGATTCTCGCTTGAGTCTCTTGATGATTTTCTTGTCTTCTTTCCGTGTGAACTGGTAACGAATGCGTGAGTTCTCAAGAACGTGATAACCGGAGAGTGCGACGCAATCAATAAGAGAATCAGAGGATGTTCCAAATTTAGTGGCCTTGATTGTGAATTCGATCTGTGAGAAATCGTTTGATCAATTCTGAATGTTTAAGGCCCAACGGTTTCATTCGAGTCCATGCTCATGAGAAGCTTGAACTTATCAAAGATTAGGGTGAAAACTAAGCATATTTTTCCTAGTTCTGTCCAAAATATGCTGACTAAATTTCGGTCCATTCTTCCACGTATACTCATAAGAATGCAGGCAACAAACAATCGAAATTCAATGAATTTTGCAAAACCACTGACTGATATCACCGTAGAAAATAGAAAGGAGCTAAGGTGTTTCCTTAGGCAACTTATATGCTTGATATACAAGTTGATTCATGTGATTATTCTGGTGGTCTGGAATTTCAACAACAGAATAGCTTCGGAACGGATGTTACGAAAATGCCCGGTAATATATTCTTCTTTTGGAAACCACAGATTGGCGAACAAGTTCGTTTTCATTGATTCTCAATCATGCCAATATAACACAATATATATGACTAGATGTATAAGGGATACAATCAACAAAAAAAGCGTCAGGGATCATTGTTCACACGTAGTGTAGTACAGTATTATCCGGAGGCCAGGTGTGAACGGACTAACACATTCTCAAGGTGAGCTTACGGACGTTCCTGGACCTGTCGTTGGGTGGTGAGTGGACCACTGTAGATTGTGCAAAAATAATTCAGTTTTTCCGAAACAATGCAAAACTATGTTGAGACGGAATCCGATTCAAATATCTTGTGTGTAACTTAAGCGCCAAGCTCTTATTGAGCATGATAATATGTCCAGCCATCTCGTGAATTTAGAACAGACTTGTGTGTCATCCTCCCGCGTACTTGATCCGTTAACACTAACTGAAAGAAAGAAATTCACTGAAAGTCTAATCAGTCATGCACAAACAAGTGGATCAGAATCGAAACACACTGATGAAACGTATTGAAAGACCAAAACCTGTTGGTGAGTTTCCATCAATTCCTGAAAGATTTGTACACGACCTATCCAACATCGAGCTAGAGGAATTTCTGCTGGAAGTATTATCCCAGGGACCTAAGTTTTGCTGCCCAACAGACAAGATCACACAGCTAGATACCGAAGTGGAATTCGAGAATCTCTATGCCCGATTGAGTGATCTGCTTCCACCATCACAAACCAGACTAGAAATTCCCAAATCTACCCTGGTGAATACAAGTTACCAGTACAATGGGGCCAAACCAACAGTGAGAGGCTTACTGACAACGGAACATATAAGAAAGCTAAGAGAGTTACACGAGAACGAGGAAGTGGTTAAAACAAGACCTGACAAGAGGACAGGTATAGTGTTTCTTAAAAAGTCGGACTATGTTGAAAGAATGGAGAGCATACACTACGTTGGTTCTAAAATCGTGAAGACGGAAGTCGAGAAAGACAGAACTGATCAAATAGAGAATTATCTGGCTAGCAGATTACGGCATATTGAACAAAAGAGCGCCATTGACTCAATCACGTTTGAAAGAATTCGACCCACAGGAACTACCATCCCATTGCTTTATGGATTGCCAAAAAATATAAGACAGCAGTCCCACTGAGGCCAACTGTATAAATGTGCGACTCAACTTATCACGCCGTAGCCAAGTGGTTGACAGGTCTCTTGGAGCCAGCTAGAGCAACAATAACAAAACACAGTCTAACAGATAGTTTCGAACGTGTAAAATGTGAGTGATGGAAATTTGAAAGGATAACACAAGCTCTCATTGGACGTCACGTCACTACTCACTAACACTCCAATCAGGGAAACCATTGACCACTTTTGTGGTTTCATACAAGCAAATGAGATTGAAACAGACATGGCTTTGGACGACTTGCGACAGTTACTCTTTGTATGTACCCAGAATATTATGTTTAAGTTTAACGAGCAGATTTACCACCAAAAACACGGTGTAGCAATGGAGTCTCCATTCGGGCCACTGTCTGCTGATATTTTTAATGGCAAAATTGGACAATGGCTCGTTACAATCATGGATTCGCGGACTTCGGTTATAAAAGCGATACGTGGATGACATTCTTTGTATAACAGACCAATTCCTCCCCAATGATCAGTTACTGCTGCAACTGAGCACATCCGAACGTTTACTTTACACTAGAATAAGAATAAGACAACTCATTAACCTTTTTAGAAGTATTTTTGACTCGTCGAGAAGATGGCTCAATATGGCGGTCAGTGCACAGAAAACGAACATGGAATGGACAGCATATCCCCTTCCGTACAACTATATGTCTTAAAATGAGAAGAAACCTAATTCAATGCCTAACAACAGAGTGAAAAAGATACACACCGAAGATACCATAAAAGAAGAGCTTGTCAAGGTGCGCAATAGTTATATTTCAAAATAGATACCCGGAACGCCTAATAGACCGGATGATGCAGTTGGATATAAAATTTCTAAGGAAAACGGTAGTTGAAAAGAAACCAGTATACACCTCTCTGCCATTTAAAAGTGACACTTTTGCAGATGTAGTGCACCAAAGATTGGCAAGCGTCGTCAACAAAACATTCTACGCTGCTAAACTGCGTGCTTTTTTACCATCTTTGCGAGCGGTCTGTTTGCGGGTGAAAGACAGTGTGCCTGTTTCTGCAGCCTCATTCTGTTTGTATTCTTCCACTTGTTCCTGTGGCACAACGTATATTGTCCGCACGATCAGAAGCTTGTCTGAATGCATCCGTGAGCATCATCCGGCATGACTGATGCCTGGAACAATTAGGTTAATTACCAGCGCAGTCGTTTCACACCTAGCTGCGGTCAATCACACGGCGAACGTGGATCGAGCATTCTACTCCCTGTATGGGGTCCGAATTCGGCTTTCAGGATCGGTGAGAAGTCGCATTTTAGCCACAGTGGAAGCAGCCGGGACTCGCCTCCACAACTCTTAATGTACTCAGAAGAAATTTGTGCATGCACTGAGTCTAAAGTGGTCCACTCCCCACCCAACGACAGGTCCAAGAACGTCCGTAAGCTCACTTTGAGAACGTGTTAGTCCATCCACACCTGATCTCCGGATAATCCTGTACTACACTACGTGTGAACAATGATCCCTGACGCTATTTTTGTCGATTGTATCCCCTATGCACCTAGTCATATATATTGTGTTATATTGGCATGATTGAGAATCAATGAAAACGAGCTTGTTCGCCGATCTATGTTTTCCAAATGTATTCGTTGGGGTTTTTCCGACGATATTCTTCTGTATAATATATTGTTGAAATTCTCACAAGTGTTTTCAGATATAGTTATAATTTGGCTCTGGGTGAATCAGTTTTCAAGAAGCGCATCTTAGCCTCAAACTAGATTCATTTATTTGAAGGTGGCATAGTTAAACAATTTCGAGATCATAAAATAACCGAAACCATAAATGATAACGAGCACTTCCAGATTGATTATTTGGATAATCACCTCATTGTGCAAGCATCAGTATCTTCCGTCAAAAATGACTAATACAAACTGGTTACTGGAGGTCACCTTATCATGTGCCTTTCTCCCATCATATCAACCGATGAGAGTCAGTCTGGAATCTTCAGTGCTTAAGTACCTGAATCACAAATGTGTGCAGTGATTGCATTGTTTTTAGTTGTGAGTTGATCTTACATTTTATATGGTGAACGAATATCACACACCGTTACCTGCCTACGGTTTATCACAGAACCAAAGTTACCATCACCAACATGTACATTTTTAAGGTGGAAAAAGTGTGGATGATAAAATATAACGAGTTTTGGAAGGGAAATAATATTGTCACAAGTTTCTTCTCCGTCGATTTTCCACAACAACTGGAGGATGCATGTCACAGAGGACTGACTAAATTGCTGCATGTACCATATCCACTCACCCAGCTGTCATCATTTCCCGTCGCACAAATGTCCCCGAAATTTATGGTCACGGAATTCTCCTTTACCTCTGTGAATCTGTCAAAAGAAGCAATTATAATTATTTCATTTTTCGATCACAACTGAAGCGTCTAATCTCAAAGTGATATATGTACTGAGTTGTATATGTAATCACTAACTGCTGTGATGTGCAATCGGCTGAACTAATAGTTAGTGATGAACTGGTGAATAACAAGTGTGAGCAATTTTGTCAGAGCCACATTGTACAATTCCGCCCACGTAATTCATTCCCGTTCGCTATTAGAAAATGACAATGAAAAAGTGCACCTCGCCAATTGACGAATATCATGGAGTTGTGCTTCATACAGCTCCATATTTTGTTACTGCAGTATACATATCGTCTTATTAAAAACGAATTAATTTCTGCTTGCGAATCACGTATCCGTTGCACCGAAAAAGCTAAGAACAGGTTGTGTAAATCGCTTCTTTTGATTTTGTGTTTCGATAGCATTCCCATCCCGCCTACTCATGCGTAGTTTGTACATGCATCGTGGACCTCTAGCATTCGTATCCTGACTTTCCGTTTCTAAAACAATGACATAGTTTAACCATAAATTCTGCACGAAAATTCTGTTAATATTCCGGATTCTGCTGTCTAATAACTGTGTAATTCGGTTGTAAGAAAACGCTTTCGGTTTTGTCATGCATGCAATAAATTCCTCTCCGGAGAATCGAACAGCAGTGAACTACACCGTTGAACCACCTCCCACTCGTAAGGCATAAACAGGCTTTTTGTCAGGTTTATCTGCTCATATGGACACACCGCTTCTGTTATCTTACAGGTACAAACAATCTGTACCTTTTCAATGGTAATTATCTCGCATATTCAGACTTCAGCATATTTCCTCATTCTATGACTGAAGTAATCATCTCCGGCTAGCTTGAAAGCTTCTCCATTTATTGCCTGTACCTTGACCGTGCTGCCCTACAGTATCATTTGACTTCTTCTTTAGTGGATAATTTATGACTACTCTATACCGATTTACTGGATATCTTTCTGCACCTTTGTTCTTGGATGCTCATCTGGCTGTGAGCCGTTTGCCTTCATATATAAATGTATAACTATATACGACCACGAAATTACGATAGGTTTTACAGGTTGCAATGTGAGGATGACAGGTAGTAACTATAACACAAAATTTGTGCTACAATAGGAAACATTGTTATTGCCAATCAGACCTTGATCTAATCTTCTGGAGTCGTACAAACGCAAAAAATCGGAAACTGACTTATTTTGATAAGAGTGATCCATACACTTCAGTCCCGCACCAGCCTCCAGCGATGTCACGATATTGATTTGAATATTCTTAGTCACGGTGCAATTCACTCGAGCTTGTGGGATGCAACCCCATTTCGTCAAACGCATTTGATAACGCACTTCGACATTACGCGGAGTTCGAATTAGTTCTCCAACTTTCAGCGGATAATTGTCCACCTCCCAAAGATTGAAATATGTAAACTATTGTCGATTGAGAGAACAGGTTTTTAACTTGTATAGTTATTGGGAGGTAACTTAAGCCATGTACATAACAGGCTAATAGAATTAACAAAATGGTTTTGAAACTCAAAGCGTCACCAATAACAGAGAACGAAATGTCTATCACGAAATGATAAATATTTATTTCTCCTTTGTTTCAAGCAGATCTTTGAAAGTTCCAAATCTTATATCAGTTGCAGCCCGGACCTTCCTCCTCACTATTTTAGAAAAACTGATTTTGAACTCTATTTGGGAATATTCTTTTTGGGGGTGTCATTTCCACAAATGTCCCTCCCGTTGTTCTATAAACTTGAAAAGTAGCATCCACTAAGATTCACAGTCAACCACATTTGTTCACTATTGCCAGGAATTAGACTCATTGGATTATTGCCGGAATGGGTCTTACACCTGATTTTTCAAAACAAGTCAGCTATTGGATTGACCAATAGGTTAGTCGAAGGGCATAGAAGTACGCCAAGATCATGTACAAAAGCTATCCACAAACACACCAGTAAAGATCCCGGAGATGTTTTCTTAACCGGAAGCGATGTAGTGCTTTGTCGCGAAATGGTATGGTGTTTTGCAGAATACCTTAGAGATTGTGATCGCTCATATGACTCTATTTCAAGATTCCGGCCGCGAACTTCTGAAAGTGTCCAAAACAAGACTGACACTTTTGTCTCTTGTTGCAGTACCTCTGGTGAAAAATCGCCCCTAATTTGTCATCGGAATTTATGCTTGGAATAATTTTGTCCTGTTGTGTGATTGGATGGGGGACTCAATCAACCGTGTTTGTTTAGGAGAAAGCAGCACCTCATTGAACTAATGTGCTTTTGTTTGATCTCGAGGTAGTATTTCCACGTCTAGACTCTAAGCCGTCAACTAGACTATTTACTGAGAAGTAACTTATTCCCTCAAATGTAATAAATATTTGGAAAGAAGGGCAGAAACTCGAAACTCGGAACGACGAATGAGGCCTCCGTACATTAAAGACCATGTAACGCTACGTCAAACACAATCTGAACACCATCTAGAGAGCTTTCCACAAGTTCTGGTCTGCACTGGTGGATGCTGAAAAGCCCGCCGTTATCGGATGCCGTTTCGACCACAGTATTAAACAGTATTCATCCATCGGTGGTTTGCCCCTCAAAAATGGCGGACAACATATCTGAATGAACTCCGATGACGTAGTGCTCGGATGATTTATTGAATTTTTTGGTTCCTTTCCAAGGGCAAGCAGACTGCATGGGATGAATTCGATGAAGATTTATTGAAAATACTGACTCCAATGCCTTAGCCATAGAGGGAATTATTATCAGCTTCGGAAGTAACAAGGTAAAGAAAATGCTATGGTAGCTTCCATCAAGTGAAATGATGGAATGTGCCACGAGATTACATTTAGTGTTCCCCAAGGCAAGGAACATGAGACGAATCAAAATAAAGAAATTCTTTCTTATTGGAATGCCAGATACCTACGTGTGCGCTTTCATATATGAAGAAGGATTAAACTCGTGCATTAATAATTCCTTCAACATCTGTTTCGGTTATTTCCAATTTGTTCGTCAAACAAGCCGTTTGTGTGTATAATACACCGTTAAGACATATTTTTACAGTTTCCTGCCAAAATGCGAAGCAACCGTGTTTTCATTCGGTACGTTATCAAGAACAGCGTTTTTTGCAGTATAGTCTAGTAACGATGTGAGGTGACTTGGGTGAATGATTTCGAGCCTTCCCGATATTCGGACTGACTCTAGGGTGACAATAGTGATACCAAAACCTTTTTGGGGTTTTTGGAGCAGACTTGTAGTTTCGGCATTTAACGCGGGGCTGAGTGCGCGCATGAACGCGAGGCAAGATCATAACCTCATCGATCATTATGTTGCTGCCGGAGCAGTCTAGCCAATGGATCTATGAAAAAACTGATTGGTAATTTGAGAAGTTGTAGGCAAAATATACTCTCCAAAAACCCTGTCATCAATTCAACTAACTCAAAATGAATAGCAAAGCATTTCAAATCGTAAACTTGTTTAGAGGAACGAGATGTTACATGGTATGCTGTCATAAATAGCATCGATGGAATCCAATGTCGGAATGAGTCTTGCTTGGCCGGGTCGGTCGTTTACACTTTCGATTGTATGTCCTCAAGCTGTTTTGGTGCTGAGTCAGTTACATAAATTCAATATATCTAATTCTTACCCAGAGAATGCTACATTTTCTGAGTAGAACAAAAAATGGTTGAAGTGGATTAAGTTCACGGGTTAAAATTTGTCAGCATAAGATAATCCACAGATAACTGAAACTATTTTAGTCGAATACAGTTTACCTGTACTTTTCAGCCATTTCTGATAAATGTAGACAGACCTGTGTTCTCATCCTATGACGGTTTTGAAATTAGGAATTTGTTGCCGCGGCGTTGCAATGGTTGCAAATGTTTCACGAAACTGGTTAGAGAATGCGTATGCAAACACCTGAAGAATGAGTTGTTGCAGCGCAAGAGTGACATTGATTTTCTGAATGGCAGATCGAGTTCGTCGAAAATACTAAAATTTTCGGTGAATTTGTTACAAAGCTGAACAACGAGGCCTTCATGGAAAATGTCTGCCCAAATGTTGGCAAGGATTTGAACTCACTGATCACCTCTTATTGGTGCATAAACTCAGGACCTTTGAGAAAGGAAATCTACCGCGAGTGTTTGTTGATGCTAATTTGAAGTCGTCAGAAGCAACCATCAGAGTATCCGAAGACTCGTCCTTTCTCGTCGTAAGTTACCTAATGGTGGATGAATCGCTTCTACTTTATGCTTTCGTAGATGATGCACAAGGTGAAGTATCAGACTGTTGTCAATATCTAGCAAAGGATAGTCTGAGGCTCTTTACACGGGCAAATAAATGAAATATGTTCTTATTGTCCAGATTCTGTCCAGGAGTGACGGCAGTGGAGTATAGCGGACCATTCGCGGTCTCTGTAGACCAGGAATTATGTGGAATAATAAGTGCTGACCACACATGTAAAGAATAGTGCAGGCTGACGGCCCAAAAGACTCTATTTCCATCCTCAATTCCATGTGGCAATTTGGGGGTCTTCATATGTTTGCACAACGTTGTTTTGAGGTAGATTAAAGATGTTTTGTCATTCTTTCTTCAAAATAGATCTGGCCTGTTCGGAAATAGCCAAACAGCTAATTGTTTGAATGGTCGGAGGACAACAGGAGCGGCCGTGTACACGAAGGGCTTCTCCCAAATAGGATAAATAACTGGTGATATCCTTGCAAAGGCTACGTAATGAACGATAGAAAACTATGGTATTGTGGAGAACACGTTATTGGCTAATTGCACGAGAGAATGTCGCTAGCGGCAGATCAGTGTGAGTGTACAACAGTCTGAGTGAAAAATTCTTATCTTCCTGGATGCAGGGTTCATTAAACAGATGCGGTTTAATGATTGGGGTGAAATATTCCCGGATATGAAATACCAGAATTTCGGGGGGAATTGTCTAAGCTGATTATGTCCTCCTGAGTCGTCGGAGGTCTTACTAACCACGTACTAAAGCACTAAGTGAGATTACATTCATATATCATCGTTGTTTCACTTTGCCGCCTCCGTTTTCAGCAATGTTGATGCACCAAACACAACAACATCTGATAAGCCACAGTAATGAGCGTCGATCTTTGTGCGCAACACCGAAATTACGCGTGACCCTCGATTGCACCCTGAAGTATTATTCCCATGCAACCTTAGCTGAACCGAACTAAACGAAACTACCTGGGACTGAACTTTGTTGCCCTGAACTAAACCGAAATCTGATATTCCGGACAGAGCCATACTGGCTGCACTTTGATCAACTTACTGATATATGCCAATTCTCCTGTGTGCGTTTTGATGGAGTGATAAGGAGAATGTTGTAGGAAAAGATCACGATTTGAAACGTTTTTATTTCAGTTTATTTTAGTCCATTTTATAAACAAGCTTCTATTTTCACGGCTGTACTTTCGTCACTTCTGGAGAAAATAACAGTAATGAAATCAAGTAGCATTCCAAGCTTGAACACAGTATAAATAAGTTGTATAAGACCACGAAAGCGCTTTTTTAATAGCCCTGAATGAACAAAATAGTGACGAAAAATATGAATGGAATTCTATTTTCATTTCAAAATCTCTGTTATTCTACATTTGGATTATTCAATAAAAATAATGTTTTTATTACGAGTTCTGATTGACACAGCCTAAAAGTTCCAAATAATGCTTTGGAAGTTTTAGAGAGTGCAAATAACTTCAATCATTGCGTTACAACCTAAATAGTCAGTTTGTCTGCTGACAGCCTTTCCGTTTGTAGTCATTTCAGGTTACCAAATGTTGGCTCCAACACAAAAACAGATAAGAATGATTCCCATTATTCTATTTCACGAGAGTTTCAGAAAATATTCTCTGTTTTCTTATCTAAATTATTCAGAAACATTCCCATGTGAAAATTGACTCATGTTAGAAGCTCATCCAGATCAAACCTCATTATACAACTCCTAGGAAATGATTCAAGGCAGAGTAGAAAAACTAAATACTGAACTTCTCCCATCCTCAATTTACTCTAGATTGTGTCACTGTTCACATATTCTCAGTTTACGGTGTTTTCTTATTCACCGCTATGAGCTTTTTTGTGAGCTTCTATGGTATCTGAATAGCATAAAAACACTGTTTTAAGTTCCAATTGACAATAAAGACGAGCTCTGGTAATGCAAATGATAACATTGTCAACTACAGTACAAAGTACTAATATTGCTAAAAGATAATTTTACTCGCGATTGAATTTTCTTGCAATGTTGCGCGTTATTTGAAGAAACATAATAGAAATCAGTGTAGCATGACAATTATTGTGGATGCCTTCTATGTTTAGTGGATTAAACACGTTTTCTCTTAGGCATAATGAATTCTGGCGAAAAGACTCACCGCAGATACTGCCACAGGATAAAGAAAAGTCCACCCTCGGACCACATCCCATAGCCGAGAGCGATAAAAGCATGTCAAATGCACTCGCACCAAGGCTTTTTTCTGCGTGCTTTCGGAATCCTCTCCGATTGCCGCGTGGACAGTAACCTCGAAAGACGTTGGCGCTAGTGATGTTTTGAGGTGTAAGGCTCCCGAATTTTTGTCAATAGTTATTCGATTCTTTTCCGACTCGTTGTCCTCCAACCAAAATCGGACCTCGCTTTTGGAAGACTGGTTTGAAAGTTCCACGCGGCCAATTTCATCTTCGTTTACTTTGGATTCGTGATGTACGGTGAAGTCATACAACGGTTTCGAAAATGAGAGTGAGTTTGTACCTGTTTGGGATTGCATACGTTTGATGGCAGAATATCGAATTATTCTGATCAGTTATCTTCTCACAAGATCACCAAAAGAAGATATGTTCGTTTGAGATGAAAAAGTAGCCATTCATTTTCCCGATTATTATATGATTTTTTCGATCACAAAAATTCATATGAAAACAATAAAATGTTTGTTTGTTTTGTTTGTCAAACTGTAGGCAATTATATTACAAATCAATTGTTGCAGGCTTCTGCTCTCATTGACGGCTGCTAGTGCATTCACTCATCCACAGCTCATAGAGTTTGTGAACCTTTTCTTTTCTTGCAAATTAGATACGCGTGGCCCCCATCCGGAAAAGATCTGTCCTACAGAGACTCAATTCATCCCACCAGCATGAAAAAACCAATATCTTCAAAGACGGTATGGATAATGGCATTAAATTGGTGCGTTTTCTAACCATCATTTTGCGATAGAGAACCTAGGTGAATTTAACTAACTATAGGATGCGTGCCTCTATTTAAAAAAATTCAATTTGCAAATGAATTTTTACAAGAAAACATAAGCCGTATTCAATTAGAAGAAGATTTTGGGTCAAATATTGTGATACCATTTTGGTGCGTTGCTCTTTTGACGATCTGGGAACAGTTTTCGACAGAATGTACGTAATTTTACGCGTAGTTTAGGTGATTTGTCATAAATTTAGTGGATGTAGTGTCACCGAAATATGTGGGCAGATACGTTTATCTTGACCCGATGACGTGGGCACATGGTTAACAGTTGGCGTCAGTCAACATATTTTGTACAGTATAATAAGATCTTCCAATTTCGGCTCCATGCATCGGTTAAAAATTGAAGGACAGCGATACAACGCGAACAGCAAGTTTAACAAGAATACTGAATTTCGGTTTTTAGAAAATTATGAAATATACAAAAGTCATATTAGTAGAAACATCAAGCCTCAAGTAAAACGAATAAGCTAGATTCATGAATAAAAACAGAATAGAGCATAAAGCGTTATAACCAAAATTTGCGAGCTATGCAATAAACAGAAAGCCGTGAAAGACGCCCAAGATAATTTGAAAGCTCACCGGGTATTGCGACTTGAAGGAGAACGGCCAGTTTCAACAGGTCATGAATCATGCTCACCAAAGTACTCGAAGCACCCGTTTGGAGAACCTCGATTATTTTGCACTATTTATATGTAAGACAAATTTCCCACGGATCGTTTAATTTGCCAGTGCAATGCTTTCCGTTGATTGGGCATCCCGTGGGCGATCCGGCCAATCACTACACGTTAGATTTTCCCCTTGCAAATGGAACTGTCTGCACTTGCCTTTGAAAGTGATGGTATTGGATAACAAAG
This sequence comes from Fasciola hepatica, assembly GCA_948099385.1. Lineage (NCBI taxonomy): Eukaryota > Metazoa > Platyhelminthes > Trematoda > Plagiorchiida > Fasciolidae > Fasciola > Fasciola hepatica. Next base: position 924,413 of record CANUEZ040000029.1, on the reverse strand, counting down.
CCCAGATAATTATAACTTCAACGTGTATTTTCAAGATTGGACCACTGGTTTATGTCTGTCTTTTGTACTATCTGTCATATCCTTACACGAAACAATTAATAACTTCATCACACTGGTGAACCAAGAAACAGACCCGAGAAGGTTATTCAAAGTCATTTGATTTCACCGAGCTTCACTCAAAAAGGGGATTGTGTTACAATCAGAAATTATACAAACCCATGAAAATCATTTCAAAAGTGCATTTTCAAACCTTATACATTTTTTGAATGGAGCTGGTGGTAAAATCAATATCCCTTTGAAATCCCTAGAAAGGATGTTCAAAATACAGGCTCAGCAACATGGCTTTCACTTTCGTATTTCCTGCCTTCGTTAACGACAAGCTATTTGAGTTGAGTCATTTTCCAACGCAAAAGCATGGAAAAAATTCAGGGGATAATATTGTTGTTCTTGAGCATATCTGAGTAACAAAACGTAGCGCTACAAACGGTGAAACACAGATTAGTTGCACCGTTGTCTGTATTGCCGAGGTATGGCATTCTTGGATAAAACTACAAAACCAATCACATCTGGGAGAGACTGGACCCATTTGGGGGATAATAAGGTTGCTATATTAAGTTTGAATTTACCTTTTAATCCTCGGGTACAACTGGACGCTTGCTGTTCGAGTCCCAGCAACAGCGATCGACTCCATATTAGATGGCATTATTCTGACCCTGGTTTCGTTTCAGGCACACTGCTTAGTTGTACGATTATTGTGTGAAATATCACCATGGCCCACGGGTTCTTCCAAACGACCTGAATGGAAACCTGCGCACTCGACTCTAGCTTGCTCTTCCGATCGATCCAATACTGCTATGGAAAATCAGTTGACGAAAACTCAGCTAGCCAAAACGACTGATTTTTAACGGAAATTAATATCCCCTATTTAAAGCGCAAATTAAACATTCCCAAAATCGGGCTTCCAGTGAGGTTCGAGCCCTGTTGAACTGGCTTGGTTGATAAAAACGCTTCCCACATTGATTAGTAATACGTTGAATCGATATGCGCCGGACTGTAGATGACAGCTCGATCAGCAAGACTTTTCTTAACATGGATTATACAATGCGACTTGGCACGCTCAAGGTGGTTATTGGCCTGCTTGACAAATGTTTTTTTCGATTTTAACCTCCTAATATCGATAAAATCGAAAAACCTAGGCTTATTATAATTCCCTTCTGTTAAAATCATGTATTGTTTTTTTCTGTAACTATTTTATTCTGAAGAAGGCAGAGTGGCTTTTTGTTTATTAGAATTTGTAGCTTACCAATTGTATGTGACAGTGAACTTTCACTAACCCCGAGCGGGGTTACTTTCCTTATTATGATATATTCATTTATGTGGTTGTGCTAAACTATCTTTTTGTACATGAAGGACAACATGAAGTCTCTTATCATATTGTAACTAAGATGACAAGACCGGTAGGGACACTCATATTTCAATTACCAAACAAGTCAAGTTCACGAAACACACACAATCGTTTATATAGCCTCTTTTCCAGACTGCACTGCACCAACACTGCTCTTGCATCTGTCTGAATGTGTTTCAGCTGCTTTCTGGTCAGTTGTCTGTGGCCGATAGCTTGATTCTTTTGGGTACCACTTCTTTTCGGCTGGTCCGATTGTCTCGGTTAAAGGCTTGATCGGTAGCCCCTCACCTGAGCTATCTTGCTGGTTGCTCTTGATCCCGCTGCTTTATATCTGTTTGTCCGTGTGCCTCTTTCTTTCTTTTTGCTTCGGGAAGCCTCCGACGTGTTGGCCGTCCGTTCTTTTGTCTATAGCTCTCGATCGGTTGGCCTGATCGGTTTGATATCCGTGCCGTCTTGCATTTCTTGTATAGTCCTTGGTTTCTTTCTACGGATAAACGACAGTGAATATCAGAATCGAGCTAACAGCTAAACAGTACACAAGAACACATCTATCGCTTACGTGCACATTATTCAAAAGACTACGTAGAGAATGGAATACAATGAAACAGCCTCTGCGACTGATCGCTTATGTCTGACATTGATCTGGAAAAAGGAAAAATCCAACTTTTCTGGTACTTCAAGGTGTATGCCTGCATTTTATATGCGATAAGAAAATGAAAACTTCAATAATAAATATTAGGGAATCAGTCTGGAGGCGTAAAAATTAAAATTACTAGTAGATGAGAGCGATAATAAATTAGATGCAAGGACCTTGAAATATCAGTGGAGAGTTGTTGACTGGCAGGATATGCGAATTTGATTATCCGACGGGTCATGTGACACACAGAGCTTTAGTGGGAGCACAGCGGGAAAGGAAAGGTCTGGAACGATGATCGGAATTTAGGATTTAAAGAGAAAGATATTTTGAGGGGAAACGTGAATTGGCAGAGGGTAATCCTTGAAACGCGTAAGGGAATAGCCGTGAAAAGAATATATGTTGGCCCCGTGGCAAATTTCGTTTGTTCACGTGTTTTTCCTCCCCAAGATGAGTGCAACGGGGTGATTTTATTCGTCTTTAATCGGTTTCTGGATAAATTCTGCTTTCATATCAAAAAGCTCACTTTTTACGGTGTGCAATAATAGATGAGTATATGTCATAAAGTGGAGTATTAATTTGTAGTTGGTAGAAACCAAGGAAGCCTTCGATGAACACTGATGCGTGGCACAATTATTCTCTGAGATGGGACTTTACTGTGAAGGTATAGTTTCACAAAAGGCTGTCGAAAATCAAAAAAGAGGAAATATCGAAAGGGCTACTTCACTTCAGGTAGCACATTTCGAGTTTATTAATCTTGAGTTATATGCATGAAAACAGCTGTAAGTCTGAGGTCATTGGTAGTTCAGCGGTAGTAGCTAGTGGGATAAATAAAATGCGAAGGGTATTGCCAGTACAAGGGTCGTGCATCGACGGAAAAAGAGGAGATGGGTAAAAGGCGGAATGAATGAAATAGTTGATCAATAAATCAGGCTCTTTTTCACTTAATATGGCGGAACAGAAAGAGAAATGCATTCTTCGCCGCAAACCATCAACTTTCAGCGAACACGACAAGGACCATGTTGGTGTCTTGATAACTTACTGAGTGCCCCAGAACAATATTTAGATGCAAACCGGTGATCTTTCGAGTGAAATAAATTTTGGGTACATGGTCTTTTGGATGAATATCGAAGATGATAAAAGATAAGCGCATTCTGCGAATTCTAGAAAACTTTACCCGGTACCGAGAGATTACTTGAAGTAAACATCCAATACACAGTTCATGAAGGTTACCGGTACATTGTCAGTACCCACTGACGATGTCAGCTCGACTGGTGATGAAGCATTTCTGACCCGAATGCCAAGCTCAGTTATCAAAAGCTATTGAATACCTACAAGCTTGTTTACCAGAAAAGTTCGAACACCCGTATTTCAAACACTAACCAGATAAATTGCCTACTAGCGGCTTGAGAGTGAAGTAGAAGAATCGACTATGGATGACAAACCGTATACTAGTGTTAGAGAAAAACTTGAAATTGCTGGTCAGAAGCAGACTGACTTGAGTAGCCAATGATTGGTGGAGTATTTGGGAAACAGTGTAAGTATTCGCGCACATTTTTCGATAGTGACTGATTCGTTAAACGGATAAGCCTCTCAGAAATGAGGGGCTAACGTGGTGAGTTTCCGGTCCCTTGAAGATGTTGGCTTTTTCGATAGGATTGAGTGTGAGCAATTCCTGCAAATATAATTTCACCTCCAGAATTAGCTGATGGAATTTACAAGTGTAATCATTCAGAAGTAGATGAAGTGATGCTAGTACTCATGTTTATGTCAGTCCTGTCAAATCGGTTAAGTTTCTCACATAATTTTAGTTGCATTTCAGATATACTTATAATTTACACTGCGCAAAAGTTGACGATAACAAGAAAATACCAAAAGTTCTAGCTTATGCGTGACACAAGTAAAGCATTCATTCAGGAGTCCTATTACGTGTAATTATAATGGCCTGAAAATAGTTTACGGAATTGAGGTAGATTTTTTAATGATAAAATCACGTTTTAGAAGTCAGGTTTTTTCAAGTCGAAAATGTTTTGGTATCTAAGTTAGAAATGGCTTGCTTATCAAACCAGTGTTTGCTCGATCGAGAAGAGGATAGAATAAATGAATAATACCACAGCCTTCCTCTGTAAACGACAAATGTCGGAGTGATTGTGTTCTATTCTTTTGCAAAAAGGTATGTGGTTTTACTAGGGACAGTGACATTGTTCTGTTTAATTTACCGTACGGAGTGCGATGTATTTCATCGAAATAAATCAGTATTTAAACTGCAAGTTTTGGGAATATCGAAAGCAAATTCGTTTCCAAATGAGAGAATCAGTGTTTGAAAATACAATGCCACCTGCATCTACTTAGCATTTTAACCATAAATTATTTTCAAATTGTTTTGCTGAATCCTAAGCTCGGTGAATCAGTTTGTGAGGATTAATTAGCTGATAGGAATACCGAGATCAGCTAAGAGAGGGATTTACGTGTAAGTAGACACGTAGAATACCATCAACCTTTTCACGTACTAGGCCCACATGCCTTCGATACGCTCATCTCGTTCAATGGTGCGTGCAATTCCTCGGAATGAATAATGATGAGGAAAAACAATAGAAATGGAACCCGTTTCAGCTGCGCAGAAACTGAATAATTTGTACCAAATAGAGAAACTTCGAAGTTAGAGAATACGGTGGAATGAGCCTGAGAATACCTTTAAGTATAGTGATATCACTAACAATTCTGTTCATGGATCCTGTCCCTATGTCGGGTCTAAATCTCAGCAGGAAGTCGTCTCGTATATATAAGATTTTAAGGTGTTGGAGAATAAAAGACAGTCAAATAATGGTTCGACGGTGGAAATGCCTATTCCACATTCGCTCGTCTAACCTCTAGGACACTCTCCGTTTGGAGGAACGAAACAAAAAGAGGATTTTTGTTTAATAGATTAAAAAAGCTGTGAGTATAACGGCTAGCATCAAACGACTAACCTCTGACCTTGAGTGGGATATCAGGATGATAGATTTTTGAATTCAGCGGCCCATTCGCCAATACTTGAATACTATTACACTTGTCGGTCTTGTTGATAGACATTTCAGACACAAACCAAAATATGGGCAACGTTGTACCCCTCTGTTGTCATTGGCAGTATATTACGGCTTCTTTTTGAAAGACTGAAATGAAAAAATAAGGAAAATGTAATGTGGTGAGAATAATATTATTTTGATATAATTAGGCTACAAGAGGAATGATTGTAGTCCTTGTGAAAAGCAAAATTCATATTAGGCATCGTGGAGCACATAAACCAAAGTACAATCAAACAGTGCATGTTTTTTTACCAAATTATGCATAATTGCATTGCATAACATTGCGATAAATGGACAAACTAATCGGCCATCATCGAACTTTTTCCCTAAGTATAACATTTGTGACCAACGTGATCAACGCCCTGTTTATTTAGAGAATAAGTTTGTCGTTGGGTAAATAGCACTTTATCCAAAGCACATCCAAGTGGCATAAACACCTGATGGATCATATAACGGTGCGTATAATATGCCAGAGCACGTCAACGACAGGTTTCAAACACCGTCAGTCCCCTCCAGCTAATTAAATTTACTTTATACCAAAATGAAGTTCCATCAGATTATATGATGGATTTCTTCCAGATATGACTTCAAACGAGATAAAATGTCATGTCTGACAGATCAATGAGTCCAGAAGAAAACTCGACTACTATTACTGACTGATGAACGATTCATCTCAAACTACCAAAAGCATACCCCTGGATAAGGTACCTAAGTGAGTAATTAGGAAATACAGTGTGACGATACACATTTTCCTATGAAATAGGTGTGAAATTAGAGTACCGTTGGTTCTTCTTGACGATAGTGAAACTCACTGCATGTATGTGTTAACTATTGGCTAAAATGCCCTCGTCAGAAATCCATGTAATCACGCTACGTACTACTTACCGCAGGCAAATATTATGAAGGTGCCTTCTAAATTAAATAACAGTGTACAAGTAGGATATTACCCACCAAATTTGGATGGACACCAGTAAAAGCCCAAGACCAAATCTGAGAGTCAAATTGTCACTGCACTCAGAGGAAATGATAAAGAAAGCAGGCGATGCTGAATTTAACAAAAAACCACTTTTACTTTAATGGCGTTTACGCATTGAATCAAATACCGTCAGTTCTTGTGTCGGGCTCTTCAGTCAAAAGCAGTGGACAAAGCGTTATCATCGTGGACTTTGGACAAGAAAGGTCCGGATTTGATTCCCTTCACCGCCGATCGATTCCCTATCTGGCTGACTTTCATTGGCCATGTCCCCCTTTCTGGACTGCATAACTTCGTTGTATGATTATCGGAAAAAGCAAGTAAAATAGTTTGCTAAGGAGCTGCCAGAGAAATATTCTTTCCGCGCAAAGACGGCCGTAACTGAAGCTTGCAGTTTTGAGTGGTAAAAATAATATTGTAATGCCATCTTTTCTAATTTAGGAGTAAGAAACTAAAGCACGTGCAAAGCCGTCTCCCGGGACAGGTTAAGTGATGGCATCAAACAAACGGGAAAGAAGCGACATTTAGAATTCTCCCTAGAAAGTAGCCACTGATTGCGTTTTTCTGAATTGAACCATCCACATAATCTCTCAGATAAAGCAACCAATGATCCCCGCTAGGACCTTTGAAATCATCAAATTGGATATGTGCCATCAGAAGCGTGCACATAAGGCATTTTATCAGAAATCACAATCCCCCTCCTGAAAAAGGCCACGATTTGAACAATCACGCTTTGCGCGGTAGCGGTTTTGTATCTAATGCTTGCGACTTCATCAATTTTTGAGCACATTGAGCATAATGGATGTGCCTTAATCAGACTGGTGGGGAGCGCTGTCTCTATCGTGCGCGTGTCGTGGTGAGAGTTTCACCCCCACCGTCATGAGTGTTAATCGATAGTGGATTTTGGGGTTCGGTCGGCGATCCGTGTTTTCTGGTTTTGGCATACGCAACTTGAGAGCCTGGAATAGTCGCTTTTGTGCACATAGATTAGGGCTTGGTGGGTGAATGGCGGTCATCTCTGTCGTGGTCAGGGATCGAAGTCGGACTGGTTTTGATCGATTGGGCGGAACTCGGTACATGACTCTGAACACTTGTTCAGGGTCGATCGTATGGCCACTGTCCACCAATGCACTGAGACAACCACCTGACCGTGCAACCTATGTAGGATGCACCACATTCGCACCTGAACGAGCAAATGATCATGGAAGAGGTCAGCTCATGCAGTTCGTCTCTCACCTGCATGCGGATCACTGGGGTGGTGAAGAATGCGTACTTCAGTCTAACGGCTGGGAAAGTTGAGTGTAGAACTACCCTGAGTGTTTTGTCAACCGCTTCGCGTGTGTATCACCTTTAAAGGAATACTTTAGCGAAACGTTATTTCTTCGGTACGAAGGGAGATCGCTCTACCGTCCAGTTGGACATGAGAGCGGCCTCTTTGCACGGCTTATTTCCATACGATACCTAGTGGTTTTCGTTCTGGGATAACGGTTCAGTCCTATAAGAAACACAGATTTTGATCTGTTCCTAACCTTGGTCGTTTGTCTCTTCAGTGTGACCTTGATTTGTCCAACTGAGAGTGACGATTAGACCGTGATTGACGTATTGCTTTTGCTATGCCGATCAAAACCTAGATGCTCAGCATCGCTGTAGATCGAGGCCGTGGAATATACCTTACGGAATGCTATTTTCCACAAATAGGATTTAAATTTCCGATGATTTGCTAGGTAGAACAAGTGTGTGTTTATAAATGAGAGCATCGACGGCAAAGAAATCCAACTGGCCATCATGCGGAAAATATATTCTGACCGTGTTTTGGTACGTACATTCATACACCGTTTGAAGTAATGGTAGAGGACAGAAGACGAGCACTGACTATCCATTAGTGCTGCTCCATTTTACATCTCAATCCAGAGTGTACCAGAATCGTTTGTATCTAAAATAGTAAGGAGATGTGGCCCCTTTCCATGATCTTTCTGTATTTGCCATGCATCTTTTGAACACAGAGCAGTTTTTTTCCACTCTGATATGTCACGGGGTAGACGATTCGCTAACACACCCAGCGCATGTGTCAGCTAGGAAAGTCAAATGACTTTAAGTCCCTTGGGTAAGAAGGTAAACGACGAATGCAAACGTAAAGATCACCACCTCACTGGCACTAACCCTTTCATTCTATTTCACTTTTGCTATATCTTTGGATACAATGTTGGAGAAAAACAATCAGTATTTGTATTTGATCGACTCAAAGTATTCTTCAGAAGTGTTCAGGAAACAATGTCAGCAATATGAAAGCTAGTCATATGCTGTCGGAAAATGGGGGCTAGTTCCTGGTTCAACCATACAATCACACTATCTGAGGATCCCAGATAAATTGCCAAGACATATAACGATTGAAGAAAATATATCGTTTGGAAATTAATTTACGGTGGCCAATCAAGTGATGAAATGCCTCGAGGAGTTATGTAACCGATTGCAGTTTTCCCGTATACCTTGCGTAATGAAACCATTGTCTTATGTGTGAATATCAGCCTTCGGAGAATAAATTTCTGCGTAGCGCCACTGAAGTCTCCCCAGAATGCCGTGTAGGTAATTAGAGGTTATGCATACATTATCAAGTGCACAACTGATGCTCGCCGAGCTGAGATGTTTATGGAAAGCGTTTCTTATACCCTCAACCAACCAACCGAAGTTCCATTCTTTTTTTCGTTTCACAGGGTTGTAAGATGAGTAACCAAGTAGTGAAATGAGAGAAAAACTATTGGAATAATGAATCTGTAAATTCCTGAAGCTGCGCAGTACTTGAGAGTTCATATCTGGGGTATTCTGAAAATACAAGTCACCATTGAACTGTGTACTTTGTGCTTTAATGGGTCGCCAATAAACCGGAGTATCTGAGACACGAACCGTCTATCATCGGAGCTAAACCCATAGCGCTAAAATACCGCCTATTCCCACTTATAATAATCCAACCCCTCTCAAGTTTGTCATATATTCCTTGTATCGTCTCGTGTCGCACGCATTTAACCGCATCTTCTTGACCATTTGCTCAATACTGGTATCTCTAACACACTGCCACTGTCTCTATTTTCCATGCTGGCCATGAATTAGTGAACATATTTTGGAATAGTTCCTAATAGATCCTCGACCCTCATCATCGTATTTTGCCTTCCATTGCAGTCACTGAGCTCAATTTAAGTGAACAGAATGATGGGGAATGACTACCGTTATTTGTACTTTGGAAAGCTGACACTTGAAAACCAGCATGAAAGTGGTTACCAATGTTCGTTTCTCGCAGTATACTTCCGTAACCCACTTTGGGGAATTCTGATGGGTACAATTTATCGCGCTTCACGGAGCACCTCAAAGAACTCGTTTATGTACTTCCTTTTTCTATGCTTACAGAGTATTTTTTTCTGGAACGGGGTTGTCGTTAATCACAGACTACCAGTTTGGGAACTTGACCGGCGGATGCACACTCTCCGCGTTTTGATCTCTACGCGTGTACCGACTAATCATTTGGATCACTTAATACGATTTTCCTCCAATTTCATATTGAAGCTTATGCTATTTCTTTATTCTTGAATCTAAACACGGACACTGGCTGTTTGTTGCAATGTAGCTCACTCATTGTGGCGAATATTAGTTTTTGAACACCTTATCTGCAATTCAGACTTCAACCTACTTGAACACATTTAAGTCCATGTTATTGGCCTAAAACACCATTGCAGGCTTCTTGCTATTTTGCAAGATTTATTGCATTATCTATTATTAATAATAATAATAGTAATAGTAATAATGTCATTATTATTATTATAAAACTGTTTCAGTAACAAACGAAGGTGCACCATATTTTACTGTTTGAAATATCTAAACTGAGGGGATGTGTCGAAATCGCTCCAACCAAATTCATATGAAAGCTCCGTGTGAAAGAAAACGTATTTATGTTCAACTTTGATACTTGTGATTAGCTGGGTTCCCCGTTCCACATAAGCAAATAGTAACCATCGATCAAGTCAAGTCAATGAATGTTTTCATGCCTCCGATGTAGTGTTAATCTTTCGCACATACGTGATTTACAAAGAAATCTTAAGGAAAAGGGTGCAAGAGCTGATTGGAAGGTGCAGAGGAAGGCGCGAAAGCAAAACGAAGCAGTTCAGGTGTCAAAGGTGAATAACAGGATCGTCAATTACCTGGTCGCAGACAAGAGATGATGCCGTTGCTGTATGTGGACGTGCGTGGATGAAGTGTTTCGAATAACGAACTAATGGAAGAAAAATGGAGAGCCCTAGAGAATTTTGAGTGAAGACACTGGTTTGTGTCGGAGAATAGCCTATTTATGATTTTACCACATGCATCAAAAATGCTTGCTAATGATAAAGTCAGTGAGAATTCTCTATTACCGTTGTCATAACGGAAGAGCAACTCGAGATAAGAAAAACGTCTTTGCCTTTTAAACCAGAAAAAACCATAGGAGAGCAGTGAAGCAAAATAAGGCGAATAAAAGATGTTACAAATTAAAGTATTGGACTTTAAGGTGCCCTAAACTTTCGTAGTCTGATTGATAGAAAAAGAGCTTCCTGAATTGAGTGAATACTGTTTCAAATTGAGTGGCGAGATATGAGATGTCACAAAAGACATTTTAGCACTGTGACCCATACTGGAGATTGGAGAGCACGTTAACCCATTCTGGGAATTCAAGGGAATAAGAATTAGAAGTAGAACAGTAGTCAAGTCCATTCAGACAGTTTTGAAGAAAATACAAACATCAAAGTGAATAAAATAATTGGAAACGAACCTGTTTTGAAAATGGTTGTCCATGCATTTCATTCCTGTTCCAGCCTTCAAAAGCGCAACGCTATTCAACTGAGTAGTTCCCGTCATGTTGCAAGTCACTCGGACCTGTCAGACGCAACCCCATTTTGTCAAGCGCATTTGATAACGCAGCTCCACAGTTCGCGGATTTTGAATCTGTTCTTCATCCTCCAACAAATAAATTTCCACCTGCCAAAGACTGAAATCTGTGGGCTATTGTCGGTTGAAATTAGTGCTTTGTAAATTTACGTATACTTTACTAGGTTGAAGTCGACTGTAGATGTAATAAGCGAATGGAATTAGCGAGGTCATTTCGGAACATAAAGCGTCCAAGAAAACGGAGTACGATATTTTTATCATTAGGCGATAGATGATTATATTGTTCTTGTTTCAAATAGAAAAAATAAAAGTTTTAAATCCTACAGTTTCTGTTTTATCTTATGTTGCATATTTACCTTCACTATCCAGAAAAATTGATAATAAACCCTATCATGAAATGCCCTAATTTGAGGATTCTTTTCCCTATAAACTCCTCTAATAATAGGTTATATTGTTTTAAATTCTTGAATTCACAGTCAGCCAAATATTTCCATCACCGCTAAAATTAGCCTCGTTGAATTATTTTTATAATGGGTCCCCCCCCCACACATGGTTGCTCAAAACAGGAGGATTCCAATTTCATGAACAGAGAAATCAATACACATCATGCGGACAATTCTGGAGATGACTTCTGAACCGGAGGTGATATGAAACTTTGTTACGAAATATTTTGGTTTTTCTAGGAATACCTTGAAGATTGTGGTCACAGGTAAGAGTCGAATTCAATATTTTCCCTGTGGGCTTCTGGAAGAATACTTCAGAAGCCATATTTATGCTCTCATTTTGTGTCACACTGCCTCCCAAAATGGCCATTGGAAAACGTGCTTGGAGGACTTCTGTTCTGTGTTGTAACCGGGTGAGCTGCTTAATCAATCGGATGATTCATTGGTATCAGCAAATTATGTCCGCTGTGGGTATCGCATTAATACGTTCAGTTGATGTACCGTTGTGCGATTTCCGGGTAGTATTTCTACCTCAGAATGGTGTCAGTCAGTCAACAAGACACTTTGCCAGGGAGCTATCTGGTCTTTCAAGAATAATTACTACTTGTAGGATAACACACAAATGCGAACCAAGGAACGACAAAACAGATCTCTGTACTCTCAAGGCCATGCAACGCCATGTCAAACACAATCTGAGATCCTCCCAAAGTCGTGTTCTACAAAAGTGTCTGCTGCAATTGCTGCACGAATCATATGCAGCTTCAGCCATTCCATTAAACATTGTCCAGTAATCGATGGTATGCTCCTCGAAGATGAAATGCAGCATATTTGTGAGTGAACACCTACGACAGTGTTTGAGTTGTTCGTTGATTTTTGTGTTTCTGTTCAAGTCTGGGAGCATAAGATGTTCATATGTATTTGAAGACGAAAAAAGACTGCATGGAATGACTCCGAAGAAGATTTGTTGAAAATGCTGACTCTATCATCGTCTACCTCAGAGGGCATTGCTCTCAGCTCCTGAACTAACTAGTGTACGCATTGACGCTGTGGCTTTTATCAGATGAAATGGTTTACTGTGTCACGAGGTTGCATGTGTCGCTCACTAAAGTGAAGAATATGAAACGATGCAATAAAAGGAAATTCTCTCCTAATGGAATGCTAAATGCTTATTTGTGCAATCTAAATTTTAGGACGAATAAAACCCGTACAATGCTGACTCCAACATCCCTTTCCGTCCTTTCCAGCTGATTCGTCAAGTTTTAATCTGTGACGGGTCGTTTGTTTGAGTAATCACCATTCAATTCCCAAAGATGTTGCACTTTCAGGTAAAAACAGATATTTTGTTACAATTTCCTGCCAAAAGTGCGAACCAACCGTGTTTTCATTAAGCATCTTAGCCAGAGCAGTGCTTACTTGCAGTAGGGTCCTAGAACGGTGAGAGATGAATTAGATGAGTGACCTTGTTTATTCACAATATTTGGAAAATGCTTGGATTCGATGACAAGAGTCAAGTCAAAATCTATTATTCGGGTTTAGGAGCGGATTCTTAAGATCATCAGCTGTCGTGGGGTGGGGTGTGTGCGTGAACACGAGCCTAAACCATTAGATTATCAATCTTCATGTGGTTGCCTGTAGCCGTCAAACTGATGGATCTAAGAAACGGTAAGGAGTTATTTGGGTAGTTGTAGGAGAAATAAACTAGTCAGAAACTCTGTTAATAATAAGACTAAATAAGAAAAGCGTTTCAGATCTCAACCGAGTTGCGGAAGGAGGAAGCAAGACACAAAAAGAACGAGAAGATATATAGTATGCTGGGATATTCAACATCAATGAGATTCAATACCGGACACGTACTGCGCTTGATAGGTTCGTCGTTTACATTTTCGATTGTATATTATCAAACGGTTCTCGTACCAAGGAACTTTAGCCTGAGTAATTAAACTCAATGTTTTTAGTTCTTGCATTATAAATGCTATGTTTTCTGAGCAGAGCAAAAAGTAGTTGAAGAAGAACAGATTTATGGATTGGAATTTTTCAGTTTGATTTGTTGCATATTTCGCTGAAAACTATTTTAGTCGAATATAATTTACCTGTACATTTTAGCAGCGTTTATTGAATGTGGATGGACCTGTCTCCAACTCCAGCGACTGTCTCAAAAGTGGAATTTTGCCGCCGTGGTGTTGCGTTGGTTTGTAAATATTGCAAGAAACTAGTTAGAGAACGCATTTGACAGCACCGGGTGAACCACTTGCTGCTTTATACAAGTGAGTTTGAGCCTGTGAAGGGCATATAGTGTTTGTCAAAATCGCTAACATTTTACGCCAAGTCATTACAAAGGTGAACGAAATGAGGTTCGTGGGAGACTCCGACCTGGATCTCCACAAGGTTTATCACTTAGTTAATCATTACTTATTGATGCATTAAAGCAAGATTTTTGAAACGAAAACCTAACTCAACTTTTAGTTGCAGGCTCCCTGACGAACCGGATGGTTTGCATAAAAGTAGGAAATAGTACTTCAGAGTCGTCAGAAATTACCAAAAATACATCCAAAGATTCATCCTTTCTCGTCAAGAATGACGTAGCCATAGATTTCTCGTTTCCATATTTCACTTTTGTAGATGATACACAAGTTGAAGGATTAAGCTTTGTTCGAGACATAGTGAGAGATTTTTCGAAGCTCTTTAAAAGGGCCAATAAGTGACATGTGTTGTTGAAAGAGGACATATCACTTACTGGCGAGTGTCTGTCCAGGAGTGAAGGTAGTGGGATGTTATGATCCGTTCACGGTAGCAGCGAACCAGGAAACAACGAAATTGTGTGAAATAATAAGTGCAGACTAAACGTGAGCTGTTAATTTCAAAATAGCAGACCAAAAGAATCAACTTTCATCGACAATTGATCGCGGAACTTCAGGGGCCTCCTACGTTTCTACAGTGCTGTGGCAAGGCAAAATAAAGATGTTTTGTCTGACTTTCTTCAAAATGGAAGTGGTCTGTTTGGAAATAGCCAAACACCTATTAACTCGAAAAGTTGGAGGACAACAGATGGACTTATTTAAAAAAGGACCTTTTCATAGAGGGGATAAATAACTGGTGCTATTCTTGTAAGGATCAGCGAGAATGTGCAATATTTTGAGTGAAAAACGTTGTTTTTTCACCAATACATAATCTCAAGGCAGTATTTTCCTCGCTTCTCGATCCTAACTGCTTGAGGAGACGACGATTCTGAATTCAAATCGCATTGTACGGTTGAACAAATCAAGTGAGTTCCAATATGACCACGAAAGTGGTAACTGGTTAGCCCGGAACGTACAAAAATGTAACAAAAAAGGCAAAATAAATTATATTAATATTTCAAACTTTTTTTGAAGTACATTTGGATTGTTTTAGATTGCGGAATAAGCCCGTCACAGTACTCAGAACACGAGTTGTAGGCAAACATATGTTTTCGGTGATTTCATTCTCAAGCCATTACAATCACAGCTATCAAAACGCATCGAGGAGCATCACCCACGATGGCTTAGACACGGAGGCAATGAAGTAGTATCAAGCTCAATCGTCTCGCACGTGTTGGAAACCGGGCATTCAATCGACATCCAGTCCGCCTTCAAAGTCGTCTACCGTGTCCCACAACACGTGTCAAGAGCAATTAGGCTCCGGATACTAGCAACTGCCGAGGCAATTATCATCCGCCTCTTGAAGCCTGAGCTTTGCGCGCAACGAAAATTAGTCCAAGCACTACAACTCCCATGGCCAACACTCAACTGTGTTACACAACCGGGCGCAGCTGTGACGTAAGCTAATTAGCACCGGCTACATAACCTGATCACTCATACAGGGTTCCATCCCTCCTCACCCCCCCCCCCCCCCCCTAATTATCCACACTGACCTAGTGAGACTTTTCCAACTCTTCTTAGTAATTCGTATTCACATAAATATGATTGTAATGGCTTGAGAATGAAATCACCGAAAACATATGTTCGCCTACAACTCGTATTCTGAGAACATCTGGATTATTTAGTGAAAATAACGTTTTTATTGCAATTTCTGGTGAGCAAGGCCATACCGTTACAAGGACAGTGTTCTGAAAACATTGAAACCTATCAATATCGACGGTCATTACGTCACAACTAGAGCAACTGGTTCGTCAACAGATGAACTTTTCGTTTCGAAAATGACGTTGATTTTGCACCTGTTTTGGGAGTGCATACATTTGATAACAAAGATTTCACATTAGTCCGACTAGTCATCAGAAAAAAAACATTATATGGTAAAGGAGTAATCATTCATTTCGTCGATAAATGCATGATTTTTCAATCAGAAAAACTCAAAAAATAAAATATTTGACTTCTTTTCTGGGCAGACTATAGGCAGCCATATTTGGAATTGATTGCTATAAATGATGACGCCTGTTCGTGCGCTTACCGATCCAGTGCTCATGGAGTTTTTGCCTTTCCATGCCCAGGCAGTTTGGACACGTTTAATCTTATCTGAAGAGCACTTTCCCAAGGAGTCACTGGTGCGAATAACTCAAAACATTCTAGATTCACACAGAGAATGGCATCGAATTGGAGAGTAGACGTGACCATTATATTGGAATAAAGTATCCAGGTACACTTGTCTTGTTAGAAGATGAATGCTGCCATTCGTTGAGAAGGCCAATTTACGAATTTTTTCACAGTTAGAAAATATAAGCAGCTTGTGATCTCGAGAGAATTTGAGGTAAAATGTAGTGTCACTATATCCTTTTGTTTTTTTGTTGATGGAGTGAGACCAGTCTGACGGAACCTGTCTAATTCTACTCATTGCTCAGGAGATTTTTCATGGTTTCCCTGGACACAGTAGGACTAAAATACGTGAACAGATCAGATCATCTTCGTCCGATGATATAAGCACACATTAAATTCAGCTAGCACGAAGATAAGTTATACACTGCAATAAAATCTGTCAACTTCGGGTTTACATATTTGGTTCAGATTGAAGAAGAACAATATAACACGAAAAACAACCATACGACTCATCTTAAATTTCAGTTTGCAGAAAAAAACGAAATGAAAAATTATCACACTAAGTAGAGCACCCAACCTCAAAAACGACAAATAAATCGGCTTCATGAAGAAATGCAACAAATTAGGTGGTATTTAAACAAAAGTTACTTGACAATAAAACAACAGAAATCCGTTAAAGACTTACTGAATGATTGGAAAGCTCACCGGGTAAAGCGATTTGCAAGATAACTTCCAGCATACTCCTCGTAGTACTCGAACGGTTTCAAAATACCAGTTTGGATTAGCCTGATTATTTTTCCGCTATTCACATGTAGCATAAAGTCCTCACTGAGCGTCTCATTCGTCAGTGCAATGCTCACCGTTGCTTCCGTATCTCATGAGTAATTTGGCCGATCACTACATGTTGGAATTCCATCCCATGCGAATGAATCTGTCCATACTTGCCTCTAAATATGACGGTAGTGGAAAATAAAGTGCGAAGAATTATACGTTTGTCGTGTAGTTTTGAGACTGTTCTGTCGGTGTATGTTTTCCTTCGTTATTATTTGTCTTGTTGTAGCACAATACAAGTAATAACTTCATTCCGTCAATCAAACAGAAAAAAGAGTCGCAAAGGTCAAATAAGTTCTTTCTATCCTACTGAATTTCACTCTAAAGTGAGAAATTCGTCAATATGCAGAGCTTTCAAAAGTCGAATTCCAACCTCAAGAGTCTTGTAGATACAGCACCTGATGGGATCGTTATTTTTTCGACCCATAACTGCATCAAATCAGCGTTAGACTTCGGAAACAAACTTTCATATTTCCTACTTTCATAAATGACAAGTTATTTGAATTCACTATCATATACAGCAAAAAGAAGTATAAGACACAGAGCTCATGGACTTAACGGGGTACTGAAATGATATGGCTAGGTAAATGTTTCACACCATTGAAGCACCACTGACGGTGGTCAAACGGGTATGACAGTGAACTTTGGACGAGAACGATCCAAGCCTGGTTCCTACCACTGACGGTCACTTTTCTATTTAGAACCCTTTACTTGGACACGCCCTCCTTCATAAACTTTAAGTTTGTGAATAATCCAGCCTAAGTCTTTACAATCATGTTAGAAGAAACATAATTTTTGAGGCCTAACAGATTATAGCACGTTATTTTTGTTATTATTCGAAACCTCCGAGTAAAACATGACGCTAAATCCATCAAAGCACACAATTCAAACGTATCTGGTTGTATTTCCGAGGTACGGGATTGTTGATGAAAAACTACAAAAACTGCACACAATCGAGAGAGCTCTGATCAACGTTGGAATACACTTTTGTTGCTACCTCAAGTCTATATTTAACTTCATGAGCTTGAATACGCATAGACACCCGCGATTTTATCCTGGCAAGGACCGTTGCTTTCCCACTAGGTGGCATTTGTCTAACCACGGCATCTTTCCAGAAAAGCTGTACTCTGTTGTATGATCGGTATGGGCTTCACACGATCGAAAATGGTAGGTTTATCACAGACCGCTTTTGTTGCATTCCCATTGTTCCCTCTCCGAAAATATTTCATCATTTTGTTGGTCTACACCCGTAGGACAGCTGTTCGCTTACTCGAATTTATTGCTTGTAGATTAAAACTGATAGGAAATATCCACTAATCTCCGAGCAAACTTGCACTCCCAATTTAGGTTATACATTTCACATGGTCGTGATGCATTATGTTTGTGTACTTGTAGCATGAAACAAAGCCTTGTATCATGAGACAAATCATTTGAATCAATCCTGGACTCCTATTTACAGAAGCAAAATTACCAAGACAATGCAATCTCCAAACCTGTTCATTTTTAATGGTAAACATTCACTCAGTCTTGCTGTTTTGGGGGGAAATACATGACAAGTTTATCACAACAGCTAACCTGCGGTAGTTGACTTTAAAGCAACAACTATAAAAAATAATTATTTGCTGAAAAAGCATGATTATCTGCAAACAAACAAGTACTGTGGAAGAACAGTTGAAAAAGTAGTTTTAGGTCTGATTGCTCTCAGGACAGGACTAAGCACAGGAGAGGAGTTATTTCCGTGTACGGAGTGTAAAACAAGTGGAACATTTATTAGCTAAACATCCGAGGGATAGTTCAAAACAACATTAGACTTGCTGCACCCGGATGAATTGATGTATGCTATAGCTCCTCATCTGATTCCTTCTCTGCCTAAATTTCCCTCTTGCATTCGAGACATCTAGCTCAAAAATACAGTCTTCCAATTCCTGGTTTACCCAGGTTTCTTGACGCAAATCACACGAGTGATTAGGTGAGTGCATGGGCTGGGAAAATTCCTTAGTCTGGCATTTTTCGGAGGATCTGCCTAGTTCTAGTGCTCATAAACGAGAGTACACTTAGTTAGTCATTAGAATTGGCAGACACGTGAATTTCTGGGTTTCTTCGAGTGGACGACAAACTCTCGAAAATATGAGTAACCCCTTCTCATGCTAGTTTGATGAAAGACCTGTGCACATCAAGTGTGATGGTCAGTAGTGAAATGGGTACCGCTGCCAGTCATGGGGTACACCGAAATCGTCTTTTTTTCGTTAGCACTTCAGTATCTCAAAGAGGAGCTTGGCCCAGATCAGAATCGTTTCCTGTAATCATCATCCAATGCGAATAAACTACAGATGCGAAAACATGATTTCAGATTTTTAGTTTCTAGTGACGTCTGTTTCTTGTTAAATACTTCACTGCAGTAAAGAGACACATGGAACTGGACACCAAAAGTGAACGGACTGCTAAGCGGTGCGAAGGGACACATTTGTTGTTTACATGTACACTGCAAATGACGATATGGTGAATGGAATACATTGCAGCACCCAATGTGAATGATTGCTCATTGGAAGCATATATCTGGAAAAAAGATAACGCAAGAAGTTTTGACAGCCAAAAGTGTCTGTGTAAATTTTCCACATAGTAAGAAAATGAAACTGTTTGAATAACATGACACCGCTTAAACGGATACAGTTGAATGAAGCCTGGAGTTGCTCGTATCCATTCTCAGTTACCCCGTCTACCGAATAGTTTCATTCCCTTTGGAACTTCTTCGACTCAGAAACCTTGCATTTCAATGAAAATGGTGAAACTTCATCCCGAATAAACTGACAATAATAGAAAAGGCAACTGATGCAAGTTTGATGATGATTTTCATGATCGTCTCATCGTTGAAATTTAATGTGCCCCAAATCCAAATACATATAGACTCAAGCGACTTATCCAGCAGAAATTTAAACGTATTTTTAACTGATTTGGTGATGTGTGAATGACAAGCAAATACATTTTAGTGCGGCTTATATTTCAGTTATAAAGCTTTCTTTTTTGTGGAACTAACAGGTATTATTTTCTATACCATATATGTTATTAAATAGAAAGCTTACTGCCGTGAGAGGAATGAGACAAATAGCCTTCAAGCTTTTATGTGTGGTGAGAAGGGTCTAAACTGATGCAAGTTTGATGATGATGTTCGTGATTGTCTCATCGTTGAATTTTACTGCGTTCAAAAATTGGAATCCTAATAATAATAGTCTCAAACTATTTATGAAGCAAACAATTTGAGCGTATCTTTAGCTGATTTGGAGAAGTGTGAATGACAATTGTATACATTACAATGTGGTTTATAATTCAGCAATTAAAAATTCATTTTGTAGAACTAGCAGGTATTATTTTGTGGATCATATATTTTATCAAATAGACGGCTTACTGCCGTGACAATTAGCTGTCAAGCCACTATATGGAGTGTAAAACGGGAGTTGAGTAGAGTACAATTGATTATGGGAGGCAATAAATAAGTGAGGCGGTCACATTGGTGAACAAATAAAATAATGACAGTCTGATAAAACAAACCGTCGTCAGCGTCTAGTTCATCACCCTGCTGAATGTTGGTGTCAACTGGGCGGTTTGGTAGAACGTTGATGAATAGTCAACAGGTATTATAATGGAAACCTCGACCCGTGGAATTCTGCCAAATAAAACTCCAAGCAGTCAGCAAAGGTAAGCATTTTTATCAATTGTATTTCTGTTTATTCACAAATCCGTGGTGAATGAAAACTCGGAATTATCCTAGAGTCCTCCAGATTTTATGACGAGGAGTATGGTTATTCTATTGCCCGTCGCTTGATATTGTTTATTGTGCGCACTGACACTATCACATAAACTGTAGGAGATTCGCTTATGACCTAAGAGCCAGAGAAGAGAGAAGTTTCGTGCATCGATTCTAATCGATAGTCAGATATGACCAGTTATATTCTGGATTTCGTGCGAGTGGGTAATCACTGTTTTGGTAAACACAACCTGTTGGACATCTAGGATTGCATGTCCAAAGATTGCAGCTCACAGGCGATCAAATATATTCAGTACCCTTCAATTAAAGCAAGTCAGATTGATATTTAGATTTTGACAGGATTACGAATGCTTGCGAAAATCGGCCGTCAAGGGATGGGGCACATTTCGAAGTCTCATATGTGACAGATTCTACTCATTTTCAGCAACATTTAATCCATGATCTTAAAGTGTAGCTCGCACATCTTTCATCACCATTAGCAGTTACATCGTCGGTGCTTAGGCGAGGGTCCTCGTATTCATTTGGATGAATAGAAAACCATGCGCCCAAGTGTGACCTCGACCTTTCATGTGACTCTGACCTTGGAAGGACACAAAATATGGAAATTCGGTGTTCCGCCTCATGGTATATACGTTAAAATTGAGCAACTCCACCTTTGACCCTTTGCAAAACCTTCCAGATAAAAAAATCGACCTTTCAATGTCCTCGCTTCCTCGGCTATTTAGTAGAGTATGGGCTCAGTGGATCTTCAAGAAGTCAGTTCGATTGACAAGTTCTTGCACAAATAATTGGGTTTATTTTCTGTGTATTGGAGGGACAAGGGTTCCAGTTGATTAGTTCTGTATATCTTGAATTAGTGGAATGCGATCTAATTTATTTTGTTTTTTAATTGTAATACTTGGAGAATGCCAAGATCCCAAGAATTCCTTTGAGCATTCCGCGGTTGCTTAGCCCAGAAGATGAACTTCATCTGGATTGAAAGTGTCCTTCCTAATACTCGTTAGCAGATATTAGTGAGGGTGGATTGCATATTCCACTAGCTATTTTGTGTTCTTGCACTCGTGTGGCAACCTCTTTCTCAGTCTGGTAGGCGTAGTATTTGTAACAGTCCTTGCACTTTATCTTGCGTATAATGTTCCATATAGTTTAAATGCATGAATACTTATGGTTACTGGGGCGATCATTGTTGTAACTCAATGTTTGATCCGTGTGAGTTGGTTTCTGATATACCGGTGTTTCCAAGATTCCACTCCCATTTGTTCTTATCAACACGTACAGAAATGGTGGTTCCCCATTGTGCTCCATCTCCACTGTGAGTTTGATATCATCGAGGATCTGGTTAATTGTTGAACAGTCCTTTCGTTGTCCGAGTGCCTAATAATAACGAAGGTATTATCCCCGTTTCTGATCCAAAGTGTTGATTGAATCATTGGTAATGTAATAAACCCGGATGTGATTCCATCGATAAATAAAAGTAGACAGGGATGATTCAAAAGAAGACCGTTGAAAATATGCAAGGTAGATACTCCAGGACTAATATCGATACTGGAAGATTCAGAGAAAAGTCTAAAGCCAATTCAGTCCACGAGTCCTTGATGAAAGTATGCATTATGAAGTCAGGAATTACGCATGGTTTTTCACCTGACTAACTGGGCATAATACCCTTTGAACACCTCGTTATCTCGGTGATAAGCTATTTCAGGGGACTATAGTAGCGAACAACTAAATCACAATACCCGATTCTTCAACAGATTCTCTGAACTGCTACCACTAATGGCATCGACGGAATCAGTGTGCTGTACATTTCGAGTGAGTTCGTTAAATGTACCTGGTATCGATGGTTGTTTTATCAGTTTCCAAATTAAGAAAAACCTTTCAACTTGATCATTATCCACTAAAAGTTCATCCGGCCATTTCATGAGCATTCTGTTTATCATGAACAAAGCGTACAACATTCACCTACGACTCAAGTCCTAAGAAATTCTGCCGTTATTAACTCCGAAGTATGCGGTGCTACGAAGCAAATGATTGGCATTCAGGATTTACAGTCAATTACCATAAAGTAGGAAAATGTGTCAAGAAATTTCGCCGTAAGCACCTGAAATAAGTTGACAAACGTCATACAATATCCGACAATAAGTTTACGATTGCACCTTTTGGGCACAGTCATTGTGAAACTTGACGAGCTGACGCAAATCACTGTTGAGTTCAGACCAAAACCGGTTGTGTCAGATTACTTGTCATCCAATCAAAAACACGACAAATGAAATTTGCGAAAGATATCTGGAATCAAAGACCGGATAAACTGATTCAGCAGGGATATGTGAACATGGAATTTTAGTGAGTATCATTCTCTGATGTAACTGGCATTCTAAAAAGCTCATTTGGTGAGACGAGGAAGAACAGGACCGTGAGGTGCAAGCAGTCGTAGCCAAAATATAAACCAAATTCATCAGCCTTCTTTCGAAGAATTTTCGTATCTCAGTCCCTCAGGAGGTGTTCTTGCTATCACAATTCTCGGAGGTAAGCCCACACAAATCTACCACACAACTGATTGCTCACTTTCAATAACAGCTCGAAAAACATCGCGTTTGAGATCTTTCGCTTGTTATCTAAGGAAAAACCTCCGAGAAAGCAGATAACATAAAGCTTATTACAGAGGATATCTTTGATAGATAGATAATAGTTTGTTCTAACAGTCTACGTACTTAGCACGAAAGTAAACCTTGAGCAGAGGTGGAGTCGATCCGAAGAGACGGGACGCCACATGATGCAGAGAAACAATAGCAAACTCGAGACTTGCTAGAGTAATAACGGGAAGCTAACAAGCTTACAAATAATATATAAAATAGCAAGATAATTGCAAGATGACGGGGAAAATTTAGAATAAAACCGTTGAAAATATGCAAGGTAGATACACCGGGACTAATATCGACACTGGCATAGTCAAGATAAAGACTGAAGACAATTTAGTCCACAAGTCCTGGATACAATAGAACTATATGAAACCAAGAAGTCAGCACAGTTTTTCACCTGACTGATCGAGCATATTACCCTCCGGATGTCTCTTTATCTCAATGATAAATTATCTCAAAGGACCACAACCGCGGGCAATTTGATCGTATTACCCGGTGCTCAAACAGATTTTCTGAATTATTTCCACCAATGACATCGACAGTATCAGTGTGCTGCACATTTCGAGTGAGTTTGTTGAACGTACATGGTATTGATGGTTTTCACATCAGTTTCAACTACTTCAACCTATTACAGATGACACGTACGACATTCATCTATGACTGAGGTCCCCAGAAATCCTGCCGTATTAAACTCCGTGGCCTGATGCCCTGTGGAAATGCTCTACGGGTTATCTACCAACCATTACAGAAACCGTAATACTTTTCCAACAGGTTTTGGGGTTTATATTTGCAAACTGAACATTCTTCCAATATCAGCTATCCCAACCCCAGTCATGGACGCTCTTAAGGGTGGACGTACTCTGATATCATACCAAATATTAGGTACACTCTATGCAAAATTAGTCAATAATAACTAGCAACTTTGGTTATTCAGAAGCATAATTTGATGACTTATTCAAATAATAAATGCCAAGCGTCCATAAAAACATCTGTTTTGTGAAGATCAACGGGGAAACAATGAATTGCCAAGGCAACAAAATAGCACAGGAGTTGACCAAAGTCTTTCGTTTTTGATCTGAAAATCAACAAAGCAGTTTTCTTCCACACCATCTGTGAAGTAGAGTACATTCCCATTGTCGAGATGAAGCCAGAGCTAATGGGAAAACTTTTGCGGTTTATTATTCTTATATCCCCGTTTTATTCTAACACCAACAATTATGGTGGTGTGGGTCTTGGCTAACTCCTTCCATTGCTTGTTATCTTTCTTTTTTGTGTGGAGGAAGCACGGACAACATTTGTTTGCAGATCAGATGTGCTAACGGGTGTGTGGTTTGTAAAATAATTTTGTCACATGCAGCAACTTTCTGACTCCCTATGTGGTAATCTACGGTCAAAAGGAATATGTACAGTGTGCAAGTTAGACACAGTTTACGTGACTTGTCCCAGTTATCACGATTACTTTCATTTCAGCATACTTTTCTCAGGCAAAATTGTTTTCTTATCATAACAAACAGTTGCCAATGGTTACCAAGAAGCACTAATAGAAAACGTATTTTCACAAAGTACAGATTGCGTCCACATTTTTGCCTGTGCAGACTAAGATAAACAAATGACCATGTGTCCAAATTCATGGATCATTCGTGAGCCATGTCTCTATAATTCGCCATGGGAAATACTTTGAATTTTAATACGAAGGTTGTTGATCGAGCTAATTTTTATTCATTCGTAAGCTGTACAGTTCAATATATATATATATATATATATATATATATATATATATATATATAATGTCGGTAGTACTGGCGGAGCCGTACACCAACAACAACGAGCATCCTTCGAAGCGAAATTGTACACTTCTGTGTTAGATGCCTTATTCTATCTGGGTGTATGATAGTTAAACCACACACAAGTCTAACCGCCTCATGCGACTTCTAGTTTTTCCCTTAGATGAGAATTCTTCTGATACTCTACTTAATGCGATCATGCCTTTCACTTACCTGGCATCGATTGCTGTCCCTGCCGAGTTACCATAGTTTGGTTACTTGAGTTCTCCAAGTATTGCAGTGGGCTTGCATCTTGACCTGGTGAAACTCGCGGTTCTGAAGGTTAATGGCAATAATAATGGGTTAGCATTTCAGTGAACTCTTTTATCCTAACCGGCTAAAGTTAGACTATACTCTAGCAAGTACTGATTGTAACTGGAGAATTCTTTCTACGTAAGTCCACTAAAAATCCTTATTTCGACAGATTTCACACAAATGAGTGCTCGATCGATGGACAGATATAATGGAAAATTTAAAGTAGGGCCTTGCTCGAATCTCGCAAATATGGCAAGATTTGCATGGGCTGCACAATGGGGATATTTATTCATTGATCCTTGTATTCGTGAAAATAAAAGTAAACTTTCTTTGGCCTTGGATCTGAGTTACGATGACTGGTCAGGATAACTGCGATTATTTCACACTCGAATTTATGCATCTTCCACAAAGGTGTCAATTTATTTCCATTTCGAAAGCCACATTTGAATTTGTAATCAAAAATGAACCGAAATTCTGCGAAAAATAGACTTGTCGATATTAGAAACCGAAGGGTCTGTCTGAAGAAAGCTGAGTGAAGATGAATCAAACCAATGGAGCAGTATACCTCAGATTGTTTGGTGGAACCGATATATTTCACGGCCACTGTGCCTACGGCGATCAAGGAGTTCTGGAAAAGTGCATGACCAAGCTTTATTGTAGTGTTCCAGTTGACACGTTTTAACTATTATCAAATTTGTGGTGTGATCTGAGCATAGTTTCCACTTTATCACATGATTACACCAGTGATAAGTCTCTGTAATGCTCCCCATGACAATTAGTGTGAGAAAGGAACATCAACCACATGTTGTCACAAAGAAGGTTGCTTTAAAAGTTCACACGTCGAACACCTGCAACCCTTGCTTTCGTGCTATGCTGAATGAGTTTGACGGAATTTTACATGTCATTAGTGAAACTGCACCATCGTCCAAGTGTCAGCGGATGGTTTATTTGTGGATTGTATATTTTTATTACCAATATTTTTCTTGAGGTCCTCGGCTACAGTACAATATTTTCACAAAATTACAACCTTCCCGATTGCAACAGCCTCCCTGTAAGAAACTCTTTGATGGGCAAGAAAAATATTTTTATAGAAACCCTCCGCCATGCAATGAACTCATAACAAAACAAGAAACTCTTCCACTAAAATTCGACCTTAAAGAAGAAACAGCTTCGGATAAAGTACAATTGACAATTTGTTCTCACAAATTCACTTATGCTGTAGTATCTGTAGATGTGACTTCAGTTAAGATTACAAGGGCACTGGATTTAATGAGTTCAAATCATGTTGACAAAGTCTTGTCTGAAGAAGTGATCCATAGTGATACATACTTCAGTTGACTTGGGAGTATGAGGATTTCCGTCTCACACTAAGATTTCTATATTGTTCGTTTGTATAGGAGACCCATAAACTGATCAGTTGAAGAATAATCACGATGCTATTCGGCTGGCTTTGTATCTCTCTTTGAAGAACTTTTAGATCAAGCATCGTAACATCTCCAGTCGCTCGACCTTTTCAATGCTGATGTGACAGGTTCGTTGTTTTGGGACATACCAAACAGAAGCCCTGTTCAAGTAGATGAAAAATATCCTGGCATAAAAATGAAAAAGAGATCGGTTGACAAATATAGTGTGTTGCAATGCATTCGGTGAAAAAGTAAAGCCCTCACTCATCGCTAAAATTCCAATCCGAGGTTTTTCAAAAATTGCGCGCACATTAGAGTTCATTATGAGAACAGAGGTAGCGCTCGAGTGGTGGGGAGCATATTCGATGGGTGGTTGATCCGCTGTAGGTAGGCTATAGAGGATGGAAGAATTTTTTAATGCTGGATAAGTGCAATGCTCACTCGGAACCATATTTTGACTACATTGTTATCATTCTATTTGGAACATCCACTCGGTATGCGAACATAAATTAGCTCCTTTTAAGAGATTACGAACTCTTACAAACACTGTTTTATTCACATTCTCGTAAGACGAATCTACAATATGCTGTGCTATCATCCAAGCCTTGTGTGAATCCGTCACGGCTTAGGCCCTAATACAGTGATTTTATGGAACCGTTTAAACAGTATTGTATGCAGTTTTCGCACTTGTTCGTGGTTACTTTTGCGTTCGGATTGAACAATCGAGGAACCAGTGACCGGGGATAATCCAGAGGTTTGCACACCAGCACAACATTTTCGATGACCGATTTGGGGAGAGATCATCACAAAATTTCAGCCACCGCTGAGGATAACCAAATCGACGATCTATCAACCCACACTTCGAACATAGAGAATCACCTCCAGCGTTTGAAGATACTAATCCAACTTTTGTCTGAACATTGAGTAGCGGTTGATCCCGATATATGTGGGCTCAGCAAAACAGAACTTGTTTCCCTCGGTGACACAATCAGGTGAAATGGTAATAGACCGTACAAGAATAAAGTACGCCGTACTGTCTATGACCTAAGAACGGATAGCATTTTAGGGCTTAATAAATGTCCATGGTTGTTTCGTACCCTATCCGGCTGAGCTCCTGTTTCCATTAAACGGCCTTCGTAACAATTCGCTTACGTCTGCATATTAAATGCCACACAAGTACCGTTTTCGGAGATCAAAGCGACCATAACACAGACCACGAGACTCGTGCACCCAGTTCCTTCAGCCAAGTTCGAAATAACGGTGGGTGCATCTGATTTGGCCATCGGAGCGTTTCTTTACAAATTACTTTTTGGAATGTGGCAACCACCATAACTTTTCTCTTGACAAAAACGAAGTTTAGTGCTTACAATCGAGAACTCCTGGTTGCTTATGCTATAGTCAGGCATTTGGGCCACACAGTTGAGGGTCTACATTTTATTCTTTTGACCTGATTTGTGGATTGCCTACCAAATCTGATCGCGTTTACAAATGAGAAGTCAGATATATGGACTATATTTATCAGCTAATGACTAATCTATAGGACGTAAAAATTGAGTCGATTTGCGTTACAGAAATTTTGTTACGTATTCAGGTAAATATCACTAAATACCCCGTTTAAGTCATTCCCAACCACATTTGTTGCTTAAGCACATGATAAGGTCGTGTATGGAGGCTATTCAGTTCTCTACGCCACAATGTCAACCCATATCATTAGTGACCATCGCTGGTTCTATAGTCAGCCTCAAGTCTACTCGCCTACCTTGAACAATAGTACCTTTTTCATGTCAGGTTCTCGTGTTCTATACTCTAAAATCCAAGCGCCGTAGCCAGCTTCGAATAGTCACTACACAATACATGTGGCCTTTCAAGAATGTTTTCTTTGGTGAAACAATACCTAAAATGACAGCGATTTAAAGTGGGTAAGCCCCTGGCTTCACCTAACCGTAAATTTTCCATGCCTGATGT
Source organism: Fasciola hepatica (assembly GCA_948099385.1). NCBI lineage: Eukaryota > Metazoa > Platyhelminthes > Trematoda > Plagiorchiida > Fasciolidae > Fasciola > Fasciola hepatica. The sequence continues at coordinate 895,801 of CANUEZ040000029.1, read as the reverse complement.
TCAATTGGTTCATGTCTACGCAAACGTTGTTGGTCCACTATTGTTCATCAACAGATTCACTAGGTGGCCCTTATTTATTTCTCTTTATATTGTCACGGCCAAATCAAGGGCTTGACATCTGATGGAATGATGATTAGCTTCATATAGTTGTCTTTCTATCACAATCAATGATCGAGGGAGAATAAACGGAGTTCAGTCTGATCTTATCACGAACGATTATCCTTGGAAGGGTATGCATTCATATGACTGCGTACCACCCAGCATGGAGTTGTTGAGTTGAACATTTTTACCGCAAACTCAAAGCGGCTCTGAAGGCAAATTAGAACCCTAATGGTACGAAAAGTTACCGCTAGTTCTGTTTGCGTCACGTGAGTCGTGCGTTGTACCACGTGAAACATTAGACAAGAATAACGCTGTCAGTCACCAACGCGTAGAGCTTGCTCAGGCCTGTCACAAGTGCGTTTGAGCCAAATGAACCAGGGAAGTAGAACTTCACTCGAAGAGATAACTCTACCAGTCACTCATTTAGAACTTCCTCCCACTTGGCTGTTTCCGAAGTTCATGAAGTTTTTCAGAGAATGTAATTGAATAAAAATATGCGGACCAAAAGATGTTGGGAGTGTATCTAGAATTTGATGCGCCATGGGTTGTTTTAACTATGAAAGCTACAATATTAGTAACACAGCTTTGGTAATGGATGTAATTTTCCCGTGCTGCGGTTACCGTAGGTAACTGAAACTGACTGTTATCTGCATTACTTTTCACTGCAGCATCGGTCTGATTCGTGGAGATTTCAACTCTCCTTTTGGGCGTCTGGGAGAATCTGGAAGACGTTGAAATCCCGTAAGCCATCCTAGCCAACCGAACGGATAGTTGTTATTGACCCGTCTAAATTAGCCCTAACAGTGGAATACCTACTCGCGGAATATTCCTTCATCGTGACAGCTTTTGGCTCTGATAAATGACACTGGCAATCGTCTGGACTGGAATCGATACATTGGTGACGATTCTCAACTTTGATGTCGTAATTTACCGTTGGAATCAATAAACATTTCGTTAGAGATTAGGCTACAACCAGTAAAAAATTGTCTATCGAAGGGGTTTATGGAAGATGTCAGTCAATTCGTTTGCCACACTAATGTATCTATAAGGTGTTCAAGCAACTGTACGAAAAATCTAGTGAATGGAATAGTGTTTGAATATACGGAAATACTGCAAAGATTTGCCAAACAAAACCCACAAGATATTGGATTATATCGGATTGATACACCTGGGAGTAAAACCGGATGATCCAAGGGATTGGTTCAGGTGCCACCGGAATAGGAACAAGATAAATTACGGGGAGCAATCTCCAATTTCGAATTTCGACGAAAATTAGAAGATCATATCAATCATCAACGGCGAAATTTTCTTCTATTACGGAATATCGGTATGCTGAAGTGGGATATGAGCAATTTACTGATTGGCAGAAAAGAAAGCCATCAAAAAATCGATGAATTCTAAGAGACAATCCATTGAGTTTTGTCCAGGATAGTTGGGCTAAGTAACAAGCTCAACACGGTCAGAATTGTGTTTAAAACTATCCCTCAGAAGCAAAGAATTCACGTGAAGTTATAGTGAGCGTACTAGATTCGAAGGTAGTGCTCACTTTATTCAGTCCAAAACTATTTTGGTTTAATACTAGCAAACAAACGGACTCCCAGGAACCAATTTCAATTTCTGATAATATCAATTTAGAAGAAAGGTGACAGGTTCTCACAAGAACACCACAGAGAAATAAAACTACCAAATATTTTATTCGAAGAGATCATTGGCTTTTTTATCCGCCAAATATTAGGAGCTTCATGGTATATGTACTGAGACAGTTTTCAGAACTTAGACTTACCTTGCGTAGGTAACTAGCTGTGTTTTAATGTCTGAAAATGCCCGTCGTGTAATATAAATTCCACTTCATCGAAACAGTTTTTTTCAGTAATTCATCCTCAAATCACTGACAGAATACACATATATTAGAGAAGCGATCTTGATAATAGACAACGAATATTAAATAATCATAGGTGGTGGTTTGTCACATTCAGATTATCTTTGTCATGCGATTTAAGTATCCGGTTAATTCAACCTAGGAGAGGGCGTTAGATTCATGTAACCTTGGATATGGAAGTTATACTGCCTGGACCGAAGGCTTTTAGTGTAAGGGTGAGGGGTCAACTTCCTTATTCCAAATTGTCTCAGCTATCGCTATAGTGGGCAAATGAACAACCTTGCATTTGTTTTCAGGGGGACTAGTGAAACAAACTTTAAAAGCGGTTTCCAGATTCGCCTTATCTCCAATGTCAGCCGGGTAAGCCAAGGATGAGCTATTTATCGATCCAGTCTTTCCTTTACTTAACCAGCCTGAATGATGCTCTTTAATCGGAATGAAAAGCTGTCATGTAATTTGATCCATATAGGACGCGCCACATACGAATCGAAAACAGTATATAACCATTGATGTGGTCTCTAGAGGTCATCTATCAGCCAGCGATATCTCCGTGACAACATCCTTCCAGCGCCGCTTCGTGTAAAGCCGCCGGCAGATTTCATGGGCTCCTTAAAGGCTGCTTTTATCGCCTCTCGTACATTTCTACGACAAAGGGTTCACGACTGAACAACGAAAATCAGTTCCACATGCTACAGATTACGAAACTTGGATGACCGCTTGAATTATATACTACCGCCAAACATACTCAATGACATCAGTGTCATCACCAAACGCCGACTTTTACACCACTTTAAAACTTGTCAATCGCGTCAGATAAGAAAATACGACAGGCTACTCCACAAGAACACCTGTGTAAAAAACAAAACCCGGAACTAGGAGTTTTTCAACTGACTGATCCTAAAAACGTAGTCAACAACTTAGTAGACAGAATGTTGTCCTCTGTGGAATTAAAGTTGCTACAAAAGGTCTAAATTTAAGTTAACACAAGAAACCTCTAACACCGCAAGAAATAGTCCCTCCACTGGAACGTGCGTTGTAGAAACTACCGCCTGAAAACGCCAATCAAACCAGGCTCAGAATACGTAATATTCTCAGAAACCAGAAACCGATTTTGCCAAATCTATCAACAGATGAACAGAAGGCACTAGCCATACTGCAAAGTGACAAATCGATTCACGTGAAGAAAGCTAGCAAAGACAACATTACAGTCGGCCTAAATAGGTCAGTCTATGAGTCAAAAGTTTTATAACACTTGGAAGATGGACCATATGAAAGAACTGAAAAACAGAAAGCCAACGCCGCACTGAACAAAACAAAGGCACAGATAAGTAAATACACTTTAGGGATGAAAGAAAATGCTGGAGAAGTCTCTACGGTTTGCTTGGAATCTTAAAACAAACAGACCTAGAAGGTTTAACGGACTACCCAAAATTCACAAAGTCGGCACACCTATCCGACCAGTCGTGGATTACGCACCTTGTGCGACCTATATGTTAGCCAAATACTTCAGTATACTACCGAAGCCGTCCCAGAAAAATGGTGGTAAGTCACATAAATGATGCCTCTGATTTCTCCCGCATTCTCAAGACCGTCATGTTAGAAAAAGACGAAACAGCAGTGAGTTTCGATGTGACATCTCTTCATACAAGTGTGCCCATTAAAGACAGTTTGGGAATTTTACACTCCATATTGATCAACGGCACCACTCTAGAACACAGATGTCCATTGAATCCAACTAATATTATCACTGGCGTTGAACTATGCCTCACTTCCACCTTATTCACATTTAACCAGTCATTGTACAGACAGACTGACGGCGTAGCCATGGGTTCTCCTGTATCACCCATTGTAGCTAATCTGTTCCTAAATTCAATATAATCTAAAGCATTGGCCGCATTTCAAAATCCACCACGAATCTATACCTGATATTTAGACGACATGTTTGCAATTCTGAAATCAGAACATAGGCATGACTTTCTACAACGTCTCAATGATCAGTCAACCTCAATTCAATTCACGATGGAGACTGAGAGAACTGACAGAGTCATCAGTTTTCTTGACTGTCGACTACAAGTAAACAACTGTCTTAGGTTTACAGTGAGCACTGAAAGGAAACCTACACATTCCGACAGATATCTGGACTTTATTGCAGCTCATGCACAATGCATAAAACGGGCACTCGTATCATCACTAACCAACAGATTCGACAAATTGTGCAACGACGATATCACTCATAAACAGGAAATACAACGCTTACACACGGCCCTTCACAACAACAACCACCCACGAGGACTAGTAACCGATGTGCTAAGAAAAACGTCAGCAACACATGACAAGAAGGACGTAGACTAGCTAACCTCCGTTGGTATCCCATCGGAGGCAATCAGGAAAGTACTTGGTGCGTATGGTGTTCACGTTTTCTTCCGAATAGATAACACATTACGACGTCATCTCACAAGAACCAATAACTCTCAACACATACTCGAACAGAACAATTGTGTTTACATGATCAACTGCAGAGACTACCCCACTGAATAATTTGGGCAAACGTGCAGAGGTGTCAACATCGGAATCGCTGAACACAAAAGTAAATAAAAATGCAGACCAAGAGACTAAATGGCTTTAGGAAAGTTAGATCGCGACTCCGCATTCGCACTTCATGCCATATCCAAAAACCTCACTATCGATTTCGAAAACACCAGAATCCTCCAGTATGGGTTTCGTACGTACACCGAACGTCTCTACGCGGAGGCTCTGGCAATTAACACCCACAAATCGTGTCTCAACCGCAACGATAGGGCAGAGATTTCAAGCATATGGATGGCCCTTACGACGCGGATGGATAAACCAAAAACGGGTCATAACACCTTGTTGACCTCAAATGACCCCACTAATACGGACAAATAGTATGGATGGAGATTCAACCCACCCACCCACCCCTTACACTAAAACAACATCACAAACACACAGACCAACACAAGAACACATTGTGACTAACACCCAATTGCTCTAAGCTATCATTCCAGTTTCATTCGGTTGTAAAACTAGTCTTGAAAAAGGGGACCCGTGGTGACCGAAAAGTCGACAATATAGAAGATTTTGACCACCCTGTGTTATTAAACAATAAAATTCTGCCATCTATCCTTGTTCTAAATCTGGAGCAAAGGAGCAAAGGAGCACCTCGAAACACAAAACATAGTAGGCTGCCTTGATCATGTTTTGAATTTCTCTCCTCGGTCGCATTCTCATGATTTCACCCGAAGTATCACCTCTTATTAGCAAACCAATAGAGAGGTTTTTCACTCTTACGTTTTTCTAGGGAATTTTCCACATTCTTTCAATGAGATTTCGCTCGATACATTGATCCGGGTAACTGCTCTCACATTCGGTGTTTCTTCTATTCATAAGTTTGTTCTCTAAAGTCTCCTTTTAACAAATAATCACAGCTCTGAGAATCACCTGCCATCTTGTTAGAGAAAGGAATTTATGACCAAGCAATATGACCGATGCCCTTGTTGTGTTCACGAACATATTTATACTTGTATTTGCATGCTTTACACAAGCTGGCATGCACACACTTCGGTTCCAACCATTCGTCGGGGATATCAGCAAGTTGAAATTTTATTGGATATATAAAGTGGAATAACAACAGAACCGTATATACTGCACCAATATATTTTACAACTTTGTTTCATACATGCCCGATTCAAGTATGGAACAAGGGAAGTATTATATACCGTAGTACGAGATGAGATGTTTCGAGAGCTTGTACATTTCTTTGATAAGAAGTAGCGAGAAGATCTATCGATTTTCATAGTGTGAGTATTGTCTAGAAGTACCTTATGGGCATATCGGCCGTTCTTCTAACTACCGCCTTGAGATATTCTGTGGTTTACCGATGAACCGTTTCTCTTTTTCGACCCCAAATTTCAACCAATTTTGCTGGTATAGTGTTATATTCAAGGAAGCTCTTGCTTTTATTTAGTGTTTCCCTGAGCTGAGCAACGAGTTTCATGCGTTTCCACATACAGCCAAAATCCTGTGGAGGGTTTGTATTGAACGGTTCGTTGGAAGTCAGGAAAACATCCTTCTGATCAGAGAGCTGCTCCAAGATATAACACACTGTTGCTAATAATACATGGCAAAACGATTCAAAAAACATCTTACATTCACCATTGGGAAAGTAAATTATATAAACGAATTGATGGTAATGTCGTCCATTCTGATGGATGAAACGTTTTTAGGGACGGACGGCCTGTGAACTCAAGCAGTCGTTGAGGTAGGTGAATCAATTCGTTCTTCGCAAATAATGCAGTTCTCATCTGTCATTTACATTCAATGTTACAAAGAATAACTGCATCGATATTCACTGCAAACCACTCCTTTCTAACTACATTATACATCTTGTACTCGTTCGTTCGTATGGTGCACAGAATGCTCCCGTTGATGATGTCAATGAGTTGACTAACAGCATTTCCAACCACCTCATAACAAGTCTTGATCAGTCTTTGCGTATAATAGTAGATGATTTCAATAGAATTGGCTTATCCTTTTGAATCATTATGGAATTTGTAAATTCTGTATACTACCTAAGCGGCCAAAATGTCCTATAAGACTCGGTAAGAATTATTTATCCCCATAATTTCACTGTATGTGAAGACTTCTGATCATTTCACTTCAGTACTTTATCCTAAAGTTAATTCAGAAAAATCACCTTTTTTTAAACAACTCTGTGCTTTACTGGAGCACTCTCTGTGATCATGTTGGCACTTCTGAGAATCTCAACGCAGCCGAAATTGGCCTCCACACTAGAATTCAAAGAGGACAACAAAGATATAACGGGATTCACTGACACGTTTTGCTTTCATGTATTTCTTCCCACATTCCAACCAACCCAGTTACGCATACATGCTGCACTTCCTGAAAAGCTGTTCCATGTCTGATGAACAAAATGTGAATTAAATTTAACTTCCTTGACTATCTCTGAGTTGAAAGATTAGTTTCTCGTCAGGGATTGAGGGAACATGACGGATTATCAGTAGAGAATTATATCTATTTATCTTGACCGCAGGATTCATAACGGGAAAATAATACAACGAGATAGGGAGAAAGAACTGAGGATTTTTAATAGACGTGACTGATTATCCAGTAAGGAATGGTTTAAGCTTCCAAATTTTTAAAGACCAATGCGACAGTTTTCCAATAATATAACTGAATGCACATAGACCTGGAGAAAAATATATACCGGTCACCTTAATTGCTCCATATAGTCGGCTCTAGAAAGGAATTGGCCCTAAGCACCGACATTGTATGTCTGGAGAGATGGACATAAAATGGGTAAAATGTGCCAAAAATTTACATAGGTTTATTGTGAGACTAAAGTTGGTGGAAAACTGGTCACTTTTTTAATTTTCCCGAAATTTAACGGAACCGAAACAATTGTAGTGCCTATTTACTTAAAAATATAGACAGAAACTTAGACTCTGGGCAAGAACGGAAACGAATATATGAAAAGCACGTGGATTATAACTATTCACAATGAATGGTACCTTGAAGCGTTCCAAAAATATAGATGGAGGGTTTGAAGGACGTTAAATAGAATTTCAGGTGCTGGCTTTTCGTAGTGAAATAATTCGACTGGCAGGCAAACAACAGCTTTGGGAATCGAAAAAATTGTAGTCTTCAGAGAAACGATGGTTGGGGAATAGAATCAAGGAAACACGCGTAACGAACTTTGTTTTATCATTCAGATATTTAGTGGTAAATTGATCGGGAGAGGCTGTATTATCTAAAGTGCCCCACTTGCTTTATATTCAATTTCAAAAGGTTCACTAGGGAAATTCACGGCTGACTGCAAGCGCACCACAATGGACCTCTCGGTCTTTTTCAACGCATTAGATATAATCACTATTGACTTGGTGACCTTCCGGAATGGAACAATAATACCATAATTGTGGGAATCAGAGATGACGCAGCAACACGAAGATGGATTCATGCCAGATTTTATCTTCTCGAGTAAATGACTGAATCCGTAATTGTGGGGAGCAGAAGGAAAGCCATCTGAACCCTGTGGCAGTCAGTCAGTCGGGGGTTCTCTTGAGTGCAAGTACAACTTCATTGGGGGGGCGACTCAAAGATTTATTTTTCACTGATAAATAATGCAGGCAAATTATCAAATTACAGGTAGAAAAGTGCAGTATTAACCGTATCAATACTAATATGGAGACTGAGGAATTCTGTCCTTTGTCCGCAGAAAACTGTTGCTTTTCCACTAAAATGATTCCCAGCAGTTGATGGGCCAACAAAGCATTTAGGCGTTGAACCTCTGAATGAGGAAATCTGAGTAGTGTATCGGTTGTTGATTACCGAGATTGGCATTTAGATCTCCAACGTCTCTTCATTGTTCGAGGTGACAGCGTCAGTGCGTACTGAAGCACTCCCTTTAGGGAGCTGTTGATGAAAGCTATATAAGGAGGTTGACGAATAAGTGGAGGAGGCCCATAAAATAACACTTTTTTAGATATCTGTAAAATGAGAATATTCTTGGATGAATGAGTATGCAAGCAAAAAGTGATCTGCCCACATTGAACCAATGTTTTACAGGTAGTTTTGAATGGACAATACTCTGAAAAATAGGAGAATTTTTTCGGTGGTTGAAACGACGGCTTAAAGAATCACGGAGATACGTGGGAACTGTTGGTTATCATTCTGATCAGGGAAGAGGTACCCTTGTGAATGTCAATAATCAAACAAGAAGTTACAGATTGTGTTTCCGTGATTAAAATCATCAACAAGTAATATTATGTGACAGCCGACAGAGATATTGAAGTCGGATTGTGAGTAGGATGGAACTGTTTCCAGGTTAATAATAACTGCATAAATGGTGTTAAGCAGCCAACTTTATTAGGAAACATCATAAAAGCTCTGGAGTAAATGCTTGAGCTGAAAAATGTCAATAAATCTGCTAGCATTTTTAAGCCCGACTTGTGGTTTTCATCAACAAGGGCACGCTCATTTTTTGGTATGAGGGTGCAACAAAGAACCGTCCGTCATTGGGCTCGCTTGCGTTCCTCGTCCGTGTTTGGTTTAGAAATCGCATAGGGTGCCCGTGCACCAACAGTGTCCTGGAGTTCTCATGGGGACATTAAACTCCCGTGAATGTGAGTGAAATATGTACTTCATGTTATGACGAAAAAACTAGCAAAAATCTAGTGTGATGGTGAGTAAAGAAAAAATTATCCCAGCTAGTCAAAGAACCCACTAAAGTCCTGTCTTACATATTGTTATTTGTATTACCCTGGTTACTACTCTCATTCTCTTCATGTATTGGTGTCTCAGTGAATTACTTGCTAAGAACGTGAACCAGGACTGTTATGGGTTATCAGAAGTGAAATGGATCAAGGTGAAATAAATCTTAAGTACGATATTAATTCAGCTTTTCAGCCTACTCGTATCTATTGTTTCCTCCGTGTTTTCAATCGCTACACGCGCAATCATAACAATCGCAATCAAATAAACGTCTAAACGGACCAGAGAAAAAATGAATAATTGTGTACAACCACTTAGTTCGAGAAGCTACGTGGGTTATCGAATGCAACGTATCACCTGACTTGAAGGGTCTTTAATACGAGAGTTGGTCTGATGAAGAGATGGGGTAACGTGTTATACCGTTGGCATAGCTGAGCTTTGTATATGTTTGTACTTTTCGCAATCTCCATTTTAGTGCCGCAGAAACTATGAATCGATCTCGTTTATATTTTGGGCCTCGTATGAGTTGGATAGGCTTTTCTCGATTTTTGATAGTTTTGACTTACCATCTGTTCATCTTGTCATTCACCCTCAAGCCACAGGTCCTCCATCATTGCCTGGTCTACCAGATGGAGGCTACGTTGTTTCTCGTCTAGAGGTTCTAACTTGAAGAGATTCATTGGTAAGGGGAGTACTCCGCGGTTACTGATTTAGGCGAAACCTCACTCTGAAGGTCTGGAATGTCCTGTGGGTATCTTGTTGCCACAAGAACTAGGGTATGCTGGCGTCATCCTAACCCCCATCCGGCCTCCTCGGTAGCTAACTGCTTCAAGTCATTGCTACTTATGTGGCTCGTCTAAATATGCCCGAAAGATCCCCCCGGGAGCTAGTTCGTTTTCCCGGTGAGCCTCGCATGCTTTATGGTCCACCTCCATCAAAGCCCGAAGCCAGTAAGAAGCGGTAAGTATTAAACTAGCTGGTCACCTTCTGTTGGAGACTATGGGCTGCGGCACACACAGGAAACACTCAGCTCTGCCTTATAAACCATGAGAGTAACCGACAAGGCTTGCAAGTGGGGTAAATGTAGCTCGAATTCCTCCAGTCTGTGGTAATGCTGTCGAGCAAGAAGCAGAACCCCCCCCCCCCCCCCGTTCCCGCTGACCGGGCCACCTTTACCCGAGGCTGGCTGCGAAGTAGTGAGGCGTTTTGTGTCTGGTATCCTTTTGGGGCTGATCCAGGACTAAATGAACTGTAGTACAACTACAGTTAGTGGACCAGCTTCAAGCTACGACCACATTTGCTCGCGTTTGCTGCGTTTGTGTACGCTTCCAGAGGTTGTCCTACACCTGTCCACTAAATGAACTCTCAGGGGCTCACAGTGGCTCTGAATCCAGCTCCGAGCTCCTGCTCGCTTTCAGAAAGGGCTTTCCAGCAGTCCTCTACTTCTGCTCACTAGAATATTTGCAGCCCGGCTTTCGAAGGTTGCGCTTTCGGCTTGTAACCTTTGTCGACTTTTCTAATTTCAGAAAAGGGTTATTAGGGCAATGGCAGATCGTTCACCAGAACACGTAGTGGAAAAGACAATGTTAGTAGGAACAACTGCCAGGTTTAGATATAAAATCATGTAGTTGTAAGAGGACAGTGTTGGATACTGTGGTTATAGGAGCACTTGCTTTCTTTTATATGTGGCCGGTGGATCATCGTTTGGTTTCCTCTGTTCGTTTGCCACTAGAGTCAACGGTGGGGAGGTGTATATTTTAGAGGTATGAGGCTAAGATGTTTTACACCTTGTGCAACTGTATGTTTGGAGGGTGAAGCCTGAGGCTACCACGTAGGAAGCTCGTGCTCACACCTCATTTTTGCTACGGAAAAACTACGTAGGCATGTGGAGACCTGGGGGGAGGGGGTCGCAAACAGCTTATAAGTGAGTATCCAAGGGTTGGCTTTGGAGAGATTTAGCTCTCATAATACTCTTGAGCGGTAACAGATGCTGGTACTAATCGGTTCAAGTATCAACAAGGAAGAATCAGAAAACAGCGGACTTCAAATGGATAATCTTTGGGAAGCGCGTATGGACATCGGAGTTTGGCATGGATGAGCTGGTCAGAGATATACCAAGGAGCCCAAAAGGGTTTAAACTAAGAGGGGTGAGGTTGGACCATATGCGGATAGCTTATTCGGCATGCTTGTCACTTCGCACAGGGTCAGGCGGGAGTGCTAAGGGCTTAGCTAGTACGCCTTTTTTTCCTCGGGGAATCCTATAAGCAAGGTCGGGTCTTGACTGCAACGGGAATTCATCCGTCACGGAAAGGGCGTAGAGCATGAATCCAATACCCTAGCAACCAGAAGTACTTCTGGTACCAAGTTTCTTACTTCAGAGGAGCGGGACAGTATGGATTCCGCGTAAGGAGAACTTCCGAATTCTCCTGCCCCCGCCATTCTTTACGCGTGGGCCATGGATTCACCACCGCCAGGGATGGCTGTTTTCCCTCTCAATAAAATATAACCACAGAATTGTTTCTATTGTCTCATCGGTGGTGTCGCAGCTTCGAGCCGTGGAAGAAGGAAAACGCGGAAAGCAGACACACAGAACGCGTTCAACACTCGGGGATGCTTATTGACCGCTCTTTCCTGACAAGACCTAAGCCCGAAGGCTTTCAGTTTACGTGTGAGCCGGCTGTTGTTGGCCCGAACTGTGGTGATACATCGGGAAGATTCACAGATGGTTTGTAGTTTTGTTGACTAAGTACTAGGTGTCATATAGGCCAATCATAGGAGGATTCTAGCCACGTAATAGGAAGGGAAGTTGAGCAATGATGGCCCAATGATTAAACCTAGATTGACCACTGGATGGGGGTTGAGGAGGCTGACAAGTGCTGCTAATTGGGTCAGAGACAGAGGCGGAGACAATCAAAAGTAGCACTGAGGATGTTCTAAGATTATGTTTCATGCAACCAGTGGTATTTCATATTTTCAAATACGATTTCCGAGGCACGGGCCCCAGTCATGTAAGCAACTAAGTTCGGACATTGTAACCTGGTAGGTTAACGCTAGGGCGATGGCACCGACGGTGAACTGTATGCACATCCTAGAGGTTATCGAGGGTTCAGTTAAATATCCAAAGCCTTCCTCGTAGAATCTATCAATGGTCATATATGGATTTAAAAGAGCGATCGGTTTTTAGTTGTGCAGCGATACTGGTAGTCTACACTTAAATATTGTTTGGGAATCTATGGAACTGATACCAACCGGGAGTTTACTCCGCAAAGTTGCGCATTTAGGAAGGAAGAAGTTTTGCCCCAAGAGTTTTCAGGAGGTGGAAATCGTCAAACAGTGTTCCCTGTTGAGCAGCTGATGTGTGGTGTTTATACTGAATTGAACTTGGCTGATGGCGGAGCTTGCTGGTGGAGCAAATTAGGCAAAAACGCAAGATTAGGTTTTATTCTCCTAGGCAACAGAGGGTCGAGCTGAGGAGCTTATGCCGTTGCCTTTAGCTTGGGTTGGTGGAACACCCAAATAGTTTTTCGTTAAATTGAAGTCGTACTTTTTGAACGTCGATGGTGTCCACTTTGTGCATATTTGAGAAAACAAGTGAACAGTAATCCAGGTTTAGGCGAACATGAGTTTCGTATATCACTAACTTACTGTCCGTGAGAAGGAAATTTCTCCGCCACAAGCCACTGGACTTGTTTGCCCTTGCAGTTTTGTGGGGAGTGCGATCAGAGAAACTGGAGGTGGAAGAATGTTGCAGTCCGAGGTCTCGTATCGTGGGGGAACATGGGAGTGAGAAACTGCTAAATCTTCCAGTGGGGACGTGACACTTGTACGTAATAATATTACTTTTTTCGGCGGAGAAACTCATTTTCAAATCATCACTCCAAGAGCTGAGAGCGAGCAGTTCCTTTCTAATGACATCTACGGTAGAGGCTAAAGACGCGGGCTCAAAAGTGTACACGATTTTGATATCATCTGCGAACAGGAAGGGAAATTCCCGTTGAGAAATGGTGAATATATTGTTAATGTACATTAGGAACAGTGGTGGGCCGAGTGCTCTACCTTGTATCACACCACTAGTTACGAGACGAGGTTCGGACAAATTTCCGCCTATACCTACAACCTGGTCTCGGGCTGATAAAATGGATGCAAACCAAGCGAGCATCGGGAGCACGATTCCATATGTTTTGATCTTCTGTTGTATCATCCAGTTGCTTCCTCTCGTATGATTGCCTGCAGGCACGCTCCTCCCAAATTCCATGTCCCCAACTCCGAAGCGCATCCCTTGTTCATGCGTTATGTTCGTTCGCCGGTTGACCTATCCCAGTGCTTCTTTCCTCTCGGCCTTTTTCCTGTTCCATCTGCAGTAAGATGATCTTACTGGTTATGCCTCACTTGTCTTTTTCGGCCCGTGCTCCTATCTCCCGTTTCGTCTACTGTTTGCCACAGGCACTTTATGCTTGCTTTTCAGACCGTTCTGCTTTTTCACTTGCCACTTAATGTGAAATCACTGTTTCGTCATGGTTCTCATCCACGGCTTCAGTTCGTTTGATCTGCCATTACCCTCTGGTACCCCTTTTGCGCATCCCTCTCCCACTCTGTTTGCCGTCACAGCCGCTGCATCTTACACCACGGGCAGTTTCACCTCCCAGGTAGCTTTCTCCACTTTGTATGCACAATCGTTCTGCGCTGCTTTGCCATCTCCATCGCCACCATCTTCCTGCTGAATAATGTAAGCCCATTTATTAATGCTTCTCTCATTCTTGACCGACACCACATGTCTCACCTACATCAATCAAATCATTAGATCCATTCTTACCTGTTCTCTTCGATACTTTCCTTCATCTTCCCTTTTATGAACTGCTACTCAGTCGTCGTCTTTTCTGTGCTTCCGCATCCTCCACTCTCTCTGTTGATCCGCCAAGTTCACCTGTCATGAAGATAATTCACCACGATATTCCAAAGTTAATTCTACAAACATTCGACCTAACCTAACCTGCCCCTCCTAATAACTGATAATTTCTTTCTAGGACTCCATTGTTATTGATCCGGCTTCTTTTATATGTATATATATGCATAAACAAGCGCACATATATGTATATGCATTCGCTCTGTATCTTGCAGTTCCTCACAGGCCATCCCTCTTGCTATCATCCCGCTGACCGCCATGATACGCATCCATTCCTTCTACATCCATAACCCACATCTACTGTGTCCAATTCCCATGAACTTTATTTACCTGATCCACCCTTTACGTCTTACTTTGCTCGCTCCCTGTTTTACAATGAGTTTTGCGCCCTGTTCGCCGACCATCTATTGCAGAGTACCAATGCTTCGTTGCTACCTAATCCTTTGCAGTGAATCTCATTTTTTCCTCATCGTCTCCCGCTATTACAGTTTCTTATGCTGATTTCTAGCCTTCCTCATATATATCAGTCAGCTTTCAGATGTCCCTATACTGACCAGCTGAATCCTTCACCCGACCTTGACTTTTCAAACTCACCGGGCGTCCATTTGAATCCGTCCGTACATTTTCCTTGGTGTGCACACGTTTGACATACTTTCATCCCGCGTTACTCCCCCTTTTTAGCCTCTTTTTCCAATTTCTTTCATGTAAATTTCTACATTCTCAAGGGTTTTGTCTGTTTATTCCATCACTTGTAAACAGTTGATCATGCACCTGGCATGCCTCGGGCGTCTCCGAAATAAACCATTATTATTATTATTATTATTTTTAAAATAGCCCAACCATTGTACGCAACTTGGCTAGCCTGCAGAATTATAGCTCATTCTCCGGTTAGCCTTCTCCACCCAGAAATTGGAGTATGTTCCAGTAACCGCCTAATTGAAATTTATCCTTGCCCCATTCACATAAAATGAACCGGTTTATTACCGTTGTCGTCATATATTTCCCTAACCCACTGCTGGAATCACGTCCAGACGGCAATCCATATTTTCAGGTTCGTCGCCTTCCACTATCTCAGTCGCCAAACTGGATAACCAAAGATGCGACTTTGGCTCGTACCGACGGGAACCCAAGTGGGACCTTTTATAGCATCTGGGACTGCAATCAAGCCGCACGGCAGAAAATACCCCCAAATGCATACCATAATAATTAGAGTTTTCTAACACAAAACCCCTCCGGCGGATATCAACATTACAGCCAAAACAAGTAACAGTTCAAGCACAACCTGCTAATATACCAGTCGTCATTTACATCCGTCATATCTCGCCACACTCGACTGATTGACCGACACATCCTTCACCCCGCCAGACGAACCATATCCATAGAATGTCTTACATTACCGGTAATGACGCTGAATAACACTGAGGCTCAATGCGTCAATGTACATATATATATTTGTCAGTGAAACAGCATAGTATTGCCCAAGTCAATGCGGAGATTTTCCACTTTAATATCTATTGCGACAGTCCACTTTCCCCTCGATTCGTGTCCGGCTGGAAATTGATCCTCCACTTTTCCAGGACCCTCCAGCTGCACGTTCACATTTCTGAATGGTACGGGTTACTGATCCAGAAATTAGCTCATCCTCATGTGGACCTTTTTCCTTCCACACTCACCGAAGTACAAAAAGCACATTCATAAAATTGGTTTCATGTCTCCTTGTTTCATAACTCATTCCTTTTATTGAACCCCGGTAGAACCGACATTCAGGGTTTGCATCAGCTTCATGGTTTGCTATTCTCTTCGCATGCATCAATTTCCCCGAGTTTACTTCCGCACAATGTCTTTCACTTCCTATTTAAAACTTCGCTGTTCAAAGATACCCGGTAAACGCCGTTTTTCTTAGCTTGCGTCATTTTCGTTGATAATGCACCTCTAGAAGTACGAATGAACCACCTATTCGGTATACCTAAGGTGCGCCACCGCCCAGCGCGAAATCGAAATCGGTTCAAAGTTGGCCCGGAAACCATTATTAGAGTGATCCATATAAACTATCACGGGCTATGTTTTCCTACCGCTGGCACTTTGACTTTTATACCTGAAGTTTGTGAATATTCCATTTTACTGAGTAACGCTGTACACCATGATCATGCGCCTGCGCGTGTGTCTCGAACATAGCCGAGAAATATACCTTATTTACAATAATTGGAGCACTGCCAAGTGGAAGTATCTGCAGGGGAATCGCGGAGTCAGGCAAGGAAAACAGAGTGGTGGTGAGTGGAAAATAAATGCGGCTGTAAGAGATGCAGAGGGTGGTGATCAGTAAATTGGTCGCCCATGTAAGAAGGCTAGATATGAGGAGCTGTTTCCATTAGGACAGCCTTATCCTCACTACCGCAGAGTGTTTATGAGGATAAACACTCATGAAATCTAGTAGAAGTTACCACTGGGTGCCGAGGTGATTTGGCCCCGCGGGAAGATATATCTGGAGGTGGGCATGTTGGCTCCAGGTGCAACCTTTGTAGTGCTGCCCATACGGTACGCGATTACGAAGACTAACAAATTTGTTTGTTTAAACAATTACCGAATTTGGTGGCGCCAGTTGCTCCGCCTGTGTACACCGTCTGCACGCTTTTGTGCTCCTCCAATATACACGTTGTCCCGCTCCAGCGTTTTGAGTTCCGCAATTTTGCGCGCTGCCGAGTATATTTGCTAACGTGTCACAAACCGGAGATCAGGGGCTTTTGACTCTATACGAGAGCAGGTCCGGACTTAAGTTGGGAGAATCCTAAACTGGTGATCCCGAACGACAAATTCATTCCACCACGGACGCTCGTAAGTCCTTCAATCATATTTATCCGTTTACGCATATACTTATTCCGACATATAAACGGTAAATCTCGATTTCTGCTACCATACTCCTTTTATATTTTCGTTTTTTCGATATTGTAAATGTTTCACGGTCGCTAAATTGATCTTTATATATTGTTTTACATTTGATATACCACTGGACTTATGGCTAGTAACCACCACAAGCCGTATCTAGAACCGTCCGTTTTGACGGTCTCCCTAGCCGTCTTTGAGTTTTTTATTGACGACTCTCTACTCTGGTTTCATATGTCAGATGCAGAGTCTGAATCACGTAGAATCGCGAGCGAGCGTTCCGGTTAGGCATGGACTACTGGTCGCCTCACTCTTGAATTTTCTACCCAGATACGCGAATTAATATTTAGTAACAGTTCTTGCACAACCGTGAAAAATGCGGTAATCTCTTGTCTTTTGCCGTCAGAATCGTCCAGACTGAAATGGCTGATCCAAGGGACAGAGTTGAATAGCACGAAGCCTTTTGCAATACAAAGAGAAATGTAGCAGCTTGCAGGGCAAACGTTAGAAGAAAGCTTCCTTAAAGAGTTGTGGGTACAGTGACTAATGCCAAGTATTCACGCGCCGCTCGGGGTTTCTGTCCACATTAGGCTCACAGAAGCGGCAAAACTATCGAACGGTATTATGGAACAGTGCCATTCACAGATTACTGCCGTAACAAACTCCAGCGGTACCTAGACCACGGCTGGAACTGTAGGAACACGCTCCGAGGACGCTCTGACGGCTGCTTTCGAGAGGGCTTTCAGACGCTTTTCCACCCCTAGTTGTTCTCACTACAGAGACCATAAATCATACCGCGGATGTGACCGATGTGAACATCTCAGAAGTCCTTCCCCTGGCCTCCCCGTTAGCTTATCTAGATCAACGAACTGTCGATATCACTGACGATTTGAGGAGAAGGCTCCTCGCTGCGAGAGCGGTTGCACCTACCCAGATGCCAAACAGGGAAACTAATAACCTGACTCGTCCTGGCGACCAACGCGGTCGGCAGCCATAATAGCGGTCGTCTGTCGCACGTAAGAGATTTAGTTTCCAATAACCTGCTCCTAAATGACACCGGTGCAGCAGTGAGTGTCATTCCAAAGGAAGCAGGTGATGCAACAAACCCATCAGTCCAACAAATCCGTGCTTCCAGTGGCACTGCTATTTCTACTTACGGCCATAGGTCACTCACGCCCAACTTAGGTCCACGTCGTACCTTCCTCTGGGTGTTTATAGCAGCAGGCGTCCCTTATTCCATACTAGGAATCGACTTCCTTGATCATTTCGACCTCCCGGTCGATGCACAACGTAGGAGAGTTGTAGACCGTCAGACCTCTCTTTCCGTAGACGGTTAGTACCACTCCGTGAACCACATCACGTCTCTATACATCGAACCTCAGGCCGAACACCCCTACGCAGACCTCCTTCCAGCTTACCCGGCAATGCTAAGGCACTCTGGACGCCTTCCCGCGGGGACTAACAAAGTCACTCACCATATCGTCTCTCGAGGATCCTCAAGAATTTGGCCGGCCACGTCGCTTGGCACTAGGCAAGCTCCGCGTAGCACAGGCTGAGTTCGAACACATTCCAGAATTAGGCGTAATACGACGACCAGTAACCCTGTGGCCTCGCCCCTTCACATGGTTCCTAAGCCTAACGGCGACTGGTGCCCCTGATACCACCACAGAGCCATCTACAAAGATACTATCCCAGACAAATACTCCATTCCACATATTCGAGATCTTACTTCTTACCTATCTGGTTGTTCTGTTTTCAGCCGAATCGACCCAGTTAGAGCCTACCGCCAAATCGCAGTAGCTGAGTCTGACATCCCTAGAATGGCTGTACCAACTCTATTCGGTCCGGTCGAGTTTTTGTGCATGCCGTTTAGGCTCAGCAATGCAGCCCAGACTTTCAAAGGTTTGTGCATGAAGCAACACGTAGTTTGAAAAACGTCTAGGTTTACCTGTACATTATTTTGGAGGGAAGTTCTTCAGAAAAAGGACATACGGCACAACAGCGCGCCCCTTTTGAGGGCTTTATCCAACACGGTGTAACCAATAATCCTGCCAAATGCAAATCAGGTGGGACAACCATCAAGCGTTTTTACGCCACTGAATCTCAGCCTCGGGCATACAGCTCCTGCCTGACAACGTGGTGGCCACTTGAGACTATCCTAAGCCCTACTCTTACAGGCACTTATGCCAATTTTCTGGCATGGCTAAATTTTACCACCGGTCTATCCCACACTAAGCCGAAATACCTCAGACTCAAACAGACCTTTCACGCAAAGATAAGGAGAAATTCACTGTTCTGGACACTGCAAAGGCAGCTTTTGCTTCGATCAAGAAAGCTTTCACCAAAGTAGCACTCCCTACACATCCCGATCCTTCTGCTTCTCTGGCATTAGGATTAGATGCTTCGGACACGGCTGTAGGAGTAGTGTTGCAACAATTCGTCAACAATTCATGGCAACCAATAGCTTTCTTCTCCAAGCACATCCAGCCTGCGGAATCCCGGTGTAGCACTTTCGGCAGCTTCGAGCACACACTCGAGGGCCAAAAGTTCACAGCGTTCGCAGGTCATAAGCCACCAGTGTAAGCTCTCTAGTCAGCTTCCGATCGATGTTCGCCGAGCGAGGTTCTCTACCTAGGCCATGTTTCGCAGTTTACCACAACTCTGGGGCACACGATCCTGTAGCAGACGCACTCTCACGCGGCCACAATATCAACGACCCACTACTCATGGGCATAGGCCTGGAAGCAATCGCCGAAGCCCAAACAACAGATCCTGAGGTCAAGCAGCTCAGAAACAGCAGCTTCCTGCATTTAGCGCCAGTGACTTTTCCAACTTCGGAGTTAACTATCAATTGCGACGTGTCACAGGGTCGACCAAGACCATTAGTTTCTGCCAGTTTTCGCCAGCAGGTTTGTACCGGCCTCCACAACCTATCGCTTCCTGGTGTAACAGCCTCAGTGAAACTAGTCACTGAGAGAGTCGTCTGGCCTTGCGTTAGGCGTAAATTACGTCTTTGGGCCCGCGCATGTCTTCAATGACAACGCGTTAAAATTCACCGTCACACTAAATCTACCTTAGACCCACTGTGGACCGGATGCACTCTTTCACCGCGTGCATGTGGATCTCACGGGGCCCCTTAAACCATCCAACGGCTGCTTCTATATATCCACTTGCGTAGATCGTTTCACTCGCTGGCCACAGGCCATGCCTATTCCCCGTCCTACCGCAGAGGAAATTGCGAAAGCGTTTCTAACTGGTTGTGAAAGCCTCCTCGGTTGCCCTGATATCGCGGCCACCGACCGCAGTTCTCATTTTGGCCGCGCCCCCCACGAGCTGCTGAATGCATTCGGTCGCGGACATAACAAGGCGACGGCTTATCATCCTCAGGCCAATAGCCTGGTGAAGCGATTCCGCCGCCAGCTGAAAGCCGCACTTCTTGCTCGTGACAACCCTTTATGGGGTGAAGTTTTGCCGATCGTTCTCTTGGAAATGCTTACTACCGCTAAAGCCCACATGGGTGTTACGGCGGCTAAACTGGTTTACGGTTGCACATATCGACCTCAGGGTGGGTTGGCTTCTTCAGTGCCACCTGTGAGTTTTAATTACGGGAATGAAGCAAAACGGCTGTCACACTGAAAGCGAGTGATAAAGCCCGCCCCGTCACGGGAACAAGCTCTCAGCACCTACGTACCTGCAAATCTGGTGACCACCAGCCATGTGTTTATTCGAGTGGATGCTGTGCGATCACCACTTTAACAGGCTTACTTCGGCCCGTTCCTCATCGTCTAGCGAAAGGGAAAGAAAAGCGTGGTGGACCTCGAGGGTAGGAAAGAGGCCATCAAAGTAGGCCGCTTTGAACCAGCCTTCATCGAGGTATAACCCACCCCGAACAACCCGCCCAATGTCCCCAACTGTTCACAACCTTCTGTTAGTGTCCTGAGTCGACATCTGTAACTCCTGCTAACAACTCCCCATCACCTGCTGCAACACCAAACCCCACGGAAGACACAGCCGCACTCATCTCCGGAAGAAATCGACGCGGTCGCGAGCTGCGACAGTCAACGAGGTTTTCCGAATTCGTAACTGTCGTATACATTTAAGTTTGCTCTTCATATTCCACTTGTTCATAGTTTTATCATGATTGAATGCACGACCACACGGTTACCGCGACTAGGATAGCGGCAGCCTGTATTGCGCCAGTAATTCCCCATCAGTCGAATATCCGTCCGCGCCTCGAGGCTCAGCTTCCTTGTGTTTCTTGCATTCCAGCTCGTTCCATCGAGCAGAACCACATGGAATTCCAGGATCTCCCATGGCTCAAAATTAATGCTCACTGTAACGTGACTGGACTTATTTGACGCCGAACGCTGGCTCGTCCACGAAGGCAATCACAACCACAGGCAAGCGGAACTTTGGGATATGCCGACAACGACAAACCCTACAACACAATCACCACTGTCAAGTCACAAGCAAAAACTACCCAGGTGGGATGACGTATAAGGAAGACTTTCGTGCGTTCGACGCACAGCGACCAGTATGAGCCATGGAGAACGGCTTCAAGTGGCTTCATTGTCGCATTCGATTGCGGCGAGTGGCGCGGAAAACGTCTCTAGCCACCAAAACCGACGTACCCATTATGGGTCGAATCCCCATTAATTCGGCCATCTAGGGGGAGACACTAATTGCTATCGATACGACACACGAATACAAAGACTAAAAAATTTTTTTATTTAGACAATTACCGAATTAGTAGGCACCAAGTGCTCCGCCCGTGTACACCGTCTGCACGCCTTTGTGCTCCTCCAATATACACGTTGTCCCGCTCCAGCGTTTTGAGTTCCGCAATTTTGCGCGCTGCCGAGTATATTCGCTGATGTGTCACGAAAGGAGGGCCAGGGGTTATAGACTCTACTGGAGCAGGCCCTGACTTAACTCAGGAGAATCCCAAACCTTTGGGACAAGCCATGTATCAATCGGAAGAGAGTTAATAAGGATGCTAAGCGGGCAGTATGGGAGTGGAGGTCAGTCGTGGAGCATTGACCACGGTTTTGCTAGCTGCTTTGTGATGAGGGTGACTAATGACAGGGTAAGCTGGGTTGGAGTGAGACAGGTATAATGTTGTGGATAGAGGTTGTTAGTGCGGTAGGCCTCTCAAAGGGCTCCGGGGAGTGGGCCTGAGGGAGTGGAACAGTAGCGAAGTGGTTGCTGATGAAAGAGGCTTTGGTACTATGGGTCAGTTGGCGCAGTGTGCAGTGGGTTCGGAATAGACCACTGCGATGTTGGGTGGTGAGGATCCAGAGGACGTTGAATTTGAGGAGGGGTGAAACGGGGCATACCTTGGAGTGTAAAGGGTCAGGTGCGTGCCACGTTGAGGTACCGGTTGGAAACTATTCTGGCAACTCATCCTGCGTGATTCGGTTTCGGTAGAGCCAACCATGGATATAGTGCACTTATTTGAAATCTTGTGATGCGGTACTGAGTTTTTAGACTTGCTGACGGCGGCTTCTGAGTTGACGGAGGTGGTATTTAGCGATGGGGTACGCGGATCTCCGCGGGACCAAATAGATGCGCCGGTGAGCTGGAGCCAGTGTGAGTGACCCGATTTCGTAAGTGTGCCCGTGATGGAGGACTCGGATGTATAATAGGCCGGTTAGCTGGAGCGTGGGAGGTCATAGGTCGATTGTCCAGTAAAGCTGCGAGCTTGACGGTGTCAATGCAGATGAGGTCTTGGCCATTAGCAGCAACAGGTGACGGGAGTTGCTTTGCAACCGAACCCTAGGAGACCACTTTGTAGTTGGCTGGTCGGTGCGAGGTGGTGCTTTAGAATCTGACGATATGTTGGCTCGTTTGGCAGATGGACCAGGACGCGAATGGCCGCTGGCTGAGAGGAGAGGCTGTATTGGCCGGTTGTGAGTGGACAGTGGTGGAGACTGGCGTTCATCATCGAGCTTCTTAGCGGGATGTTGTGGTGTTGGAGGCGAACGGGACAAATCTAGGCCCACTTTTTGCACTGGTCAGCAGGAGTGGTGCCGAGTTAATGAAGGTGGAAATTTTTTTTGGGGGGGGGGCTGGGTTGCACTGAATCAGAAGGTGGTGGAAGAACTTGGTTGCCGTTAATCGACCTGAGGGCCCTCCTCTGCGGTAGGGTTTTGTCGGAAGTGATTTTTATATTTCAAAATGGAGTGGACCTCGCGATGGACTCTCTTTCTAACGAATCCCACTAGAGGGCTCTCTTCCAGGATTTGGAAGAGAAGCGGGCATAAGGCACCTTTGAGAAATACGTAGCCAAGTTTGCAATGGATCTCCAAATTGGAAGGCAATCATCCGTGAAGTTCTACGGTACTGGTTTATCAAATGGACAACGACACTGAACAGATACAAACCTCAATTATGCGATGATAAGGACTCAGAAAAACAGAACCGGATTGCTGCATGCGAGAAAGGAGCACTTGCGTCAAGCAGGTCTAGAATGAGTGTACGATAGAGTAATGCGCTGGAGATAAATAAACGAACGTTGGTTCACAAAATCATACGGAGCATAAAACAAGTCTATAGTGTAAATAAGTGAGTGATGTTAAGGAAACATGGAACTGCATTATTTTCTGCGAGGGTTTTCCACGACCGGCCATTACGGCGGGCACATATTTCGATGTGAGCGCTTTCTGGGCCTTTTGCAGTAGCATTCGCGGTGTAAAATACCACAGGCCACGGACAGTGGCTGTTTGTTCGAGGAAAGGGGCAGACGAACTAAGAAAATGAAGTTTACGGCATTTTTGGAATGTTTCGTCCTTCTGCATACCTCGGACGCAACTGAGTCCTGGAGGCTGCTGGCTGATAGCAGACTTTCAGCTTTCGGAAGTTTTGAGGGACCGAGGATATATGCGAGTGGTCAGAGCAACATACATGGATCTTAGCTGCCTCTCGAGGGACAACACGTTTTGCTGAACAAGGTACCTAGGAGGTAGGAAGTCGAGGGCGTTTGGTGCTTCTAGGTTGAATGCGGTTTGCCCCTGGGCGAGTGAGGAGATCGGTAGTAGATTCAGACATGATATCCCAAAGAATTTTGATAAAAGTGGATTTGTAAGCTAGCTGCCAACCTCACATTATACTGTTTAGAAAAAAACCCTGATTTATTTTGGGTTCTGCGAATATCTTGAGAAGCTCTTTGTAGGTTATTTCCCTAGCTACCTTAGTAAAAACTGTACCGGTATCAGCTCGCTTAACGACGTGGTGTAGCTCAGCAACAAAGATTCACTATTTAAAATATGATATGCGGATGTAGTTTAACTCCAG
Source organism: Fasciola hepatica (assembly GCA_948099385.1). NCBI lineage: Eukaryota > Metazoa > Platyhelminthes > Trematoda > Plagiorchiida > Fasciolidae > Fasciola > Fasciola hepatica. The sequence continues at coordinate 871,496 of CANUEZ040000029.1, read as the reverse complement.
GGCTAAATAGAATGTGCGGAGCAGGCATCATAGGAGCCCGTGTAAGATATGCGAGTGAGGTAGTATCTGCCGCTCATGCAGTTATGAACCCCGAAAAGCCCGAAAAGGTTCATGTCGTCTTCGATTGTGACGCAGTATTCCAGCGGCAGTTACCGAATGCGCACCTAATGGGGGGTCCTAATTTAGCTCAGAGTTTGTTAGGTACACTTCTGCAGTTTCTCCAGGAGCCCCTGGCCTTGTGTGTTGTTACCAGGGATGTGCACCTGCAAGTAAAGGTGCCCGAGTAGGACCAGTATGCCCTTTAGTTTCTCTGTCGGTCCAATAGTTGTACTGCTAGGCTGAGGGAATTTGGATGACGATGCATCCACTTGGAATGATTTTTTACCATTTTGTGCGAGTTTGTCTCCGAAGAAACAAACTACGTTATTTGGGTACAAGTTCTCGTCGGAGGTATCAAACGTGGTTTAAAAGAGTTTCCATGTCAAATATTGTTTAAATTCCTTCAGTGGTAGCTCGGAAGCACTGTGCTTGGTGGAGGGAATGCATAGTCTATCAGGTCTCGGCGAGGTCCTGTTAACCGCATGGCTGAATAAAGAGCAAGGAACGTTGATTACCATTAGGACTGATGAAAGAATTAGCCTTGTAAGACCCACTGATGCGGATCCATTGAGCTGCTTGAGGAAATTAGGTTTTTCTAGGAATGTTGAGCTGGAATCCTTCGAATATCATGTTAACATCAAAGATCGGCCAGAAACGAGCTCGTTGTTGGAGCAACCTGTGATCTTTTACCTTGGGCTGGTCAGTTCATTACATCCATGAAACAATTGTTTTATGATTTATGTTGGAAGAAAGTTGTCTGTCGTGAACCACTGGGCTTGGATACAGAAGCAAAGTGGGAAGAAATAAAGAGAATGGTGGAAGAGATGAAATCGGTGAGAGCCACCATGGTGTATACATGATGTTTTGAATGCAGATGCAGATTTTGAACTGCACTCACTTTGTGATGCTCCCAAAGTGGACTGCGGAGCAGTGTTCTCCCTTAGGTTTGGATCCGACATATGGAAAGTCGTATATGTACTTATGTTTGCTAAGTAGCTTGTTGCGACTCTGTATACGCCTCCTTGCCAGGGTTTGACCCGAGCGCAGCAGTCACAGCTGTGCAAATAGCAGGGTGCCCAAGAACGGAAAAGGTCTGAGGTTGCATGAGGTTAATCGCCGAACAGCTTCTATCGTAATTCTTTATCACATTAAGAACGACAAGATGTCTTTTGCTTCCTCTGTTATGAACTGAATGTCAAACATACCCGCCTGTTCACTTTCCACGCCATGGACACGCTTGTCAGGAAAAGGGATTCCGGCAGACATGGCTTCTCAGGGAGTGCGACTGGAGTATAAGAACTGCCAACTGCAGTATTATGTCGCGAAAATGTATGGCATGTGAGGATAACTGAATCCAAAGATGAAACGGTTTATTAATACTGGTTTATGTCGGAACACCCCCAGTTATGCGGTAAAGCATGAGCTAATAATACGGTTTATGTTGGATAATCGCTTCAGTGAGATGCTGGCATGGTTAAAGGAAAGAGAGCTGATAAAGGTCAGGTGATCGAAAATGATAATAATCATCATGACCCCCGGTAAATTCGAAACCCAGGGTTACATGATCAAGACAGCTAGGGACATATCGGATGGATAGGAAACGCGGGATATAAACATGAAATATATCAGAAGTGAACACGGCAGCAGGACAATGCTTAATAATCAGGAAAAATTCTGATTTTTTTCACTTTTTGTGGAAAAAAGGTTGACACATAACGGCAGTTGGGAAGAGTTGGTAGCTGCCTGATAAGAGAGATACGGGTATTAGTGAGGAACTCAAAAGTGGACCGGGATTGAAAATCAGAAATGGAGCACAATGGGAAGGCAGGACTTCATACCAGTGAGAGGTGAAATACCGGCAAGAGTTAAAAGGGCGGAGTGCCGACGGATTTGGTCACATGGGAGGTGGTCAACACACCCTGGTGGGAAAGTGTGCTAGAGCTGAGCCAAACGAACTAACTAAAAAAGGTATTCGATCGGTGAACGGATTACTCCGTGATAGAAAGCATGAGGTGTTGACGTGTAGATAGGAATATGGTGACAAACCAATCATCGCCACGTAGCCAGGGAAGTCGTGGAGACCAGTGGTGAAGTAATAGTGATAATAGAGCATAGGGGGTATATGGAGAGTGAGTTTACATCTGTTAACCTAAGTTTTGACGGAGTGATCGTATGACAACTACCAGCAGCTAGGTTGCACGAAACTGACCTAGGGCAAAGAACGGAGATGAGACCCGCATGAAGATCAAAAGCAAAATGAACCAGTTGAAAGGGCAGCAGTGGTTTCCGTGGGTACATTTTAACAGAGTTAGAAGAGCACCAAGCCAGTCATATATTTGGAAGTGGGGACGGACTACTGGAGTGCTGAACAGAGAGGTTGCCGTAGGAAAAACTGGAGAGCAGGGATCTCTATATAATAGATGGACTACAGTATACCAACATAGAAATGGAGAAGTGCCCGGTAGGTCGGTCTGAGATGCAGAGCTACTGCGATTACTAAGTCTACGGCGCACGGGAATAGTAGTCGAGCACGTGGAGGGATAGAGGATATCTTACAGTGACCATTTTATAGATGGGGCACGCAAGTTTCATCACAGGGATGGGATGCAGCAGCAAAGAATATTAAGCAGATAGCGTGGTTAAAGCGACGTATAAAGAATAAAATAAATCAGGCGGAGAATAAAGTGATAGCAGTTGGCGGTTTTATGCAGACAGGGGTAAACGGGCAGACGAGTGACCCATCTGAAGAAAAAGAGCTAACTGCCAAAGTGGTGGTGAAGGGAGCTGCCTGAGGAAAACTGGTGAGTGATCATTAAAAATGATCACTCCGTGGTAGGTGGCCGACGTTATTTCAAAACGGAGACGGTGACTTGGGATAAAATAATATGGGATACAAAGCTATGGCTATTGCAGAGCCGACCAGCGGACGCAGGTGGTGACTGAGAGTGTGGAAGGTTAGTGTACACCTGTCAGTGGTTATTTAGATAGGCATCGTACGGGGAGGCGAAAACGTGAGATAGGTATACTTGGAGTATGTATCTCTGGTGAGAATATGACGCCCTGCAAGGTCAGAACAAATCGATGAAATAGCACTTTGTTAGGAAAAAGTAAACTCGTGATAATAATAATAATAATAATAATAATAATAATAATAATAATAATAATAATAATAATAATAATAATAACAAATTCCATCCCCGACCAATGAAAGATTCCCGAAAAAATATTTCATTCAGATACGCCAACTGATTATTATGACTAGAAAATGGACGGCAACGGCAACTGTGCAAATGAACGACTATATGGAATCGGCCGCAAGTTTTGCCATGAGGAATGAATATGATCATGGGTGGGACAGGTGGTCAGTCGGGTACAAATCTTAGGGGGTGCAGGTAAGAGGGAATATGGCAAAAAGAAAAGACTGATTGTACGGGCGATTATTGTTCTCCAATAAAGTATGGTCGTGGGTAGATATAAGGGTTACTTCCAGACAGTTCCATAATTGGAGTAGAAAGTCCTTATCGGGCGTCAACGTGTTGTGAGTGTATATACTACTTATTAAGTAGTTGATTGCTGAAGACAGAACTATGGACAATTGTGGATTAACAAACACAGCTAAGTTCAGCAATCCAGGCGCAATAAAATAAGCGACGATCTGCAAACCACCTGACCGCTCCTCCGTTGGACGATGACTGTTTTCAAGTGAACAGGACAGCCACTTGGCAAATGAGGATGTTTGTAACGTATGTGTTGTTTTGTCAATGTCCGAACACGTTGATGTCAATAAACAACCTATTCACCCAGGCACGCCTTCTGGATTATAACAAAAGGAGTGATAATAGTGACACGGAGGGTGTGCTCGAGGAGGAACTAGTGAATATAAGAAATGACAGTGTGAATGACATGATAACGGCAGCGATACGAGCATAAACAAAATAGGTTATCAATCCTCAAACAGCATTATTGAATGGGACTGACCGTGAGTCAGACACTTAACCTGAAAACCACTCCTGGTGATTGGAGATGCCACCCGCCAGCCTACTGCGCCCGCACATCTTTGCAGACTTCCTGTGAACCCGATGTGAGCCAGCCAAAGCGGTGGTCCCGGTGGCGCTCTACAGCGTTGAGAAGCAAGTGTGAGCTTCGTTACTGAATACCGGGTTGAAAAATTTACCCGACGGGATGTTTCGTAATGGCCGGGGCACCAAGGCCAACAAACACAAAGGTTGACTGGAAGGCAAGTAACGGACGGGTACCCAAATGAGTGGGCTCGGATAGCGATTGACGTAGTAATGAGAGCTATTGGGCATCGTAGAATGGTGTAGACATGTAGACGTGGAAGTGTAAATGGAATAAAGGAAGGGAAGCTCAGTAAGGCCTGGTCGCAGCCGAGGATCGGCACTCAACAGCTAGTACGGAACGGATCCAAGGGAGATCGGGTCGGGCAGATGAGTGGAGATTGCTGATGGTGATGGCCGTTCCCGCGGCAAGGGGCAGGTAATATGTAGAAAATGCTTAGAGTGCATGTAAGGTAGCTACAGGTCAAGTGAAAATGCTACTTCAGTTTATTTTAGTCCAGTTTGCATAGGACAGATTATGGCCGCGGCCAATCGAACGTCTAGAATTCCTTCGGCGGCATGCACACCAGGTAGGCACCCACCACTGGGTAAGGGCCTTATTTTGCTTAAGTCAGGGGAGAAATGCAAACAGGAAATGGAAACAGGTATGGCTAATGTTATGCAGTGGACCAATTCTGTTCAGACGCGTGTTAGCAGTAAGTAGCGAGCACATGGACTAAGGCCACACCGTAAATGTAAAAGTGAACTTAAGGAAAGGCTGGCTATTAGGACCAATGCATTCGCCGACAGTGATGGGCATCGCCGAACGAAAAGGCAAGAAATCGAGGGAAACCTTGCATTCTGTACATGGGGAGGAGGCTGCTGAGGGTCCTAAACGGGTGCTGTGACCAGCTGGAGTCATAAAAAGCATAGAACCAATAAGTATGACGCGTGGATAAGACATGCCGGATGGTTGGCCTCGCTGCCCGTTGGACAGGCAGAGAAAATACAACGAAGAAAATGCACTTCAAGTAAGATATGGTGGCTCTGGTCGTGAACGAATGACAAGTAACAAGCGGAGGCTTTGCTTGGGCGAAGGCCATGAGAGAGGAGCAAAACAGAGAAGATACTGGTATTTCGAGTGGTTAATTGTGTACTCTGAGTATACCTATGAGCGGGAAAGGAATAGGCACCGGAGAAGGGATTAACCGACTGGACTTTTACCAGGGTATCTGGTGAGATAGGGGACTACGAGAGTAGACCCTTCAATGGGGTGGTAATGAGAAAATGCAGGCACGAGAGAGGAAGTTTTCATTCAGGTGAGATAATTCGTTTGTTGCTTATTTATATTTACCGAACAGAGGTAGAAGTGAAGGTGGTATGTCCTGCGGGTTACGACGCTATTTTCATTTGATAACTTGGGGGATCCTTTGAAAAGCAGTATTGACACTGATGCACTAATTAGATGGCGTTCAGGCAACAGGAGCAGTGAGGTAGACATGGGGCCTTTGCTTGAGTACAGACAAGGAGGTGGAGTGACGCAAAATGCGGGGAACAGCTTGTCATATATTCTGCTATAAACCTTCACAAAGAATGGAGATCTCGCAGGTGATTTACTCTGTAGAACTGGAAGGCAAGAGACACGAGTTCGAAGAGGGTAGAGGATCGGCGGTTTAAGGGACAATGGGCCAGTTGTGCATACACAGCTGCGGATCAGTCTGCGTAAGAAGGCCAAATTCAGCCAAGGGCAATGGATCCACAGGGGCTCGGAAGTTAACAGCTCACAATGCCCGGGACTGGCCGTGGCAGGAGCTATCCCAGCCCTTTTTTGGTGAAAGTGCGCTGGACGTTCTCCTGGGTAACTTTGGAAGATTTGGAAAGGAGGGAGGAGATAATGGAACTGCATTCAAGTGGGGGTCGAAAATAGGATACAGAGGCGGACAGTTGACTTTTGTGCAATTTGAAGCACCAGAGAAGGAGGCCAATGAGTCGCTTCGATTTAGCCACTTGGAAGTTGGTCTGTTTGGAAGAGGTAAAGGGAGAAAAGCAAAAAGTCTGATGTCAGACTGGCAAGCATGAGCTGTACGTTGAGGGCAACGGAGCCTGGAGGCAATTCACACTCGTAGGGGAGTATAGAACTTTCAGGTGCAGAAAATGTCATTTGCCACTGATAGCATCCATCGCTGGGTGAGAAAAGATCATGTTGAATGTTATTTGGAGTATGCAACAGACTACCTATTGGAAAGGAGTATTCTATTTTGAGGTTACCCGCAAAGAGAAGTGAAGCGATAAAGCAGACCGCTGAAGGATATCAGTGATATATATGAGAAACAATAGTAAACCTAGAGCATAGCATTGGATTTCACTTTTTGTTATAGGCTTCGGCAGAATAAGGTCAACTCGAAATGTCGGAGATAAAGATGCGTACGTTGGCCGAAGCAGTGAACTATAGGTCACTTCGGTCATACTTCAGGCGATTTTCGTCCTGGACTACTTCGGTTAGCAGTATTGCGTGGATATTGCGGTACACGTATTATCACCTCATTACTTCCGAAGGGTGGAGAGATGAGCCAATGCAAGCAGGTCATTAAATGGTTCACGGGTTACAAAATGGTTGTAAAAAAACTATGAGGCTGCTGCGAGTAGAATGTTTTCGTACGGAAACCAGCCCTTATAAACGAGGTATTGACTCAAACGACTAACTTACGCAGGGCTCTATACGAAAGATAAGTCTACTCTTGATCCCCTGGGGTGGATAGGACCTTGTATACTGCCAACGAGGATTTTGTCACGGCATATAAGCTGATAAGTGTTGGTGGGGATCAGCCACTCGGACGGGAAGATTTGAAGAAATGAAAACGAAGCAAACCGGTCCTCAATGAAATGGGGCGTTTGTATTTTCCAACATAGTACGCTCAGGATGTGAAGCATCTTAACTTCAAGGTAACCATGCGTTCTCTTCCGATGCGCCCGACGTACGATGCGGTGCAAAGGCACAATTCAGATAAGTGTCTGACGTAAGCCGGCTCAGATCTGCAATGGAATTGGCCAAATGGCGAGTAGTATTTTCAAAAGCTATCACGATTCTCCGCATAATGGTTGTTGCTGCTGCCAAAGCGATTGAAATATTCGCAACAAAATAACGGAACGGAAAGACACATCAGCAAACACTTTCTTGGTCTGTTTTCGCCATCGTTGCAGAAAACACAGAAAAAGAGAAAACCAAGTCTGTCACCTTCTTGGCCAAAAGCATTTCTGTGACAAGAGACCGATCACGACGGCAACAATGGCGACCAGTTTCGGGAAATGATTACCCTACCTATTTGGCCCTGAAAGGGGTATGACTCGAAGAAAGAGCACTGCGCTGGAAGCAAGTGGGTCAGGAGATTTGAGGACGTCGAAAGATGCTGAATCAGACATCGGTACTGTTATAAATACACCTCCTGAGATGATGGAGTTTAACACGCTTACCGTGGCTAAAGCCGTCAAATGTGACTTATTTTGCCTGTATTGCGGGTGACTTCCATCCTGGGTATCTTTGATGAGAAGTGTAGTGTTTATAATAAGATATAGGCTACGTGTTTCGGTCCTTCTGAAGGACAGTGATGGAAAGGAGTTACAAATAGGTCATCTAAAAATCACCAAACTCCGGAATGGTTAATAAGCCATTGTGCTTTTCGTACAAGTAGGATAATTCCTTGTCTTGACACTGATGTGACCATTAATTTTTACCATTCCGTGACTCTCTCACGCTTCCACCGCTGTGAATTTCCCCCTTGAAGACGGTTCTTGACATTCATTCTGGTAGTTCATTGCCTTTCTATGGATTATGATCCTTAAGGTATTCGCCAATGTTCTCCTCGGTATTTTTATGCCATCTCTAGCGGCACACCTGAACCATAATTTTCTTTGTTCCACGATCACGAGTAAGCAGCCACCAATATTCTTTGGCGTCGGCCCGTGTATATCACGTATCCTCCGCTTTGGATCAAAACATTTCCTTCAGCAACTTCGTGTCTGGCCGATTCTCTGTATTGCCATAACTCACTTCGAATCCAAATCCTATTTGCCGCGTTATTCGTTCCCCGTTTTACCCCTTTCAAACTCCGCCTGGCTTTATTGCACTTTTTCTGGGATGTGAGACTTGCCTTTCAGAGTCGGCGAATACTTTATCGCGTTTGATATTGTCATTCATTCTGGTCATGTTTTGACGAGTTCTTCCCGGCCTTAACCGACAGACATACAGTTTCTATTATTATTACCACTAGCAAATCTATTTAGTGGAACGGGGCATTGATTCGAAGGATTATCTTACTCACACCTCAGCAAGAAACCTCAGTTTTGTTTTTACCGGCTGGTTGTTGAGCGGAGGGATTGGTTTTGGTCTCTTTTAGGAGGAATCTATGCATCCCATTGTTCTATCAAAAGCGCGCAGAACCATTGGTTTGACTAATAAACACCACCGTGCAACGGAAGGTCGCTTGGACTGCTCCCAAGTTCTGTTGGCTATTATTCGGTGGTTGTAAACTTTAGAAAGAAAAGCAAATGTTTAGCGTGCTCTTGGGAGGTATTTGCACTGTAGTCGAATATTAACGCGTCCGTGTGCAAGACAACAGGAGCCCCAACTGCATGGAAGTACCATGGATAGACCACTTCGGACCATTTTTTGTTGAGCTTGGCAGAACTGAAAGTTGGGTTTGGAATTAAGGGAAAACAAGGCACACAGGAAATCTGTTTGTTAGAGCATCAGTAAATACATATGTGAGCATGCAGGCAAGCAACTAAATCATCGACAGGCAAGCATAAGCAGCACACACGACTGAGTGTGGCCGAGCAGGACCAACCAGCAGATAAGAACCAGAAAGCGCATATATCTCAGGTCAAAAGTAGGCCGTCTGTGGCATCTTTGAAGTCAGATGCCTGTATGCGTTTTTGACGGCGGCTAACACTGAACGTCCCGTTAATGCATTTCCCGGCATTATAATAAAACAGCCGGCAGTCCGGCCGACAGTAAAGCAAAGAAACACTGAGGAAGAACGATATGGTTGTTGAGTCAAATGTAGAAAAGTAGGGACAGTGTGCATCGAAGTTGCGCACTTGTTGTCTATGGATCCCTTCATGCCGGCTCTACTGCGCTCTGTGGTTGAAAGAGTTAAACCAGATGTTCTTTCCAGTAGTAATGAAAACTATTTTAAGGGGGATTGATCTGAAATTCGATGGTTTGTTGATGAGTTTTCAAAAGGTAAATTAAACTGCTCCGTATCATATCGTGGCCCCGAATGGAGATTAAGACCGCCAAAAGCTGATCGCCGGCGTAGAGTTCGAGGAAGCAAGACATATCTGGCGCAGTGTGCCATAGTTGATTGTACGTGGTCTTCTTCTGGGGGTTGGAAGTCTGGCAAAATTCTAAGAGGAAGCAAGGAGCGTCGCCCACAATTGCCCTCTCGCGCTAGTGAAGAACGAGGGCAAGGACCTTGAAGCTATAAATCCGAACGTATTTCTGATGTGTCGCAACGAGAAAAAACTTCGTTTGATCTTCGCGATTTATCCCGTACCTGTGTTGGACCATGGAGTAAAGTGAGGTTGTTGGCGGTCCCATTTTGGAAATGTTGGAAGAGATTGTGTTGCGAGAAGGGCAAAAACGGTTGATAAAAGAATGGAGGTCCTTTAACCGGGAAGTTTGCTTCTCTAGGCAGCCGCCATTTGAACATAATTCCTCAGATGTATCGACTTGCGTACGTTGTAAAACATGCAACATTCAGTGCGGAATTGTTGGTCTTGGGGAGTTGGCGCGTGGGTGGAATGTTCTTCGATGGTTTTCCATAATCCGGTTACACGCGCCCAAAAGGTGGCATCAAACCTGCTTTCATGTAAGACGCAAGTCAGCCTTTTGTGCCGTCAGCAGACTGGGCGCAAAAGTGCAAATGCGAATCGTGGTTTTCAGCATCAAGAAAATGATCTATACCACAATAATTGGGTGAGTCCACGGACTTTATAGTATATTTTCTTGACCGTGGTCAATACACATGCACAAGGCAAGATCAGAGTATACAGCAATACATGTCAATGTGAGGTATTCACAAATTCTAAATTTATAAATCACAGCAACCGAAATACACCAGTGAAGTCATGTAGTGTTTGAGTAAACAAAAGTGGTAATGGTTGAGGCGGGAATTTCGAATCGGTTTCGAAATCGCTGGGGGCGGTGTGGATAGCTGGACGGTCGCGGAATTGCTGATATAAGCGACAAATGGACGGTCACTAACAAGTAACCGGGCGTAAGAGATGCAAAAGAACATTGTTAGAAGTAAAGCAAGCGTGGGGCTTTCAAAGTGCAGTCAGAGATACCAGCGGGATATTGGACACTGATCCAGCATTGGGTAACTAATTGTGGGGGAAGCATGTGAAATAAAGGCAAGTGATCCAAAGGTGATAATAAAACGGACCTTTTGTGCAGGTAATTACAGTGTCATATGGAAATTCAAATGAAGGCGAAAAGCTTCGCAGGGACTTCAGTGAACATTTGAAGAGCATGAATGGTGTATGGACATATAACGGACTATTAAAGAAAAGAAAAGCCGTCAGTGAAACGGATTAGTGGAGACAAACGTCAATGGTTCGGCTAGGCAGGAGTTGGAAGAGTGTAAAATGTTTTTTTTTGTATTTGATAGAAAATTGGTAATCAAATTATGGTTGGCTGCAGATGGCTTGTATTCTGTTCCGTAAAGACCTTGGTTGCAGGCAGAATGTGGGAAGCAGGTAAAAAAGGGCTGGTTTGACGAAGTTGACAGCTGCGAAGGCTGGGTTCCGGCCATTGATTTCGTACTGCAACGCGGGAAGAATTGAACTGTTGGGTTGGATTATTTGGGAATAGACGCTGAGCGGATGTGTTGATGGTTGCTGTCAGGAATCACCTCTGCGATCCGGTGAGACTTTCATGAGGTTTTGTTAATCCATGTACGGTGCCCCATGTAACGTCAGCAGGCGAGAGTATAGGTTTAAACCATTGATCAAATCGTCCAGTCCTTACGGTAATACGGAATAAACGTCGATTTGGCCGATGGATACCCAAGTAACCAATGCAATCTGGAAGAGATCAGGAGTGCGACAGTCTGGAGAGTGTTCCAGCTGTGGGTTATGATTATCGTTTATATGGAAGCAAGAAAATGAACATTTTGTTATCCGAACAGTTAGTTATCGTTTGGCTAGTGGACAGGTCTATTAGGGATCCCTAGATGGAGACTGGTAGCTTTCTAGGGTAGTTGGGTGATAGTAGAGATTTGGGGCGATATCAGGTAGGCGGTGGATGAGGAGAGGGTGTCCGTTTGGGAACCAGGAATAAAACAATAGTAGATGGTATGGTCTGGACAAAGAATGAGAAAATAGGAAGAAAACAGTCTGGTCAGTTCACCAGCTGTGGTAAAGGACGGCAAACAGTAAAAAGGGGGGAAAACACTGAGTATTATATGAGGATTTTTCATGGGGCAAACGTGCTGGTATTCGGCAGGGGCATACGGATTCCGGTTGGAATGGGGTCTTAACTTACCATGAGCATGTGCGTATAGAAGTGAAGCCTAGTTACTAAGGAATGGTAATCCGTGTGGCAAGTACGAGAAAGGCACAAAAAAAGCAGGATGGGACGGCTGAGTTCTAGCCTGAGCCAGGAATTAACTGAGAGCGAGCACTCATCGCTAAAGGACGGAACGGTTTTATTTATATATACGCAAATTGTGTGTAGTAAAATGGCACAATCTAGTTAGGAAGGGGGACAAGTGAGTGGAGCATACCCAAGGTATATATATATAAATATATATATATATATATATATATAGATGTATACGTGGGTGCGATCATCGGACGCAAAAGACTACGGCAAGGAAAGTGAGATAGAGTGACGCAGCCGAGGATCAACGGTTAACGGAAAGAAGAACAAAAGTTAAGCACGGGCTCATCAATGCGGCGGATCCCAAAGGCACATTGAGGCCATGAAACGTGAGACTAAAGGGGAGACGCCTAAGGGTGGCTAGAACTTTCAATGGGAAAGTTAGTATTTCGCCTAGAGTGGTCATTAAGCAGGAGTAAAGACCAAGTTCTGCATGAAATTACAGAAGAACCTTAGCTGGGGGATAGGGTGGGAGCAGAAATGGTAACGTCATAACTGGGTGTTGAGTTCAGTTAGTGAGTCACGCTAAGTGCGATGAATCAGACTGGATTTTCCAGTTCGAAATCGCAGAGGTGGTGAGCGAAGTATGAGTGGTGGGACCTGGTGCGGAAGAGAGGCATTATAAGCTAAGAGATATCGAGGACCGTTGAGTTACTCACCATGATTTTGTTATTAATTATAGGACAGTAATGAGTATATATATATATAAATCCAACCAGGGGTTGGATACTGAAGCAGTTTTTATGGCAATGTTGAGGTTGGTTTCAGGGCCGCATACGCAATATAACTAAATAAAGTTAATAAATCGTGGAGCGAGTGAGAGATATTGACAACCTGTGGGGAGTAATACGGTGGTCTCTATAAATGCGAGCGCATCTGGAAGGATTTATTTCAAAGTTGAATTAGCAGGATCCTATAAGTTGGTATGGAAAAACAGTTAGTAGACGCAGACATGCTTACATATGTCGATGGCGAAGGCTAGGAGAAGCGGTCAAACAAAGCAATCAGAATTTTTAAAGCGGTGAGGTTATTTTGGAAGGTAAGGTAAAGAGAGAAAGCAGAGCAATGGCTTAAAAGTCAAGGCCTATCTCGTAAGCTTGACGTTCGGTTACGTGAACGTTGAATAAGCGCAAAACAGTTGGGACAGTAAGGAATTTATCAATAGCATGCACGAATGCATACTTTGACCGAGAAGATCTGATGTGCAAGGGAAGTTTATTCCAGATTCTGGAGTACGCGAAGAGAAAGAACTTAGAGCGTAGAACAGTCCTCGCGGAGGGTGTGGTAATAGTATACTGTCTATTCCGGAGTGAATATCCAGTATCCGGGGAGAAGCACAACTGGTTGGAGGAATAGGACTGCTTAGTCAATAGCTTATACAGAAATATCAAATTTAGCTTGATGCGACGAAGCCATAGTGGTTCGATTTTGAGAGATAAGCATCATTCCCTGTAGTTTAAGTTGGACGACCAACCGATAAGCTGTTTTGTGAATCTTCTTTGAATACATTCGATAATAATCCTGTCGGATTTTCTCATGCTAGTGAAGATTAGGGGACAATATTCGAGAAGGGGCCTGGCATGTACTTTGTACATATAGAGAATGCTCTGCCTAAGCTGAAAGGATCTGAATAGAAGACCAAGACACTTTATAGCCTTCGCCGTTTGGAGGACAGCATGTTCCGAGAAGTTGAAAGAGCAGGAATAAATTAAGCCAAGGTCTCTTACTAAAGGCTGGCTGTCGATGGGTGAACCGCCAATGCATAAAGAACCAGGAGGAACCTGGCATTTGTAAGTGAGGAAAATACACTTGTCGGCGGAGAATTTCATCGCCCAGGTTGAGCACCATTCATCAAGAGCGGCTAAATCAGCAGAGATTTTAGGGATAGTAGTACTGAGGTTTCCAGGCGAGAAAGTGTAGACTATCTTAACGTCGTCCGCGAACAAAAACGGCGTGCCATTAAGTATTGTCGGAAACATATCATTTATATATAGGAGGAAAAGCAGGGGTCCCAAAACACTGCCCTGAATAACACCGCTAGTAACAGGCTTAGGATTAGAGGTGTGCCCGTTAATTAAGACAACCTGTGAACGATGAGATAAGTAAGACGAGAACCAAGAAAGAAGTGGATCGACAATCCCAAATGACAGTAGCTTTGTTAAAAGGTGGGGGTGAGGGACACGATCAAATGCCTTGGATAAATCAAGATAAAGAACAACAAGAGATTTCCCACTTTCAGCAGAGCCGGTGACGAGATTCAGAAAATCATACTGACAAGTCATGCAGGAACGTGAACGGAGGAATCCATGTTGGTTGTGATTAATAAGACTGAGGCTTAATAAATAGTTAATAATATTATCTTTAACTATTTTTTCCATTATTCTGGATAAGATGGGGGTATGGTTTATAGGGCGATAATTGGATGTCTCATGTAAAGGTCCTTTTTTATGAATGGGAACGATTACCGAGCGCTTCCAATTAGCAGGTACGGTGCTACCATTAGGTGAAAGAGTGAAAAGGTTAAGCAACAACAGGGGGAGATCTGGTCCACCATTGACGAGTGCAATTGGTGGTAAGCCATCGGGGCCTAATCGAGGAGAGGGTTTGCTATTGGATAGTAGCTTGGAAATACTCCTGGCATCGAAGGGTATCGTAGAAAGGACAGAGTCGGTAAGTGGTGAAGATGGGGGCGGGGCAATGACAGTAGCTGGAGCCATGGCTGAAGCAAAGAATGCATTGAAGGCTTCGGCTATACAAGGTGGGGAGGTGATAGATGAGTTATTATCCAGAATTAGAAGTTGGAAGTCGGCCTTAGCATCAGCGTTTCTAGACTTATGCAACATAGAAAGAAGTTGCGACTTGTTAGGATGACTCAAAGCCTTAGCTTCTTGGTCACGAAGTCGCATATTATCTTGTCGTTGACTAAGTGTGGAGAGGCGGTTTAGACGAATAAAAAGTTAAAAGTCGTTGGAATTATGTAGTTGTTTGAGAAGTTTATGGTACTTCTTATGGAGTGGCGAGACAGACGACCTCTTTTTAGGTACAGCCTGGGCAGTATTGGACAATTTATCCAGACAATCGGAAAAGAAGGAGTAGAAAATATCAGCAGCATGCTGAGGGTCCTGGGTGAGGAAATAATCACCCCAGTCTTTCTGCCGAAGAAGCGTGACTAGCAAAGCCCAATTTCTGCTTAGGAATGTATTGTTGGGGGGGTGTGCGGGACTAGGTGGGCCACCAAGGGGCAGATGGCAGATAACCATTTTATGGTCACTACCGGGGAAATTCCGTATTACGGTCACGTCGATGAGAGGCATGTTATGAGTAAATACCAGATCTAGTATGTTCCCATTTCTGGTAGGTTCGACAACATGTTGTGTCCAGCCGCCAAGATGAATGCTAGTGATCAGGTCCATAAGATTGGGAGGAGCCGAGAGGGTGGGCCAACAGATGTGAGGGAGATTAAAGTCACCCGCAATAAGCTTGGTTCCAGAAGGAAGCAAAGAGAGGTATTCGAAAGACCTAATGAGAAGTGGAAACAATGAACTGGGGGAATTTGGTGATCGATACACGCAGCCAATGTGAAGAACAGTGGTTTGGAGGTTCATAGTGAACCAGAGAGAATCGGGAATAGAATCGAGTGCCGTATGTAAAAGAGGGGTTGTGGTGTAGGCTTCCTTGACGTAGGCTAGGCACCCACCACCACGCCGGTTCGGTCTATCGGTCCTTAGAAGACAGTACCTTACCAAAGATACTTGATCATTGGAAGTGCTCTCAGAAAGCCAGGATTCCGTTATTAAGATAATGTCGTAATTATTTGTTAGGACAAGTTTTTTAAGGTGCGGGAGTTTGTCAAGAATAGAACGCGAGTTGAATAAGGCTAGAGATATACCATTTGTGGGAGGTGGTATAGGCACATCAGAGGGGTGGTGTAATTTGGAAGGAGGCAGGCTATCGCGATTGGAAGGAGCGGAGGTTAGGGTCAACGGGGAATATGTTGATGTTGGGGCTAGTGGAGGTTCAGATGAGGTGGCTTCCAGCCAAGCTGGATTAAATGTTGCAGTGAGAGGGACTGCTGAGGGGTAGAGAGATTGGGCATCAACGGAGGGGGAAACATCGGAGCAAAGGGAAAAACCTGTGGGGTTTGGCGGGTCGATATCAGACAGGGGTGATCAGGAGCTGTCGAGAAATACCGGCCAGTCGGAATCGAGTATTGGCTGAGGGGGGGGGTGCAGAGGGCAGGGTTGAAAATGTGTGAGGAATAGGGGTGTAGGGTGGTAGGGTAAGCTGCACATTGTGGTAGGGGTAACTCAAGTTGGGTGGAACACCAAATATGGAGCAGTTAGAAGCGGGAGCAGTGGAGATAGTTTTTGGGTGAGAAGTACGACGTGTGGCAGATTGGACGGCATGTGGAGGCCGTATTTTGGTATTGACAGGCAGTGAGCACGGTGAATTTGTACGGATCACCGATGCATTGGAGCAAGGGGTATTTTTTAAGGTCGAAACCTTATTCCGTGAGTTAAAGCGAGTTGATTTAAGAGGAGACAGTTGAATGAGGGAGGGGCTTGTGAGAAGAATGGGAAGACTGTTAGACCTATTCCTCTGGACGGCGAGTAGTTTATCACCGGAGGGAACAGATGGCGAGTTAGAGTTCGGGTGTATCCAACAGGCGATGAGGTGGGAGAGCGAGGCAATAATTGGCGTCTCTTACTGGGTGGCAGTAAAAGGGGAGAAGTGGAAATGTCGAGATCAACAGAAATGGGATTAGATTTTAAAGAGTACAGTACGGGAGCAGATGAGGAGGCAGTGGGCGGTTGTGAAGAGGCGGGGGACGCGTGTAAAGGTAAAGCAGTGGGGACTTGAGAGGGAGCTGTGGAGCGACCAGCCGTCTGTGTTGAAGGCTCAGAACTATCAGGCGTCGTTCTAGTGGGGAAAGTCGAAGGAGATCTGGTAATTTCCCTTTGAAGTGGGGTTTTATCTTCGGCTATTTTTATGTTTTTATAAGGAGAATTAGAAGCTATAGTGGAACGCATTTTTATGAACTCTTTGGCAGACAGATCATCTGCAAATCGCATAAGGATTGGACAGTTGAAGCGCTGAAAGCGCTTACGCAGCCTTGTTATTTGACAAGGAAGGTGGGCCATACCACATGCATTCAACAGTGTGTGCTTGACATGCTCCAGAGGTATTCTCTCTGGGACATTAAACACGACTGCATTACGAGAGTTCCTCACTCTTATGAGAACTTCGGATGCAACAGAGTCGATAAAGCGGCCCGCGGCTGTCAGGTTTTGTAAGGTGGAATTTTCGATGCGTTCAGTGATGCACAGTAAAGGGGCGAGTTTAGATATCGTATCTTCCAAATTCAGAAGCCGAGACTTTATATCTGAAATACTTCGGTCTAGAACAGCTGTTCTTTCCGTCGCCAAGCCTACAAAGTCACAGAGGTCAACCGAACATTGTTTTAAGGCCACGGGAGTTTGAAGAAGCCTATTTTTCCTAGTGACCGGGGTATGAGTGGACGGGGTAGTATTGGAAGTCTTCTTTGCTACACGTGGCATTTTGAAATATCAAAAAGATGCTGTGAATGAGGTGGAAGAGTAACGGAAACTAGAGCTGGGTTGGAATTTACCACTGAGGAAAAAAATACCTGAATTTCTATGGGTTAACGGAATACTCTAAGAAAATTTAATTTTTAGTATTTCCTAAGACAGATGAATGAAAACTATATCGATAACAGCACGCAAAACGACCTGGTGTAGCGCACTCGTGCAACGTGCAAACACCGAGTTTATATTTGAGTTGTAGCCTAAGCATGATATTCGTTTTCGCTGAATAAATATCTCGGATTTCCGTCGTGATGAACCACCGACCAGGGGAGCTTCCAGATTCTGAGAACTGTCTCCGCACTCAAGAAGGAGTCGAACCAATAGAAACCTATGCGGAAATTGAACTAAAATGGCCGAAGTATTCTCGATATCCAAGAAAATGATGTTGGTGATAATGGTACATTTCGGAATCGCTCGAAGCATGCTAAGCTACATGATTAGATGATTCGTGTGATGTCAAAGTCGGAATTTCCAGATGGGTACGGCTTGCGTGCGCAGAGCATTATTGATGGCGCTAAGGTGAACTACGACGGAATTGATTCCGCAGTAGTCATAAGTAGTCCTGTTGTGGGAGTGAATGATGCTCGATCATATAGTAGCAGCTACCCAGCAATAGGTTCTGAAAACACTCACGGAAAGGTATCCATAGTTAGAGACGTTAGCCAAGGCACATTAGCCAATGCTCTGATCCGGAGATATCGGCAAACTATGAAGGCGAAATATTTATCGGCAAACTGAACGTTATATATAAACAACCCGGTATCTGAAATGAACATACGGATATGTCATGTAACTGCAACACCACCTCCCTGCAAGATCTTCCCTTGAACTTTGTTCCGTCTCACTTTAGCTGCGTGATTTGCCAGTAAGGCTCGGTTCGCTGTTCGTACATGTACGTTGAAGAATAAAATCAGCCGGTACACAGCTCATCAACAGTGGTTTGGTCGAAGTCCAAGTGCATCACTTGTTCAGGGTTCTCTCACCGAAAAAAGGAAATCATTCAAAGGACTCACAACATCCCATATAAACCTGCTACTCTACCAGAATTCAAAACCAAAACCAATATGGACTATGAAATCGAACTACTGACAAACAAACAAATATTCCTCTCGGCAACGCATGAAGGTTGTGGTTCGATCACTGTACCTAGGAGATAAATGTATACTGCTGCTTGTAAGGGCAGTTATTCCCATGGTCATCTCCCATTTGTACCGTCGATGGACGAAAAAGGAAAAGCTAAATCGAAGCAGGGTAGCAACAGCCGATACATTCCACTGACCCGTCGTTCGTTTTCAGGCAACAGCGATCACGGGTGAGACCCGGCATGTCAGCATATTTTTTGTTTTGACGATTTGCAACTTGTGTGTGGCAGTCTGAATGTGGAGGTTCCCAATAGGCAAGCATTCATCAAATCCTAGAACGTGGCCGGGAGGTGGACCACACGTAAATGGGGCACAGAAAAACTGACGACATCCAACATCATATGGCAGTGCATCTGCCTGCAGAAAATTACTGCATATGACAGTACACGTGGGCCAAAGTAGACGACAACGGCACCATTGACCCCGTTTTCTGTCGTCTGCGACCAACTTAAAGCCATTTGCATGCATGGCTGAAACATCAAGGTGATGAACGCACGTCATCGCAGCCGGAAGTAGACCACGTTACATTCAACAGAGCCAGCAAAAGAGAGCAATGATGTGAACCATGCTCACAGGTAGAGCAATCTATTCTAGATAATAATAATGCTATGCATAAATAGCTCGATCTTTTCAAGCCATCTACGTGGCACAACAGAAATTTCATCAAAGAAAAAAAAGCCATAACCTCAATGTAAATTACTTTTTGTAATTTGTATTTTCGACGACATCTTCGCTTGTCTTACTCGTGAGTAGTGTGTATATCCCTCACGAACCTCGAATACTTGTGATCCAATTCCCTGTTTTTACTGTACTGACAGTTCAAATTTACCCCTTTCCGACGTATGGTGCGTGAACATTTTACATTATGTTCCCGACTCGATTGTTCTATGATTGTACATTCCCCTTGTAAGAAAAATTTGCAGAACGTTACACTTACGCTTCTTGACCCACTGTCTGTACCGCAACCGTGCTGCGCTACAGTTTCGCATGACTCCTTGCTGAGTGGACCGTTTATGACCGCGCTGTCCCGATGTTTCGGATAACTTTCTGTACTGTTGCCCTTGGTTGCTCACCTGGCTGTAAGTCATTGCATTTATGTATTGTTATGTATTGCATTGTTTAGAACCACGAAATTACGATAAACACGGTTATACATTTGGAATTTGTTCTGCTGCCCGTAGCCGTGTACAGCCCATATCGTGCGTAAAGCTAGTGAGACCACGTTTTCTGTTATATTGAAAGTTCAAGTAATCGGGATAGTTTCTACAGTTAGCCAGTAACCAATATTGTCTGGAATGAAGTCATTTACGTCCAGTATACAGTCATTTAATGATGAATTGCCTGGTTTGCGGAAAAACCGATGGGAGGCTCAGTCAGCAAATCGCAGGGGGGCTCATCCAGCAAACCGCATGGAGGCTTATTCAGCAAACCGCATGGAGGCTCATTCAGCAAACCACATGGAGGCTCATCCAGCAAACCGCATGGAGGCTTATTCAGTTAACCGCATGGAGGCTCATTCAGCAAACCGCATGGAGGCTCATCCAGCAAACCGCTGGGAGGCTCATTCAGCAAACCACATGGAGGCTCATTCAGCAAACCACATGGAGGCTTATTCAGTTAACCGCATGGAGGCTCATCCAGCAAACCGCATGGAGGCTCATCCAGCAAACCGCATGGAGGCTCATTCAGCAAATCGCAGGGAGGCTCATCCAGCAGACCGCATGGAGGCTCATTCAGCAAACCGCTGGGAGGCTCATTCAGCAAACCACATGGAGGCTCATTCAGCAAACCGCATGGAGGCTTATTCAGTTAACCGCAAGGAGGCTCATTCAGCAAACCCGCATGGAGGCTCATCCAGCAAACCGCATGGAGGCTCATCCAGCAAACCGCTGGGAGGCTTATTCAGTTAACCGCATGGAGGCTCATTCAGCAAACCGCATGGAGGCTCATTCAGCAAATCGCTGGGAGGCTCATTCAGTAAACCGCTGGGAGGCTCATTCAGCAAACCGCAATGAGGCTCATCCAGCAAACCACATGGAGGCTCATCCAGCAAACCGCATGGAGGCTCATTCAGCAAACCGCATGGAGGCTCATTCAGTAAACCGCAATGAGGCTCATTCAGCAAACCGCACGGAGGCTTATCCAGTTAACCGCATGGAGGCTCATCCAGCTAACCGCAGAGAGGCTCAGTCAGCAAATGGTTCAACCTCCAGAGTAGAGCTACAACGTGAACTGCGACTGTCCAGGTTGAAGATTAAGCAGTTGGAGCTGGAGGCCGAGGCTGCCAAACGCATAAACGAAGTCAAGGATGAAATGGTCAAAGAATTGTCCGACGATAACTGCAGTTTTGGATCGGAGCCTATACTGCCACCTACGCCACCTCGCAGTGAAAGGCTGAAAATCGTTCACGATTATGTCATGTCCTTACCAGGGTCAAAAACAAGGCAGGAAGACCAAATTACACTGAACGGGCCGGGAATACGTGTTCTGCCCGCTAAATCCAGGGAATTCGACCACGTCAGCGAGACCGCCAGGCTGTTGCAAGCTTGTATTAGCTTGCCTGCTTGCCGATCAGTCAAATTCGATGAAAATCCCATGGATTTCATTGGTTTCATGAGAAATTTCCATTCCACAGTCGCTAGGTACAATAACGACCCCGCCTACCTCCTCGATTACTTGATTCCGGCCTGTGAGGGGGAGCCAGCTGAAGCCATTCGGTGGTGCACGGTCCTTGAGCCGCAGGAAGGCTACGACGAAGCCATACGCATACTAGAACGCCGGTTCGGCAGGCCTCATGTGATCGCCAGAAAATGTATCGATGAGCTAAGTGACGGCTCCGTGCTGAAGCAAACTGATACCAAGGCGCTGGTAAAATTGGCGGATCAGATGAAGGTGTGTTCGGCCACGATGAAGAGCCTCGGCTACCAGGCTGATCTGAATGCCTGCCGGACGCTGAGCGCTATTGTGCAACGACTGCCTACCAGTGTTCAGTCCAGATGGTTCGACCGGGCATCCTTCATTCTCAGATCGGGACGGGAGCCCACTTCCGATGAACTAACGAGTTTTGTCAGCGATCAGGGCGATGCTTCCTTGGTTAGCCTCGTTTACGTATCTCGACCGGCCATTTCTGCGTCTAGACAACCTGATTCTCGAAAGCCTGCTAGCAGTCTATACTCCACCGAGCGAGTAGCCACAATCATGTCAACCGAGACTTAGCCATCTATCACCAGTCTTAAGCTGACCCCCAACAAAGTTTGCCCTATACGTGGAAATCCCCACTACGTGGATCAGTGTAGCGAATTTCGAGACTTACAGGTAATAGACAGGTATAATGCCGTGAAGAAGATGAATTTATGTTTTTCATGCTTAAAGCCTAATCATGTAACTGAAGACTGCCGTTCGCGAAAGACGTGTGGCCTGAAGGGCTGTGTAGGTCAACACCACCCGATGCTACATCGACCAAAAACCCCAGAATCTAATCGTGACCAAAACCTGCCAACAGACAACACTGCTTCGGTTGGTCACGTATTGGCAGACGAAAGTACGGCCGGCCGTCGAATTTCCCTTGCTATATTGCCAGTCCGCCTCCGAGGTCCTTTAGGGAAGGTCACAGTGAATGGATTGCTGGACAGTGGATCGGACACAACTTTCGTAGACCACTCGCTCCTGACAAATTTGGGTCTGAGTGGGAAGCCCGAGCTCCTGACGGTTAAGACCATCAATAGTAATTGTGTAACCAAAGCGCGCACTGTATCCTTTACATTAACTTCCCTAGACGGTCAGGAAGCCATCCAAGTCCGCCGAGCGTGGGCAGTAGAAAACTTGCCTAAACTGAGACCACTCAACCTAAAGCAAGATTTAGAAGTTTGGAGTCATCTGCAAGAAGTCCCGATGCCAGCCATTGATGACTCCGACATCCGCATTCTCATCGGTGCCGACGTTCCAAAGGCACATTGGGTGCTAGAACAACGAACGGGCAGTCCAGACGATCCTTATGGCGTGAGAGGACCTCTAAGATGGGTGATATTAGGACCGACTTCGTGCCCACGTCCTTGTAACGCGAGGGCTAATGTTAGTCATGTCACGGCCACTGAATTGGATATGAGCTTGGAGCGTATGTTCAACTTTGAATTCATGGAAGCGTCTTGCGTCAAACGGAGTATGTCAGAAGATGATAAAACAGCTTTACGTCATATGACCGCCTCAATGCGTTGGGTCAACGGCCACTATGAAATAGCCCTGCCATGGAAGCCCGGTGGGCCATGCTTGCCGGATAATAAGGATGTTGCACTGAAGAGACTGCTGTATCTCAAGAAACGATTCGAAAGAGACCACGTCTTTAAAGAAAAATACGCAACCACGGTTAACGAGTACATTACGAAAGGCTACGCCGAGGTTGTACCCGGTTCAGAACAGAACTTGACTGGCCCGCATGTATGGTATCTTCCACACCATGGAGTGTACAAGCACGGAGATCAAACGAAGGTTAGAGTTGTATTCGATTGCGCTGCAGAATGCAACAAAACGTCCTTGAATAATCAACTGTTGACAGGTCCCGACCTCGTGAACAGTCTCTGTGGAGTTCTTCTGAGGTTTCGGGAGTATAGGTTCACCCTGGTTGCCGATATTGAAGCCATGTTTCACCAAGTAAAGGTGCCAGCAAATGACCGCGACTGTCTGAGGTTTCTCTGGTGGCCCGACGGAAACCTAACAACCAAACCAAAAGCGTATCGCATGACTTCTCATCCATTTGGTGCAACTTCGTCGCCGTCATGCTGTAGTTTGGCCCTGCAAACCACTATCGATCGCTGTATGGTTGCCCATGACCCCGTCAAGGCTGAACAGGCAAAGAAGGCGTTCTACGTGGACGATTGCTTGTTGAGCGTATCCTCTCCCGAAGAAGTAAGAATAATAGGTCAAACCCTTCGCCATATATTGTCATCTAGTGGATTCAACCTCACCAAGTTTTTCAGCAACGTACCCCATGCACTGGGAGACCTACCGAGGGCGGAAACTAAGACGCTGTACCTCGATCAACAACCGGTAGACTTGAAGCGGACCCTTGGAGTGGAATGGGAGTGTAAGTCTGACTGTTTTATATTTAATGTCGCATCGTGGGAGGGAAAGCTAACTCGAAGGAGTGTGTTGGCCTATGTTGCTTCACTATATGACCCACTGGGATTGGTAGCCCCTAGTTTGTTACCAGTCAAACTTTTTCTTCAGGACCTATGTCGAAGAGGAGCCAAATGGGACGAGGAGGTATCCAAAGAAGAAGCCTTTCGTTGGGAGACTTGTTATCAGGAGATGCAAGCTATAAGGAAAATTCGAATTCCGAGGTGCTTCTTTGCCGAAAGAAGCGAAAGGGGTCACAGAACAGAACTGCATGCTTTCAGCGACGCTTCCGAAGTGGGCTACGGAGAAGTGGTCTACTTACGTTTCATGAATAACAATGGGAGGGCTAGATGCGCACTTGTACTAGCTAAATCACGTGTGGCGCCACTGAAGTCAATAACTATCCCTCGGTTAGAACTCGCAGCGGCTGTGGTCTCAGCAAAACTGGTTGCCTTCGCTAAAGATGAGCTTTCTTTGCCCATCGACTCAGTTACGTTCTGGACAGATTCACAGGTAGTAATTCAGCTGATAAGAAACACAAAGACCCGGTTTGAGACATACGTGTCTAATCGTCTATCCGTAATTAGTGAATTCTCTCGCCCTGATCAGTGGTTATATGTAGACAGTGAAAACAATCCAGCGGATCTCGCATCAAGGGGTACAAATCCAAGGCGGCCATTAGAGGTTCCTTGGTTTCATGGGCCGGGATTTTTAAAGCAAAGCCCCACGGCATGGCCCAAGCAGCCTACATGCATCACAAGCTCTCAACTCGAATTGGGTCAAGAAGTGCACGTAAATGCTGCGCAAGTAGTAGCCCAAGATAGATGGATACAAAAATTTCGCGACGTCAAACCATGGCCTGTTCTGCTCCGACGAATCGCGTGGCTGCATCGATACATTCTGTGGCTTCGACAGCAAACCAGTTTCGAGGTTTTTCATTCAAATGGACGTTTAGGACCGTCAGACCTCCAGACAGCGGAAACTCATATAGTTCGTATGGTGCAAAGAGAAACCTTCGATAAGGAGCTAAATATGATTTCTGAAGAGCCAGAGTTTCGGAGTAGTCCACCCGTGCCACCAGGTCGTTTGAAAAATCTTCATCCGTTCAAGGAGGATGGGTGACTACGAGTTGGAGGACGCTTACGATGGGCACCCCTTCCGTTTGATATCAAACACCCAGTTATATTGCCCGGAACCCATTTCGTCACCAGTTTACTAATGCCGTACTACCATGAAACGAACGGACACGCAGGTCCGTTGCAGGTACTGTCTGCACTGCGAGAGCGTTACTGGATTATTAACGGGCACTCCACAGTTAAGAGCATAGTGCGAAAGTGTTTTCACTGCAAACGTTGGCATGCTAAACCGGGGCAGCAAATTATGGCACCTCTCCCTGAGGACAGAATGTTGCTAGGAGATAATCCGTTCACTGCCGTCGGCGTAGACTACTTTGGGCCACTACTAGTGGAGCGTGGGTGAGGGGTGGAAAAACGCTACGGTTGTATATTCACCTGCCTAACAATGAGGGCCGTTCATCTAGAAGTAGCTCACACCTTGAATACAGATTCGTTCCTCTCAGCGTTTTCGCGGTTTGTTGCGAGGCGCGGGGCTCCTAGAGTCGTCTACAGCGACAACGGCACTAACTTACGTGGATCCGAAGCAGACCTGAAGCTTTGCTTGGAATTATGGAACCAAGGTATGATATCAAAGGCGCTTACAAACAAAGGCTGTGAATGGCATTTTAATCCACCGAAGGCAAATCATCGAGGTGGCACATGGGAGCGAATGATACGGTCAGTCCGTCGGAATTTGACTTCTTTGCTAGGTGGTCAGCTGGTGAGTGATGAAGTGTTATTTACGGTGCTCTGTGAAGTAAAGAGATACTTAACGACAGACCACTCACAAGACTATCAGATGATTCAGAAGACTTCAGTGCACTAACACCTAACCACCTAGTTCTTCTACGAGGAGCGCCTACTTCATTTCCTGCAGGATTATCAACCACCAATCTGAACAGGCGATGGCGTCAGGCGCAGTGCTTGGCTGACGCGTTTTGGACACGTTGGCTGAAGGATTACCTACCAACTTTGCAAGAGAGGCAAAAGTGGACAAAATCAAGTTATAACCTACAGGTGGGCGACTTAGCGCTCCTAGTTGATAAGCACGTAGGAAGGGGAAGCTGGCCGAAGGGCATCGTGGAAAGCACCACCATTGGACGCGACGGCCGAACAAGAGAAGTCATGGTACGCACTGCTAACGGCATTCACCGACGAGATCTACGACTGGAAGGTGACGCTTCAATTACGAATATGGCTGGTGAGGTTCCCTGACCCGGGGGCAGTGTAAATTACTTTTTGTAATTTGTATTTTCGACGACATCTTCGCTTGTCTTACTCGTGAGTAGCGCGTATATCCCTCACGAACCTCGAATACTTGTGATCCAATTCCCTGTTTTTACTGTACTGACAGTTCAAATTTACCCCTTTCCGACGTATGGTGCGTGAACATTTTACGTTATGTTCCCGACTCGATTGTTCTATGATTGTACATTCCCCTTGTAAGAAAAATTTGCAGAACGTTACACTTACGCTTCTTGACCCACTGTCTGTACCGCAACCGTGCTGCGCTACAGTTTCGCATGACTCCTTGCTGAGTGGACCGTTTATGACCGCGCTGTCCCGATGTTTCGGATAACTTTCTGTACTGTTGCCCTTGGTTGCTCACCTGGCTGTAAGTCATTGCATTTATGTATTGTTATGTATTGCATTGTTTAGAACCACGAAATTACGATAAACACGGTTATACATTTGGAATTTGTTCTGCTGCCCGTAGCCGTGTACAGCCCATATCGTGCGTAAAGCTAGTGAGACCACGTTTTCTGTTATATTGAAAGTTCAAGTAATCGGGATAGTTTCTACACTAAATGTATGTACATGAATAAGGTCGACAGTAACAGTGAAAACTTTCATTAACCACTAACGATGATATACACTGGCAAGCAGACAAGGCGTACCAACTATAATTGAACTAATAGCATGCACTTCTCAAAAAACGCCACAGCTCACATACAAACTCGGTGTTTGCACGTGGCATAAAAACTAAAGTCCGTGGACTCACCCGATTATTGTGGTATAGATCATTTTCTTGATGCCGAAAACCACGATTCGCATTTGCGCTTTTGCGCCCAGTCTGCTGACGGCACAAAAGGCTGACTTGCGTCTTACATGAAAGCAGGTTTGATGCCACCTTTTGGGCGCGTGTAACCGGATTATGGAAAACCATCGAAGAACATTCCACCCACGCGCCAACTCCCCAAGACCAACAATTCCGCACTGAATGTTGCATGTTTTACAACGTACGCAAGTCGATACATCTGAGGAATTATGTTCAAATGGCGGCTGCCTAGAGAAGCAAACTTCCCGGTTAAAGGACCTCCATTCTTTTATCAACCGTTTTTGCCCTTCTCGCAACACAATCTCTTCCAACATTTTTAAAATGGGACCGCCAACAACCTCACTTTACTCCATGGTCCAACACAGGTACGGGATAAATCGCGAAGATCAAACGTAGTTTTTTCTCGTTGCGACACATCAGAAATACGTTCGGATTTATAGCTTCAAGGTCCTTGCCCTCGTTCTTCACTAGCGCGAGAGGGCAATTGTGGGCGACGCTCCTTGCTTCCTCTTAGAATTTTGCCAGACTTCCAACCCCCAGAAGAGGACCACGTACAATCAACTATGGCACACTGCGCCAGATATGTCTTGCTTCCTCGAACTCTACGCCGGCGATCAGCTTTTGGCGGTCTTAATCTCCATTCGGGGCCACGATATGATACGGAGCAGTTTAATTTACCTTTTGAAAACTCATCAACAAACCATCGAATTTCAGATCAATCCCCCTTAAAATAGTTTTCATTACTACTGGAAAGAACATCTGGTTTAACTCTTTCAACCACAGAGCGCAGTAGAGCCGGCATGAAGGGATCCATAGACAACAAGTGCGCAACTTCGATGCACACTGTCCCTACTTTTCTACATTTGACTCAACAACCATATCGTTCTTCCTCAGTGTTTCTTTGCCTTACTGTCGGCCGGACTGCCGGCTGTTTTATTATAATGCCGGGAAATGCATTAACGGGACGTTCAGTGTTAGCCGCCGTCAAAAACGCATACAGGCATCTGACTTCAAAGATGCCACAGACGGCCTACTTTTGACCTGAGATATATGCGCTTTCTGGTTCTTATCTGCTGGTTGGTCCTGCTCGGCCACACTCAGTCGTATGTGCTGCTTATGCTTGCCTGTCGATGATTTAGTTGCTTGCCTGCATGCTCACATATGTATTTACTGATGCTCTAACAAACAGATTTCCTGTGTGCCTTGTTTTCCCTTAATTCCAAACCCAACTTTCAGTTCTGCCAAGCTCAACAAAAAATGGTCCGAAGTGGTCTATCCATGGTACTTCCATGCAGTTGGGGCTCCTGTTGTCTTGCACACGGACGCGTTAATATTCGACTACAGTGCAAATACCTCCCAAGAGCACGCTAAACATTTGCTTTTCTTTCTAAAGTTTACAACCACCGAATAATAGCCAACAGAACTTGGGAGCAGTCCAAGCGACCTTCCGTTGCACGGTGGTGTTTATTAGTCAAACCAATGGTTCTGCGCGCTTTTGATAGAACAATGGGATGCATAGATTCCTCCTAAAAGAGACCAAAACCAATCCCTCCGCTCAACAACCAGCCGGTAAAAACAAAACTGAGGTTTCTTGCTGAGGTGTGAGTAAGATAATCCTTCGAATCAATGCCCCGTTCCACTAAATAGATTTGCTAGTGGTAATAATAATAGAAACTGTATGTCTGTCGGTTAAGGCCGGGAAGAACTCGTCAAAACATGACCAGAATGAATGACAATATCAAACGCGATAAAGTATTCGCCGACTCTGAAAGGCAAGTCTCACATCCCAGAAAAAGTGCAATAAAGCCAGGCGGAGTTTGAAAGGGGTAAAACGGGGAACGAATAACGCGGCAAATAGGATTTGGATTCGAAGTGAGTTATGGCAATACAGAGAATCGGCCAGACACGAAGTTGCTGAAGGAAATGTTTTGATCCAAAGCGGAGGATACGTGATATACACGGGCCGACGCCAAAGAATATTGGTGGCTGCTTACTCGTGATCGTGGAACAAAGAAAATTATGGTTCAGGTGTGCCGCTAGAGATGGCATAAAAATACCGAGGAGAACATTGGCGAATACCTTAAGGATCATAATCCATAGAAAGGCAATGAACTACCAGAATGAATGTCAAGAACCGTCTTCAAGGGGGAAATTCACAGCGGTGGAAGCGTGAGAGAGTCACGGAATGGTAAAAATTAATGGTCACATCAGTGTCAAGACAAGGAATTATCCTACTTGTACGAAAAGCACAATGGCTTATTAACCATTCCGGAGTTTGGTGATTTTTAGATGACCTATTTGTAACTCCTTTCCATCACTGTCCTTCAGAAGGACCGAAACACGTAGCCTATATCTTATTATAAACACTACACTTCTCATCAAAGATACCCAGGATGGAAGTCACCCGCAATACAGGCAAAATAAGTCACATTTGACGGCTTTAGCCACGGTAAGCGTGTTAAACTCCATCATCTCAGGAGGTGTATTTATAACAGTACCGATGTCTGATTCAGCATCTTTCGACGTCCTCAAATCTCCTGACCCACTTGCTTCCAGCGCAGTGCTCTTTCTTCGAGTCATACCCCTTTCAGGGCCAAATAGGTAGGGTAATCATTTCCCGAAACTGGTCGCCATTGTTGCCGTCGTGATCGGTCTCTTGTCACAGAAATGCTTTTGGCCAAGAAGGTGACAGACTTGGTTTTCTCTTTTTCTGTGTTTTCTGCAACGATGGCGAAAACAGACCAAGAAAGTGTTTGCTGATGTGTCTTTCCGTTCCGTTATTTTGTTGCGAATATTTCAATCGCTTTGGCAGCAGCAACAACCATTATGCGGAGAATCGTGATAGCTTTTGAAAATACTACTCGCCATTTGGCCAATTCCATTGCAGATCTGAGCCGGCTTACGTCAGACACTTATCTGAATTGTGCCTTTGCACCGCATCGTACGTCGGGCGCATCGGAAGAGAACGCATGGTTACCTTGAAGTTAAGATGCTTCACATCCTGAGCGTACTATGTTGGAAAATACAAACGCCCCATTTCATTGAGGACCGGTTTGCTTCGTTTTCATTTCTTCAAATCTTCCCGTCCGAGTGGCTGATCCCCACCAGCACTTATCCGCTTATATGCCGTGAGAAAATCCTCGTTGGCAGTATACAAGGTCCTATCCACCCCAGGGGATCAAGAGTAGACGACAATCGAGATAAAAACTCCCTTCAAGTCGAAGACGGAGTCGCTTTGGAGCCTGAAGTATCTTGTTCACATGCCAGAACAACCCTGTAGTCCTCCGCGGTCGCAGCAAACTGACTTCTACATTTTTGGTGAACAGTTTGCCAGCGTCAGAGGGGAAATTTGCTAAGACCTCTCTGCGATTACTAGGCCATCTCGTCATCTTGTCGTCTGCAGTTTTGATTAAGCCTGAGCATCAACTTGACCACGTCAACTTCTTTGGCTGCCTCTGCCATGGATGCTGACAGACCATCTGTACAAAAACAGAACAAAATAGTGTGCGCATCCCCTAAATAATACCCGTGTCCTAACAAGCTTGCTATCGTTTTCGACCTGAAACTCTCACAAAAAGAGGAGGGTTGGGCACCGGAAGGGTGTACCGTAATCCCCAAATTTGGACTTTCGATGAGCTTATCTTCGGATACCATAACAACCAGGGGCTTCTTGACCTCTTTTTTGTCTGTACTTACAAAAACGCGTCTTGAATATTAGCAGACAGGGCCAGCGGTCCCTGCCGAAGCAGCAGCAGAAAACCTACCAAGTTAGAGGCCGAACATTTGCCGCACAACAATTGGTTTTTTGATGACTCTCCTGTAAACCTAGCGGTGCAACTAAAAATGACACGAACCCATTCTGGCCTCTGATGCTTCAACACCTGAAGAGGAAAATACTAGAGTAGGCTGTTCTGCTCTGAACGTTTTTGTATGGTAGTCGCTCAACCTTCCTCCAATTAACGGTCTACCACAGCTGGGCACTTGCCTTCACATTCGGTGTCACGGAGCAATCATCTATTCAAAGAGGCTGAGAGTCCAAGATCCCCAATACGATCGTACTTATTCTTGAGATATCTACCTTTCCATGGTTAGCCAACCAAAAGCATGTCTTTTTTAACCCTCAGGATTCTCTGGAAAATATCCACGGCTCTCTCCTCCTCGATCGACGACCTACCCCCAAGTCAACTGGTATCCACGAAATTCCGATCACGGAACTTTGTAGGGTTTTCTTCAAGATATTGCGACGTTTCGCGAAGGACAAATATATTAATTCTGCAACCATGCAGGTCATCTAAGTGACCCAATAAAACCTAAGCAAAGGGTATGAGATCAGTTTATGGATGGTGGTTATTCTCACTCCTTTGTTCCAGTATCAAACGAACTTCCGGCGTGTCTAGCCCCGGTAACATATTGACCCCCGAATGAAAAAAGGGATTAACGTGGTGTTCTTTAGATGCTTCTGGTTGGGCTGCTTGCTCTTGTCCGGTAAAACGATCGTACCGCCCATGGCTTGATAAGTTGTGTATTCTGCTTTCACCTCTGTCACCTTATCGTAAACCACGGGCTTCAGAATAACCTTTGCAAGCTCCGGCAGGAAACCAGGATCCTAAGGAAGGACTCGATTTCACATTCCCCTTCAAACCATCTAACCCCCGTGTTCCGCCACTGCAGTTCCGATAGACTGAATGCCAATTCACTATCCGACAAAACGTAACCAAAAGCTGATCCTTCGGGTCTTTCGACTTCCTTAAAGCACATCACAGTCATTCGAGGGGTACTCCGAACTAAGGAAGATTTTTGGTGTAAAAGTGGACGATGAGGACATTTACGGCTATTCTCTCCGCGCAGCCTCTGGTGGCGACAAGCAAATGACTTTGCAATGCAAGACAGTTTCAGCTTGGAGATTAAAAGGAATGCCGCATAAAAGAGTCATTACCCGTGTTCCACTGATTTGCCTCCCATATCGCGGAACACCAGAGGCTAGGAACCATCATAATTCTTGCTGCTGTCTCTCTCCCCCTTTTTCCCGTAGTCTCACAACCCACGGAGCCATTTTCCAACTGGACGGCACCATTTGGGAAATAAGATAGCACAATACCCGACAAGCGCCAAAGCTAAGTGTGTGGTATGAAGTTCACGTGCGCAATTCAAAGCCCATTGTGAGACTTACAATACAAAGTCACTTCGGGTGCGCGGGCAAAATGAATTCTTGACGTAGCAGGGAGTTGAAAGTCCAACCAGCGTCTGCCACTGGGTAAGCGGAAACACCTCCGTCTGGAACGCGTGGGGCTGGGAGCTACGGGAATCACTTAGACATCCGAGCACAACAGTGGCCTCAGCCACAGACATTCCTACATAAATTGAATTGAACTGAAAGCGGCTTCGAGATCCGGCAGAACTTGGGCCCCAATCTCGTGCAGCCCAGACAATGATTCTTGTAAAACCCAAAATCTCACATTTTGCCATCAACCCGACCCATCATCCCTTAATTCGTGATCAAAGCGGCCATGACGATGTCCGAAAATTGACAATAAGTCCACCAATTCATCGCGCGTGGCAACACTGTCACCCTTGGTTTGCTTTATGGTGTTCGGTCTGAATATTCTCAGGCACAGCCAGACCGTAGCACTCGCACACATTCAGCGACCTGAAGATGACTGAGTTTAAATGTGTAAATTCATGAAGAAAACTGACCGTAGAAAGACATAACCAGTTAGCACCCGTCTGTAAACAATTTGGATGTTGTTTGATGCCATAGGGCAGTACGTTGTTCGTCTGTTCCCTGGACGACAATTGGTTTACTGACTGCTCTGCTTGCGGATCGTTGGACCCTTCAATCCCTTAGCTAGCATCGCGTCCAGTATCGCTTCTAAACATAAACGGGAAAGAAGCTGTTTCAAAGCATAACATCCTTCACCCATTCCACCGATTTTAACCGTCTTTTGGCATGAGTCGGAAAATTTGGCTTGTTGCCCGTTCCATAGGCCACGTAAAACACGTTTGAGCAATGCTTAGCCAAGTTTGCAACGGATCCCGAAATCAAAAGGCGACTATCCGTGATATTCTACGATACTAGATTATTGAATGAACAATGACACCGAAAAGATACATACCCCAATAATGAGATCAGAGGGACTCAACAAACGAGAAACCGAATTGCGGCGTGCGAGCAAGGAACACATGCGTCAAACAGGTCCAGAACAAGGATATGACCCAATGCGCCTCTGGCACGTCGCATCCGATGAGGAGATCCACTTCATCATCTTCCCAGTCTACAACGGTGGCATCCTGCAGGTGGGGCCGCCTAGTCAAGATTGCGTTGACCGATCTTGGTGCTCGCATGGGGAGGTCGGCCAGCGTGAATGCCTCCGTTGGTCCGATTTGCTCGTTAATGTCTAAGGAGATGAGTTGCAACCTCAACCTACCGGCAGTCCTTACTTGTGCTCCGCTCACCGTGTTCACTGTTAAAAATGTCGCACCTTTAGCCAGTTGGTGTTTGTCGGCAAACCACTCTTTCACTAGGGTAGTGTCAGATCCACTGTGGACAAAAGCCAACGCCTTGACCACCCCAGTTGGGGTCACCGATCCCACGGCAACTACGCCTAAACGTACCGGTTTACTGGCAGATCGTGACGTTGAACAAATAACGCTGGGTTTGGTACTTGTCTCGGGTAAGGTTACTCTCGCCTGATGCAGCAATCGATGGTGTCTGCCCGTGCAGCTCTCGTAACCACATCAGTTCCTTGTCCTACAAGCTGCTGCCCGGTGCGTGGTGTCGAGACAAATAAAACACGCTCCTGCCATCCTCGCAATTCCCCACCGTTCGTCTATTGTGGCTTTGCCGAACTTGGGGCATTCTGGTAGTCCATGGCTAGCATCACAGGACCTGCAACTTGGTTACACCGTGGCATCGCGTGAAATGGAGTGTGCATTGGTCCAAGGCAGTGTTTTGAGCCTGGCTAGTACTGGGCTTGTTTGCTCGGTTGGTGTCCCGGATGAGTCGGCCGAACCTGCAGTCATCTATCTTGGTTTGCCTGTCCAAGTGTTCGGCCAGGTCTTCGAAGTTAGCCTCCCTGTCGGTTTGGCTTATCCGTTCCGCTTCTTCCACCCACGGAAGCTGTAGTTCGGGAGAGAGGTGACGGACTGTGCCTTCCATAGCGTGCATTGCATCTAGGTCAGCCCTGTAAGCCAAATGGTCGAGGGCTATCGGACAGTTACGCATTTTGATCACCAAGTCGGCCATTGTATAGACGTCGCCCTTGGTTATTTTGGCCTCTACCATCACGCCCTTTATTAGGTTACGGGCTAATTTGAAAGGTTGGCCAAACAAGTCCCTTAGGATCTTCCTTGCCCTTGTGTAGCCTTGTTCCGGGTCGAGCATGGTACACCCATCGATAGCTTCTCTTGCTCGGCCTCGACAGTAGTGAGCCAGGTAGAGAAGCTTTTGCCCGGGGTCGGTTACCTTATTTTCGACGAAAGTCTCGAACTGCCTGACAAACTTGCAGCAGTATTCTGATTGCCCGTCGAAAACCGTCAGTTCCACTCTTGGCAAGTCGATCGATGGTGTTTTATAGTCAGCTACCGGCGTGGGGTTCCCTATCTTATTGCACCCTGATCTATCGGAAGTGTCGAAGTCGCTGGTCTCATGCTCGAGCTCTTTCTGTATACGCTTCTGTTCTGCTTCCTGGGCCTGTTGTCTGGCCGATAACAATTGCTGTTCTGGGTCTAGTATTCTCAGCCTATATAGATCAACATCCTTACAATCCATATTGCCCTCATTAACACATGAACTAGCACTGACAAGATTAGGCCATCTAACAATAACCAAAGAATCAAAGGTACCCAAAACCTCCCCGGTGTCTTGCCGTGCAACCTCCTGTCCAGATTCCAATTTCTTTGATTCTTTTCTTGGCATTTCGCGTGTTTTTCCTCGTTCCAAATTGATCTATTGAGTATTGTGACACACGTTTGAGCAATGCTTAGCCAAATTTGCAACGGATCCCGAAATCAAAAGGCGACTATCCGTGATATTCTACGATACTAGATTATTGAATGAACAATGACACCGAAAAGATACATACCCCAATAATGAGATCAGAGGGACTCAACAAACGAGAAACCGAATTGCGGCGTGCGAGCAAGGAACACATGCGTCAAACAGGTCCAGAACAAGGATATGACAAAATAGCGCTCCGGGCGTGAACAAACAACAATTGGTCCATAAAACAAACAGTTCGTAAAGACACGTCAATAGTGTAAGCAAGTGATTGATGTTAAGAAAAACACCGAATTGCAAAGGTTTTAGGGGGATTTTCCACGACCGGTCGTAACACAGCCCATCAAAATCCTCTCAAATCCTTAGCAGAGTCAGAGGTGTGGTATAAACGTACTGATTCTTCCTACCTACCTAGGCCCTGCTGTCAGTGCGCGCGCCTAATGCTCGTCGTCAACGTTCTACCCATGGTCGCACCTAATCCGTTGGCCACACAGACGCAAGGCAATTCTACATCTTCCACGAGAGCAACCGACCGATGGCCGGCATGGAGGGGAAACATAGATGCTGTACTTGGAAGGGCCGTCCTGCCCTGGTTGTATGTGCCTGCGTGAGTGTGTGTGTGTATGATATAATCTCTGCTACCTCCACATATGCAAAAGACATTTCAGTAACGTCAACAAAAACAGATTGCGAACACCGTCACATGTATGATAGGAGTTACGGGACATAGAGTGCATCGGGTATGTTTGTATGTGTCTGGATTTACAATGGAATCGCGTTCATCACCATATATCGGAAAAAACCTTCTGTAAAATCAACGAAAGACTGTGAGCACTGTAACGTGTTTGACTGAGACCATGTGGTATAACTAGTACAATGTTGGTGAGTGTGCGTCGGGGTGTATGATGGTTCGAAACGTCAGTGCTTCGTGATTGCTTCCATATATGGGGTTTCTTTAACCACCTCAAAGACTAGTGCGAAATAGTCTACTGAGCTTCAGAGTTATCAGCTTCTCCGCCTTTACTCTCGAGTAGGCTTACACTGCGTATGTCACGAATTAGCGCTCCGTTGGCTGTCTTCACCTTAAACGTACTCATCATCCCGTCAGTGCCTTCGATGGTTTCCATAGCCACTCCCAAGGACCAGGTGCTGAAGTGTGCGCTCCCGTCTGCGATCATCACCACATACCCGGCTTAGAATGGTCTTGTTTTGACCAGCCACTTCGGTCGAGTCCGCAGAGCCGGTAGGTACCCCCGCAGCCAGCGCCTCCAGAAAACCTTGGCAAGATGATTCGCTTGCTTCCATCCGTGGAGGTAGCTCCCACGAAGGTTTGCCGGCCCTTGGAAACCCTCGTTCGACCTTAACGTCAATAAGTCGCTCGAGATGAGCGCCAGGTGGGTGGGGTCGCGTTCATTGCTGAAATCAGGGGGCGGTTGTTCAGAATTCTCTCTACCTCAGTCATGACGGTGTTCAGCGTCTCGTCGTCGGGCGGCTACCGCCTCACGATCGACAGAAATATCCGTCTGGCCGACCAGATCATGCTTTCCTATACGCCGCCTCGGTGGCTGGCCTGTGGGGGGTTGAAATGTCATCGTATGCCGTAGGCCACGGTTCGATCCTGCAGTTCGTTCCTGTTCATGTTCTTGTGCCAACTCTGCAATTCCCGGTGAGCGCCCACAAAGTTCGATCCATTACCTGAGTATATATCGGCCGATGTGCCTCTTCGGTTGATAAATCTCTGCAAGGCACGTAGGAAAGAATCGGTAGTCATCGAATGTGCGACTTCTGAATGTACCGAGCGTGACCTCATGCACGTCATGATGCATCCATATCGCTTTTCTAGTCTCTTCCCGCACTTGATCCACAAGGGCCCGAAATAGTCCAACCCGGTGTCGCTGAACGGCCACCAGCCCGTAGTCACCCTGCATTCTGGTAGCGGGACCATGTGCCGTTTGCCCACCATTGCCTTGAGCCTCCTACGTTGCACACAACGTCGGATTACGCGTTCTACAGTCTCTCGTCCTCTCAGCAACCAAAGGCGTTTTCGGATGACGCTCGTCACGTGACTTTCCCCGGCATGTCCCTCCACGGCGTGGACGTGTTGGACCATTGGTTCTACCTCTTGTTGTCTCGCCGGCGGCAGTATAGGATACCTTGTGTGGAAGCTGTGGTGGGCGTCGGGCAGCCTACCATCCACCCGCAGCAGTCCATCAATGAGTTTGGGGTTTAAGCGCTTCGATTCGCCTCTTGAAGATGACATTTTTTGTTGATCGGCCCCACTTCTTCAGCCCTCTCGAGCTCCCGGGCGAAAGCCTCGCGCTGTATCATACTGAAAATACCGTATTCTGCAGTTTGTAGCTCATCGGGACTTATCGGGCCGACCCATATCCGGCCTGAAGGGCGTAGCCCTTTCATGACTAGTAAATTTCTCTTGAACCTGGCTAACCAGACTAACGCACGAAGTGTCTTCATCCAGGAAGAAAACCTGACCAATCGCGATAGAATTGATGTCGCCTCAACGACGTTGGCCGCTTTCACTACGCCTCTGATCCCCAGTTCTACTTCAGTAGGGGTTTTAATTCGAACACGAGGCAGTCTTGTTTGGGCAAATGCAGGAAGTTTGGCCCTCTCGTCCGCGTGTCTAGTTGCCTGAAGTTGGTCGCACCTCAGGAGCACAGATGGACTGGATTATCGCCAGACTTGACATGCTTCCACTGGTTCATGGCTGATTCATCGTGGATGATCGTGAGTCGGTTAGCAACGAAAGTACTAAACCGGCTCCGGACGTTGTTAATGTAGTAAAGTACTATCGTTGAATCCGTCCAGAAGCTCACCGACCAAATATAGAAGTCAAAACATCTCTTAACCACTTGTACCGCCCTGACTGCTAACACGGCTGAGCTGAGTTCAAGGCGTGGGATTGAGACCGACTTCAGTGAAGCGACGCGGGCTCTAGCGAACAGGATCCTCGTAGTACATCGTCCATATCCTGCGCACCATCGTCCGTACACCACAGCTCCATAACCGACTCCAAATGCACCGAAAAAAGGATGTAGTTCTCCAGTCCGCGTTGTATGGCCAGGAGTCAAACATCGTGGGATCCTAATGTCCATTAATTTCTTCAAGGTGTCTAAAAATTCTTCCCAGTCCAACCGGTCCTCTTGGTCCAGTGACTGGTCCCAAACAACTTTTTTACGGCACAGCCGCTGCAGCAAGATCTTTCCGGGTAGCAGCCAGGGATAGACGAAACCGAGCTGGTCGAACAGACTAGAGAAAGCAGGTAGCACACCACGACGAATTACTGGCAGCTGGGGAACGTTTATCTCGAAAACAAGGTCGTCCGTTTCCGCTTCCCATTGTATTCTTAGAGTGTTTTCGGTAGGTAGTGGAGAGCCGTCCAAAGCTCTCACCCTTTCGGCCTTCTAGTAGTACGGAATGACCTCGGGCACTTCCGAAGCTTTCGACATATACTTTGTTAGATGGAAGCCGCCCCCTATTAGCGAACTTTTTAGGCCTCTGAACTGCGCTAGAGCTGACTCTATGTCATCAAATGATCCAAGGTAGTCGTCGACGTAGAATTTCCCGCTGATGCTATCTACCACCGACCGATGGAACAGATCGCCATGTTTGTTCGCTGATTCTCGGAGGGCGTAGTTCGCACAAAATGGTGACGATATGGCTCCGAAGGGGTGGACGGCCATCCTATAATTCACCACTGCGTTGTCCCGGTCGCTCCCTTCCACCACAGGAAACGCAACGCACCTCGTTCTCCTACCGGAATCTTCACCTGATGAAACATTTCCCCAGTGTCGGCAGACAAAGCCACTTTACCCACTCTGAAACGGCACAAAAAGTCGATCAGTGGTGTGGTCCAGTCAGGCCCTTGTAGTAGGCAATCGTTTCACGACTTGCCCTGGAACTTGGCCGCACAGTCGAAAACCACCCGCAGTGTTTTGGGTTTCTTGGGGTTGATAACCGGGCGGTGAGGCAGATACCAGATACCCATTTTGCTGTCGGTGTTGGCAGGCACCCTTTCAATGTAGCCGAGAGTTTTGTTTCGACCCATTGACTCTCCATATCGTTCCCACAGAACCTGGTCTCAGAAGAAGCTTTCTTTCAGTCGTAGTGATCGTTGGAGAACATAAGTTCTGTTGTCAGTCCACGGGTCGGGAGATATGTGCCGCGGGAGGGGGGCTTCGAGCTGTTTTTTGAGGCCTCCAGTGCCCTGCCGCACCGTTTGTAAAGCTAAGTGATCCCCTTGAGACAACGATGGTCTTTAGCTTCCAATGTCATGAAACTCCTTTTCATACAGCCGCTGCAGATGATACTCTATGCGGTCCGTTTCGGCGGATAAATAATTCACGGAACCACGTGCCCCTACTGGACCGTATAACATTCATCCCAGAGCCGTGCGTACGGCATAAGGTGCCTGGCGGTCGCCCACTCTTTGGTCAAGCACCCAATGCGCCTCTGGCACGTCGCATCCGATGAGGAGATCCACTTCATCATCTTCCCAGTCTACAACGGTGGCATCCTGCAGGTGGGGCCGCCTAGTCAAGATTGCGTTGACCGATCTTGGTGCTCGCATGGGGAGGTCGGCCAGCGTGAATGCCTCCGTTGGTCCGATTTGCTCGTTAATGTCTAAGGAGATGAGTTGCAACCTCAACCTACCGGCAGTCCTTACTTGTGCTCCGCTCACCGTGTTCACTGTTAAAAATGTCGCACCTTTAGCCAGTTGGTGTTTGTCGGCAAACCACTCTTTCACTGTGGACAAAAGCCAACGCCTTGACCACCCCAGTTGGGGTCACCGATCCCACGGCAACTACGCCTAAACGTACCGGTTTACTGGCAGATCGTGACGTTGAACAAATAACGCTGGGTTTGGTACTTGTCTCGGGTAAGGTTACTCTCGCCTGATGCAGCAATCGATGGTGTCTGCCCGTGCAGCTCTCGTAACCACATCAGTTCCTTGTCCTACAAGCTGCTGCCCGGTGCGTGGTGTCGAGACAAATAAAACACGCTCCTGCCATCCTCGCAATTCCCCACCGTTCGTCTATTGTGGCTTTGCCGAACTTGGGGCATTCTGGTAGTCCATGGCTAGCATCACAGGACCTGCAACTTGGTTACACCGTGGCATCGCGTGAAATGGAGTGTGCATTGGTCCAAGGCAATGTTTTGAGCCTGGCTAGTACTGGGCTTGTTTGCTCGGTTGGTGTCCCGGATGAGTCGGCCGAACCTGCAGTCATCTATCTTGGTTTGCCTGTCCAAGTGTTCGGCCAGGTCTTCGAAGTTAGCCTCCCTGTCGGTTTGGCTTATCCGTTCCGCTTCTTCCACCCACGGAAGCTGTAGTTCGGGAGAGAGGTGACGGACTGTGCCTTCCATAGCGTGCATTGCATCTAGGTCAGCCCTGTAAGCCAAATGGTCGAGGGCTATCGGACAGTTACGCATTTTGATCACCAAGTCGGCCATTGTATAGACGTCGCCCTTGGTTATTTTGGCCTCTACCATCACGCCCTTTATTAGGTTACGGGCTAATTTGAAAGGTTGGCCAAACAAGTCCCTTAGGATCTTCCTTGCCCTTGTGTAGCCTTGTTCCGGGTCGAGCATGGTACACCCATCGATAGCTTCTCTTGCTCGGCCTCGACAGTAGTGAGCCAGGTAGAGAAGCTTTTGCCCGGGGTCGGTTACCTTATTTTCGACGAAAGTCTCGAACTGCCTGACAAACTTGCAGCAGTATTCTGATTGCCCGTCGAAAACCGTCAGTTCCACTCTTGGCAAGTCGATCGATGGTGTTTTATAGTCAGCTACCGGCGTGGGGTTCCCTATCTTATTGCACCCTGATCTATCGGAAGTGTCGAAGTCGCTGGTCTCATGCTCGAGCTCTTTCTGTATACGCTTCTGTTCTGCTTCCTGGGCCTGTTGTCTGGCCGATAACAATTGCTGTTCTGGGTCTAGTATTCTCAGCCTATATAGATCAACATCCTTACAATCCATATTGCCCTCATTAACACATGAACTAGCACTGACAAGATTAGGCCATCTAACAATAACCAAAGAATCAAAGGTACCCAAAACCTCCCCGGTGTCTTGCCGTGCAACCTCCTGTCCAGATTCCAATTTCTTTGATTCTTTTCTTGGCATTTCGCGTGTTTTTCCTCGTTCCAAATTGATCTATTGAGTATTGTGACACACGTTTGAGCAATGCTTAGCCAAATTTGCAACGGATCCCGAAATCAAAAGGCGACTATCCGTGATATTCTACGATACTAGATTATTGAATGAACAATGACACCGAAAAGATACATACCCCAATAATGAGATCAGAGGGACTCAACAAACGAGAAACCGAATTGCGGCGTGCGAGCAAGGAACACATGCGTCAAACAGGTCCAGAACAAGGATATGACAAAATAGCGCTCCGGGCGTGAACAAACAACAATTGGTCCATAAAACAAACAGTTCGTAAAGACACGTCAATAGTGTAAGCAAGTGATTGATGTTAAGAAAAACACCGAATTGCAAAGGTTTTAGGGGGATTTTCCACGACCGGTCGTTACAGGCCGTCCGCAGACCATTTAGGTATTCCGGATCCAAGGCTCTAACTGGACCCCGAGGATAGCATTTGGAACGCACAAGAAGCCAAAATCTCTGACTCGAGCAAAACGAAGGTAAGTGCCGGCTGAACATGTATGATGAAACTGAAGTCCGTATAGGAGTGGCAATCTGTAATAAGCGGCACTTGATGTTATAAACAGTTAGAGCGAAATGACGGGCGTTACTAGTTGGACGTTTAATGGTTGGTGGGAATGCTCGTTTACAGGAGCGGATGACTGCTCTGTAATGGAACGGGCGGAACCGATGGTCAGACACACGTAAGTGTCTTGAAAAAATCAATAATTTAAACTGGTTGGTCGCTAAAATGGTAACACCATTTTTCCGCGCCACACAGCTTCCTCCCTAGTTAAGCACCGCCCCGGCCACTGGTTGAACCATCACAGTTGAGTACCTCTACTTCTGCTCCGACCTCTGGCACGTTTTCGCTAGTCTGGGACCGAGTAAGTGTATCGGGGCTGAAAGCTGGTTTTGGTCGAATAAAAGGTACCGTAAAAGTCCGTCCTTGATTTGTCTCATCGCTAACAACACACAGGTCTTCGGAGATTATTCTCTATACTACTACATAAGGACCCTTCCACACTTTGTTGAACTTGGCGCCGGTTCCCGTTGGCAGTGTTTCGGATTGTAAGATCATCCTAAGCGGGCACCGTGTACGCCTCGGTCATAATACTCCTTCTGTCTTGAGTGACTTTGTCGTAGGTGTTTTCGGGCCAACATATTTGCCCTCACCAAGGTTTCTTCCGGGTGGACCACGCACCCAGATGTCGATCGAGGCAACCGGCCCGCATATGGTGTTCGTAAATCGCCAGGTATTCATATTTCTCTCGCTGTCCATAGGAAGTGAATGAACTAACCGTGCGTCGATGCTCCATTACACACTGTTCTAGTGCCTGGTCCCATTATCTCGTCTCTCCTATGAACGTCTTCATCAGTGCCCTGAATGTCCGATTAGTCTGCTTGACTAATCCAATACATTCAGGGTGATAGGACTTCGCACGGGCTTGATCGATTTGTGATAGTTGCAAAGTTCAGATACTACGGAATTTTCGAAACTGATCCCCCTGTGTGAGAACAGTTGACAGGTTCATCCCATTTGCGGATCCAGTGGTCGAAAATTGCCCCAGCTACTTTTGCTGCCTCTGTGGCCGGAAAAGCTGCAACTTCTACCCATTTCGTGAAACGGTCCATTATGACAATTACATGCTTGTTTCCATGTTGGGTTTCCGGCAATGGTCCCGTTAAGTCGACTCCCACCATTTCGTTAGGGTAACCAGCTTTGACAGGGATCAAGGCTGCTCGCCTATTCGGAATGAGGTCTTCATCCCGGAGCACTCATGGCGGTCTCTGCGGAAGCCCTTAAGGCCCCTTCGTTGGTGTGGCCACCAATATCTTGCGCGTGTCGCGTCTTACATTTTATTTTGTCCCTGGTGTTAGAGATCGTAGTGGAGCTTTGCTAGCACCTTTTTCACTTGTGACTGTGGTACTACGAATCCTCGCATATATTCCGGCTGGTACCGCATAAACAAAAGGCCATCGATCAATCTTAGGCTATTCCACTGCAACCATAGGCACCTTGATTGATAACTGGCCCTTGCCATTTCTTAGCCAGTTGAGCGTGCCATCACCCTTAAGCGTTTGTATACAACGGCAAGCTCCGGGTCTTCCACGTGGATTTTTCTCCATTCGTGTCTCTCACCGAATGTAATCAGTGCCACTCGCGAAGCACGGGAAAAGCATTCTCCGTGGTCTCCGTGCGGCCTTCGGGACATGCTCTCTTCATTTCCATGAGACATGCCAGCACGATGGAGACGGGTAAGTGGGTATTCCTGTAGGTACTCTTGCCACCTCGCAACATGCCCTTCGACACCTTCGAAATTTGTCAACCACAACAACGAACGGTGGTCTGTTCAGATAACGAAATGACGGCCCAAAAGGAAACGTCGATAGTGGCGCACAAAGGGGACCAGTGCAAACATATCCCTCCAGGTGGTGCAATAATTTGCCTAAAGTTCGGCCGCCAAATAAGATTACGCGCTTGGTGCCGTGCCGGTCCTTTTGTGACAAAACGGCACCGTTGCCCTTGTCTGGAGCATGGGTGTCCAAGATGAATTCGCTGGAGGACTCCGACGTGTCAAGGAAGGCTGGAACAAGTGCCTTGAATGGCCTGATGCGCAGTTCCTCGAAAAATGCTTGGTGCTTTCTGGTCCATTCGAATGTTTGATTGTGCTGCAGGAGACAGTTAAGTGGCTCAGCTATTGTTTCGAACTTAGGAATGGACCTGCGATAATAGGAAGCCAACCCGAGAAAACTGCGTACTTCTTCAACATTTGAAGGAGTGGGCCAAATTTCAA
Source organism: Fasciola hepatica (assembly GCA_948099385.1). Classification (NCBI taxonomy): domain Eukaryota; kingdom Metazoa; phylum Platyhelminthes; class Trematoda; order Plagiorchiida; family Fasciolidae; genus Fasciola; species Fasciola hepatica. The sequence goes on along the minus strand of CANUEZ040000029.1, from coordinate 827,680 downwards.
CCTTTTCCGTCCTTGATGGACGTTTTGTATGGAAACACTGTCGTTCAAGTTTGCTTTTAGGAGCGACACCGGACGCGATGCTAGCTAAAGGAGTTGAAGGTTCAACCGTCCGCAAGCAGAGCAGGGAAAAATGTGCTTCTCGATTGGCGGAAATCAACTGTCCTTCAGCAAGCAGACAAACAACGCACAGCCCTGTGGCATCAAACAACATACGAACTGTTTAGAGATAGGTGCTAATTGGTTGTCTTTCTACGGTCAGTTTTGCTCACGAATTTACACATTAAAACTCAGTCATCTCCAGGCCTCTGCAACATACAAACGCACACGCACTTTGGATGCTGACCCGATCCCTTCAAATAGGATATGGATCAAGCAAAAACTAGCCCTTGGAGAACTGTTCCTGGTGTACGTTTGCCTTGCCATTCCAGTACGGCGTGATTCGAACTCTCATACCTGCATAAGCCTGCATCCCTGCTATCTCACTTGCACTGACTCTTATCGCATTCGTGTGCTGTAAGTTTATGAGTACTGACAAGCACAGGCAATGCGTTTCACCAAAGCGACCCAAAGTCGTGTCTTTCTCTCTACTTACGCGGTTGGACTAATGACGAACACAGATGGACCCATATTCTTGCAAAGGAATTACTTAGAGGCTTCAGAAGAGGATGACTAGGGTCCGCCAGTTTAAGAAGCTGGGCTTTTTTGTCGCTACTGTTCAGTTCTGAAGGCTGGAGTGAACCATGTGCTTTTGTTTTTCTGTTCGAACGTCTGTTCCAGCGTCGCGAGAGCGCATTGCGCGGACATTTGCACGCGGTTTGTGTCTGGAGGTTGGTAGTCCAGCGGCTGACGTCGTAGTGTGACATTACTTTTTATTGTTTTACTCATATGCTGTATGTATTTCAATGCTTTCCAAACTCCAGCACCATTTTTGCTAATTCACGAGGACATAAATGAGACTCAACTCCAATACACCCCTTGCAGCGCACTGCCCGTTTGTAACATCGGTTTTCGATGGGTTTGTTTAGTAGCCATTTCACACGGACCAACATTGAATTTATACAAAGAAAATTGACGACCAAAGTAATGGGCGAGGCTCGGTTGGCGTTTTGTTTAAACGTACTGGTTTAATTCACCGAAATGTCCTGAAATACCTCTGTAGAGATCTCTCTATTCTACTCCTTCGAAACGGGTAAAATAAGGACAATTATCGGAAAATCACAAATTATGAGATAGAAGTGAGCATATTGATACGTAATTTGGGTTGGTGAAAGAAAGTAAGGATCCAATTGTTTGAAAAACGTGATATGCTTCGAAGCATATCACGTTTTTCAAACAATTGGCACGAACTGCTCGGTAACCATTCAGAAACCGGTAAGAAACCAGATCAAATCAGACCAGACCAGGTCACGGGGCTTGTGGATTTGGCAAGTGTACGTCCAGGTTCTTGCACTCGAGGGCTGCAATGTTCCCACGATGCTTCGACTGCCAAGTGGTCCGAATGTTGTGATTGTTGAGTGGTGGACTGCAAGGAAGAGAATGAAAAGCAAGTTCGCTCTCGAAGAAACGGCAGTCGCGTTGGATAAACAGGTTAACTGTCTCAACTAGCTGCCATACTTACCCTCGAGAATTCCCCGTGAGGACAACTGAATAAACAAAAAGGCAGTGGTTTGCTGTATTTTACTGAGTGACGGGTAAACATGTATTGTGTCTTAGAAAAGGAGAGTGAAAGGGAGAGGTGTAACCTAAGGGTATGCTCGTTTAGCTAGTCATAGTCCGGGAAAATCTCGCCCCATCAGTCGACCAGGTCATTTATATAGATGAAAAACAACAGATGCTCCAACACCGACCCCTGCGGCACCCCACTGCATGCCCTAGCTGCGCTGGATGTCGCATCCTCAACCTGAACACGAAACGTCCTACCAGTGAGGTATGCTCTAAACCAGTTCAGCGTCCCTTGTGCAATCCTCATGCCCTGTATTTTGTACACCAGTAGTCTGTGGTTCACCAAGTCGAAGGCCTTCTGGAAATCCAGATAAAACACTTCAACCACTCAGAAACCGCTCGAAAACCGGCCAAAAACCGATCGGTTTTGGAGCGGCTTTTGGCCGGTTTCTGAGCAGTTTGTGCCAGTCGTTTCAAAGACGTGAGATGCTTCGGTAATTTCTTTCAGGGACCTAAGTTATATATAACGATGCCCATTTCTATCTCAATTTATGATTTTCCGATAATTGTCCTTATTTTACCCGTTTCGAAGGAGTAGAATAGAGTGATCTCTACCGAGGTATTTCAGGACATTTCGGTGAATTAAACCGGTAAGTTTAAACAAAACGCCAACCGAGCCTCGCCCATTACTTTGGTCGTCAATTTTCTTTGTATAAATTCAATGTTGGTCCGTGTGAAATGGCTGCTAAACAAACTGACCGAAAACCGGTCGGCGTGATAGTAAAAATCGATCGGAAACCGGCCAAAACTGGTCGGTTTTTGAGCGGTTTTGCTACAAGGGAAGTTATAGCTAGAACGATCGATACTCGCAACGATTCACTGTCAAATAATGTCGGGTATCTGGTAACTCACATTTTCTCAAGCCTCGTCAGCCTCTGAATCTCAGCTCCTTCAATGTGCGTACACTCATGCAGGCCGGTCAGCGGGCGTGCCTAGCCCTCACAGTAGATTATCTGAAGATTGATGTCTGCTGCTTGAGTGAAACGCGTATACAGGATTCGAGCAATGTAATTCAACTAACTGCTCCTGGTATCTCATCGAGGAATTTCCTGCGCACTTCAGTAGACGAAATAGCTCGAGCTGCGGGTCAACGTGGTGTAGGAACAGTCTTGACTGACAAGGCTGAGGCTGCCCTTTTAGACTGGATCTCTACTGACAGTCGTTTATGTGCTGTGAGACTCCAAGGGTCATTCGGCGTTCGAAAGGATAGTTGTGTTAAGCGCAATTTGTTTGTGACCTCGGCGTACGCCCCAATGAACTGCAGCTCAGACTTGCAGAAAGATGAGTTCTATGATGAACTCGCAACCCTCGTTCGCAGCAGTAAAGGTTCTGACATTTTAGTGCTAGCTGGTGACTTCAATGCACAAGTTGGCAAAATCAGTGTATCAGAAGCCTGTTTAGGTGGGCGTTGTGCTTTACCCGCTGAGGGTACAGATAACGGGGATAGACTTCTCCAGTTTTGTGCAGACAATCGATTGTTCTTGTCTAGCACCAATTTCCGACACAGCTCGCGTCACACAACAACACGATGTTCTAACTATACAGGAACTTTGAGTCAAATTGATCATATCGCCGTAAGCTGCCGGTGGCGCAGTTCTGTTCAGAACTGTAGATCTTACTGGTCCACATACGTAGAGTCGGACCATGCCTTAGTTTTAATGTGATTATCTCTCCAGCTCCATGGTCATCGTCGCAAACTGCAAACCCGATTAACCGTTCAATGTTTGTGTGATCCAGACGTTTGCACCCGTTATGAGCAGAAGTTAGCACATGAGCTAGGATCTACGACGAACAGTGATGAAGAGGAGCATTGGGCCCATATCCAGCAGGCGATGCACTTTGCAGCATGTTTTGCCTGTGGTCCTAGATTCGTTGTCCATCACAGACACTGGATCCCGCAAGAGTCTCTGAGTATAATGGAGCAAAAGCGTCAGCTTTCGAACCGTAAGAAGATGAATAAGATGCGGAGAAATCTACAAAGGCAAGTTGCGCAAAGCCTTAAGAATGGTCGTGAAAATTGGTGGGTGAAGGTAGCCGAAGAAATGGAAGCGGCAGCTGCTTCAGGTAACAGTCAGAGACTGTTCAAACTTATTCGTGGCACAGGTGGATGGCGCATCCAGGTCAGTGAAACGGTTTGCGATGGAAATGGAGAACCCATCCATAGCAAACAGCAAAGGCTTGACCGTTGGGCTGAATACTTCAAGGCACAGTTTAGCTGGCCGCACGCTAGTGTAGTTACTCCCATGTCAACAACTGCGACTCCTTGGGTGGTATCACTTGAGCCCCCATCGGAAGTAGAAACAGAGTCATGCATTCGATTACTGAGGCAGGGGAAAGCGGCAAGTCCCGACGAACTTCCCTCAGTTCTTTTCAAACTGGGTGGTGTGGCGTTGATAAAATCACTTAGCACCTTGCTCCGTGACATTTGAAACGAGGAGCGTACTCCGTCACTATGGAGAGAATCATTGACTGTTCCCATCTTCAAGAAGGGAATACACAATAACTGTAGTAACCACCGTGGAATTAGCTTAATTGCGATAGTCACTGAAGTATTAGTCTCGATTTTGCTGCATCGTCTCACATCCAATCGCGACAGGAACACCCGCGAACAGCAGGCTGGATTTCGCCCAGGTCGAGGATGCATCGACCGGATTATTACTCTCCGCCGACTACTTGAAACGCGTCACACGCACCGCTGACCGACGACAATAGTTTTCTTGGACTTGAAAGGCGCCTTCCATTCAGTTGATCGAACAGCGCTTTTCAGTGCTCTTCATCGAGAAGGTATACCCCAGAAGTTCGTGAACCTACTGAGATCATTGTATTCTCACACTTTTGGCCGCGTTAGAGTTTACGTTGATCTATCCGGTCGGTTCGAAACGACGAGCGGTGTTTGACTGGGATGTCCTATGTCTCCATTCCTGTTCAACTTCGTCATGGAAGAAATAATAGAGAGTGCGCTGCAAAATTCACAGGATGTAGGCGTCGAACTAGGAAATAGTGGAAAGCTATGTGACCTAGATTATGTGGACGACGTTGTCTGCTTGTTCGAATCTACGGAACATGCTTAGCGTGCACTAGATAATCTCGCAAGAGCTGTAGCTCCATTCGGCATGCGCTTTGCACCTTCAAAGTGCAAGGTGATGTTACAAGACTGGACGTCAACGATTTCGAGCTTGATGCTCGATGGGGAGGTGCTGGCAGTTGTCGATCACTTCACCTACCTCGGTAGCTGCGTGACGACGGATGGGAGCACAGTAGTAGAGGTGAGTACGTGGATATCCAAAGATCGAGCGGCGTACGCTGGACTGAAGCACTTGTGGCGCCGATCTGATATTTCACTGAAGTTGAAAGGTCGTGTATACTGTGCCACTGTGCGTTTAGTTTTGTTGTATGGTTGCGAAACTTGGAGTCTGCTTGCTGAAGATATTCGTCGTCTTGAGGTTTTCGACCATCGATGTTTACGTAGTATCGCCAGGATTGGGTGGAATAGCCGAGTAAGCAACGATGAGGTAAGAAAGCGAGTATTGGGTACTAATTCAAAGAACGTTCTGTCACAGCGTATCCGGCTTAGTAGACTTCGTTGGTTGGGACACGTGTCACGTATAGCAAACACACGTCTACCGTACCGTGTCCTATTCTCCGCCCCTCCTAGGGAGTGAAAGAGACCACTTGGAGGTCAACAGATGACGTGGCAGCGAGGAATGAGAAAATGTACAGCAGACTTAGGGAAAGTAGGTGCTTCACGTCTTCGTGGTTGGGGTCCCAAAAATCTGTCTACCAGTTGGCTGGAGACACTGAAGGATATGGCTGCAAACCGCGGACAGTGGAGATCGTGTTGTCACTTTCTATCGGATCAGAATGTTTTATCGGTGTACGTTTGTACAGTTAGACTGTTTTCCGTGTGTTGGTTACTAGGGCATTCTTTTCTTTTCCCACCCATATAGGTCCACTCCCTGTCCATCTGGTATGTTAATACTTTCTAATTCAACGTGCAACATGGTAAGAAAGGCAGTGGTCAGTGGGGCTTGCCCTACTGTTTAACGCTGTACGATGATGATGATGATGATATCAAACTGCAATCGGTAGCTTCACACCGTCCGATTAAATACACATACCAGTATACTTAATGTTCCCAGTTAACAGTGCTCTACATATTTCATTAAGACTGCACAATCAAATGTAGTTGAAGTGGGTTCCGGCTGAACTAATAAGTGTTCCACCAAACATTTGAAAGAAATTTGCTGGCAAGCTTGTGCAATACGTAAGCTTTGATTTTCAGACGTGAAACAGAGTTTCTTTTCGCACGGTAGATGTTAAAATTGAAATCTATTAGTTCCATCTGTCTTTTGCGACATGGACAGCATGCTTATTATTTACATTCTGGAATTTTGCATCAAGTTCGACAGACGCTCATGTAGATGTTATATAAAAAATTGATATTTTTAACACTGGAACCACCACTGTTATATACAACCACGGGTACTAGTATGTTACTGTACCATGCATATATGACTCGTCAACGCTATTGTTTTCGGATTGAATAGTAATTTGCTCAGACGGAAATTCTTGCTCGCACATGCACACTGCACACACTTGATCCGAATCCCTTACACTCATCGACACACGCCTGCAGTCATACAAAAACGTACATAGATAATGGTAGTCATGCTTACGTTTTGCCTACCGAGTACGGGACACGAAAAACACATTTAAAGTTAATGATTGTGCATTACTAGTGATTACTGTTTCAAGCGTTTACAAAACTTAAATTCCACGAGCGCCGTCAAAATGCAGTTCTTTTCCGCTAATTCAGACATCTGTTTAATGAAAACATTTATACCGAAGTTGCAATTAGTTGCGCCAGATTTTTCATAATTTTTGAAAGCCGATTATTTCACTGGCTCGTATTATACTACTGTGGTATCACGTCTCAGCTAAATTTATGATATCCAACTGCCTCATGTGCTTGCTACGACAATGCTCGGTGAAAGCGAAGCTTGAGTTCATTGGTTGTTGTTACGCTTGAAAACGCGACCACCGAATGGTCTGGCGCAGATGTGAAACTCAACAGAGTATTAGATGTGCGCATGAAGTTCATTGGCTAGGTGAGTTTCACATCGTAACTGCCATAATATCCTGACCCGAAATCAACAAATCAAAGGGGAATATCAGAAAAGAAAGTTCTACAGGAGAGGAAACTCTTCTTTATGATCTGTTTCGGCCACTTTTGTGTTGGATGGGTAGTCGTGTAAACCTCGTTATGTAATAACAGTACATAGTTAGACATACTCCTATGTATATGATATAATTTACGTGGTAAAATCTTTCAGATGTAAAGTATGTTACTAAGGTGTACGACACAGAAGCCTTTTGAAGACATCTCTGAAGCTGTATTTAGATCGGTTAATCGATCTAAATAAATAAATTAGCAGCAAGTGGGAGCAAACGAGGGCTGAAATATGCGCGACGTCCAGTCCATACGTATAGACAGGTAATTAATAAACTCGTGGAGAAATGCGATTATTTGGTTAACATTTTGGTTTTTAATAAAAATGAACAGTGCATTTGATAATGAAAGTATTTAGTTTATGCCCATAGTATAGTATAGTATATGCCGACATTGGTACATGGTCTATCGTCTGGTTTTGAAAGAAATTGTAAGGTAGTAGCTCAGACTGACAGGAAGGAGATCAGCATAGCTTATATTTAAGCAAACAAATGGGAATCGAAAAGCGCATTGTTTTTCCGCGTACGTTTGTCCATATGGGCCCCTTAAGAGCCTTGGCAACGCTGCCCAAAAATTGTAATGATATTGCTTAAGATTGCCCTCGGTTTCCCTATTTGGGCCCGTTTGGTGGTGCTGCTTGAAAAAGGACTGACCGAACTTTTTTTGGCGTCACTGGCTGGAGAAATACGCGTTTTCCTACGGATTTGCCGATTCGTGGTTTTACGCGTTTGCACTTGGAAAGGTTGTGACGTTGGTTAAATAGGTGTCATGACGAATCCGCCGCGGTTACAGTGACGTATGTTGCCTCAAAAAACAATGAGTTATAGAATCATAACTGTGCATATTTCTGGTTTAGCTCGTGACAATCATGGTTTGATTATCCAAATAAAAAACATCAGCAGCAGCCAAAAGTATTTCACTGCTCGATTACCTAAACTCGTAAGTCTTAATTTCTCATTTAAATGGGCCAGATTGCATGAAATGATCAAATACATATCAGTTGTCAGTTAGTTTTAGTTTTGGTGGTCATCAATCGAACATAAAAAGCAGCAGTTCCATTTGTTGTCTAATCGAAACCCGAAATTGGAAACTCGATGACTGTAAGAACACTGTACTATGGCGAATTGATTAAAATTGCAAAGCTTCAAATACATGGAGGAATAGTGTAAACCCGGGACGCTTATTATTTTTGTTCTCGTGTGGATCGAATTATGACCAACAGATCCAACTCGAAAGCTCTAACATGGATACACTTCTTTGTTCATTAACTATGGTTTCTGATTCTTTCATCTATTTTTCGGACGGATCATCTACTTACCCCATCTCCAACAGTTGCACGCCTCTGAGTGTCGCACACCAAGTTGACTCGAACAACAATGCATGTTTTAGCCATCGTGGTTTTATGAGCTTGAGTATTTAACTTACCGAACTGCGTCCTGTATCCAGTGTCTAAGCTTTACTTCAGAATTGCTGGTCCAGTGTTGCCGCACTATTCCAACAATAGAGATATCAGCGTAAAAAGTCCGAAAAGGTTTTATGTTCTTCAATTTTGATGACCAGAATTCCCGGTGTCAAATAAGAGATGACCTAACTGTTGCGCTGCCTATTCGACCGTTGATAAAATTGCGCGTTGGTTCAACGTCCAGTCATTGGGATTGGCAAATCCCAAACGCGCCATTCATGTACGAACGGACACATTAGGAGTATTCGATTTCCTGGCGGTGCAATAATCTACAGATCAGAATTATCTACCGGATTAATTTTTTCCGCAGACAACGTCAGGTTTGACGTTGGACCAATCAAGTCCTACAAGAACATTCTGCATTGTAAAGGTGTAAATGCATGTAGATCGTTAGTACGTATCTGTTCATTTTGTTCAAAAGAGGTTGCAACTTTGTCGGATTTTCAATTGAAGTAATCATGTCATCCGAGTACTTCAGTTCTGAAAATTTTCCCACTTGAGAAGAGTTCGAAGCCGTGACAAAAGGCTGTCTGTATAACTATATCAATGACAAAAATTGAATAGAGGTGGTTAGGGGACAATATTGAACTACACCATTTGTTGAAGTAAACTCGGGTAAAATATCGCTGTTGGTAAGAACTCGGTTTTAATTTTCCATACACAAAAATTTTTGATGGAAATAACTTTGTCCATTGCAACCTTTACCAATATAAAACACTCGAAAATGTCTTCGACTGAGTCGAACACCGCTTTCAGAATAAATAAAACACAGATGGTGGGCCTATGAAAAGTGTACTTGTGTTTTTACATTTCCCGAAGAACGAAATTGTGTCCAACACAACCGCCATCAGGTATGAGCCAAAGTTGATATTTTTGTAAACACCATTTATGAGAGCAAGATGATCCGTAGAGAATAATACTGACAAGTGGTTCAGGCGCGATGGTAGCCAGACATTTTTCAGGACCTGACACCTTCCTTATAATTTGGGTTCCGATCTATACCAGTACTTAAGGACTTCTTCCTTTATCCATATCAAACCGGGGAGTTTTGCCCTCTTCATCGATGATGCTAGACCACAGCCTTTAAAATCGAAAGTAGACAGCTCATTCCATGCAGGTCTTAGGTCGTCTAAACTAACTTGTTTCACAGATAAACGTCTTTTCTGATGGAGGACTGAAATCTAAACTATATATATATATATATATATATATATATATATATATATATATATATATATATATCACTAACGTGAAAGCAAGCAAGGTACCAACGCAACAACAACAATTACAAAAAGAGAATAATAAGTAACTGGTAGTGGATATGCTGTGTTGTGACTTTGGTTTTTTTTCACCGTAAACTTTCTGATTTTTTTGTTATTTTGTTTGTCTGAGTAGCATTTTTGTGAGTATGGGGCACAAGAGCTCAACAGATAGACCGTACAGTATTCGCGCCACTGACTTTTATTCTGTCCCATATTTCTCAAGATCTGCGACCAGTGATAATTCTCACCCCTTGAGCCCCAACCAGGGGACAGGAAGCACCGACCGAGGCCAACCGAGGCCTGTAATGGCTAGGAGTAAGTAAAGATAATCAGTCCATGACACAAAAGGAGGATGTAATGACCGAACCGGTGGTTTTGGCCATATAGAACGTGTTAGACTTCCTGGGTGGGGTCCAAGAGACACTCCCACTCTGTGGTTGGATGCGTTGGAGGATATGGCTGGGTGTCGCGATCAGTGTCACTTGTATCCACAAACGTTTTTATATCGACGACGCCAACCTTCGTTATGCTCCTATTATTCTCCTCACACTCTTGTTCTTTTTCATTATTTTTATTTGAGATTGCCGCTAGGGGACAGCAATCACAACCACCACACTCAGTGCATGGGTAATGATTGTCCGAACTGAACTAAAGTGATCTCATTGTCTGGAATTCAGACTTATACATTAGCGCCACGCATGCTTTGGTACCGCACGTGTCCTGTCAGCTTGGCTATGAGACGACCATAAGGGTCTTGGGCTTTTGCAAATGGATCATTTAATTTAACCATCCGAAAGATGCAGTAGTGTGATTGATGTACCTTGCTTCTTCTAACTGCGTTCAGTCCATGTGATGTAATCAAGTCTGTTGTAGCTCCGTGGTTTATACTTTTTTCGAACAATACCTACTCACCGATTAGAATGCATAATCCACCACACTAAGCTACGTCGCTTGACTACTGATCGACTTTTCATTGCGTGGGCTTGAGTGCAAACACGATGCTTTTGAGCGTCGTACCCTGGGAGGCACCAAACCTTGCATCTCTGCTGGATGACAACATACCGCTGTCTGATGGGTCCATTATTTCAGACACAGCGTAAAACGAGTCTCATGGATTGATAAAAATTGACCCGAAGTTTTCTGTGTTGATATAGCTTTATCAACATTACCAACTAGTGTTGCATAGCATTAGGAACGGGAGAGACTCTTGTGATTTTCAGCTGTTCATAGCGAATGGTGCCAGACGCAATGCTTCTAACTATGTAGTAGCTTTCAAGTTTGTGCTTTGGTTCTTACACGCAATACCCAGTACCAGTCATAATAGTTCTTTATTTGAGTAACCTTTTTGCGTAGCGCTTCCCAGTTCTTGAGATCACGTCACAACTAACTCTGTTATATCCAAGAATTGTTTAGAAAAATCTCTTTCCATATGGTAATTAGGTTTCGGACCTTTGCTTCTTCCGGACGAATTTTTCCAGGATCTTTAGCTTCGCCTCATTCATTCACATTCGATTCGGTAGGCATATTTAACCATTTCTTCAAGTCATAGATCCTCATTCTGCAAAATATTCATCCTTGAAAGCTATATAACCATAGCCTTATGAGGAAAACCACCTAATTCACCATAGTTCTTGCCTGTTGGAATTCTAAGCAGTTCAGTTGGTTTCGGGCATCTTGTGCTATGGAGGAGTGTTTTTTGCAAAATAGAAAAATGAGAACAATAAACTGACGTTCAAGTTTTTTTCGTTAATTTTCGACTTTGTTGAAAGTTTGATGCAATCCCATCCAAAAACAAGTAATTATTCTACCAGTCTTTCAGGCATCATTTTTTAGAGTAAATCGATTTCCACCCACATTTATTAATTGAATTTCAATTCTACTTAAGATCACGGGATATTAGAGGGAAACTCCGAATCTGTGTTCAATCCTTACCTTGTCTGTAGTATTTGAATAGAGCAAAGTTACGCTTGTTCTCTAACTTTGACTTACTGACTCTGCTATTGATGGTAGCCCATGGCTGTTCAGAATTTCTTCCAAATGCAACGTACTTCAGGTAGACTTGATGATATGAGTGCACAAAATAGTTATCCTGGGTTGGAACCATCGTTCTACAAGCTAGCCATTAGGGTTCACGTGGGAACGTGTCTTGCCACAAATCACAATGACTTATAATATCCACTGTCTCTGAAGGTGATCATTATTTTCTGACTTGGACACGGTTTTCTCCTGTCTTACCAAAAAAAACATCCTAAGCAAAACATCAAAAGCTGATGTTTCAATTAGGAATCAGTGGAATGGGGTAAATTGCCGGTAATGGATTAAAACCGTCAGTATCTGCAAGATGAACGGCATGTTCTTGCTCGAAGGTGTATTGGTGCACTATTGGCTTTTCGTTTTTGTTTTTTCTCAACAGAACCTGAACCAAAGAAATACGGAATTCCGCCGCCATCCGCATTTTTGAAGAACTTTAATTTGCTTTTCATCATTTCTGAATTCTTCTGTCCGTTGAAACTTGAGTATTATCACTAGTTGTGAGATAACGCCAATTGATTTTTGATTTCATGCAAACATATGGGATTTAAAGAAGGCCATAATTCGGCGGAAGCTGAACCACAGTGTTTCGGATCGACAAAGTTGTATACTTCAGTGTATGTTGAATTTTCAAATGGGATTGATTCTTCTCACAGAAATCTCACGGGGGAATCGCTGACCGTTAGAATAGCTCCCGACAAAGAATTTGTTGCCGTTGGCGAATGCAACGGAATCATTCAGGTTTGCGTTATATCAAGCGGACCATTTCGTAGTTTTTTCCATTACCCCACATGACTTCGAAATTACGTCCTTTTGAGCTCAGAGATGAACGTGAAAAGCTTCCCTGTACTGACATGGAATTTGTACCACGACAGTCGGATAAAAGAAGAGTGTTGGCAGCTTGTAAATTGAATTGTTCCCAGCTAAGGTCTTTAGATGCTTCTGGTTTTGTGCGGTTGTGGCAGTATGGCCCTGGTGGAGTGAAAATCACGCTAAGTAAAGTATGGCAAGAGCCAGAATATAGAGTCAACCCATCTGAAAATAAGGAAATGAAGTTAAATCAAATTTTGTGTATCGGGGCCTCGCATGATGGCAAGCGCTTCGTCACCGGAGGGTCGGATACAGTAATTCGAGTTTACGAAATTAACTCTTCAACAGCAGGAAAAATGCTTATTCCAAGGTAACAATTGTGCTTCTATTACGCAGTCACATTTTTAGTATTCGAACTGACTCGTCGATGATTTATAACTTTCATACAAATCGTATCACAGCCATTCTTTATCACCCTCGCGGAGCCAAGGATCCAGCTTTCGGCCACACTTTTGTTTCTGCAAGCTGGGATGGCACAATCCAAGGCTGGGATGATAGAACTTGTGGTTCTTTATGGTAAGTTCAGAAAATGACAAAGTTACTTTCAGGCAACATGTCGGCACAACGGTTTCAGGGGCTGACGGATTATGTATCGATCCGCTGCGGAACCTTGTGATAAGTGGATGCTACAAACACGACAAAGTGTTGGCTCAAGTATATTTTATAACACGACACTTACACATTTACTAGGTATGGGAGGCCCGACCTGCCGTAGCAACCGATACAAAGAAGCCGCTATCAGACATGGGTAAACCACTCAGTCAAGTTGCTCAAGAGGTTGGATCACCCCCAACTCAAGTATGCCTACATTGACGATTGCTGTAAACCCTTTTGTTTTGCTCGCCTAATTACCCTTTTACAAATCTGCTCAAGTGTGGATTTGATAGACAGATAGATATCACAATTATGACTGTGTCGGATTTCATAACAATTTATGTGAACATACCGGTGGATCGGTCCTAAATTGTAAGTAATTTACCACACAGAAAACCCCGTCAGAGTGTAACTGTTATAAGTTAGTCGTTTAACAAAGGTTCAAAAATTAGTATCTCATGGCTCTAGATGCAAGAATGTTTACTAATAGAGCGTTGTGCGATGTGTTGATAGTCAGTCGACGTCTCTGTTACCCCAAGGAACCCTTCTCAAGACGGTTTAAAATCGATTTAAAATGGGCGTTGAAAAGGGTTATCCACGGTAACCGAAACGTCAGTTGACCACTCTGATTACAAACCAACCGAAAACGCCATATGAAGCATACGGCACTGTGCTCTTTGGCATCTGTGGCAGAGGGTGTACTGGGCACCCAATATGTCTGGCCTCATCCGAGCAATCGGTTACCGGCCCCCAGTGGGTTACGGACCTCACGCTTCGTCCCGCTACCTCGCCGGTTAGGCTTTGGATAGCTAAAGGCTCCGGTTGTAGACCCCTAAGAAAACCACCTGCTTTGGTTTGGGAAACCTGGAAGTATTGGGCCTACAAAAATAAACCATAGAATCTCACTCCATATACCCCTTTTTCCTTGTTGTACCATGTTATGTGCCACACAGCCTGGAATCAGACGAGTGTGAAAAAATATATTCAAAAAATATAATTTCCGACACACTGTATTACTGAACACCCAGCACTTACATGCAAAATATCATTAAAAATCTCTCTACTTTGATACACTCCGAATTAAACTTGGTTCCGATACGCCTAAAGTAAACTTAACCTTTTTCTAATTATTCCTGAAGTTGTTCTACCCTGAGTATTCATTGTGATGTTGTGTTGGCAGAATAAAGCGCACAACAACCGGGAAAATACCCATTCTGTTGGTACCCAGCGAGCGGAGTGTGTGCTTCGGTTGAACTGTCGTAAACAGTGCTTCTTTAGTTCACATAATTTTTTGTCAGAAAACGGGATACCGACAAAGATCATTTCTGTGTATAAGCCTGACTACTCCGTTGTCAGTGGCTCTCGTACCATGTCAGCTGGTCGACAAAAACCTTTTCCAATTCAATAATACTGACGGTATTAACTTTGAATGGTGGTTAGATGAGAAGTAACACCCGTTCATGCTAATCTTTTGCAATCATAGTTATTTTAATATTCACTAGAATGTTAAAAACAGTTGAAAATTGTGAATAAAAAAGGCGAAGTATGCATTGTCTTCATGCCATCGAAATTAATCAGCGGGTTCATGCACTTTAAATTTGGAACAGATTCACATTAAAGTATGAGAAAAATTAGTAACATGAGGAGATTTATTTTCGATTTCTCTTCAAGCTTCAGCATATACAATGCCCCCCCCCCCTAGAGCGGCCACCGCCTGCTTGTGAGCACTTTGTCCCGGTCTCGACTGATTTTTCCACGGAAACACCTTGAGATCATACAACCCCTCCGGGCGGACGGGGCCGTCGGTTGCATACCTACACACCGATAGAAAACGCTAGTTGATCCTGCGTTAAAGAAAGCTCGTAGGACTTTCTGTTTTGACAAGTGTCACATGTTGTATATGTGAACGCCGTTGACCCCTAGGGTAGTTCGCGGAAAGTCATTGAAATTATTTGACAAACAATGTCTGCGGATACTCAGGAATTCCGCCTATTATGTGTGTGATGCGGTGCTCACTGTATAATCTGTCCAATTTTCGAGCAAAGAGATACAAAGGCAGCTAGGGTGATCGTGTTCAATCTTGAATTGGAAGCAAACTAGTCGAACAATTTCTGTGAATTTTTAAATTTTTTCTATCAGTTATTAGTGGGAAAATGTGGAAAAAATCTTCACGTGAAAATGAGGGTAATATTCCTTAAAACATTGCGATACTTGGTCAATTCACTGGATAACGCACAATCAAATATTAAGGAGGTTCCTCGGACCACGTTGGGGAACTAATCTCTGTGTGTCAGAAAGACAGCAAATCGATGTGGTTTCGGTTCAACAGCTTCCCCACGGCAACCGAGCCACCGGTTGATTATGAACATTTTCGACAACACTGCAACTGAGTTTCAAACATTTTTAGGAGAAAACTAGGCTTGCTTTCTAAAGCCCCTTTTGTAATCATGACCATGAACGAGTGCACACAGTCAAAAAAGAAGCATACATCAGCGTTCCATTTGAGGTTGAACAATCTATGGATATCCTGGAACGACAATTGTCAACTGCAATCGAAAACTGCTATCCAGCTGCGCGTGTGTAAGAACTTTTTCGAAAACAGAGCCGTCCATTACTAAAGTCAAGGATAAATTGGCCTTTCAATCCCAGTAGTTTTCTATGCACCGATTTGCGCACCTTTGTAGTGTGAAGTATAGCAGACACATTAAGGGACCTCCTTCCCAAAAGAACCCCGGAACGCTTTTAAAACTTTTTTGACACAGATATGGGTCGAAACATTTCTAGTACCATATTGCACCACCGTATTGATATTGGCGATCGATTCGACTTTGCGATCGTGTCCAAGACGCTAAAAATAGCACCCATAATTCTCGGCAAGAGTTACACAAACGGCTTGTCACCACATCTGAAGCCACAACGATAAAAAATGGGAACCCGAACTACGAAAACGGGGAAACTATTGACGCTGTCAAGTTTATTCGTGTTATCGACATTTAGCATTGTTGACCAATCCTTTTTTGATTAAGAAAACTATTCGCCTTCTAAGAGAGAACCATTATCTTAATTATTCGGTCTGATATTACAGATCCTATCACACCGGCCCTACAACGAACCGAGAATATATAGGACTTAGCAAAGTCAAACCGTATTTACGACAACATCGACCAAGAGTTTTAAAATCATCCGAATAATCCCACAGGGCACATGGAGAACAACACAAGGTGGCGAACAAGCTCGTTTTCAGTGATTCGTAACTCTTTCGTGTGTATCCAGTTTGTTCAGCTTCTTACTGTTCTGATTGATTAGCTAGGTTGCCAACGCTCGTGGTTGGATGAGATTCGTCGATCACCTACGCCGGACTAACCGTAAGTTGGAGTTGGACCAATTTTCGAGCGAAGGCGAAACGGCTGAGCTGCATCTCGTGAGCCTTTGTTGTTGAGCTACGTACGGCTTTCGTTTCGGGAGATATTTACGACCTTCTTGGTGTCAGCAGTCTACTTCATTGATGCTCACGTTCAATAAAATACCCCAGAATTACCATACTTCACAAGAACTTGGCGTCACTTCTTTATGCCAACTGGTGACAGGTTGTTTGATCATCGATAATCTTGTGGTGGTTCAAGTTGATCTTAAAATTCAGTAGGCAGTTGTGAACTGTGTGCACATTTGTCTGGTACCTTGTCCAGAGGAGCATAATCGTACCAAATAACGACTCAGCGTCGCTAAAACGAAGGCAAGAATTAGATTTCGTTGTCCCAATAATCCCATAGAGCACATGGAGAACAACACAAAGTGGCGAACAAGCTCGTTTTCAGTGATTCTAATCATGCCATTACATCACATTTTATATGGACAGTGTTAAGTGAACAGAAAAGAAATCGAGATAAGGCGATGAGTCAAAAATAAGTGGAGGAGAAAGGATCGAATCTCACATGCATGACCTAGATCCGTCTCTGGACCGTGAGTGGGTGTCTGCGGTGTCATCGGTCTGATCAACGGATCTGTGGTTTGTTTGTGGGTAGGGGGTGGACCAAGAAAACCTTAGCGCTTGCACCAACTGTTTTTTGGCGCATAACGGGAGATTGTAGAGACGAATGCATACCGCTTTCGCTGCAGCTAGAACACGGAACTTCACCGGTCTTGATTGCTCACTTCGAACTTTGTGAATTGGCCGGAACGTTTTGCTCACATTCACTGAGTGGTTAGACTGAACAAGGTGTAAACACAACGCTCGTAATTACTCCTATTGCTCCAGTGTTCAACCAAGCTGGGTGGTGTTCACGGACGCCTTCGGATAAGTGTCTGGTCGTACGGCCAATGTACGTTGTCCCACAGGAACAAGTAAAGGAGTACACACAGAATGAGACCATAGAATCTGACACCTTACCATTTTATCGTAAATACACACACGGCTTTGATGTAAATACAATATGGACGTTTGCCGCGTAAAATGTTTTGTCGACGACTCCTGATAATCTGTGATGTATAATATTCGCTGGGATATCACCTTCGAACGGCAGGCGGATGTATACTGACGTTTTTTTGGAGCGAAGACCGCAGTTGTCCCACAGATCTAGGTCACGCATGCGAGATTCGATCCCCTCTCCTCCACTTAATTTGAACTCATCGCCTTATCTTGATTTCTGTTCTGTTCACTTAGCATTGTTCACATAGAATTAGATTTCGATCGTTGGTTTTCTATCGTTTGAATTCTGTGTGCGCCGTCTGATCAAAAAATTAGCTCTATCAAATACTACATACAATCAGAAATGCAGTTTGTTTAGGGGCCGAATGAAATTTGAACCAGACGCTTTACCTCTGCCATACATGCTAACTTGTTAAAGAGCGATATTTGGGCAAATGGTAAGATTGAATGCATGTAATAATCAATAAAGAAGTGAGTTCTAGGTAATTAGGACTAACTTTGATCTTCGACAAAGTCCTTATTTGTCTGTTGAACGATCCCATGTTGGAGGCCTTAATTGGGTCTGGAGAGATGCCCCGTTTTAAAGGTCGCATAGTTCTACAGGTATGCATACGTAATCCCTCCGTTCTGAATGTTAGGTTTGTTTACCTTTCTAAATATTTTAGTTTGCAGTTGATTTGTGTCGATGTCACAAGCTGTGTTACGTGACCTGAAATTGTCCATGATGTCAAGACTTATATCGTGTGGGACGTAAACAATCCGTTTGCATGGAACTGTTTTTGGCCATGAAAGGGCTGTGAGGTTTTATCAGTAATTTGGAGTGTTGCGTAAATGTAAAATGACCGAATAAAAGCCACAATGACGAGGTGAAATTGCTTCTCCCTTGGTGATTGTGGTGCATCTTGTGAAAATCCAAAACAGATTTTAAGATGAAATCGTTTCTTATTGGGTTTTTCAGTATTCAGTTGGTCTGTCAGTAACCGAAAAAAATCTGGGTTAAAACGGGCGCTCAGTCTGCCTGTGTTCTCCACAAAGTAAATCATAATTGCCACAAATGGCTGAGCGAAGATGGCTGTTATCGGAAATACTATTTCTCATCCTGGACCTAGTGGTATGAAAGCTAATGACAAAGCCAGTTATAGTGGTTTTTCTGGTTATCTACCAGACATTTTGTTGATACAGCCAACGGAGCATGCATCATAGGAACAAATTAGTTGATCAATTTCACCAATAGCCCGTCTTCTATCTGCAACGAGAGAGCTGGGTCGGAGACAGAAATTAGACCGAGATTAGTACCACTGTGGATCCATTTCTTTATGATATCGTCTCAAGTGTCTCCTTTAGTTGAGAACGCCACCATGATTGATTTAGTCGTGGACCAGTAAGAAACAGTGTGACACTGACCCAGAGCTGAGTAAGTACATCAGTGAATATCAACACTTACATCAAAGAAGATAGGTATGGCGATCGTTACAGTGGTAGTAGTAAGTTATGCCGTGTTTTATTCCGTCGTTTTTTGATTAAACATGCCAAGAACGTTGTAGCCGATCGCAGCGTGAAGTTTTGCACTCCAGTTGAGTCACGCTACGTGAATCCGACGGAAAGCAAAAGGGGCACGCGTCACTTACCAAAACTTTTCAGAGGTTGCCGCCAGTAGTCAAAAAGCCGATGTGAAGTATAGCATCTTCAAAATGCCACCGGATTCAGCTTAACTAATTCGTAGTAAGACGTGCACTCAACGCGAGCCTTTGTAGGGACCGCGAAGTCTGGTGGTCACTACGTCCATCAGAGGTTGGATGTGCTGCCGTCATGGGAAATTCCCGCCAGCTATACTATCTCATTAGAGTCACCGGCAGGAAGCCCCTAGGTGTGAGCGAAACAACCTGTGAAGTTGACGGTTTTCTAATCCGCAATCAACAGCGGCATCTCGAACGCTGGGCGGAGCACTTTCAGACACAGTTTAGCTGCCCATCAGCGTTAGCCTCTTATAGCTCTTCCGGCACACGTCCAGTGATGCGTTCCGACAGACCCACCTACCGAGGCAGAAGTCCGAAAGGAAATCCCGGCCTTAATAGTCACAAAGCGTCGGGCTCTGATGGCCTTCCCCCTTTTCTTTTTGAAGATGGAAAAGTGCAGCTCGTTAGAGAACCTCATGTCTTCTCAAAAACTTGGAATTCCGAGTAGGTTCTCTCCATGTGGGGGAATCACTTGTCTTTTCCATCATTAGGAAGGGTTCGCACAGGTACTGCGCCAACCATAGGAGTATAAGCCTTATCCCTATAGCGTTGAAGCTGCTCGCGTCTGTCAGACTCCGTAAGTTGCAGCGAACGCTTAAAGAGCAGGCTCGCGAGGGACAGGCTGGGTTTCGTGCAGGTCATGGATGTATCGATCAAATTTTTACCCTCCAGCAACTGCTGGAGTGCCGTCACATCTTCCAACTGTCAACGATTATCGTGTTCCTAGACATCCGCCCGGCTTTTGACTTTGTTGATAGGACTGCACTATGATATTATTTGTTGATAAATGGAGTACCTAAGAAGCATATGCCAATCCACAAGCAGCTGTGTTGTTATACTTTAGGTTGCTTTAGGATCTACGTCCAGCTTTCGCCCCCTTTTATCCTTCCCAGTAGAGTACGGCGAGGTTGCTCTGCATCCCCATTTCTCTTCAGCTTTGCCATAAAGGTTGCTCTACGGAATGCCCTGTCTGGTCTTCCAAATGATGGAGTTTAACTGCATCTAGGGAACAGAGTTTTGGCTTGGAATATGCCGATGATATCGCCTTGCTGAGAAATGTTGCACAGGCGATACAACGCGCTTTGGACCGCTTGGAGAATGAAGTTTCCAGATATGGTATGCACTTTGTGTAGACGGTAAATCACTTGTTCGCGATCCACGTAGGCTTGTCACCTGAACAGACGCACCCAAGGTCGATAAAATGTCATGACAGTCAAGTTTGAAGCCATTCCGGGTTATTTTTCATTTCAGTCACGAACATGCTACGATAAATCCAATTAGTTTACGCGCCATCCACCCGAAAACAAACGGAAAAATGAAAGGGAGTTGTTTACATGCAACTTAATACTATAAAGTTTGAAGTATATATTATTTTACGGTTAATAGTACACTGCCTTGCTTCATTCTCATTCATTTCAGTCTTTTGGACTTGCAGTTCACCAACTTATTCATGAGGTCATTAGTGTATAATTGGGAACAGTTATTATGATTGATTTTGGAATGGGTACAACTGCTAATAACGGGAATTGAATGTAGTAATTAAATCTGATGAGCAAAACAACTTCCAGCGATAGTGGACATCAGTGATCACTGGTAGAACCCGCTCACCTGCCACTGTTGAAACATACTACAAACTATTGCATTGACTTCGTTTCAGACAGTCTAAGTCAACCAGTGCGAATGAATGCTTTCAGGTCATCGCTTCGCATTGGTATGGATACTAAAACTTTAAATTGTTCGGTTTGTACGGCATGTCTTTTTGGAGTGGGTCTCTCCCGTAGTCCAATAACTACCACCTGTGATTGTCTTTTTGGTAGATTGATCGCAATATGTATGTAAACCATAGTGATAGCGTTGAGTAGAGTTGAGAATCTTGCACGGCAACCAGCGGGCTGTCCGTGTTGGCTCTCAACAGCTTGTTTTACGTGGACCACCCGTCGGTCATCGAATTTGGACGTCAAAAACTCGTTGGAAAAAAAGACGTTACACACAACTTACGGGGCTTGGCTAATGATTGCTGATAAACTGTGGGCTATCATTCACATTATAGTTTTTCAACAGCCCCATGTTATTGATTCTATCAGCTGCATACAAACACGATTTTATCCGTACGTTTACTAATGGTTAGTTATTTAATTCAGTGATGCCTGATAAGAAGCCCATCTCTTATGCTCATTGTATGCGTCTTCAGGTTTATGTCGCCAGAATCGCCACAGATCAACAGTTCATGATTTTTGCGGGAACCAATGCCAACTTGGTCAAATTTGTGAACTCGACAACCTTGAGGGTTAGTTATGCGTAGCGAAGTTGACATTTCATGCAGACCAGTCATTGTGATATCAATTTTGGTTAGTCCCGAGTAATTTCCCCCCATCTGGATTTGACGTTTTCGTATTTATCCATAGTATCGCAATTCGCAGGCAAACCAGAATACTGTCGGTGCTCCAGTTCACTTATTTTGGTCTATACCATTACCATAACTCTAGTGTAAACAATATGTTGTTCATTCTCATCTAGAGTAGCAGTCCAAAGCTGTTGATTTTAAAAATGTGATTTCATCGCTTGTTTAGTAAACCGAAACAGAAGACTAGTCACTATCGCTTTTGTTTCACCAGGAGATTTTGTTCTCATCTTTCACGCATGGTTAACGTCGTCGGTAATATGAGGTCGAAATATAAACACAAAAAATAACAAGTTCTGTTGATGAGCTATCTTCAATAACAGAAATGATGGTTCGATTCAGTTTGTTTCCTTGCTCAGTTCAGTTCAGACAACCATCAACCATACACTGGGTGCGGTGTCTTTGGTTGCTATCTGCTAGTGGCAACCTTAAAAGGAAATAATGAAAAAGAGAAAGCGGGCAGCCCTGACGTACGCCATTTTTTGTGGTGAACTCAGGTAAGGAATTACCGTAAGCCCGAACTCAGCTTCGGCTGTTCACGTAGAGGGACTTTATGACGGAAATAGATTTCTGTGGTACACCCTCCAGCAAGAAGCAGCGCCAGAGAACTGTGCGATCGACTGAGTCGAAGGCCGCTTTAAGATAAAAAAACGAAGCTACTGATCCTGCGGAAGGTGTGTCTACGTTGTACAGTTCGTCGAAGAGTGAAGATGTGATCAATACGACCTTGACCAGGTCTAAAGCCAGGCTAATCCTTGCGCAAGCACTGTTCGCGAGCGGTTGATAAACGGTGGAGAATAACACCAGCGAACGACTTAGATGCGATGCTAACCAAACTTATTCCCCAGTAGTTTTCACATGAAGACCTGTCGCCTTTCTTATGAATCGGTACGATCACCCATTCACACCAACTCTTTGGAACTTGTTTTCTCTCCCATATCAAACCGAGGAGTCTTGTCAAATCCAGTAAAAGTGCTGAGCTACCGTCTTTGAAAATAGTTGAAGACCACCCATTCGGCCCGACATCCTTATGTCGTTTAAAATAGCTTAGCTCGTGGAGAACCTCCGCTTCCGACGGAGGACTGGTATCTACAACTAGAGCTGCAAACATCGCGCTAGTAAGTGAACCTGTCGAGGATAAACTGCTTCTCAAAATGCTTCGCCCAGCGAATTAGATGACGCTCCTGAGTCTGAATCAGATCAGTTCTCTTACACCCGGTTTACGTGGACTGGTATTTCTAATAAGACGGAAAAGGTCGCGGTTGTTGCCATTCGGTGCAGCTTTTACATCTCCCTACACTTCGCAATCCCTAACTGCCCATACTGCCACATGGCGTTTAAGACATCTCCGTGCATCATCGTATCTGGAATCTGAAGGAATCGATCTGCGAGCATCTAACAGTGCAACTGAAGTTGTAGATATCCATCGTTTCTGTGTGTCTGGTTGTTGAACCTTGGGCAACATCATCAGCCTCACATAGGGCCTACTTGATCTCTGTCTATCGTTCTTCTCGGTCCTGTGCAATTGACTGCATCAATATGGTGGTGGATAATTCCGCTTGGAAAGCTGATCGTTGGTTATCGTCCAGTAGCAGCTGCAGCGGACGGTTGGCTTTGGCTTCGCTTCGGCCACCGATGAGACGTAGGCTGGAACGCTCGCGGACAAGAGCGTGATCATTGTCTGCAGACGTAGACCAAAATGGTCGACAGTCGTCAGTTGGTCCATGCCAACGGTAACCGATAGCAATATGGTCGATATGAGTTATCCCCGTTTAGAATGATGACGTAAAGGATAAAGAGCAGATATAAGCAATGTTTCCCGAAGAACCGTTGGAGATTTTTGGGCACATTGTGCTTCGCGACAGTCCACACCGCAGAAAGGGTTCTTCTTTGGGAAACCCTAACCGGGGTCTTAGACTCAGAATTCTGACCCACAAGTTAGTGGGGCCTTAACCGAGCACGAGAATGTGAACGAAGCACCCGTGAAGGAATTTCTTGTGGTCTGCTACATGAGACCTGATTGTTGCGTGCATCATATCTTGTTTTAGCTAGTGCTTTGTTATCGATCCGTCTTTCAGATTCAGTCCTCAACCCCGTGCACTCAGTGGGACGCGGACGGGGCAGCATCCTTTGGGCTGGGGGCTGCCCAGCTTAGGCGGGCGATAGCTGTCCAATGAAGCGCGATGACTTCTGCCACCGTCGAGAGGAAACCCAGGTACTCCACTCCTGAGTTCATGTACTGGGGAGATTTTTAGACCGATAAACTATTTCTCCGTGTTTATTCGCTGGAATGTCCTCTCCAGGGACATGGTGGTTAGAACCAGATGTTGCTCACCAACTGGTTCAGTGAGACTGGACTTCGTCTGGCCTCTGCCCATTGACCTGTCAGGCGTGATTGCAGCTCCGGCTCAGGAAGCCATCCTGCATAGTTGTTTGGGTCATTGAGACATTCAAGCCACTACACCACATCAAGGTGCAGTCTCATCGTGATCGTGTTTTTTAGTAGACATGTGGATGTTATCCTAGGTGGTCAAAGTTGAATGCGCCTCAGATTTCGCCAAGCCCTTAAAATCCTGGTGGTTCATGTGGGCCACCAAATATTTTCTCACTCCCCTCGAAAGAAATACAAGGTAATCATTATTATCTTAAACCGTAAACCATGGGAACATTTTCCAAGACCAACCCGTTCATGAAATTTGAAAAAAGTGAGAATGTACGCATTCCAGGAAAATTAAGTGAATTCCACTTTGACCGTTTTCACACAACTGTGTGTCTCCATACACACAGGATTAAACTCGACTGACCCTACTCAATGAAATGTCAAGTTGCGGTCACCATTAGTTGCGGCGTACTGATATGCACTACAGCGTCACCGATTGTCGGATAGCACGACCTTTCAGGATCCAGGTGGAAAGATGAAAAACGCTCATTTTCCGTTATCTTTTTTCATGGCTTTACGTGTCTTGTGGTTGACTTACTTATCGCGGTTTTATCTTCCCTGAGTTAGCAATCGCGCACGGAGCGCATTGCAACAAAGGGGCTTATCAAAGAAGGATGTTTAACACTAGAACAACGAGAGAAAAACCTCGAAAGGACAACGAGGTATCCGCACGGACACCTTCCCTCATAACTCCGGAGAGAAATGTCCTGAACAAACTAAGCTGATTGCGTTTGAATGTTATCAATATGATCTCAAAGATAATCAAGTTAATATGGGGGAATGGAGTGTAACTGTGAAACGTTACTGTAAATCCTTTGTGCTATTGTTCGGAGCGACATACTTTGGCTCTTTTCGTGAGTATTTGTTATCCATCAACATTTAAACTATGAAGTAACTCAAAAACTATATTTTATATAACTCAAAACAGTGAAGTAACTTTAAAAAATAACAAAACAGTTTGTACATAAGGACACTCATACTTTTGGTTCATCTATGGGACAGCTCAGGAGTAATGAGAAAGTTATCCGTTATGAGGTCGTAATATTTGTTCCAGGAAACATCCATGAACCTCAGGTTGATTTCTTCAGTCAGAGGCCGATCAAATCTCAACTCCTTCTCAAACACTCCAGGATATTTCTGAATAGTGTGAATGTACTTGGATTTGGTGTCTACAAGCATCCCAAATTTGTTACCAAAGTTGTCTGACTTGTCCGGCATGTGAGTAATTGGTTTGCTTCTGTTCTTTTAGCGAATATGACGCTGCAGTAGACAAAATCTGTCTCGGGCCATAACTCTGGGAAACACTTGCGATCCAAAGTTTGCGCCCCATAAGAACGGAACAGCGGTTTTTACCATGTACATCACACGCATATATTGCAATCCTTCACCTCGTTCAACGACAGCTCTGAACTTTTCGTGGTCTGCAGCATGGTGTGGGGCACTGAATCGTTCAAAATACAGTGAAAACGTCGAGTACAGTGAGCATTATTTTTGCACACGCCTTCCGAAGTCCTGGGAGAACTCAAGACGTTTTCAATGGAGTTTGTGCGTCAGTTGCGTCCATTTTTAACGAATGCAACCTGTTGCGTTCGTTTATTCATTAAATAAAATTACCCGAGGATTACGGTTCACATCTGTTTTCCGCCCTCAGAAGCGTTGGTCACATAGGTACCCGTCAAGTCACAACCCACATTGATATGATGAACATAGTGAATCCACCTGAATCCGACACCCAACGGGTATGACCGAAATAGTATTTATCACAGGATGATATTTTATCGGCATGTTGCCACAAGGAGTAAGGACTTCCATCGTTGCGCCGTTAACAAGCTCAGTTGCCATACCAGAAAGGCGATTGGTTCGCAATTTGAATCGATACAGTTGGGTGACCTAAAATAGCTTGATATTTGGCTGTCAGCATGTGCGAGAACAGACCACATAACACAAAATGTCAGTGTCCAGACGGAAGCCTCGTCTTTCTATTGTCGGAAGACATTTTGGGCGTTTCTAGAGTGAAAACAATTGGGACATTTTAACGAAATTCGGAAGAGACGTGCGGATCTTATTATCGGGGAAAGTCATGGAATTTCGGTGAATTGTTATGAAATGACTCGATTCTTACTACGAGCCGGTGTTCGCTTGGACTGCCCCGTTGTTCTGAGGGTAATGTAGTCTGGTACTGCAACTATAGGTTTTACCGTTTCTTAGTAGCCTCCGGCGATCGTTTAGTATCCACTAAAGGCTGTTTAACGACGCCGGTAAACAAACCTTCCCAAAGCACCCACGCCGGAGATTACAGTTGCTCGCACAGGGCCCCATTAACTGGACCACGTGATTTGACCTTGTTTGAAGTGAGTGTGTTGGGAAGGTCTGGTTCCCGTACCTTAAGCTGTGGTCGCCACTAAATGACCTCTAGTGGATGCTTATCGACGGGCAACTCTGTATTTCGTCTTTGAGGCGCTAATCGAAACTTGACGTCCTGTCTTCATACTGCCAAGTCGAATCTTCCATCTTATTCGGGCCCAGTGTGACAGACCACGGGAGTTTATGAGATAAAAATATTGTTTGGATACAGAGCAGTTAGAAACATAGGTTTGCACAACGTCTCATGAACCATCTCGCTGCATCTGTACAGTGTAGTAAAACCCAGGCTCAACTTTTTGTGGTAGAAACTTGTGTCTCGGTATTCAAATGCCTGTTAGTAGGCAAAATACCGTGAAATCCACAAGACTAGAAATGAAGTTGGGCGCATGCTCCGACTCAGCTCGCCGGTAAAAGTGTCCGTGAAAGTTAAAAGTCAGCGAAACGAACTGGATGATTCAACCGATATGTTCCCCCGGATTATGGGCTATACACTTCGCATTGACGTTAAACGAATATTACATATGAACACGTCTCTGAGTGATTTATTCCTTGGAGCTAATCACGGTTGAATGTGATAAAGTTAGTGGTCCAGATAGATTGTTACCATGGATTCCAACTGAATCTGTTCTCATTTCGTCTCCAGTGTTAGCAAGCCTATTCAACCCACTTCTAGTCCGTAAAATATCACGAAATGTGGAATAATACGGTATCCTTCACATTTGCGCTAAGTAAAGTCACTGCAGAATTCCTATGCAAATGGTGCACATGGGCTATCTTGAAGATATCAGGAGTTTTTTGCGGTAAAATTCATCTAATATAAGTAATCATTACTGCGGTCAGTTCGAACACGGTTACTGAAGTACCTGTCTAGATGCCATTTTATTTTTCTCATATTAAAGTATCATTTTTACTTCATAAATGGTCTCAACTTGTAGGTATTTGTTTTCGCTTGACTTAGGTCCACCTGGGTTGAACGATGTATTTCTACGTGAAGGTCCGAGTAACTAATTTGCAGTCTTTTTGAATGGTGTAGACAAGTGAATTCTTCTTGCCTTGCACGACCACACACACAAATACTTTGTTTTACTGGACAATGACCAATCCTAATGGCGTGAATAGCACTGCACATGTGCACCGTGTTGCATAATTTTGCGCTTTTCCAACATGCGTAACCACGTTACAGTGTTTTATTTCTTCCAGTTTGCGCACTGTCAAGCACTTCCGTTATCGCATAACAGATCGAAGACAAATCAAGAACAGATCAAACTATACAAATGAAGACTAAGCGCTTTAGCACAAACAACGGCGTGAAGTTCGAGATGTACAGTAAAATTTCATTTCGTTCAAAGCGAGTCGTATCTTTTGTATAAGTGGACGTCGGCCACCAGGCGCGGTTGCCATTTGACCGTTACTCCAGCAAACGTAAGATTGATGAACCCGTATGTTGCTGTTGTATGTCGGAGTAACGCTAAGAGTATGGAGTACACTGGAAACACCCATTGAGCTCCAGCCCAGAACTAGAATTCGTCCGAGAGATAGATCACGGCATCAGCTCAGTTCAATTCATTTAACCATCAACCTCACCCCCGTGCACGAGTTAAGGAATATCGGAGAGGGACGGGAATTGTACCCAGGGGAAATGTGAAATCATACAAACAGTCAAAAAATTAAATGGACAAATTCAATTACAACCATCAAACCTGTTACAGCCTGAATGAAACTAAGAGCTTCTACGACCTAGCGATTCTTTGCAAAGTAATTTTTGGACCTTTAAACTTGTTCTTCCTGATCGCTACAATGGTTCTTTTCTGAAACGGACTCAAACACATCAGAAGAAGAAAGGTCAGGAACGAGTTCAGAAATGGAACGTTAAAAGTACTTTGGTTCAAATGTCTGTCGTGTAATGAGCATCATTTAAGTCAAGAATACAAACAAGACGTTGCTCCATCTCACTGAATACAATGCATCCCGAGGGTCTTAGTTGATTCGCTCAATAAAGATTTCTTTCAGTCCAGTTCAAACAACCATTCGCTATGTAATGAGTGCTGTGACTTTGGTTGCTATCTCTCAGTAATCTCAATGGGTAAAAATGAAAAAGTGTGATAAGAGCAGAAGAAGACCTACATATAGTATCCAGTTGGCAAGCAAAGTCCGTGAATACAAGAGCGCCACTAGTCGCGACTCCGAGCCATCTCCTGTGGTGTAATCAACCACTGCGTAGCAGAATCTTTTTGACCCCGTCCAGGAAGCCCAACTTGCCGTGCATGACCAAGTCCACTGGTTAGGGTTTTCATATCATTCTTCCATGTCACAGAGTAACCACTCTAACTCATCTTCCAACCATCACCTGCCCCAACGAACATCGCGCACTGAGGAATCCTATTCGAGGCCGTGCGCAATGCATGTCCCAACCATCTATCCTGGTTACCTTTAGCGTTTCACCCAATGACCTCAGCATTACTGAAACGGTGTTCCCACCATATTCGAGTAGCACTACGAAAACATCGGTGTTCGAATAACGACAATCTTCGCATATCCTCCACTCATAGTGGTCATGTTTTTGAGCCATACGGAGGAACTGATCTGACTACTGCAGCGTACACTCGACCCTTGATAGATAATCGGAAGTCGCAGTGACGTTCCAGTTGCCTCGGGTCCATCTGGGTTGAACGCTGTGAAAATTCAGGAGGACGCCAGGTCAGCCGGCTTCGGGTTTTGTGCGATAAATTTCTGCCCAGTAGGAATAGTTTATGGTCGAAGCATAATCACCGTCATCGGTTTGATCGGCTGGAACGCCAAATCGGCCTCCGAAGTGCCGCTTCGTCTCGTTTATCCTTTTAACTTGAGCACTGAAATCACTAGCATGAGCTGTTATGTCCTTATAGCGCACGCTTCGGAGTAGTAGAGGCAAATCAGTACACCTACAGTCAGTTGGGGCATGCGCAGAAACGACAAAGTGTGGGGACGTTGAAAACGGCCAAGTGGAGATGATACTTGTGCCTGGGAATAAATTCTCGATTTTTCCGTGTCTCTGAGTTATCCTTAGGGGCAGTTATAAGTTGTCCTTCATCAGTCGTTTTAACTTTTCGTGTCCATTTAGAACTGGGATGTGAAGGATGAAGAGCAGAGAGAGAAAACTTTTTCCGATGGAACTCTGGATATTTTTTGGCACATCATATCTCGCGGCTGTCCAAACTGCGGGACGGGTTTTTCTTTGGGAACTCTAACCAAGGTCTTTGACTCAAAAAGCATACGGGGGGGGGGGGAAGAGAAGCGCACGTTTGATGTGCAAAGGAGTGGAAACTTTGCTAGCTCATTTGTAGGTAATCCAAAATTAAGTTTGATTTCTTCAATAGTTTGAAAAACTATCTGAATAGTTTCATGCAGCGGAATATTAGTAAACTGGGAATTCATGTCCTCATCGAAGGAATTCGGCAAGTAGGCGGAGTCGCTATGGGAACCTATTTTGGCAGGATTTTTGTTGGTACCTTGGAACGTATTATAACGAGACATTTCAAGACTTGACCTCTACTGTCGATACGTTGATGATGTATCCATTATCAGTGACAACAGAAGCGCTGTAGATATGATTACTTCAGTAGCGTCCAGCCGAACATCAAACTGACTCGTCATGCGCAGACGAAGACACTTCTGGCTTACCGGACGGTCTAATTAGGAGATCGGTCTACCGGAAACACGTGGAATGGGCGATATCTACGCTCCACGAACTTCGCACCTATAAAATATAAAATATGCATCATTCGAACGCTGCTTCACAGAGCATGTGAAATATGCACGGAAGACACATTAGCCGATGAATATGAAAGGCTAACCGCAACGCTGCAGTCCAATGATGATGCAGTACAGTTTATTCTGAAGCACTCTGTAGAAGAGCCATATACTACGGAGCCACAAAGTGCTCAGAAGTTACATTTTATCCTATAATTGCCATTCAAAGGTAACAACGTATATCAGCTATTTAGTAAGCGCTTGGAGTCAGTCGTCAAACGCACTTACTATGCAAACGATCCAGTTATCATTTTTGCAGTCACACAGATACCAACATCGTCGATGAAAGAGTTGCTGCTCCCGTGTGTCGAATCAAAACTGCATCTACCAATTCACTTGTGGATGCTCAGTCTTCTACATAGACAGAACAGAGAGACAATTTCGTCACCGAATAAATGGGCATATTACGGTATGGCTTCGAAAATCAATGACTAATCAGTTCCAATGATGACGTCAACAACGAAACCAAAAGCAATTAGATCATCAATTACGCGACGTCTGGTTGTGAGAAAAACACTGTAAATCCAAGCCACTCGTTTAAAGTTGTATGCAACACCAAAATGCGAGATAGCTTAGGAGTGCTAAGGCCCTAGCCATTTTCAATTTTAAACCCTAACTATGCAAAGAGCGTGAACAGCTTATCGGCTTGGTCCTACCCTGGTGATCTAACATTTAGTACCCCCTCTCATTCTTGTTCGCCTCTATCACATATCATTCACTTCAATCTTGTCTCAGTCTCATTGGTAGTTCTACTAACTACACAAAAATCATAGTGATTGCAGTATGATCGTGTACAGATGCATTAAAATGGTCCAGGATACATTGTGCAAACCTGTGTTTTTGGCTTTCTTCTTAAGGTTTTGCGGGAAATCCTTGTTTTTAATAAAGATCTTACACTATGCCATGGCCTCCACAACAGTCTAAGGCCATTGTGTCATGCAAAACGCCGGATTCCTTGAAACATCTAGATAACGCAATAAATGTTTTCCTTCAAATATAAAGTAATGAAATATATGATATGCGTGTTATGCTGATATCATTCATAACATGGGACAAGGTGAAATATTCAGTTCGTCCAGTGAGATGGCAGAATAAAACTCCAACTTATAAAATGTGTCCTCCCGCGTAAATCGACAACCTTTGAAGGTGTATCAGGGACACGTTATTCATGTGCTATTTATTCGAAATGTTTTTTGATATCCTTAGTTTATTTTTAATCGTACTAATCGTTTCCATCCACCAATTGAGTTCAAGCCACGATGATCCCTCTTGGGAATATTCACTTGGATCGGCGATCGTTCTTCGATTTGCGTTATCTCAGACGACGAAACCGATCATAATTCCAAATTAAGTGATTATTTGTACACATTTTGTGAGCTTCTCTTTAGATGTTCTGTAAATTCTTGGTTCATGACGAGTCATTTGCCTTGGTTCAGTAGATCGCAGAGGTGAACAGTGTGAAAATAGTGAAGGAAAAACTTACATAACTGCCATATATTACAGTTGCTGATGATGTGGTTTTGAAATAATTGTTTCACCATATTCGTCTTGGTGGAAAATTCATGTGCTTGTCAAGCATTACTTTCCACTTTGGTTTTATTTCATAAAGTGGTTTCAGATGTTGTGGTCATTTATTTCAATTAAATATCCGTAGGTTGTAATTATTATTATTCGTTTCATGAAATATAGTTCCAGATAAGAAAACTCTCAATGTCATTAGATGTTCTCATTACTCCTAATGTTCTTCCTACTCTATAAACAGACTGTGGGTTTGGTGTCAAATTTGAGCAACGGGGTTTACAGTGCTGATTGTTGCGCTGATCCGGAGGACAGGAAACGCTTTATCGTGGCTTTCACAAACAGACTTAAAGTCTATTTGTTATTAGTAGATCCTAGGCAACCCACTTTGGCGGAAGCACCTGTTCCGGTGTAAATGACAGCAAACAAAAGGGGAACTCCTCCTCCCTACATGCACATAAGTGACTTTCTTTATTTTTGCTTACTTTATACTCATGCATCTGCCCTCTTTGTCCGTGATATGAATTGGGCGTATATGCTTCCCATGATTTCGTTGAAGTCACTCGTCTTTTGCTTTACTTGGGACTACAAGTGTTCTGATTTTATTATTTTCGTGAACTCAAAAGAAATTTGTTATTTTCGAAATTAAATGAATTATTTGCTCTGCGATTTTCCCTAATTTCACGGTTTTCTTTGAGTATTGCATATTGCATTGGAACGAGGCGAGATGACTTCGGCGAATAGGGAATAATCAGTATTTTCGGTGTCGCAAGTACGAATACAGAACGCACTGGGATTGGTGATGCAATCTGCGTCGTCATTACTGCTTGTAATGACAGTTTTAAGTGCAAAACCGGGCATATTACGGTATGTCTTCGAAAATCAATGACTAATCAGTTCCAATGATGACGTCAACAACGAAACCAAAAGCAATTAGATCATCAATTACGCGACGTCTGGTTGTGAGAAAAACACTGTAAATCCAAGCCACTCGTTTAAAGTTGTATGCAACACCAAAATGCGAGATAGCTTAGGAGTGCTAAGGCCCTAGCCATTTTCAATTTTAAACCCTAACTATGCAAAGAGCGTGAACAGCTTATCGGCTTGGTCCTACCCTGGTGATCTAACATTTAGTACCCCCTCTCATTCTTGTTCGCCTCTATCACATATCATTCACTTCAATCTTGTCTCAGTCTCATTGGTAGTTCTACTAACTACACAAAAATCATAGTGATTGCAGTATGAACGTATATATAGATGCTTCTCACTTCTCTTTACAAACATTATTTTTGAATGTGCTAAGATGGTTTATTGTTCGGGATGTAGGAGTGTGGTACCTGGGGTTTCTGTCGACTGCGGGGGATGTCATCGCACATATCATTTCGTATGCCCGGAATCACGCAACTTTCAAATGTGTAGTGTAATACAGAGAATACATCGACGCAAAACAGAAACAGTCATTCACGAATATCGCAAATTCACTCTTTCTGGCACAACCTCGCTATCTGATTTGGAATGTCCAGGAGTTAATATAACCAGTGTTCTAACTGTGATCAGCTAAATCTTAGCAGCTTTCACGGCCGCGTTTCGGGAGTCGTCTCAGCACTATCTCGATTAACTGACCATTCTGCCGTCAAGCTGCGGAAGCTGAACTTAGTTGCTCCGAAGCCATTGTTCGACACCGAACATTTGATACCCAGTTTTCTACATCAAGAACTGAAAATTTGTGAGCTCGTTTTCTTTCTATCTGACCATACTGCTCCTCCTGTTCAAGTTTTCTAGTATTATCCTTGATTATTTTGAAAATATGAGTTGGCGTACTCTAAAGACTGGTTAGTACTCTACCCAGGATATCTAGACTTCCCTCTACTGGGTTGTGTGTTTTGCTGAACTCAAAAAATAACGATATTTCCGTCGACTTCGGCTTTGACACACATTGCTTATTGCCCAAACCTATGTGACTCGTTTTTGCTCCGCTCCTACCAGGGTTTGTCGTTAGTTTGTTGGTCTTATCGGGGCTACTTGGATACCACAATATATACGATACAATTTTGTATTCGTTTACCGACTCGAGTCTTCTTTGTTCGTTCGATTGAGGAGATTTTGTTCAGCCGCTGCGAGGCTCAACATAAGCTAGTTCGCGGGTTGCATACCAATAGTCCTTTGTGCACGTATTATGGGCACGGTTGCATGTTACTTACTCAGTTACTCCCTGCTGGCGGCTTCCCATATTTAAAACGCGTAACCATTTTATTTGAATATTTTTAATTATCTCGACTGGAATACAAATATCAAACTACTTAAAGCATATTTTGTTTATCCCTCGCTGAACGAAGGTGATAAATGACGATTTTGTTATAGGCACGGTTAATTCTACTTCTTTGACAGGAGTTCAAATTACCGGCCACAGTATATGTGAGGACTGTTCGTAATCTAGTTACTCATTATCGTGGTTTTATGCTACCATGTACACGTAAACTTGATTAACGTGAATACATATTTGTGATACGCAGTTCAAACTGCTTTGAGTCTGTACCTCACTTAGATTTGGGATAGCGTCTATTACGCATTCATTGTGCTACGATAGCACGCTTGGCATCATGACAGGTGATTCACGCAATGCAGTCCTGTCCCCTAGAATTGTAGCGAGATTCAACTTTGCTTATTTGTTTAACGCACATTATCGTTTATCTGAACGCTTGCTGCCAAGCACGGTGGCCATTTGACCGCTGCACGTGCATGCTACACGCACGCTTTCACAATGCACACTAACCACTTTCTCACCACCGACAGTGTTCTTTTTCTCATTGGTTGTGGGAAACACTGCCCTGGTGATCATAATAGCGTAGTGCGGAGTACCATTGTAACTGGTAGGTGGTCTGCGTGAAGCAGGAAGGACCGGAGAACACGCGTAATAAGGAAACATCCTGGTAAGGTCCACACGACCTTACAAAATGATTGCATCCCACTTCTTGGGTGTGCGAGGTTGAAGATGATTTCACACGTTTCGAACTGTGGTGTATCGCTTGTGACTGCATTTCGGGGGAGCGAAAAACAGGTTTTCCTGAGTGGTATGGGCTAGTCAGCCCATTCTGTTATCAGGAATCTCGCATTGCCACGGAAACCAGTTTCCTGGCAGTGAAGATGAGGGCCTCTTCGAAAAGGGACGGATGTCTTATAACAGCCTACACCTACCCCGCGAACGGGGAACCCCCACAAATCTCCCGACATAGTTCGCTATTTCTCCCTTCTGTTCTTCCTCCGGGCCTATGAGGGATGATAGGGCAACGAGCATTCCACGCAACTTGTTGACCCAGCCTTACTTTCCTACAAAACCTTCCCAATACCTCCAAGCAGGCTTTGAAATGCAAGCCAGAAGCTTTTCACAATGGCAGTGTATTCCTGAAGTCATCAGTCTACTGGTCACTGTTGCTCTACTAGTTCCTCGATTCATGCTGCCTGACTATACTAAAATCGGAAAAATATTTTCTCAGACATCATTGATAGATCTTCCTGTTCTTAGCGGTTCTTCTTCACTTTTACCCTGAAGCCCGTCAGACTTTATCAACTATTAGGAAATCACTGGCGTTTGAAAATAGACAGTAAGAAATACAGTGTTGACAGCGTGATACCAGCCTCATTCACGCGCAACCAATACTCTTTAACCTATCCTACCGCTTCAGAGCCTGCTTCTACTCTGCATTGGTAAACCGTATTAGGTGTTCCCATTTATAATTCCTCATAACTGCAACGCCTTGGGTTCTTTCAATATCTGGGAACTACCACGCTAACCTAACCTTAGGTTAGAACAGCCTCCAGACAGATGCTGCCTCATCTGTTCTGTTCCACTATATACACTCGTATCTGATTACTACCAACGCTTCCCCTGAAATTCCTATCTTTGTCACTAGATCTCCCCATGCATAAAGCGTACAACCCAAACTCATCCTATAACGTTATGCTTGCTATTCTAGTAGATGCCCCTAACCAATCATCTAAATATGATCTGTCACTACAATCTAGGGGAAGCTGTTTTATGTCTCGGTCGCACCTGCTTTATACCTCAGTTACTCGTTCCTCCGCCTCCAACTTATCTTCCACCGTAACTAATTCTGCCACGCACAAGACGCTCTGCCACACCGTATGTTGCACATCATCATAGCCCACTTACAAATCATAAGTCTCTTTGAATGCACACACACAGTGCCTATCCGGTGTCTGCGAATTTGCCAGCTTGTAGCAGCATAGTTCTATGCCCGTCGACAATCAACCTTCGAGAAGCACAAAACATTTACTTCGCTTGGAAAGTATGCAAAAGTGATGGGAAAGTTTTGTTCGTCTTGGACAGACGTACTCATACACACGCACGCTTGATCTGGATCCCATACAATGATGGACACACGCCTGCAGTCGTACACGGAACACAGCTAACTTGTTATGCTTTGTCCAAGACAGCGCTGACCAATCAGATTGCAACACGTGTGACACGACTTATCCAATTGTACAGTTGTCTTACTCTTTCGGTTGCAGACATCATTGACTCACGCACTTGCATGTGTTTGCGTTTTCAATTGCTTGTCATACGTTGTTACTAGATGCAGGTTCATTCCTACCAGCGCGCCTTCCTTCTACCTACCGAATTCGGGACTCGAAACGGGTTAACGTTGATCGATTGGTTTTCATTTTTATGGGTCGATAATGTGATAATCACAGAGAAGGACAGCTGCGGGACAAACCCAATGTGCTATAATATGAACAGGATATGGTACTTTGCAAGATCAAGATGTTGCAATCAAAGAGCTGTATAAGAAGGAACAGCTGAGCCTACAGGGAGAGTGGATGATCACCAATGAAATCACTGACTGCTGGAATACTGGAAAAATATTTCGGTTAGGAACATCTTTTGATGGTTGTGGCGTGTAAATGGAAAGTGACAAAAAAGGTCACAATGATTGTATATAACGCTATTAGCAACGAGTTCTATCATGAGCAACGGAAATACTCACAGACTGGACTGGTAAGTAGTCCACATCAGCTCAGTTTGCACACGAATTAGTGACCAGGACCAATTATAAGTCCATATAAATTAGTTGTAGACGCGTTTAAGTAACTCCAAACACTGCGTGAAAGGCAGACATTTTGGGCAGCATCAGCTGTTGCAGAGAATAGGGAGAAAACGACGAGTGAATTATCTCCTGCCTTAAAACCACCTTACGTGTTTCGGGGTATACTGTCCCCAACAGTTGCCTGCTGCTTTCTTAACTGCGTCCACTGTCGTGGTCTTCAAAAAATACTGCGGAAGCTTCACGAGCAGCACAATACCCAACACAGTTGGGAAGACGCTGGGCTAACTTTGGGTTGTGAGCTCTGCCTCAGACACCGGTTAGAACAGTCACGTAACGGTTTGTAGACACTAGGTAGCCTTTAATTTTGGTTTATAATTGCTCACAACCTGCAGAATTCCGGTAAAACACGTTTGGCAGGGAGTGTGTAGAGTTCTGAGCAGTCTGTAGGATACAGTACGTCATTGTAAAACAATCTAAAATGATAGTCTTCAGAGAAAATAGGCTGGAGACTGTGGTAAGACGGACAGATAAAAAATGCAGGCATTTCGGAAATAGAATGGAACGAATAGTACAAATTGCACTGCCAGGTGTTCGCAGTTCCCATCGTAGGAATCTGGGCATCAAGGGTTCAACGTCGGCTGTAGTCTTCAGTGCAGCTCAGATCAGCTTCCAAGACTTGACGGTAGATTGTCAAATCGATCGATATAGTGTATACGCGAGCGTCAAACAACGCTGTGAGTGCTGCGAAAACGTTTGCTGATCATAGCTGGACCAGTAAGTGAATTAGTCCCGTGACATTCATGAGCGGAAAATGAGGTTGTTCCGGAACGCGTGATTTATTGACAGCTATTTTGGACTGCGTCTGAGAGTGCCCGGAATGTTTTGAACGCGTACATTCAAACGCTGGTAAAACAAAGGAGTTCTGTGTACGGGACGTTTGAAACCATAGAAAAAGTCCCAAATGTACATGTACCTACAAGCTACCAACCGTCTTACTGGGTATCCGTCATTTTGGGCACGTGCATAAAGTTCGTTTGTTCGCGATTGTTAAAGATAACTAGCTTTTGATGCGCACAAAGGAAAGCTTTCGATCAATACTCATCGCGTGCGATTCCCCACTTAGAATTTGTCTCAGTTTACTCTGACATACAACACGTCTCCGGGACACAATCCTTTCACCAAGACCCCGTTACGCGTACAACAGCTGAGTCTGTTGCTAGCATCCGATTTCTACTGAGAGGCAAAGGCACATACCCAGATAACGGTTCCTTACATCGATTACATTTGATAAAACGGTCCACTGCACTTACTGCCGGTAACTACCGCTCACACCACTCGCGGTTACACCCAGCCAAACTTCACCCATTGATCCATACATATATTTTTCTTCCAGTTTGTATCAACTAAAGCAGTACCAGACGTCGTTTGTTTCTCTTATATTGACCGAACATTATGCGATGTCTATAGGCGTAATTCTTGCTAGGTCGCTTGACCTCTCTTAGACGGATTGATAGCTACACTGTCTACAATGTTTTCCTCAATGACTTTCGTATACGTTCAAAGAGATGACTCACTGTTTAACAAGACAAAAAGGTCAGCGTAGTGCCAGTAACGACAACTGGATGCCTTTTGGATGAACGTGATGCAACGTTTTCTGATTCGCGAGTGTGCAAAGCCCATGGGTGCTGGGATACGGTTCGTCATCCAATGTATCCATCCACATCAGGTATCCAGACCATTTGCAATAGTGTGCTGACGCAACCACGTTAGTGGGTCGAAACGTTTGTCACAAATATACGGTTTGAAGGTCGTTGGGTTCAGCGCACGGTCAGTTTGACTCACGAAGCACCCATTGTAGATTTCGAAAGTGCAAACTTCAAAATATCAATTGTATTTTTCCCGGATGTGGCTTAGATATGCGCATAGAGTGATAAATTTAAAGAAGGGGTTATTCAAGAAATAAAACGTTTTACACGGTTTATAATGTAGGGTTGCATGACTATCTTTAGAGGTAAAGGAGAATGACACAAGAAAAAGGAAGCTGAACAATGAAAGCCGATGTGTGCAATTGATGAGCTGATAGTGAATTCAATCCCGGAATGCAAGCAGGGGTCTAGGCTTATCCCTGAGACTGTCATATAGGAACGAATGTACCAGGAAAAATACATCTATCTATGTTGATTATATTACTATATATCGTCCTGCCCCTTATCAGATTTCCACAATCTTTGACATCGACCGTTTCCAGTCCTCCAAATTCTACGCATATTCCATTGAAAGTTCCAACCTGCATCGGTATAATTTTCCTTGGTTTTCCGTTGTCTTTGATTTATATTCATTCTTATTTGTTTTACCGTATCTACCACATTCGCTAATTACTTTTACACAATTGATGGTGCAACCACATATGTCTTGGGCTTCCGGAAGTGTATAACTATTGTAACTACAACTATTCCACTGGTAGTTGTGGTGATTCTATCCTATACATAAGTGATTCGAGAAAACGCATTTGGAAAAATCAGTGTTTATATTTCCAGTGTACATTCCCATTAGCAGCCGTGAATTTCCGAACACAAACAAATACAGCATGTTCATCTGACTCATCTTAGTCCAACCGTGGATATTGACTACCGCAGTACGCATGTCTCGCGCACATGATCTGCTTCTACATCACATGACAATGTTTGGTATATTTGGGCCCACCAATCGCATTGTCCGTGAATCAACACTTGTGTGCATATGCACTCAATTACATATTTTATGCCTACATAAATGCCGTATTTCATGTGCCAAGATACCAATAGATTTCAGAGTCAGTTGATGTGTCTTCCGATCCCATTTTGGGCAGTTTGGTCATTGCAGTTGGCACTGTGGTATGGAAATGTTGTAAATCGAACATCTGAATTTGTAAGGTGATCCGTCCCGTATTACAGAATAGGTGGAGCGATTTGAACTTTGCTGTGGCATCCGTAAAGGAGGCGAATAGGACCAATCAGCCTTATTCCCCGCTGCTGGAGGACGTGAATTATATTCATCACTGGAAAACCTGGCGTTTCCAAACACTCACGCATTATGGTCGTTTGAAGGGTTACAAAACATTCTGCTGGACCATGCTGTGCCTGCTAATTCTCAAGCAACCCAACAGGTCAAATTTAATTCGTTAATCCAAAGCGACGGTATGCCTTGCCAAAACCTCATTCTGCTGCCGAGCAAACAGCCCCCGGCGGTTGTCTAGGTAAACAACTGATTGCCGGAATCAATGACCACCTTGAGACACAGGCTGCTAGAGCAAAAAGGCTTGAATTTCTCAGAGGCCAGCATAATTTGTGAGCAGTTTGACGACATAAAGGCCGCTACTGAAACAAAAACTAAAATACTACTTCAGAAAACTGCTTCCACAGCTGTGCATCCAAGGCATGACAGCAAAGCCCAGACACACCCAATGTGTCAGCTCATTACCAGAATGACCGTCAAAACCATCAACCGAAACACGGCATGACGAGTTCCATCTGCATTCTGCTTATCGATTTCTTAAGACTATGTATCACGTCTGCAAAAAACCGCATCACACAAAAAGGCCGTCGTGGGTGGGTGTGTAGTCTGACTGAGACTAAATTGGATGATTGTTGCCCACCTGTTTTATCGCTTTATGCTCCATCGGAAGATCACGACTTGATCCGTACGGCTGTCCCGTTTGCCTTTGATGTAAGGCACATTTGTGGTTGGCACAGAAAGTAAAGAATCGACTACTGCAGAAAGCGTGTTGCTCAAGATTTTTCCACATGTACAAGTAAAGAAAGCGGTTGTTACGATTCGGGTTGTCACTGTTCACCAGAAAGTAAATGTGAATGGAAAGCTCAAAAAGACAGTAGCGAGATTACAGATATGCCATTTCTAGTTTTGCGACACAACCCGTCTGTTCGCGACTTGAAGGCTATTCAACGTTCAAATACATCATTAAAGTTGTATAATGGTGCTCCGTCATCTGAATTAATGTGTACTTTGATAGATGAGCGTTCACGTGCAAAACGTGGAATCAAGGATCAACCTGTGAAGTACACTGCAGTTGGGGAGGCGATATTTATCGAAAGCCGGATATTGCCACAGGGATCACGTGCAAAAGTACACTAAATTTTGAACAATATGAGACAACAAGGGATAATTTCGCCAGTCGAATTGTCCGCATGTGTTACTTCATTGTGTTAGAGATGAAAAGTGATGGATTTATACCTAAAATTTATGGTGACCTCAAGATCACATTGAATCCTCAACTACAACGCTGTGCTTCGACAACTGAGAACCCCGAAGATTTATTCCAGTGTCTGAGAGGAAGCACCAAGATCTGCTCGGCCGATAATTATTTACATATTAACTTAGATGACTGTGAGTTACAAAGTTCGAACTATTTCATTCGGATTTTCCAGCACAATGTCACTAATTTGGAGTTGGTACATTAGTAAGCCTGAAAAATCTGCAATCTGTTTTTATAAATTCTGTGGCAGAGCGCAGGGCGAGTAGTGTTGAACTATCGGGATTGACGAACTTCAATGCTTCAATTATTCTACTCAGATGTTCCGGCTAGATTAGCTGGAGTTCAGAATCGGTCCGATAGTAGCCAAGATAAAAGTTTCAACAGCGTCCCACTTGACAAAGAAGATATAAAGCAGATTCAAACTGTGATTCATCTGGCAATGTCGATAGGTGGTGTTGAATCATCAGGACCATGCACGAATATACGGGGCAGAGAACCGTCCTCTAAATTCACACGACCAATACCGAGAGTGATATACCCGGGGTTCCTGAGCTATCAATAAGCCAGGTCCACAACCATAATAGAAGATCAACCTCATCGAAATTTTAAAAGGAGGCCCCCGGAAAATGATTCAATTTTGTTCACTCGTTCAGCACATTCATAAATGGGCGATGACTGCCAAGAACGGTGACCATTTGACCGCTGTTCTTGTAAGCCTCTGCTATAATACACTGATTATTCTCTGCCAATCGCCCCGTTCTAACCGGCATTGGAGAATATCATTCTGGTTATCGTGCTTGCATAAAGCTTATCAATAGAGTTACAAACAGGTGGTCCACACGTAGTGAAAGGACTGATGAACGCTATAAATAGGGGAAAAAGTGATAATGTTTACCGACTCCATACCATCACTAATTGAACGTTGGGCTACATTATTCGAGACTTTGGGCAGCACTAAGTGTGCCCAACTGGGAGCGAGTTGGGCTATGCCCAACCTTCGAAATCATCGTTGAAAATGAGTATCTCTTCCTAATCCATCTTAACTGCCTGTTTCTTGGTCTGTTTGCCCAACACCCACCCTTTCGATCGAAATCACTAACTTACCACTGATAAAATGCTTTGTTTGTGGAAACCAGATAGTTTATTATAAAATTGATATACTGAAGACTTTTTAAAAAATATACCGTCTTCGTAATGCCCATATATTTTAATCAGTATTGTGGTAATTTTTCCATTATATTTCTTATAAAATTCCACGAATTTCTGTGCAATCTTTCAAGGCACACGTTAGGAGTCATTTTAGCCCAACGTTCGCCTATTAGCGTTG
Organism: Fasciola hepatica; assembly: GCA_948099385.1. Classification (NCBI taxonomy): domain Eukaryota; kingdom Metazoa; phylum Platyhelminthes; class Trematoda; order Plagiorchiida; family Fasciolidae; genus Fasciola; species Fasciola hepatica. The sequence goes on along the minus strand of CANUEZ040000029.1, from coordinate 785,190 downwards.
GATATTGTGCTGCTTGGGATGTGCGTAATCGTAGTCAAACGATAAGCGGAAGAATTTTTGGAGAGATAGTTTAGTTAGATTCAGTCAGTTTGCACAGTATTTTGCGGCTAGAGCCAATCGTGTGTCCAGAGAGGTGTGTTGTTGATGCATTTATTTAGCCCACAACACTGTGCGATATTTTCTTCTGGATGGCACATATGTTTTGTGCGGTACATGCTCCGGCAGAGAAAAAAGAAGGAAAACGATGAGTTAACAACTTCTGCCCCGAAAACTGCTTCACATACTCAGGAGTACGCTCAAGCAGCACAATGCCCATCACGGTTGAACGAACGTTGGGCTCCAGTGACTTGTAATATGTGCCTTGAAAGACTGCACAAATGTTCGTGAAATCTTATAGGGAATATAATAATAAGAGTGCCTTTATATTTAATAATGTATATCTGCGTCCCAAAAACAGCACATTTTTGTTTTAACTGAATGTCCTTGTGACTTCGCGGTGCCGTACTGGTTTTCTCTAGCCTCTGCTGACAGACCTCGTTGTTCGGTTTTTCTATGGAAAAGAGTGATTCATCACACAGAGATTACTAATTCGCATTTCTAGAGTTTATTTTAACTCCGGTATATTGCTGTCTCTCCTTATGTCGAATTCCATCTACACATATATGAATACATGTATACATACATATATATCCTTGGACATTGAGATAGTCGTTCTATAGTGTTGTTTTTTGTGAAATTTATGCAATATTGTGTACTAATTTCTGTGACACTGGTCATTCATCTTCAGGTTCTGGCAACCAAAATACATTGTTATGCCTAGAGAGACGAGGTGAGAGAGTTATTGGGGGCACAAGGAGGTCCACAGTGCAAAATGTCTCATTTGTGGCGAGACGAAACCATGAAAGGACTGGCTTTCATGGCTTGCATCACAGCCGATAGGTATGCTGAGAAAAATCGAATGTTATCAAGCATTTATTGTACCTTAATTCATAACATAGACATTTATTCCTGGTGTCCATGCTGTTGAAGTAGACCCCAAAATTTAAGCCAGCAACAGATTTGGGGTCTGTGAATCTTTCAAGCAGCGATCTACTCACTACCAGCTCATCGAAGTCGATCATCCATGCAGGTTAGTATATTCGTATTATATTTTAATTTTTTCAGCCGGTCGAGAAATACAGCTTGGAAGAACCGTGTGTGTCGATATCAACGTGGATGCTCTTTTACAGTCCTTGTCCGATGGTTTTATAACTGCCATGCTAATCACGAGGCAAAGTCATGACGTGCTGCACGCTCTGAGCTATCGTTTGTCAGGTATTTCACGCTACCCAAGGACAATACTTCGTACACCACGGTTGTGAGGTGTGGCTATCGGTTTCCCTTATGAATCGTATTTGAGAAAACTCAAGTCGTTCATCAGGAGACCCGCAAGACCAGCAGAATGGTTATACCAAAGAATTCATAGAGTCAGCAACATGCTTTTCCAAACGAAGGTAATGTAGCTCAGTGCCGTACGCATTCATCCTGTGTTCTGTACATGCCTTTTTTACTTCAATATGCAACCAGAATGAAATATCATCCTCAACAAGAGCCCCAAGAAAATTATAAATTGACCGAACATGTATCTTTTTAATGCTTAGGTGTTTTGGGCAATTTTTCACACAATTCCCATCAAATCATCAGTCCGTGGATGACGTACTATTGGACACACTGCACCCATTCACATAATCACCTGTAAATGTTTATCGTTTTCTAATAAACCCGATGTTGCCACTGTTACAATTTTGCCTACGTTCACATAACTTTATATTTTCCTCCTTCATCTGACAACAGAGGGCGTCCATTGGGCACTGAGTGTCATTGTGGTTTGAAAGAGCTCGACTAAAAGCCGTTCAAAAACACAGGCTGATTGTTGTCGTCCAGGGGGAGTTGATGAAATTCATTGTCTTCAACTAAAACCTAATTTCTGTTCGCTCCATCCCAAGAATCGCAGGAGAATCGGTTTCGGTCGCTGAAAGACATAAAGCGTTGGTTCATCAAAGCTAGAAATCCAAGACGAGAACGCAGGTACGTAAATTATCATTTCCTTCGAAATAAATCTCAAGCCGCATTTACATTTGGCATTGTTTTATTCATTTGGTGTATCAGCAACTCTTCAGGCATTCTGAAGATTGGTAACAGTTTATCATAAATCAAAACTCAACATGTTCCTCAGACTCAATTCACAGTTCATTTGATATCTTCCTTTTTCACTGGCTATAGTTGTTTTGATACATAGATTATCACATGTTAATCCGTTTTGTTGAAATCAGTTCTCAATCAAACAATTTTTGAAACCTGCACGCGAAAATGTTTTGTTATTCAACGTTTTCTTAAGTGCGACTGTCTCGCCTTTCTACACGTTGATATTTCAGATCCGGTGACCACGTAACGCAAGGAAGATGAGCATCTTCCAAAAATCCTGAATGAAGCAGTTCTCGAATTGCAAATATGCACAGGCTTTCGGTATGCCAATTTTATAATAAACTTAGTGGTTTTCACAAGCTGTTTTCCTAGTCAGATATAATTTAGTGGTTTCGATCAAAAGGAAGGATAGTGGGCAAATAGACCAAGAAACGGGCAGTTAGGATGAATTACGAAAAAGAAGATTTACCCGTTTCCAGCGATTTTTTCGAACGTTGGGCGTAGCTCAACGCGCTCCCAACTGGAAGCTGGTTGCTCTGCCCCACGTTATCCCATCATTAGTCCAACGTTAGCCCAACGCACCCAATCGGAAGTGCGTTGGGCGTGCTGCTTGGGCACTGCCCTCCAACATTTGTCTAATGCTTTCTTAAGATCCTTCTCTGTTGTGGTATAAGCGACCTCTTAGGAAGTTTATTACAAAAGGTTATCACTCTGTTTGGAATTAATTTTCCCTTGGGTGTTCTCTCTGCAATACTGGGTTATCTCTGAAGTGCTATTATAACAGCTCTTCCCGATTTATACTTGATAATCCTTGTAAAGAGTTTCAGGAGATCTTATTTCATACACCAATATTTCTTAGTGCAGGCAACATTATTTCTTTTCTACGAACTATCTTGTAAGGTCACCAAACCTTACTTCGCGGTTTCCTTATTTCACGCGTTCTTCGGTCCTTTGTAGTGCGTGGACCACATGCACGTTACTCTAATGCTCGGCATTGTACGAATACGTTAACCAGAACGGTATTCTCCACGACCCGTGAGAACGAGAAAGCGATTGAGAGAGATAGTGATTAGCGTGTATTTGAGAGCATGCGTTGGAGCTTGCGCAAGACCAACGGTCAAACGGCAACCGCACTTGGCAGTCAGCGTTCAGTTAAATAATAAGAGTGTTAAAAGTATGAACTAGGATGGCTGTCACTGCAATATTTTCTGGAGTTTACTTCGTTTGTGTTATTGGAAATTCTTGTAACAAATCAGACCCTCACCACCGCCTCGTTAGTCGGTCGCTAAGTTTAAACTTTGCTGTGGTGTGATGAGTGTCCATTATGCAGTTACTCATTATCACGCTTTTGTATCATCACATACATATATATGAAACCTTGGATTGTGTAAGCAATTAACGGTGATTCGTAATTCAAACCATTGTGTTCTGCTGTTCATCCAGACTTGGGATAATTGCTACTATTCATTCAGTGCGCTAGGATCTCACATTTGGCGTCGCAGCAGTCATTCACAATCGTGTAGTCCCTCAGTATGGAATTTCTGGATTAACATGCTCCTGTGCATGATATTGACGCTTATTTTGAAAGATTCAAAGTGTGGTGTATTGCTTATGAGAAAATTTCGGATGAGCACAAAACCACTGTCTTCTCGAATATTGTTGGAAAGTCAGCATATTCTGTTATCGAGAACTTGTCCTTCCCACAGAAGCCTGTGTCCCTGAAACACGAAGACATTAGGAATCTTGTTCTCCGTCATACCCAGCCAGTTAACTTCGAAATAGCCGAACGTGCGAAATTTCACCAGCTACAACAGAAAGATTCGCACGATATTCGGGACTTTATTCTTCAGCTCCAGACGCAAGCTGCGCGTAGTACTTTTGGAGATCAGCTAGGAACGCAACTTCGTGGCCGCTAGATGGCTGGCGTCAATAATCAACAGTTGCAGCATAAACTGCTTCTACTTCCTAGTCCTACTCTTCAGCAAATCCGTGAAATCTGTGACCAGTACCTAAATGTGAATAATCTTACGGAGTTCACATCTCATATCATATTGTGTAGTCGCAGTTCCGGACAAATTAATGGTCACTCAGCGACTCCTTGCTAATTCAAACAGACGAATACCTGTCAATCCCAATCCCCGTGGACTCACAACGATGTATCTCAGATAAGGACTACATTTTGGTCAGTGTGATTCACGTGGGAAGTTTTATTCTCGCACCACCTGTCGTTTTTGTGGTGCTAAATGTTTCATACGTGGGAAAATTGGCCACATTCAGTCACTCTGTAGACACTCCAGAACGTACTGTTCCTACTCACCGGAAAATTCGATCTCAGACGAATCTCCCAATTGTTCCCTCACGGTGAGTGCACCGGCACCATGATTTCATTGTGGACACTGGTAGTGTGGAGTCTTTCATTCCTATTTCTATTTTACGTCTTGCTGTGCCCGATATTCAACTACACTCGACTGACGTTGTTGTTAAGGCCATCACTGGACATACGTTGCTATTTTGGGCCGATGTAATACTTCTCTCACAGATACAACTGGACATTCATTTAAGTGTACTTTCCTCGTCATCAAGACTTGCCCGTCTGTACTAGAGTTGAAGGCCATTAAGGACATTGACATTTCCAAGTAAATTCTAATACAGAAACACGCTTCGTTGTCTGAATTAATTTTACGGTGTTCCAAGGCCTCCGGTGGTGTGAAGTTGGATGAAGATGGAGATCCCGTGTTTGTGAAGCATTGAGTATTGACCTACTGACTTCGAGAACCTGTGAAGAAAGTTCTCCATACTTTGGTTGCCAAAGGGATTCTTCAAACCATCTCATCGTCTAAGTGGGCAACGCCCATTGTTAGTCCGTAGAAATCCGACGGACATACTCCACGATTATGTAGTAACTATCGAACCACTTTGAATACGAGACTTCATCAACGTACATGCACATCTGTAGAACCAGAGGATAAACTGTCTCACTTTCATGGCTCCAATCACTTCTCACGCATTGACTTGAAGGACGCTTGGTTGCAAATTCCTTTACATGAAGATTACCGTGAGTTCACCACTATTTATACCCCGTTTGGTTTGCACACACACAAGTTACTGCCTTTTGGACTGGACAATTCTCCGGCCATCTCTCAGTCTGTTATAAATACTACCATTGAGGGACCCGAAGGTGTCGAATGTTACCAACATCATGATGTGGTTATCCATGCACCTACATGAGCAGCTCACGATGACAGACTTAAAGAGCTTTTGCAACCATTTTGTGAAATAAACATTGCCATTAATCAATCCAAATATTTGTTTAATTCTACTTTTGATTTTTTGAGATATCACTTGATTAAGGCTGATTATCAACCTGATTGTAATCGTCCCTTACCATTGCTTGACGTGTGCCCCCCAAAAAACACTACTAAACTGCATTCTTTGGTTGGTTCTCTCCAATATTATTCGCGTTTTATTTCGAATTGTGCTTCCATTAAGGAACCTATTCTCATAGTACTCTCGTCCGGTAATTTCTCATGATCAGCCAAAGAAGAATAATCATCACGTTCTATTCTATCACACCCCTAAATCCAAATCATTTTTGCGTTCACTCATTTTCAAAATTCATTCCACCCTCATCACTGATGCGTCGCTCACTGCGATCGGTTCTGTGTTAGAACAGGATGGATTCCGTGTCGTTTGTGTTTCACTTCGATTTGCTACTACCGTAAAAGGCTATTCTCAGACTCAACGTGAAGCTTTGGCTGTTAACTGGTCTGTCTGACGGCTTCATGAAATGTGAAATCCTAGCAAAGTGAATGAATAGTAGCAATTATCCCAAGTTTGGATGAACAGGAGAACATAACGGTTCTGTGTTATGCAAAGATCAGTGTCTTCCGTGTGGGTCGCTCGCGTTCCATCTGCAAAATGCAAAAAAACAAAACTCCATGAGCAAAAAGCTCAGTAAGTGCATCAACAGTGTTAGATACGTACGTCCGATTCTGAACTTTAGTCAACTTTATTCGGTGTCTAGGCCGAGTTGGAGTGACGCGCTTTCCTCAGAAACCAAATCAAACTAGCTGAGGTTTATTAGCGGTACTGCAAACAATAATCAATCAAAGGGGTAAATGTACAAACCTCAAACGTGGCGTCCTCACGGGAATCACCGTTTACTAACGTTCCGTACAGTTCAGAATGGATAACACGTACTATGGCCAATTGGCCGAGGCACAAGCCACCAAGTAGGTTAACGAAACGAGCACAACTAACAATGACAAGGAAAGGAACGCGCATATAAGGGACATGAACGAACGGAAAGGCGACCAGGCGGAAATCGATCGATGGCTCTGACCAACCAGGGAGTAGGGCAGGGATTCGCTCAGGCGCGCAAATACACGATTAGTCACGGGTCAAACAGGTCACAATCTTGTGTGGGTGCGTGTGTGTATGCATCGGTACATGTGCGTGATCAAACATGCCTGCCGGGTGCAGCCGATCAGAATTCGGTGCCCACTCGAGCAGTCTAGTCCAGGTCTAGTCAATCGACCGAGTGATGGTTCAGCGTGTGTGTGTGTGTGTGTGTGACGAACAGGCAACGCTTGAGAGCGATGAGGAATTGTGTGGACTGATAGCCGTGCAACCATGTGGTCAACATCAAATGAATTAGGAATGTCAAACCGGTCCGAACGTAGCACGGGTTGGTGGTCATGAATGAGCAGGATCGAAACAGGCAAAACAGATTCAACACCGCCACCCCAAAGCCGGCACGGCTTTACTAACGTCCCACTCGCTACTGTGCACACTCCAGACGGCTCCATGCAAAAATGGTACAATTTACTCTTGCCACAATCACAGGAACCGAACTGAAGCACGCCCTACTCACGAGTGATTAACCTACCAGTCGTCGGCCCCTATTGTCACTAAATTTTCGAATGACCTGCAGCAATCGTCCTGTCGTAATGGTGCCGTGGAGATTCTCGCCATAGCCTTGAGCACCGGCCCATCCGGCCTTTTTCATGATGTGTCGCATTTGCTTCCCTGACAATAGGCTGATGTCCGATAGATCGCGCCGGTCTCGTCCCCGGGGTAAATGGAAGTGACAACAAACCTTCACGACCGTGGCTGAATCCGTAACGATCTTTAATGCCGCACTATCCTTCAATGAGTGCGCTGAGTCATCTCTGTACTCCTCTTCGAATTCCAACACGAACATTCCGAATATTTCAGAGCGTAGGGTAGCTTCGGTAGGTAGAAAGTTCGTATACTTCATTTTCATCGCGTGTGTGGGCGTGGGTTTGAGAAGTGTGCGGCCCAGCATTGTCCTGGTAGCATATGACCCTCTAGAGTTCCCAGCACTTTGGTCTTGAGCAAAATGAATCCTTTTGGCTCCATCAATATAGTACTCACTGAAACCACATGATGGCTCACTGCTGTCGAGCAAAATCATGGGCAAGTACACCTTGGGGCTCCGTGCCGGTTTAGAATTACCGACGAACTTCAACTCGGTATTTGTTAAGTGTGGTTCACGACTAATCATCGTTTCCGTGGAAGCATCATCAAAAACATCGAGATCAGTCATTGCTTGGCATTCTTCCACCGTACTCACCGTTTCCGATCGATCCATTTGTGCGTGATCTGGCTGCGCATCTGATGACGCCTCAACGCCATTCATCGGGACGCATCCAGATGGATTCTTGCTTTCTAGTGGGAGTTGTCGTTGCTCGGCTTCTAAATCTTCCAGCTCTCTTTCTATAGCCAGCTGCCGTTTTCTAATTTCTACATCTTTCATTTCTAACTCCAGTAGTACCATTTTTATCTCTAGCTTTCTCATATCTCTCTTGAGACGTCTGGAATCATAAATGACCGACGACCGATCCACTAAATTCCTATTCCCTACCTCGTTCGCTATTCTAGTCATACCAAGCAATGGGGCACGGGAAGAATACTGCTTACCCAGACTGTCTTCTACGTTCGCCAGATTCGGAAAGTGGGTGTTTCTGTATTCCTCCGTTCCGCCGGATGAGTGCAATTGTCCGCTCGCGGCCAGTTGATGCTTCATATTCCTCGTCACGGGCATCGTATTTTCTTCAAAGTTCCCGGTTGAAGAACAGTTTGAGTACTGTTAGATACGTACGTCCGATTCTGAACTTTAGTCAACTTTATTCGGTGTCTAGGCCGAGTTGGAGTGACGCGCTTTCCTCAGAAACCAAATCAAACTAGCTGAGGTTTATTAGCGGTACTGCAAACAATAATCAATCAAAGGGGTAAATGTACAAACCTCAAACGTGGCGTCCTCACGGGAATCACCGTTTACTAACGTTCCGTACAGTTCAGAATGGATAACACGTACTATGGCCAATTGGCCGAGGCACAAGCCACCAAGTAGGTTAACGAAACGAGCACAACTAACAATGACAAGGAAAGGAACGCGCATATAAGGGACATGAACGAACGGAAAGGCGACCAGGCGGAAATCGATCGATGGCTCTGACCAACCAGGGAGTAGGGCAGGGATTCGCTCAGGCGCGCAAATACACGATTAGTCACGGGTCAAACAGGTCACACTCTTGTGTGGGTGCGTGTGTGTATGCATCGGTACATGTGCGTGATCAAACATGCCTGCCGGGTGCAGCCGATCAGAATTCGGTGCCCACTCGAGCAGTCTAGTCCAGGTCTAGTCAATCGACCGAGTGATGGTTCAGCGTGTGTGTGTGTGTGTGTGTGACGAACAGGCAACGCTTGAGAGCGATGAGGAATTGTGTGGACTGATAGCCGTGCAACCATGTGGTCAACATCAAATGAATTAGGAATGTCAAACCGGTCCGAACGTAGCACGGGTTGGTGGTCATGAATGAGCAGGATCGAAACAGGCAAAACAGATTCAACACCGCCACCCCAAAGCCGGCACGGCTTTACTAACGTCCCACTCGCTACTGTGCACACTCCAGACGGCTCCATGCAAAAATGGTACAATTTACTCTTGCCACAATCACAGGAACCGAACTGAAGCACGCCCTACTCACGAGTGATTAACCTACCAGTCGTCGGCCCCTATTGTCACTAAATTTTCGAATGACCTGCAGCAATCGTCCTGTCGTAATGGTGCCGTGGAGATTCTCGCCATAGCCTTGAGCACCGGCCCATCCGGCCTTTTTCATGATGTGTCGCATTTGCTTCCCTGACAATAGGCTGATGTCCGATAGATCGCGCCGGTCTCGTCCCCGGGGTAAATGGAAGTGACAACAAACCTTCACGACCGTGGCTGAATCCGTAACGATCTTTAATGCCGCACTATCCTTCAATGAGTGCGCTGAGTCATCTCTGTACTCCTCTTCGAATTCCAACACGAACATTCCGAATATTTCAGAGCGTAGGGTAGCTTCGGTAGGTAGAAAGTTCGTATACTTCATTTTCATCGCGTGTGTGGGCGTGGGTTTGAGAAGTGTGCGGCCCAGCATTGTCCTGGTAGCATATGACCCTCTAGAGTTCCCAGCACTTTGGTCTTGAGCAAAATGAATCCTTTTGGCTCCATCAATATAGTACTCACTGAAACCACATGATGGCTCACTGCTGTCGAGCAAAATCATGGGCAAGTACACCTTGGGGCTCCGTGCCGGTTTAGAATTACCGACGAACTTCAACTCGGTATTTGTTAAGTGTGGTTCACGACTAATCATCGTTTCCGTGGAAGCATCATCAAAAACATCGAGATCAGTCATTGCTTGGCATTCTTCCACCGTACTCACCGTTTCCGATCGATCCATTTGTGCGTGATCTGGCTGCGCATCTGATGACGCCTCAACACCATTCATCGGGACGCATCCAAATGGATTCTCGCTTTCTAGCGAGAGTTGTCGTTGCTCGGCTTCTAAATCTTCCAGCTCTCTTTCTATAGCCAGCTGCCGTTTTCTAATTTCTACATCTTTCATTTCTAACTCCAGTAGTTCCATTTTTATCTCTAACTTTCTCATATCTCTCTTGAGACGTCTGGAATCATAACTGACCGACGACCGATCCACTAAATTTCTATTCCCTACCTCGTTCGCTATTCTAGTCATACCAAGCAATGGGGCACGGGAAGAATACTGCTTACCCAGACTGTCTTCTACGTTCGCCAGATTCGGAAAGTGGGTGTTTCTGTATTCCTCCGTTCCGCCGGATGAGTGCAATTGTCCGCTCGCGGCCAGTTGATGCTTCATATTCCTCGTCACGGGCATCGTATTTCTTCAAAGTTCCCGGTTGAAGAACAGTTTGAGTACTGTTAGATACGTACGTCCGATTCTGAACTTTAGTCAACTTTATTCGGTGTCTAGGCCGAGTTGGAGTGACGCGCTTTCCTCAGAAACCAAATCAAACTAGCTGAGGTTTATTAGCGGTACTGCAAACAATAATCAATCAAAGGGGTAAATGTACAAACCTCAAACGTGGCGTCCTCACGGGAATCACCGTTTACTAACGTTCCGTACAGTTCAGAATGGATAACACGTACTATGGCCAATTGGCCGAGGCACAAGCCACCAAGTAGGTTAACGAAACGAGCACAACTAACAATGACAAGGAAAGGAACGCGCATATAAGGGACATGAACGAACGGAAAGGCGACCAGGCGGAAATCGATCGATGGCTCTGACCAACCAGGGAGTAGGGCAGGGATTCGCTCAGGCGCGCAAATACACGATTAGTCACGGGTCAAACAGGTCACAATCTTGTGTGGGTGCGTGTGTGTATGCATCGGTACATGTGCGTGATCAAACATGCCTGCCGGGTGCAGCCGATCAGAATTCGGTGCCCACTCGAGCAGTCTAGTCCAGGTCTAGTCAATCGACCGAGTGATGGTTCAGCGTGTGTGTGTGTGTGTGTGTGACGAACAGGCAACGCTTGAGAGCGATGAGGAATTGTGTGGACTGATAGCCGTGCAACCATGTGGTCAACATCAAATGAATTAGGAATGTCAAACCGGTCCGAACGTAGCACGGGTTGGTGGTCATGAATGAGCAGGATCGAAACAGGCAAAACAGATTCAACAAACAGGATCCTAAACTTACATTATTCGAACACCAATATGGCTGCTGACAGCCTGCTCATTGCAGTTTGAAGAAAAAATCACCGTTATTCACTTACGTGATCCAGGGTCGCATATATTTGTGTAATTATACAAAAGCGTGATAATGAATAACTGCATCATGGACAATCATCACGCCCACCACGGCTCGAATGAAGCTTGGGAGCTTATGTACTCTTTGAATGGTTGCCGTGTCATCCAAGTAGTCCCAAATTAGCCCAAAAATAGTCCCAAACTAGTCCTAATTTAGTCCCAAATTCGTCCCAATTTAGCCTCGTTTGAAACACCCCGGAGACAACTCTTTGGGACTACTATTGAACACCTCGAAAATCAAGCGGCCTACGTGCATTGCTTTGAAATTTCGGTAAGCCCTACTACATCACTTCATCTTGAGGTACTTTCATTGATTTCTATAAGAGGAAATAACATGATCTGTGAACACTTTCGAAAATCACTTGGCACGATCCGAGTACTTTCTAGTGCATACCAACCCTAGAAAACGTAACACTTTACAAAGAAGTCAAAGTGTGTTTCCGTGTTGTGAAAAGAACTAAAAGCAACGGGCGGAATTCTCTAATTTATACCACATTATTAAAATAGTCCCAAAGCAATTCCTCAAGGGACTATTTTCGGACTAAATGCTCTCTCTTTGTGCTGACCGGGATGGTAAACCATAGTGTTTTCAAATGAAACAAAATTATTTCACCAAGTTTTAGACCTGTCCTAATCTAATGGTATGACGAAAACTCTTCTCAAACTGACTACCAAAAATAGCCCCCCGCGGGACTATTTTGGGACTAAAATGCGCACCCCTGTGCTGGCTGCGTGTGTGGTCAGGCGTTCAGAACGTCTCAAAACGGGTTCACTAGGTATTTCCGAATCAGACTCAACATGTAAGATATTTGGGGCGCTACCTGCATCAGCACGAACTTCAGGAACTCGGTAATGAACTTGATCAACATGTCTCCTGTGCACCGGCCCATCATTCATATCCGAAATTCGTACCATGCGAACACCAAGTTGCCTCTAGACAATTCCAAATGCTAGCCGTAAATCACCTCGTTGGTAGGATACATCAGCAGATTCAATGAATTTTAAATTTGACCAGAGCACTCGGATTTTTAATATTGCTTCTGGACTGGAACGTGTGGTACCATGATGGGCATTTCTGTACTGAAGCGGGAAGTTGTCTATACCTCGCTCAAGCTCTTGGATGTTTGACGGATTGATTGCCTTGACAGCACTCTTCAACGGGCGAAGGATGTTTTCGGCCACTCTGTTTGACTGTGGATGTCCGGGTGCAGTAAGCAGGTGACGACATCCAATTCGGCGGTAAAATGGCTCCCATTACCAGTGATCAACGTATGGGGCACACCTTCACGGCTGAATGTCTTCTTCATGGCAGTTAGTGAAAATTCTTCATCAGCTGATGTTGTGAAGTATACTTCCGGCCAACGAGAATAGGAGTCAATAATCGCCAAAGCCCAATATTGATTAAGGAACGGACCACAGTAGTCGGCATGAATTCTTTCCCAAGCTTCGCAAGATACCGACCATGGAGCCATTTAGAAGGCAGAGAATAGGTTTTGTGTACACAACTGTTGTGTGTGCATTATGTGCATGCGTGCGTTTGATCGAGCGCTCCTTGTGATCTGCTGCCTATCTTCCCTCGTGCTTACGTACAATTCTATGGTTGGTTGTTCATGTCCACTCACAAGGTTACTGTATATTGTTTGGTTGATTTGTCCATATTGCTCGCTCAGTCTGTGTCTGGTACAGACTAAATACATGCTTGTTTGCGGACACCACGAGAACTCCGTGTTCTGGTTTACAATAAAACATTGGCGTTGCAGGCAATGTTCACATCAGAGAATACACCTACAATGTCCTGGATAGAAGCTACAGCGTTCCCTACTCCAGATTCGTGGATTTGCTAGAAATGTACATTTTTGAATTACTTGAATCTATTCAAACTGCTCAACCCAAGCGTGATTCTCGACGATTCGGCTAAACTGAAGTCCTTGCGGAATTGTCTGGGTGTGGAGGGCCAACGGCAATTTGACGTTCATTCTCTACGTCACAAAACTACTTCGGATGTAGCATTTCAAATAATTGATAAAATTTCGGGTGCCCCATCAAACGTTTGTGTCAAGGTTTATTTTTTCCAGAATTTCTCAAGAAAGCGGGGCGTCTTTAGAAGGCATCATATCGTGCCTCAATCAAGGGGTTTGCTATTGCAATTATTCTCGCATTCCTGTCAAGAAAGCCAAGGATGTCATGCTGATTCAATAATTTATCCCTAGGTTGAAAAGCGACAAAATCCGAGAATGTATTTTAACGGAAGATGCATCAAAGTTATCGTGGGTGAGAGCATGTGAATTGGCACGAATCAAGCACCAGATCCGTTCACAGTGCGATTCATTTCCAAAATCAACACAGTCGGTTTCGAGCATCCAAAAAGTCAGACCACCAACTCGTTTTAAACCTAGCGGCAAATGCTTTCGTTGTGGCTCAGCAACCCACCGAGTGAACAGTCTTGAACGCCCTGCTAAAGACGCTAAATGTCGCACGTGTTCTCAAATTGGACTTTTCGCCAAAGTCTGTCGTACAAGGTTAGTAAACGCGTTAGATAATGAAACTGTGGTCGAAGTGGGGGATCCACCTATCACCGAAACTATTTATTCCCTGCATTCTGAAAATAACTTGTGTTGCACACACTATTCACCTATTGCAGCACCACGATTACCATGCTCTGATATTCGTGCTTTTCAGTTTTCATCTTCAAATGTTGAAGCACCTCTGCTAATGGAACTTTATTCTGCTTCGCCTCTGACTATCATAACTTTTTCATTCTACGAACGTCTTTTTGAACATTTACTTGTGCACCCGACTGTTTATAAGAATGACAGTTATTCAGACTCTGCCATAGGAATGAAAGGGTTTATAATGGTTGATTTATGCGTAGAAAATTCACAACCTCGGCCTGTTGCAGTGTACAGTTGTGACACCGAAAAGAAGCCGTTACTTGGTCGTAATGCCATGGTTGCTCTGAACCTTGTGCCTTCGGTTGACCGAATGCCTATATCTTCCACCGCTATGCCTTTACTACATCAACAGTATTTCGCACCATTTTCCGAATCAATTGGACGTGCTTCCAACGCCTTACATCAGATACGCTTGAAACCAAATGCAAAGCCAATGTCTATCTCTCAACCTCGACCAATACTATTGGCTAAACGGGAAGTCGTATCGGCTGCCATACAAGAAAGGCTTCAAGACGACTTCATCGGACCAATCTCATGCTCAGCCTGGGCACATCCTCCAGTTTCAGTTTTTAAAAGAGATGGTAGCGTCCGACTTTGTACAGATCTTCGGTCATCGGATGATCAGACAGTTGTTGAGAAATTTATGCTGCCAAGTCCTGACGAGTTACTGGTCTGACTTTCAGGTGCTAAATGTTTTTCCAAATTGGATAATAAAGGTGGTTTTTATCACATGCCACTTACGGAAGAATCCGGACCGCTCACTGCTTTTCTTTCATCTGAAGGGCTGTTTCCGCACAAGGTTTACCCAATGGGCTTGAGCTCAGCTCCATCAGCATGGCAGACATTTATGACTCAGTCTATATCTGCACACCACGGATGTATTGTTTACATGGACGATATTTGTTTTTGGAAATTCTAAAGAAGAGCATGACGCTAATCTCCGAGCTGTGTTGGATTGTCTTCATTGGTTAAACTTACATTTGAATATGAACAAATGTGTGTTCTGCACAAAAGAGATCGTTTCTGGGACATACCATATCCGAGGATGGGGTTCGTCCCAACACTGAAAATTCGAATGCAGTCAAAAATATACCGGAACCTACTACACCAACTTAACTCAGAGGTTTCCTCGGTCTTTGTTCTTATTTGACGCATCTACCGCATTTTCCTACTATAAAAGAACCACTTCGAGCACTGTTGAGGGCTGACGCTCCATTTCAATGGACTGATATTCAGCGTGATACCTTTATGTGTGTGAAACAGATGATTGCATCTGTTCTCATCGTCAGCATTTTTGATGAAGCATGTGACGCTTTCGTTTCAACGGATGCATCAGATGTTGGACTAGGAGTTGTCCTGTCCCAAATTCAACCTGGACAAAAAAAGGTTATAGGGTACGCATCAAGAACGCTTTCGAGCACCAAACGTAAGTACTCAGCCAGTGAAAAAGAAGCCCTTATCTGTGTTTAGGCTCGTGAAAAATAGCATCTGTATCTCTTCGGTAGACATTTCACCCTACAAACTGATCATGCAGCTTTAACTACAATTCTGAGTGGCAGAAGTAAAGGTCACAAGCCAATTCGTATTAGTTGTTGGTGTGCGAGACTACTATCTTATGATTTCGCGATACGATACAGATGTGGGTCTGAAAACGAGGTTGCGGATGCACTTTCACGTTTGCCGTTAAATGACCGAGATATTGCAAGCGATACGACTGAAACTGAAATAACTGCTACGCTGGATGATTTCGAAATTCACGCTATAACCAGAGAGAGAGATTGCGTCAGAACACATTGGAGGAAAGTGAACTGCAGCAGGTCACAATATATTCGGGGTAGATGGCCTCCCAAAAAAGCTATTATTCCAGATGAACTAAGATGATTCTACCATCTACAAGAGGAGCTTTCAGTGATAGATGAATGTGTCATGTGTGGATCGAGATTCATTCCAACATCTACTCTAAGACACGAAATTATGTGTACGCAGGAGGGACATCCCAGAATTACCAGGACCCACCGGCGGGTTAGCGTACGGTTTTGGTGGCTGCGTATGTGTTCTTCCGTTGAGGTCATTGTTACTAATCGTGGACCTTGTCAACATTGCGACAAAACAATCAAACCCATACCGGCACCAATACAGCCAGTGAATTATCCAATGCGGCCATGGGCAAAGTTGGCTGTTGATATCATGGGACCATTTTCAACAGCCCCAACTCACAGACGAAATATGCTTGTTGCCACTTGTTAGTAAAGCAAGTGGCCTGAAGTACACGTATGCGGAGATATAACCTCTTTTATGATAATTCAGTGGATGAAACACCTCATTGCTCGTTTCAGTATTCCAGAAGAGGTCGTTACAGACAATGACCCACAGTTCATAAGATTCGAATTCGAAAAATTTCTAACCTGGCATTCACGAACCATGCCGTGTAATCCTTCATGCAACTGCATGGTAATGTAGTGACCTCCATCGTTCTGAGCAAATGACCGTTCTCTGGACATCATTTTGGATCTATTTTCCCTACGATCTTTTCTGACGTTTGACATCAACCTCACTGTCTTGTTCGGTTGCGTACGTCTTACTGGACTGACTTTTCCGAGGTTTCCGTTGACCTCGTTTTGAATCACTCTCACCTTTCGGTCCTTCGCCCATTGTACACGCTCGCGGTTTGCTTTCTGCTCAGCCGTTGCGTTCATATCCATTCGGCATATCTCTCATATCGGTACTGTTTTGTTGCCAAGATAAACGGAATACACCTTTGCATCTGTAAACCGAATGCGTCTTCTCTATTCGTCCGATAGAGGAGATAACGTCGGTATTTCACTGCCAGATCAGATAGAAGATACGTTAATTAGCTGCACTTGAATGTCTTTTAAAGTAGAACGCTTCAATCGTTCACTGAAAGAGAATATTCACACATCACAGTTACAAGGAGACTCACGGGAAAGATTCCGTACTTCAAGTGCTGTTTACGTATCGCACCAGTTATCACAGGGCAACAGGTAAGACTCCAGGAGAACTTATGTTGGAGAGGGCTTTATGTTCAAAGCCTAAAGCAGCACATCAGATCGGGAACGACAAAACGGGACCTGAATTGCCCCGGAGACATAATTATCAGAGTAATTACACGAGAACAGCGGAAATGCTGAGTCCTGGAACCCACGTTCTTTTGCGGGAGCGGACAGGACGAAGTAGAGAAGCGAGCTTCTCACCGCCAACAATAATCAAGCGTGTATTAGGACCAGACACAAGAATTAGCCAATGGCAGGAAAGTTAACGTTTGTCAGCTCTACATTGGGAAGTAGGCCGGGGCGATTTCTCGACTTATCCTTTCCGAACAACGCAGTGCTGATCAACAGACCGTGCGTCGTTTCTCACGAGCTCCGAAACTCGTTGGGCGCTACACAGACAAATAAAACATCGATAATGGACGGGGAGTGCTGTTGTGTGTGCATTATGTGCATGCGTGCGTTTGATCGAGCGCTCCTTGTGATCTGCTGCCTATCTTCCCTCGTGCTTACGTACAATTCTATGGTTGGTTGTTCATGTCCACTCACAAGGTTACTGTATATTGTTTGGTTGATTTGTCCATATTGCTCGCTCAGTCTGTGTCTGGTACAGACTAAATACATGCTTGTTTGCGGACACCACGAAAACTCCGTGTTCTGGTTTACAATACAACAACAACGGTCACAACGTTTGGTGAGTTGCAAAACACCAGAATCGATCCGAAGCCAGTAGCAAGTCGGGCGAGCAAGCGATGTCATTTTCATAATTCCCAAATGACCAGAATGCAAATCAAATAGTAATAATCATGGAGTGGCGGAGGAACCACGATGCGATCGTTTAAACACAGAATTCCATCTGGTGTCACAGCTAACTCCTCTCGTCTTGAAGGAAATCAGGAAATTAGCGCTTGATATTGCCATTCCGTCCTCGTTTAGTTGCGGAGAAAATAGATCCACAGTATCTTCGTGACTAGCGAATTAAATCTTGCCGGCTCAAAGGAGGTGGTTGCACGAGCCCCAGCCAGCACAAAATACCACCTTCCATGTGGTAGATTCACCACCTAAATACCACTTCCTTTTTTCTCGACGATGAGTGCTTTCCTTTGCTCAATCAGCCTAATTAATTCTTGCATTGCATAGGAGCTCATCAAAGCGCAAAGAAATTTCGATAACTAGAGTATCATAAAGACAAGTTGATTTCGACTTGTTTTAGTGTGCTACGAATTTCTGGCACGTGCCTGCCAGTCCACCCTGTTGAGCGGTCGGGTATGGTTTGTGCTTATTGCTCATTCGTGATTCTGTCCTGAGGTGACGATATTTTTTGCAAAGTTCAGGACAACACTCTTAATTCGATTATTGTAATATAATGCACTATATTCCGGACCGTTTCTTCAGTGTAGTTCTTGGATCAGTGAGCTTTCGTGCTAGGGCAACGATCTATCCACTCAGTTTCATAATATTATTGGAAACCATAAGACCAAGTGACAATTCGTTGATGTTCGTCTCTTTTCAGCTTCTCTTCCTAAATTACGCAGATCTAACTATTTTAACAGTCCGTGGAAGAACATTTTCCCATCCCGGTCCGTCAAAATCCGCTAAGAAAAGAAGACTACTTCGAGCATCAGACAGGCCAACAGCAGAAACATCTACATCGGATTTAGCCGAGACGGCTGTCTGCCTGAGTTCGGCTGGTAAGACTCGGTTACCTACATAATGTTCATTTATATCTTAGACAATGCGGAACACGTGAGTACTTCTACATTTGACGGTCATAAAGCTGCTTTGGAATACAGGATTGCGAGTGATGCGAACACGTGGGTAAGCACTCGAAACATATTGGATGATGTACGTCTTTTGTACAACCAATGCAACACGTCACTAACGGATTGACGACAATGGTTACAAATGTTAAGTTCACATTTTAGCCAAGTACCTCGGGACCCACGGACGATTCTTGGTACTCCTCGCACATGAGAATCACGTGTCATTCCCGGTGGTTTTTATGTGCATTGAGGCTTACATGCACCAGTACTCCGTGAAGCTGTTCATGTGGATCCCATTCCTACCTGCGTCTCCATTCAGCTACATTTGGCAGTAAACGACCACATCGATTCTTGACCACCAAATCAAGCTCTAATGAGTCGGATAACTCGCATGAAATGGAGGACTGCTGAGAACACTCTGGAAAAGAAAACGTTCCACCAATATTACAGTTTTATCCGACACCGCCAAACACACTGGAACTAAGGTTTGGGCATATTTTCATGTGCATAGTACTCAGAGAACAAACTGCATCAACATTAATGACTCCAAGAAGAGTACATGAAGAGAATGTCCAACTCGAAGGACTGCGTTCGTGTGGAACCGACTAGTTCCTACTTTAACAGTCCACCGAGAGCTGCAAATAATGCAATGGATCAACGGCTTCAGAAGGTGCAACACAACATTGAAAGTATGAGGAGTCAGTCTTCAGTCGTTACGTGAATGTTCTCTGTAGAAGATCTTGCTCATGTACGAGAAATGTGCTGCAAAATTTTGGCTGCAAATTAGCAAAAAGAGATCCACATTTCGACGGCGGACACAGCTGGATTTAAGGCCAAGGATGATTTTCATCTGCCACTGAAAAGTGTTGATGATCTTATGAAGACTGAGCAGCATTTGACCAACAAACACGGCCGAAAAAGCTTGGTAGGTTCTTGTATTTGAAGTTATTAATTTTTTAGTTTGTATTACTGTCTTTCGTAGGTGGGTGAACACTTGGTGAGACCGTTCGGGCCCTACTGCTGAAAGTGTTGCATGCCAACCTCGAGAAAGAGTGCAATCTCTTAGAAAAAACAAAAGAATTGTGCTTGATGGCAAACTGCTATTTGGAGAGATGCAAGGTACTTCCTTTCAATTACTAATGAATATGTGATAATCATCACGCTAGCAAAGCGTTTCTCTGTAGGCTTATACCTATTTCCATTTTGTTTTCCAGATGCTGCTAAATCCCACTCTGTTTTCGCGAATCATTCGGATCCAGAGTTCCGATTTCATGTCCGCATGTGGCTGCAAAACACGAAGTCCCGGAAGTGCATTAGGTCAAATCGGGATTGCCAAGTAAACTCCATAGATTTTCAGATTGCACCGCACCTGGAATCGGAGGAGCCAGAGAGTGCTTTTTGAGCTTTTTAAAGTCAAATATTGTTCCAGTTACTGTTTTTTTCATTACGCTACTGTCGAATCGAGTGGTAAGAAGAAATGTGAGATATTTTCGGGATACTCACGGTAAAAGTTAAGATCAGGTCGTTTATGTGCGCATTATCGGTCCGTTAATGAAACATTACTAATATGACAGCGCGAAAGCTCCTTTATTCAGTGGTGTGTTTACCACTAATACTGTGAAGGCTATGGGGAAGCCGGAGCGGAGGTGTCTAAGTAAAAAGGGTCCTGTCGCATTCCATCGACAAGTGTTATTTATGTGGTATTTAAATGGCACTATTAAGTGGTGCTTAAGCGATATTATCGGGGTCACTGAGCACCTAAAAAAACCTTTTCTGAGGTGGTAAAAACATGTTTCTAAACTGTTTTCATCACTTTTTGTGCTGGCCGGGGCATAGAATCAGAGCCACATGGAGCCCCTGAATGGGTGTGCTTGGATAAATAATCCACATGTGGAATTTGTATACCACTACGACGCTGAATGTCTTAGTCATATAAAGCAAGGGCTGCTAGACCATTGCAGCAGTAGACTTGCGTGACGATTTGGATTGGTCATGAATAGAACGGAGTGCTTCGTGGTAGAAAAAATGGTGAACTTGGATCCAAACAAATATCTGTTGAGCCTTCAGACGGATCGTTTGAGAGCCAAAGCTTCACGTTGAGTCTGAGAATAGCCTTTTACGGTAGTAGCAAATCGAAGTGAAACACAAACAACACGGAATCCATCCTGTTCTAACACAGAACCGATCGCAGTGAGCGACGCATCAGTGATGAGGGTGGAATGAATTTTGAAAATGAGTGAACGCAAAAATGATTTGGATTTAGGGGTGTGATAGAATAGAACGTGATGATTATTCTTCTTTGGCTGATCATGAGAAATTACCGGACGAGAGTACTATGAGAATAGGTTCCTTAATGGAAGCACAATTCGAAATAAAACGCGAATAATATTGGAGAGAACCAACCAAAGAATGCAGTTTAGTAGTGTTTTTTGGGGGGCACACGTCAAGCAATGGTAAGGGACGATTACAATCAGGTTGATAATCAGCCTTAATCAAGTGATATCTCAAAAAATCAAAAGTATAATTAAACAAATATTTGGATTGATTAATGGCAATGTTTATCTCACAAAATGGTTGCAAAAACTCTTTAAGTCTGTCATCGTGAGCTGCTCATGTAGGTGCATGGATAACCACATCATGATGTTGGTAACATTCGACACCTTCGATTCCCTGGGTCATTGCAGCAGGGGAATTGTGCAAAGACTTGAATGAGTTTAAACTAATATGGGGAGCTTCATGATCAAAAGTAATGGAAAATTCGTATCCATGCAGATATCTCTGTGATGATTGTCCATGATGCAGTTATTTATTATCACGCCTTTGTATCATTACACATGTGTATATGCGATGATTTTGAAAACACTATTCGTTATTCTAATAGTGCTTGTAATTATTACCGCCGGTTCATTCCGCACTGCGCCACGTTGAGGCAACCGCTCACCGACCGTTTGCTGGGCAAATAGCGAACCCTCATCTGAGCCAATTACTACATCGGAAGCATCAACGGCGATACTGCCAGGAGCACGAAGATCCGGATGACCAAGAAGATCCGCAGGCTCCAAGGCCCGTTTGAGCCAAGGACACTCCTACACGGCTTGATTGGCTCAGATGAGAGTTCGCTATTTGCCCAGCAAACGGTCGGTGAGCGGTTGCCTCAACGTGGCGCAGTGCGGAATTAACCTGCGGTAATAATTACCGAGGCGGGTGAAACGTTCGAGCTGTTTGAAGAACTTCGGCAATGGAAATTCAACGGTATCAATGACCTTGGTTTCAGCCGGACGGGTGCCGTTGGCTTCGATGATGTGACCGAGGAAGAGCAATGACGGCTTCCATAATTTGGCCCCAGAGGCACTAATGTTGACATCGTGCTCTTTTAACCGCTGGAGGAGCTGTCAAAGAGGCAGCTGGTGTTCGGCTACAATAGAGCTAGCCACAAGGATGTCATCGATGTGAATGTGAGCTAAGGGAAGCCCGCGAGCAGCACCGTCACTTAACTTCTGGAGCGTTTGGGAAGCCTTGCGCAGGCCAAATGGTATACGGAGAAACTCGAGGAGACCAAACGGAGTGGTAACAACGGTTTTTGCAGTGTGCTCTTCAGCTACCGGAATCTGACGATAGGCCTCAATGAGGTCGATTTGGCTGAAGACGGTGGTTCCAGCCGGAGCATACTTAGTGTCATGAACGTGAGGCACAGGATAACGATCTGGCTTTGTAACCTCATTGAGGCGACGATAAACACCGCACGAACACCATTCGTCTGAAGTTTTCTTCGTGCTCAATATGAAATAGAGAGGTCCACGGGCTGTTTGAAGGACGGACGACACCAAAGTCCATCATTTGCCGGAATTCACCAGGAGCAAATGCGAGTTCGTCTGGGGCCGGAAGAAGATGATGGGCAAACACAAGGGGTCCCAAGGTACTGATGTGGTATAAAACCGGCAGGAGCTCCACGGGTGAGTTGTTTGCAGGCTCGGTGAGAGACGGAAACTCGGCCAAGGTTTTGGCGAAGGTGTCGTTGGTGTCAGGAGCTACCAACGGCAGAACATTTTTGACCAAGAACACAAACCCGACAACACCGCGATTAGTCACTGGGTCGGTTAACTTACGAGAGCCCGGATGTAGCGAAAGGTTAAAATAACGCGGGAAGTCAACACCCAAAATTGGCCGGGAAGCATCTGCAATGGCAAAAGTCTACTGAAAAACCACGCGAACCGAGATCCAGTTTGAGACACTTGGTATCAGAAGTAGATATACGGGCCCCTTTGGCGGCCTGAAGCTCTGTAATGTTTTAGTGCATAGGCTCAGATGGGTCAGAAGGAATGGCACTGAAATATTCGCCAGCGACGATCAAAAACTGACGGTGTGGAATGAGTTCCTTGACAAAGAAAAGGCGGCTTGGCGATGAGAGGCCAACTAGAGCTGCCATACCTACCCGTGGGCCTGCGAGTTTCCCAGGCAGCCGTGCAGCTTGCACGAGGGAGTACATCCACGGGTGCCGACACGATGCCGCCGGCTTTACCAGCACCATACCCTATGGTGAGTATTGGAAAAAGCTAGCCTGGGAGGACAGCAAGTGGCAATAGGACGGCGCGTGCAAGTCGAGGAGCGGCTACGATGTGCGGGACGCGACGACTGAATGGAAGACATTTCCGCCCGAAGGGCACTAATTTGTGCATCTAAATCTGTTAGAGTTGCCTTCATGGTGGCTGTGGACGGACAAAAGCACTGACTAACTTGGGAGGAGGCGGTTGCCATAAAAAGGCCCGCCACCGGAGCTAGCTTCTGTGATTACATTTCATCTGCGAGAAGCTTTAGAGTGCGCTGCAGCCGCTGCTTCTACAATTGTGGCAACCTAATGTCACCAACTTGGATGATCTTAGCCAGTTGCCGCTTACGACGCGGAAGCTGTGAAGGCTCCTGGCCACCGAGAGCAACGCTACTAGGGAGCTGACGAAGACAGTCCGCGCCGGATACCCCTGTGCATTCTAGGATTGCTTGACGAACCACGTCATAGGGCTTCTCTGTTTGTGGGTTTTAGGTGAAGTCCTCGACAACTTTAAGGATGTTTGAAGAAAAATCAGCAGCAACAAGCAGTTACTTCCGCTGCTGTGAGGTGATTCTGGAAGCAGATAACTGTGCTACCAGATGAGTTAGCCAAAGAGAGGGGTTCCCCGGGAACAAAGGGCCATGCCTTCACTAAGCTGGCAATGGAAAGCTTTCAAGGCACCGAACGATCGGACATAATTGACCTGGACTCAGCTTCATTGGGAAAAAGAGCAAAATAAATACACAGTGACAGACTGAAATTTACATCACTAAAATCTCTGTACGTATGTGCACAAAGAAAACATAGGGAACGCCTTAGCGAACGGAGAAAAAAATAGTTTCTAACGGGCTCACCAATTTAGATGCACGTGCGATGTATGCGGATCAGTTTCTTGTCCAAAGGATAGAGCGCACAGAACGATGGCAGTTGATGGGTTCTGGTAATTGTATTGGTAGTCCTGTATAACTGACAGGAGATGGGCGACTGAAGGAACTAATGGCCGGAGCTGACGAACCTGAGTGCGCCTGGCCGCTAGAGTGGATTGGCGTAATATGGCGATGATGGTTTGTCCGCCAGTACCAAGTGGACTTAAACAACAGACTTCAAGCTACCAGTCGACTGAAGGGAATGAGGCTAACCTGAACTCCTGGTCTGTCGGAGAGCCTGGTCAACGTTTGTTCATCCATTTGTTCGCCTGATTCGATGACTGATGAGAATCATCCAAACTTTTAGCAGGGCTTCCGAAATAGGCCCATTTTTCCGACCGAAGAAGATGATCATGCCGCACCGGTTGAATCGTGTCTTGATGTGTGGAAAAAATTTGAATCAAAATTGTCCTAACTACAAGCCATTTTGTGTGACTGAGAAGAAAGATTTGAAACGTAAGATAGCTAGAAGAAGACCTGGTGTCGGAGTTGGAGGCTCCTGGAGAGCGGCTGCCATCCCCACGTAGACCTAAGTAGAGATACCTATTCACGAACAAGGCCAAACCAAGCCCTATGCTCACAACTGCATTTCAGTGAGTTAGGTGCCTGCGTGGCCGCTACTCTTGGTTGGCTGACCACGAGAATTTACCGGATGACAGTACCGTGAGGAAAGCTTCCATATTGGAGGCAAAATCCGAAAAAAACGCGAATATTATTGGAAAGAACCAATCAAAGAATGCGGTTCACTAATGTTTTTGGAGGGACACTCGTCAATCGGGTTCAGATTCAAGTTTGGATTGATCTCAGTACCGCACGGCAGATAGCCAAGAAGTTCATTTTCTTTGGCTGATGGGCCTTTCTGATTCCTCGGTGCTGCGGCAATAGGAGGCAGGGGTGCAAGACCATTAGTTATGTGATATCCCAGAAAATCAAGAGGAATGGTAATAAAAAACATTTAGATCCTTTATGGCAAGGTTATTTCGCACAAACACTGCAATAACTCGCTGTCCTTCATCATGAGCTGTTTGCATTAGCTGACTGAAGGTCGCCAATTTTGTTACTTCCAAAACATTCAGCACCACATAAACGACAGGTGGTGCGGGAATATAACTTCACACTTGAATAGCACTGTCTAAATATAGTCCTTAACTAAAGTACATCGTTGTGGGTTCTCGGGGATTGAGACTGACAGGTATTTACCTGTTTAAGTTGGCGGGGACTTGTTTCAATTCAATACAATGAAAACAAGTCCGGGGCACCGAACTGGTGGTGTCCGGTTAGTACAAACCGAAATCCAGCGGTAGGCGATCAAATTACAAGCTAGTTCACTGTGGTGGATGCCATGTGCTACTGTTATTTAGGCGAGTGTACTGTGTGATTCATATGCCAAAATTAGAAAGTCCCTCGGAGTGGTCTGGTAGCTCAGCCGGTGGAGCAATCGCGGTACTAAGGCAGGGGTGGTGACCACGCGTAGGTTTGAACCCCACCATGGCAAAAGACTTTCGACATTAGGATCGCCTGTCAACAATTCAATCCAGTTCATTTTGCGCTGAAATTTTTACGGTTAAATCCAATCGTGTCCTGATTTTCGTGTTGTCGGCGAGTTTTCTTGGCCCCAACACAGGGTGTTCCAGACGGCAGCATATGCTCACCTATTTAGGTACAGACACTGGTAGGGCCTTCTGGGTAGAAGGTCGCTCGCCCGCAGCCACGGCGAAAGAAGTTGCCAGGTGACTTTTTATTTTCCGGAACTGCGGCTACACAACATAATGTGAGATGTTGACTCCGTAGGATTATTCACATTTCGGTACTACTCATAGACTTCACAAACATGCTAAAGAGTAGGGCTTGGAAGTCAGGTCAGGTCAGGCCATGTTGCACAGGACTGATGGTGGCCGAGGTTAATCGAGCTCCCAGAATTACTTCTGCGGTATGCACTGTGATTGGTACCCACTACTGTGACTTCGGTAGTTCCTCCCAGTTTTGTTACACAACTGGACTTGTTCCTCCATGTGGCCGAAGGAAGAAGTGAAAGAAGCACTCTTCTCACCTTCGAGACTGGACACAACCATGACGTTTTCGTTCTTTCACGCTTGGTGCCTCAGGTCGTAGGCACGGGCATAGAATGCGGGAAAGCCTGGATTAAACTACAAATTCTCCCCAATCCCCAGCATTATATTTCTGAGCATAGTTCGCCCTTCCTAGCACCCTGCATCCTTTCAAAATGTCCCACACATTATGGGCCAACTATTTCTTCCGGCAGTCTGTTCCACATCTCTACTAGTCTATTATTAAAGAAGTTCGCTTGCATACTCAGCTCAGAACGTGGCCTCCACCATTTTATATCTCTTCCTGTCGTTCTGCTTCAGTGGCCCGTTCAAATAAATCCTCTGCACTTATGCCCGATCAACCCCTCATGATTTCAAAAGCTTCAGTAAGGTCTTCTCTGCGTCTTCTTCTCCCAAGTGAAAAGAGTCCTATACCCTGCAATAGTTGCTCATATGATTTCTCTTGTTGTTCTTCAACTCTCCGAGTGGCTAGCCGCTGAACTTTTTCTAGGTGGGCTGCATCCTCTTTCCGAATGGTGCCCACTCCCGTACACATTGTTCGAAAAATGCGCCCACTGGTGCCTTGTACATAGATGAGAACACTTCCTTTGATCTGCATAAAAGTGCTGAGTGCAGCCAAAAGGGCTCACACCTTGCCCGTGGGCAGCCAGCCTACACTGTTTAACATGCTCTCAGTCAGCTGTAATTTGGAAACCCAGGTCCCTTGCTAACCATGTCACCTCGACTGTGAATGGTCCATTTTCGTCCATGGCCGTTATTCTCACGGAAGCTCCGGCTGGCAGATGTTTCTTGTTTTCGTTCAAGGGCTTACCCCATTTGTTTGCCCAAATATTTACCTGCTCGGGTTTCTTGTTAGTTCGCCAAGGTCTCCTCATCGCGCAAACTTTACATCGTCTGCAAAAATGAGACAGGGTAATGATAATCCAAACACTAAACCATTCATGTAGAGGAGAGAAAGTAGTGGGCCCAAATTCACTCCCTGAGGTACTGCGCTGGTTAATTCTGCTGCTTTCGACCGGCAGCTTCCTACTCTGGCGCGAAACCTTTTGCTAGTCAGGAAGGTTGATACCCACTTTTGTTTTCTTCCCTTCTATCCCGAACGTTTCCAATTTACCCATTATTAGGCGGTGGTTGACTGAGTAAAAAATGTGGCAGCAGCCATCCTCGTTCACAATTTTTACACGTTTATTGTTTAACTGAAAGCTGATTGTCGGGCTCTGTTGCCATTCAATCTTTGC
The DNA here is from genome assembly GCA_948099385.1 of Fasciola hepatica. Taxonomy (NCBI): domain Eukaryota; kingdom Metazoa; phylum Platyhelminthes; class Trematoda; order Plagiorchiida; family Fasciolidae; genus Fasciola; species Fasciola hepatica. The sequence goes on along the minus strand of CANUEZ040000029.1, from coordinate 757,639 downwards.
TTTGGCGCAAGCTCCTACGCACGCTCTCAAATATATGCTATCTCTCTCAATCGCTTTCTCGTTCTCTCGGGTCGTGGAAAATGCCTTTCTGGTTAACATATTTGTAAAAGGCCAAGCATTACAGTAACGTGCACGTGGTCCGGGCAGTACAAAGGACAGAAGGGTCCTTTTAACAAGGAAACCGCGAGGTAGGCCTTGCTGAAGCCTAGGTAGCAAACTTCGACCATCTTGCCCTCGCCAAGCTGGTTTGCGACTTCGTCTAGGGATACCATAGGGTTCGGAAGACAGGATTTTCTTTCCAGAAAATTTAGCTGTGCTCCACAGGGCAACTTTTGTCTCAGTAGATGATTACATAAATGTTCCCTTACTGGCCCCTATGAACACTTACATAGAATGCACGTGGGGCGCACAGGAAGGTGATTTTCCTTTATCTGACCGTGACTCCTTCTTGTGGATAGCCACAACTGTGGCTAACTTCCAGTCCAACCGCTACACCCCTTGGCTGATTGCGGCACAGTGTGACGGGAGATACGCCCACTGATCATGGCAGCCAATGGCTGTATGATGGCTGGGTGTAAATCATCAAGCCCGGAAGACTTGTGTGTGGCAATTTCTTCCAATAACTTCTTTGTCTCCCATTCCCCACTTTGCAGGTCGGGAAGAATTACTGAAACCGCTTGTGTTTCGGTTGATGTGTGTTTCCCCCTATCACGTATAAGTATACCCCCGAAGTAAGGGCCTATGACCTCTGCTTTTCTCTGATCATACTTGCACATTTCACCTCCATCCCTCAATACCAGAGATCCTACTTCATTCCTAAGAGAAGCCTTTGATTGGACATATCTGCAGTAGCTTTTCGGGTTCTGTTTAACTTCTCTAGCCAGTGTCAGTTCAAAAGTCCTCTTTGCCCCTGTTTGAATTTCTACGGCTGAGTTTCTAACCTTTTTATATCCTGTTTTATGTCTTGCCTCGGGTTTAGTGCCCGAGTGGCCGCTATGTCTTTACTTTTAATGTGCCGGAAGTTTCAGTTTGCTGGTTCGCCCCCATGACTGTTTGTTCTAGTAGGGCAGAATCATGTGTACGCCGTATGGGCATTACAGTATAAACTCCCCACTTTGTCGATCCGGAAGTTCCTATGATAGGTGGCCCGGGACTACCTTCGCCCTACACTGAGATTTCCTACGAATAGTCTACCGGTTCGTCTTTAATCGCAACCACTTCTTGACAGCGCTTGTTTGAGGTGTAGCCCGGATATACGTCCCAGTTTATATAACCGAGCTTGTTTCCAGCTAACTCCTGTGTTGAGGCGATGGTAGTACTTGCCTTCCTCCTAGGCTGGCATTTCCTCGTGCCCTTATGCTCATTTTGGAGTATCAGGCACGACACGATATCTCCCCTTTGTGAGAAGAAACATTTCTCCCTCCCTTGCTAGCAGCAGGTTCCTGATATTCAGGTGTACTAAATTAACCGGGATTGGTCAAGCTGGCCATGTTAGTAATCTAGGCAGTGGTTACTTCCGTAAGCGGACCCTATGAACTCCGCTTATTCCCACCATTTGACTAATGCCTACAAGCCTAAGCAGATCCCAAGTTCCCCTATAACCGACATATCGTCTTGTTTTAGATTCCCTAATAGTCGGTTGCCCATGGTTCAACATGGGAGCATCGCGGCATCCCATCGTACTGAGTTCCACTCCAGACCTTATCCCTCGTAATTTTTCACTCCCTCTACCTGAAGCTGCTGGCCCTTTGCAACTGTGATTGCTGTGCCCTCAGAGGCGTTTGCCAATTGTAGTTTATTTGTGACCTTATACTTTCTTGAGGCTGCCTTCACTCACCGTTCAACTTTGGTATCGGGGGCAGAAGATTTGCAACATTAGGTTTGCTTTTTGGTCCCTCAACCCAAGTCCTTCTCGCCTTTTCATTGCTCGTCCACACTATTCCCGCGAGGGAGAGTTTGGAAAGTTTCTTTTCTCCCGGAATGTCATAGCTTCTTCTGGTTCTCAAACTCACTTGTATACTTTCGGTTTTTTCGATTTCTGCAGCGAGTTGAAGGGCCTGCCAGGCCGAGGTCTTGCAATGAAAGCGCGTCCATTCAATCCAGTTGTCTCGGCAGTACGTCAAGCAATGCCTCTCTGGGATCCCTGAGCACTTTGCACGTGCCTATTGTTGGCACACGTCACACGCGATCCCATTTTGCACTGGCTTTGAACAGGCTTCAGAAGAGCAAGGTAAGACATTTTGGTCTGGTTTAAAAGAAGCAAAAACAGAACACTGACACTGGCTCTGCAAAAAAGAGCAAAATTACTGATTCCTGAATGACTGCAAGCCAAAAAGAAAATTTTAAAACTGATATTTGTCGGTAAATTTTTCCGAAACATTTTATTGTATCAGAAGCAGTTTATGCTGCAACTGGTGATTATTGACGCCAGCCATCTAGCGGCCACGAAGTTGCGTTCCTAGCTGATCTCCAAAAGTACTACGCGCAGCTTGCGTCTGGAGCTGAAGAATAAAGTCCCGAATATCGTGCGAATCTTTCTGTTGTAGCTGGTGAAATTTCGCACGTTCGGCTATTTCGAAGTTAACTGGCTGGGTATGACGGAGAACAAGATTCCTAATGTCTTCGTGTTTCAGGGACACAGGCTTCTGTGGGAAGGACAAGTTCTCGATAACAGAATATGCTGACTTTCCAACAATATTCGAGAAGACAGTGGTTTTGTGCTCATCCGAAATTTTCTCATAAGCAATACACCACACTTTGAATCTTTCAAAATAAGCGTCAATATCATGCACAGGAGCATGTTAATCCAGAAATTCCATACTGAGGGACTACACGATTGTGAATGACTGCTGCGACGCCAAATGTGAGATCCTAGCGCACTGAATGAATAGTAGCAATTATCCCAAGTCTGGATGAACAGCTAAAAACAGCAATTGGAAGCACAAACTCTAGTATTCCTCCGAACGTTGTGGGAGGGTTACCAGAAGGAACAATGACGCCCGTAATGGGTGACCTGTAATCTGCGAAGACACTCCAAGTACCACGTCAAAATCATGCGAAGAGAACGCTGGGTGAGTCACACAGTTTATTGTGTGACAGCAAAATAGGCAACAAACAATTCGTCAACGCCTGAGGAGTGGGTCGTTCCCCGCGTCACTTCAAACAACGCTAACCGTCTGTTTCTTCAGGCTGTCCGTGTGCATTTTCGGGCTGTTCGCATGTTCAGTCATTTTCCGCTAGTGTTGCCACGTTTAAAAGACAGGCGCCAGGTATGTATGCAGTTTGTGGTGGTTAATTTAACCTCACCATATACAGTCCACCTGCCCCTTCGCAGTAAGGCATTGTCCTTAGTGCTGTCGGGCACTCCTCATGCTGGTTTTAGGCTTTTAGCTTGCATCACGACGGACCAGTCCTAACAGATGGAGAAGGGCGGACACAATTTCATGTTAGTGAGGACCGGGTCGGGTGTACAAGGTCTCTTTCTTTGTCGAATTTACTTTGAGGGCACTCTGGTAGGGGGCACAGGCTCCAGCAGCTTTAAAAGATCCCCTGAGTTAAATAAATGTTACATTTCTTGCAGAATTTTATAGGATTTTTAGTGGCATCGGGTCGTCTGCTGGTGTTGAATTGCCAAGTTGTGTGCTAGCTGAAGATCAGACTGCCTCAGATTATTATGCGGCGATGAACATGGAATATCATTCATGGCTGTTGAGAGAAGTACATCTAACAGTAAAAGCACTCCGCTCCTGGTTACCATGCAGAGGGGTGTCTGGCCTGTCGATTTCTGAATGGTAGCTCGGCACGCCGAAAGGCATTCTTCAAGCGCTGTATCACACTTCTTGAGCGTTTGATCGTTAGCAAATGCTCGTAAAAGATTTTCCAAGGCTCGACTGGAGCGTTCAACCGGTCTTTTGCCTTTGGGACGTAGGGAGTTGCCCTAGTTCTGATATATAGGACACGTCGAGCCTCAAACAGTAAAGTACAATCAAAATTGGAACCCTGGCGCAAGTGCAGCTGACGAGATGCTCCCCATCAAAATATCCATCCATAAAAATAGCCCGCTTGACCTTTCAGGCGTCTACCTCTCTCAGGGACACTGCCTCGCACCGTTCGTTTAAGTGACCCTCCAAAGCAAAGATGTAGCGGTCGCCATTCCACCTCAAGAGCTGAGGACCAACAATATCCATTTGCAAACAGTTAGCTCGGAAACCCGGCTTGCACCAGCTGCATTGGGGCCTGCCGGCTTTGGGTTGAATTTTTCGGTTGGCCAAACTCCGTGCAGGAGTTCGAAAGTCTCGCGATGTGCCAGTTCATGTGAGTCCACCAAAAACGGCGATAGGATGCATCTCTTAGTTTATTCCTACCGGAGTGGCTTAACTCCTCGTGTATCTTCCTAAGGACGGCATCCGGAGTCAAAAAAGGAGCAACAGTTCGACGGATGTAATTGGGAACATTCTGATGAAGCAAAATCTCATAGATCACCGATAGGTTATGCTACATTCCCCCAAGACTTCTGGTGTTATAGCTGGTCCCTTGGGTTTCTTTAGAAAGAGGTCATTGTTGGTAGCTGGGGCATCGGCTGTACAGCAAATGGGACTCAAAAGCGTGGCTTTGAGTCTCGGCCCAATACACTGTTTCCGGCTCTTGAAGTAACAGTTGCCCCGGCAACCGTGCACGGAGCACAGTCCCCAGGATTACGAGTAGGACGGAGTGAAAAGGAATCAGCTTCCCGGTGTTCCTTACCCTCTTGGCGCCAAAAAGCAAAATCATATCCTTGGAGAATCTCCCGCCATCGAGCTGTTTGTTCTTCCGGGCCAAAATGTTTCTGAATCCACATGGGGGATTTATGATCTTTCTGGAGCAAAAGCCGTCATCCCAATAAGTACTGTGAGAATCGTGTCCCTAACTGGAATACCGCCAAAACTTCCTAGCTCCTAGTACTGTAATCCTTCCGTGTTTTGACAGAGCTGGACTCACAAATGCAATCACGCGTTCCTGTCCATCCGGTGCCCAGTGTGACAGGACCGCACTAATAGCATGGTCACCAGCTCTAGTGTCGAGGGTACACATGACGCTTCCCCGATATGTCTGTATAAGCCAACATGGGAGCCGCACATAATTGAATCGGAAGTTCGTCAAACCCCGACTGTTCATGCTCGGCCCCGGTTAAACGCGGTTCTCCGTCGGAGCAAGTTGGCTAACGGAGTGGCAATGTTAGCGAAATTTTCAATAAAGTGCCAATAATACGGTGCCAGTCCCATAAATCTTCATAGATCATCAACCGACTGTGGGGTGCGCCATGAGTTACCTACTTCGACCTCCGTGGGGTCACAATGCACTTAGCTCGCAAAGGTCGGTTTGCGTAAATACCTTGCCTACTGTCTTAGAAAATGAAACTCGGAGGAATCCATTTTGTGTCCATATTTTTGGAACCTTTCTTGCACTCATCGAAGGCTCTCGTTTTTTTCGTCTATTGTTTTTCCATGGACGATGGTACATTCTAATGATAATGATAATGATAGTGCATCTCGGATGAGCCTGGAGCATGCTGGAGTGCATGATCAGATGATTGAAGTTAGGTCAAGATCGGAAGTTCCAAAAGCGTGCAGCATGTGTGCACAAAATAATGTGAAGTGTTAAATTGGAACAAACTGACAGTAATGCCCAGCAAATATGAAGGTTAAAATCAAACTGCCAAGAAAGCTGGTGGTGGCTGGTGTCAGTTTCAAAGGGAGAGTATGAGCGTAGGTGGTACCGGAAATGATCAAATCATTAGAAATTGCAGCAAAAACAAAGGGTATTCGTTAGGCTTTTTTAAAAAGAAGAGTTTACCAAGGTAACTTCGAAGAGTCGCTTGCACGCTGCAGGGTGTGAAAAGTCTACGGATAGAAACCTCATCGAAGCACAGGATGGATACTCAAGGATGATACGCAATGAATTATCAGCCAGTGCCTTGAGGAAAATTCGATTGCTAGATGCCGACGCAGTCAATCACAAGGAAAGAGGACAACAAATCAGATGGATAGAGGAATAAATTCCAAGGGCGGTGATGGAAGAAATAGCCAGAGTGATCAGCTTATTACATACATTAATATGGGTTTGTCAGGAAGTATCAGCAACGATATGAATTCATGGCGGCAAGTCAATTGGAGGTGCTTTGTATAGCGATTGCAAAGGGCAATAGAGTGCAGAAGAGAAAATGGAGTACACGTTTTATAAGTGACTTGATGACTGTTGTCATAGGCGGATCACACCACAGCGGTAAAGGGACTGCCACACGTCCGCTGAAGCAGAAACAGAAACTGGGAAGAGGTCATCTGATTTAGAATAAAAAAGCAGTCTGTAGAGATGAAAGTAGGAACTGTTGGTTGGATAATGTTGGAATCTTTTGTAGAGCGAATGAGTGTCAGCTCTGGAGGTACCAGGAGACCACCAAAGCGATGAGGAAGGGCAGGTCGGAGGAAACACGAGAGTGTGAGGTAAGTTGTTCGCCCATGTAGGGTTGGTCGAGAAACATTAACGTAAAAGTGGAAGATAAATAAATATGGGGTGGGCATAGCCACAGCGATTACAAAGGTGGATAGATCTAGGAAGAGGTGATTGGATGTATGACAGTTTAGTTCACAGCGGTTATTGAAAGTTGCATTGTGTGCCTTACGATAATGACAGGCAAATAAGGCTGCATGACAGGTAACTTGAAAGGCTAGAGTGTAACAATAGCTACAGCATAAAGTAACTCAAGCTTCGAAAATAGTGGTAGAATACGGACGCCGGTTAATTAATGAGTTATTTATATACCAAACGAGTCAAATGGGTGGTACTACTCGAGGAAAAGAGAGACTGAAATAAAGGCTGGCGGAGGACTGGTAAGCAAGCAGCTGGATTTGTTACTGTGTAACACGATAGATATATCAAATGTACTAATGTGAAGGGGACTTGGTGCTCTGCAAGATTGGGACAGAGCAGTAGGGGGACACTTTGTAGCCGAACAATTGGATTGACGGGAGAGAAAATAATCAGTAACCATACCGCTGACTAATGGAAAACTGCGAAATACGTTTCACTTAGGAACATCGTTTGTTGATCGTGGTGGGGAAATAAACAGCGTCAATAAATGTGCCAGTGAATGGGTAGCAGCGACGATTTCTGTCACGGGGAAAGGACAGGATTGCGGAGGGGACAGCAGAGTAATCGGGCTTGAAATTCAGGGGGATAGGCATTGGGGTACTCGCCAAGGTCGATCAATGATCAATAAGGCAATGATATTGTGCTAAGAACGAGGGGTTGGTAGGCAAGGATGGAAGCTACACGCTATCTAATGCATAAAAGGAATGGTAAACATTTTCGGGCATGAAAGTGTGAGATAATATGACAATATCGAGAGCGTGCACAAAGGAAGAAAAACTGTTGCTGGGGGAAACAGAGAAACAGGCACGTTAACCCACACAAAGTTACTGAATTGGGCCTTTTGAGGTGACAATGTTCAGCCTTTAGGAGGTTGCTGGGGCCTTGGTTAGTCCAAATAGCATTGTTCGGAACTCATACAGGTCCGCTGGAGTGCCAAACACCTTTTTACGAGGGTTGTCAGGGGGCACCTCTACGTGCCAATAGACTGAGGCAAGAACCAGTTTACTGAAAATCTTCGAGCAACCTAGGGTTTCTGAAGTTTGGTACATTCTGGGTAAGGGAAAAGAATCCCTTTTTTGTAAGGTCCTTTAGTGAGCAATAATCCACACGCTACCGGAGGGAACCGTCTTCCTCACTGACCTGGACCACGGTTGGCGGCCACGGTGAGTTAGACTGTTGGATTACTTCTTTTTCTAGCAAATTCTCTATCGGTTTTTCTGCCTTTTGCTCTTAGTGAACAGGAATACTGCTCGGCGGTGAACGAAGTGATGAGGCATTATCCGTCTCGACTCGGTGCTACCCCACAGCTGTAAGCCAAATTTTCATGCACTCCGTTATAAACAAGCTAGAAAATTCGGTTAACATATAACCCACGCCCTTTTGTTGAATTAGGGATGGCGCTTGGCTACAGTTGATGGCGGCCATTGTGGATGCTTCTGGTTGCACAAAAGGCGGCGGTTCCTTACTGATGAATGTATCCCTTGCCACTTTACCTTATATTTCGCTAGAAGGTCGATTCCCGTGACAGTTATCCAGGGTAATCTCTCCACTTCCACCGCGGCCTGCATTTTGGTAACCCTGCAATGTTCACGGGGAGTTGGACACTCCTTTGAGACTCACTCGTGGTGCCTTTACCTGCCACGTCCTGTACTCCATTTTTCACCAAACAACTCCACAGTGCGGCCCCATCCTTGAAGTCGAAGGCAGTGCGAATATCCAGGAAAGCGATGACGGCCGATCTTTGGAAATTGTGATTGGGAGCCTGATAACTGATAGAGGTGGTGTTGGGGTGTAGAGCAGCTCATGAGTAGCGACAGCCACTGCAACGTTCGCAAACCTGTGACACCTGTGGCCTGGCCATGACATCCTGCTCCTTCCTGAGGACCAGGTGCACGTCACAGTGGCTTGTAGCCTTTTACCTCATGGACGTAAGACCTAGACACTTCGCGTTGATGATGCGCGGAATCTTTACGTGTTCGACAGCCGAATTTTCGGAAGCACTGACCGCTTCTGGTGTGGACATCGACTGGGTAATGGCGAGGTGCTCCCTCGGGTGTTGGGCACAATTGGCCGTCCCCTAACGAAGTGACCTTCCTAAGGCTCCTTTTATAGCTCGGTTATCTTTTGCGAATGCGTGCGCTTTAGGAGTACTCTCTCGGCAAGGCCAGAGGCGGTGCAGCTGTCATACCACCACTTTGTGCGGAGGTGTGGAAAATCTAGTTCAGCGTGGGCTGCTATCGAAGCCTCTCTCCTCCTTGGTTAGGGCCCAGGTTATAGGGACTGTTGTTATTTAGGGACTTTTGGGGACATAGCTGAGAATAGAAGACGGAGGCGCAAAAGCTGTAAGGCCTACCTGTTGAACTCTCTTGCACCGGAGTCACAAAAACGTCATTTTGCGCCATAAAGTGATAAAAAAATCAAAGCTTGTACGGCGAAAAAGCAAGAAAAATCATAGTTTTTCCTTCTCTTGCTAACTGTCTGTTCCGGTGCACGGTACGGCCCTTCACTCATTTTGACGTCGTTTACTGTTACTTCTGCACTTTGCTCGATCTCAATCTGATGCGAATATGTATACATCAAGCAGGAGAGGCTCCATTTGTTGTGTACACGTAGTCACAGTCATTCGACGACCGTGGAAACACTTCCCGAGAGCATATCGAACAGTCCCTTTCTTTTCTGCAAACTAGAATTGCGGACGAGTATTCGATGGAATTTGGTAACAATCAAAACGACCCTTCTTTTCACTATGATGTGTAACAGTCCCCTCAGTGACTTTGCTCCCTATTGGTTGCTTTGCACGAAAATATTGGTCCAGACTGGTCATCCCGTCACGCAGAATAACTCGCCACCTGGAGCGAGACTCAGTTTTGTATAGAGTTGTGTGCAGTGCAGACCCTCTTTCCACTGAGTGGAGCTAGGTACAAAAACATCCTCGTACCAGGCTAGCGTTTACCTCAAATCCACTTTTTATTTCCTGGGACCGTGGATGACTCAGTTACAATGAGACTTTGATTCGCCTATTGGCGACAGAGAAAACATATTGCTTGTACCGCTGTATACACAGAATACCCCTTAATAAATTAGTTCAGAGACAACTGCTCTTCAAGTATGACCGAGATGATCTATAGTTCACCGCACTCATCACAGTACGCATCTCCATGTCAAGCATTTCAGGTCGCACTCTGATGAGTTTTACTTTCGAATTCAACAACTTTCGAGTGCCACGAAACTTTGGGTCATAACACAGTGGCTGCGTCCCCCAAGGGGCCAGATACTCTGAGTTCTGTTTTTGTGACACGTGGCTTTATTGCACCGGAATTGAGAAGGCACGTTTCCTGGACACTCGGTTCGCAACAAACATAGTGGGGCTCTCTCCGTTCCTCTTTAAGTAACACTCACTGTAACTAGCGTCATCCATAGACACCGCTAGGTATTATGGTTCAAACGGTCCTCCATACAAGCATACAACGACGTCTTTGGTTCATGGAGAAGACAGATAAGTCTGTTGCTTTGCAAAAACTTCGGCTCTTACGAACTGGCACAGATCGTGAAACCCTGGTCTGTTGTCTATTCGGGAGGTCTTGTCGCCCTCTGCAAGTGTTCAACTGCTACGCATCGTGGTCAGTTAATAAAAGTTGTCTCTTTGGTGCGAATCAAACAAAGTTCACTTGAATATACTAGCTGCTCCAGTGCCTCTGAGCACCTGATCAACTTGTTAGCATAAGGGGACAAAGCACCGGGATGTTGGGCATCCACCCCGGTCCTATTGTTTCGTCTATCACAAGACTCCCCATATGATTCCTCCGACTAAACCATTTTCCCAATATTCCTGTCGTCTACTGATAAACCTAAATAACAGGATAAAGCAAACGACCTCCAATAGGTTCCCTCGCTTTCCGTTCTTAGTACTGAAGTAAACCCTTCAGACGGCGACAAGCATTCCTAATCGGCTCTCGATCGGACCCTCAAATGATCGGAAGAAAGGAAAGTTCCCCCAAAATTATGACAGATAACTTAAGAAGTTCGCGTTAAGGCTGTTGTAATAGTAATAGCAGCCGGTGTATTACTTCCGTATGCCTCAACGGGTCAGACTCATCAACTGAGCGGAAGTCTTCATGGTGGCTCCCGCTAGCCTTAGAAAAGCTGGCATCAAGAAAGAACAATCCAGTGTGGCCGTCGCCATCAATTCCTCTCCAAACTGGTGGCTGCTGGTAGTGCTGTTACCACTACGTCGTCTAAGCTCCACAGTCCCCCCTCTTTTGGCCCCAGCCCCCCCCCCCCCACGCATGATCCCAGCGGCTTCCTCCGATGAGCACCTTCCAGTTCTAGTCTTACCCCGAGCGTCTGACAACTCGCTATCAATGACGAAAGCAGCAGACCAATCGACAGGCTGAGTACCGGCCATTTTAGCTGCTGACATTGTCAAAATTGTTTTTTTTAGTGAATCGATCGGCAATTACGGTAGGCTGGGGACGGGCAAGTGAAAAACTTGGAGCTATAAGGATGAGCTGGAAGGGCAGAGGTTCACAGTGGTAAACGCTCAAACACAACGGATCACAGACGACTCGATTCAAAGCCGTAAACGGTACCCAGCGAAGGGTAACCATAGAACGACTGACTTAAATCGTTGGGGGCTCGGAGAAGCGCCCTCGGAGCATCAGCCAAATACTGCACGATAGCCCAGAATGTTGGTCTTTATGCCCAGTAAATACCACACTTCAGCCTATTCCAAAGCCGGAAATAACAAAGTTCAACAAGTCAGATTCACCTAGAGAGAGAACTTTTACAGTAGCTAATACAGTACCTTAATGTTGAACATTGATCAATCAGGACTTTGCAAACGTTTTGCACGTTCGCAGGCTGATCGTAGAGCGCGGAACAGAACCGACGTTGTCAAAAGACCGAGAACTAACTGCTCTCAAAATTCGTGGAAGGGCTGGAAATTAAGGCATTTAAACAACAAGTGAGGACGAGGGAGAAATACACACCCACAGTAGAGCTTACTGAGTTTAGTCGGCTTTTTCCTTATGCCATCCACTAAGATGCGTCAGCAGCCATAATGAGAAATGGGAACGGATAATAACGAATCCAGGCGGGGAGGGTATCGAAGGTTGAGCCTGTCAGTTCGGAAGCAAGCCAATCAGCGTCCGAAAAGTGAGACTTTTCCATAGTCAATTAAGAACCAACTTTACACAAACTTCACGGATGAAAAGGGTTGCACTCACTGGAACGGAATTTCAGGGAACCTCCTTTTCGGAATCCGAATTAGAGCTGCCATCCCCCGCCAGTCTGGATTTTTTTATTCCCCCAGAAGCTGATTGAAAATGTCAAAAAGAGTGGAGCTGAGGTTAGTCGAATAATCCCTCAGCACCATATAGTGGAGTCCGTTTTGTCAGATGACTTCCCGGGGTTTTTGTAGACGTCTGTTGTGGAGATGCACCAAGAAGGCTCCCCAGACTGACTTTCTTCAAGAAATACAGAGACGGAAGTTCTTACTGCTCGGGTGAATGAACCATGGAACCTACCTACGTCAACAACGGCTGAGCTTCGGACTGAGGGGCAACTTGTTAGATCTTTCATGAGTTTCCATGTATCCGGATAAACTCCGCTTGCTAGAAGGGTAAGGACTTGGATGAAAATGAGTCGATGCTACTCAGCCTTGATTGACCTCGCTTGAATCTCAGCTGCCGAGATTTTGATGTATAAAGGCTTTTCCTGTTTTGATGCTGAGAGTCAATATAAACACCGGTTGCACTGCAAGTAGCGAAGCAAAACGGATCGAATAAGAAACCAGTGGGGGATGTGCCACGAGCAGATAACCGTAGGTAGATCTGAATGCAGTCGCTTTGTGTTATGGCAGCAAAACGACAGCAGTAGATGAGCCTCATCCAGGTTATGCTTGGCACATGTGTGAGCAAATTTATTTCGCCGGAGGTAGGAGGGTTGAGGGAATGTAGCAATATTACCCACATGAGATGAAAAGCTTCACGGAAGAAAGCTTCGAGAAAAGCGATAATAACGAGAAGTCATGCATAATATCTGGGGGCGGAATCAGAAATATGCTATTCACAATTGTAGCCAGCCGTCGCAGATGACTGTGCGCTGGCTATGCTACCTCAACAACTCCTCATGAAGCAAATTTGAGGGGCGTAACCCGCCTGCTTATATGAGCCCGCAACTAGCTTTAGACGTCCTGTGTTCTCCTTATGGGCCAGCTGAAGCAGTGGACCCAACCGAGCTCCTAACCGTCGGGGTTGGCTCTGGTATGTATTGCCTATTTCACATACGTAACTTAATATAACGGTCAATGTCACCTATTTCCTGATCAGACGGCAAGATTCCAAGAGATCCTGGCGACTAAGCCTTCGGGACCCACGGCCGGATGATGGGTAGAGGGTTGGGCCACGACGGAGGTCGAAATGGTCCCCATAGCGGTAGACCTGGAAGACAAACGTGATTGAACGTGCCAGCCTGGTCTGAGGACGTTGCACACATTGAAAAGTGTTGTCCAATGTCTATCTACTTATTCAGTCTGACTCCCTTTATTACCTCAGCACTCACTATCCGTATGGTCACGGTCCTTGTTCGTTGGTAAACTTTTCATCACCATACTGACCCTTTATCATCCTGAATAGGGGTTCCTCGATTGCTTCGTAGCCCGTCTCCAGAGTCTCATTTCTTTCAGCACGACCTTCTCGTCATTATTTATCCCGCGCCGGTCACTCGCCTCAGCGTCCAGTGAAGCTCTCCACTAGACTTCGGGAGTGTTGAGTCCGACATACGTCCTGCAGCAATCAAGCCATTGATGCCTCAGTAGAAATGCCCTTCTTTATCCGGTTAGAAAATCGTAGTGGCCCGCCTAGTGACCGACATCATTCCACCCGCCATTTACCTGTCGAACTCACTGCGGATGCAAAGCCTCCTACAGAAATGATACTCTCCGTGGCTTCGTTCAACTCTCGTTCCATCTTGGAAGAGCTTCTTTCTATAAAAGGGCTAGCCGTCGTCCAAAAACCCAACATCATCCTACTCACCGAATATGGGCTTAATGAACACCTACTTCCTGACTTATTTGCGCTTTTTGGCTATAAAGCCCTAAGGACTCGCCAAATATACAGCAGGGCTGGAACCTGCCTGGGATATACCAAGTGCATGTTTTGCTCCACCCTAATGAAGGACTTTATCTTAGAAATGTCGTTGGTTACACTTGGCTTATCACTCTTCTGTCCCAGAACACCACAATTCCAGGTGGCATATATTGACCCCCTGGTAGTGACGTTTAGACTTTTACCCCATCACGGACGCGATTATTCGAACCGCCGACCTGCCCTTTGATGGCTGCTTGATAGCGAGTGACCCTAATGCCGCGGATAAAGACTGATCTGCTTTGCCGCTCCCCACAAATTAATGCAGTTCACCTAGTGCATCCGGCCGGGGCCAGTGGTTATGCACGCAATGCAGCATACCAGAAAGAATCAAATTCTCGGCTTGATATTTACATCAGACCTGGGAAACGTTTCCGCAACTGTACTCACCGATTACACTGGTGGTTACCATGGACTTATTGACTGAAACTTCCAAGTCAGGCAACAAGCCGAGCGCCTACTTTGTAAAAGTCCCCCCTCCGCTACTTCAAACGGGACCAAATTCCCTCTCTAGCTCGCTCCAAAATCTGGGACAAATTCTTCTAAACTGCAAGCCCCGGGTACACCACTGGCTTCCTCTACTCAAGCTGACGTTGTTGCACCGAGAAATATCCTGCCTTCATTATCCGCCTAGATCAACAAACCATCGAATATTCAGCTTAAGGCAGGAATAACCAAGGCTTCAACAACAGTACCAACGAAATGGGGCCCTATCTATTTTCCTATAATACGAGGCTCAACGCGTGAAATCCGTCCGCGTCCCCGGGGCCATTACCTATATCAAGAAACCAAAGCCCTCCTACACCCAAGCAAAGCTCGAGAGCTCGCTCAGGTACGCAGGTCCCGGGCCCAAAGAATAATCTTGTTCACGAAACAAATCATCCTTTTGAGTAATTTCGTGGCTTCACCTCAGCATACAACCGATGTATTCAGCATATTCCTCACAAATTCCGTAGCCCTCAGCCCGGCTTGGTCCCTGCTCACGGTTGACATAAAGCTCGTAATCGACAGAACAACCAAACTCGGGGTGCTAACTCGTGATCGACCTGACCCCTTACCCTCGCTCCAAATTAGTGTTACCCAATAATGTTTTACGCAACACTTGCTCTTTCGCTGAACCACACGTCGGACACTCTCCTTAAGTGACCGCTGACTGGGTCTTCGAGGAGTGTGAACCTTCCGTTGATGGCCTCGTGGGTCCCGTGTCAAATCGAACCAAAAATGGACTCGTCAGTCGGGATATATGAAGGGTGTGTTTGCTGGAAGGAGAGAGTTGAACGGGTGCTGTAGCGCTATTTGCATCTCAGCGATTGTGGCAAGAGTAAACTGTACCACTTGTGCTAAGGTGCCGTAGAAGCAACAGTGTCTCAGGCTAGGGGATGCGCAGGTTTACTGACGTAAATCTTACCACCCCAAGGGAAGTTGGGGGGCGAAGGGTGCCAAATGGTAGGTAAGAAGGAGGAGCAGGGACTCGACTCAGATTTGAGCACGTCGACTAAAGAGGTCCGTGGCGGGTTTGGCGGGCGGTGTGACTAACAGGACGACCGACCTCGAGACTCTAACTCAGAATCGATCTGACCCTTTTACCCATACTCCAAATCTATGTTCTCCAATAACGTTTTACTCCATACCTGCTCATTCACTGAACTTCATGTCGGACATTGATCTTAAGTGGCGGCCGACCGGCACGAGCATTGATTTTGCTCCCTGACCTTTGGCCCACATTTTCCGTAGTCATTTCGTTGATTTGACAGCTCGAACCTCACGTGATCCTGAATTTCCTTGCAGACTCTGATTCACAGAGCGGTTACTGTTGAGATTTTTGCAGTTTCTGTGTCATATTTATGATTGTTTTATAAAAAGCCGCTTCGAAATCCATACTTCGACGCTTGGCGCTTTTTGAATTGTGTTACTCCCATCTCAACGGCTGCTTGAAATCCGTTACAAAGCTCTCTTCGTCTTGGCTCCGCCTCAGCAAATGAAATTCTTAGCATACAAACGCAGTTATTTCACGCCAAACTGCGATATTTTCTCCGGTACTCTTGAGATAAATGCAGTCACCTCTCCATACTTCGCAACTTTATGTGGCCTCGGACCGCAATGCTCTTGCACTCTGAATTAGTATGGACATAACTTTCATGTAACTGCTCGACCAAACAATTCCACTGGTTTGCTGCGGAGAAACCTCCCCATGAACTGAGTTAGCGGTGTATAAACCTTATGTTATTCCAACCCCGAAGTACTGTTTTCAAACAAACAAAAGTTGCATTATGAGCATTCAAAATTTTCAGCTTCGATTACCCAAAGCCTAATTGGGCTCTCTCCAAGCCTAAGCTACAGAAAAGACGCTGTAAGCTCCAGGGGTTTGACCCCCGGTGGCCTAGAATAATAAAACTTAACCTAGCATCTTTTTCCAACTTGCCCCACAAGCAAGCTCCATTCCTCAGTCAAGTTCACTTCAGCACAAACACATCACGCCATCTGAGCAATAGAAAGCATTACATAACTATCCCTGAATCACGAAATCCTAGAGGCGAAGCTTTTTCCACCTCATAGCTGAATCTTGTAGCTCTAACCTCTCTAGGGTTCCACCGTTCAATTTTTCCGTCTCACTTGCCATAGCCTCAGCATAATCGTAACTAGTTTATGTATCGACTGTAATTTAGGTTCATTTATTCCATTATTTTGTGTAGCACTTTGATCTCTTAGTAAAGTATCCCGGTTAAATCCTTACCCAATTACTGGCACTTGCATGTATCACCCTCTCAGAGTACCATCAACTTCTCTGATCCTTGTGCCATGACACTAGCAGGGTCATCAGCTCTAAGCCCCTTTATATCCTACTAACCCGGCTTCTATTCCACATTAAATCCCATCTTATGGATTTTCACACTTCCTCCACAAACATGGACAGGAAGTGCAGTCCCCTTTCTCTTACGGGAAGTGGCTCATTAACTGAATTCAGCCTACCGTTATGTTACCACTCTTTCTGTTCCAAGTACACTTTCCTGCCGGTAATGTTAGTCCACTTTTTCACGCAGAATTTTGCTTTTTATTCTGCAAAGTGGTTACTCCAAGTCCAATTTCAACCTCGCCTCTGAATCTCGTAGCACTAACCTCTCCAAAGTTCCACCGTTCATCTTTTCCGTCTTCTATGTCATAGCCCCTGCATATTCATATTTGGCCTACTCATCGACTCCCATTTAGGTTCGTTTACTCCATCATTTTCTGTAGTAATCTTCCGCCTGGATAACATTCACTTAATATGGCAACGGTACACCTAGGCCTGCGGTTTTCTTCTTGCCTGCCCCATGTACTAGGTTCGCCAATGGAGGAAACTGAGCTTCAATTCTCATCCCTTTTCTACATCACAACAAATTCACTTCACTCGGTCCAAACTGGGCTCATTTCTCTTCTCTTAGTTCGCCCTGGCACCTCAACCCAGAATCACCTTCCGTAGACCACCAATAATTACCAAATCGTCTTGATCCTTTTTCATTGTCTTCGCCACTGTTTGGATTCTTGTCCTCTTATCCGCTCGTAGCCCGCATTTTTTAAAGGTATCTCCAATTTTAGATACTAGAGGTTCTTTTTCACCGCTGACCATTGATCCCTCACTGGGAGCACCTCAGACTGCGTTTTTCTATTGTTATTTTTCCAACAACTGACGTTTATTTTCCCTTTGATGGGTCGGCAAAATACCTGGCCCACATTTTCAACTGAAAATTCGATACCTGCAGGCCATTCCCTCACTACCCCGCTGGCCCTGCTTTCCAGGATCCCTCGCAGACTGGTCGCAAGCTCCTGGACTATTCAACCTCTACAGCTGTGTGGCAACGCCAGTATCACCTGTGCAAACCCCGCCGGTGCAGGGCGCGGTCAGATCTACTGCTTTGGCCGGAGCACATCGGGCGTGTAGGACGTCTGCAACGACGTGCGGGAGCAGCTAGGATAGCGAATTGCACCTGCTGTCACCAAAATGGTTTTTAGGATGAGTGTCTTGCACATGGTCAGCCCCATCTACCAGCATCGGTTGAAAAAACTGCGGAAACACCCTAAATGCTGCGAATATGCCGCTATCCCCTCCAGTTATCACTTACTTTCCATTGTACTTGTCTCCATCTTCGCAATCCTATCTCACGGATTCCTAAGCCCGGCAAAATTTGCTTTCCTTGGCTCATAATTATATCATACTTAGAAGGCTGCTGCCACATGCTGTTTACCGTTCATGATTCTTTTTCCCGAGGGTTCATGCTATACAACTCACCTGTCCCATTTGCAAACTTAACCGATTCCCAAGATAAAACTAGCCCATTTTGTCACCTTTACTGAATTGTTTGAACAAGGTCACACTTAATATTGCCATAAATTTCCGTTCCACAATGTCCAAACGGCATATTTCACCGAGGAATATTTGTCCCCAGAGCACTCCAACAGTCGACGATATTGTGACAGTTGGTTCCCTCTTTCTATAAGTCCTAAGGTTTGCTCACACGTGGCTTTAGAACTGCAATATCCTCACTTTGCAGAGAGTCACGCCTCCCCCAATATATTCACATTTCAGAGACACCTGTATCTTAGTGTTTTGATTTGTTACCATCACGTGATCCACCCTTTATAAAGAACATCAACAGATAGTATTTTACCTTTCAATTACTTCACCGCGCAACCCCTCAACTGTATTTATTGGTTGTTTGGTTTTTTCATATCCGATATTCCATCTTGATAAATCCTCTCAGAAAATTCTGATCCTTGCTATTCTTTGGTCATCACGTTCAGACCTTAGATAATTCCAGTCATTAAGTAAATACTTAGATGCCATTTAAACAATCATCTCCTTTGCAAAAGTGTCTCTACGGCTATCATGGCTACGCATCACAAACTGATCAGTCGCCCAGTTCCCGCTTCCATGTTGGTGCCTCGTATTCCACCTTTTTGAAGGTAAACTATCTGCCCAACCATCATATGTTTACATCCGTCCACTTCTTCCACCGCCACCTAGACAGTCTTCCTCCGAAGATGAGTCCCTCACCGGGCAATTAACTGACTCGGCCAATATTCAGTAACTAAACGTTTTAAAGGTAATCTTCGAAGAGCTTGCCCTGCTCTTTGTCCGCAATTTCACTCCTTTCATCCTCGGAATTCCAGTCCCAAACCGTTCCATGCGCTGCGGAGCGCTATGGCCGCTTTGCGTCTCCCTTCGAAACTTTTTTCCTCTGTGTAAACAAAATTTCCGTCAATTCTATTTGGTACTGGCGTTGCATGGTCCCCCTCTTTGTAATAGGTGGGCAACGGACTACTGCTTCCAACCAGCCTCACTTGGACTTGACCGGCTTGACCACCCGACCTTGAGTTCAAATTGACCGGACGCCACCATGAACGGTAACTTAAGTACTTTCTCCCATACTTTATCGAGTGCATACACTTGAGTCACTTTCCTGGTATTCGGTTCCCGCTTCCGAATGTATCGCTTGCTCTTGGGTTGTGGCATGCCTAGGAAGTATCCGAAATCAACCATTATTATTATTATTATTTTCACCATAATGAATATGCAACTTCGTGGAATCAACTACCAACAAAAGTTTGTTCCACCAACTCCATAAAAGAATTCAGAGGCTGGCTAGACTAGATGCTGGACCCCTGAAAGTAGTCTGTCATTCAAATCCCTACAATAATATTCAAACAGCCTACGACGGGAGTGTAGGAAACTAATCCGAACGGTCAGTAATCTTTGGGCCGCGCCTTGCCCCTTATTTTCGTAGTCCCACCTGAGCATAAACTTATCAGCTTGCAGCTCTCTAGCTTTGACTGTGACTTTTATGACTGGGGCCAGCACCTCTGAAATCCCCCTTCAATTTACACATCTCGGGCAGTTACCCGAGCCACGATCACAGAACATTCTGAGCACTACTTTCAATTTGGTCTCAACCCCCTGTCCGTGATCCACAAGGTCCTACCTATCAGGCTCCTCAACCTCCATCTAGTCACCCCGTCTAGTCGAGTCACTAGGTACGCCTTGCTCACCTGTTACCTCCTTATCATAAGGCTCAGTTGTTAGTCCCTACCGAATACAAGTCATCCTTCCATTTACTACCACGGAGCTCTCTGATGATCGGCTGCCATATAGCCTTTGACATTTAGTCACCAAAACCGAGAACTGTCTGTATGTTACCCATTTGCATCGATGCGAGTAGTGCTGATAAAAGCTGGCCCACATTCAAACTGAAATTTTTTGGACTCTGTCCCCGCCAGATGCGGGCGGTCAATAGTGCACTCCCTGGGTACTGAAAACTTTCTGTTCGCCGTCCACATATCCTATTTTTGAAGCTTGTGGCCGCCGCACCACCGGAGAAATAACGACACCAATTCTGCGGTTGTCTCACAGCTACGCGAAAAAAAGCTGACCATGGCCTTGGCGAAATCTATGGCTCCAAAGTAAAGACGGCTAGCGGAGGAGAAGTGAACAGTACTCTCCACGGGGTAAGCATGCTCTCCCTCTTCTTTGAAATAAAATCATCAAAGCAATACAAATTCTTCTGGCTGAGGAGGTATTGGATTCACTCTGTAACCCTACCTTAAATAACGGCTGAATTTCCCTGCAACTCAACTCTGATTATGAAAAATCCCAGACGAAAGAGCTAATGAGGTAAGCCCTCAGTACTCCTCCCTGATCTTGTGCGGGATGACGGCGTGCCCATCGAGTTCCCCACACATAAGCCGACCCCATCACTTTCAGTGTAAATTCCATCGAGTTTCTTAATCCACTCCTGACCAGCTTACTAGAGCCAAATTCCGTTTTCCACGTACACTCTCAAAGGATATCCATGTGAGGTCCGCTACGCTCACGAGGTTTGCTGATACACAGACCGATTATCACCAGCGCTTTATTACATGCTGGAAGAGCATAAAATCAGCCAATCTGAAAATCACCTCAGCAGCCGAATCTTCACTGAATCAACTCCGGATACTCTCTCATAGATAGATCGCGACTAGAGACCAGTTGTGGTCTACCTTGAATTCCACGAACTCAAACTAATATCTCTGAATGCGAATGAGGCACAAACACGAGTATCCTACGCGGAAAACTTAGAATTCTTCTTCTCAACATTTTCGCCATGCACAAGATGTGAAAAGCCTGTGCTTCTTGCTTTGCACATATAAACCAGCCCTTCATCGACTCTACTAGCTGACCACCGCAGCGGAACTAAACGACTGTCGGGCACCCACTCACGAAAACAGGGCTCGGGTAGCGACTGTATCCGGTGCCGTCCTCTAGAAACCCTTTTGTCATACCTCAATCTAGCGATAATCTGAACCAAAAATAGCTAGCTTACACTGTTACACAAGCGGGTACTTCATGTGCTTTCGCCTTATTAAATTTTTAGGGACTGACGTAATTTTTGCTAAGAAGTGCAATATGAAATAACTCTAATCACCACGCTCGCTTTCTAGCAGAAGCTCCTAAACCGCTATCCAAATATGACCCAGCTGGAAGCATGATCAAGGGAAGCTCTTTTGTGTCATGGCCGTTCTTACTTTATACGTTAGCAGCTAATAATAATAATAATAGTTTATTTCGGATAACCCCGAAGCATGCTGCAATGCAAGATCAAACGGTACAGTTGAAAGCTGAATGAAAGTTACAGTGGGACTGTACAATTACGCGAACGCGATTGCATATAAGAGAAGGCATTCAAGTCAATTGCTGCGATACCGCCCGGTGAATTTAAACTCAAGGTCAGGTGGTCGGTCCGGCTGGAGGTAGGCGTAGTTATTCTGCCAAAATGTGGGGTGGGTGGAGAATGGTACAAAATCACACAAATCCCACAGAAGAAAGACTGTCCTGTCGGAGAACTGAACTAGATTGACGGATACGCGGATATCGTGAAGAAGAAACATTCCTGAAGGAGACGTATTCAAGCAATGGAGCTTTACAATGTATGAGAGGAGTTGCGGTGAAAAATCAGACGATGAAAAATTGTGGCATAATACATAAAGACCAAGAAAATCGGTCGAGGATAGCAATTTTGGGGTACAGTGACCGTATATCGGTTGAGCCAGTTGTAAAACGAAACGGACAACACGCTGGACTGTGGGTGTCAAATTGATGGTGAGAGAAGTGACCGGATAGAGCATATAGACTTTGAGTGGATTGTTTTGCTTTCAGAAAAAAGGAATTTAATGCTTCAGCAAGAAACTGGTAACTGACAAAAAAAATATCGACGTGTGGTGCGTACCCAAGTAGCACGCCCCAAGTTTGTCCCATGGGGCACGCATGTGGCAAACTTGGGGCAAACGTGGGGCTGCCCCAAGCTTACCATTGAAAAACTTGGGGCAGCGCTACCGTTGCCCCAAGTTTGCCCCATGGGGCAGCCCCAAGTTTGCCCCATGCGTGCCCCATGGGGCAAACTTGGGGCTAGCCCCAACCTTGGGGCAGCCCCATGGGGCAAACTTGGGGCTAGCCCCAACCTTGGGGCAGCCGCATGGGGCAAGCTTGGGGCAAACTTGGGGCTAGCCCCAACCTTGGGGCAGCCGCATGGGGCAAGCTTGGGGCAAACTTGGGGCTAGCCCCAACCTTGGGGCAGCCGCATGGGGCAAGCCTGGGGCAAACTTGGGGCTAGCCCCAACCTTTGGGCAGCCGCATGGGGCAAACTTGGGGCTAGCCCCAACCTTGGTGCAGCCGCATGGGGCAAACTTGGGGCTAGCCCCAACCTTTATAATACGTTACACGAAACCAGATCCAACCGCCGTTTCATGGTCTACTACTAATGTATACATCTATTTTTGCCGTTTGCTTACGCTTCCCACATGCATCAATTTCTGTCTAATATGTAACTAAAAATTGAATGCCAAATTCTGAATACGAAAAATTTATTTACATAGAAAAAGTGTATTTTGTACAGATTTGTAATGATCCATCAAAGCACATTGTCATTGAACGTTTGATACATTTGTCGGTGATCGCGATATCTGCAGATGGGAAAAAAATGTATACTGTTATTGGCGAACTGTCAGTAAATCACTGCACCATTATGTAAGAAGTGACAATGACATCCGATGCAAATATAATAGACAAATGGCATGGTATTTTTCAATGATGGTTGCAAGTTGAAAAAAGATCAATCTATGTTAACAATTGGTAATGGAGCGGTCTTTCGATGTAAACCGAGCAACACACGCTTGCATATAACTGCTGGTTTTGCACAAAGAACATATTTGAAACGGATAGCGAAAGTGGCGTAAGGGAAAAAAGCGTAATTCCGATGTAATTGGAGAAACGACAAACGTACTTCAAACGTTAGTCTTACAGTAAACTTGTTTCTGCTAACCGTTGCGAAGCAATAAGGCAACTCCGTTTCATTCTACTTACCTACTACATCTGCTGCCTGCTCCGCGATCACGAGCGTTGTGGAACCAATTTCTGATGTGTCTGTCGATGTTCATAGTTGGTTCCTCGGAAAAAAACGAACTGAATCTGATAGCGTCTAGTAGATGGTGAGACCACTAATAAACCGATATACCTTTTATTGCTTTGATGAGTTTATGATTGCAGACGGCTATCCTCTTGCTGCTACCGAGCCAGCAGCACCTGACTGCGACGTCGTCGCTCACCACAGCAGACAGCATTTGCTTTACTGAATCCTGAAGATTTCTATTTATATACCGCCGCAGTGTCGTTACCTACATTTGTCACATACACGTATAGTGACTTACCATCTTATTGAAAGCTTCTGGCGTTCCCAGGACGTCGTGTAAATGGTGGAATTCATCCACAGTGTTCACACGTGTGATTGGCTGCGGTATACCTTGTGAACATGACGCCCCGATA
Organism: Fasciola hepatica; assembly: GCA_948099385.1. Lineage (NCBI taxonomy): Eukaryota > Metazoa > Platyhelminthes > Trematoda > Plagiorchiida > Fasciolidae > Fasciola > Fasciola hepatica. Next base: position 734,038 of record CANUEZ040000029.1, on the reverse strand, counting down.
GTGTTGGAAAGAGACTCTATGGAGGCACTCAGTTTCTCCACAGTTTTTGTGAGACTGTCTATAGACAGTAGAATTTTTTCTTGGTTTACTTAAACATAAGGTAATGGCATTGCATGTGAACTTACATAGTAATTGGCGCAGGTGAATGAATATACACACCTTGTGCTAGCAACGTCTTCTTACAAAAACGAGGTGTGTGCGACAGAGTCCTCGGATCCTTCGGTACGCCGGGCAAATATTGGTTTAGAACGTTCAGCACACTCCTTCGTTGCTGCATCGTTAGTCTGCAGCTAACAAACACATCGGCAAATGAACGTAAGAACGCGTCCATGTTGATCTTCACGGACGTCATTTTCCCCAGTTCAATGTCGACACCTGCGAATAACAATTTATATAAAATCACAGATAACATATACTCACCGACACCAGTGGACAAGTCTGTTGTTGACCCTTGCACATTCATTGTTGATGAGTAAGGAAGTTGTGATGGATGTCCACCCAAAACCTCATCACTGGATGACACATTTACCGTTGGCTCTGGATTTAGTGAAGTTTATATTACGATGCAAATATTTAAGTACCTGTGGACGTCATCTGCGGACATCGGTATCGATGGGCCCACATGGAAGCCTAGCCGCACTCAGTGCACGGTACAGCACTCAACGCCTGCTTACGCCGACGGTATCTTTGCCACTTGCTTGGACGGTCCATGTGAGTTAGCTGTCCATTGTAAACACAGAACAGTGGTAAACACTAAACCACATTTATCTCCATTTGAAATACGAATATGATGATTACAAACAAATATCCATAAACATCAAACATGCGTATACCGGGTACTGACGCTATCGGCAAAAAAGATGATGTATAGTATAAAACATATACACAATTATACATAACTGTATAATTACACACATATATATATATAGAAAGATAGACAGACATATTTATAATGATCGCGAGCCATATATATGGTTATGTGTTCAACACGGTTTGTACGAATCTCGTACGAACTCGCGCATCACGTGCCTGAGAAAGCACGCCAGTCACGTGAAAGACAGAACGACGACTGCACGGGACCGCGTGAAGGTCGCCACTAATAGTGACGTAACAAAACAAAACGGGCCGATATAAGCGTTCCTCAGGGTGGCAATATATGTACATAAGGATATAATCCTAGTGAATCCGTAACCAAATAGCATCTTTCCCACATGAAAACTAAACTTGGGGCAAGCTTGGGGCATGCCCCAGGTTTACCCCAAAGGTTGGGGCAACGTGCTACTTGGGTAGCTACGACAGTGGCAGAAACGTGGCTTGCAAGAAGGATGACCGGTTGAATGACAGGTAAGTACTTACATACTGATAATTCTCAGCAAAGACTTCACGTGGTGAAAAAAAATGTATCAAGTATCGGAAGTGTCTGAGACGATCTATCGGAATGGAGCATGAGAAAGGAAATACACAACAACCGATGAATAGGTTTGCAAAGTTCGGCAGCCGGATATGGGCGGAGTGTGTGTGATGAACCAAATGGGCTACACATCTGGACCGTGGTTGCCAGAGTGATGGTGAAGGAAGTGACCGGATAAAACATATGGACTTTGAGTGAATTGTTTTGCTTTCAGAAAAAAGGAATGTAATACATCAGCATGAACTAGGAATTATCGAGAAAATCGTTGCGTGGTGCTCAACTACAACAATAGGATGGACACAGCTGGAAAAAACGATGAAGTGATGGGCAGAAGACTATCAGTTTATGTTTGATACAAAAGGTGGACCACTTTGTGGTGACAGAACATAACTCTGCGGCACAAGAGCTTATCAGATGTGCAAACGTGGAACACAATACCTTGCAAGATGAGGACATTGCAATGCAACAGCCTTAAGTGGGCAAACAGCGGAGCTGGCAGAGAAAGCAAGCAAACACAGAGTCGTCGATTATTGGGAATCTCAAGAGATAAATTTCGCAGTGTCATATACTGTCTGGAGATTGTGGTACGGAAGTTGGTGACAGCAATAAATGCGTTATTTTTGGAGTATATCGGTAAAAGTAGCAAAAAGGGGTGGGCTTTATCTTAGAGAGTGGTTAAGTTTGCAAATAAGACTGGTGAGTAGTTTGTCATGAAACCGCGGGAAGTAGACCGGGAATAATGAGCCAGAAGTGTTGATGTGTTTTTAAGTATACGATAATTGTGCACCAAAAAAAAGCAACTTTTGCCGGACGAAAAAAGCGTTAGGTTATGCAGGCAAATTTGAAGCGAGCACGATGTAGAGTCAATGTTGGCTGGAGGAGACAGCAACATTTTGAGTATATGAACGGTATTCCTTTTGTTCTATTTTCTTGTTTTTTTTTAATCCGCAACCGGTGCTAGTGGGTGGGGCTGACCGTGCGCTGGACACCCAACCTGTAAACATCGTTGCAGACGTCCTGCACGCCTGATGTGCACCGGCCAAAGCGGGGGATCTGTCCGCGCCTCCCACCGGCGGGATTTGCACAGGTGATTTTGGCCGAGATCATACAGACGTAGAGATGGCGTAGTCTAGGAGATTGTGGGGGATCCAGATTTGAAGCCTGACGTTTGAGCCAGATATTTCGCTGGTGTTATCTCCGGATCATTCCAAGACATCAGATGGGAGATGCGCGCCGGTTGGTGTCTGGAAGCATAAGAGTAGAGAGACGCAGTCTGGGATGCTCCCAGCTGAGGATCAACGGTCAATGGTGAAAAGAGAAATCTATTAATGTAGACACAGACTACTTTGGGAAGAATGAGGACTGTGAGCCATTGGGAGTGAATGGAAATACAGAAATAATGAACAAAACTAGGAATAGAATGATGATTTAGAAGGTAAGTGGTGGTCACTGGAACTGGATTAAGTGTTGGGGCGCTAAGGCAAAATAAAGGAGGGGAATGGGGTCAGTTCGGACCGAGTAAAGCGAATCAAATATGATGAAGATAATAGGTAGGAGACGTTGAAGCGCGTGAATTGGGGAGAATCTAACAAGAGCAGTGTCAGTGATGTAAATCATTCTAAGGGGTACTAATGTGTTGGCGATGGAAAAGGCATATGAGGAAGGTGACGTCGATGTTGCAATGGATGTTAACCGGGTCGTGCTTTCTTTATTCAAAAATCTAGGTTACCCTCATAGGCTTGTTCCAACGTGGTGCACATATGGGTTAATTGTAGTACCTTGGCGACATCTAAGTATTTTGTAAGGAAAATTTTGAAACGGTCTAGTGTCTGGCAGGCCCGAATGTCTTCGGGCAGTCTGTTCCAAATGCGGGAATAAACGGTGATGAAGAACCTTTCTCTTAGTTTTGTCCTGGTGTATGGGACTTTAGTAGTATGATTTCGGTTACGAAGAGGGTAGGGTGCGTTTTGAGCGAAACATAGATCAGTGATGGACGTATGCACTCTAGAATGTAGGAGGTTGAATAGAAGATAAAGATTGAGTTTCATACGTCGTAGCCATAGGGGTTCAAGCCTTAGTAGCTCACATCTCTCTTTATAATTCAAGGGGGATGATGAGCCGAGTAAGTGCTTGGTGAAGGATCGCTGAACTCTTTCGATCGCAAGTCTGTCAGATTTGCGCATGTGAGTGTATACCAGAGGGCAGTACTCAAGCTGTGGTCTGGCGTGGGATTTAAAGATCAGAAGCTGGCTGTCGCGCATTCTAAAGGTTCTGCAGATGAGAGCTATCGTTCTTTTAGTCTTAGCCACCTGGTAGGTGGCTTGTTCTTGAAAGGTGAACGTGCAAGAATATTGTAGACCGAGATCTCGTACTAGCGGAGTAGTAGGAATGAACGAGCCGTTTAAGGCGAGGGACTCAGGAGGAATTTGGCTTTTATATGTGAGAATGGCACTCTTAGCAGCGGAGAAACTCATTTTCCACGTGTTGCACCATATGTCAAGAGCGTTCAGGTCGTCAGCTATTTTGGTGAGGGTATGGGTCGAGGTATGAGGTTCAAATGAATATACAATCTTAATATCATCGGCGAATAGGAACGCGGTGCCATGGCGTATTACTTTGAATACGTCGTTTATGTAGAGAAGAAATAAAAGTGGACCTAACACACTGCCCTGTATAACACCACTTGTGACTGGCCGGGGTGATGAGAGGTAACCCTCAATGCTTACTGCTTGCGATCTCATGCTAAGATAGGATGACAACCAAGAAAAGAGTGGGTCTATTATGCCGTAAGATTTAACCTTGGTAAGCAGCTGGGCGTGAGGCACGCGGTCAAATGCTTTCGTCATATCAAGGAAGATAACGATAAATGCCATTCCAGAGTCAGCTGACGTTGTGATCAGATTAAGGAAATCAAGTTGGCAGGTCAGGCACGACCTAGACTTTAAGAAGCCGTGTTGGTTTTTACTTATTAATCCACGGGTGAGGATAAAATTGGCAATCACATCTTTAACTACTCGTTCCATTATCCTAGATATAATGGGAGTGTGGTTTATGGGGCGGTAATTAGCAGGGTCATGTAAAGCACCCTTCTTATGGAGGGGAATGATAACGGAAGTTTTCCACTGGGATGGGAAAATGCTTTGTGACATGGAGAGATTAAATAAGTTCATCAAAAGCATCACAATGTCCGGGCCGCCGAGACGAAACAGAGCTGGTGGGATACCATCGGGGCCAGGGCGAGCCAGAGGCCGGGTGGAATTTAACAGCTTTCTGACTTCGTTGGCTGAGAATACTACGGTTGACAAGGTGTCAGCAGTCAAGGGGGTGAGATCCTGGGTTGGACTATTGTGGTCTGTTATGAAGGTAGAAGCGAAGAAATTATTGAATGCCTCAGCTATTAACTGAGGCGAGCTAATATAAATTTTCTCTGATAGGAGCAAATACGGTATTTTGGTTGTACAGCGGGGGTTTCGAGTTTTGATAAGGCCAGAAAGGTGGACTATTTTATTCGGCTGGTTGAGAGCGTACAGTTCTTGCTTCTCCAGCTTGTTCTCATTTTCGCTTAGTAGCTGGCGTGAGAGGTGGCTAAGGTAGAGGAAGATAGAAAGGTCGTTGGTCCTTTCGTAGGCAAGCTGCAACTTTTCGAACTTACATTGCAACTTTTGTTGTCGATCGGTTTTTCTCCCACTGACTTCAGTTATCTCGGAAGATATGATGTTAAGAGAACAAAATAGGTTAGAGTACATCACATCCGATGCCAGTTGAGGATCAGTTGTTTGAAAAAATTCATCCCATGTCTGGTTACGCAGGATGGTGGGTAAAGTATCCCAATTTGCATTTCGAAAAGATTTTCGATTTTGAGGACTTTCTTGGTGATGCGGCTGAACGGAGAATTCACACGTTATGACCCTATGATCACAACCAGGAAGGTGGCTAAGGACATTTGCCTTTATATTTCGGAGGCCTAAAGTAAAGACAAGGTCAAGAATATTGTTCCCTGTGGTTGGTGATTTTACGTGTTGTGTCCATCCGCCAGCACGGATACATGAGATAAAATTGCATAACTTCGGAGAGGAATTCAGGGTTGCCCAACGAATGCCAGGGAGGTTGAAGTCCCCCGCTATGATTTTAGAAGCATGTGGGATTTCAGCTACGTGACAGAAAGCATCGGTGATTGCATTAACGTTGCCCATGTTGTAGCCCGGCGGACAGTAAACACAACCAATGACGAGCTGCCCATGAAGCAGGGGTATAGAGATCCAAACAGATTCTTGAACCTTATCAAGGACAGGAAGTTGGAGTAAGTGTGTTCCAAGGCTGCTCTTACTATAAGCAAGGCATCCACCACCACGTCTCTCAGATCTGTTCGTAGCAAATATATTATAACGTATACACTGCGTTACACCGCGTAGCTTTCTCGCTGTTATCGGTATAGTTTTTATTAAGCTATCTAGGATAATCCCTAAAACTATAGCTCTAAGGTCTGTTGTCCGACCCAGAAAAAATCAAGCGATTTTTTCTGAACATAAGTCCCTGGGACCACCCGGTGGTAAAAGATACACACAAAAGTGATCATTGAACTGCTCTTAGGGTCGGAGCTAAGCGAAACATCAGTCTCAGTAAAACCACACGAGCAGACTCTAGGACACCACTCAGGGAATCACCTTAGTAAAGAGACTAAAGCCGTCTTGACTTGCGTAATACATCCGGAAACTTTCAAACAGCACCATCCGCAGAAACTGCTTGCAGTTTTTAGCTGAACAACTGATACATAATTAGTTCCGCTGATATTGACCCCCCGTGGCTAATACTTTCTTCCCCACCTAAGGCTCACATATATTGGCCATACTCTACACTTAATCCCTTGCTTCCGTATAGCTCTCTTACCCCCGCATATTGCCACATCTCATCCGATTGGCCATCCACATCCATACCACCATAGATATGCCTACATCTCCTCCCAACCGACCCAAAATCACTGCCAGCAACCGCCGTCGCAAGACTGCTAAACTGCAAAACTCACTGAATAACTGCTCAGTCTCTCTGGTAGATATACTTGGACATGCTAATAGACAAACTACGGAAATGAGCAAAAATCTGAGCAGTCTTTCCTCTCGCATTGACTCCGCTGATCAAATTATCGGTCAACTGATGCCTATAGCATTCTTGCTTGATCCAGCCGCACACCATACCCCAACCAATCTACTACTGGCCACGAAGTTTGTGGACACAATTGTGTAAGGTTGATTAGACCTTACTTCGCGGTTTCCTTAGTAAACGCGTGCTTCGGTCCTTTGTACTGCGTGGACCACCTGCACGTTACTCTAATGTGCGGCACTGCACAAATATGTTAACCAGAACAGTATTCTCCACGACCCGTGAGAACGAGAAGGCGATTGGGAGAGATAGTGGTTAGCGTGTATTTGGGAGCGTGCGTGAGAGCGTGCGCAAGAGCAACGGTCAAATGGCCACCGCGCTTGGCAGTCAGCGTTCAGTTAAACAATAAACGTGGTAAAAGTATGGACGAAGATGGCAACCGCTACAGGGGCCTCCTCCTAGAAGTCCGACGGAGTTGGGCTTCGATCGTGATGGTAAGCCGGAATTATTGGTTGTCCAGGAACTCCTCATAGCTTCTCCGTTATATTGTTGTTGACGTCGAACGACTGCTGATGAGTTTACCGGTGCCTGCACTCTCGAGGTCCGATGTGCGTGGGTCCAACTGTGTTTTGGCGCCCGCGGGTCTCATACGAATGCAAGCCGGAAAATGCCTCGTCAGGTCCATCCAAGAAGGCGTCCAGTTGCCGTCTCCAGTGCCAGGCTGACCAATCGTCCCGTTGTCCAGTGAGCGGTTGGCTCCTTGAACGTGCACGGGAGTCAGCCAGGCTACGGATGAAGCCAATGTGACTTGTTAGATCCGTCTGAGAGAGGGCAAGGTAAACTGGAACAAAATAGCGCCTGAGGGCGCCGGCGGATGTTGGACCGTAATAACAACACACAAACGATGTTCGGTGTTGTTGTAGTCGCTAGGAGACCAGAAGAAAATGAAATCATAACTACCGATTGTAATTTCCCGGGTCTGTTGTTTGGTAAATCCATGGCGAACTTCCCAACTTATTGCTAACAGTCGGTTGTAAAAATCGTCACGAAATCGGCGAAGCGGACGGGATTTCGTAGTTGGCGACCGCGACGGCTACTTCGCGTTGCGGGTACGGTTGGAGAATCTGATGGACTAGCTGCCGAGTCCTCACTAGGCGCAATTGGGGGTGGTTCGAGTGGTAACTCGCTCGATGCAGGTGACTGAGCGACTTGAGTGGGTGTAAATTGGCCGAGCGGCTTGCACTCAATGACGGCAGGCTTGAGACGGTCGATAGATACGGTGTCGTGTCGTCCGTTGATATCTATGACAAATGTTTTAGCCCTACGTTTTATCACCCGGAACGGGCCAGTGTATGGCGCTTGTAGTGGTGATCGAACGCCATCGACGCGAAGGAATACACGAGTAGCGGTTCCTAACGCAGTTGGGACATAACTTGTAGACTGTTGTTCACGCGGCGGACTGGCCTTGAGCACTCGCATGTGCTGCGTAAGGCGCTGAGCATAGTCACCGTAGTCGAAAGTCACGGTTGATGAGGGGGCTACCAACTCCCCAGGCAGACGAAGTGGACAGCCATATACTAGTACGGCCGGTGTTGTGTGTAACTCCTCCTTAACGGTACTACGCAGGCTTAAGAGTGCTAATGGTAGTGTTTCACTCCAAAGGGGGTTACCGTTTGCTCGAAGAGCGGCTTTTAATTGTCGGTGGAAACGCTCAACCATACCATTGGCCTGAGGGTGGTAAGCTGTCGTCTTAACGTGTTGGCAACCGAGCGTAGCGAGTAGGCTGCCGAAAGCGCCGTCAAAGTGTGGACCGCGATCGGTGGTTACTATTGCCGGGCAACCGAAATGACTAACCCAACCGGTCAGAAAAGCTTTCGCGGCCTCTTCCGAGGTGGGACGAGGGATAGGGATGGCCTGCGGCCAGCGAGTAAAACGATCCACGCATGTGAGTATGTAAACGTACCCAAGCGAAGGTGGGAGTGGTCCTACGAGGTCGACGTGCACATGATGAAAACGTGTTTCAGGTTCTGGGAACCTGGCTAACGCCGCCTTAGTGTGCCTATGGGTCTTAACACGTTGACACTGCAGACAAGCACGAGCCCATTGACGGACATCTCGTTTGACATTGTGCCAAACAAAACGCTCAGTTATCAGTTTCACCGAGGCAGTCACACCCGGATGAGCCAGATTATGGAGTGTCAGGAACGTAGGATACCGGTGGGCAGCAGGAACTACTGGCCTAGGGCGACCTTGCGACACATCGCACACGATGGTATTCTGGGAAGCTGGGATAGGCACTGTGGTTAAACTCAAAGAACCGTTTTGTCTGAGTTGTTCGATGTCAGGGTCCATAGTTTGAGCCTGTGCCATTGCGTCTAAGTTGATGTTAGGCGTTTGTGCCAGACTTAGTTGATATACGCGCGATAAGGCGTCTGCGACGGGATTAAGTACCCCAGAGACGTGTCGTATGTCCACAGTAAACTGTGAGACAAAGTCTAAGTGGCGAATCTCGCGTGGTGAGTATCGATCGGAAGCTGACTTCAGTGCGTAAACCAAAGGCTTGTGGTCTGTAAACACCGTGAACGAACGGCCTTCGAGTGCATGTCGAAAATGACGGATTCCCAAGTAGATGGCTAATAACTCTCTACCGAACGTGCTGTACCTTGATTCCGCGGGTTGTAGGCGCTTGGAGAAGAATGCTAAAGGTTGCCAAGAGTCATCTACGAACTGTTGCAGTACTGCTCCAACCGCTGTGTCCGAGGCATCTGTCACTACCGAAATAGGAGCCAAAGGGTCAGGGTGGGTAAGGAGTGCTGTGTTGGCGACAGCATCTTTGACCAAGGCGAATGCAGCTTGTGCTGTGTCGGGAAACACGAACTTCCGCTTACCTCCGCGCAACAGGTCGGTGAGGGGTTGCATCATTTCCGCACAGTGAGGAATAAATCGGCGGTAGAAATTCACCAGACCGGCAAACTGACGCAACTGGCGAAAAGATTGGGGTTCAGGGTAGTCGCGAATAGCGGAAACTTTATCTGACAGAGGGCGGATACCCGAGGATGAAATAGAATGTCCTATGAAAGTGATATCAGACCGGCCTAATTCGCATTTCGCGATATTGATCGTAACGCCGTGCTGGCTAAGGCGTTCGAAAAGTGCTCGTAAGTGCGTAGCGTGCTCTTGCTCTGAAGAACTCGCCACCAAAATATCATCCAAGTATACGTGGACATTTTCCAAACCACGAGTTGCCTCGTGCATGAACCGTTGAAAGGTCTGGGCTGCATTGCTGAGTCCAAACGGCATTCGCAGAAACTCGAACAGCCCGAAAGGTGTAGTGACGGCAGTTTTAGGGATATCGGCCTCTGCTACCGGGATCTGGTTGTACGCCCGAACCAAATCGATACGGCTGAAGATGGAGCAACCTGATAAAGACGAAGTAAGATCCTGTATATGGGGAATCGGGTATCGGTCCGGGACGGTGACTTTGTTAAGCGCTCTGTAATCACCACAGGGTCGCCAGTCGCCACTAGCCTTAGGAACCATATGAAGGGGGGAAGCCCAAGGGCTACTTGAAGGGCGTATTATACCCAGTTCTAGCATATGTTCGAATTCGGCCTGTGCAACACGAAGCTTGTCTGGTGCTAACCGACGCGGCCTACTGAACACTGGGGGTCCCTTAGTATCGATATGGTGAGTGACACTGGTCGTCACTGCTGGGAGAGGCCCGGCCTGCCGAAACATGGCCGGGTAGGCGGCGATGAGTTCGCCATAAGGTTGGTGTGCCGGTGGTTGAACGTAAAATGGCGTGACGTGATTCACTCGCGAATTATGACCCGCAACGGCGAGAGTGGTCTGACGATCCACCACTCTGCGGCGCCGTGCATCAACTAACAAGTCAAAGTGCTGCAGGAAGTCAATGCCCAGAATTGGGTACGGGACGTCGGCGATGATGAATACCCAACGAAAATTACGCTTTAAACCCAAGTTTAAGGTGAGCGACCGCTGGCCAAACGTTGGGATGGCCGTGCCATTGGCAGCGCGTAGTGTTTGGGCCTGCGGTGTGCTATTGTCGTCTTTCGCTCGGGGGACGACGCTCACTTCGGCACCGGTATCTACAAGGAATAGGTTATTTGAAATGATGTCCCTTACGTTCAAAAGACGACTATTGGTGTGATACCCGGCTTCGTGGGTCGCCACCACGGGCCGGGGGTTTAGTTTCCCTGATGAGCACCGGGAAACGTACACCCTCGTTCGCATCGTTTGGCTCCCTCACCGAAGCGACTGTGGTACTTACAATATCCTTCTTTTGAAGAACCGACGAAACGGCGTCGCAATGACGGACTATGGAGCCTAGGTGAGCGTGCGCGGTGCCGCTCCTGTGACCCACTTCTAACTGCTAGGCGTTGCAGGCTCGCGTCAATTCTAGACAAAACTGATGCGAGTTCGTTAGATGTTGGCAAGGCAGGCACCGTTGCGACGGACGGCCTGGTTACTCCAGCTACAGCGGGGTTGTATCGTGACATAATGTCATCAGCTACCGCTGCAGTTTCCTCTAGCGAGCATTTGCGCGCGGCACTTAGTAAAACTGGAATGTTATGCGGCAAACGCTGCAGCCAAAGTTCCCTCAAGAGCGGGTCCTCACCTATTGTCGGTCCTCTCAAGCGCTGCATCTCACGCAGCAGTTCGGAGGGCTTCCTACTTCCAAGCTCAACGTTTTGAAGTTGTTGCATACGTTGGTCTTGCGTTGGGGTCGTGCGGGCAATGACAGCCTCCTTTAAAGCCTCATAGCTTCGGGAAGAGATTATTACGTCCCTTACTTGCATTGTGACCTCTGGCGGGAGGCGGCCTGCTACCCACCTGAAACGGCTGGCGTCACTGGTTATACGGCAGTTTTCGAATTCTAACTCAACCAGCGTGAACCAGAGTTCTGGATCAGCAGGTGTGAATGCCGGTATGTGCAGCGTGATGGCCCCAACGGTGGGGTCTGAACAGGATTTCCGTTCGGCAGACATAGCGATTACTTTATCGAATACAGACGGGAAAAGAAATCAACGACCAATGGGGCACTACAGTCTTCGCGAAAAAAAAAAAAATTACGACGAATTAGACACAAAATATGTATGGACGAGAAAAAAAAATTATTTGGTAAACCAACCAAAAAAAAATCAAGATAGGGAAACAATAAAACACACAAAAACGTACGCAGACGGGACCTTGAACGGTAGAAAACAAGGAAACTCACGTGACCTGAGGATCACGTCGGGCTCACCAATTGTAAGGTTGATTAGACCTTACTTCGCGGTTTCCTTAGTAAACGCGTGCTTCGGTCCTTTGTACTGCGTGGACCACCTGCACGTTACTCTAATGTGCGGCACTGCACAAATATGTTAACCAGAACAGTATTCTCCACGACCCGTGAGAACGAGAAGGCGATTGGGAGAGATAGTGGTTAGCGTGTATTTGGGAGCGTGCGTGAGAGCGTGCGCAAGAGCAACGGTCAAATGGCCACCGCGCTTGGCAGTCAGCGTTCAGTTAAACAATAAACGTGGTAAAAGTATGGACGAAGATGGCAACCGCTACAATTGCCTCGGAAATCTCCAGACGGATAAAAAAGGCAAACAATGCGGTTGTGTTTAACATTCCAGACCGAATACCTCTCTCAGCTGCTAAAAATATGATCTTAAGCGCTTGTAACCTTGACTCACAACTGTGTGTATTAGACTCCGCAAAACCTCCCTACGCACCACCTGTCCACTGCTGTTCCAGTTTACAAATGAAGTTGTCGCCAAGATTTTTATCAGCCGGCAAGCGTTAGTCGTTGCCAAAACCGGCTTCAAGTGCGCCAAGATATTTCCTGACAAGACCCCACTGCAAAGAGAGGTGCACAAGAGTCATGCCCAGAACAGTAACCCCGGTGTTAGCGCAACCAACAACCCACCCCAAAACTCCGGGGCACCTATCACTGGCCATCACCCGATGTTGCCATCTATTGCAGATTACAATGCAACCGTAGATTTAGACAGTACGCCAATTTCCTCACCCAATGAGCCACCTGGAAAAAGCCCCAATATCCAGAATAGGCCAAGCAAATCTCCAGACTGGAACAAGCGCCCCAACGTCCACAAAACTGATGAAGGTTCCTCCAACTCATCCACCCGCGAGCTCATGTACTCCACAAGTCTAGATGACCCCATTCCTTCTACTAGCTCCATGTCGGGTTATTTAACCATACCTAAAAATCACTGCACCATCAACCCACCTCCGTCTACACCCATGCATCCTGTTACCTCTGGCATTTTTGATTACTCAACCAGGCCCCTAAGCCCACCATCTGCACCCACCCATTTGCAACAAGAATGTGTCTGGTTACCACCTAGGCCACCACCGCTAATTAGCCCGTCAGTGCAGATTGACCCACAGAAGTTAACACCTCGTCACCAAAAGAACAAGGCCCATCAACGTACCGCACATGCAAACCATAAGGTAATGACTCAGTCACGTGAGATTTTACCAGCCCCTTGCGCGGCTGTGAATCCTATTTTTCCATCTCGGCTAACTGCCTTTTCATTTCCACCCTACTTGTACCCACCTTATCCCCCCCATTCACCGCTCCATTACATTACTATCCGCCACACCAACTACTCTATACCTCTACCGCTACCCAGTCACTCCCTGGGAACCATTTCCTGGTTTCACCTAGCTCCCCTCTCCCACAAGACCCATCCTCGTCTCTTGGCCCAGTACTGCCATCCATCCGTGGCCGCTTTTTTCCTGCCGGCCCCCTTCGAGAATATTCCCCGCATTCAAACTACTCTCCCAAACAGCACCTCCCCATCCCTCTCCCCTCACACTATCCCCCTCCAGGCTTCAACTCATCCAATCCGTGGAACAACTGAGGTCCTCCCCCCATCCTTGCCCTATTCTTCACTGGAATTACCACCCTCATCACCACTACCGAACCCCCCACCATATCCACCACTACCGAGGCCTGTATCATCTCTCTCAGTCATACTTGTAAATGCCCGTTCATTACTGCACAAAACTAAAGCCATCCGCAGCATCGCTGAGCCCTCTGACTTTGATATTATCATTGTAACTGAAACATGGCTAACAGATTCCGTCCCGTCAGATCGAGTCTGTCTAGTTGGCTACCAGATGTTCCGAAAGAATAGGCCTTGTCGTGGGGGAGGCTGTCTAATTTATGTCAAAAACACTCTGCTGGCCATTCCACTGTCACACACAACTCTCGACGCCATTCAGGATTCACTGTGGTTAACAATTCCCTTACTTAATTCCTATCTTCATATTGGTTGCATCTATAGGCCACCTGATTCCAACGCTATGGATCTTACCAAGATTATTGACGCTTTCAACTATCTTTCATTGCTGCCCTGTTCCTCCAAACTCATAGCGGGGGACTTCAATGCACCGAGCATTTGTTGGAATACTCTATCCGCCCCAAACAACTTACTAGATTTTATGTCATGCATCCGCGTTGGGCGCTGGATCCAACACGTAACAGTCCCAACCAGAGGTAACAACATCCTTGATTTGTTGTTTACTATTGGTTTATCAGATGTTTCAGCCAGTACGCTCGACCACTTTCCAGGAAGCGACCACAGAATGGTGTCCTGCACCTTCGTGGTTCCGCAATCTTTTGACAAATCCCACCCACCCAATCATTACTCTTCAGCAGTCAACTGGGTCAATCTTATCTGCACGCTTCGATCGCTAGACTGGGACGACTTTTTCCTGCAAAGCGACCCTCAGCTGGCTGCTAATTTACTATATTCTAACCTATCAGACTTGCTGTCCAAAATCACTACTACTCGTATCACATCAAACCGAGTCCGTAGTTCAATCCTGAGCCGAATGCAAAACAAGTATCTGAAGCTCCAGAAGGTGTATCAAACCAATAATGACTTATCGTCATTCTTGCAGCTCCAACGTCTCTCGGTAGCAATCAGAATGAAGACTGATGATATGCTCAAAAAACAAGAAGTATCTGCCTTGCAATGCCATGATACTTCCTCCAAGTTGGCATACCTAATGAAGAATAGAAATCAGAGCAAACCAGTAAGTATCCCCTCTCTAATCTTAGAAAATAACGACCACATTACCTCACCTGTAGCGATAGCCGAGGCGCTTAACTCCTACTTTGCTGCATCCATGACTACGAACCCCCTTACTTTATCCCCATGCATAGACCCTGTCACCGAGCACTCACTGTCTGATTTAGAATTTACTTTAAAAGAGGTGACCAACCAGATTACCCGTGTCCGGAAGTCCTCACACCTTGGCCATGATGGTGTTCCGCCGACACTTCTACGTCTTGGAGGAACTGATGTCGCAGCCTTACTATTGAAGGTCTACAATCTATCCATCAAGTTTGGCATATTTCCCTCACAGTGGAAGACTGCGGTCATCATCCCAATCCATAAGAAGGGACCAATACATGACCCCTCAAATTACCGCCCTATCAACCACACTCCAATTGCTTCTAGGTTGATGGAACGCCTCATCAAACAGCGGATGTCCGACTTCCTGTTGTCCCGTAACATCATCCATAGTGGGCAGCATGGCTTCCTAAAATCACGTTCATGCACCACCTGTCAGTACGACTTTTTTAACCTCATAACGGCGGCCGCCGACAACGCTAAATCTATCATCATCATATACCTTGATATGACAAAGGCTTTCGACCGCGTCCCTCACGCTTTGTTACTAACCAAACTCAAAGCTCATGGCTTTTCCGGTTCGCTTTTATCTTGGTTAACATCTTATTTATCGGACCGTTCACAAGTGGTTTCCATTGATGGTTGTTTCTCACAACCTGCTCCAGTCACCAGTGGAGTTATACAAGGCAGTGTACTCGGTCCTTTACTATTTCTCATCTTCATAAACGACATATTTCCCATCTTGCACCATGGTACCCCATTCCTTTTCGCTGATGACGTTAAGATTGTCTATGAGTTTCCTCGTCAAAACCTCAACATCATGCTGGATGATATCTCTAGTGACCTAAAGCGACTCGGGGATTGGTGCAATTTATGGAATATGGACTTTTCGACCTCGAAGAGCTGCTTCACAACATTCAGATGTCAAGTGACCCCCGGAACCCTGCTTATCCACGACCTACCCATTTCGTACAGCCCTTTAGTTCGAGACCTTGGTTTCCATTATTCTTGTAGCTTTAGGTTTTCTGAGTATGTTCCACTCCAGATTGCAAAGACCAGAAGAACCACTGGTCTCATCTCCAGAACTTTTCGGCTAAATGATTGCAAACTGCTCATTTACAAGTCTCACGCCAGGCCTCTCCTTGAATACTGTCCCATTATCTTCACCAACATGACGAAATCCGACCGCATTTCTCTGGAGTCCGTGCAACGCCAATTCACCAAACAATTAGTAGGCTTTTCCTCCAGTCTGTGTTACAAGGATCGATGCATCCTACTCAATCTTGACCCTCTATGGTTGCGTCGCATGAAGCTCAATTTGTGCTTCCTGTTTAAGCTGTACCACCGTACGGCCTTTTCGTGTACCGAACCCATTCGTCTCACTCCCTCCACGAATTATGCTCTACGCCATCGGTCATTGCAGCTCTCTATTCCTAGATCAAAACTAGCGTTGAGATCTAACTTTTTCCTTATAAAGTACTCAAAGTTATGGAATAAACTCCCGCTAAACATCCGCGAGAGTCTCTCAATTTCCCAGTTCAGAGGCTTGCTGGATCAGTTCTTGACTGTTCCCAATGTGATCCTTCTTACCGGCCTGACCGTCACCGAAGAGGTGGCCTACGAAAACGGGTTTGATTACTAGGATTACTGCACTAGAACTTTCATTTCTCACCCGATGACAAACGCCAGGGCAACTATTCTCTTTTACGTTATATTGCTTACAATCTATACTACTGTAGCCACAGTTTGCTGACTTTTATAACTATACCTAGTTTAATGCTTGCCGGTTCTCCTAATTTTAGACAATGTTCCTGTTCTATTGCCAACCAGTCTAAGTTTCTTAGTCTTAGATGTCTCCACAGCAAATAAGTACGTGGCTTCGGACCCTAGGACACTGAGTTCCGCCGTCTACCACTTTACTCGATCCTTTCACTCCTCTCCCGTTCATCTTGGCTACCACCACTCACCTGGGTTTTATGCCCGGCCTCAATTCGCCTTTCTTAATCACCTCATTCCAGAATCTATTATTCCAGAAGCCCACCTGCTAGTACTTACTTGGTGGCTTTTCCTCTCGTCTCACCTCTGTATCTACCATCCACTAACTACTATCATATTCTCTCTTATGCACCACACCATTTCCCATCAGCAGAGCTAAACTCATCTGCACCAGCTAGCCCGGAATGGACTCTGATGGTCTTAGGCATGGCCTGGCGCTGTACGAGACTGACACACGTATGCTAGCTTGTGCTTTACAACGTTCGTTGTCCTACTCCGTGTGTTGCATAATCCCATCCTGCATTTTCCCAGCCCATGCTAGCGAAACCCCTGATGTCAACGGCACCCATACCATTGCGTCGTTGGAACGTGGGGAAAACAGACCACCCCCAGCAGTTGCGAAAAAAGACAAATACGCATAAAATTACGATCGGGCGGAGGGGCTATGGAAAGTTCCTATATGGGCTCAACCACCCCTCTGTTAGGAAGCAAAAAAAAAATAATAATAATAATAAAACTGAAAAAAGGGAACAGTGGAAACGAAAAAGACCTCGTGGGATCGATTCGATCTCCAAATACCACTGACATCGGGCTGTGAAGGAATTGGGCAACCTTCATCTATGGGAAAGTATCCCATCAGCTCAGACCTGATCCTGCGAAAGGGAAAACCCCACATCGCCCTTGTTCGCTCGACAAGCTTTGGTCTTCACGCTCGAGACTGACTGGGGTGACAGCGCACTGGACTCTCCACATACGCTTTCCCACCCCCCGCTCTAAGTTTCAACCACCCCATACCCACCATAAGCGCACCTAGCATGCACGTCGACGTCAAATACAATCGCTACCACAGCCCTGACCTTCAACCCATTGACCTGGACAGAGTATCGACGTACCTGACGAATAACGGCAACCTCGATGAAGCCCGAAAAAAAAGAGATAAGAACATAGTGGAAACCGGTCACCTTTTCCTTCTATACCCTTCTATCTTCCGTCATCTTTTTTAGAAAGCGGTCTTCTCGATGTCCTAGCATCCAAGCCACGCTTAGGATTACAACCCTACCTAACAGTAACCACTGCCTCCTGCCAACTACAATCACTACCGCAGCCTGCTCACAATTAAGTTAAATCTCTGAAATGCAGACGCAGCATACCACCGGGTTTACGCTATTTTTGCTAACCTGTAGTAGTACTTATCAACCCCTTGCAACCCTACGTTACTTAAGCTCTCTATTTAAAACCCAGATGAAAGTACGAAATGTAACACTGACAGTCCACATAAACCCAGCCAGTTCTTTATTAATTGTCGCTATTTATTATCATAACCAACAGCTGGAACCACGTCCAGACTGCTATCACCATTTATTTCAGGTTTGTCGTCGCCCACTCTCTCGGGCACCACTTTCGGTGACCAATGTCCACACTTTGACCTGTACCGACAGAGACCTTAATGGCATCTTTTATACCAAACGGGATTGCAATCGGGCCACACGACCTAAAACACCCCCAAATGCTTCCAAGCAGATTGATAGACGTCTCTTAACGCAACACCTCTACTACTGATGTCACTGTTGGAGGCTTCAGAAATAACAGTTCGCAAGCAACCTTCTATTGATTGATTGACACGTCCCTTACCCCGCCTGATGAACCATACCCACGGGATGCTGCACATCACCTTGGTCTCATGTGAAACAATCCAATAACAGAGCCAGAATACGCAACACAGGAATTTTTTCTCATTAAAATTCGATACGTTATCCGAACGCGAGTCCACTTGTCCCTCACATCCTTGGTTCCCAACAATGATGCCGAAGATCACTGAGAACCAATAAGTCAATATATTTGTCAGCATAACAGAACAATAAGGCGCAAGCCTACAAGGAGATTTTTTGCTCCGTTTTCTCTTCCAAGATTTCATTTTTCTTTCGATCGGTATCCAGCTTGAAATTGACTCTTCACCAGTTAAAGGCCTTCAAGTTGCGCTGCCTTTTTTTCTGAATGATAAGGGCTATTGATCCCGAACCTAAACTCACCTTATATATGGATTGCTGTTTCCTCCACATTCATCAACGTTGCCTGTCCATTTCCACAAAGTTTCCTCATGTCCCCTCGTTTCATGATGAACTCCCTCTATTAGAATCGGGAATATCCATCATTCCGGGCCAACTTCATCTCCATGGAGAGCCGCTCTCTTCATATTCACCAAAGTTCACGGTTGTACTCCCATTCATTTCTTTAACCTCTCCATGTCCATAACTTACTCCGTGCATAGAACCAGCAATAGGCCTCAGTTACCCACATCTTGCATTATTATGACGTATAACGCATTCCTAGCGCTATATTTTCACGATATATTTTGTATTTTCACGGACCACCACCAACCAGTCGAATCCGAAACCAAACCGTATTTGCCGCGCAAACCTTTAAAATTTCAGTCGACTCAAACTATCTCTAGCTATATTGTTTTGCTTCTGACGACTCCACTCGCTTTCTTGAAATTCGTGTATAGTTCATTGTTTTGAGTAACGTTGTACACCATGATCATGCGCTTGCGCATGCGTCTCGACCATGGTCGAGAAATATACCATTATTATTATTATTATTATTATTATTAAATGTGTCGGAGGGGAGTTTTATCAGTAAGCCAGGTTTCAGTTACGAGGATTACATCCGGGTGAGATTGCAGTGCAAAGGAGCGGACGGATGAAAGTTTACTTACAAGGGAGCGAGCATTGAAAAGTGCAATTGTGAAACTATCATTAACGTGGCCATGACGTACATGGAATGTATGACACCTTAAGGTGGCTGCCAGGTTTGGAGAAATTGTAGCCACTGGCGGACTGTGGGATGGTGTGGGGAGAGATATGGTATGGGAGGAGGTGGGACATTCAGGGGAAACGGAAAAACCGGCAAATTTAGATGGGGTGGCATTAAGTCCGAAAGCTCGCGACTATCTGGAATTGAAGAGCAGGATGCACGTGGTTGGGTAGCTCGTAAGTAGTCAACCGGAACCGCATTTGGGTAAGGTACTGGCATAACGGTCTGAACAGTCCTGCCGAGACTTCCTTTTTCGTCGTTGGAAGAAGTGTTTTTATGGTTCACTCTACCTGGAGGCAAAAGACTGATATGGTTTGGAGAGCGAGGTCCGGGTCCGCGAGTTGAGATGGCTGATTTTGCCGATAAAGCTACTCTATTTATTTTCGAATTTGTTACGGGTGCCGGTGCAAATACATCTAGTCTCGCTCCCTTCTGTGGTATGCAAGGAATGGCTAGTTCTGACGTCAACAGCTGAGGGATAACTGATTTTACTCCAGGTATTGGACTGTTTTCCCGATCCGGTTTTGGATTTCGGACTCCTGAAAGGGTCGGCGTTTGTTTTTTCGAACTATATTCTGTGGGAGTAGTTTGTAGATTCGACCAGACACTTCCTGAGCTAGTTGAGGGAATCATGTCAATCGGGGTTTTGTATGGTATTTTGTTACTGGTCTTTGAGTCAGGGAAACTTTTATCAGTTTTGCGGACGTCATGAGGCACACTAATTTGGATCGTTTCATTGAGACTGTTCTGCAAGTTTTGACGTTTGCAACGCGGCTCCGATGGAGTAGAGACTGATGAACTATCTAGGTCGACAACGATTTTGCGACTAACCACAGAAGAGGTCTTCGCATGGTGGCCGACGCTTGGTAAATCGACCACCTGAGAGGGGCTACTAGCCAAATGTTTACCAGGGTTATGGTTCTTCGCATGACTTTTGTGAACCTCTCTTTGTAGGGGGGTTTTATCGGGAAGTATTTTTGCCCGCTTGAAACCTGTATTTGCGACGACAAAAGACTGTCGGCTAATAAATTCCTTTGCAGCAACTTCAGTATTAAACTGAAACAGGAGTGGGCATGTATTTATCGGTGAAGTTTTGCGGAGTCTGACACAGTAGCAAGGTTGCGAATCTAGGTTGCAAGCCTTTAAGATTAAGTTCTTGGCAGTTGAGAGAGGTAACTTATCGGGAATGTTGAACACTACTGCATTGTTGGCTTTCTTGATGCGTCTAAATATTTCAGAGGCAACGGTATCAATGAACTTCGCGGCTGAGATTAGGTTTGCCTGAGTGTGGTGTAGAGATGGGTCAAGCAGAAACGCTAATGGACCTAACTGACCGATGGTTTGATCATAAGCGTCAAGCCGAGAGGAAAAACTATTCATGGTTTTGCGTATTTCGGCAGTTGCTTTGGTAGCATCTCCAAGTATATCAACGAGGGATACTGAACAACTTTTGAGCGTGCTTTGGAGGTTAGGGGTCTTACGACGGCGAGTGCTAGCTGTGATTTTTGGCCGGTGGGCAGCAATAGAACGCATGGTTAAGCTGTTGGAGTGATTGGTAGTTAATTTGGCGCAATATCGCGGGGAGAAAAGTAGTGACAGCTAACACGATGGGCGAGTTGTCGGACTATGGTAAATTGTGGGGTATCAAAAAGGTGAGAGAAAAAAGTGGCTAATTATCTTTGAGAGGCCGGACAAGAAGAGAGAATACTTAGGGAGGGTTTTGAACAATTGATTAAGTTACTTGGAAACCACGAATGTCTATAAAATTCTATTGTACTGTTTCGCGATAATAACTGGCGCCAACAGGTTGGTGTGCCGCAGTTATTGCTACTATCGGATCAGTAAATCAGTTTGGATAGCAGCTCGTCTGTCACCGCAACCAACCTTGTCGCGCACGAGACTTTCGGTCAAGTTGTATATGGCGTAACATCATAGCCCAGCTTCAAGCCGTAAATCTTTATAAAATCTTATGCAGGCTGCCCACTCAGGGTCTTCTAATTCGTCGATTTACAGCGAAACGTGTACCATACATAAGACATAGCTTTCCCTCGTGAGCAGTTCTTCCTTTAGGCCTCAATTACCAAAACTTGTCCCTATTAGTGTATAAGACTTGCCATCGAGCTTAAAATGGAGGCTCACTCTTCGAACATTTATAAAAGCACACTAGTTTTACTATATATTGTCGCCATTTATCATTACACGTAGCTGGAACCACTGCCAGACCGCAAACCTTCCCGTTCCTTCTAGGTCCCTAACATTCCACCGCCGCTCACCAGGCCATTTTTCCCAAATCTCATAATTGCATCTTCTCGTTGACCCGGTTGATTCTAGAATGCTTTCCACCCTGTAGGCTCCTGCCTTTCAACCTACGTTTATTTCACCTAACGTGTTTACCCACCCGTAAAATCGACTGGAAGTTCATGCACACGGACTCGAGATCCAACCACGTCTGCGATCTTTGATGTTGTAAAACTAGCAAGACTCAGTCAACTAATCATGGCTCCGCAGGAGCTACGCACGGAGCGGGTGAACGACCCCACTTCACAATTGTGCCAGCATGCATGGTTGTCCCACTTCACATTTTTACACGCTTACACCAGCAGAAAGAAAAATGTCCAACTATCGGACCTCATCAAGACATTTTGTAATAGGAATTTTTCATATTTTCCCCCGTTCTCCTTGTATGAATACTGTACAGGTCCACCCCCGTGGCTGCAGCTCCATACATAGCTATTCCGTTACAAATCACGTGATTTCAACATCCCCCACATACGAGAACTGTTTTTGCCTCTGCATTGCGAACGTTCTGATATCTCGTGCTTTACCCTTCATGTTGCTACGACGTCTGCTTCAAGTTCATATCCAATCTTCTGACCTCCATGACCGCTTTAAAGATCATTTCCCGACCATCGTTTGGTCCCCCCAACTTGTATTCATCCTACCGCTTTGCCAATGAATGCATTTTCAAAGTGGTCGCAAGCGGCTGAATTCCTACCCATGACGGAGGTGGAAATTTAGTACCTGCGTGTGCTGGCGATGACAACAATAATAGCGGCATTTTTCAGATAAGCCCGAGACAGGCTGCCGTGTTCGACCAGGTGATATGGGGGACTTCAGCGTCAGGGTTTGAAACATAATAAATTACGTGCTCACAAAAGACTTTAGGAGGAAGAAAAAATGGACTAGAAGGATTATAAATCCCGGCAACGTTAGGGCTCAATGACAGGTGTCCACTTTGGCTATTACCGATTGACGTTGGTTTAAAGTATATTGAATACCCATCAAAGTTGTCCAAAGTTAGATAGCTTGTAGGAAAGTAGGGTAAGAATAAAGACACCATCATGAACCTCAGAAAACAATTCTCGTGAAAGGATTTCGGCCAGTGGTGTAAAGGGTCTGTACTGAAAATCCTCTCAAACTTTCCGCAGGCACCGTACGTTTGGCTATATTTGGCTTTACTTTGCCCAGCAGTTCGATACATAAAATTCCCCTCTTTTGTATTTTTAAGCGCAACACAGAATTCGGCCATGATCCACCTCCGGCTTCGAGCCTGGACCACGGGGCGTTGAACCCCTGAGTTCAACTGATAGTTCTATCCGTCCGAAGATATGAGGTTTACTGTCTTTGTGATTTTTCAGTTCAGTACGGTCGACACTACAAATCAACCCCATTCTGGTTTCCAGAGTTTTGTGAATTGGTCATGCCCCTATTAAGTTGAGATTCCTGTGACTGAAAAATACTGCTGATCGGGAAGGTATCTTCTTCCTGCTAGCTGATAAGTGAACAATGACGGCCGCCATGGATAATGCCGATTACCTCCAGAAGGCTGTGAAACTGCTTAAAGATAATATCGCCTGCCTACTCGTCAGTAAGCATGCAACTATAAGACGGAAAAAGAAAGTCAGTGCAACCTTGAAGAAGTAGCTAGGTATGCAGAGGATAACTGAAGGGGAGCCCTGGAGGATGAAAGCTGAGGCCTTATTCAGTTCTACGGGTTGCTTAGGGTACACATCGACGGAGTAGTATCCCGGGGTTCAGTAGGCAGAAGAGAGGCACATTTGTATGGGTGAACGTGTGTTCTGTAGCAGTGCGCCGTAAAGGCCAGTACAAGCGAGCAGGTTGAAAGGCAAACGAGTGCAAAAGTGTGCATGTCAGTGACGCATGTTATCAGGAGAGTGAGACAAATGTACGTTCGGATTAGGCCGTGAAAGGTCGTGCCACAACCTATATCATCTGAATGGTCAATGCTGTCCAAGAAGAGCGACGAACGTCGGCTGTGTACGCTTGTGCACAATTGCAGGCGTGCGTCCATGATTGCATGGGGTACAGACTATGCGAGCTGGTGTGAGCACATGGCTGAGAGAGTCAAACATAACAGATGGCATTCCATCGAGACCAACTGTATCCCTGACAAGAACCCCAGTATAGAATCAGGGCAAAAAAGGGCTTAGGAAAACTCTTGAAAACTTTGGTATGTGTAATAAAATCACCAGATAACTGACACTCGACAGCTTCTGGACAAACTAGAGGAAGATGAAGAAACCCCCCTTCTCGACGTCACCAGGCACTAGACATCAACTTAAATCTAGCCCGGAGCATATTGAATGGATCATTTCAAAACCTCAACCAGGCGATCCGCTAGGAAAAGAAACAATTTGGGAACTAACGTGCATGCGCGCACACACGTGTTTCAAGTATGACGGGGAAACCTGCGTACAAATGAGAAGAGCTCCGATGGGACCACCCATATCCGGATTGCTCGAAGAAGCTGTAAT
Source organism: Fasciola hepatica (assembly GCA_948099385.1). NCBI lineage: Eukaryota > Metazoa > Platyhelminthes > Trematoda > Plagiorchiida > Fasciolidae > Fasciola > Fasciola hepatica. The sequence continues at coordinate 709,772 of CANUEZ040000029.1, read as the reverse complement.
GCAAGACTTTGGGAGTACTGTCACCAAGGATAAAACCAAGAATTTGGATTAGACATCTAGATGGCAAACTTGTAATTATCAAGCTTTCCGACGTTAGGAAGGCACACGCCACCATCAATAATCTCTTTGAGGACATCAAATTCACAATGTAAATGGAAAAGGCAACCAACTTTTCTAGACGTATCGGTAAAAACGATCTTGCAGATGTCAAATGCAGGTATATGTTCGTCGAGAACAAATATATACGGAAAACCTAATAAATTTTACTGCATGTGCCTAGTCTACCGCAAGGAGTCTTCTTTGAGATTCTGTTAGACAGAATATCAGAAAAACATTTCATGGAGGGCCACAATGTAACCAAAATCTAACATGGTCGGGAACCACAATTTAACTAAAATGGCACCGCCGCTCATTAAGCGTTCCCAAAATGACCATAATCACAGGACATCCGAGTTGGTTATAAACCGACCAAAACTCTGGGGAGAATCATATAAAGGCCGAAGGGGCCATTCAAGCCCGAAGAAAAAAGAAGCCTGATGTGAAAGACAAACCGCAAGGACTGTCAAAAATGCTACAAAGGTCAAACTGGGAGAAGCCTCGGGACACCACTACGTGAATCCAACCCGTCACAAGAAGGCACGATACGATCTCTAATATCGATTCAGGGGGATCAACAACAGCGCATGCCCAACCCGAATGAAGCTCATATCCTGGATCAAGCGAAGACAAAGAGTGCAAGAGAGCTCTTGGAGGACAGGCGTTCTTCGAGTTATTCAGTCAGTAAAGACCTCCGACTGGATTGTATTTACAATCTCGTGGTACGCAAGAGGCCAGGTTAGCTCAACGAATGATGGAAGAATTAATTGGACCACAGTCTTAATGACCCACAGCAGTGAAACCCAATTATTCGCCTAGATAGTTCAACCAGAAGGTTGTCATGAGGAGGCCGTGGACCAAGACTACGATAAAATAATGAACTGTTTGTTAAAAGTGAACGAAAACCTAAAAATACAAAACAGCAGGGATGTGCTGTGACCAAATGGGAGAATATAGATGGCATTGAGAAAAATCACAGGTAGAGTTTTTGAATTTAGACGCATTCACCGGGAGGTCAAAAGGATAATTTTCTATAACTGGTAGCCTCCTGAAGTCACTGCTGCCAGAAGGTTCAAGGCTGCCTGATGGGCTGAATCATACACGACTGGATCCATATATGAACATTCGAGTAGGGGGGCCTCCGCCTGCGTACAAATGGTGTCACCTCGATTGGCGATGAAACGTTTGTGGCCCAAACTCTAGCTCAGTGACCACCGACCTCACAAGCTGTTTCATGGTTGTCGGATTTCGTACGATACCTAAGCCGCCTAGTGATATCTACAGTGGCAGTAGCTCCACTGGCCCTTGACTTCCATAGTAGGAACACACTTATGCTTTCAACCGACCTCAGAAGTGTAAAATCCTCTGTATATGTGAATTCTCTCTTTTCTTTGGTCTCCCAGCATTCTTCAGCCGATGAGTTTGCGTGGTTCGCTATCAAATTCACTTCCTGCGCCGCCTCCCCCCCCCCCCCCACTTTGTCTACTTTAGTTCCGCCGGTGAGCCGACGTACTGCCCTTCCGATGGGCTCTTTTTTGAGTTTTAAAGCAATGTTCTAAGTAAGGCATTTTTGAGCGAGGCGAAGCCGTTCCACAAAAACCCATGATCAGGACTAGATCGATTCGCAAGCTTTGCTATACTGGATTATGGAACCAGTGAGCTCACAAATATATACAAACCCTATATATGAGATCACAAGGACTCAAAATGAGATAAGTTCACGGCCTGATAAAACGAAAACGTAAGTCACTCCGATCCAAAGGAGTAACGGCAGAATCACGCTTTGGACGCGGATAAACAAAGACTGGCGCTGAAATATATAGGTTATTGAGACACAAGGAGAATGTACTTAACCGTGCACCTTCAAGGATCCAAATATTGTGACGCTTTCGATGGGTTTTCCGCATCTGGCAGTCACATTTAGGGCTACTGGCGCAGCGGCCAATCCACTTTATTTTCTCCAGCACCTCGTTATTGCCCTTTGATGGCTGGATCGGGCCGTGGCAGGTAATGACCAATTCCATGCATGGTGGTCTGCTTCTCGTCCAGTTTCAGTAAAAGCAACCAAAACCACTGCATACTTTTGTCATCCGTCTACCCCTTAGTGCGATACCGTTTTCCCAGTTGGTTTCTGGCAGGAATTCCCTTAACTAGACGAGCTCCTCCGTCTGTGTTAGTACAGAGGCAGCATAAGCAAGCCGTCATCTGCGGAATCCTGTAGAGGCAGATTTTGAGAGCCGTTTTATTCGTGACTCTAATGAAGCACAAACCAGCAAGAGCACTACTGGAAACTAATTTGGGCGGTTTGTCTACTCTGTTTCGAAGAGTCAAGTGTTGATTTCAGTTCGCCAGTTTGTCCACTCTACGAGGGCCAGTTTGGTCCTGTCAACCGTCATCTCTGCCCCTTTAGTTATGGGTTTCATGTGTGGATCAGTTCACGCTGATCCTGTTGATCATGCAGCCTATCCAATGGAGGCACAGACACGTCACATGGTATCAGCGCACGGACCTCCGACCCAGTTTGCTTGCGGACACAGTGGCCGCTTTCCATTCGTCGGACCGGCACAAACATTCATATACTGGGCTTCTGTTTTCACTTAGACGTCTCTGAGTGGGTCCCGACTTCCTTCACCGACTGGTTCCCCCTGTCAGTCCACTAGCTACAAGTATGCCCTGACGCAGGTGTATCAATCCTAGTTAAACGGGAGCTAGACTAAGCTTGTGCACTGCCTGCTCACATGCACACACCGAGCCATTTTTCTAATTGGGTGTTTCCCGTGGACAGTCAGCCAACCTCTTGGGCTAGCGAGTGACTCCCTTGGGTGCGAGCATTCCTTCGTCCACTTCACATTTAGGCACAGCAAATTGCTGCCTTGTTAAACCCAGACTACTTCACAGCAGTCTTTGCGTCAACTGGCGTGTTGTAAATGGATTTATTTGTTTTTCTTTCAGAAGGACGCACCACATTTCAGTGCCTTGCATAATGGTGACATTCAGACACCTCACAGTTCAAGGTCTGTACAGGGCACTGAATTAGCCATTCGAGGTAGTATTGATACCGTACTATTTTTCATTGGACTGGAACCGGACCTTACTCGTGACTACAGTGTTCTTTAAATAACGGGAATACTAGGCGTCAGACGATCTAATTCTGCGCTTGGACTCAACAGGGCTCTGCTATTGAGCTACGTCGGTCCATACTAAGAAAGCTACCCTACCCGTAGCTTCAATCTACTCTGTCCTGTCTTGCTGAAGCAGCACTGTCATTTTACGGCCCATTTAAAGTTGTTGTTAACGCGGCGACGTCGGACTCTATTATCTTAGTCACTGGCTCTCTCCTTTACACGGGTGCTGCAGGCGTTCGCGAACCAGATTGAGGGTACCAAGTAAAGTACCACTGAATCAACTGCTACTTTCGCCTCTGAGGGTACCTTCGAAAGCAGTCTTCAAGGTGATATCCCGCTTTCTGCAAACACTGGTGTCTATATAAACAAATTCCGCACCAAATTTTGCAGTTGTTTCTTCGTTTGGTTTCAACCTATCAGTGACCACAATTTCTTTAGTAACAGCCTCTGCTAAGCGGTTTTCCGTGGTAATCCCTCTAGTCCTCCGCTGCTATTTGCTGCTCGGGGCATGTTTTCAAATAAACTCACTGAGAGCTGGAAGACCTTGCGACTATTTTTTAATACTCTAAGGATTCGGCGCTTTGTGGAATCCTCGTTTTTGTTCTTTGTCAGCTACGTTAACTTTGCTTATTTTTCTTGCCGATATGACTACTGATTCCTCGCAAGGTGGTTGAGGCTCATGAAACCAAAGTTGATCTAATAAAAAAGGGATTGGAGCCTTTGTCCTTTCTATTCTTATTGGTTTAAACGGTTCACTTTATCTCATCCTCTTCAAAAACCTCGGCCAATCGTTGTCTGGCCCCTTCATCGAACGCTGCTATTATTTCTTCCCTCTGACCAGCCTGGGGAAAGCAGCTGTTGGATGGGTACCCTCCTTTTTGACCTAATAACATGTCTAATGTAGATACCGCGTTGGATAAAAGTAACACTCCATTTTCCGTTGGACACTGACCTTTGATGTATTGCTGATATCCTCGGGTTGCAGCCTTGGTTAACTTGCTTTGGCGACCTTTCATATTAGCGACGCCGCTTACTGTGTGCATCCGGAGTCCAGTATCTGGCTGCAGCCATACCGACATATGACGCCATCTCGGGTAACCGAGTCCTCCCTCGATCGTTAGGGAGAACTACCAGGGGGAAAATCTATGAATACTGAGCATTGAGAGCCAGTTGTTTGGAGACATTTTTGCTCAAACTCGATGGGCTGGTGACACTACCCAGCCTGAAAAGGTGGAGCTATCAGACGTGGTACGCAAAATAATCCGGGAGTTTTCCTCTACCGCACAGGCCCTGGTAGACGGCATACCCCTAAAAATGCTAACGTCGGTCTTGGAGAAGATGGTCGAGTTTTATGCAGTAAGCCCCATCTGTGGTACCTCTATATCGGTGCGAAAAGAGGTGACCCAAGAATCCAAGAGCCGTAGTCTTGTACCGACTGTTTTCGCCCCTCTAATTCCACTGTTATTTACAATGTTATCTCCTAATTCATGGAGCAGGTGTCGTTCAATTCTGTCTGCCACGGCTCCGGTGGCATGTTTGGCTTGCTCAGCTTCGTAGTGCATCGGTTCACTCTGCTTCCGGAGAGATTCTACCCTCGCTGCGAAAGTATTTTCCACCTTTGTAGAGAAGGCTGACCCTTTGTTTCCTGTTCTTTCGGATTGAGTCGGACATTTTTGACAGTTTTCGGATTTATGACGGGAATTTATTTTAACATTGAACCGTTTATCTGAATCGTGACTTTTACTCTTGATTTCGCAAACTTACCTCATTTTCTAGCTATATTAGATGTACTTGGAAACGTACTTGTGAAAACGAAGCTATGGGCGCTATGTCTTACTTGATGGGTAGTTACTTTGTGGCCCAATGTCTTCCACCACCTTGGAACACACCTTCTGTTACTAATGGTGACAGTGGTCGTGCTGGAGTCCGTCGTTTCCCGCTAGGTCAGCACTTTCTTCCACACTACGGTTAACCGAGCCATTCGGAGAGTTTCCTTTCTGTTTGGCATCTTGGTAATGAGTTCCGAAGTTGAAGTGGAAAACCGCGTCGAAACCAGAAAAACTAGCGACTTTGAAAGCCTGAAAAAGTTTCTGGAGAACACATCGCTACAAGTAGCTTTGACTGATACCATTTCTCGCTAATAACTTGGAATGAGGGGCAAAAACGACTATTTGTCACCTATAACCTTAAACCACCTTTGTAAGGACATCAAAAACGTCTGAAAGATTGAACTCTTTGAAAAACTAGGGCCTCGTCGGTTTTCAGGCAATAAAGCTAGTTTTCCCACCTAAAAATGTGGAAACTTGTCACTGTTATCAATTCAAAAATCCAAATCAAGAAGTAGCTAATGCGATTGGCTACAGCCTCCTCTACTGACTCATTTGAGCATCGTGTGCTCCCACACCTACTCCGTCTCTTTACCCTGAGATGGAGATCGAACTACGGCCCACATCCTTTGGTTATTTTGCGTCGGGTTGTTTCCGTTATAATTCATTAGATGAATATTTGTATTCCACTGGAAACTCAAGATGCATACGAAGAACGAACTGGATCTGACCCGATGGACTGAAAGGTGAAAACTGGGCGAAGAGTGATATGTAAGGGGGTCCTTTAGTTTTGAACCCTAAAAGTTAAGGCACCAGCAATAATCACAGTCACACATGAAGTGGGAGTAACAATAACCTCGCGTTACTCTGGACCTCAACGGATACTGGTCGACAGTGAGTCAAAACGAGAGCAGCCAACCGGAAACGGGATTTTCTCCACTACGTTGCACAGGGCCTTTAAAACCATCTGAACTGGGTCCCTGTTGCAAAGGATCTTGTCCCAGCTTAACCTTCCGAAAAATAGTGCCACTTCGATGCCGAAATCTTCAAAGACGCATCTTCGATTTCTATTCTGCACGTAACCCCCGTTCATCTCAACTTAGTTCAGGTATTGCTGTTTTCGGAACAACTGTGGAACCAAAGCTGAACACACAGGTCTTAACTGTTGAACTTGTTTGACTTGGGAAACTAGCAAAGTTGTTTTTTTCTGCAATCAGTTGTTATGCCGTCATAACAACCAAATCACCGCGCCATTCAAAAGTGACGCGCTGATTCGCCGTTACGTGTTCACGCTAGGATCCCTGAGTCAATCTTTTCCGGTGTAACCGTTGACTCATGTTTATGAAGTTACTCAGCTCCGGTTTGCCGAACTTCCTTCAGGCTTCTTTACAGTTCGCATACCTGCAGCCTTCACGAAAACTGCTACACCCTGCTAGATGATTCGCTGACAACACAGTGGGGCATCTAAACTCCCGTAAACGGTACCATGGAGGACTGATTTGTTCTATCCACTTGCAATTACAAATATTGTCGAAGTTTGGCGAGACCCCTGAATTAAGCCAGAATATGGTTTTTTGTCCACATGAACCCTTCCCTCGTAGCACCCAGCCCGTTCGTAACATCGGTTTTCGATCGGTTTGTTTAGTAGTCATTTTACTTTTACGAAACCCGTATTTCCCGTGTGCTTCGGAATAGTTATTCAAGTCCGCTACGTACGTAGGACTAACGTTTGTGCTGATGAGACGGCGCATCACATCGTGCACGAACTTGTGCGCCGTGTCATCATAACATAAACATAGTAGGTCCTTCTTAACATATAAACTCAAATAAAATAAATAAACCAGTTGGACTCGGACCTCCGGTGTAGTGATGTCACTCTTTAACAGAACCAGCTGGTCCAACGTGGTTCCTCTTTACCCATTAGTGGGCTTTGAACGTTAAGGGACGTCACCGTGCCCAGTAAGTCCACCATCTTTTGTTCAACACGCACATCTCATGCGAGCCGCTTCGCATCGGATTACAGCTTGCAGACCTTTGGATAAATGCCACTGCTATTGAATGCCTTTACTATTACAAATAAAGCAGCCGGGTAACTCCGTTTATTCCGAATAAACAAATAATTAGAATAAGTAAGTTAAACTCACGATAGTTATGCAGGAACGCTTTCAGACCTGAAATAGTTCTCTTCAGAAGGTTGTCTTAATATGAAGACACGTAAATCAACAATAAACAACAATTTGGGAGACACATACATTCCCTGTTGGAGCTACCGTAGTTACATACTATCGAAAGTGTTGCTGTGATGAAGTCTTTTGGCCCACCATGACAAAACACGTTTTTTGGTCCAATCAGCATTCGTCGTGAATATGAACATTTGTAGCTCGCGCACTAGAAGGAGACAAAGTACATTATACGCTCATTCTTCACTGGTATGAACTAATTTAACGTTATATTTTGCCCAAACAAATGTCTGAACCGAAGGGGAAGGGGAATGGATACTCACTAGAAACACTCGGTCTTAACAATGCACGAACTGCTAAAAAAAGCAAAAACAACAAGAATCATCTTTACCGTTAGATTTCAACGGCTATTTCAAGTCGTTCTTATCCTGTGTTAAGGAACGATAGGGTCTTTCTTTGGTTTGGTTTTGCTGCTAAAATCTACTCACTTTCCGCTGTCGTTTGAGTGAAAAACCCGGTGAGGTAGTAGCGTCACTGGACGAAAGGCTGTCTTCGTCGTATTTCAGGTGAATTTTTCAAGCACGTTCAAATGTCACTAAAATTTGACATGTATAACTAGTCTGTATTGTCCCGTATATAGTCAGCTTCAGCGTGTTTGTTATCCATTAGATAGGCCGGTAAGTAACATTCACCGGAACTGAAGAGTGTGATTCTGCTAGTAGACGGGAACCATTTCCAACCAGACTCAGTACACGCGCCGACTATTTTTCACTTTCTGAGGCTGTTTGTTCCCAGGATATACGTTTTCAGGCTTCATCATTCTACCAAAGTTTATCCGAATCATCGGTTTGGGAGAAGAAAAGGGATGTGTATCTATCATTCATTAGTGGCAGACTTACTAATTACCAATAACCTGGAGATCGAAACAAGTGGAGACCAATAATAGAAAAAATGTTATCTACACGGGTCAAAAATGCTGGTCATGTTTTCCTCAATTTTTGTGGTGGTTGGATAGATATGATGCAGAGTTTTCCCCTCCATATTTGTTGTAGAGGGTGTCCGAGATAAGGAACTCAACTTGCTTTATCTTATCGGCAACGGTGGGAGGGCTCATAACACTGCACCCCTACAGCAAAGATGTCCATCCCGTTTCTTTTCAGCACCACAAAGTTCTTCGCCCGAAAAATTGTCAGATTTACCCTGTTGTTTTTCTTTCACGAACTCATGTTTATACTTGCGTGGTTTGCACAGAGGATTCGTCACTCAACGCAAATGCTGCAGATTCACTCGTGTTAGTCAATGGCTTTCACTTCCACTGACAGGATAGAAATTTCATCAAGTGGAAGACCAGGGGAGGGTGGTCGTCATGTATGTCAACTCCATTCGGAGTCCAAATCTGAATTCGTTTAGCCATAGCCAGCGGTATGTGGAAATTCGCCCAAAAATGCTTTTCTAATCCTCCCCCACATACACAATCTTGATGTGGCATTTTTTCGAGCTATATACGTTCCGATTTTAATACACCTCCTCCCTCAATAATATCTGCGGAAAATCTACGTTTTCTTGTTTGAGAATTTTAATAACAAGAAACTGGACTTCATAACCAAGTCTTTCATCTTGTTCTCCATCTGGCTGCACTTCTCACAAACCAGCTGAGCTTCTGAGCATTTGTTCCAGTCCCTCATTTTGGTAATGGGTTAGGTATGAATCATTTTTGGCTGAAATGCCGAGGTCTGTTTGTGTAAATGTAATTTTCTTCTCATCAGCTTTAATTCCATAATGCGGTCATTGAAGGTTATTTTAATTATGGCGTAGTTACCCATTAGGAAATGAATACCCATCTACTATAGTATGCAGGACGGTGGTATATACACCACAGTCAGCAGAACTTATATCCAACCGTTTCTTATTATAGGGACGAGTTTATAACAAAGTTAGCTCCATTCCATTCTGTCCATTTTTCTTCACCCTGACGGACAAGTAGACTAATACTAATCGTCCAGTAAATTGTTCCAGTTCATTCCTGATTCAATTTAGGAAAATCTCTTTGCAAAGGTAAAACGCGTAAGCTGGTGGCTACAAAATTACGGTTTTTCATGAAATAACGAACGGTCTTATTTACATTTAGATTGCGCCAAATTGCCCGTTCACTAAGTGTTAACGGTTCATTATTTAAAAAATTGTGACGCATCAGTATATCATAATGATAGTACATACACCGCTGTGCGAACACTTGGGTTTATTCAAACCCAGATTTCGGATTAAATCGATCACTTATTCGTTCGATTTTCTTTATTTCAAATAACAACAAGTTTCAGTACGCGGTTGAACTAAAGAGTTGGCATAGGTTTTCCTCACAATTGGTTAGAGTACTAACCATTAGGTAAAGGTCGCCATAAGTTGAAATCTACGTACTTTATATGACATTTCCGTTAGCCAGTTATTTAGCTAATAGAATATCGTCACTCTTAAATTAGTGATTATATCCATTACCAACCTTGGCTTTCACTCAGTAACAAACAGCTTCGTGTTCTTATTGTGCAAGTTTTAAAGTATTTCTTTGTTTTGGATTCCCGTTTCATATTACTCACTAAAATGCTGGTTGCTATTAAATTGAGAACTTACAATTTAGAAAAAGGCAAAGTGGTAACAGCGCTTCATGAAATATCATGATAACTAAACTGTTCGCTGAACGCTGTATTCTATTGGTGTACGGTATAACAGAACCGCACAATGTAAATGTCAACGGCGTATTGAAAAATTAATCAATTTTCCCACGAAATCCCATCTGTCACAACCTTCTCTGTCAGATAGTACATTCAGCATGACAGACCAGGTGGTTAACTTGCAGCTACTTCTGATCCACGAAGTATTATGGTGGAGTTTGTAAAAAAAGATTACTGCAGCAGTTTTACTGTCCACTGAATATTTCTTATGATGAAGTACGGTGGTTTATTTTCTTATATTCTAGTCTTTGCATCATGTGTACCGAGTACAATATTTCCCAGAGCACGAAGCGTTACCAGTCACAATTAAAGTTGATGTCGCTGTTGATGTATTTCCGAAAAATGCACAGAGCAATCTCACGTTTTACTTTCAAGTCTTGTGTAGCCTTCGTGATCCCAGTAAAAACTAAGAATTACCATTATATAAAGGATGAATAACTTCATCTAGGGGAGCGGGAAATTTACGAATAAAAATGTTTAATGTAGACAACATGCGTAACAATTTTCAGTAACCTTATAATTGTCGTGAAAGCAATATCTTATAGAACAAACCTGGTTAACGTTTTTGTGGGCACTCAGAAATATTTAGCGTCATCGTGCTGTTACGAGAAGAACCTGAGTTTTGGATATGTAACTCGTTAACAATAAGGGTATAAAGCTTGTTTTTATCCAAACGATGGCTAACCAATACGAGCAGAATGAATTCGTCATACGTTACGGAACATTTGTGTAAGAATTGAATTTTTTCATGGTTGGACAGTCTCACATTAGACACTGTCGGAGTTGAAGTCAGTTACATTCTGTAGGGAGAACAATCACGAAAGAAACCTTTTATTGTTCTTCTAGTTTCAAAGTATAACATTATTAAGTTAGCCATGAGAACTTTTAGACCAACATATGTAAAATAGGCTCATTTTAGCCTATTTTAAGGGCTTGTTTTTGACCATGTACACTACTATTGAACATGAAGAACACCTGAATAACGGGAAAACAGGTTGTTCTTTTATCGTGCATTTCTAGTTTATACTGATGTGTTAAATTAGGCTGCGGCTGTTATTGACTTTGTTTTGTTGTCGTGCATTTTTTGTTGTTGAATCTTTTATTATATACGACAAAATCTCTGTTAGTAGTATCTAATAAACCCGTTATCTACGGGGGAAACGACGAATTCAATAGATATTGAACAAAACTGTGCTGGCTATTCATGTAACGCCGTCATATTATTTTTACTCCCACAACTTCCTCAAAAAGTCTGTTTAGTTTCATGAATTCCAGGCGCCTGTAAATGGGGTAGACAGTAAGCCGTCAATTACCGATTTAACCATGCAATTTATGATCACGGGACGGAGATAGTTTGCTCGGATGAAACAATGAGTGGGGAATTAGACATTTTAATCAAACGCTTTTGGATAACGGATACCCCAAACGCTTTATTTAGAAGAAAATGACAGAAAGAGCAACGAGACAGGCATTGGTGACCGTTAAGAAGAAAAAGTTTTACATTCGGCTTCTTTTCAAAGAAGATGACTAAAGCGAGTTACTAATAAGATGCTTGGAGAGGCAGTTACTCGCACCACTGCCATACTACGAGCTTGCTTCACCAGTCGACCAGCGATCCAAAAAGAACTAAAAGACAAGTTTCCTGTCCTCATCTCATCCACGCTAACCTTTTCGTTTGTTTTCTCATGTTCGGCAAGCTATATAGATAGAACGACAGCTATCATCAAGGATCAAAGAGCACAAATCAGCTTGGCTGACGACGGGGAACAGGAAATCCATTACCAGCGTAATTTTGGCCACCTTGCGGGCAATGGACATTACGTAAACGACGACGCTTTCAAAATAGTCCACAAAGTTCTTATGAACGCGCCGAAAGTCGCTCTAAAAACATCCTAGCCACCACAGAAGCCGTGACAATCAGATTACTCAATCCATCGTTTTTTTCTCGGAAATGTTTCGTCAAAGCACTCAAACTGCCCTGGCCGTGATCCGAGACCGGCTCTGGAACTCAGCGCGACCCAAATATCGGCCCTTGCGTTGAAACCGAAAATGGATAATCCCCAAAACCCATGTTCATTGTTTCACTGGTCCTTTGCCCAACCACGGGACATCAGAATTTCCCCTTCTATCTTTCCTAACTACGCAACACCAATTGTGATGCCTACACATTCACACTTTAACACACAGATATTGTTCATCATTTATGCACTTATTACCTATCAATGGAAATTAACCAGCCACGAGGATGATGTTACCAAAAACAAGCTTGTTAACTAATCGTACTTTCTACGGATGATTCTTATTGTAGGTGATAATTTAATCACACTGCAGTCTTACATCAGAATCTAGTTTCTTACTTAAACCGAAATTCCGTATACATCACGTAGAGGAATCAATTTTCGGTTGCTCACAAAGGCCGGACTTCATAAAAAGTTGTTATTAATAAAAACAAATGTCACTTTGTACAACAAATTGTAGCAATGAACTATCATCCACCATCAACGTATTTTTGAGCATTTGACAGTTCCCAAAATATAACAGAAACAGCAGAAGTACATGTGAAAAAAGCATTTCTCGAATATTATAAACTACAGTATTTACCGTAGTTTAAGGGTGCAAAGCCTCAGTTTAAGAACCTTGCGCCACAGTTTAGGAGCCATTTATCAGCATCTCTTGGACTGACTGCCCACGCCGCATGGAAAAATTATAATATCGGATATTTTGACTCACACATCTAAGTAGGTGTTTTAGCAGGAATCTGAATTCCGGGAAGTAGTGCAAACAGAATTTCTGGGTCAGCGACGGCATGATAGCACTTTGAGGCCTAACAAGACTGTAAAGCCAAAGGAACTGTTCTGGCATGTGCTTGTCGCTTTTCAATGCCGGTAAATCCTAGATATCTGTTTTGACCTACTCGGAGAGCAGCATGATCGAATGGGTTTGATATGCACAAATGACCTAATAAGGTGATGCGATGTAAGCATCACACTCAATGGCGCAACGGAATATGACAACTAACCATCGGTTTTGGGCGGCTGTTGATCGTTCGGTCAGTCTTAACCCAATATAATGGTGCGAGAATCAGTAACTGTGTCATTTGTAAAACGAACATGCCAGAACGAAGGTATCGACTGAGAAGGTGACAGAGAAGATAGAAATAACCAATTTAAACCCAGAGAACGAAAGTCTTATACACAGGAAGCTGTCAACGATGAAGATTGTAGGCCCATTTTAGAATGTACCAGAAGCGGCGATGATTTTATACTGGAATCCTAACACCACGGAATTACCAAAAAACATACAGAGGCACTGAAAACGGGGCTAGGGTTTCTATATAAGCAGGCATTTCTTTTGGCTTTACAGTCTTGTTAGGCCTCAAAGTGCTATCATGCCGTCGCTGACCCAGAAATTCTGTTTGCACTACTTCCCGGAATTCAGATTCCTGCTAAAACACCTACTTAGATGTGTGAGTCAAAATATCCGATATCATAATTCTTCCACGAGGCATGGGGCAGTCAATCCAAGAGATGCTGATGAATGACTCCCAAACCGTGGCGCAAGGCTCTTGAACTGAGGCGTTTCCCCCTAAACCACGGAGTATACTGTACTTCGTTTGTTTCAGTTGGACAACTGCTTATTTTACGGTGTCGGCATATTAGTTTTGATGTTAACAAATCTACTACCAGTATATACTCACTTGAGCAATGGTCAACTGAACTGAACCTCATATAAAACACATTTTCGCCTGATATGCTCATTTTGCCAACCACTGTTATACTACTACAGTAGAATATTTTGGACTGTGTGTCAAAAAATAAACGTCTGAATTTCATGATCGTCATATGAATGTAATTTTTTTCCTCCAAACCCAGATAGCTATATCAATTGATACGGAAAGGGAAGTTAGCTCTCAAGTTATTCGTCAAATATTTCGCCTACTATTGGTAAACGACTACACTAGCACCTGCTGACATCTGGACAAAATTCGTTGAGTATTCCTGCCTCCTGTGAGTGCGGTGACTTTGTGAAGTGGAAGCGGTCCATGAATTCATTGGTTGTTGGTAGGCTGAAATATGAGACCACCTAAAAATACGCTTGTTTCTAATGCATTTTTACCACTGTTTGACGGCATAAGAATGAGATACTAGCCCGAGTATTAGCAAAACGTAACAACCAATCAGGTCACAGATTAGTTAACCGGGGGGAAAGTGCTTGAATACAGAAGTAGCCCCCAACTTTTTCACCCCACTTGTGCCAACAGGGATATGTGCACTTTCTCGCGCATTGTTCTTCTCTGTTTCTCTTCCGGGACGAAATCCACCAATTGGTACAGAGGTTTGCTCCAACGGGCGGGCGACGGTCTCATGCCCAGGGTCCCCCATGATTTAACAAAGAGTTTCGATGCCTACTCCGCAGAAGAAACCGAGCTTGGAGACATTATCGAGCAACAGCAGCGGTTTATGACGCATACAAAGAACTACGAGCTCAATGCTCTTCCATGAAGATGGTAAAACGGTGCACATTCGAGGAGAGTCTAGAAACCGACTATGTTCGTGTACCAAAATCATTGTTTGCTCATATGAAAAGACGAATGGGAACAACGCCAGGTATACCTGCACCAATGATAAACGGGATAGTTGCTGGCTCCAATGAAGCTAAGGCAGATGCTCTGGGACGCCACTGCGCATCGCAGTTTGCACACGCAAAACTTAGGTCATCTCTCTCGTCGGTGTTCCAGCCTTCAATCACAACCCGAGATTTCAAAGTGGACGAAGTTATGAGACATCTGCGATTTCTCAAGCCACATAAATCATCCGGACCAGATGGAATTCGCCCACTGGTACTACGGGAGCTCCCTAAGATCCTAGAATTTTCAATCACCAAGTTTCTCACCACCTCACTGGCGGCTGGAAAACTCCCGGATGACTGAAATCAAGCAATTGTTGTACTGATGTTTGATGGTGGAGACAGAGCGGCAGCTGTGTGTTATCGTTCGATAAGCTTTGCCTAAGTTGTCTGCAATGCAATAGAGTGGCTATAACCAAGCGCGTTGAAGATTACTTCGATCATCACAACCTATTCAGTCCCGCACAGCATGACTTTGGCAAACCCCGTTCATGTCTTCCCCACCTCCTGTTGGTGCGAGAACATTGAACGGAAGCTAAGACTAAAGAATACATCACAGATATCGTTTTCGTGGATTTTAGTAAAGCATTTGGCAGAGATGTACATGACCGACATTTCCAGAAGCTCAGGCTATTGGGAATAGTGGACCCACTACTTCGCTGGATTGAGGACTTCCTAGGAGGTTGGATATTTGCAGTCAGATTTTCTAGAACCCTATCCACGTAGCACCCATCCTTCAGCACTGTTTCCCAGGATTCGATACTCAGCCCATTGTTGTTTCTGGTGTATATCAAGAATATCTTAAGCAGTCTTAAATTGCTTATTCTGCTCTAATGATCTGCAGCTGTGGCACGTATTTCGCTCTGATACGAACAGACAAGGCCATCTGTACACGCTGACGCATCGGTCCAACACATTGGACTTTCCGATAAACCCAAAAATGTCTGCCCACATGAACATAAACCGAGTCCACCTAGTGTTGGACATTCTGCTTAAAACGACAGTCTGCGAGCGTGGTCTTAGGATGATAATACCCATCAACTTAAAAACAAGAAACCATACAGATAGAGCATGTGTCTCGGCATAGAGTAGTATCCCTAAAGCAATTAGTCGTTCTTTCGGAAACCGCTCTTTTAATGCCTTTCGGTTGGTATATGCCACACATGTTAGTCCTCGGTTAGAGTATGGTGCTGCGGCCGCATACAGGTACGCATCTGCCGAATTAGCCAAACTCGAAAGAGTTCAGAGGGCTGGTTCTTGCCTATTGCGAGACTACGTGGGACTGGCTACGAAGGTCGCTACAAACAACTGAACTTTTCCGATAAACCAATCATAGGATGCAAGGCAACGTCATTTGTGTCAGTGGCATTATCCGGGGAACTGCATGCGATCTTTCAACTGCGTGGACCTTGTCGTACGCAGGGCCATACACAAACACTCTTGAATTTGGAATCTATTGGCTTGTTGCTAGTGTATCGCCCGTCCCTAAGAGTCACAAATATTTGGAACTTGTTCCCAGTGGAAGTGGTAGAAGAAGTGAACGACTTTCTGACTGACATATGATGTGATTCTCTTTCCTGAGACCAAATCAAATGGTTGTTCCGATGAGGCCAATACAAGAGGTTACTCTCTGCTCTAATTTTGAAGACTTAAGGCAGAACATATATATCTATAATACATAGTTAGCAAGGTATGGGTTTAGAACCACAGGACAAGGCGATTTGCATAGGCTAATTTTAGTAAAGCAACGGGAAGTTTCTTTTCAAAACCATAAAAGGGATATTAACTTCCCGCGCGTTTTTTCCGAAGCTTGAGCATACTCATATTGGCCCTATGTGGGCCCAGGTAGCGCTGCCCGTTCCGGTTCATTGAGTTTTCTTTCTGTGTCCTTGTAGGTCATACATGTGCAGGCCCTACGTTAGACCACTGCATCCAACATACCACAGTTTGTCATAGACCCGATTGTCCATTTATGATGGAACTTTTGAAGAAGTACAGCGAAGCTGACACGACTAGATCATCCTGTAAACAACTACCGATAATGAAGGACGTTTATGTCCTGACTCCATCGGAGTACGCAGCTTACGCAAATTTCTCGAGCAAACAATATTGGAAGAACTTGCGGTTCGTTTTCCCGCCGGAAATCACTTCTATCAATGTACTGGACATAGTTTCTCCCGATAAAGTGAGTCAAAGGATCTGTTTTTTACAATATTAGTTGTCACACGTTAACTTGAGGGAAGCAGTTTTTCAACCCACACCATCAGAGTTGGTTTTCAAAAACTACGTTGCCAACCAAACTTACGAATTGCTTTTCAGTTTGAGGAACATGGACAAAGTTTGTTCGCTTATAACATTTTTTACCGATTCTAGATAACACATTCAATAAATGTCCTTCAAGAACAATCGCCTTATTTCGAAATACTTTCTAATTTGAATCAATCCAGTAAAGTTGCCGCAGGATTGTCCGTCACGTTCCGTGTAAAGTTCACACCTGATTCTCGAAGGGATTTTCGACACTGCATCACATGTGTCACTACTCGTGAGGTTTTTGTCATTCCAGTGTACTGCATTGGACCAAGACCACTACTCAGCCTACCAGATAAAATCTTGTTTGGTCATTGCCCCGTTCGGTATTCGAAGAAGAAAACTTTGTTATTGAGGAACATTGGCAATGTAACCGCAAAAGCGTCTATTGAATGTCATGGGTTAGAAACTGTCGTTAATAATCGAGTTGTCTAGACCGTTCACTGTTGTTCCGTCCAGCATGGTTTTGAACACAGAGGAGAGCGTTGAAGTAAAAGTCACCTTTTGTCCGGAAACGTGCTCTACACTCAAGGGAAAGCTTTTAGTTACCCTAAAAACTGGTAAGCGGGTTTAGATACAACAATATTTTTCAGGTGAAGTCATCCACAGCGATTTACACGGCGAGGGAAAAGAATGCGCTGTTTCATTAACGAAATCCGTTCTTCGCCCTGGATGCTGTTTTATTGGTTTGCAAATTCAAAGCAGGTTATGCCTCAAAAACGACGATGAATTTCCGCTGCGATTTAAATGGTCGCCATTCACAAACGTCAACGAGGAACGTCAATCACAAAGGGAGCTTTTGTCTATGCTATCTGGGACGAAAGATGAAAGTTCGCCAGAAATTAGGAGAAAATTGGCATACTGGATACATCAATTCACAAATCCGGATATAGTAAGGTTTGCCGTTTATATTTTGAACTGTTGTTTTTTGTTTTTTATGGTTGGCTTGCCGGTGAGTAGCGTAAGTTTTCACCAACGTGTGAAAGAGAATTCTGATTGTTTGTTATTTTTATGTGGTGGTTCTGCAGAAAATAACTCCCAAGCGACTAAATGAATCTTGGATAGAATGGTCATAATTTCTCATTTTTTTATCCCTTTATTTACTTCTTTTCAGTACTAAATAATAATATAGTTTCTCAGGAAAGGGGTCGCGGTCAGTCATAGGCTGCCAGTTGGATAAAGTGACCGGCGGTCGAAGCGGGTTCGAAACCAGGACAGGGGAGTTCAAAGCTTGCCGTGATGACCGTTGGACCCGTCGACCCGGTCGAGTCAATCTAATTTGCAAGATCAGTTACCAAATACTTTCATTGCAAAATATTTTCTATATGAAGCTCGAAAGTTATAGTCTACAACAGTCTTCCATGGAAGTAATACATCTTTCTCAAAATAATTCATCACACTATTATCTCCATAACTCGCTTACTCCTGTTTTTAGTGAGACTATTCTATATACAGTCCTTACATATAAAGATATCTTGGAATTATAAATAAAGGGGTGAGTTCAGATGCATACTCAAAATTGCTCACTTAATTTCTTTCATCTCTCGATCATGCATTTCAGCATCCTCGATAAAGCGATTGCTCCTTACAACAACTAATAAGAAATTTTAATTCACAAAATTATAAAACGCAGATATTTCTCCAATATGACTTCCTTTGCACACTCTATAGAAGCCCTAGTGAATAGACACAGTTTGAGCAAAGCGGAACATGGTGTGGCCTGAAGAACTTCGGCTGAACATGATCTTCCAAACAATCTCTCTAATACTAACCAAATAATGGTTTTCATCAGTCGTGCATTTTGGTGCAGTTTTCGATGGCTTGATTAAAAATATACACATAGCGTTTGAATCCCCCGATAAACGAATATTGGAAGTTGCCTAGATGGAACAGTTAGTGAAAACATCATCAAAAGCTTGACTACTCAATCAGTTTGTGTAGAAAGCTTGCATCTGTTTTATTTTATAAACTGATTAGCCGTGCTAAGCCACGGAAGCTGCTTCATTCTTGTTGGGAATGGTTACCTCTCATCGCTTCATTGCCGTATTCGCACCAGAGGCTCATGTACCACAGGTGATTTTAGAGTAACGTAAACAGCGTCGCTTTTTAATCAGTTTAGCTAACAGAACATTCATTTCCATTGATTCCTAACAGGAAATACAACATCCGTACATTTATTTCGTAATTATGCAGTTTCTAGCTAGGCACTGGTGCTGTATGAAAAAAAACATTATTTGATGAAAAATAGCACCCAGAAGTGAGATGTCATGAGGAATTTAGTCTTGGATATTACGCTGATAAGCTAAGACAAATTACCTCTTGCTAAGCAAAACTTGATTTAAATAGCGAAAGCCATGTTGATGTCTAAACGTGTCGAAAGTTTGTGAAATGGCTTTTTACTATTATTTCTTTGTGAGTATATTATTAGTTGAATTTTTGTGTCAATAACTATCTGAAGCTGTACACCTTTTGGACAATACACAACAAAAACAGCTCTGGCAGTTTATTGGTCAGTTCAACACAAAAACGATTGATAAAAGTATGAATAAAGATCTACTTCCAGGTGCAATTATGTCAGAAATCGTAATTTTAAACAAAGCGTCTGATTACTGTAAAGTTATGGTCTAGCACATCGTTCGATAGACGGTTTAGTCTCACTGGCAGACAGTGCATCAGCACCGGCCCCTACCGAGCCCACAAAGCCACGGCCGACAGGACAGCCGATCGATGGCGTGAATCGATCGATGAGAGACGGATCCTATCAGCGGCTCTTAAGTTTCAAGGTGCGGTTGCCCAGACCAGTCGGACCAACGCGCTGTGTGCAACGCGTATGTACATGGGCTGACAACCCGTATATCCTTTGTTTTTCACAAATAAAGCGAGATAGTTCGCAGACGGAACGGAGTTCTCACAAGACCTAGAGGGACGCCAGAAAATAATTATTCTTTATTTTGTGCTTCATACAATATTCAATTGATCTAGAATCAGGTAAATATACACAGCGTTCTAAGTCAAAAATGATAGTCTTTAGAGGAAATAGCTCAAAATGTAACTTAACAAACTTTATCAAAAAGTGAAGAACAGCAAAGTTGTATGAGAATTCCAAGTCGTGATTTGTTGCTGCCCAGGATGTGTCCCACTTGTTGCACAAAATGCAACCAGGAGTCACAAGGAATCTCAAAATGCTACATCAAGCCTATCTCACGTTTCTCTAAATTGTGCTACATGATTTATCCTATAAAATCCTGCTTGTCGTTCTTCTCTCTAGCCCTATCCGACTGATTTACACCTGGTGAAATATGTACCGTTTAGCGTCAAACCGATAGAAGGTGTTGTCCGACCGTATTCCGAGAAGGAAATCGTGATTACTTTCAGCCCTGAAAAGGCTCAAGAATATCAGGACACTCTCTACTGTGACGTAGAGGGTCGTTGCGAGCGCCTGAGATTGGACGTCAATGGTCTTGGTGTTGGACCGAGAGTCAAATATTCATTTTGTTGTTTGGATATTGGGAGAGTTTTTATCGGATCCAAGCACTCGTACGAACTAGTGCTTTCAAACGTCGGTTGTATTGATGCCATATTTACTGTACAAAAACCGAAGACACTGTTCAGCAGCTGCTTTACCTTAACTCCAGAGGAAGGTCTCATCAACCCCGGGGGTTATCAGGCTATCCAAATTGACTTTTACTCACCGAGCCAGCTTGGTCAGTTCGAAGAATACTTTGAGTTTCTGTCCGACGGATGCATCAAAAGTGATCGGATTACTGTAAGGTAATTATATTCCTACGCTCCGATTCCAAAACATAATACATTGAATTAAACTGATTTAAATTTATTCTGTTATTAGAATAAATTTGCTTTGAGTTTTAAGGTGACAAGTGTAATCAAGTTCAGTTTGGTTCGGTTCATTCAATCATTAATCTTGCACTTCTTGCCGTGGTTTTAGTTCCTACCTCGCAGCACCGTTCAGTCAACGGCGAAAGGATTCGAAGCACACGGACTTATGATGAAAACTTTAAATTATGATTTTTGTTCTTCCAAATCACTCTGTGCTCAACCACAGCATTGCTGTATATGAAAATCAATGCGAAGCACTATTTTCTAGAACAGTCTCAAATATATATAGGGACCACGGTCGGGTACTTCACTCAGAAGTATAAATTAGTCTAAAAACTGGATGAACGTTTACCATAAGCTCCCCGTATTCGGCTGTTTGATAACACAGCATAAGCCAGAGAGGAACATTTCTTTGACATAGCAGCAAGTGCAAAATCTACAAAGCACTGTTGGAACAACCACGTTGAATGCCCGTTTATACAATAAAAAACAATTACCACTAAACCTGCGAAAGGTGCGCTTATGTCCTGATATCGCGTAACTAATGATAAAGCCTCGCTGGTTACATTACTATTCTAACTACTTACTCTGTTTTTTATTTTAACACGAACATCTCCCGTGAGAGGATAATTCGACTCCGTGGATATCACGAAATATCGCTGAACACGCTCGGCGGTCGGATGCGAGCTCGGTGTAGATCTTGATCTAGCCCTTTTTCCATCAACAGTTCCTGATGTGGTCTCTATTTTTTCGGCTATTTCTATCCAGTATCTTTTCGGATCAGCTTTGGGGGAGTTTGTAGCCCCTCGTTGCAGACTGCGGCGTTCATTACTACCTGCGACCCGAGATTCCTGTGCTTTGGTTGGAAGCTGCAGAGTGTTCTTGGAGATTCAATATTTTACCCGCGTCTTTGTCCTCCCGAGTACTGTCCATGCAGTTTACTTGATTGTCGTCTTTTTTGAGTCAACTGCGCTCCCACTGAAACTTCGTTTTCTTGTGTGTTGGTTGTTGCGATCGGTCGAGTTCTGATTGCTCGTTAGAACGCTTCTCGCTTCTCTGGATTTTCTAGGGCGCAACGTTTACCCTGGAGGATGCAGAGACCCTAGCACATGTAGACACATGAGTTTTAAAGCACGAACGTAAGAGGACATGGCCAGTGGTTTTTGCATTGTCCATTTTTGCACCTCGGTATACTTGGCTATACTTCACACACGAGGCCCGATGGAATCTCACCGAGATGTGGTCTAGTTGATGCGCAGTGTGTTATTGAAGTACCATTCGTCTTGGGGTGTTGAAATTGAGTGCTGCAAGCAATCATCCTGTTGATGTTGGCTAAACCAATCAATTGACCACCGTTCTCGGAGCGCGGACCCAGACCGAACTTCCCGAGAATATGGTGATTGGATTCGTCGGTCGTACCTATGCGAGCGTTCCAGTCTCCTCCTAGAAACCCGGTTGATTACCTCCTGCAAGTTATAGTAGAATTCGTCTTTGGCTTCGTCATCAATCGAAATGGTTGGAGCGTAGACCGTGATGAGCGTCAGATGGTGCGGGGAGCCTTTAAAGCGTACTAAGGCGAGTCTGGATGAGACTGGTTCCCAGGAGATCATTGCGTCATTAGCTGTTTTGTTCAGAGCAAACGCGACTCCGTAAGGACCGAGGTCGTCCTTCGGGCCACTGTGATAGGACCAATAAGACTCATCCACTCCCTGAACCCTTATTTGTCAACTACCTGAACTGGGTAGGCTGACTTCCGAGAGGCAAGCAATGTCTACGTCGTAGTCATATAGATTCCGCATTGTGACGCATTGGCTACCGATGTATCGAAACGTCCTGACGTTCCAACAGGCTACGTGTGTTATTTGCCTGCAGTGAATAATCCCACCTCGATGAATGGGATACGAGGCAAGTCGCTTACCGGGAACTCTGTAGCATGATGAATGCATGAGATTCGTTGAACAATCATAAAGGGTTTTGGGAGTAGAGTATGAAGCGATGTCCCTAGCACCGTTCGGTCTTTTTGTTCGAGGTTGCATCTCTAGCCCTTTTCACACACAAGTGCAAACTGTAATGCAGCGGGGTGTTTCCAAAGGAGCCGGTGACCTAGTATACGGTTCATTCACTTCTTCTGGAATGCTGGGTCAGGTAAGTTGGACTGTTTTCCCTTGTAGCCATTGGATCAATAGATCTCGTCCGCCCATTCAGTAGTATCTTTCTTCACATGCCAAACATCGTCTTGTCGAAGCTTTTAGACCTCGGTAGCCCTCAACCCGATTTAGCCCGCCTGTCGATCGGTTTTCCGAAATGTGACCGCTGATGCATGCTTCAGCTTCGTGGAGCCACAGGTGAGAGCTGGTTGAATGATGGAGACCAAGGAGACGGAGGATGTCCCAAGGGACACGACAGTCAACCAACTCAAAGGTGCTACTTCTCTCAGACACCCCATACACTCTTAATTACCTAGGATTATTTAAGTTTCAGAAACAAATGCTGATCGCAGTATGCATCATCGAAGCTGCCTTTATATTCACCCCTTATCTGATAGTTTATACATTCTTAGGATTAGCCACAGCTCCATGTAACTAAAATATCATGTCCCACCACTAATGATTTCTAACGAACCAAACTTGGAGACTTCATTATGCCTTCACAAAGTTTTGATCATAAGTGGGCAATAGCACTTCGCCTAGTAATGGACTTCAATGGAATGCCATCAGTTACAACAAATAGTCAGAGAAGTCTCTCAATAAATATGTAAGTTTCACGAGAAAGAAATGTGATGAGCAGTAATAAGTGAGACGAAGATAATATTCAGTAATGAATGTATGTGAATCTTCCCCTCTTCATCCGTTAATCTCACGGATACTTCTGTTATGCGCCATTTAACAGTATTTATCTCCTATGTTACTCTCCAGGGGTGAAGTTGTGGGGCCGACTTTTCACTTTGATGTGAATGAAGTAGACTTTGGACAAATATCGTACGGTAAGTGAACGGATTTATCGGCTTCTTACGTACGTCTATTTTCATTAGTTGAGTAAATTACCTACCATGGGGGAACTTATTTAAGAAAAAATATATTTTTGCAAATAAAGACATGCGGTTTAGTTACATTTATTTCAACAACTTTTCTAACGGCCAAATATAGAAATATGTGACTGAACCACGTCACTGAATGGGAAATTAAATGATTTTGCACTATTTGAATACTTTCGAGTGTATTCCCAAAGTGCTTCAACTTTGTTTGTTCTGGAGAGTTGATCGGTTTTAATCAGATCCGTTTTGTTGATGGCCTTCTGGTACTGAGCACTACAGTTGTGATTGTTCTAAATTAGTTATAAGTTGTTAGCACTGCCAACAATATCAAACGGCCTACGATAAAAGGCTTGCACAATTTTTAAATACAAATGTTTATGAATGTGAACCGATCATATCGATAAACTTACCTCTTGACATCTCACACTGCCCATTCGATGCGCGACTTTGACCGATTATCCAAACATGGAAACGAGACCTGAATCAGGAAACAGTAACTGTGAGTAAATGAGCTAGGCTCCAGGCCGCACATTACGATTCATCGTTTTACGATGCCCAACACTGTTCTGTATTTTTTCCACAAACTATTTCCGTTCAATGAAGCAATGAAAGTCAATCAGCCGCTAATTCTGGCTCGGGTTTGTCTGGATTCGTCGATAAAAATAGACGTAAGCTAGTATAACGAACACCCTCCCTTGCTTTCATTACAGCGTTTTCTGCACAGCGTTCGGTCATTCTCAGAAATACGTCCTACATTCCCATGAATTATAAACTTCGAGTTGTTGGCCATCTGGAAGCTCACGTTGGAGGCTCTAATGCGGGTTCTGAACAGAAAAATGGGCCGGAAGAACCCAATTTACATATTACTACAGAGCCAGAAAACCGTAGTTGTGAGGATATGCATCAGCCCAGTTCTGATTCGCTGGATTCTCCAAAATCAGTATTGCCAGAGATCTGTGAGTACCACGTCTCTCCTTCGGATGGACAGCTGAAAGCAATGAGTTCCACGGAGATCTCTATCTCATGTCACCCACGTTCACTAGGATTGCACAAGCACTGGTTGCGTGTGGATGTAAACGGTGTCGGTGAGGGCCTATACGCACTTCCACTGACGATGGAGTGAGTTAAACTAATAGCAGAAAACTTTTCCGAAAATATTATTCTATTGATTTATGGAAATAACCATATTTTCATGGCGGATCGACCTACTTTGAGTCTATATTTTGATCGTACACGATGAAGGAATACAAGTTTACACTTGGACGAATCAATCGTAGCATTAGGACGGGAAAAGAAATTGTTTAATTTTATACATATCTGTGCAAGTTTCCGTTATGATATTGGGGTTCTTAGTTTAAGATCAGAACCGAAATGGTAAATTCACGGTAAGTAAACAAAGTTAGATTAAAATCCACTTATCCAATACAAATGAGACGTTGTTTGGCTAAACTTGATAACGGGCATAAAGTTTGAGAGTACTCTGCAATGTTTGAATTTCTCCATCCCACATCATGTTTTCAGGGGTTCTTTTAAGCTTGGCGTGCTCATAAAAGCCGGAAACCCAGACGCTTCTGCTTGGAAGCATGCGGAAGTTGTGAGCATATAAAATCAAAGCACTGCTTTGAACGAGTTTGAATGAATCATTAATTTCGTATTAAATCAAAGGGCATTTTGTGTATTAAGTTAAACAAATACAAAACAGCAGTCTGCGCAACGAAAAGTTGACAAACAATGGAGAGATTTAGGTAGTTTTTGCAGCTGATTCTTGAACAAAACAGGTAAGCCAGACGTATAGATTAATGTAGAGCTTGTGCCGACTTTAGATAAGTTGGTATGGCCGATAGGAGAGCAGAGTTAAGACTAACAACACATGATAAACTCTTACTTAAAATATCCGGTTTTCTTGATTTCTTCGTAGAATAACTTGATATACAGCGCGAGCTCTTCAATGAGCAGTGAAATGTCGCATATGAGTTGCATATTTGTTTTGTTCACGTTTCATCTCATTGACTATGTGTAGAGACCGCTTAGCGAACCCGAGATTTTTGATAATAAATTACAACAATTCCGTGATTCAAGCCAACGTCACCTGATTCAATATTCACTCGTCCCAGGAACCTGTCAGACTATCTATGGACGAAAATCTCTTGAAAGTTAGTTGGGCAGAAGCCTAAAGATATAGGCAAACAAGATATTTGTAACCAAATGTTCGAAATGGGAGTAAAATTGCAAAAATCAGCCTTCATATAAAAATTCTAATCCCGTAATAATATTTTTGGTGGAATTTTAGGGAATGAGATGGCGTAGAGCATTCAGAAGTTTGGTTTTTGCATCAGACAGTATATTGAGGTTTTTGTAAACCCGAGACAATTCGAAAAATAATTACAGTTCTGGCCGATTTAAAATATTTCCAAGGTTGAGCGGTGAATATGCTCGCGTAGTGGAGCGATGAAGTTAAGTTAGCAATAATTTTTATGTTTCTACTTCTTATATTTTCCATGCAAAATTGGTACGCCGTTTCATGCCCAGGAACACAGTAGACCCGCATGACTGTCGGCGGAAGAGTTTGACCGGCGGCAGCATTATTTGAGCCCTGAATCGTGGGGTTTCTGGTTTGACATAGTGGTTGTTTGATCAACGTCAGTCGTTAAAGTAAGTAACCTAATAAAAAACATTTGACCAAAAATTCTTCAAAATATCACATTTGAAGGTCTTTGAGGAAGTGGTTCTTAACAGCAACAGGGCTGAACAAACAGGTAGTTTCTACCTTCAAACTAATCTATAGAAAAAGCAATAAGGATGGTAGGAAAATCATATAAAACTGATTCCACAAAAACTTTGAGATAAGCAGTAATCAACTGATGTGGAGTGTAAGATGTTTCGCTTCTGTTTTTACTGTTCCTGATTGTAACATGGAGAAAATGTGAATAAAGTTCGCAAAGGAACTGTGATCCACATGGATAGTTCGAGGTTTTACAGGCTGTTTTACTTCCTGTTTGCCAAGTCCACATTATGATGATTGTTGAAAACTCCTTCGGCCTTTCTTCCCGAGGCGGAATCTCTAGCCTCCACGCAACCACACCCGGCTTGCAAGACAGCAGGGACGAGCCAATAACCAGTAATTGTGCATGCGCACCTGAATCATCTTGCCGGGTGTGCGGCACGGCAAGGGCGATAGCTTTTTTAGTGGCGAGTCATAAGAAGACGGCAAATCGCTTTTTCGCAATCTACGTTGGCTTTTAACCTGGACGGATGCACCTGAGGTCGAAATAAGGCCAGGAGACGGTCGAATTCTTGGTAAAATAGTGGTTTAGTAGTAATAAGATAATTATATTGGTGATACATGTCGTAAAAAAACAGAAAAATGGCTAACCGAAGCGTAACCTACATTCGAGGGGAATTGCCAGCGGTCTCAAGCGGGAAACTCCGTCACTTGGTGGTCCGAGCGAAACAGCTCCCAAGTACAAGATGGCCGACCAGTCAGGGTAAAAATCAGAGTAATTGACTTATGAGAATGAAGAGCGAGAGTGGTCCGAATATGAAGTCTGACTACTGAAATAGTAGTCGGTATCAAAATGCCGAAAATGGAACAACACGAATGCAGCGCTGCATCACAATCGCCACGTCACAGTGCTGTTCTAAGATATACGTAGCCTTTTGAGAGGAAGCGCTGGTAGAGAGAAATATTATGGGAAGATAGACGAAGAAAAACCAGTGTTACTCTGTGATTTGAGAAATAAATGGATAAAAACAGTGTGATTTCCAGGATCCATAGGTCATATAAATGTCGATTTCATTTTTTCTCTTTTTTTACTTTGACGGAGGTTTGCAATGTCAAGTCAAGTCAAGTAATTGCTTTGTGCATCCCGAGAGGAGTGAATATTCAGTAGATTACGCATTTAGCAGGAGACAACAACTGGTACTTGATGTCAGAAATGTTTAGCAGTTTTCCAACGATACTTCAGGGTATTTCTTAAAAGACAATTTTTTTACTTGTCCTGAGTTCCACTCTCTCATATATGTCAATCAAACTGGATCAAGGTGACTAACTTTGGCTAAATAGATGTTATTCATTGACGTTAATATGTTGTAACAATAAAAATGAGGTATAAATAATTCTGTTACTAGAATAAACTGCTGTTTGATACCCGTCTGAATGCCCATTACATATGTTGTTACAGAAACCTTGGTACTCTTTCACCCCATTTACAAACTCTGACCTTATCTGTACGCAGTGCACGCTTTCAGAAATAAGGAGCGTGCCCCGGGAATTTTATATTTCTATTCTGGCTATTGACGGTGACGGCAGTAGTTAGCCTTTAAGTTTTTCCTGCGTCAACCGAAAAAACCATCGGGTTGTTTCTACGATATTTAGATTAACGAAATCGGTATTTACGAATCATTAATTCAAAAGTGGAAATGGTAAACCCGAAGCAATTACACAGATATACTGACTTATTTCGACGGCTCTGATGGTGGTATTTCTGCAAAATTGCTTACTCATTGTGATTAGGTTGGGTCAGCTGAGTTCATCTGTCCATTCGATCGCTTGATTCGCGATAATTGAAACTTCACCATTTTACGAGCACATGCGATGTTTTTTGTTTTATTGTATTCCGGAGAGTTAGGTAAAACTGAAAGTTTCCTCTAAGTTTCTGATTATCACCAGTGTAAGACAAATATCCACAAATGTTTGTGAATTTTAACAGTTGAAACCGATAAGCTAAGAAATAGCTCCGGTGGACTACGCATTCATTGCTACCATAGGTTGCTTTGATTCGCCTTTTGTTAGATCCTTTTGACAAATCGTTCTTGTTAACATATACTAATACTCACACCGATGACATCGGTCAGTTCATTGATAGATTTTACAACTACCTTATTTCGTCTTGATCTATCTTAGTGTCATTGTGGACTCAATATTAGATAACTATCCAAATATTTTTACTGCATATGAGCATGCGCCCCAATTAGCGGTTTTTATCACAATACCGTTTATTGTAAAAGCAACCCTTCCAGCAACCCCCTGCAACCCTTGTGCATTGTCTGGAAACGCGCCTGCACTCCCGAGAATTTAGATGAACTTAGGTCACTATTTGGTTTGACTGTATAATCGGTTGTAAATCCGTTTGAGAAACGTTGCTCGCAAAAACAGAAATTTCGCACGAGCACAAGGTTGTCATTCTGTATGTAAAATTCAGTTATAACTACACAAGTGCTATAGTTTTCTGAATGTTGGAACTGGAAAATGAATATCCACACAGTTTTTATGGTTTTTTCACCTGTAAGCGAGTGAATATTGAAGTGCGCTAAAAACGTTTACTAATCATATCACAAACCTCCAGCTGAAAATAGTGGAAGACACTCGTTTCCCATCGCGGTACTTAGAAAAATGATATAACTAGAAAATGTATCGAACAGACATGTTATGAAGTTTGTAATCAGATATAAACATCGACTGTATTTGAGTTTTAACTGAAAATAATTAAGGCGATTAGTCAGGATTTTAGGTCCTAAAATGGATCGGTCAATCGTTCTCTGACCATCACCGGCTCGACGCGCGCTTTTAATCTCGGACAAAGAGTCGGCAACGTTGGTATACGAGATCACTCCAGCAGCTAACTTGACGGACAACAGTTTTTCAATCATCAATGAGCCAGGCATAACATTTGAACACAGAAGTCAATAGCATTAGATTGCACGATGTATTCCGAACCATTTCGCTGCATCTTCACTAGTGCATTTGAAGACTGGTTTGAGAAACTATCGCATTGATTTGTGAAATTATCACAGATTTGCAAACTATAAGTTTAGGTTGAGAACCGAACACAGCGGTTTGTTGTCGCATCGGTAAAGTGCATTTTATTGGTCAACTGGCCACAAGCCTTGTTTTTGGATTAGGTCATATACCCTAGGAACCTGGTATTTACTAATCGCACCGTTTTGCTCTCCAAGAAAAGCGCGCATTATTAGTCCCTCTCACGGCTGCCGAACTTTTGGTCGCCGAACGTTTCATCGAATGAACCTTTGGTCGCTAGACACTTGGTCCCAGTGCTAATTAGGTTAGCATTCTTTCTGCTGATCGGGTTTATGAGTGTATCGGCGAGTCGATACGCCACGCGTTATGTTTCAAGTAGATGTTATACTGTTGAAACTCAGCGTTGTCGGTTGATAACAGCGATTCCGCGGTTAAGTACGAGCAATTCCTTCTAGATTAAATTCAGGAAGATTATTGCCTAGTACTAATGCCACAATAATAATGAGAAAAATGTAAAAAAGCAGAACGTTGAAAAACACCTGAGATGGTATTTAAGGGACTGAACAGGTTATGGCAGACTTCTGTTCGTTGGGATCTATAGAAGAAGCAATCTTGTACTGTTTGGCTACTTTCTGAGGGTGCGACATTTGACAGACTTGAGTGTATGTGCTTCAACCTTCGCCAAGCGGGTGCTACGTCTTAGAGACTACTGTTTGTTTGATCAAAATTAGGAACATTTTAAATGCTGCGAACTTTTGTGGGTGTTACTTCTCAAGGTTGAAAACCAATGAAAAAAGGTTCGGGATTAGGTTTCTGCTACTACTCAGGGTGTGACGTTTGACAGACTAGTGTTTCAGCGCGCAAATTTTATGGTTTGAAACTAAGGTGATTCAGTTATTTAAAGCTCCAGCGACCAAATGTCCAGACAAACGGTCACAGTGCACAACCTGAGTTGGGACCACTCAGTCTGATTTCAATCCGAGCCTAGTCAGGGAGCCTATCCAAGAGATGGTGGTTACTACCGCGATATGGGTACTATCTTAGATCGAGCTTGGTAACCGCCTTATGTACACGCAATGGATGCGCGTGGGGGAAGTGCAATTTAGAATTGACCTTAATGTTGTCTGACTGCATCTGTCGGGTAAGTAGTATAGACCGTGTCAGCTTCATCGGTAAGCAGCACCTAGCGTTGCCCAGTACTTCAAAAGCCGATGCATTCAGTCAGGGTCACACATTAGGGATGGGGTTTCGGATTATCCTAATGGATTGTGATCAATATTATTAGGATGAATGTTGATCCAAAATAAAATCTAGATAACATCATTTGGTTCCGAGACTTTGCTCCATGGCTCCAACAATAAGTCTGGGGATGAAGCACGCGATGATGACGCACTTAAAGAACACTGCTGGGGTGTTTTGAGGTGACGAAATCCAATTCGTGGTGATAATAATGGAATACTTGCTGCTCAATTTTTGTTGTTTAATTGTGGTTTAATGTTCGCAATATTTGCAACATATCTTAAATTGGAATCCGATTTTTACCAGCTCCTATTAGGGTAGGACTCATGCTATAGCAGCATCGTTTTTTAACTATTAAAGTCGCTCAGTATCGCCCAGTGAATGGCAAAATGACTGTACAAGACTGTTTGATGAATAAGGTGTACATTTTCAAACGGATTACGAATATTGTTGTCAGGAGACAATCTACGTGACTCGATTATCTTGGGAATAACTGTGGTTTATGGTAAATACCAGGTTCTTCCGATGAAGTGATCTAATTCGAAAATTAGTCCTACCATGGTATTTCAGGACGATTTTGTTGGAAATCCTACTCCGAAAATAAGACCCAGTCAAAGATGCATCCGCGGAATGTGCCCAAGGATGAGACCACATATACTAATATGACCCATTTTCCCTGAATTCGTACTAATTAGATTTGAATTTGCCAGTCACCTAACCAGCGAATATGCATCTTTCCCATTCAAACCATTTAAGGACTAACAAATAGTTCATCACGCAGTAACAAAGTTTCACTCATCATTGAAAACCACGGGAGTACTGTTAAGTTGCATGATGAATTGCTTGCTAATCAGATCCTATCTTCTACTGCTGAAATCCGTTGCAGGATTATTTGCGGATCGAAGTGAATGAGTATATCAAAAGTAGCATGGAGGGATATCAGCGTGAAAAGTTTGTCAATATTAATTCTCAAGATGTGAACTTGGTGAACAATTCATGGAACAAGACTACCGACAATTGCGTTGACCAATACACTACGAGCAGGGTACTTGAACTAATCGTGTTCATTTGAGAAAAGTTCTACTGCCAAACATGACAGATTGTGGTCAATTATTCTCCAAGAAATGAATTTGTAGGAAAAACAACCTGAAGTTCTGAGGACGACGTCGCAGAAGATGACGAAATGATTGCATTTGACTAAATACCATTAGGAAATAAAGGAAATTTTCATTACTAAAAACGGGTTTCTATTTGAATTTTCTTCCTTTTTACGCGAGCAAATAAGACTTTGTTTTGTCTTTTTGGATTTTTATAGGCAAAAATAAAAGCCAACCACAAAAATAAGCCCTAGTATGTTTTTGGATTAAAAAAACTAGTATAAGACTGGGACTCATTTTCGGAGAAACACGGTAGTTAAAGCCTCATTTCCATTCATTTGATTTGCCAACACCGTTTTGTATAGATTTCAGATTGATGGCCACTGAGAAGAGTAAGCAAAATACTGACACCTTGCAACATTTGGCTTCTTCTTGTACTGACTAACTGAATGAAGGATATTCAGTGCTTTGAATATGAGAACAATCTGCCGCGTGCTTTTAAACAGTTTTTCTAAACTCACAGCTAATGTACTACGAAATCATTACGATTGCATGTTTCGTAACGATCTTAGCTCCACTAGCTGACCTGAATGTTACCGATCCCAAAATTTATGCTTGTAGTCAGTTGCAGATGAACTGGCACCTTGTTGGATTTTTTTTAATGCATGCTTGCGCTGGAGTTCAGTAGGTGTATACCTCATAGCCTCAAAGACCCACTGCACTATAAAGGATAGCCGGCAACCAGACCCTAAGATGTGGAGTGGAATATCATATAAGATCTCAATAGTTCAGGTGTAGTAACGAGCCAGACGACAGCGTATTACTGTCTGTAACCAAATCTTATCAAACGCATCACCATCCCCCCCCCAAAGAACAGTTCAGCACTTTTAATTACTGCGTACTCCATTTTCTGCAGTTCTTTTCCAGGAAAAATGAATGTGAGAGGCATCCATTAAATCTAGTAATATGTACTGACCGGGAATTAAAAATGAACATCTCCACGTGAAATGGTACGAATATTTTCAAGTTTCAACACGAGATTCCATAGATTGCGTTTAGTTGGTTACTTGCTTTCCTGTTGATTCGGAGGATGCATGTATATGGGGAGCACGGACGCTATATTTTAGTGATAACATAAACTCAAGCATATTGCACATTCTTTAGATGTATACATATATTGAACGTTTCGTGATGAAATACTTTCCAGGTATACTGGTTGGGAATTTAAAAGGTCCAATCAGCTTTTACCCAACACGGTGGAGAGCCAAGCTATTCCCTAAGTTAAAGTAGTTTATGTTTTCATCTCCGCATCCTGTCTATGAACCGAATGACGGTATTGTTCGGATATCAGTGTTGCAACTCCGTCTGCCGGATAACAGAAATGTGCCTCCCAACCCAAAGGTGTCCAACGCCATGCGCCGTCGTTTCCAATGCTGGGTTGAAGGCAGCTTGGTTCCCTCGCTCAGGTCACATGATCCTTGTAATCCATCGGATCAGCGCCCGTCCGTGGGCGTGATAAGTTGCGCGACTGAGGTCTGCGTCATTTTTGCACGGAAAGTGTGGGATGACAGGCGGTCACAACGTACAATGGTTGGCCGGACACGCATGCGGCCAGTGAAATGCACCTTACCGATGCGACAACAAACCAATGAATTCGGTTCTGAAATTAAACTTATGTTTTTCCGAATCTATGTAGTAATTTCGCAAATCAGTCATCGTTTCTGGAATCAATCCTACTATGGTGTATTGATTCTGACTACCTATTGTTCTGACTAGCTCACGCAACCAATCCGGCTCAGCGTAGCTGACATGCCTCAGGCATTCACCTGGTCATGTAAGTCTAGACCGTGCGCATGGCTCATCCGACGTCGCAGATTCACATTTTGCCTGTATGTGTGGTGGTGATCAATCCTGCGGTCTCGATGCCCATGCAAAGCTGTATGTCAGTATGCGTGCACTTCCACCAGCTTAGCAGCCATGTAATTTGTCCGCGATGCATGCCGTTGTCCTGTCGCCCACGCCTCCGTTATCTCAAGCCTTGACCCGGATTATGGACAAGCGCTGGCGTGCTGTCTACCGGGGTGGCAAAGTTGTCTGCCAATGTATAGCATCGTCATGCCTATACCGTCTCATGAACAAAAGTATCTACATGAACAACAGCAATTAAAAAGCAGTTTCTCGAGAAATACTGCAGTGAGGAATTCGGATGATGAAGCCTGTCACTTCTTCTCTTCCCACAACTATATTATATTCATTTTATTATTTATTATTTATTTATATTTAATTGTGGTTTCCAACGCACAATACTTATGAAATGGTCATTCATGGAACACAGGTAAACTCCTTCGAAAGTTCAAAAATTTCTTATTCCACACTAGTCAACACATCTGATAAGCAAATGGCCGTGTACCAGACAGCTCCTTACTGACAGTTTCTGCAATAATTTGTTTACGGGCTAAGTCAGTGGTCTTAGCAGTGATATGTGAGGTTTAATTGAGTGATGTTTCCAGGGACTGTTCACAAATCAAGATTGTCGAATCGCGACAGGATTTATTCCGAAATAGTTCTTTTACCACGACTTAATCACTAGCAGTGGAATGAAACCAAACGCAACACAATCTGAACGTTAAATGTGAAGCGACTTTTGCTTACTGTTCTACCTGAAAGCCGACAATTCGTTCTACCCTAAACTGATCGTATAGGGAATTATTATTCATATTTTGAGTTCATCCCGAAATCGTCTAGTGATCAAAAACTTCTGTCATTTTCAGTTTGGTGGGATTCTTTAACGCTTTGAATCCTTTCGTCCAGAATACATTTAGTCGGGTTGAGCAGTTTGCCAGCTTTGTCAACTAATTTTGCAAATTGTGCTTATGGAATTGAATTTGATGGGGTTAGTTAGTTGAAGTAGCTCATCAAACTGTTTACAAGATTTCAGCTTCAGTGTGATTCACAGGCATGCAGGGAAGATATCAAAGCTGGTGTGAGAGAATGTTTATTCAGATTGCTCAGTCAAGTAGGAGTTTAAGCACAGAGAAGCACCAATGCCAAGTACTCCTTCAATTTTTCTATTCTGTCGAAAATCAAATAGGCGCATTAAGTAAGTTTTAAACACACATTATGTTTACAGGAAGTTTAGTTAACAATAGGAAAGGTGTTTTGTGGCTTACCATATGCTATTCACATTTCTTTTCCGACAGATGCTGTTATCCTACCGTTACCGTTCAACCAGAGGAACTGAATATGGGTCGCTGTTTTCTACGGCATGCGTATGAAAAAACTTTGAAGCTGAACAACGAATCCGGTCAACCAGCCAGTTACAAACTGGTTGAGTGTTCGATACAACAGAACCTCGAAGGATCTACTGTCGAAATTGAGTATTACAGTCCCAAACCCGAGGTGGGTCTTGGTAATCTTTATCGCTTCCCTTAAGTCTTAAAACTTTGGTGAACAAAGTAGAAGAAAGTAGCTGTGGGCTTTTATTGGTCGAGCGATAGCGGCCGCTATGATCTCAGAGCCAGTGCTTTCGATTACTACCGCTGATTGGAGATTTCAATCATTTTATCTAGCGTGAGATGTTCACCGTGTTTGACTAATTGCGAAATTCTAGGTCAAGGTCCACGAAAAATGACACATTTTATGAATCAAATGTTTCCTCCCTGAAGCTGACTGAAATTAAAGCTCTTGTAGGATTATATAGTAGCTCTAGATCTCACAAGTTATAGGCGTCACAGAAATCACTCGCGTTGCTGGGTTCTGTCAGATCAATCCCCATAGTTACAACACACACACACAGTCAAATGCACATACAACCGAGGTCTGGGCCTATCCGGGCCTTGGGAAATAATCGCAAGCAGCGGTGGACTGCGGATCATAAGAGGCCGGGAAAGACTGTGACGGATTGCAATATTCACCGCTTATTTTTAGTCGCATAGGCATACCGGAATGATAGAAACCATTAGTAAATGAATCGGTGGAGGAATTTGACAATGCAATTATCCAGTCTTACAAACGCCATCTGAGACGTTTGGTGGTGCATTGTAAATGAACTGACAACAATTTACAGTTAACAGGTGCGACTGGGTACTAGTCCTTTGTCATAAGTGGATATCAGCTGTATAATATGGAACAAATTCGTTGAAACGGATGCACTGTCACCTCCATTTTCCAGGTTGGAGACCAAGCTTTACCATGACGCTTTTATTGTATTGCATTGAAGAATTCAGCAAGTTAACAAACATTTCAATCAAACGGAAGGAAACTGATCATTGTCACTTTGAAATAATACTGTAGAAATGAGACTGGTTCAGCCATTGAGGCTCGTGTGAAGTTCCTCTGTGACTTTAATGTTGTCAACCAGAACACATGCTAAGCAAGGCATCTTAGAGTTGAGATAGACACTTATGCAGGAGGGGATAAGTCTAAATGCGGAATATGTAGAGGGATGCAAACGGTATGCAGACATGTCATGGTGCAAGAGATGGGTGGGGTCTACAAGAATCTTTTCGGCGAATTTTTCACAGGTTATAATGTGCAAATCGCAAACTTTGGAGATAAGAGAGCCCATGGACATCAAGGAGGCCCGACTGATAGTGGCCAGGTTGCTGTGTAGTGTGATAAAATCTTGCTTAAGTAGACCGAAGAAGATTACGGGAGAGAAGTAGATTAAGACTGGAAAAATACGTTGATAGACAAAATAAAAAATGACAGCTTGTGTGGCACCAAATTGCCTTAGTCTACGAATTTGAAAAGACAGTCTCCGTGGTTTTTTAACATGATCAAGATTATGAGAAGAACAATGTAAATTGCTGCTGATTGTAACGTATTAGTATTTGACCGTATCCGTTCTGGGGATGGGGACACTATTGATGGCTGATTGTCCATTGGGATAAGAGGAACGAGAAAGGGAGATAGTAAACCCAAAACATTTGGAAGTGTTGAGACAGTCCAGAATGGGACGAAAAATTCTGAATATCGTATAGGCTGTCGGAAAAATAGTTAAGGTCTTGTTGGTTGGAGATAGATTGATAGAGCACGACGTCATCGGCGTATTTAAAAAGTTGTGCAGGTGGCGCGGTGGTCAAGTCGCTGATATATGTCATGAAGAGAACGGGCAAGAGAACGGCACCCTGAAGAACACCAGAGTTCCTAACCAAAGGACCGGATAAACTTGTACCAACTCTAGTACGTTAAGTCCTATTGGGAAAGTAGTCTTTCAACCACGAGAGTAAAAGGTGGGACAGCCAAATGACTGTAGCTTTTGAAGAAGTAGAGAACGGGGAACCGAATCGAATGCGGAGGAATAGTTGAGGAAAGTACATCGAATGGATTTCATGGAACGATTTAAGTTCTTTGAAATGAAATGGCAAATTGGAGCAACTGCATCCAGAGTGCATCTGTCGGGCTTGTACGCAAACTGATAAGGGTCATTTTGGAACAGAAAGAGAAGAACGCAATCCGCTTAGGATAGCACGCTCGGTCAACTTGAGCGCAGAAGAAGTGATGGCGATGGGGCGAAAGAGTTTTGACAAAATGTTGGACCTGGAGTGTTTGGGCACAGATACTGCTGTCATGGGTTCCCAGTAGGCAGGAATAGCACCAGCACCAACAGATTTATTGATGAGGGAAATCATAATTCCGGATAGTTGACTTGCTCCAAATTTGAGAACGGTAGAGGATAAACCGTCTGCACCCCCATCAGCAGCTGATTTTGAGGTTCAAAGAAACTTGAATACTTCTTCTGAGGAAGATGGCTCTACAGAAGGAAAGTAGGATGGTGGGATATCCGATGAAGGATTAATGAACGCGGCATTTTGGCTGTCGGCATCTGTGTCGTAGTTTTTTGACCGGGCCCGTTGTCCGCATAGAAGCTTGATCCCGTGCCACAGAAGTTTGTTATCAGTGATGAAGTGGAACTAGTGGGCAAATGTCATGTTCGGTCGTCATATCTCATGTTTGATCAGGATGGAGTGTAGTTTCATCGAAGCCTGGTTGTGTAGTTTATAGGCATGTTTTTTTGCCTACTCAGGGATTTCAGTAATGGAGAAGCTATTCTGCCGTTGGTAAAAGATGCGGTCTCCATAGGACAACACAAATCAAATACCTCACTCAGTGTCTTCGTAAATAGGTCTAGTGGGGAAACAGAGCAATCGAAAGAAAACCCCGAAGTAACAATGGAGAGGATGACAGATTTCCAGAGGTGAACTTTATTTGTTTTGTTCTGACGAGTGAACAGTGCGCTAAAAGTGAATAAGTTTTGAGTCTGATGATAATGAGAGCGTGATCACTCCTTGAAAAAGGAGCTTCCAGTTACAGGTGCAAAAGTTCGGGGTGGTTGGTGATAATTCTGTCTAAAACAGCACTCCCTCTAGTTGGCACAAAACAGAGGTCACTAAAATCAAAAGCAAGTAAAGGATACATACGTAGGCGCACAATTTAAATCATCAACAACGAAGCATAAACAGTCAGACAGTAATAGAATCAGAAAGCGGATAAAAGCGCCAAAGAACAGGTCGATGTCCCTCTGGGAGCATAAGGGAGCTATGTACAAGTTACCGTCACAGTACCCCGAAAAGGTAAGAACTTGGGGTGACATTTAACAACCACGCAATCAGTACCACTACAGAAAAAAGTAAAGATAAATTCAGACTTGCCAGACCACTCGGAATTGATGTGTGTATTCACACCACCGTCTGTCTTTTTGCACCGTTTTCTGTCTTGACGAAAGCACGATATTTTCGGGGAGAACGAGTTCGTCGTCAATACTTTCATTTAACCAAAGCTGTTAGATACAGGTCACACAGGTGTTCGTGTTAATCCGAGAGTTCAGGATATTGGTTAGGAAAGACATCTTTCCAAAAATGGACCGGATTTTAGTACTGACCAATGCGGGAACTGTTATCTTTCTTGGCGTTGTGCGAGTAAGAGTAATCTGTCAATCGGCTGGCTTGTGTTTCCTAATCCAACATAGTCTCGGCCAGCTTTTATAAAATCGAATAGTGGATAGTGAAGCGGAAAATATTGTCTTTAATCCGAGTGAATGATTCTTTTGAGTAGCGGATTCTAGGTGACGTGTGTTGATTTTGAGATTATTTCGAAAGTAACATTGGTCAGGTTCACAACGAAATAGGGCGCAGCTAATTAGGGGCGCGCTTGGACGAGCAAAAACCCTCTCGAAAAAATGCCAACCTTTCTCGTTTGAATCTCAGATGAATTAGTTCGATTAGCAACGTATCCTATGTGCTCTTTATACTTATTTTCTGCTGACCATCAAAAACTCAGTACAATGTTTGCCATGACGAGTTATAGTTGTATAAGCCGCATCGGTACCCTCCGAAAGATCTCGGCAAACCAGTGCATATTCCATATCATTAGTGGTACAGATTTTCCGTTTCTAAAAGTGACTTTGATCTTACTCGACCGCAAGTTCCTTTGGTGCCGCCTATGACTCAATGATGTGCTATGGTTACATATCTGTCCACCGCGTTTTAGGTCAGATAACCTAAACCTTGTTATGTTATATGTGGTTAAGTGGAAAAGAAAAAGATATATTGGATATTCAGATAACACTCCGCTAGAGACAGAAAAGGTGATAGAAGCGATCCGTACGCCCTAATCTAGCCTGTCGTATTATGATAAACACTAAGGGCCCTAGCACATGATTGCATTCTGTTTTTCCGCGAACAGTGCGATCACAGACAATACTGCTTGAAATTTAATACGGCTATAATTCGAATCCGTGTCTTGCATATCGAGTTAAACAAAATCGTAGTTTGATGACCAAAAAGAAAACTGCCGACACGAATATTTGCTGAAGGCAAATCTTGTGAACCACCACAAGCAACTTACGCCAATGACGGTAAAACTAGGTTTGAAAAGTGACTCATTAATTTTGTGTTTTAAGTGTTCATCTTACCTATAAAACCTACTGTTTTATGCTCTTACAGGGTGAAATTTCCCCGTTTGGTTCGACCGATATGAAAATTTTTGTAAAGTCGCTTCAGCTGGGCCAATTTCAAACGCTGCTGAAAATCGTTATTTGTGACCGCGAAGATAAAGCCCTCGTGAGTTCATACGAAACCATTTGATTCATAGAGGCCTCTTGCTTTTCAGGATGATATTATTTCACAGTCACCTGCTCTGTACCTGAGATTGTGTGCAGAACTAATAGTGAAACACTGAACGATGCATACATGGCTAATGTATGAGTTAAGAACATTTAAGAAAAAAACTAGTCGTATTGATGGCTTTCCCAATGAACCAGGATAAGACGTGTGTCTCGCATGCCCCTTCATATACCTCCTCAGTGTGTAATGTTCGTAAAGGGGGCTAGTGGTTGGAAGATTAGTGTGAACATCCCATGACAGAGAAAAACAAAACATGCACCGTTGGGTATGGTCGTGCAGAGAGCGGTGGATTTCCTCGGTTGGCTGCAAGAGACCTGATTGTTCAAATTGGACTGAACTAAACCGCAAATTTAGTATGCAGACAACAAACTGAACGAAATACTTACTAGTTTACAAAGAACAAAGAAATTCTGGGCTTGATGGGGGTTAAAGTTAGTACTTCTTCACGGTTCACTGTGTATTGGTTAGTGCTTGTCAGTAATTCATAAATGATGGTTAATCACATGCGCTGTGACTGTTTCTGTCATTATCTTTCACACAGATAATTCCAATAACTTGTATTGGTGAGGGACCTGTGATCTATATTGAACCAACCAAGCTGGACTGGGGTACTATTCCGGTTCTACAATCAAACAGGAAGACAATAACTCTTACAAACGAGTCAGTCATTCCCGCAGTGTTCACCTTAAAAACAGTGAGTTTTTGTCTTGCACGTCCATCTGTAAAGCACTTCAATTTCAGACTGTTCATCAAATAACTGGGGCGATTCAAAATACATACTTTGTTATTTATATGATATATTATCCAAAATTTGGTATTATCTCTTCATAAAATAGCTTGGTGCGTCCATGACAGCACTCAATAATTGTATGGGCGTCAATTTATCAACGTTCCAAGTCGGTGACAGGCGAGCGCGATATCATGCATTGTTGACGTGAAGTAAGCTGTTGAGGATCAACCCGGACAGCTCAACGGCCTACGCTCTTTTATTACTTTCTTGCTCATGATTCCAGTGGAGAGGTTACACCTTAATTTTTCAAAGAAATACTACACTATTAGAGATAGCTGGCAACCAGACCCCGAAACTTGGAGTGGCATACAACCACGTAAGGTCCCAATAAGTCAGCCGTGGTAACGATCCGGACCATAGTGGATTACAATCTGACACCAAAGTGACTGGTTTTGATGGTGGGATTTGAACCTCTGACCTCCGATTTGGTGCGCAAATGCTCTCTAAACTAATCGGCCATCACCGGCCGTGAAATTGCACTTCAGGTTCGAGTCCCAGTTGGAACTCGGTAGATATGCACTACTGACGATGACGATGATGAGCCGTAACAAAACAGATGAAAAAGCAACTTTACTTGTGCTTCCATGCTATTCTGATGGCGTGTAGGACGTTGATACTGCAAGGCGAATCATTCTGGTACGATACATCACGAATCGTCGTTGCACAATACGGAGTTAGTTTCAGAGACAAAACCTATCAAGTGAAATCACAACACATAATTAGTCATGTAGTCACGTTCAACGATTTCGAGGCAGTTCAGATGGGTAGAAACGAGAATCGGTTTTAGGGATTCTACTTCATGAAGCTCGCATTTATATCTTTACTTGTTTTCTGGTACGCTATTTGGAAATTCTTATGTTGTTAGAGCAAGAATAAATAAGTGTTTAATGGATTCGTGCACAAAGATGAGTTTGTTAGAAACAGGAAAACAATTAATCACAGCTGCGGTACGCACTGAATACACATGAAATGGGTGTAGACTACCTTGACATCAAAAGAACACTTAAAAAGGCACAGCTTGCATTGAACGGAATGACAACACACCAATCCGGTTGTATTCTACAGAATCTGCCTTACGGAGGATTTCTACATATAGCCTATTTGGGAGTTCGATTTCCAATTTTATCAGCTTACGAGTTTGCTTTAATTTGGGCTTTCGTCCACCTTTGTGGGCCTGTTCTTTCCTCCTATGTAGTTGTTTAGTTAAAGGAGGGGAAACTCTATCAGTCTGCACATTGGCAGTTTCAAACGGACAGCAACTTTGAAAACACAAATTAAGAAAGTCGGTAGAATTTGATTGCAAAACACGATGAAGTAGGTGGGATTCACAACGGTTTTTAAATGTGCTAGATTTTCAGGAGAGCAGTTTCTCTATTTGAATGCTCTGCATGCTCACCTCCATAATCCGTGTCGACTTTTCCACTTACGGGTGGTTGGACAGCTTTCAGAACGCAGTGGTCAGAACTGTGCTCAGTGGCACACGTTGCTAGGCCTCGAATAACCCTATTTTTGTGAAAACAAAATCTAGGCAAGCATCATCTCTGGTGGGAAAGTGTACTAAATTAGTCAAACCGAGTGTCATAAGGAAATTTGTATCAAATCTTTTGTGGTC
This sequence comes from Fasciola hepatica, assembly GCA_948099385.1. Lineage (NCBI taxonomy): Eukaryota > Metazoa > Platyhelminthes > Trematoda > Plagiorchiida > Fasciolidae > Fasciola > Fasciola hepatica. The sequence continues at coordinate 667,393 of CANUEZ040000029.1, read as the reverse complement.
ATTACCGAATATACAAACAGTCTTTTAATTCCGAAATAAGTGATGTCAGTAGGAGATCAGGAAATGTTGTGAGCTCGTTTTACTTTGCATCTGCAGTTAGGTAAATGTTACCAATGAGTACTGATCGAATTCAGCTCAGATAATATGGCTTGTATTCGACAAAGTGACGACTTAACTTTTCGGTCGATTACTCGTAAAACAAATTGATTGTCTTACTTCTTTTTACTTTAACTAAAGTTGTAGCTCCACCACCTAGATTTTGGAGCCTCGAGGGGCGGTCGACTCCTAAGAGTAAAAGCCGTTTATGTGTGCACTTTCATCCACTATGTCTTTTTGCAGCCATAACTCTTTCAGCATGATAACTTCTGTGTTTTTTTTTGTACTCTCATTGTACTTCCTCTGCGATCATCCATTTTCCCCAACAACGAGAGTACATTGCTTGGTATCACAGGAGTCTGTGATTTTCCAGAAAGAGATAGTCAAAGACCAACTTGACATACAGCAGGTTACCTTTTCATTGTCCGATTCCACATCTACATGATCCGACTGAACTAATTTCGTACTTTGTTTCAGAATTCATTGATAACAGTGCTCTGCACGAAAACACAAAGACTTTAAAAATGAGCTCCTTTAGGCCAATATTTGGTATTATTCAGCAACAAAAAAAACGGCAAGCGAATCTACGGAGAAAGATGCAAAATAGTATTCCGGTGAAAAGCGTGTTCAATTTGAGAGCCCTCGCTCAAGGCGTCATCATCAATAGATGACTTATTAGCGTCACTTGAATCTTCATCACCATTAATATTCCAATTTTCACTGTAGGGCCTGTATACTACACTGCCAGTTTATCACTCTGATGATACATTGCCAAGTAAAAGTACCCTTTTTCTCTTATTGTGATATCACTGACTTGAAATCCATTCGGGCATACTTTTATTGAGCAGTATGTGGAACTAAACATTTACCAAATGATTTTTCTTATCAAGGATATCTTGAGTAAGTTGGTACTAAACTCATAGTTCCGTTCAGTACTTTTTCAATCTTGCTCAGACTTTCAGCACAAGGTAATAATTTCTTCCATTTTACATTAAAATATAGGACAACGTTGACAGTATTTACAAAACAGAGCCAACATGTGGTACTATCCCACCGCTAAGTCATCGGGAAGTATTCGTGATTGCGAAACCGGACGATACCATCACCTTTAGGGAAAATTTGTTGCTGATGGTTGAAGACACAAAAACGATCAGACATATTTCACTCTCTTCAACCGGTAGTGGCGGAACAATCACCACTGAGCCTGCCATGCCTTCGACTTTGCATCTCGGTCCGTACTTCGGTTCCTTGCCCGCACGAAATGTGTTTCATATCACAAATCGAGGACGTCGTCAACAACAGCTTATATGGTCCATAGAAGGCCATTCGGTTCGACGGCAGTCAGTATCCGATGCAAAGGTGGGCAGTGTTCTTTTATATTCGGTTGAAGTATTCATGCTCTATTTCAATCATAGATTCATCCATTCCATCGGTCAGTCAGTGGTTTAGGCGGTCGTTTTCTTGCAAAAAACAGTTATCAGCCTCATTTTTTGTCCACAGCCGGATATGTCCGATTCAACCTGGATCATTACACCCCACCGTTTTGAAATTGGCCCTGGAGCGAGCGCGGATGTCACATTAGAGGTGTCCAGTCCAGCGTACGTGATATGTTCTGACCCATGAACCCACAAATGTCATACGACAGTTTTTTATTGACTTCTTTGGGTTGTAATGACATTTGAACTAGTAACCAACACGCGTTTTTCTACACCACTGATGAGGGCCGATAAGGTTTTATTGGCAAAAAAGTTCCAAGGTAAAGGTCTACATTTTCAAACTGTTCTACCATGAAAACCAAGTTGGCTTATTTTTAGCTCGCCGCAGATCAGTTTAGAACAAGTGGAGATAAACAAAAATAGTGTTGTTTTCAGTTGATAGAAGAGAAGGGAGAGAAAGAAATGATTTCTTAGCGAAAAACTCTTCGCTTCATATAGTCTGATTTTTACCGTTGCTTACGTTTTATGGCTTTTATTCCATACAGTCCTCAATTCAGTTGGAACATATTCCAAATGAATATTCAACCATGAGTCTACAGTGATTCGTACGATTCTCACTGTTTGTTTGCTTCATTTTGTGCTTCGGTGTTGTACGAGGATTACACGTGTACGGTTGTTGAATCACAGAATAAGAATTTCCCATCTTTCCAACCGGAGCTGATACTTTGCAACTTCAAGACAGACAGTCGTTCCATGGTGTTTTTTTTAAATAACGCTTTGTTGAAACAAAATCGATAAGCTGAACCTGCACAATGAATTATTTTGGTAGGTCAATAATCAGACAGTCTACACATCGCTTCAAACCTGAATTCTTTCATTCTGATTTCTTATTATGTAACATCGTCACCTAACACACTTCTTCTAGCCATACAGATTAGTTGTCTATAAATTTTCTAATTGATATTTGCAAGGGATTATGATTATGATTAGTTGACAATGCTCAACTCCTTCAAGAAACCACATCTTTTGGACGCATCAGTAAAAAGTAAGTTCAGTGACAAACTTACGTAAGCTATCATCGGGAGGATTTACGACTGTCCGATTTGAGGACAATATCAAAGCTGATCGTGACAGCTCTCGCTGTCTACCTTCGTTAAGGAAGAGCAAAGTTCAGATTTAAGTCATAACCCTGAAAGATCACAGTTAACAGTCAATCAATGTACGTATCAGAGTTAACATATAGTTTTTTCCACAGTTTGTCTGTAAAACCCACCGTTGTCGAAATTACGACATTTGAACTTATCGATCACCTCGTTTTTAATCATACGCTTGTTAAACATTCTGAAATAGTTATGTTCTCCACGCATGATCAGGGCCGAAATCATTCGTTTCTCTATTGAAACATGACCGGTAAGTTATTATGGATGATGTTGTTATTGTTGGTATTAATACTGTTGATTTTATCAACAGTATTGTTGATAAAATTGTTCGATCTACACGGAAATGTTTCTGGTTTAAAAATCATGACAAACTGACTTGCCAATGTAGAATTGTTCAGATTTTGGAATGTGTATTAATGAAACACGCTAACTGAATGAGGACTGTAATCTATCTGCGATTTGTTATGTCGTTGTAGTACGAATCCTTCTTCATTCATCTGAGTTTACATTAGCACTCTCATAATTGATCTATCCGAGTTTATTTCGCTACCGCTATGTCACTTCTTGCCAGGCAATTTTGAGGACACCAGTCCACTCTCAGACACGTGGTTAAGTGCTATTCGACATGATGCTGAAACTGAATTCTGTGTATTTTGGATTCGGTCTCACCACCTTGAAAACGTACTGACTTTTCTTTCTGCATTGTTTCTTTTGGTTGTTGTCCTCTGTGTGTGCTCCAGACCTGGAACAGTAAGCAGGAAAATCTTGTGTCATACTATTTTGGGTCGTAAAGGAGCCAAGACACTCATCAAGACAGTCAATTGTGCGGTGGAATTTATTGCTCCCCTAGTTTACCTATCTTCACATGAACTGATCTATCGAGTTGAAAAGGTAAGTTCTCATTATTTTGCTATACATGATCTGTCTTCGTTATTACATGCACTATGTACAATTCAAAGGGATACGAGTTAGTTTTAATCAACTTGAGTATTGAGAGATTTGAGTTGTTTCATGAAATAATAATTCGTACAGTATCAACATTCAGCTCACTAATAAAACTGTGAAAACATTGTACATCTTCTTCAGTCTTGATAGGACTCAACAAAATTGCACATCCACTAAGCCCAAATTGAGGTGAACGATTGTGAGTCGATTATCTAGACCCCAGGTTATCCGGGATGGCTTTCAAAGTCTGTTTACCATTACTACTACACGGCCCAAGGGTACACCCATCACTGGCTTCGGACGTTCGCACCTAGCCACCCACACAGCAGTCGGCATCTATGACTAATTCCATCATCATTTTCTTTTGAGGCCCCAGTCAGAAAAGCGTCATTAATAATTTACGGGTAATTTTAAGGGGTAAGGGCAAGCCGTTAAAGGCTACTCCGATATGTCTATTGAAGAATATGTTTGACTGAATTCACGCATTTCACGCTTGCCACTCGGTGGATATACACTGAGGGTAATCTCTAGAAAGGATAGACCTACAAATCACTATTTCACGTGGTTTTCGAAAGTGAGTTGGAAGTTGAGCACAAGTAATAAAACAACTAATAAACATATAACTTTCTAGATGTGACCTTATATTATGCAGTATTATGCAATATATATATATATATATATATATATATATATATATATATATATATATATATATATATATATATATATATATATAACCTACTTCTAAAACCTGTTTACTTCAAAAAGGCGCTGCATGAAAAGTGTCGGCAAACATCACTTGGATGATTATTTTTCTCTGACTCCTTCTCTGCATGTATTTGATATACGCTATGCATCTAACAGATGGTTCTCTTACCGCTGGCGTGTTCTTGAGTGCATGAGGAATCGGGCATATGATTTTACATGCACATTGGCCGCCGCCGTTGCTTTCAAACTGAATTGCCTACTATCAAACGTCACAGTAGCAAGTTGCGAATTTCGACTTCCTCCAGTGATTTCGGATATCGTACCTGTAGTTCATAGAACAAATTTTCTGATGTTGAAACGATCCCAACACTGAAAAATCCGTGCGTGCACTCTACCCAACTTAGTGAAACCACCTCTAATCAGTTGGTTGAGTCCATCGGGCTAAAACGGATTTCCTACTAAACAACAAACCAATTGGTGGGTGCTATTTGGGTGGGTTACTGATGTTAAATATTTGCGGAGTATCCAAAAGTACCTAATTTGGTCTCGTATCTCATACTGTTTGAAAATATTGTGCCACACGATCAACTGCCTATTCATTTTGCTCGATAACTCTGCAGAGTCCAACAGACCATTTGGAAAAGCAAACTCAGGAATTGTGTTTACGGAATGACTCAGGACTTCCATTGACTTGCTTGCTGGAGTTGGTGTACCCATTTTCTCTACTGGACAACGGACTAGCAGTTTCCAAACAGGTAAACCAAGAACAGATTCAGCCAAAGTTATTTTCTTCTTTCCGTCTCACTACACTAGAATACGGTCCTGAAAACATTTTTTCATTCGAAATACGGTTGAAATATGAATGTTTCCTGTTGCTGGGTTTTTTTTGCCATATGAAAACTCACTTCAGTAGCCTATTCATTTATCATATTTAGTCATTTAGGATTTTTGATTGCATTCATAAACAACAGTAAATGAATCGTGGAAATTGTTCTTTTCGTGTCTAGTTTCCTCTTGATGTTCTCTTTCCAAGGTTTTATTCTAACGGATCGTGCAAAGAAATAAGGCTTTAGCACAGATGAATTTCTCGAGGACCTTTTCGTCATGAAGATTAGAGCCACTTGGTTCTTGTAGTAGACCAAAATTGGCACTACTACTTGTAAATTGAAGCATCAGTCTATTCTGTCCACTTTTAGAATTTGCATCTGGAAGCAGGCCAATCTGTTCCCATTCATGTGCAGTTTGATCCGGCATATCAGAATGACCAGTACAGTAGACGGGCTGATGAACTATTATTCGTGCGCTATGAACAACATCCGCAGACCGTAAGTTGCAATGGACAAAGTGCGTGAGCATAACAATATTCTGATTTCACCGAACTATTTGTACGTTCTTGACGATATGCAAGGTCTGCATGATTTTCATTGTACTGCATTGTGTATGTTGTATACATTTATTGAATTCTATTGATTAAAAACAAGCGCCCAAATTTTGGCAAAAATTCATTAGGGAATGAGTAAAAATGTGACCCAATATAGAACAACAACCGGATCAGTGGAATGTGTGTATAAATCGTTCGTGAAAATTTCTCGTATGGATTACAATAAAGTTCCCATAGTTTGACAAGCATATTGTTCGAACGGTTTAAAAAAGAGCGCTTGTTATCCAAAATTTCTTCGTCAGCATTGAAATCTTTGCACAGAATAACAGCCCAAACCGCTGGGAAGCAACAACTTAGAATGCGGAAAAATTCAGTGGGACACAAAGTAAAAAGAGCAGCTTGTTCAACCGAAAACTGCGCAAGCCGACTATGTAGAGTCTGAAAATTTTGAAACAGCCTTTTCTCGATGCGAACTTGAAAAAAAAACCCGGCAGAGTCACGTTGCACAATCTGCTTCCGGATAGACTCCGTTGTCTCTCATCAGGTACACACGTTGTAATAATGAGAAAAACATTACCGGTGATAAGTTCAAAAGCGTCATGTTTTTACCAGGACAACGCCCGGGTAACAAGTAAATCCTATTGTTTGTACAAACTAAGTTTCCGTCTTTGGATCGCAATTGCCTCGGCAAGCTGTAGTTAACGTGAGTTGGTGGCACAGAAGATCACAGAGAACGCAGTTGTGCGGTCGATCAGGTGCTTTGTGTCGAGCTAATGTTTTTTACCTGTCGTAATGTTTTATATAATCTATAACTTATTATTATTATTATTATTATTATTATTATTATTATTATTATTATTATTATTATTATTGTTATTATCTGCTGAGAGACAGCGGAGTCTATCAGGATACAAGCTATGCAGCCTAATTCTGCTGTGCTCTGTTCTCGAGATGTATAGTCTACTCCAAGAGTTTCGGGGTCATCTCAATTCGGTCGAGATTTCGACGTACGACCGAATTCCAGTTTACACCACTGATACTGCTCTCTCTCTCTCTCTCTCTCTCTCTCTCTCTCTCTCTCCCTCCCCCCCCCCCCCTCTCTCTCTCTCTCTCTCTCTCTCTCTCTCTCTCTCTCCCTCTCTCTCTCTCTCTCTGTCGCTGAACACAATGGTGTCTGTTGTATCTTTTTGGTTACTGAGAGTAGTAACAGTTGTATAGACGGGGATTCGACCGTATGTCCAAATTTCAGCCAAACTGAATTGATCCCGAATATTTTGGACAGACTATACAGCATAATTGTAGGAAATCTGTAGGTTCACTGTTTATACTGATTTATCGCTGTTCCCAATATTCGTCTAATTTCCATCAGTTAATCTAGCTCAGTTACAAATTTGACCAGTACCTAGAACCTTTGATTCAGTATTTTGAAACACCGTCCACCGCGGAAGTTTGATCGCAAGCCGTAAACAGCTTCGGTTGAAATATTCATGATAAGTTTGTTCAAAGTCTGATGTATTGATGTCCGTTGAAAAGACAGACACTATCCATAATGGACATCAAAGTAGATGGACCATAATCCGTGACTGTACTTACACCAATCAAACAGTTGGAAGCCTGTCCAGAGTTCAGATTAAAGCATTCAACCAACAACCTCGCACTTCTATGTTCTGATTTCGATTGTTACGTAACATTATAGCCGAGACAAAGACTAAAGAATAGAAGCATTAAGTGAAAAAGAGCCGAAAGCAAGGTAAGAAGCGAAAATCACAAATACAAAGAAAGAGTTCGAATGCAACTACTCCACTGGCCGCGACAACCAATCATATCACTTAATGTCTCCAGACATCTGGCAGGCAGATCACGTGAACCTTAACCTGGAAGTCAAACACGCTTTACCTAACCAAGTCCACTGGTCAGAGTTTTCACACCTTTTTGTCATATCATGGACTTACCACCTCGACCTACCTTTTAACCATTACCTTCACCGGATGACAGCATACTCTGAAGAAGTCTGTCGTCAGGCACGCGCAATACATGTCCCAACCACCTTAACCTGTTTAGATTCAGTACTTGGTCCAGAGACTGACCACTGGTTCCCAACATCCTACGCTTAACCTCGTCGTTTCTAATGCCTTGGTCCCACCATACTGGGGGAATGTTACGGAGACATCAAAATGAGCCCAAAGTGTCAGCATTCTCATCACCATTGAAAATCAAGTTTCATCTAACTTTCCGGGAATTCTAATCGCATTATATCTCAAATACATCCTGATTTTGAGTCGAACCGACTGTGAGAGTATGGGCTGACTCATCATCGATCGACTGTCAAGTCCCGTTAGCAGTCAGTACATAAGCCCCTGTACAGAATCTAGGTCAATGATTGAGGGAACGGATGCGCAAGCAACAAGACAACGGATTGCTAAGACGGGACCGGAATCCCGTCAACTAGTAGCTGGCCCTATCGCCAATCGACCAACTGGAAGAGAGGTTAACCGATGCGACCTTGAACCGATTGGTTTGTGTTGCATTGATTGGTGACAGTGACTGTTTCTTTCTGTATGAACAAAGTGTCCTGAGCTAATCAACTGAAGTGATTCGAAGGCAGAAAGGTCTTCGCAATAGACGGAACAAAACACCGGCTAAGTGGAACGCGTGTGTCACACGTTAACCACTGGGCTACCTGAGACTACCCCCATTATTTTGCAGTTTGTTCAGTTCGGGTCGAACAACCATCACTGACTGTGTACCGGGTTCGTCAATCTTGGAGGCTGTCTCTCGGCGGGAACCTCAGTCGGAAATCAAACTAATCAACGGGAGTAAAAAAGTGATAAAATAAGTACAAAAATCAGTATCAAGTTGATAAAGAGAGTGTGTGAATATGAGCGCTGCTGGTCACCATACCTGGTCATATCCTCCACTGGCCGCGACAACAAACAACAGCCATCTGGCAGGCAGATCACGTGAACCTTAACCTGGAAGTCAAACACGCTTTACCTAACCAAGTCCACTGGTCAGAGTTTTCACACCTTTTTGTCATATCATGGACTTACCACCTCGACCTACCTTTTAACCAATACCTTCATCGGATGACAGCATACTCTGAAGAAGTCTGTCGTCAGGCACGCGCAATACATGTCCCAACCACCTTAACCTGTTTAGATTCAGTACTTGGTCCAGAGACTGACCACTGGTTCCCAACATCCTACGCTTAACCTCGTCATTTCTAATGCCTTGTTCCCACCATACTGGAGGAATGTTACGGAGATATCAGTGTTCAAAAACCAACAATCTTCGCCTCTCTCCTAATTTGAATGATCATGTTTCTGAGCCGTATAAGAGAACAGATCTACTCACCACAGCAAACACTGGACCCCTGATAGACAGTTGGATGCCATGCCGGGGCCACAGTTGGCTCAGATTGGTAAAAGCCAATCGCGCTATCTGTATACGTGATGACACTTAATCCGGTACCTGCCTACCTCATGAGTTGTATGTAACCATGTAACGAAACTTATCTACTTGAACTAGAGCTTCCGCCGCAAAGAAAAGGCTTAGTGTAGCACCAACACAGTCCGGAAGGTTAATAGAAAATGTGGGGGTATTCAAGTTTTGGATTTCAGGTTTATTAGGTCAGACGACACTTTTGTGGATACGACATCACTTCTTTGACAGGAACCAGTTGATTGTATTATACATCCTTATTCCTTTATCCGGTTCAGAAACGCGGACATTTCAAACGAGCGGTATTAGAAGACTACCAATTCATGACCATTTATGCATTCGCGGAATTGCTCGAGGATGGTTAGATCACCTTGCCAGCAATACCGAGGTTAAACCTAGGGTGTCTGGACCTAGAGGTCAGTTCCTAGCGCAAACGCTCAATCTAAAGAATAAAATGGTTGGACATGTGCTACCCACGCCCACAGATAGACCTCTTCGGTGTGCATTCTTTTCCGTATCGGAAGCGGTTGGAAGATGGATTGAGGATGTCAGTCCATAACATGGCGAAAAGGAATGAAGAACTTAGCCAGTAGGCCTGGCCGAGTAGGACCCGTCACCCTTCCTTGTTGGGGTTGATGCAATCCGCCCACTGGATGGTTGGAGACATGGAGCGACACTGTTAAGTGCATCGCTCACTGAGCTATTTACATTCAAGCTTTCTTCATTTACACGATTTTGGCATTTTTGGCTTTGAATTGTTTCACTTCTTACTCTGCGGCCCCACCAGGTAACAACCAAAGCCAGAACACAGAATTTCTAAGGGGTAGTAGTTGAAAGAATTGAATTTAGCTGTCCATTTTGTGTGAGTGTAACAAATCATCCCTTAGCACTGCGCTCTCATTTGTCCTCCAATCACCTTTTTTCCTGGAAATCCGTTATGGTATGAGTGCAGATAAGAATAAAAAACAGTCTAGAAAACTTTGAAAGGTACAAACATGCACTCAATAAAGTTAGACAGAATAGTTGGTTCTTGCGATAGATTGGTTGTTTTCTTATTCAGCCAGTCGTGAATAGTAACATTTTTGAATTTGTGTTTGTTTTCTTCTGTCATTTTGTTTAGGATGCAGTCCGTTTGGTTGGCGAGGTGCATTTCCCAAATCTGGAATTTGACACGAATCGCATTTCATTTGGTTATATACTAAATCATACAGAAGTCACCAGACAAGTGACGATGAAAAACGTTAGTCCACTCCCAGTTCGATTCCGATGGAGTTTTCTGGTCGGTCAGCGTACCAATATTGTGTTCAAACGTCAAGCACGACTGAAATCACCGAAATCAGGGAGTCAATGTTTTGAAACCACAGAACTGGATCACAGTGAAGTTGATAAGGATGTGGTTAGACAATCAGTGGATGAACCACGTAAGAATGAGTGTCAAAATGAAGAACACCAGTATGTCGATGATGAGAAGTTGAATGAGAAGGACTTGCAGCTTGTAACAGATGCGGAACAAATTCATCTCGATGAATCAAAAAGAGTACATATTACTCAAGATTCAGCATCCGAGGAAAGCGATGATCTGCACGCAAACCTGGAAGAACAGAAGACGTCTGAAAATGAAACACTGAAATTGTTGCTGGAAAAAGATAATGATGTGGTTCCTTTGGGAATAGAAGAATTGTTCGACATCACACCAATCTATGGAGAATTGGAACCTGAACAAAGTCAGCCGATTAGTTTTGTGTTTTTCGGACACGCGAATGTGGAAGGTAATGTGGAGGCATTGTGTGAGGTGGATGGTGGTCCAACCTACTCCGTTGAATTAAGCGGGGGAGCGTCTGAAATAGAATACGACCTGGATCGAACAGAAATTTTATATGAACCGGTGCGATATGATAAACCTGCTGTTAGTCAAATTAATCTGCTAAATACAGGTCAAGTGAGCTTCGAATTTATTGTTTTCCCAGAAGAATCGTGTTCGGAAGAACCAAATGAGGAACTATCAGACGCACCGAATCCCAGTGATATAATTACCGGTCAGCTGACAGTTGAACCAGCCAGTGGATGCTTGAGTGCCGGTGAGCTCTGCCAGATCAATATCACGTATTTAGCTAGAAAGCCATGTACTTTCGAACGAGTCATTAAACTGCAAGTTGCTCATTTCGAGCCCAGAAGGATAACACTCCGAGGCGTGGCTGATTTCCCCCGGTTGATGATGGATTTACCTCGCTATTACTCATCAACGAAGCGTAAACACATTGACAGAACTCCAGGCGAGAATTCTGACCCCTCAAAACCGACGCCTGTGGATTCCCCTGTATTCGAGCACGTGATGTCTCAATTGATCAGTAATTTGCATCTATATGTTACCCAACAACTCCAGAAAAGTAAGGCTCAACATATTCCTAGGGCTGTATGCTCTTGTCGTCTAACAAAACTAAAGATGAGAGCTGAAAATGAGGAAAAATTTAGGAAACCACGAACGATTGAAAATCGTGATGATTTAGATCCTTTATTTCTACACCTACCCTCGTGTCTTGTGGCCAAAATAGTGCACAAGGCGCTCATAAACTCACTGGACTTGATGACCTCGATTCCGGTTACGCTATTGGAATACATACCGGATATCGGTTTACAGATGGAAGCAGAACGTTATCACTTGTGTGATCTACTGGAGGGTCGATTCGTTTTGGAAGAACAAGGGAAAATAAATGGGAGAACTAAAAAAGATGGTGGAACTACCTCTGACGTGGTGTGTACAAATATTTCACCGCGGCAGCCACGAAGCGGTGTTCCAACTAAGTAAGTTAAAGTGCTCGCTCGCATCTCTGACGCACTAATATTTGAAACTAATTTCGGCTGGTAGTGCGTACTTTGTCACGTGATCGGTAAAGGGTTACACCATAAGCAGTATTATTTTTTAGAAACAGATACACATTTGTATTAGTTTGAAATTAATGTTAGAAAATGTCGAACCTCCATTTGACTGACCAAAAGGTTGTAAAATAATGGCTATACGAGGAAAATTATTGAATTGGACACAAAAGCTCATCACAACAGGATATTCACGTGCAATAATTACTCAGGTGAATGGTGGTAGGAAAATGAGTACGGGTGACTTTAGGAACTGGGCTTGATCTAACAAACCACTTCCAGGATGGGGTCCAGGATATCCACTTACATACGGGCTGTATTTCACAATCACAACTTCATTTGTGATTCTCGTGCCCCCATTTCTAACTCCTTCTTATCGTTTCCATAATCCTATTTTTCGTTCTTGATCTGTAGTTTTCATGATTCCAGAGCCACCGGACTCAGTGCATAGTAAATGGTTGTTCAAACTGGGAAAAGATCTGAAATCACATGGATAAACCGCGACACTTCTGTGGTTTACACTAGTTACTATAAGGATCACTTTTTGCCACTCGCATTAGGAATAAATGACTCGGACAAAGTTTTCATGATCGTAATTTTTGCTCTGTGCTTCAATGGCTCATCTTTCACCCGAATATACTGAAAGAAGCTGATTGAAAACGCCGGTGAGAATTTTATTATCTGCGGTTTATAGCGGATTTCGGTTAGCAGAAATTTGAACGTCTTATCGTTTCCTATCATTCGATGTGTTTCATTTAACCTCTCAAATTAATCTGCTGCAGTCACAACATACGAATGCCAGTCGGACCGGAGGTGTATACGAATTCCTCCAGCCCGCTTGCAATCCAGGTGTAAAGTCCCTTTAGAAACCTTTGGACGGGAGATTTAGGTAGGTGACAAAGTCCCAATAATCGAAAGCCGCCGACCAATCCTTGATCATACACATATCATCCAGAAAGTTTTTACCATTATCGAAAACAGAACAGAAAATCAAAATCTCCTTTTACGTATATGAGCCTTTAAAAAGGTATAGCTAAGTGAGCAAATCTAAATCAATATGACAACCGGCGAACGGGAACTGCGATCGATTCTGAACATGGGGAAATCAAACAGGATCAGCGAAGATTTATTCGTTGGCTATTACGTCAATGAAACTTTGTCGCTGACAAAACAACAGCCATCTACAGTAGTGCATTCTGTATGCTTCTATGGGACTCGCGGCTAAATCTTTATATTTGCAAATATATTTGGGTATTTTCTTCCCTAGTGTCCTGATACTCTGGGGTTATTCGTTTCTAGGACTAATCAAAGTCATTCTACGAGACACGAGAATGAATGAGAAGCGGATGCCGCGCAGCGTCACTGATTGCACTCATTTTAAGTAAGAATTTCGTAGTTCGTACAGGTTATCACAAGCTGCGAAAAAATATGGAAATGACTTGTAACAGGAAGGCTGGTAATTGGCTGATACTAGTGTAGATCCTTGGTGTTATGAAATAGTGAAATGCCTAATGAGTTTGTCTCTGGCCACGTGATAAATCTCGACCAATGAGGTTTCATCTTCACATCAACTAATCACCAGTATAGCAGTGGTAAATCACTTGGTTTCATACGATAAAACAGAACGAAATGGAATCTCTTTCCAAAATACGTCTTCTGATTATTGTGTCGAAGTCGGCCGCTATAGTGAACTTTATAGAGGGACCGAGATTTCGACACCCATAACTACACAATATTTAATGGTAGAGAATGAGTCACGTATCTTCTATTGGAAACTAACATCAGTTTAAGCTGTTATTATCGTCCCTGTCTTTTTTTGCCACTTACAGACTACGATTGCCATCGTATTTCCTGGATTTCGGTGTGGTTGTCATGGGTACAATTGCCAGTCGCGTAATTCGCACGATCAATACTGGTCATGAGCAAATCACCTTTCGGTTTGAACCGACCAGTTTGGCTAAGATCTCCCGGTTGGGATTTTCTCCGAATATCAGTCAAATTCGTCAACTACCCGGTTCACCACACTGTGACTTTGTGGACTGGGAAATTTGTTTTGATCCCAAGGCGGCAAATCTCACACCGGGATATGTTTCGTCCGAACTGTTGATTGCTGTGAGTACTGTATGTGGCGGTCGTTGTACCAATTTCCTTAAGTTTATTTCGACAGGAAGTCTTCACTGTGAAGCCTAATTACCGCGAAAATTCCTTTAAGGTCCTAGATGGCCTCCAATTGTAGCGCGAAGAAACTAGAAGTTTAATGCAACTGTCCATCCTATTATCACGTCATGATGAACCCCTAACATGTGACCTTTCTCGATCAAATTTGATTTCATTGTCAATTCTCTTGGGCTTGTACCCGAACAGTTTATTGAATGGGATAAAGTTACATTATGAACCGCGTACATCATGTCATATAAAATGCTGATCGTCATTTGCCTTAGGCCTACTAATTGTGGGGAATGCTTATTGACAGTCATATCAACACACGCATTTAGAAAACGGACCGAAGCTTGTAGGTAGAAGCAGAATGCGGTCGACTTTGAGAAAATCCTGCAATAAGAACGGCTTTGTATTCGCCACTGATTCGTTTCTCACTCTCCATGTACATTAGTATGAGTGTGGACACTGTTCTTTCTAATCCTCCAGGTATATCTCCATAAATTCTCACAGGCAAGTTTTTCTCTATCCTTTGAATGCATAAGATGGCCAAAATGTGGGACCGGATATTCAATACTGAACGGCGTCCGTGCGCTTCGCGGATACGGTTAACAATGTGAATCAGAGGATATAGATGAATCAGTTTGATGCATGCTAAGCAGTTTTGGAATCTCATAAAGAACTGACTAAGTTGCAAGTCGCCAAGGTAGTCTACTTTGATTCGAAAGTGGCTAGTACAATAATGGGATGGTTTCATGTGTTACTTGCAATGAGGTCTTCGATAATGTTTTCCACCTTCAACTGTCAACACAATTTTAGCTACCGATTATCATGCTAAACTTGGAGTAGTTAGGTGGCTAAACGTTCTATGATCCTGCAGTGCGCCTGATGATAATCCCGTTTGGTTGAGCGTTTGCCAAATGGTCTTGGTCACTCTGATGACTAAATTATTCAATCCAGATTGGTAATTGGGGCTCCACATGGGCTTCATCGTCCGTTTATCATATCATTGCTTAACCGTGCATTTGGAATTAGTAACCGACTTTACACAGTCGACCGTACTAGCGAAGGAAGTCAGCCATGTTACGGCCGTCACAAGATTGTGAATACACTTATAGATAACCTGCTAAATCGAATTCGACCGGTGGGACTCACTATAAAATGTACTTTTACCTCGTCAATGCGAACCCAATAGGTACCGGTCTAGTGGGCTTACAGGTTGCACGTAACTCTTGATAGCCACCGAGACAAAATGACCATACGGTTCCCTTTTCTACTGCGTTCCTCGGCATGATAGCATTCAGAGAGGAATAGCTTCCGTCACTGTCTTGATTGTTAGGTTTGAAGTCAGAGAACAAGTGAAGCCCAAAATGGTCGGCTGTGGTGACCAGTCACGCTACAGTGAACCTGCTAGTCACCGGTATATATTGTTCAAACCTTCCAGTTTAGGCACTTTTCCTGTCAGTTTCATACGACTGATGCATGGTAAATCAGTATCATCATAATTATCATTCAAATGTTATGCTACTTATATAAATCAGATAATCAATCTCAGCAGTGTTCTAGCAATTATTTCTGCACTTCGAACTAAAGCACCCTCATCGAGAGATTGGTCACTGTTTGTGAGCTGCTATTATGCACCGAAAGCCAGCAAGGATTAAACCCAACTCCATATCATATATGCAATCTTAACCTGAAGAGAAACGCTCAACTGAAGTCTAAAAACGTAATTGCATTCGTGTTCACCTGTTACGCTTGCCATCCACAGTTCGAGTCTGTCAACTGGCAGCTTGCTAGAGGCAATCGCTAGTGCTAATAAAACAGTACTGGACTGCCTTGAGAGTTTCCATAAGTCAAACAAAACTGGAATATCATAATGGAAAATCCACTTATAATTTTTCCACCCAAAGGTTCATGCCGCGTGAACTTTTGGATGTGATAATTTCAAGTAGATTTTCTATTATATACGTGTATGCTTAAATTGTGGCTTCTCGTGCAATAACTAAGTTCGCCAAATATATCACAGTATTTTTTTGGATCTCGTTCAGCCGTGCGTTATTTGTCCCATTTAAATGTGACCGACGAGCTGAGTACAGCGAATAAAACCGGGCTAGTTATTGTATATCATTAGAATTCTGGTTTTACATCATTGGTGATTGATTTACGGTATTTGCGTCCGACTGACCGCACCACAATTGCTCAGCTGGTAAAGCAACTTCAGAGGAACCGGTCACCAGTTCGATTCCGCCTCACGTTACGGGGCCTTTGGAAGCGAGAAATGCAAGCGGTTTTTCCATTGTCTATGTGACTTCTGGTCTTTGTACCAATAATAAATTCCACATAGCTTGAAAGCTACTATCTAAGCAGCAGTATTGCACGAATGAGAGGCCCGCTGCGCTAGTCTATAGCGCAAAGCCATCGTTGCATTTATTTTCAACGGATTGATTGCTATGATCTTCTCCACAAGGATGGTCTCGTTATGTCTTCAACAGTAGTTCACCAAAAGCAAAGAGTCGGTGTACCATTGTTTTCATAGGTTCTGGAATTAAACGACTGTTTACAACCGTGCCGGACAACCTTTAAATGCGCGGTGCTGTTCACCGTAGTTCCATCCAGTTGCCCAATTTAGCATCACATCTGTTTCATGAAGCTGTCCGTTGAGTTTATCCACGCTCCGCCTCATGTATTCAATGATCAGGTTGCCAATGGCCCAATCATACCAATCTGGCTGCAGGCAGAGATTGTTGTTCCTGAACTCAAATCACATTTAACTACGGTGGAATTTGGTGAAGTACAAAGAGGCGAAGCACGTCTTGTCACCGTTCAGTTAGAAAACCCTTCTCCCATACCCGTGCACTGGTACAAACGAACCAACCGCGGACCTCATAAGGATAAAAGTTCAGTGCGTGGGTTTGGACAAGTAAACTTGCGGGCAAATCGTAAAGGGATTCAGTCGAAACAACCACCCATCTTTGACGTGATACCCCTGAGTGGAATTGTTCGACCCAAGGAAAAATGTAACATACAAGTAAGCGTTCATCCTGTCGGTTTCTTTTTCCTAGTCTCACTCGTATTGTTTTAGTCCTGACTCGTGCGGACGTTTGTGCTATTTTGCAAGTGTCTTACGTACGATGCTTGTCTGAAACAAAATTGAATGCAACCAAGCCAGTATCACACTTATTATCATAAATTTAGCTATGCATATTCCCAGGCCTAAAAGCAACATCACTCAGTACGACAAAACAGTAGTAAATGCAGTTGAAAATGACTCTGTTTGTAAGAATGACAAGTTATAATCACGGTTTTCGTCATATTCTTTCTTATTTTATTTTGTTTATTCCTGATTAATTGTTTATGCGATCAGGTATTTCTTGTTACATGGCGGTCTTCGGAGTCCGTCACGCACGCGATACACTTTTTGCTCCCCCGACATTTGTTCCTACTGAATCTAATCAAAGACAATCCCGATCCTTTCGGCTCCAACAAGGATCTAGATGAACACTATCAAATATTAGTACTGACAACAACTTTTTATACCCTTGCGTCATTCCATAGTCCCAACACTCCGTCGCGCAAGTTGTGCAGTGTACCAAAGGCGATGGGTAGGAATACGCAAAACATTCGTGAACTACTAAAGGCAATCCAGTGTCATAACCTAACATTCCTTTAGAACTTTTATTTCGCATTAGGGTAAGATAGATAATATACTTCTGGGAATGATGCAGCGCGTGCTATGCCGCAAGTGCATTGGTTATCATCCAGTGACATAACACCATTAACGTATCCGAAGTCGATAATTGCCTCCTGTCTGGAGTTGAACTTCGCCGTTTCTTGACTATAAATAGGTGCTCATTTGTACGTCTTCTGTGATCAGTGTGCAGTTTTGTCAAACTTCATTAGGAACGGTGGATAGCGCTCAGAACTGGTCCCAAGTCGATATGAGGTTAGACGGTACGAAAGTGGAAGCTGGAGATGAAACCAAAGCCTTCAGAACTGATCACTTTAGCAGAAATTGATTTAGTACGGAGGAAAGATGAGTTCACCCCACAGAATTCACGATCTCATCATTAATATGACCAGGTCTGACAATTACCAACTAATGTGAGATGTGCGCGTCTGGTAATTTTCACAACCACCAACAATTCAGAAAAAATGGCCAAACCCTCAACTGAATCTGCTCGCACGCGAGGTTCATCCCACCTTCCTTGGGAAAGCCGGGCTTGTCTAAAGTATAGTACGGTAAACCAGGAGGACATGACTCTTGTTTCTGAGAAAGTCCGGTTATCCGTTCGAAACAGAACCGAAAACAAGAATCACATCGCGTCAAGTGATGTCCGTGATTTCAACCGGTGGTATGAAACTGGTGATATAGGATATGCAGAGCATAAGCGAGACTCGTGTAAATTGCTAATCAATGAAATGAAATGGTTTTTCTTCGGAGGTTCGGGATTCTTTCGAACTTTATGAAACAATTTATGTGCACATAAACCTGAAACTCAAGTTTCGGTTTAATGTGACTTTGAAAATTGACTTGAAAGGTGCGTATCGGGGATTCGCATGAAAAACCTAGAAATGGAAAATTGTGTTTTAGGAATTCAGTAATGTAAAGCAGCTTTCAAATCTAATAAATGAGTGATAGAAACGACCTCCCATGGGGGTTTTGGGCAGGTGCATCATTTGCGCCACTGTAACAAGAAATTAACTCGTATGGAGATTGTGCGTGTGTGCCAAATAGTCACCTATTCGTGGTCTGTCACAAACAAGTTGAGTATACAGCATTAAATATACTGCAGAAAGATGTAATAGGTTAGTGTGAGCCACAGGTAATCACTGCAAAATTTTGTGTTGTACAGCATTTTTCATAATTCAATATCTTTGTTTCATTGTCTAAGATACTTTGTAATGCTAATGGAGCTTTTTCAGCCAATGCCACTTTCCATCTAATTTCGCTAATTTCGGCATTCGTTATTTGTCGGGCCAACTTATGTGACCGGGTCTTTTTGACTGTGATTTCTGTTCATGTTTGCTACTTTGTGTTATTTGTTTAAATACTTTCGGATGTGCTTTCATTACTTTTTGATTGATGAAGCGGATCCTGTTTATCGATTTTTGGTTTTGGTCAAAATTACAGAAGAGGCAGAATATTTTCTTGCACGAAAGCGACTACAAACAATCTTTCACACAACTTACTTTCCATACAGGTCAAGTTTACTCCATTGGATCATCGCCGTTACGAAGAACAAGTAGTACTGGTGGTGGAAAATGCTCCTGAGGATCTGCATATACGTTGTCGTGGTTACGGACTAGAACCACGGTTAGAATTTGATCAGACCATGCTCCAATTTGATCCCTGTCTTCCATACGGTCCTGGAGATGAACGAACTGTGATCGTTTCAAATCCGTGTAACTATCCTATTGAATTCTATTCCCTTGAAATGGACTCGATTGCTTTTGAGGTAAACATAACTGAGTTGAACATATGTCGGGTGAGAATCAACTCTTCCTTTATGCTCTTTTTTAGTCGTTCTAGTGGAGATATAAACATAAGATGATTTGGTGCTTTCTTATGGAAAAGGTGACATTTTTAATCCGAACCCTTTCTTCACCCAATTACCTTTTGTTTATATCATTCTTCTCCTTTTTCTGTCTGTTTTTTCTTGATTTTCCGATTTATGGAGAACGTAGTCTGAGATTTTAGGTGATGTTTGTAGTCGAACAATCGGAGCTAAAACCCATGACATATTTGTGCAAGAATAATCACCGACGTTCCCCGTGGCAAGATGGAATAACATCTCGAGTGAAACTCGCGCAGATTTTGCATTAGATGAATACAAGTAAATACAATATCAAGATAGTATCTTGGTAAATGTTTAGCGAATTCATTCGTCTCACTGCGATGGAGATGCGTGATTACAAATCCAATTTTTGTATCCCAGGTGGTGTTTTGAACTGTCCCACCAAATGCGGCGGTTTAAGTACTAACCTGGATTCTGAACAGGCGCTAACATGCGGATTGCTAACGCGACTATCGACCACGGGTCGGCCCGTATCCTCAATGGTATTTTCTAATTGATTTGATTACCTACGCTTAGCAGACATATCTTTATATATATCAGAGCTGCAGTAATAACAATGTGTTGATTTATGGCCATTTAATACAACAGAGACCTGATAGAATTGAAAAGCTCTGCATAAACACTGATATGATTGGGCAGTAAACTATTACTGAACGTCCTATGATCCGATTGTAAGTGCATGACCACTCAGTAATGATGATTTGCTTGTTTGTTTCATTCAAACAATTTTCTGTGACCGATAACTCTACTTAATAGCAAGATCAAATACTACGTTCCTTGGACGGTTACGATCAATACGGACAACTATTACTCCCGCCAAGAAAAGCAGGTGAGGGTTTACCAACGGAAATATTGACTTACTGGGAAGAACAACTCAGAAGAAATTTGGAGGCTAAAGAAGCCACAAATGAAAATACAAATCAGGTAAGTAGGACTCTGTGCAAGGCTCTTTGCCTTTTTTTATCTAACAAGTGCATAAATGATAAGCTTTTACGCTTTGGGATTGGTGATTTATTTGCACCAGATGTGTTGCATCTGAAGTATGAATCGGCTGTTAGCCGAATCTCACTTCTGGTTTGGTTTAGAATAATTTCATGATGTTCCCGAATTTTTAATGTCTACCTTGTGCCGTAGCTTATCTCTGCCTCCGGACATAATCATGAAGTTGTTCCAGTTGCGCATGCGATAACGGAATCGTTGAAGAAGCATCGAATGACATCCACAAACTTTTTGGCCACCACACTGAATTCCGACCGAATCCATTTGGATAATTGTGATAACAAAATTGGATCGCGAACGATGCACGATATCACTCCCGTTTCTTTGGCCAATGCACACTACCTTGGATTAGATATAAGTGAAGGTACACGTGGATCTTTAAAACACCAGGGTATTGGCATAATTGTGCACGGCCCTCTGGCCTCCATAAGGAAAGGTGAGCGCCATTATTTTTCTTTCAGCATACTGACAACGTTTTATGGTATCTATAAAACTATTTGTCATGCTTCAAGTAAAATATTGTGACTTCTTCAAAATTCATATCATTTCCACTGTTATCCTCTGTACGCATTGCCACACGATTGAGTCCACTGGGTATCTACTCTGTATGTTTCATCAGTTTTGTGAAGCAGCAATACCGGATAAGTGGTTGTGTTTATGATGGACCCTTTGCGTGCTTAGCTATTTCATGACTTTGTATTTCTAGAATGCAACCCAAACTTACTGATGGCTTGACTAAAATGTTGTGGCTAGCATTCGCTTCATGACTGTGACCTTTTGATCCTCGTCACAAGACGTTACCGTTCGCACGGTAAGCCTGGTCGTTAAGTGGATGATTGACAGGGAACTCAATGTGATTTTTTGAGTGGTTATTTCCAGCTCAGTGTCGGTTAAAAACAACACTTGAACGCATACCGTAGGGCTCCTCCAATAGTCTATTATTCAGGTATCTCATGCCAATCTGATTCAACGGTATTTCATCGGACTCGTTGATTCCTCCCAGAATGACACGATGGCAAGCAGCTTATCGATCATACCGCGCGAATTTCCCCCAACAGACCATGACAAAAGATGCTTTCTGACAAGGCGCGTCTTTTAGCACAATCTATCCATCATTGGACCAGCAAACGCAGATACCCACATTCACGCGTGATTGCTGACCATGAAGTGAACCTGCACCGGTCTCGTGACTGTAACTAAACCATTCTTATGCTCACCGCTGCCATATGCGTGCATCTGACTGTGGGAATGCTTAATTCCTATTTGTTTAACTGTAGATCACAAATGTAAATATTTGTCTTATGTATTCACTTGTTTTTTCCATCATTGAATACACAGTGTTCTTCGTCGGTTGGTTATCTTATAAAACAGTGTAGTATAAAGGACGACGACTGCGTTTCATACTCCGTGGTGCCCTCGGAGGTTGAGGAGGTTACTTTGTTCTTCGTCTGAACTATTGTCATCGTTCGTGCTCCTTCGCCGTCGTGAAACTGGTCAGATTACAATAGCGGTTGTTAATGTTATCACACAATAAATGTGCATCGCTTTTGAATGAGTCAAGCGCAGTAAATAATGGGAACAGAGTTTTCCTTGACCAGCACTTTTTATTGGCCAAAACATTCTCTTTTCAAGTAATTTGTGCAACTGAAAAAGCAGCTACGTTTATCTTCCCATCCATGAAGTTGAAAAGCATGACTATTGACGTCGATTCGATGATGGGTTGTATCGGACATAACAGATAACTGGGTAGGAAATCAAGTTTTAAGACGTCACGTAATCACGATTTCTTAATTTCCAACAAGTTTATTGGATGATAAATATTGAATTTTGTCGTCGATCTAAGAAACTCGGTTGTGGGCATTTCACCTTCACTTGAGATGCTGTGATCACTGTCGATAAATAAGGAACAGATATATTCTGTGTACAAATGTGAGGGTAGGGACCAGCACATTGTTGATAGACGGCCTATTTCCGTTAACAGACAGCATATTGTCCTCTTCCCAAAATCGATGACAAAACGGGAACCAGCAACGAGGATCGATGACCCGATCAAAATGTGACAAAATGGAACGAGATCATCGAATCAGTCGCCAACAGTCGTTCTCATCGAACGGAACAAAATCAGCTAGTCAGCTGCTAAAAGATGTTTAAACCGAAAGGGACGAAATGAGCCAATCGTATTTGCAACTAAAATGGCCCAGTTATGGAAGACATTTTTGATCAGTGCGCTTCGTGCAATGATTGGGCTACGGTAACAGTTCGGTGAAAAAGAAACGTCTTTTCACTAGAGTTGGTGGGACGCATTAGAAGAACCATCAACACAGAACTTCTGCCTGGTCACATTCTATGGTCCCAGGAAAAAGAGAAATCCCCTTTTTGAATGAATTCTCTGGCTTTCCTTTACATGTATGAAGGGTCCCACAGAACGGGTTGAGAACAAAACGGGGTGTCGAACAAGCCCATCATCAGGTAATCGTACTCATACCAATACATAACATGAAATATGCCTTCCGAAAAAAGAGAAAGTCTATCCTAATATGTCTCTGGATGTGTGTGTGTGTGTGTGTATATGTGTAAATGATCACAGAGCATAATTTTCGAGTAGCTGTACACGTGTTCTAGAGCAAGTGGGCCAAAGGAGCCTAATTGCTTGCACAAATTGTGATCAGTTGTGCATGCGTACACACACGTGCAGAGACAGATGGGGGTCGTCATTGCCGCTTCTTT
Organism: Fasciola hepatica; assembly: GCA_948099385.1. Taxonomy (NCBI): domain Eukaryota; kingdom Metazoa; phylum Platyhelminthes; class Trematoda; order Plagiorchiida; family Fasciolidae; genus Fasciola; species Fasciola hepatica. The sequence continues at coordinate 643,893 of CANUEZ040000029.1, read as the reverse complement.
TTTGCAAGTGACATTTCATGTAATGTATTGATCTTAGTAAAACATTTTGAAATCGGCATGTTTATCACGCTTTTTCGTCCTCTAGTTTTCATTTGGTTTCATAACTTCTGTTCTGTAGCAGTATGCTCACGTTTTAAATTTATTCACATCAGTCATTTTGTCTTTTAAAATCAACTCATTGGTCAGGAACGGTTGAAAGTTTGGCCGAATGTTATCACGCATCTATACTTAGCGTGGACCAAGTGATAATGGATGCATTGGCAACGGGTTCCGGTGAGGCTGCCACTTTTGCACGCGAATGTTGTGCGGAAGCCGGACGTGCCATCTGCCGGGAAGCATTGAGAGCCAGAGAGATCGAGATGAAAGAGTCGAAATTGCCAGACACTGGTGAAGTGCCGTTTGAAAGTGAGCCTCAGAAGACATCAGACGTTAATGACTTACAAGGTGAAACTTTAAATCTCCCAGATGGTAAGTGTTCGTTTCTTTTCTAACTCTTCTTTTGAAACCAGAAAACAATGAATTGTACGCCTCTATTTATTTTTGTTTAACCAAATAAATTTTCAGTCACATACAGTGCGACGTCTTGTATAGATGTTTGAAAATAACAGATTGGAGCCATTCGTCGAACATCGGATTGGGAATCAAGGCCGGTGAGAAAACGGAGGTTTGGAAGTATGTTGGGGGTTTTGCTTCCAGTACACGTCCAGGTAATTAATCCAGCGTTTTAGAGTCCACTCGATCCTTCGTTCAATCCATAGACACACGAGAATTCTAAACTAAAAGCTTAGGTAACGGAGGATTGGAACTTTGTTGGAGAATAGTATTGAAACGCGCTGTGGCCAAGGTCCAGAGCCAAAGTTCCTTTGATCAAACTGGAAGCATCATTAGAAATCAAATTTTATACATCGAAATTTAGGTACTGTTCACAAGACAACTCCGGATTGAGTTGGTTTACATGCCTATGCTTTAATAGCTTGGTTGCCACTGGGATTACATACGCCTAACTATACCATCAGTGTAACACACCAGACTCCGTTTGTAAACAGATATTTACAAAATATCAATGAAGACTTTTTTCACCTGTGGACAGAACCACAATTGTGCGAGCACGCCCATATGGAATTTGCAGGCCTGGCAGTTCCTCAAAGCTGTCATCAGTAGTACCATTCGGGCAAATCGTTTAGATGTAACTGCAAAAGTTTCTTCATTGGAACGCATAGAAACGACCTCATATTTGAATAACTCCTGATCTTCGAGCTTCACGTTTAGATCGAAAGTGTTCCATCACCAGTCAGTGCAACGTATTCAGTGCGTACCGATGATCAAGATTTTCAGCGTAAGCTGCAAACATCACTAGCATCCAAGGTCACTGAACTACTGTCTCATTCTTTTGGTCAATGTTGTTTTTCCTACCAACTATCAGAAACTGCTGAATAAATGCCTTTCGCCTGTCGAAAACCTAGATGAGTTCATTTTGTAGCAACAGAACTGAGAATAGCTGAGACTGGTTGTTTGCTGACTAGTGTGTGTTCTTCATGCAACCGTGTTTTCATTCATTTTAATCTCATTTGAATAGTGAGGAGCGTGCATAGACGAACAGCCAACTTTTAAAATCACAAGGTGATTCTTTGAAAGTCATTACGTCGATTAGTCAAGGGCATCCTTCAAAACGAGAACACACGGTCCCAAGTTTCGATTCTTAGAACAGACTCTTCGTCTACGCAAGCTCCTCACGATTCAAATGCGATTAAGGTGATAAACCTAATACGGATTGCTCAAGCATGAGGATGATTGGGCAAGGCAGTGTCCGGTACGCGTACCTGAAGAGTGGCAACAACCGTGAAACTGGTCGTGTGCTCCCGCAGGAATTTTGTCCTGTCATCCAGATACAATAACACACTACTTACATGTTTTACTCAGTCTATTTACTCACTTATTATATGTAGGCACTGAAAAGAAGCTGCGTCGTGCCTATGATCTCATCAGTACAGCATCGGGACCTCAGCATGGAAATGGAGATCCTGCTAACCGTGTATCAACAACAGCAACAACAACAACAACAGCAATAACAACAACAACAACAACCGCAACAAAACTTGTACCGCGCCGTACATCACACATGTTACATGGAAATACTGAAGGGGTGAGTTATTTTCTGAGAAACTTTGCTACTACATCTGATTCACAATGGTGACGTAATACTCATTATAAATGTATCAAGTTGACAGGTCAAGGCAACTTTATTCTGAATATGGCATTTGACATTACCAAGCAGTTGTAGTTCAGTTACATATCTTGCATAGGTTACCTTGCTGAGTTCTACTTCTTGAGAGTAAATAAGGCCAGAGTTCTTCAAAAAATATTCACCGATGAACTTCGTTCACAGTGCACAGCGTGAATAACTGAAAGTGACGATGGCTAAGGCATACTCTTTTGTTCCAGTCACAGTACCATACGGATCACACTGCTACGATGAATAACCACTTTGTTTACTACTTTCTCGAAAATGCCACGACACGGCAAGCTGTCGTGTACTCTTCAACAGCCGGACAAAAATCCGAGTCCGTGTGCGGTAGGACGATGAACATGACTGACGGCTGTGATTGAGGTGCCGTCCATCTTACAAATAGTATCGTCAGCTCAATTGGCCAAGCTGTTTGTGTAGAACTACCTACGTACTCATCTACGATACTTGACAAGTCCGGGTTTGTAAGAAACCAAAACCACCAACAAGCCTACTACACGGACATGCGAGCTGCTTCCTTATCCTCGGGTTCGGTGGAAGGGGTCTCACGGTCCGCGAAAGTGCGTATCAGTCGTGCGCGCGCGTGTACGCACACCCGTTGTCGTATCCGATCATGGACTGGCGGGATTTCAAGTGGATTCTGTGCATGTTTATCCAACTCTTTTGACGTTCAAATGGCCTGCGAATACACTGCGTGACAAAAGTTTAGGACCCCCTCATTTTTCCGCATATTTCCGCTTCTGTTTTGTCTAACAAAACCATATCTGATAAGAACGACCGAATACCCATTTGCGATGCAGATCACATAATTTCAAAACAAATTGACTTATTTTGATCTAATTCAATCCGGATCTGCGAAAAAGGGGATGACAAAAGCGTAGGACCCCCATCAGCTTGGCTTCTATTGTTACTGTGCCTTGTTTCGCTTAAGGGCATTTACCAATTCACTCTTCGTCTGGTAAGCCATGTAATCCTTGTACACCTGGCGAGCAAGTAAACCCCAAACGTTCTCAGTCGGGTTTAGATCTGGGCTGCAAGCTGGTCACTGCATGACCTTGATCTCGCGGAATAACAGTCAGCAGTGGACAGAAGCACTATCATGTAGGAATATGGCCTCATTTTGTAGTGTGTTAGCCACTAGCGGGAGGGAAAACTGCTCCAACGTACGGATATACACAATAGAATCTTAAATGCCCTCAAGTATAACTATCTCACTTTGGCCGTTGGTTGAGAGGGCTGCCCAAACAACCACTGAGCTGTTGTCATCGTTTCCCTGACTAAAAGTTCTTTTTTCTTTGCTGAAATCATGCTGGTAGTAATTCCATACTTCCGGTCTATCCAAATTACTTTTTTCGTCACTAAATGTCCACACCTCATCATTTGTTTATCCATGATGCGTGTGTTTCAGCCCATGCTAAGCGCTGTTTTTTATGCGGTGATGTATCTTTCCATTTTTTTGTATTTCATCCACGGTACAGCCTTCAGCGTTCTTTGTAACGTTCGTTTCGAAACACTGACTCTGATCAAAGCTTGTGTTATTGGAGGCTAGATGAATTTATCTGCGTTCGTTCAATTTCGTTAGCTTCTTTCGACGAGCTGTCCACGTTCTAGGTGTACATTGCCTGTTACATTCGGGATGTACCGTCGTATGACGTTTCTCGATCACTTGCATCGCTTGGAAATCTCACACTAACTGAATCCCATTTGGTAAAACGCGGATATTTTGCCCTACTCAAACTCCGTTTATTTCCGTGTGTCATCGCGCAGACGAAATTCGGTATGAGTTCTGTAAGGTATATACGTGCAATCAACACAAATGAAGGTCGCCTAGGTTACAGGGATGCATCACGTGCTCCAATGCACGAGTCACATGATTCCGGTTCACATAAGCTTATAACTCGCCAAATCGATAGACCGAAATAATCAGTTTGTTGTCAGGCTCATTGGTCCGTCTGGTTCTCCGAAATTTTCTGTGGGATAGTACATCGCAATAGGGGGTCCTATGCTTTCGTTACCCTCGATGTTTACATTCTCTGCTTTTAATCTGTTGATAGCATATAGCGCATAGCTTCGTTCTAAAATTCGAAATGCCGTATCGCTCAGTGCACTCAATTCCTCTGATCGGACATCATTTCGTGTTAGAATACAGAAGCGGAAATAAACGGGGAAATGAGAAGGATCCTATAATTTTGTCGCGCTGTTTGAGTTTGCTCAATCTACCGGATTGCGACCAGTGGGCCTAGGTCTCAGTCTCCCACTTGGGCTTGGTCACTTGCACAGAGGATACGGACGAAATTCATGTATTTATCAGGGGCGCTGGGTCTATTGGCTCTTCTGATATGGAAAAGGCGACAGAAGTAACCGAACTATCGTCGTTGGGCCTGCAGGCGATGTTTGAAAAAAAACCTGTGCCCGTGTGAAGTGAAGCACTGCATCCCATGCACATCCGCTCAACCGGAGAATGAGAATCCATTCGGGACGAACATTAAAGCAATCGCTTGATCAATAAAACAGACAAAAAGCGCTTTCGATGCATAGTACACTGATTGAAAGCGGAGTGAGCACGTTTGTATGTGTGTGTAATTCGCTGGGACTGATTATCGATCGCCATGGATGCTTTGATTTCACTCGTGTGGGTAGGATGGAGATCAGCCAGCCGGATTGTCGATTGTCGTTCTGTTCCTACTTAAATTATTTGGGCTTCCTAAACAGTTTTGAATAAAAAAACTGTACTGATTTTGTCTGAAATATGAATTGGGTTTCATACTCAAGGGGACAGTGAGTTCAGAAGTCCCGCGCTTCGATATAACAGCTTTTGAATTTTGTAGTAGTTGTGAAATTTGAACGGTGCACACCCTCAGACATACACCTAAAATGAAAACGCGATAAAGGTTTAAACACAGGTCATTATTACTCTTCGTTTCACATAACGTTATGCTAAAATTCGATTCCCTGTAAGCTGCACCTAAGTTATATGTTTGTCAAAAACCCCTCAGACAATATCATTCAGAACACTATCTACCATTATTCGGCAAGCATATTATCTGTATTTCGATAAGCTGTACTTTTGTCGATATGGCTGAATTGATGTTGTCATTCAGAAGTCCCAGTAACTATGTGGTTCACGAGATGTGTACGCTTTTACCACAAGTTGATGACAGCTTACTTCACGTTTGTCCAATCAATTCAAGTTTGAAGTTTATTCAGCGCCCTGCTTCGCGGCACCTTAGTTGTTGTGTCTACTTGTTAGCCGTGCAAATAATTAAAAAAGAATAGATTAAATACTTGATTCAAGCAGCGATAACAGGGAAATGGTAGGAAAAAGAACTAAGACAAAGTTCATCTGAGTTAACAATCACCAGCAATGGATTATTCAGATATCTTTTCATACGTTAGCGATGAGCAGTTGTCCGGGATACACTCAGTTAGATGTGTCTGCGGCAGATGAGTAGAGTCCGATAGGATGTCGATGCAAGGTTTGTCACACAAAAAAGTGCTTTTGTGTAAGGAAACTGAATAAATTAAGACAAAAAAGACCGCTGGATGAAGATACTACTTGGATGGACCTTCACAAAATGGCGAATAATTACCCGGAGGACGAGTAAAAATTACAGGGGTATTGCTCGAGAACTGGATCGACTGTGAGGGATCATACTAATGGCCATCACTTTCAATAAATAGCATCCAACTGGATTTCCATTTATGGGGCATTTGAAGCTTACGGTTTACTCAAGGCGGACACAATCGCTACACCAACTGAAGATGGCTATCATGAAAGCACATTGTATTAGGTCCAAGAAACTCGTCCAAAACGAATGCTCCTTCGTAAGCAAGGTGCTGGAAAACACTTTCAACATTTCATGTACTATCAGAAACTATGGATACATACGTTACCAGCTCTTTTAAAGTAGTGAGTTTTCGGGAAATTTGAGACTGGAACAGACTAAGCTGCCGGTTTCGGAGAAGGAAGTCGCATGTTTGACATAACGTATTAACAAGATAAGTGGCATAATTTATATTTTTCATGTATAATTCATTCATTGGTGATGGATTGCTCTTGAACTACGGTGCAAGACCATTAAACTGTGATGCAATGCTCTTAAGTTGTAATGCAAAGCCTTTAAACTATGGTGTTTGGGTCTTAAGCAACGGAAAATACTGAAAAATGAAATAACAGTCGGAGGTTTAGCTGAGTGATCGTTCTACCCACGCGACTGAAACCAAAGCATCCATGACGATCAATAATCAGTCCCAGCGAATTACACACACACACACGCACACACACACGCACACACACACACACACACACGTACTTGTCCAGCTTTCAGACGGTGTGTTGTGCACCGAGATTGCTTTTTGTCTGTTTTATTGATCAAGCGATTGCTTTAATGTTTGTCCCGAATGGATTCTCATTCTCCGGTTGAGCAGATGTGCATGGGAAGTGGCGTTTCATTTCACACGGGCACAAATTCTTTTTTTTTAACATCTCCGGCAAGCCTAATGGCGATGATGCGGTTATTCCTAACCCATCCTGTATAAATTCCAACATGCATTACGTCATTGACTGAGGAAAGTGAGCTGAGTGTGAACAACTGGTGGAAATGTATTCTGGCCTTGATACATCTCAGTGGACTCCTGCAGTTAATCAATACGATTCGGCTGACTGAGAGCAGCCCTTCAACAAATTATTTTTCTGGTTTAAATCATCATTGTACCGTTGTTCAATCGAATACAAATCGAGAGTATTTATTGTATCCAGTACTTATATCTTGTATTGCCATATAGTTCATTGAATGACTGTCTAACGAAAGCTGCAGAACCGAATGATTCACTTCCTCTGTTATAACGGCATAATACCAGAATGCACTTATAATGATGTTTATATGCTTGACTTATTATTAACTTATTTATTCAAATGGATCAGACTCTTATATTAATTAACGAATGACCCACCACTGAATAATGTTGCCTTTGCTTGTTCTATGCAGCGCCCTACCAGTCCACCAATACTGGGTGCACCCGTACCTCGCCGGATAAGTTTGACTGGGTTCTCTTCGACTGGATCATCTCTTGTCGATTTCACTCCAATTGAAGACAGGACTGAATTGTGCGGTGATGAAGAACCAGTTGAATTGCATGAAGATCAGTTATACTCAGTTGTCCTGCCCGAAGATCTGGTAGTCTGTCTGCTGAAAGAACGCTTTGCACAAGAAGACTGTTTTAAAGGAGTCATAGTAAACGGCTTGGAATCTCAGTTTACTGAATCGCACCAGAAAACAGCCCAGTTGGTCCTCCGTGCATTTGAAGAGCGTCAATTCATTTATGCCGTTACAGTTCGTGCCGAACTTGCTTACTTGAAAGCTTTGGAAGAAGAAATGGAGGCCAAGAGTTCAATGGCCAAAGAGGCCGAGAATATCGCCCGACGTGAATGGGCGTTGCAATTAGATGAGTTCGAGTACAGTTTGTTAACGGAAGATGAGCAACGGATGGTGGATGAATTACGAACGAAACAGCGTCGTGAGATACGTCGGCGTGAACTGGAAGCAAAACGTCGTCGTGAAGATCAGGAACGAGAAGAACGAGAAGCAGAGGCTCGGCGTTTAGATCTAGAAAGGTTAGTTTATCGTGAGCCTTTTATATCAGGGAATTCATAAATACAGCCAACAAGATATTGATTCATCATGCAGCTTCAACGCTCAACTCGCCATTGAAAACCATGGAAGCACTGTACAGCGTGTTGGAAGTTCGAAATCAGCCGTTTCCCCGTGTTTCTCCATTATTTCATTACTTCATAGATCTCTCAGTATTAGAATATACGCCATGGCAAGTTTAGTTTGCCTGCCTACATTAGAAAAACATACTGTATGAGTAACAATTGTTCATTCACCGAAGACCTAGTACGAATCTACTACTGTGTGGTAACTCTTATTGACTTTGTATGGGGGAAATCCATAAATTGCGAGTGGGTTAAATGCTATCGGGTTCGTCCCGACCGAAATATGATTTTCTTGGAATACCTTCCCCACACCTTTGACAAAAGGGCTCGACTGTAAGACATCAGCGAAAACTAGAAATCGGACGCCCAGAGTGATTTTAGAAACGATTCTAGAGTTCGCACACAGTTCCCTGAGCATAGCCGTTAAATGTCCGCCACGTATAATTCGTGCTCAAACCTAGGTTCGCGATGGGCCAACGCATTGTAAACCTTTCCCCAATGAGCTGTTTGGGAGAGCGTGCGGTAACGTAGATCTCTGTTCCAACTAAATCCAGATTTCCGTGTGCGAAGCTCACAAAGACTGCCACCTTATTCGTTGATGTCCTATACCACTGTTCAAAACTCACGTGATAAAATAAAGTGAATATTAAGTTATTCAACCTTCTGATTGGTTTTCTCCCGAATGGTTAAGCTCATCACATTCAAGTGCTTAAACTCAGTTCATTTGGAAGAGTGAAAAAGGACCTCTCGGATCAGTAAACAAGCCCAGATTGTGAGTCGAATTTGCGTTCTATCTGTCACGGTTATTCCTGCGAAGCTGTAATGGGATGTACTGGTGGTCACAGCGTGAATAACGGGAGCCAACTCAACTCCTGCAGCGATGTGCGGACGATGGGTGTGCAGTGCGTTCTCTGACCTGCACGGGGGTGGATTTTCAACCAGTCCGAACTATATTCTTATCAGCCAGTCGAATGGCAATTCCCATGACCCATTTGCAAAGTGTCCGAAGTCCTTTGGAGTAGCAGCGTAGCTCAGCTGACAGAGTGGAGACGGTACTAAAACGGGAGTGGCACCGATGCGTGAGTTTGAATTCACCAGGGTCAATGACTACTAGCATCTGGTTCAATTCAACAAAATTCGCAATCCATTAGAAATGTTCTTGTTTTAATATAATTCCAAAACGAAACCAGAAGTGGCATAGTTTGGATTGACATGTGAACAGGTTACGTGTACACTGACAACTATGATCACTGATAGGATTGATGTCGTGTGTCTGCCTTCATATCACCATTTTCTTAGCTGATCACAACAATTATTTTCCGTTCTACTTCAGAATGAACAAGCGCAAAGGCAAAAAGATGGAAGAAAAAGTGGTAAAGCCACCGCTTCAGCTGCCTGCAGGCGAAGCCAAAGACACACGAGGTACTCCCGGTCGACCTGCCTCTCGTGCAACGCTTGAGAAGGATCGATCTTTGAAGGGCACTCTCGGAGGAGATTTTGGTGATGTCAATCATCTAACCGCAGTTGATAGGTGCGTCATCATTCATACAATATGTTTTGAGAAAATAAGCAATTCTGTGCAATGATGAGTTGATGCAGCTTTTGAGGATCATAAGTTATGTAGTCCTGCATTGCTGCTGTCGAGTACGCGTGGAAAATGTGCTTATCGGACACCCCTATGCATCAGCTCCGACTCTACCTGTGGAATTAAATGCAGGGGCGTTAGGCCCTTAGCCCAAAAATTCGTTTATCTTTGCTCTGTGAACCTAAAGGATGATGGTTTTCAGTCATTCATTTGTGATTCAAAAAGAAGTCAATGTTAGATGACGTGATATTTTCACGAATTCACCGTTTAATGTCTGTTTCGAACATTGGGCACATTTCCAAAGTCAAATTAGAGACTAGTCTTCACAGTGAATAACTGTGTTCAATACAATCTCATTCTTGGTGACTTTGTTGTACGCCAAACCAACTGTTGACTGAATTGAAAACGGCTGGCTACGAGGGGCGAGGGGGATGGGACTTCAAGTGTTTTTGTACAACAATGTAAATTCGGCTTTCATCCGGATCGATAGGGCTATCGAGGTTACTCGATAACCGGCCCACTCCTTGTTAGATCAAGGCGGTTGAAGTGCCCTGATTAACTGTTTTTATGTTTATGGGTCGCTTATTATGTGATTAGCGTCTGCCTCTACCGCGGCCACAATTCGGACTGAGTTCGATCGGTTGGCGGGGGTGGGGGAGTAGCCAGTAAAACCGTTCAGTTTGATTATATTGAAATAGCTATGCAGTGCTTCCATGGTATTCAATGGTGAGTTGGTCGCTGATACTGCATAACGAATCACTGCAGCTCCATTTGAATAAGTTTTGTGATCACTATATACATGGCCATTAAGGGTCTTCTCGTGACCACTTGGCGCTTTGCAATAAGTGCATAACATGCTATACGGGCCCGAAACATGAGGAATCCCAGTTTATGCAGTTTAACCTTTTTCGAATTCGGTTATGGTGAGGCGAACATGCATTGTTGTTCTAGGTGATTGCGTGATCATTCTGCATGTGTATTCCCTCGGAATAGTGTCTCAGATACGGGTTCTTCCTCTGGACGCAAGCAAACTCCTTTGCTTGTTTTTGTTTCATACACATGCATGAGTGAAGTGAAAGGGTCACAAGGACTATCGGGGAAAACCGGTATCGCCTTAAAGTGAAGAACTACACAAAGCCTCAACCAATTTTTAGTCTTAGCAATGAACTAATCTGAGTAATTTTTCTTTCGTTGTTCTTATTGGACACATTTGGAGTCTTAAAAATCGAGCAATGAACAAAAGTGCACCTCCGGCCCAGCAATACGAAGTTCAGGGAAGTTCATGTTTTCGTTGTACTACGACTTGTTTTCTGTGGTTGTGAAAGTTCCTGCATGGTGTGCAGAGCCACGACTGGAAAATGTTGAGAAGAATTATTTGCTTTCCAGTTTGTTTTTCGCTTTCTCCGTGAAATGCTGATGTAAAATTGCACGAATTTGTTGGGACACCGGTTCGCATTTCTGTGTTCTGATTTCGATTGCTACGTAACAGTAAAGCCGAGACAAAGACTAAAGAATAGAAGCATAAAGTGAAAAAGAGCCGAAAGCAAGGTAAGAAGCGAAAATCACAAATACAAAGAAAGAGTTCGAATGCAACTACTCCACTGGCCGCGACAACAAACAACAGCCATCTGGCAGGCAGATCACGTGAACCTTAACCTGGAAGTCAAACACGTTTTACTTGACCAAGTCCACTGGTCAAGGTTTTCACACCTTTTTGTCATATCATGGACTTACCACCTCGACCTACCTTTTAACCATTACCTTCACCGGATGACAGCATACTCTGAAGAAGTCTGTCGTCAGGCACGCGCAATACATGTCCCAACCACCTTAACCTGTTTAGATTCAGTACTTGGTCCAGAGACTGACCACTGGTTCCCAACATCCTAGGCTTAACCTCGTCATTTCTAATGCCTTGTTCCCACCATACTGGGGGAATGTTACGGAGACATCAAAATGAGCCCAAAGTGTCAGCATTCTCATCACCATTGAAAATCAAGTTTCATCTAACTTTCCGGGAATTCTAATCGCATTATATCTCAAATACATCCTGATTTTGAGTCGAACCGACTGTGAGAGTATGGGTTGACTCATCATCGATCGACTGTCATGTCCCGTTAGCAGTCAGTACATAAGCCCCTGTACAGAATCTAGGTCAATGATTGAGGGAACGGATGCGCAAGCAACAAGACAACGGATTGCTAAGACGGGACCGGAATCCCGTCAACTAGTAGCTGGCCCTATCGCCAATCGACCAACTGGAAGAGAGGTTAACCGATGCGACCTTGAACCGATTGGTTTGTGTTGCATTGATTGGTGACAGTGACTGTTTCTTTCTGTATGAACAAAGTGTCCTGAGCTAATCAACTGAAGTGATTCGAAGGCAGAAAGGTCTTCGCAATAGACGGAACAAAACACCGGCTAAGTGGAACGCGTGTGTCACACGTTAACCACTGGGCTACCTGAGACTACCCCCATTATTTTGCAGTTTGTTCAGTTCGGGTCGAACAACCATCACTGACTGTGTACCGGGTTCGTCAATCTTGGAGGCTGTCTCTCGGCGGGAACCTCAGTCGGAAATCAAACTAATCAACGGGAGTAAAAAAGTGATAAAATAAGTACAAAAATCAGTATCAAGTTGATAAAGAGAGCGTGTGAATATGAGCGCTGCTGGTCACCATACCTGGTCATATCCTTTAACATCTCTAACCCCGACATGGAAAACTAAAATGCAGTGCGTGATCAAGTCCGGTTGCCAGATTTTTCTTCCTTTCTTCCATGTAATGAACTGGCAGTTATTGTTCATCTTTCGAGCGCTAGTCGTCTCAGTAGAAATGAAACAGCAAGGAATTATACCCGGGGACATGGACATCACATGTCCCAACCACCTTTAGTGTTTCATCTAATGTTTTTTTGTGTCCGGACAATAGGGATGATTACTCTAATGCTCCTGTGGGTTTTGATTACCTATGACTGTGCATTGGCTTGACTTCTTGACCACTCAAGAAGTGTGATGCAGCCAAGTCCAAAACAGTTTCTTAAGTATTAAGTTTTTCAGAATATTCTAGAACAACTTTCGTCGTTCCGGGTAAACGATCAGCACACATCTCGCAGTGATGGATAATACCTAAAAGAAAACGCTGTCATTTTCACGGTTCTACCCACCTTTTATCGATTGCAGACGTCGTGCCTCCAAATCGTCTGATCGCAAGAGACGGTCCGTGGCGAGTATGCGAGATGAAACTTTGGCAGAAGAAACCGAAGAATCAGTGATCAGTGCTGAAGACAAAGCATTGTGTCAATGGTAAGTGAACTTATTGTTGATCAGCTATTCAAGCTGGGAAATTAGACTGTCCACGTTTCATGAGTAAAGGTATGGCGACCTCAACAACGCAGAACTCGTACGTGACTGCTTCGGCTGATATAAGTCTCTACTCAACTCGAGTCAGATTAGGTTGGTGAATAGGAGAGGCCTCAGTGGCAATGATTATTAGCTGCTTCGTCTGTTGCTTTGGATTGCTATTCCGCTATCGCTTGGTCCAAGTAATGTCTATTTTCATGTTGGAATTATGACTCAGGTATTCGTAAGTGCCACTCATTGGCTGTTTGAGATGCCTTTCTGATTGGTTTGAAAACCGAGGCGTCAACCGCCTTCACTCCTTGTTGTCTCGTAATCTGCATGCCACGCACGCTGTGCGGACACTGACTCACGTGAATCCGATCTTGTCGTGGTCGAATCTAAGATTCTCGGTAACCATGTAACTGTTGGGTTCAGTAAAGGTTTTAAGTAGTATTTTATTATGTCTTGATAACAGGACAAAGTTTTCCCGGAAGAACAAGACCGGTTTCGTGTTTGTTAAAGCTCATCATTAAAGGCTGTGCCAGAGCAATTCAAATATACCGAACCGGAGATTCTCTAGAACGGCAATAATTATCAACTGATTGTTGATTATTAAAAAAAAGTTCGTTTACGAAGGCTGTTTTGGGAGAGCGAGTTGTAAACAGAACCAGGTAAGAAGTTTAATCAAACTGTTTTTAAGAACTTTCATTTTCGCTGTAGGGATATCCGAAAAATACCCATATTTACGCATTCGCGATCACTGAGATAAGGGTAAATAAACAGCTTGCGAAATATTGCAATGAGGAAAGCAAGATGGGCGAGGAACACTTCTGTTTGAACAATCAGGAAAGTCGATCGGGTAAAACACGCGCAACCATTTATACAGTTCTTTTCCAGACCGCTCTGCACCAACATCGATCTTCCGGCTGCTGAGTATTTCGGCTCCGCTCTGGCCAGGTTCCTGCAACCATCAAGTTGATTCTTTTGCACACTATTTCCGTCCGGTTGGTCCGATTGATGCGGCTGGTGACTTGATCGATAGCCTCTCACATCGGCTACCTTGCTGGTTAGCTGAGATCCCGCTGAGCTCATTCCTTGGTCTCTGACTGTGGATTAGTTGACCCGATGGGTTTGACACTCGCATCGCACTGTTGCTACGGTATTCCCCGCTACGCTAGAATTTCACCCTCTAAATTTACTCCAGCTTTCTTGACGGTATCAGCAAACACAAAGGTAGGGTTGTTAAGTTCACGTGCTAAGTCCGATCAAGATGAGGAAAATCAGAGGGCCGAGCACCGATGTCCTTGGCACCCTACTAGCTACCACTTCTGACTGCAGAACCTGACTACCCACCAAATGCTAATTGTTCGCCTCCTTAGAAAGCTATGAACCCATCATTCTTACACCCCAAAATTCCCCATGGACTGTAATTTATTTTACAGGGACCTGTGGTTCACGGAATTGAATGCCTCGCTAAAGCCCATGTAACAGACCTCAATTAACTGTCCTCCGTCTAGTCTCCAGTTGACCTCATCAAGAAGTAGCAGAAAATTCGTTAGACACGGTCGTACTGCCACGAACCCGTGCTGCATACTTGCTTGCAGTTATTCTGGACCAGGTGCCTAGAAATCTGTTTCCTAACTATTTGCTCTACTTACTCGCTGAAATCCAACGAAATTTGAACTGCTGTGAATGCATTGCAGCGGCTCTTTTTCATTGCCACCTTGTGTGACATTCAGCGACTAAAATGCGATTTCACATGCTTTGTGCATCTCGCCCACTTTGAGTGTGACAAGGAGGTCTGCTACTGCTCGGTAATGTTGTTATTATTATTATGTTACACCGGTGGTGTTGGAGTCGCGCCTGATGCCAGCACCACGAATACGGAAACGGGTAACGAAAGGAAAAGGATTAGAAACAAGTTGTTTGTTGACTGTTTCATCACGCGCATTTTCATAAATTTTTCGAGGTTTTTCAATCTAGGCAGTATGTTACCGTATTTGGATGAGGTTTTGTTCAACAATCATGGGGGCCTGAAAGCTTCCTAAACATGCTGCGCAGCATCCGAGCCACAGGTTTCGAATCTCAGCCCCATTCTTCAAAGCCCATAACCTACGACAATTATCATCCCTCAACCACTAATCAGTGAGTCGGGACGCATCAACGGAGGCCAGTAGTGAAGTCAATTCTTTCATATCCCTACGCCAAGTCGTGGTCTGATCATGGCCTTCACACACGGGTTGGATCATCGACTGCCCATCGAACATCCCTTACAGACACACAGTGACCGCACATTGTGCGGTGACACACGTATAACGAGAGTGCAGTGCGGCCGCTAAAACGAAAGGGGTGAGGGTGGTTGATGCGTCCGTCTTCAGACCAATCAGAGTAACATCTCAAACAACCATTGGGTAGCATTTGCGAATACTTTTGACACAATTCTGATACGAATCGTGACCGGTCTATGAGTCGAAACTAAGGACAGGCCTGATCACCAATCTGTTTGGCGATTGTCAGAGAAGTGTATCAAAAATGCCCTACAAATACGAATGTCAAAAAATTCCTTCAACCTATTGCTTTAGGTCGAATAATGTTTCTGATTATTTCAAAGCCAAATTTGTATCCTTACTGATCTTTATGGGTTGACAGCGGAGAGAGATAGAACCACTCTTTCCTGTAGTCTGTCTGCGTGAATGAATCCTTCCGGAGTACAGTTCTCCGTACATTCTTTCAATCCACTTGTCCATCAAACCACGATCCAGTAGACTTACAATGAATCGTCATACCTATACAGTGAGCTACTACCGCCTCCGGATCTAGTCGCTTGCCAAATCGCGCCGACTACTGCCAAATCACACGAAAAGTAAGCTTAAAATAGATCCACCGAGTATCATGTGACATGGAAATCCAGCGAGTGTGAGGAACTGGATTTTTACACACTGAGAGTCTGCAAGCTTTGTTGACATCCAGTAGTTCACCCCGCGAGCGAGAAGATATGCAAGGGAACGGTTACTAAAGTTAGAATCCACCTCTTAATGCTTTTCCGTTTTACATAAATTCCAATCTGTACGCAGTCGTGCAACTATCTTTATTAGTGATTGATTATTAACCAGATGAAATACATTTCAGACGTGTTTCTTTGGGTGTTTCTTCGAGCACCGTGTCGACCTACTCATTGCAAGTGTCTAGCCTCTTACACAAACAAATTTCCTAGTCGAGTTACAGCTTTTCACTCTTAGAATGCAGCATCGGCTAAGCTCAGACGACCATTAATTATTCAACAGCTTCTGATGGCCGAGCTTGGCGTTTAGATAGTAAACGCGTCATCACTAATCGAGGTGACGTCATCAGTGCGCAGGTGGCCATCTCATCCGTAAATACATGTGAGGCTTGCCTATCGATTCGACCGTCACCTCTTGAATGATCTTGACCTTGTCAAGTTACTGATTATAGAAAATTGACCTTTAACTTTTCACGGAAAACTTCGGAATGTAGGAATTTGACCTTTAATCTCTACCAGTAACTTCTGGTTTGGGAAACTCGCCCACTTGAAATAAATAAATCTGCATACCTATACAAATAATTTTTTGGTTTTTTTTGTACGATTTTGTGCCACAAGAAGTCACGAAAACAAATTGACTACAAGAAGGTATGTCCCATTCTCATTAATATCCGTTCATGAGGACCAAGAAAGACACACGTTCAATCTGGAGGAAGTTCATATTCTGGATCATGAAACCGCAAGATGTGCAAGGGAGGTCATTGAAGCCGGGCATTCTTCAATAAGTTCAGTCAATGAACACATTGAATCGAATCACATTTACAATCTCTTGATACATAGGAGGTTCAGCTAACTTAAGAAATGGAAAAACAAATCAACGGAATCTTAGTCCTACTGACCCATAGCCGTGGTACCCAATACTTTGCGGGAACACGTCAACTCAAATGACTCCAAGAAGATTCAATGAACCAAGAATCTAAGCAAGAGGTAGAAATGAAAACAAGAAACAAGAAACAGAATAAAGCAAGGCAAAAGGGCACAAAAATATACAAAAAACCCAAAAACACATTTACAGATGAGCACGGGGATCGCCACCTGCGCGCTGATGATGCCACCTCGATTAGTGAGGGAACGTTTGCAACCTGAACACCAAGCTAGGCGATCAGAAGCCGTTGAACAACACCAGCCTGAGCTGCTATCAACACAAATTTGCAAAGGTATTGAGAACCATGAACTACGTACTGGATGTGATGGCTTTGGTTGCTTTCTCTCAGCAGTATCCTCAGTCGGTAACAGTAAAAATTACAAAAATATTAAGAACAGAATTAAAAATAGTATCAAGCCGACAAAGAAAGATCAAGAATACAAAAACAACGCAGAACCATTTCATCCAATGTATCTAACCTTACAGTGGGTGGTCTATGGGATCCTATCCAGGAAGTCTAATGTGGCCCAATTGACCGAGTCAATTGGTAAGCTTTTTGATACCATTCTTTCATGTCATGGACTGACCACTCTTACTCATCTTCCGAACATTACTCGCCTCAACAAGCATTACGCTCCGAGAAATCCTATCCGAGGACATTTGCAACACACGTCCCAACTGCCTTAGTTTGATGACCTCTAATGTTTCATCTAGTGATTTGGTTCGTGTGTCCAATACTCTGCGCCCAACTTCAGCTTTGTTGATACAATGTTCCCGTCATATTCGAGCAATGCCACGAATAATTCAGTGTTCGAATACCGACAATCTTCGTACATCCTCAATCCACAGTGGCCATGTTTCTGAATCATACAGAAGAATTGATCTGACTGATGAAACGTACAGTCGACCCTTCATAGGTAAACGGATGCCGTGTCAACGCCACAAATCACTGAGGTTAGCAAATGTCAAACGAGCCTCCTGTATACGCGAAAACACTTCATCGGATATACGACCACCGGGCGAAATGCAGCTGTCAAGATAACAGAACTGGTCTGTAGCAAGAGTCACCTCCATTCGTGATTTCAACACACGTTATTGTTTAACTGAACACTAACTGCCAAGCGCGGCGGCCATTTGACCGTTGCTATCACGCGTTCCTCACGCACGCTCCCAAATACACTCTAACCACAATCTCTCCTGATCGTCTTCTCGTAGTCTCGGGTAGCGGAGAATACCGTTCCGGTTAACGTGTTCCTACAGTGCCAAGTATTAGCTTTCGAGTAACATGCAGGTGGTCCACCTAGTACGAAGGACCGGAAAACGCGTTTACTAAGGAAACTATGAGGTAAGATTTAGCGACCTCACAAGTCTGCTCAGTCTATAACCGTTCCAGCAACTCTGAGGTTTGGTGTTGGACCGACCCGATCCTGGAAGAGCAATTTGCACTCTCAAGGTGTAAAACACTGAACATTGATACGCAGTTTTCACACTATTCTGAGTAGGTACATTGAGGCTAAAATAAGCTTAATTGAACGCTAAGATTGGTTTGTGACTAATCTTGCGGTCAGCTGGCAAATGTCAAACGAGCCTTCTGTATACGCGAAGACGCTTTATTGGATATCCAAACACCGGGTGAAATGCAGCTGCCTTGATAATAGAACTTGTTTGTTTGGTCTGCATTCACCCCAGATACCGAAATGTTTGGTGTTGTACCAACCCATTCCTCTAACAGCGTATTGCACTTCAGAGGTGGAAACCGCATTCCAAACACTGTGTAACGGGGAATGCTGGGGCGAGGGAACAGCGTGAATATCCAGGCAAACGAACGAACCAAACGAGGTCCACAGACAGAAGAACAGGCGGCGAATATGTTGGAGGTGTCCCGAAGCAGGCTAAAGGAAGCGTACGGACTACCAGAGAGGAAGCGGCGGGATCCCCGGCAAGCAGCAAGCTAGCCCAGGTGAGGGGCTGCCGATCGAGTCGTCAACTGAGACAATCAGACCAACCGAAGGAAAATGACGCCCAAGAGAAGCAAGCCATTGGCCACGGGCAACTGGCCAGAACGCAGTCGAAGCGCTCAAGCAGCAGCAATAGCAGTCTTGGTGCCGTGCAATCTGGAAAATTGCCTTTATAAAAGTTTGTATGTGTTTCATGATTTGGTTTTTTTGGCCGGTGAAGTACAAGCATCCTGCCGTGTGTTGTCATCCTTGATACAATTGCTGCGCTGTCCATAGCAGCTTGCAGCTTAACTGGATTTTCGTCAAAAGGATTGTGTCGTCCGCATATTCAAGGTCTGACCTGAAAAAGCAGCTTCTAGGACCGCTGGCTATGGCTGATTTTTGTTGTTATACGCAGTCAGAAATATTTCTGTTCAACGAGACTCTTGGATTTTCTGCATAACCAGGTATACCCGTTCATACACATCAAGGAGTCCCCTTTCCCCGAAATCATCCATGCTGGCTGGCAGGCTGCTCTCAACTGCACTTCTCCAGCGAAGATGTTCGTCCCGTCTTTGTTCAGTGCCAAATTGTCCTCTGTTCGCGAAAATGTCGAGTCTAACCCACACTCTTCGTTCGCGCATTCATGTTCATACTTGTTCGGTTTGCACACAAGAATCGTAGCTAAACCCACATATTGCTAACTCAGTGTTGTCGATAAATGGCTTCAAACTGTTCCGGCAGGACAGGACTTTCACCAACAAAAAGACTGGAGCCAGAGTGGCCGCATATATCAACTCCACCTAGTGTAGCAAATCTGAAGTCGTTTATTCATACTCAGTGAACGGTATTGATTGTTTAGCCTTGCAGTACCATCCTAAATTTTTTCGTCGTAGGAACACCATCATACCAACTTATACGTAGCTCCGTTTTGTACACAGAACACTATTTCATCTTCCTATGAGTCTTTTTTTACCTTTCCTTGATTCTTTGTTAGATGACAGTTTGCACATCATAGTAGGCGATTTTAATTATGCTTCCACTCAACTCCTCAATGTGTTTAGCTTAACTGATCTTTTTATTTCTCCAACCAAAAGCAACTCTGTTTAAGACAGGATTATCACCCACTGCCCTGAATTATTCCCCCTTAAGTTGTGTGCACCTGTGTCGCCCATTGAACACTGCCTGCTTCTGTTGAGGCCTAAGACGTACTCCCGGTCTGCTTTCAGCTCTTTCAGGCAAACCTGCCAAATAAAAACCCGTCTCTGAAGATTTTAACCTGCCAACATACTTCTCCTACAAAAGTCCCTTTCCTATGTATGTTCATGGTCTTTCCTTCGAACTGTCATCAAGTGGCAATGTCAAACTTTTCGCAGAGACGGTTAGTTTAATTTTTGACATGCTGTTCCCCTTAAAAACCCTCTCCCTTTGCAACGATCATGGCACTTCCACCATGATGGAATCTTTAAGAAGGAGAAAGGAATATTTCTAAAATGCTCGATGTAACTCATAAGTAAGATACTTTTCGATATAAGTTGTATGGCATTATATCTGGATGGCAGGACAAAATTTTCCCGGAAACACACGACCAGTTTCGCGGTTATTGTCGCTCATCAGTTATTCATACCCGGTACTTTCTTGCCCAGTCATCCTTATACTTGAGCACTCCACAGTTGGAAGAATCACCATGTGATTCTAGAAAAGGACTCTCCATCCATGTACGCTTCAGTCGATTCAAATGAGATTACAACTTTAAGATACTTTTCTCTATTAGTAAAGAACGAAATCAAACACACTGACTCGCTGTATGCTAATCAACTCCTATGTAGCCAAAACAGTAACCGACTACGACAGGGCGTTCGACTTCTGTGTGGAAAGAAAATGAAACAAGTGAGATTTTCTGCGGACATTGACAGTACTCACAATAAATTCATCCATCTATCAAATGACTCTCCAATTGTGTTCACTGTAGAAGATGGCGTGCATATAACCCTGTTTTCTACGGGCGAAGTATTTAGGCCTCTCCATACTTCCAAAATAACCTCAGGTGTTGATCCCGATGGCCCATCGTCATCACTTTTGAGACTTGGTCTTGTTGCTCTGACCGATGTGTTTACTTCTATTTTAGACAGATCTCTGTGCTCATATTCTGTTCCCGACTGCTGGTGACCTGTCCCTACTGTTCCTATACCTGAACCTTGTAACTCTAATGTCACAGCTAAGTGATTTTATTCCACTGTTCTAACTTCATCTGGTCTAACAGTGCGTGCCCTTCTTAAGTGTCTGAATTCTTCTATAACCTTTCCCTATGACCCTTTGCAGTTTGCCTATAAACCAAACAGATCCATTGTGGGTGTTATGGCTTCCTTAATCCATCATATAACCAAATCGTTGGGTGGATCAGCGAAGTCTGTGCGATGCGCTTTTCTGGACTACTCATCCGCTTTTGACTCTGTTGCACAATCTCTCCCCCTTCCCAAACGGGAAGCTTTCGACCGTCCCACACCATTATTGGCACGGTTGTCTGATTAATTTACCAACAGAACTCAGTGCAAACGATCAAATTTAAAAACATTTGAGTCTTTAGTGAATGATTCAGGAGTGCGTCCAGGGAGCTGTTATTTCCCCCTATTTGTTTTCCACCTATATTAGTGATCTTCCATTCAGCTTTCCAGCCCATTTATTTAAATATGCCGATGATGTGGCTCTTTGTAAAGCTGTTTCTGCAATTCAGAATTTCAATAACTTTTCCAGTAATCAGCCTCAAATATGATTTCTCTGTGTGATCCCGTTTAACTTTAAGTTTGCATATTTACGCTTTCTCGACCGGTTTACTGTAGCGATCCATCTGTTATTTCCACAGAACCGCTAACTAGAGTGGGTTCTCTCAAATAGCTAGGACTCAGCATCGATGTGAATTTAAAGTGGTCATCTCACATTTCAAACTGTGTAAAGAAACTACGCCGGTTATCTTACCAAATCCGAAAGCCTAGGCATTTTAATGTTAAACAGAGTGCTATTGCCCTTTTTGTTCATCAATGTGTTCTTCCTGTTCCACTTTACTGTTCCCCTGTTGTTCTTCCTGGTCTGTCGAAGGAAGATTTTAGAAATTTTCATTGAGATCTCTCTATTACAAGTCGGGTATCTTTCATACTCTTGAATGAACTATCTCCAAATCGTGCGAATGACACCCGGTTGCATGTGAAAAATTCACCTACAAAATCCTTGCAGACAGCACTTACTCTTCATACAGCGATCTGTCCGAGTGTAGCTCTCTCGCTTCTACACATTCCTTTTTTCGATCCATACCCTCCCGCACTACCATCTACAAAAACTCCACCGTTCCATATCTGGCCCGAATCCTCACAAACCGGGCACGAGAATCGACAGAATTTCTTAGCTATTTTGACATGCAATCTTTCTTTTTTTCACCCCCCTTGATTCGATGGGTTGTTAGTGAAAATCTGTTTTGACTGAAATGCGGACGTTCGTCTAAGCAAAAGTCTGATCAAATACAAATACAAATAACATATAAGTTACAAAGCCAAAGAGAAAGCGAGAAAGGGGGCATCCCTGGCGTACACCACTTCTCAAGGTAAACTCGGGTAAAAAATCACCGTACTCCCGAACTCGGCTTTGGCTATTCATATGAAAGGACTCAGTTATGAAATGAATTGTTCTGGTACACCCTTCAAAAAGAGGCAACGCGAGAGAACTGTGCAGTCGACTGAGGTGAACATGGCTTTCACACCAAGAAAAGTAGATATTGTCTACCTACAGAAGGTATGCCTGTGCTCTAAAATAGTAAAGATGTGGTCGATAGAACCCCTACTGGGTCTGAAACCGGCTTGATTCTCACACGAGCACTGTTCGTGATTGTTAGACAAGAGGTGGGGAACAGCTAGCAGTTTAAATGTGATGGTGACCAAACTTATTCCCCTGTAGTTTTCACAGGAGAACTTGTCGCTTTTCTTGTAGATCGGTACAATCACCGATTCACGCCAATTCTGTGAAACTTGTTCTCTCGCCCATATCATGCCGAGGAGTTTTGTCAACTCCAATGACAATGCTGAGCCACCGTCTTTGAAAATAGACGAAGGCAACCCATCCGGCGTGCATACAGCTAAATAATATGTCTCCCATTTGTTAGGGTTATTTATAATAGATTGTGCATCAGAGCCCATGTATGTCAGGGTGTTGGGAAAATCTCCCGGAAACGAAGTTTGTAGTTCAACGTGACGGTTTCACAATGGGTCATCCAATCAATTCATCTCCGCGTAACGCGTTTGCTCGGATTCAGTACATTATCCGCTATGGGTAGCCAGTCTTCGAAATCGGTCAAAGTCCAACCGATCACGTAACCTGACGCCTCAGAACCCCAGTCAGACTGGCAATATTCCACCAACCACAGTGAAAATATGGAATCAAAGTGGCCCGGTGCTAAAGAAACGAAAAGAAACCAAATGGAACTTAATGGATTCCTGGTCAATTAAAATGCACTATAATTGTTCAGATGGATTCTACAGGTCTTTTGTGCTCGTCTGAATTATAGCCTTATGGGTGTACATATATTGAATTGTTTCACAGTTATTTTATTGATAACTCAGCTGCTTACTTTTTGACATTCAGGTTCAAGACATTCAATGTGGAATTCCCGGGGATCTGTGACCTGTTCAGTACGTGGGACCGAATAGCTCAAGCGCAACGACTTACAACTGGTTTGGACGAATCTAATGAACTAGCTTTCTTTTCACCCAACCTATTACAACCACCAAATGCACGGAAAAATAAACAGGTCAGTGCAGTCAAACCAAAAAAGTCTGTGGCGCGATCCGATACGTCACGGACTGACGGAACACACGGGGACACGATATCAGATGCGCTAAATCCCCTCCCACCGATCTACTGTGATAATTTGCCCAGTGATAATGGTGTTGGCAGTGTTTTATCCGAACTGACTACCAGCAAGCCGACCTTGTCCGAACGAACGTCATACATGTCAAAGCCCACAAGTCGTGGCCTGATTGGTCTTGGTGTGCCCCACTTGATTGCGGATGCACAACTGAACGCAACACCGCATGTTGTTCAAGGTGATAACCACAGATTATGACAAGTGTTTTTGGTTGAAGATTTCCGACCTTTTTGTCGGCATTGAATAACACAGGTTCATCATATCGGTTTAAGTACCATTTGAAAATTCGGTTTACTGTAGAACGATACGTCATGCAATATCAACGCTCAAATCACCCTTGAAAATTCACAAGGAAACTGGCATTTCGTTTGACCCGCTGGGAGTCTTCAGCGGTGTATACCTACCAGGTAGCTAGTTTATCCTCGTCTTCATTTCACTTGGGAAGACCTCCAGTGTAGGATTCATCCAGGTGACGAACTGTCAACGCTCAATTTCAGTAACAGGTGGGCGCCGTATCATGCAGTGGCGATATCAATTTGTTTTCCTCCAGTTTGTCTTTGTATTGAAAAGGAGCGCTTAGTCACCGCAAGACCAAGACCAAAACTCACGAGATAGGAATCTATTAGAAAACAGGATTGGAAATAATAATCTTGCGTTCGTATTTGATTTAGCAGCCCTTGTATGATATTCATTGGCACTTGGGCGTATCTCCAGCTTTTCTGATTCTGTGCGGTCATGGTAAAAGCCTAAGATGTTTTATTATAAACTGCTACCGGAGTTTACCCAAATGCTACAGTTGTGCAGCTAAATTATCGGGCAAAAAGCTGTATCTTGTTGGTACTAAAGACCCACCTACGTGTTATAGCAATCTGAAAATTAGTATAAGTTTTTAAATCCGGAGTTTTAAAGATCCATAAAGCACTGATTTGCATTGGACTGAATAAAGAGCATGTTGCACTGCGATATTAAAGAGTTCGTTGTACTCTTCCTAATCCACTTCCAGACATAAAACAAGAAGTCAGTCAAGCACTGGCATCAATCTCTGTTCTTCGACCTTTTGCTATGCAAGACGAAGCAGATGTCTTACAATCGCATCAGTGGACAGATCACGATGCAGAGAATAAAGGATCTCCCGTATTTTCTGTCCTCACTGCCCATCTTCCTAACCCAGAGGATATACTGGAACACCTAGGCATTGGATCCAAGGGACCACCGATTCCTGCACCTGTCAATTTTTCCGTCATCCAGTACCCACCAGCTCGAACAGCACCAATGCAAGTCCACTCTTGCGCAGGTAACGGACGATCCAGTGGCAATAAATCGCCCCCAGATAGAGGGGAGGCCGAAAGGAACAAAAGCTACAGATCAACCAATACACCGAATGAAGAAAGCAATCCGGCCCTAAAAAACCTGCAGTACTTCCAGTTTCTCTATTCCGGTCAGGGTGATCCAAAGATGGGGGATGGGCACACGACTGATAGTATGAGCACGCTGATTGATGATAGGGTGAGTTTCAGAGATAACGTATTCGCATAACATATTCAGCAAAATTGTCTTCCATTGCGTCACTTAGTCAATGTAATGTAAGCTGAATGGAATATATTTCTCGGGAATACATTTAGGTTACTATTTTGAAAGCTGACTTATTCCATTGCAGTCTAGACGAGCTTGAATGAACGACTGTGAAAACCGATCATTGCGATTAGAAGATGAATGAAGGCATTCAATGTTGAATTATCGACTCATTCGATCTCGTGAGCGCATCAAATCTACGGGAATACTGAATTTTTTTACTAATGGAAGTTCTCAGTTTCAGTTGATAATATCGATTAGATCTTGCACTGTGCATGTACCAGAATAGCATCTCTTAGTAAGCTTTAGCCACTGAATTATTTGGTGGTTAATTTGGAGTGCACGATCGACGATGAATCAGGAATTATGAAAACCCTAACCAATGTGGACTAGTCCATGTCACGATGACAAGGTATGAGAGTCCTAGCCAATGGGCTCGTTCATATAGAACGCGTAAGGCTTTTGATTTTCGGACAACAAGGTCTGCTAATAGAAGGTTTGGAGAGATTAGGTGATGCAGACTTGTCCAGCGCCTGACTGAGTGGATTGACACGGTAGAAAGTACGAAAGCCGTAACCGATGAGGAATGCGTTAGCGGGATCCGCGTAAACAACGAAGACAAGCCTGACACCTGCGAAGGCCCGTGTATGATTCAAACTCCAATGCTGACTAAAAATAAGCCCATTGTTGCAGGAGAACGCTCACTTTTTTCGTGTAAATCATCGCGCTGTTGTCAATTCGAGTAGATTTTTGACACAAATAGGACCTCGGTGTTTTGGCTTCAATCAGAGACTCACCTCATCTTCATATAGTTTGCCTACCTTCCTGTCATTTTTACTGTGGAGCAAAGCCCAGAGCTGACAACCAACACGAAAGTATTTAGACGAGATCGATGGATGACAGATCTAGTACTGATAAATTTACGCTGATCTGTGATTGTAAACTATCCCTCAAAATGGTCCACCTGATATTCACCACACTGTCATATAATCTGTGCATCATTTCGTTTGGTGTACCGTTGTGGCCAGTAGTTCCTTGGTTTGCGAAAAAACCTTGGGGGGGGGGTTGTTCTTTTGTTTTTTCATCATTCGAATGAACCGGATCATAGAAATAGAATTCAGATGCCGTGGAAGTTCAGTATTTTTTTCTGAAGGCCGATATGTGCGAATGTCCGTTGGGCTAGCATTATCACATTTTTACTCTTTTGTTTAGAATTCGGAGGCCCCGGGTGATTTACATTCGTCCAAATCTGCACTGCGGACCACACGAAGAGAACGGAAAACACCACGCGGTGATTTGATTGATCACGGAAGGAAGACTAGTGTGGTCTCACGGGGACATTCCGTGCAAGCTTCTGTACCAGTTCTCGGGTTACCATCTTCAATAGCCCGTGGGTCTATGTCAGGTATCATGCCAGATCCCGGGATCATCTATGAAGAGTCCCAAACGTGCGTTTCGATGTTCAACTACCAGTACAATGTGTGTGTATGTATGTATGTATGTATGTGTGTATTTGTAAGGGGGCGAGGTGCTAATACGAAAAATTCATTTATAGTACGAATAACCCGGAACATTCACCTTTGGTCGGTTAATTCTTGTACATTTACTGTTTGAAGCAAACTCACTGGTTGAACAATACATGCTTCGATCCGCCTACTCTTTAATTCCATGTATTGGAAGCCTCAAATTGCAACAAAGAAAGCCAGTCGGATGAGGCACGCCTGTATTTGACCAGCCACACAAGTCAAATTGGTTAAACGTGTACAACTGTTCTAGTGCCGGAACGCGTTGTAGCAACATCGAGTGTTTCGGCTCCGTTCTGGCCAGGTTCCTGCAACCATCAAGTTGATTCTTTGCACACTATTTCCGTCCGGTTGGTCCGATTGATGCGGCTGGTGACTTGATCGATAGCCTCTCACATTGGCTATCTTTCTGGTTAGCTGAGATCCCGCTGAGTTCATTCTTTGGTCTCTGGTTGTGGATTAGTTGACCCGATTGGTTTAAAACACGCACCATTCTGTTGCTACAGTAATTCCCGCTACAAAATTACGGGTCGAAGAGCTTTGTCGTTCAAGTGTGGACATCGTAACTTCACAGGAAGTCAGCAAACACGCTACTGTCCAATACACGTATCCGTAGCAGTTGATCAGTGAGGGCTTCGGACATTTTTTTAGCCAATCATACCGTTTATTCGTTCACCTGCCTCAAAAGATCACTCTTTCCGGCCATGACCCACAATTGTAAACTTAAATTCCATGAACGTTGACCTGAACTCCCATTACTGAGTGCAATAATCTGTGTGAGAGCCTATAGTGTAGGAAGGTTTTTTGGGTCTGATAGCTTTGTGGCGAGGCTGATAGTGGCGGTCATTTGAATGATGATATATAATGTGACCTACCCAAATCACCTCGTTATCCGCATTTTAGGAATAGCGATTGACATATCAACATTGTGCATTGCGCAACAGGCTTGTTCACTTTATAACCGCACTGACCGCCTAAAACAAAGATTCTTCAGCATGATCTAAATATGGTTTGAGTTTTTTCCGAATGAACTAATAAAGATGGATAGATGTTAACTTGACTCCTATTCGCATCCGTTTGAATGTACCCAGTTGAGCTGATCAAGGCTTGCGTCATTTTCTGATTTCAGAGTGGATTCTTCACTGAGCACAGGCCCTCAGACGTAAGTTATCTACGACGTGTTACTGACATTTTCAATTTAGTTGGCTGCTGGTACTCAGAAACGTGTCTGTATACTGCATACAAGATATGAATAAAAATTCTGTGTAGAAAACTATATGTCAAATTACTGGCATCTTTGCCCTATGGATTGAGTTATTCATTAACTCGCGAAAAGTGATCTGAACATCACTGTTCAAGAATATGAACGGGTGTGAATTGAGGCGGTGTGGTAATAAAATGTCATTAGAAGCTAAACGATGACAATTTCAAAGAAGCTCAGAGCGAACGCACCCACTGTAGTATGGAAAGACACTTCGGTCGACATTCTATGACTGGCATTTAAATAACAAATGGTGCTTCAAAACAAATATGATGTGATAAACCTCCTTTTTCAACTACGGGCATGGTTGAGCGCTGACCCGACCAGTTCACCACGCAGTTACTGTCATTAGGCTCCGTAGACATTTTGTTCATAAGAAAACTGCATTGAGGCACAGTGCTATCACTGCCATCAGATGGTTTTGTCACAGAAAAAATACTTAGTAATTCGACCAATTTTATTCTCTGTCCTTCCCATTCTCTTTATGTAAGTTTCACTTCATCTCACGATTTAAACTTGTTTTTTGTACGACTGAACGAACTTGATTTGACCGTGGATAATATTGGAGTTCATCATCCAAACGCTCGTTGCCATGGCAATTACGAATTGCGTGGTACTCGTTTCATTGCTCAAAATAGCCTCACTTTGATTAACCGCCACCGACTTTGTGAAAAGCGGTGATGCTATTCGGGGAAGCAAACGCTTTTGGCCTATCATAAATGCGCTGATTCATTTACCATGTTCTGTTCTTCAGTTGGATAAGCAAATCCTAGATTTTTATCGCTTTGGATGCATCTGCCTAACCAATCAAACCACATCTTAACTATGCCTAAATTCAAATCGTATGTGCTGACTATGGTGTAAAAATAGGGTTTTCAATAGTCTCTGCAGTTGATCGGTTTCCATTTGACTAGCAGATAGTATCCTATTTAATCACATTTCACGAGCCGTCCTCATATGCAATAGATAAACTTTGGCAGTCCCACAGTGTGCCAACCCAAGGATAACGCTGTTTCTCTTCTATGGAGTTTTACAATTTTTTAACAAGAACGGGACGGGATACTGCTACTGATGCAAGTCAGTACGAATAACTATAAGTGGGACGAACTGGTTATCGGACTAAATAAGTAGTTAGAACAAAATCAAAAAGTTGACGACCAGAGTAGGCGTCAGTGTGAGTTGATATGACGGTTGACCATTGTGTTTGTACAATCAATTAAACAAACTCCTTTCAACAAAACCTAATAACACTCCGTGAAGCTGTGATCAATCCGGAAAATCGTACCTTACCCGGAACTACGTGCACCAAGAGCTGATAGAACCGACCAGAACTTTAAGAAGAGTGAAATGGTTGTTTCAAAATGCAGAAGAAACTATCAAAAACAATGAAAGAGTCACATGTTTGTCTAATGATGTAATCGGAAGACATTTTCGGATTGTTCCAATTCGACTTGATGCCTAGGTTGAATAAGGGGAGAGAAGACTTAAACTATTTAACTCACAGCTCTCTATTCGGTCGGTTGTGTTGTCCGTATTCAGTATAATCACTTTCGTAATAACTTTTTGACAACACGACGATCCACGCTACTCAAATGACTGACTTCGAAAGCAATCACTGTTCTAATGTTCTGCTGTATGATAGATAATGTTTGGCAGTGTGACATTGTGCGGTTTGTAGCACTATATGTAGAATTCAATCATGTGAAACATTGAACACTATATGCTATAATAAACTGTTCCAGTGTTGTCTTGTGTGGTGGATATCATCCTAATCGGATTCCGATGTCATTCAATTCTAGTCTACAGTGCTACCGATGGCTCGTTCCGTCCAAAGACCAGATTCGTCTTCGTATTCGATTCCGCTCGGATCGCGTTGGTCAATTTGATCAGTTGTTGAACTTTGAAATTGTGGGCACTCGACGGTTATATCAGATTTACTGTCGTGGTATATGTGCCTTACCGACAATCAGTCGCGAACCACGGTATGAAACTTTTACTTTCAGTTATTTTATTGTTTCATAAATAGCTCTTTACACAAATCTACTAAAGTAGCTGATGCTGGAGTCCTAGAACCATGTGATTTCACCTAAACGATTACTTTTAAGTACAACGAAATCTCAATTTGCATGATTGAAGAGATAAGCGTGTTGGGTTTTTTTCGATGGGACTCTGTATTGTGAATGAAAAATAGCAAGCTGAAAGCATCATCCACACAAAATTACTATAATTGGTCGGTGTTCCGGCGGAGTTGGTAAACATTACTCTTCTTCTAGTGAAATTGTCCGTGACGTTTTCTGGGAGTGTACATATGCCTATCCAGAACAAGACACAAGTGTTTGAACAGTTGAATGAAACTGCTAAAAGTTAATAATTCTGGTGGAACGAAAATTAATTTAAAATATTTCTGGCTTAACTGCACAGAACAAGCGGCACCATTGCGATGTCAGGGTTTACGTCACACCCGTGTTTTCTGCTCACGAACATAAAAACTGCTTTTACATGACAGTATATTGTTTTACAAAACTTTTGCATTCGTCAGCATCAGTTGTGGAAATATTTTGAACTGAGTTACGACATGTGTCATATTGCTCATTGGCATTTAAGAAAATGAATTTCCTGTCCTCCTTGTGCCAAAACCAAAGGCTTATATTTTCAAATCGCAAGCGTGGAGTTCAACCGGGAGAAATTGTTCACAATGCATATGTTCTGGACTCTGGAATATTTGAATTCGGACCACTTTTAATTGAGAAGACGAAAGAAAGGTAAGTGTATTGGGTGCTAGCTATGTTTCACTTAGGTCATCATATGCCTGCATAGGCGTGAGTGCACAAAACACGTGCGGCAGGGTCAATCGGATCCACGTTCGAGCATTGGCTCACGTTCACCCAAGAACATACGCACATAGGGTGGACGTTAATCACGCTTCGGTCTCAACTATTCTGACCAATGAGAAACCGACTCGCGGTCTGACTGTTTACTCGCCGACGTCAGAGCAGCCCTGCTTGCCTGAGATGGCTGAACCCTAACACAGCTGGCGCGTGGCAGCCTTTGATATTGATATCAGTATGAACGGGTTACCTTCCGCGCTGTATGTTGTACATTCATCGAATACCGCAGCTCCAAGACAGAGTGAAATCATTGTGTAAATCTCAGTTTTGGTCATTTATTGTTTTTTAATCGATTTCATTTTACTGAATTGCAGGAAAGTCAGTTTGCATTTCATTCAGTCTGATCTGTAACTGAAGATATCAAGTAGATATGAAACACAAATGTGTCTGTAACTGATTGTTGGCAAAAGCAGATAATTTATTTGATGTGCTTCAGTTCATGGCTCGAGATAAGATGATAACACGTTTTGCTTAGCTGATTGACCTTCGGGCTCCACCTTTCCCGCACAAACCTCAGTTCATCCGATCCACCTTGCACTTGGCATAACCAGACTTGAGTTTCGCTCTTGTTAGAGCTCATCACTGGTGCATATCCATCGTCATGCTCAGGGTATGAACCAGGGTCTTTTCACTTGGGAGATGTGTATGTTACGATTGAACCAATCGGCTTCTGTCCGGGATGATCCAAATTACCGACTTAAGCTTGCTAAGATACCGTCCTCTACGACAGGCTTCAAACTGTGGGCACGGTGATGGATATGCATCACTGATGAGCTCTAACAAGAGCGAAACTCAAGTCTGGTTATGCCAAGTGCAAGGTGGATCGGATGAACTGAGGTTTGTGCGGGAAAGGTGGAGCCCGAAGGTCAATCAGCTAAGCAAAACGTGTTATCATCTTATCTCGAGCCATGAACTGAAGCACATCAAATAAATTATCTGCTTTTGCCAACAATCAGTTACAGACACATTTGTGTTTCATATCTACTTGATATCTTCAGTTACAGATCAGACTGAATGAAATGCAAACTGACTTTCCTGCAATTCAGTAAAATGAAATCGATTAAAAAACAATAAATGACCAAAACTGAGATTTACACAATGATTTCACTCTGTCTTGGAGCTGTTCTACTCCATGAACTGAAGCTGATGGCTCGCCAACTCACAACCATCAGTGGCATCTCGAACGCTTGGCGGACCACTTCCAGGCACGTTTTAGCTGGTCCCCAGTGTCCCCATCTTCACGAAAGGTTCACGTGATGACTGGGCTAACCATAGGGATGTAAGCGTTATCGAAGCTGCTTTTGTCTGTCATACTTCACAGGTTGTACCTGGCGCATGAAGAGTAGACTCCCGGGAAGCAGACTGGGTTTCACGCCGGTCATGGACATATGGATCAGATCTTCACCTCCCGACAGCTGCTAGAGCACCGTCATATCTTTCAAAGACCAACGATAATCGTGTTCCTGGACATTCACGTGGACTTCGGTTCTGTCTATACAACTACACTGTGAAACTGTCTGTTGATAAGTGGAGTACCTGAGATGAATGTGTCCGTCCGCAAAGAACTGTATCGTCACACCTTAGGTCGGATTAGGGCCCACGACTAGCTTTAGCCATTTTTATCGTCTCCAATTGGGAACACATCGAATGCCTTGAGCCAGTGACGTCTAAATGCTTCCGCAGATTACATTTGCTTACTGTCTTTTGTGAACAAGAACTACACGCCTAAAAATTATTCCCGTTGAGGCTGCTTTAATTAGACTGCAGATAGAGATAGGCCAGTCTTTTTGGTGGTTTGTGTTCCATAGCTTATGAGATAGCCGGCTTAACATTTCGATGTTGCCTGAGGTGATTTCCTCTTGTAAGTATTGGTCAAATTTTTGTTGAATCAGTGCAATAAAAGTGACATAGCGTTCACCATCGATTTGGGATGATTCCCACAGTAAAAAGTACTTTTTTGCCCATATTAACTGTCACGCCTGATTGTTCATGTCCGAGATAAATGTACTGAGGTGAAATTTGTTCTAGTGCGTGCATTGGTAAAGTGTCTAACTGGCCGAAGAACAGACAGGAGTAGACAATCCACGATGTGGGAGAAACGAGAATATTGACCAGTAGCTTGACTGAGTAAAGAATACAAAGCCTTGTTTGGTGCCCACTTGCACAACTGTCCGTTCGTTGAGTTCTCGAAACCACTCTGAACTGCCAATCGAACGCATCCAATCAAACTAATTCTTCGAATCACACTCAGAGAATAGCACGTTTACTGTGGCCAGTTCCACTGGTTGCTGTTTCCCTACTTTCTTCTGTATCATAGACTCTTCAATTTGGTCTGATTTATCACTGTTATCAACTTCGATTGACAAAGCCTACTAAAGAAACCTGTCTGGATAAAGTGCACTGTATGTACCATGATTTTCAACCTTCTGTTATTAAAGCCTCGAGGGAATGAGGAGCGTTATATATTTATATGTTGTAAATAATTATTCAATTGTTTTCTGATATTCCAGGGTTTTGGAAGGTTATTTTCCAGAAAATCAAACTAGTTTGACTCTGGTCAACAATTCACCATTGAGTGCCGATATACGTTTGGGTTTTATGGTGGATGCGAACGAGGATACGTTCGGTGTAAGCCCTCGACAGTTACTTTTGAAGCCCGGAGAATCTGGTTCGGTTACCATGTGGGCTTTTCCACGAACCGCGAAGCGCTTTGAAGACTCGCTTGTATGTTCAATCAAAGATAATCCAAAACCGACAATCTTCAAAGTGGCATGTGACGGCACTTTGCCCGAATTGATTTTGGATAAGAAGACATTCAACTTTGAGAGGGTACTTTTACAAAGGTGAGTATTAATTTCGTGAAACAATTATTGTCTTTTATATCTATATTGTAATAGTTGTAGGTTTTGGCTTCTACGATTCACGGCTGGTCGTAAAGGGCCGGTCCTGAAATATGATCCATTTCGAGTACGATGATTATTTATAGTACTAGTTTCGAGTTGATTGTCAGAATGCAATGATAAACGATTTTGAGTTGCTTCGAACATGTTTATGCTCCAAGGTGACCTTGTGATGAAAATCAGGGAGAAAAATATAGACGATTGGTCTAACGTTAGTTCCAGGAATAGTAGTGTTTACCCAAGAGCGTTCTAATTCAGTTAAGAAGTGAAACTACAAAATCGGCATCCAAGGTAGCTGGCGTTTGACATCAGGCTCTAGCAAGCAGCACCAATTTTATCCATGAACCACCACGTCCCCATTGTGGGTCTTTACACCAAGTGTAACGTTCAGTCAATCTGTTTATGAAATTCCCACGCTAAACCAAATCTCGGTCGACTGCCCTTGTTTTCCACATGCACTTTTCTACCTACCATCTCCAATGTTGTTATCGCCGTTCGTGTTCGCCTTTGACTCAGTAGATTGCATCTGTATCCGACCCGCCTCCGCTCTCATGTGCTTGTTGGTTAATCCATTCCCACTGCGTCACGCATTTTCCAACCTGTCTGCGACAGTGGAAATAGATGCCATCTATCTTTAACCCGTGCATGTGCCCAGCCCGTTGTTGGTCTTATTTTCTCGTTACTTCCTAATAACCCATGGTTCTAACCCGTCATTGTTTGCGCATCCTTTGGTCCCGCTGTGCTCTGTCGCTCATTGATCAACTGGTTTTCCCGAATTTGTTTCTGTTTAATCAAACTTTTATCGTGCTGCTTACCGCCCCCAGTGTTGTCATGCCGTCTTCGTTACCGCTTAATGTTCATGCATTCGTAATCATGATTCACACCCGCGGTTGTTTGTTCAATAATCCACTGCGTCGTTCGTTTTGTAGGGCTACCTTCGGTCTTTTCCTCCCACACCCTCTCTCCTTGTGTTCCGTGATTTTAACTGCCGTTTCACGCTGTCACCGACCTCTGATCGTGATTGGTCATTCTTTCCCACTTGTCTCATACAATCGCTTGCCCCCTCGTTCATTGTTCCACTTTGCTCTCGACCCTGCCTGCATGCGCTTGCGATCCCATTTTGACGGGCGATTTGATTTCCACTAACTGATCTGTACATTGTTGCCGAACTGCCACAAACTGAAGTATTTATTCACTAGCGTTTGATTGTACACGTAGATTACCGACTCGTCTCATTTGACTTTGGGTTCCGGGTTCGTGTTCTACGAGTCACTCGATCACTGGACAGCGGTCCAGCTACACTTAGCCTTATGTTTATTGTCGTCTATTCGACCGAAACGGGAAACTACAGATTAAGCGAATCTTTTCGCATCAAGAAATATTACTCACAGAGAACTGAGTAGCACTTACCTTCCCTCCTGACAGTGTCGCAGCTAAAACGTTTCCTGTCGGTGCACAGCCACTTTGCACTAGTTATCAGATTTCGTTTGCATACTTTCAAGAAACGATACTCTTCGCAAGGTTCAGCTCATTAAACCATTAACATCGCAATCTTGTGCCTTGGTTTTGGTTGGTCTCTCGCAGAATAAATAGAGCCGAAAATAAAATAATAAACGGAAATCATGAAGAAAAAGAAAGGAAACGGATGCAACTACGCCACTGGTCGCGACATCTAGCCGCGTCAGTTAGTGGCTCTAACCATCTGGTAAGCCGGTCTCGTGAACCCTAACCCGGATGTCTAACACGTCCTATTTAGTCAAGTCCAGTGGTCAAGGTTCGCATACCTTTTTGTCATGTCATGGACTGACCGCAAGATGAGTCACAAACCAATCTTAGCGTTCAACTAAGCCTATTTTAGCCTCAATGTACCTACTCAGAATAGTGTGAAAACTGCGTATCAATGTTCGGTGTTTTACACCTTGAGAGTGCAAATTGCTCTTCCAGGATCGGGTCGGTCCAACACCAAACCTCAGAGTTGCTGGAACGGTTATAGACTGAGCAGACTTGTGAGGTCGCTAAATCTTACCTCATAGTTTCCTTAGTAAACGCGTTTTCCGGTCCTTCGTACTAGGTGGACCACCTGCATGTTACTCGAGAGTTAATACTGGGCACTGTAGGAACACGTTAACCGGAACGGTATTCTTCGCGACCCGAGAGTACGAGAAGACGATCAGGAGAGATTGTGGTTAGAGTGTATTTGGGAGCGTGCGTGAGGAACGCGTGATAGCAACGGTCAAATGGCCGCCGCGCTTGGCAGTTAGTGTTCAGTTAAACAATAACGTGTGTTGAAATCACGAATGGAGGTGACTCTTGCTACAGACCAGTTCTGTTATCTTGACAGCTGCATTTCGCCCGGTGGTCGGATATCCGATGAAGTGTTTTCGCGTATACAGGAGGCTCGTTTGACATTTGCTAACCTCAGTGATTTGTGGCGTTGACACGGCATCCGTTTACCTATGAAGGGTCGACTGTACGTTTCATCAGTCAGATCAATTCTTCTGTATGATTCAGAAACATGGCCACTGTGGATTGAGGATGTACGAAGATTGTCGGTATTCGAACACTGAATTATTCGTGGCATTGCTCGAATATGACGGGAACATTGTATCAACAAAGCTGAAGTTGGGCGCAGAGTATTGGACACGCGAACCAAATCACTAGATGAAACATTAGAGGTCATCAAAGTATGGCAGTTGGGACGTGTGTTGCAAATGTCCTCGGGTAGGATTTCTCGGAGCGTAATGCTTGTTGAGGCGAGTAATGTTCGGAAGATGAGTAAAGGTGGTCAGTCCATGATAAGGAAGAACGGTATCAAAAAGCTTACCAATTGACTCGGTCAATTGGGCCACATTAGACTTCCTGGATAGGATCCCATAGACCACCCACTGTAAGGTTAGATACATTGGATGAAATGGTTCTGCGTTGTTTTGTATTCTTGATCTTTCTTTGTCGGCTTGATACTATTTTTAATTCTGTTCCTAATATTTTTGTAATTTTTACTGTTACCGACTGAGGATACTGCTGAGAGAAAGCAACCAAAGCCACCACATCCAGTGTATGGTTATTGGTTGTCTGAATTGAACTGAACTGGACTGAGTATCACAAGGCTGAAAGCCGTCATACCTGGCTAACGACGCAAAACCCCACTAGGGTGTCCTCAGTAAACGGTTTCTCTTTTATAACACAAGTGATTCATTTCAGGATGAAATGACGATTGCAGTTTTGACTTGGTTGTTGGCATACTGATGATGATGACGCTGTTACAATGGTACTTAAAGCTGCACCGAAATAGGAATGCATGATAAACAATTTGTCACAGATTATTTATCGAAGTATATTATACTTCTTCCCGAAAGATTCAATCCTTCATAATGATGCTGTTGTTCCTGTTCTCTATTCTAGGAAGGAAGTAAGATCCATAACACTGCGAAATCCGACTCTGCTTCCTGTCCAATGGAAGCTGGCCGGAGTAGATGCGCTAGGTGAAGAGTTTTCAGTACCACAAGACGCCGGTATAGTGGAACCTAAATCAGAATTCGTGGTGTACGCTTACTTTCGGGCAATGAAACCATTCAAAAGTGCTCAGAAAAAGAGTTTGCGTCTGGAAGTATACGACATGGACAATCTGGCAGGTTTGATCCAAGCAGATACGATTCAGGTCATCGCCGAAGCCTATGATGTTGCCTTGGATATCAGCTTCCCCAAGGGTAAGATACTTTTTGTCCTCCACCGCGGGGCACACGAAATTAGAAATATTTTGCTACAAAAGATTTTTTCTAAACGTTTATTATAATTTCACACAAATGCTTCCATAGAAATAAAATTCAAATTGGATGAGTTCAAACAGACTACCACTTATTACGCGAGAAATATGTGGATAATTATGCGAATGAAATAATAAAGCTATTATGTCAAATAAATAATAATATGAATAAAAAACCTATTCACTTCCTTTTTTGTTTATTATTCAACAACATACTGCAAATTAGGAAGGGGACCGCGGCAAATGAAAGGCTGCCGAATGGGAGTGACCGGCGGTGACGGGAATTGAATCTGGGTCGTTATTTCTCGAAGCCCACGACGATAACCACTTGACCGCCAACGGTTCACGAGCCTGAAGACATGCCAAAGATTAGAGCCCAAACACTCAAGCCATTCGTTAATAACTTTCTGAACACAACATAGTTACAGGCATTATCGAAAAATATGACAGTATTCCAACCTCCACATCTTTGTACGCCTGCGGAAAGTTTTCATGTTTATGGTAGCCGTTATTTTGGAAGCAGTTTCAAAAAAGATTATCTGAGTACTGTTCTATTGTTTAGTGTGCATCTTAAAACAATCTCCTATCACACGTTAGAATCGCAAACAGTCCCAGTGTCAAATCCCTTATCTTCCCTATATTCTTTAACCTTCTTATCTACTACTACTTTTTATTGTGATAACGATACAATATTTCAGGAAAGGGGTCATGGCCAATTGGAGGCTGTCATTTGGGGAGTGACGGCGGTGGCCGAGGCATGATTTGAACCCGGGGACAGGAGGGTCGGAAATCCACCGGGATGACGGCTTGACCACTGCCGATCGAAGCGTCTGTGGAGTTTGCTGACTGAAGATCAATACGTATCCGAAGCAACCTTGCGTAGATGACGCAGTAGACGTGAGCAAACTTCAATCTGATGGAACGTTCGATCTGAGACAGTCCTGCATGGTGGAAAAATCATTACACTCTCTAAAGCTCAACCATTCCAATTCAGCGCTACACATGTATCCATAAACCTCTCCATAAACCTACCTAGCCGCGACTCTCCGGTCTTCTCAGCTCTGAAACCCATGGTTTCGGACTCAATCCACTTTAGTACTCACGTTTCATTGGGTTGATCTAAGCATTACAACCAACTGCACATAAGCTTAAGGTAAACAAGATATTGAGCAGTGACATCGGATCCTGCTTGATTGTCACTGCTGTGTTTCTGCCTTGCCCATCTCATGTGAATGGATTTTGACTGAACGACGTACCATCGATGCAACAAGTGTGGTGTCATATGAGTAGTTAGTCGCATTATTTTTTCCAAAAATATGTTGTGTAAACCACAGTTGACCAGCCCGTTTACTATCGGATGCTCACTGGGTAATGTTGACACAGTTTACACTGGCCTTTTCTTTTTCCCACCGTCCGTTTTTCCAATTCTGGTGCAGGAAGCGACGGAGGAATCGACTTTGGCCTTTGCCGAATCGGAGACGAGACCAAACACAGTATAACCTTGAAGAATAAAGGACCCTATGAAATCACGGTCAAGTGAGAACTGATTTTTTTTTTACAATCACTTGATCTTGACCCACTTTGGTCCATCTACTTCATGGTGCGTCCATAAGTCGTAGAGCGATGTGCTGACAATGAGGCTTTCGTTGTACTTAGGCCCTTACAGAGAAGTCACCCATCATAGGAGTCGATCGCTGTGCGGGAAGCGGATTGTTACCGTTCAAAGCCAGTGACGGAAGGGTTATATATCATGTAGTGTAGATGTTCAAAAAACCGTTGAGAGCCAGCCCGGATAGCCTTGTGGTTAAGGTGTTCGATTCACAATCGTTCACCCCGGGTTCGAGTCCCCCGTGGAGGCTCAGTGGATGTGCACTGCTCATGATTCCCAACAAGGATGAAATAGCTGTACAGTGCTTCCATGGTTTTCAATGGTGAGTTGAGCGTTGAAGCTGCATGATGAATCATATTATATATATATATATATATATATATATATATATATATATATATATATATATATAATCTCCTACTACTCAATTGCAAATGAGGCTACAGTGTGGTCGTTGATGGGCACGTGATGGTGAAAATTGATGCGCTGGATTCCAGGCCACTCAAAGCGATATATCTACCACGTAACCCAATAGGAATGAAAAATCCACCTTACATGATTCCTAAAACAGTTGACGCAATTCTTAATGCGTTTTATATTATAACGAACTTCTTTGAATGTATTCAAAAGACAAGCGAGAAGTAAAATAATTGGACGGGGATCTGATTTAGGAAATTCACTGTCGTAATTCTTCGCTTTCCATAAGCTACTGATCGTTGTACTTCGTGTCTAGGTCAAAACTGTCCCCTCAGCATTATTGGTGACACCATCCGTGCGCGTTTGACGCCCGTTGTGTTTGACTTTATTTGTATGGTTCTAACTCTTGGGAATATTTAGATCTCACAGGTGGGCTTGAAGGCCCACACTTCTCCCAACTACTTTCAGATCTAGAAGCTTGACCTTCCGGCTTTCCCAGATATAGTTTTAATTTCAGAAACTTGACATTTCAATCTTGGTAACTGAGCTCCATAAATATATTCACTTAGACGATGCACGTGTTCCGGTCATTAGGTCAACTTTCTGAGACAAACAGTAACCGAAGGAATATAAGAAGGTCGATTTGCTAAAGTTGGGAAAAGATCCATTGATTAAGTTTGCCAATCTTCAGTACTGATACTTCGATACTTGAAGTATGCATACCAATCGGGGGTTATTTTTGACGATCACCGAATTTAGCTGGATGCTTTAATTGTTTCTTGATGTTCGTTTTGCTTCAGTCTTGTTTTTCAGAAGTCATCCCAACGGATTGCTGATCCCGGCTCTGTGTTTACAGTAACTCCTTCCAGAATAAATTTAGGTCCGTCTGAAAAAGCTGCTGTAATTGTGGTAAGTGAAACATTGGTATAATATCGTACTTTACGTTGCAGTTATTATCATCATTATCACCAGTACGCATTTGCTGTCCTACAATCTCTTTTGAGTGAACTGTAGCCTGAGGTTCTCAACATTTACCGTTCACGAATGAGCTGGTATTTAACCTGTAGCCTGGGATGCTGAGTCATTCGCTTGTTTCAACTACTCTACATGATCCGATATACAAACTTCATTGTCTTAGCTCTCGTTCAAAAATGATTTTTGTAGTGTTTAAAATACCAAAAACGGCGTAACTTAAATTACGGTTGAACACCTCAAACCGTATTTAGTATCCCCTGATTATCAGTTATGCTATGCTGTCTAGCGCACAATCATATCAGATTAATTACTTTTCACAAAGTGTGTGCAAGTTGAATTGCATTGTTTCGTAGTGTAAGAGAGAATCAACTTTTCTATCTCCTTGCAAACACAGTTAAGCTTTTGTTCCAAAGCCGAGTATGTCCTCGAAGATGAACCGGTTCTCCGATGTCAAGTGATCGAACCGAACGCGAAAGGAAATGCAGAATTGATAGCTTCCATACCCATCAAATTATCTATTAGAGCATTATTCAGCAAGTAAGTACACTTTTACACTCTTGTATAATTCATAAGTTCGTATACGTATTATTACAGGTACGTTTGTTGTCCCACGTCTCTTGCTGAGCTGATGTGATCAGACAATCTAGATATCAATTTTTTAACGTCTTGCTGTAAGCGCAGCAGTTTTATTCTACTTTGATCGATAGATTTTCTCATTCGTCAGTGTACAGAACACCTAATTAAGTCCGGTGATTACGTTAGTAGCAATAGATACCTACTGGAGACTACAAGAGCTCGATATTCCGCCGTTAGATCAGGATGTACATATACTTCCTAAAATCAAGCATTTATTCAGAGGGAATTTCGAAGTTCCCTGAAAGAATCGTTTTATCGGAAGGTACGTTACTTACGTCCTGCATGTATGATCTCATCAGCTACTCACCATTAGCTGAAACTGCAAACGTGTACATGAAGATGATTGGCTCTTGTGTGCCGTTAAGTTCCCGGCTTCTATAGCTTCCCCTAGAAAAACAAACTGATCAGATGAATCTCAACGAGATATTTTTTTCACTACTGTATCTTGCGATACATGTTCAGATCTTGAGGAAAAGGTAGCAGGATTTTTTAAATGCAAAAAATCCTCGGCGTTTATTTGTTCAGCATGGAGGATGTAATCCTAAAAAAAGTATACAACGAAACGCAGTGAATTTATTAAGATATCATTTACTGTTTGTGTCCTTAACGATGTCACCAATGAATGATTGAACATACTGTAATAGATGAAAGTAAAGTGTACAGGCCAATAAACTACCACGACTTCTCATTCATTCACTGTGCTAGAAAACTCCCGTGTGAATAGATCGTGTATTTTTCGTGTCGAGGAATAACTTTGTGAGTTGTCGCGATTGGAGAAAATGTTTCACTTGACGCAAACATTGTAATTCTCACAATGACCAAAGTTAAATCATGCAGTAAGGAAAGATAATGTTCCTTCTCGTCTTTGCTGTTTGACTAACATCTGCTGAATTTTTCCAGATTCACGATTTCACCCTCGAAACAGATGGATTTTGGTGCGATTATTGTGCAGCATCGAAAATCTCGCCAACTGTTAATTGAAAACAATGGAGAACATGATTTTCGTTTTTCCATTCTACGCATGTCAAAAATGAAAGAACTGGTTTCAGCACGTGATTCTGGATTGATTCGGGTCAGAGCGTAAGTGACAAATGGAAGAAAACACTCGTCATATTTCACATCCTACCACTATATATACCAGTTCGCTGACCTATCATTCTGTACAGCGATGGACATTTCTCAGAATGCCAGAGCGAATATTTTCATCGCCCTTATAAATAAATTGTGATTTTTGCCAGCGATGCTCGGTCGTGTTGCTCCATTTGTGACCAATCGGCACACTGCACATAGGGGAATACATTCAGCCACCTGATCGAAAACTGAGGATGATTCTGTCGCGCTATGAACTTTACCAGCGCCTACCAAAACGAACCATTTCCCCGTACCGGCTAATGGGTGACCATATTAGATAGCAGTCGATCAGTCTCAGTACATGGGTTGATGGTGATTTTGCAGTTATTCAGGACGCGCCCATGAGGACCTGTGGCCTCATATTCATGTGATGAGTTGTAATATAGTTACATGCGAACAAGGCAAGTTTAGTGGCTAAAACTGGGGATCTGTTGAGGGAATGGCTCCGATTGAGAATCTTAGTTACATTTTGTCCAGTCAAATTAAGTTTGATAAAATGGCTTTCTTCATGAAGCCCAGAAAGTCGTAATCCTAAAGATCATTCTCAGCAGCATTCTATTTGAGTACAACAATGCTAAATCGTGATATGATGTGATTAAGGAAAATTAGTATGAGAAAAACCGAAGGACTCATATTTTCTATGAATAATTCGTTCACGAGTGTCTTAGCATGATAGGATTGAGTTCGATTAGATGACCGATGCTTTCTGTCAAGTTCTAGTATTCATTTCGTTTCTGCATTGTTCGATTTGTTTTGTGGAACCGGAAGTAAAGCAAAACCTTCTCACCGCAATCGTTCACGGTAAGTGAACTGAAAAACGCTGTCTAGTTATCATCGTAATTTCTTCCGCACCCATTAGTCAATTTTTCGGTAATGCGTCCATTCCTGTTGACCTCATTGGACATCATTCTGTCAGACACGACTTACTGCAATTTTAAAGGCCTATCAGTGTTGTGCGTGATCGTACTTTTGCTCTCCATCTCTTCCACCAATGAGTCATTTTAACGGACTAAATTTCGTGCATTGCCCCTGTTTTCTAAATTATTCAAAGTTAACCATGAATGGATTGTTGTGAACAACCGTTTTTCCCATTTTTGATAGTATAGTCCTCTTTGCATGACTTATAGAATGCCTATTTTGAATCACGGATCAGCTAGATTCGAGAATAGTTATTTCATTCAGTAGCTTAGCCCAGATCTTAACAGGAACGTGCTTCAAATGAGGCACCTACTGGTACACTCAGAAACCGATCTGGTATTCGCTGTCATTATCGTCACCAACACCATTCTCGTAGTACAATACCTAGACTTATTCATTTCTTTGTATGATCCATTTATTTTCCATCTGCAACCACCCGCATGCCACGTATTACCAAGTACACTATATTAATAATTAATGCACTTGTTTTTAGTAGCGGCAATGATAAATACTCGTACATGCCTTTAAAGAAAACACACTTTATATACATTATTGATCGTGAACTGTAGCTACCACCCGTCATTGGCGT
Organism: Fasciola hepatica; assembly: GCA_948099385.1. NCBI lineage: Eukaryota > Metazoa > Platyhelminthes > Trematoda > Plagiorchiida > Fasciolidae > Fasciola > Fasciola hepatica. Next base: position 600,050 of record CANUEZ040000029.1, on the reverse strand, counting down.
TCGATATTCTTTGGTTTATTTCCATCTTCGGTTGAAAATCCTGTTGGAGATAAAACCACATAAACAATCTATTACATTCCGCATCTTTTAAATGGCTAATCATTGGTCTTCATTTTCAGTAGTGAGATGGCATTGCTGAGCAGTCCGCAAACGAAATTACAACTGGGTTTTTTCACGATCACTCCGGCCAGTGGAACGGTTTCACCAAACAACACGCAACTGATCACTGTTGAATGTTCAATTGAGACTCGAACTAGAAGTGAAGAAGTGAGTATGCTTTTTCGGGTTTTGGAAAAAAACTAGCGTTGGGTATATCAGTCAGGGTAAATAACATTTCAAATAATTGGGTTTTCGCATGTCTAGTTCCGCTAGTTGAAGAAAATCAAAGGTTTTCCTGTCGTTTGACAGGCATTGGCGATCGTCACTGAATGTTATTCAGGTATCACGGCCTAGAGTTCAGTAACCAACCCTTGCTGGCCGCGAAAGGGCACATACGTGTGAGATTTCGGCCACCGTTACAGAGCTTCGTACATTCAGGCGAGTCATTAACTTAAATATGCAGGAACTAAGAAGGAAAACAACCAGGTTATTTCATAAAAGAACATCACGTCAGTCATCAAATGGAAACAGGTTTGAAAGTCGGAGTGATTGTTTGAATGTTCAATAAAAGTAAATTTGTGTCTGTCAAATACAGCACATAAAGCGGGCAAAATCCGAACCATTGTTTGTTTGGATAACTGCACCAACATCCGGAACCTACGTTCTTGGGTGATTTAACCTTCCAAAGCACACAAGGCTACCAAGCTTCGTAAATGGGACCGAAAGCTCATACGTGTGGCGATTGGAAGGCAAGCCGGGATGGTCAGTCCATGTCATGACAAAAAGGTATGAAAACCTTGACCAGTAGACTTGGTCGAGTAGGACGTGTTAGACTTCCAGGTTGGGATCCACGTGATCCGCCTACCAAATGGTTGGATACATTAAGTGATATGACTAGGTGTCACAGTCAGTGGCGTGGCTGCATTCGGACCCTTTCCTTGTCGTCTTGATTTCTGCTTGATATTTTGACCTTTTTGAATCTTTATCACTATGCTCCTATTCTTTTCGCCCTTTGCTGGATGATGCTAAAAGGTAGCAACCGAAAGCAGAGCACAGAAGTGCTAGGTTAATTGTTGAATAAACTGAAAGTGAAGTGTTTTCTGCCGAAGGCTAAGAAAACATGAGAGCACCAGTCCTTTTCTCCATCTAGGTAACATCACCTAAACACGGTGTCAAGTGTTTCTGGACGAAATAGTGTACCCGATTCTGCAACACCATTCTGTGTGTATTCATCCATCCGTTCCCGGCGGAAAAGGAATCAGCCTCATGTATCAGTGGACACCACAGTGCGTAACTGAGACGAAACACGAGGAAACTGTAGGGGCTCTTTAGTCAACAATTCATGCTGACCGACGTAATCTGTCGGTATTTAATTACACAAATCCCTCAGAACCAGTCTATGCGTGTGCTTCAGCCTCCGTAACCGATCATATCCTACAACAAATCCCAGATTGAACACATGAGAGTTCACATCCGGTTTGAAGAATTACTACTGACCTTTAGTACACTAATCTAATATAGTGTGTTGTTTCTGCGCGGCTACGAATCACTCTAGGCTTGATTATTTGCTTGCAACCTGGAGAAGGTTATCAAGAAGAAGCCCGCATCCGCACTGGCCTCGGTTGTTGCGTTCCGGCTTCCCGGTCAGAGCCCATGGGATGAAGATTTAGGATTTTTACGTTTGAAGTAGATCCAAAATGCTGGGGTAAACTAGTGAGCGTTTGTTTGTACAAGTATAATGAACCATTCGGTCACCGTAAGTGTAAAATAACCTTGTCATACTCGCGAGACAAGTTCAAATGCATCTCAAGGTCACTAATCACAAATGGTTGCCGATGTGGGCATTCACGTGCGTACATGTCTGTCCACTACTTTATGTACGGTGTAGTTGTGCTCATTGGCAATTCCTGTCAGAGGCAATCAGGGATTTGGCTGAGAAACGAAACTATTGGAGCGAAAACTATGAACTCTCAATGTTACTTAATAGTGGAACACAATGCGCAGAAAAAAATTCTATTACCAATATTAATATTTTTACTTCCTTCATGTATTATTGTTCAACAGATGTACGATCTTTCCGAACGGGGCCAAGACTAGTAAAGGCCCCCCGAATAGAGAGGAGACAGGTGGCGGCAGGATTCGAACTGGGGGATTTGCCGGTCTGAGGTTCTCCACGATGACCCCTTCGTCACTGACGCTCAGATGTGATTTATTCCGCTCTATTTTCATGTTGTAATGTTACCAGCAGGCCTACCACTGCACTACTGTATCTCTTTATTTTACTCAATATGCATTAGAAACCAGAACATATGGCTCAGAATGATAGGCTCAGACATACCGAAAGCTCGATTTAACTCCAACGTTATAATCTTATCAATCTTTGCTAGATCATGAACTAGTTGACTGTTCGTGTGTTCAAATTGAGTCTGTGAAACATCTTATGATATACGAAACAGACTAGAAATGGGATAATTAGTTTATTTTACAAACCCTAATATCAGCATGCTGTCTTAAGACACTAATACCTGTGTGCAATGTGATATTAGATAACTGAAGCATATACTTCAGTCGAATAGTTTTTGATCCTTTCGCTCAACGCGAGCCAGAATTGCATTGATATTTTACATTTTCAGGAACTTGCCATCGAAATCACTGACAGAGATTCAAATATGTATCGCTACGGGATACCCTACACTTTGATTGCTGAGGGTCACATTCCAAGCATCGTCACGAAAGATCACACCGTCATATTTGAAGAGCATCGTATCTGCCAGAACTTACAGCTGGTTCAACAAGAGGAGTCTTCAGACGAGGTTAGTTCATTAAATCACAATTGTCCTTAGTAAGACATGATACCGAAGTCCTGCCCTTGTTTCTCTGATTAAAGCGCGCGGTGACTCCTCAAGTGATACAATTTGGAATCAATAATTTCAAGGACAGCGACAGGCTCGCAAGTGGAAACATACCTTTCAGGCTGCGTAGCGAAAACCTATTTAGTGTGTGGACCACTCGAATGACAACACATAGACTGCATAATGCGTAACAGGCTGCTTAGAAAATGAAATGTCCCAATTTAGTAAACATCTTCCCGTAAGTTTTAAAAATTACTCGACGTATTCTAATTTCTCAGTAAGTTTAGATCAGTACCTCTGTCCCTGAAATTTTGTACTTGTACTTGCGAATGGTGGTTAGGCAGTAATTTTAGGATTTTTCTTTGGGAACCCTACTTATTGCCTCTGAACCCCTAGGCAATGGAGCGTTCATCTAACTAGGGGATGTGAACAAGCATTCGTGTAAGAGTTTTCCTGGCCTCGATATCTCAATGTTTGTTTTCTGTTATGTTCTTTGGCTGCATTGTATGTCGATCCGCTTTTTGTCTTCCTTTCTAAGCCCCAGGAAGCCAATGGATTGGGTGATTGTACTAGTAGAAGTGAATAACTTTTGGCACCTTGAGGGAGAATGTCTGACAAATAGTTATCGCATAGAAGACATGCGGTTTATAAATATTTGAGAATCAGCCCTGTATGGGTTGTATTTTTCATCATCAATTCCCAAATAAGGCAGTGTTGGTGATCCGTGAATTACTTATTGACCAACAGCTCAGTCTCCGGATGAACCGGCTTGGTGTGCAGTGTCCCGAAGATGATTCAAGATGGCCAATCTAAGTCGCGGCAAAAACTATAAAGATCCTGAGCAATGAACTCACTGGTGTGGTGATTCGGCTCCGCGACAGTGTTTGATACAGCTCAGCGGCCCTATACAGTGAGAATCGTCAGCCAATCAGAACTATCCTAAGCGGGTTGACTTTTGATATACCAATTGCTACCTTTGGTCTTACCTATAGATTCTGATGAGTTCTGCAATAAAATTAACGTACAATCGCACGGCGCCGGTCTCCTTGCTCTTTCTACGTGCGTCATTCCGCGTTAGGGTGATTTCTATACGTCCTCTCAGAACCGTACAACGGGGTGGTATGATAAGTGTTTAATTTGCTAAATATGGTTTACGAGGTCCTTCTAGGTGTAATTTGAAAACAAAAATATGAATTCTTTTGTTCGATGCTTTCACTCGCTGTTCAGTTTTTAAGCAGTCAATACACTTTGGTATCATGGCAGCTGCTGATTGTGTGATTTCATCACGGAATGAATTTACCTCACATTAACATTTGTGGTACCACCACGACGGGCGAGAATCTCGGAAAGATGTCCCAGACCACACTGTACGCAGTGCTTAACTCCACAATAACGGGACCTGGTTGTTCTGCGCTGGGAGTGCTCGGTGCCTTTTGATGCCCCAAGCCACAAAACTGAGTTTCGCACACTGTTTCCTCCGTTAATTTGCTGATATCAACGGATATGTGTTTTGTAATGAACTATTTTCACGCTCTGGGCGTGGCAGGAGGAAGTGTCGTGCTGACTTGGCTTTAGGGCAGAAATAGGTTGGCATCGACATTGGCCTGACTTAATGTTTCACATCTTCCTCAGACCTGAAGGCGTGAGGAAGTTCGCTGGTCAGAAAGGTACACTTTTATAGCAGAGAATCGATGTCAGTGGCACGAATAATTCGTGAAATTATGCAGATTCGAAATACCAGATAACAATACTAAACAGCACGATGACGGTAAGTTCCCCGTTCAGGCTTTCTTCAGGTGTCTACGAAGTCAAGTCAAGTTATTGAACGCTTTTATGCACTAGATATAGGGTGAATTTTTAATACGTACATAACTCACATTGGAATCTGCATAAAATATTTTAGGGGCTAATTGGCATATGAAGACGAAGGCCTTGAAGCGAAACGAGGCAGTAAATACCTTTAGATTTGGGACGAAGATGACAATGAGCTCATTAACTACTTGATCGTGGTCTACTGATAGGCGAGCATGGTAAGGTTGAGACTATTTATATATGCAGACGTGCGTGAAGGAAAAATTACGAATTTCGAAATTCTTGCCATTGATGAAATCTTCGAGAATATCTCTATTAATGTTGTTATAACGAGGAAGCAACTTCCGAAGCTTGGTCATAAGATCATTTTCTTTTCTTTTAAACCACAAGAAAATACAGGGGAACGGTAAAGCCAGTGAGAGAGTGTTTAAAAGGTTACAAATTGAAGTGCAAGGGTATAGGGTACTCCAGATTTTATGAGTCTGAATGATAAAATAGAGTGTTCTGACTGTAGTGAACACCGTTTCAATATGACTAGTCCAACAAAGGTTGTGTGCTGGAATTACTCCTAGGTAAGGGATAGGGTAGTGGGGTGGTACTAAAAAAGTTTCGTAACATTGAGGACATTTGAAGACGAGGGGTGGAGAGAGTGGAAAGTGGACCGGCAACAAATTCCACTCGTACTGTTTTGAAGAAAATTTAAACTTCCTTCCCGTTTTAGAGACATCCAACAAAAACATCATCGGTTTATTTGCAGCCAATGAGATCAGATGAAATGGAGAACTTACTAATGTAAGGGAGAAGAGAAATGGTGATGGAATGGCACGCTGAAAACACCGCAGTTAACTCAAGGCGAAAATATGTCTGTTAGCACAAAGAGCAAACTGTGTACTATCAGAAAAGCCGTCACGGTCAATCCCATAATCATATAGAATTGCAGAAAGGTATCGAATGTATTATCGTAGTCATGAAAAATTAGCCTAACAGTACGACCGCCGTGATCAAAGGCAGAAGCAATAGAGTCACCAATGTTGTCACCTGCATCAAGGGTTGACAGAGATGATTTGTAGACAAATTTTATCGGGTCGGGAGAGTGAACATGAGGAGTTATGCGGCAGAGAATTACATTCCCAAATACTTTCAGTAAAGCAAATGTGCACGCTACTGGGCAATGTTTGTTGGATCCTCTTCTGAATACAAGTATGATACGTGCGGGTCTCCAGTAATCGGGAATCAGCCCAGAATCACTACAAAGGATAAGTGGATTAATCAAAGGGGATGCAAGTTCGAAAGAGCAGGCTTTTAATAACACTAGACATAGCAAACCAAGTTAACAGATTTGCACTGGAGTTACCGTGCATTTCTAGGGATAGAGCCAAGTGTGACGGAATTAGGACCACAGAGGTTAAGATAGCCGAGGGAAACCGGGGGTAGTCAGAGTTTACGGTGAACTGGTGATTCAGATTTTTGACATTTAGCATCAACTTTGGCTTGACATAACACAATCGTTTCACGGCTTTCTGCATCTCAAATAAATTTTTGTTACTTAACCCAGTGTCTATCTACATGTTACTTAGGCGTCGTACCTGAATATTGTTGAGTGTGGATAGGCTTTTCACGATATGATGCTAGCCAGGTTTGTACACCTTTGTGTCAGTCCTACGGAACCTCTTCAAACGAGGGAGAGGGGAAGTTATCAGGTCGAACATGATAGGTTTTCATGGGACAGCATAAGTCGTAGCAAAAGTTAGGATGGTCGGCTAAGTGTTCTCAATATGAGGACGCATCGTGAAAAGGAAAAATAGGAAGAATCGGCGGAACCAGCAAGTTGTCTAAACTTATCGAGATTCTCAGGGGTGCAAGTACGTTTGCGAACGGTGTGCGGGGAGTGCAGGAAGTTCGTCGACGATTTGCTTTCAAAATAACGAAGTACAGTGCAATGATCAGAAGTGCTAATTAGGGCACGCTGGTATATAATGAACATACTTGGCTAGTTAACTAATACTGAGTCCAACAGGGCATCGTAGCGTGTTGGGAAGTGAAAAAGACTCATGGATCCTAGAGTGGTTAAACAAGATAAGTCAAGTCTATTGACATCGCCAACTGTTATACACAGAGACTGATCAAGACATGCAATGAGGTATCTGTAGAGGCTATCGATAAATCATCTGATATCATCAGCGGGATTAGCAGGTGCACCATGAGCACTGAAGAGGACATTTCGAAGGGAGCTTATAAAAGGTGAATTCAACGAATAAAAATGCAATTGTTTTTCACCGTGTTGAATTGAATGAGAGGTAAGAAGATTCACAGTCGACAAAGATAACTACCACACCTCCATACTTTCTTGGGTTTACGAGCCAATCGCTCCTGAAAGCGTAATACCAGTCAATATGGAGGCATCATCAGCAATTTCTTTGTACAACCGACTTTCTTGAAACGGAATTTCCCCGAAGATTTTAGATTCGTTTTGTACAGTGATATTCGATACTTCATCGAGTTCCCCAAACGGGAACAAATGTTTGAAGATAATGCTGACGGTATTCGCATTTTAAAAACAGTATTGTGAGGGTATTGGCTGACGCATCGATAGACGGCCTAGTTTCGTTAACACGCAGAATGTCATTATCCGCCCAAAGTCGATGGCAAGGCTCAGGCCAATGAAACGGGTCGATGGCCCAATCAGCTCCTGACGAAATGGAACGAAATCAACCAATTAGCGGCCAAACGTTGTTTCAACTGAGCGCAACGGAATCAACTAATCAGCGGTCAAGAGTTGCTTTTACCGAAATAACCAGTGAACTGTTAACAGTTGTTTTAACCGACTGCATCGAAATCTGCCAATCGGGGATGTAACCAAAAGAGTCAGTGAGAAGAGTTGGTTATGGAAAGCGTTCTGGACCAATGCGTTTCGCACCGTTGTTTTGACTGCGGACATATACTGTCCTGCATAAACTGCTTGTTTCTGTATAAAAAATGGATTGATTTAACGGCGGAAAAGTCTTTTCACTAGAGCTAGTGTGACAGTATAAAACAAGTGTGATGTCTTAGACCATCCCTCCAACTAGCAAGGTGCTTTCCTGAGTGCCCACGACCCTTCCAAAACAGGCGTTTTACATGATTTCTGATTGTATTTGAAAGTACAAGAACCTCTTTACCAAGCGCGAGGAAATGAGGAGAATCTGAAAATCAGCCGTTATAGGGTAACATCTGACGTTGAAAATTAGTTCAGCTACGTGATCGAGAAGAGAAAACAGGATTCCTCTGTAAACCACGCTGGTAGTCACAAGCACGGCCGGTATTCAAAGGCCCAACCGCAACGGTGGAGTTTTGAATTTTGGTTTCTCTTTTTCATTTCTCGTTATTGAGAAATTCAAACGACACAACATTCAATTGAACGAAACATTTGGTTAGTATCTACCTTGAGTACTGCACGATTTGTGACCAATAACTAGTTCAGTTCAGATCAAACAGTCGCTCACCGTGCATTGAATGTGGTGGCTACCCACCTACCGATTCAACGGAATAGCTGGACTCCAACTTACGAGACGTTTTTACTGGGAAAACATCCCCTCTAAAATTTAACATCGGGACGGTCCGAAAGTCACACAATCACGTACACGCACAATCACACAATGTTTGGTCACATTATCCTGTGGTGCCTATCTGAGTATGGTAATGAAATACGGTTCGTATTGACTAACAGGTTCATTCTGGCGGAGTGTATGGGGTCGAAGAGAATTGCTTCTTGTTCACCAATGCATTGGTTGGTGCACGAGTTCGGGCACGATTCTGCATAGCAAACCGTGGTCAAGTTCCCGCCGAAGTCTCCTTTGAGATTGTGGGACAATCTACCAGTACTCAGGCGCCTACTACTGGTCGTTCTAGCAGCAGGTCTACTTCCGGCGTGGAGGCATTTGAATTGGACCCGGAAAAGGCACAGATCGATCCTCATTCGGTGACTTATGTGAATGTAACCTTTACTCCTAGCGCTATGCAGGTAAGCAGTGCGTTCGTGATTTGACTGCACTTGTATTTTTTGCTTGGTTATCTAACGACATGTAGAGACGGTGAATGTCGGTGTTCGGAGGACGATGTCCTCGTAGTGTTGATCAAATCTGGTGAGAAAGCCGCATTAGAAATGCTGAGGCAAAGGCGCAGAGTTTTTATCACACTAGAAAAATAGTTACACGTAAAACCGAAGCTTACTAGACCATGATAGTTGGGACATGTTGCATGTGCTCCCGTCCTTGGGGAGGGGGACTTTATTGGAGTGCAGAGTTCGCTGAGGCGATTGGTCACTGGATAACGAATAAGAATGATCGCTCCTTAACGCAGGACAAAAGTACGAATACCCCAACTAGTGAACTTGGTGGACTTTGTGTAAGCTTCCTGTATGAGGTCTAAGAGGTCTACTCAGTCAGTGCTTAAGTGCATTGGAGGATATGTTTAGCAATGGAAACCAATGATGTTCTCTAATTCACACATTTTTCTCCAAATGATATTATCACTCGATGTTCTCTCCTCACTATTACCGTGCTCCCAATTTTCTTCTTTCGATTGGGGTTTTTGCGGTATATAGTAAGTAGAACCACTCCACTCAGCGCGTGGTCACTGGTACAAGCCAAAATCGTCTCGTCATTACTCAGGTACGTATGATAGTTCTCAGCCTTGCCACATCATTTCTCAGTCGTGTCGTGTTATGTCAAGCCAGTTCAGTTCAGTTCAGTTCTTTCAACCATCGGCCTCCCAATTCAGTACCCCGCTACCTCTAAGTACCGTCGAACTGAGAGCAAACAAGCATAAATGAAAGTGGAAATTTGAAAAGAACGGGTAAAGGGCTCTAATGCAACTATGAAACTGACCGCAATGCCTGGCTACTTTACCTGATGTCTTCAATCATCCGGTCGGCGGGTCTCGTGGACCCCACCTCGGAAATCCAACACACCCTAGTCGGCTATGTTCACCGGTGAAGTACCTCACGCCTCATACCATCCTCCAATCTAACTGCCTCGGAGAACAGCGTTCACCAAGGAGGCCTGTCTGTGGGCACGCATCTCAACCATCTTACCTTGTTTAGAATCAGCGTCTGCTATCGTTTATTATTTGCACACCGGATTAAAATGAAGAATGGTGCCAGCGCAACAATAGCGGTGGAAAAATGAGCGGGGTGGGAAGTGCAACAGAGTATTGTTGTGGCTGCTAATAGTGGGAAGACGTGGTGCTCAGGAAATCCGCATATGCCTAGGTAGGAAAGCAAGAAAACAAGTGAAACGCCTATCACAAACGTAAGCAATACATATAGTCGTCTACGACCAAGCAGGGCCACTCAACGGACAACGAATCAACAAGCAAGCATGACTCAATGCAGAAGTTTAATTGGTAGGAAAAAGCCCTTCGTGGTGTGAACGAGCTCATGGTGATGTGCGTGCGTGCTTTATGGCAGTTCGTATCGACTACCAGAGGCTCCACAAGTTCATCTTTGTATTATTGCTGTTTTCGATGCTTGTTTGCGTTATGGCCTGTTGTACTACTCCGTCGTTCGTCCAGAGTAGGTCTTTTTGTTTGAGGGATACATCTTCAGCCTTTGTGCAGCCAAGCGCGTTCTGCAAGGCAGCAGCGTTGGCGCAGATGAGTGGGTGGCCAACTGTATGGTTCGTTCGCCTCTTGCATGAAAACTCGTCGGGTGAATGGAACACCACAAGGGGCTATGGCCTTGTTTAGTGTAGAGCCACCCTGGTCACGTCACAGTGTTGTCAGCAGATTTATGTGGCGTTTTAGGGTAGAGAACGCTGGTCAAGCATACATCACACACCCTCGAGCACTGCTGCGGATCGCCACGACCGCCTATCTGGTGAGTTCTACTCATTCATGGTTAACCATGGGGGCGGTATTTCCTCTATCCACATCCTGCGGGCGCTCTCGGTAGCACATCTTTGCTCTGTCCAGATTGGAAAACCGGACCGCTTGTTCCGTTGCAAAACGACGGATATCCAAATGCATTCATCAACAGACACAGCATCACAAAGCCTGTGAAATCAAACACTACATCAGTACCACTAATGGAGGTCACAATGTGTCCCCCATTCAAGGGTGATGACGTCAGCCAAATGCTGGAAAGACGAGGAAGGTCAGCTGTTGCACGAACTTATTATGCCGACCAACCAAAAATCATCTACCGCAAGAAAGGCATACCAATTCCGCCGGTTAAAGAACGCCTATCTCTGTACATCACTTCACACATGATATACCAGTTCGGATGTGGGTGTGGAGTCACCTACGTTGGCCGAACAGAAAGGCAGTTTCGTAATCGGATTTCGGAGCATATTCCCAACTGGATTCAACGCGCAACTGACCCGAAGATGCGAAACACCAGCGATCGACGACCTGATAAGACACAATCGTTATCAATAGCTCAACACTTACTAATGACGCGACACCAATTTGAGAAAGAAAAAGCGTTTCGGGTGATTTATAGAACGGAAAGCACGAAACTGCTTAGATTGGCTGGAGCGATAGCAATTAAACGCTGTACAAACAGAAGGAACGGTGTGACATTATGTTTACCATGGTGAGACACACATTCCTAATTTTGTTGTCATGCTTCTGATCACATATAAACTGTCGCACTAACTTTTGTCTGTAGTATGCACTGTGTAGAGATGCAGCGAAATCATCCTGAGCGTAAATCGGGCAGTATTGTGATTCTGACTTCTCTTTCCAAATTTATCACGGGAGATGGTTGTTTCAGGTGTCATATATGATTGAGTAACAATACGACAGTGCTGAGTGGTGACGGAGAAAACCTGTAGAATTTATCACTATAAAAACAGCGTAAGACTTCACTTATGTGTTCAAGCTTATCGAATCAAATTTACTGTAACAGGGCTACTCTAAATATCTGGACTCATTGCAATAATGTTGCATCATCTAGCAGGCAAAACAGTGTGGTTTCTATGCTAGTAGTATGATTTGTTTGACAATTTATGTTACAACAGATCTATAACGATAAAAAATGATGCTGAACGAGAAAAGAGAGGAAGCCGTTTGGTGGGTTCCGGGGTAAGACCAAACAGCAGGGAAGGCAGAAATGGAAACACTCAGAGTAAATATACTTCACAAACATTTGCCGCAGATGTTTTGTACCCTTTGGCTAACGTACGCAACAGTTCCAGCTTTTGACTTTCCGTATAGTTTTCGACTTAAGGAAGCGAATCCGGATAATTAGTAAAGGATACTTGCCACTGATTCCAAGCATTTTTTGCTAGTTAAATAGCTGCGACACACGGGTGCTGAACAGGTGATTGTATGTGTAGGTCCAAGGCACATATTTAATGAATGCGGCGCCACAATGTTGCATCCTTGACCAAATGTACGCAAGCGGAAAACTGTTCTGTAACCAAGACCAATTACGATGAGCACGGGTATGTGATAATCAAGAAGGTACAAAGTCAACAAATATCAGAATAGACAACAGTCAATCAGAAAGAAAGTCAGTGCAAACGCAATGTCTGGAAGAATGTTGTTTCAGATAAGGGACAGTGGACAGCGTATCTATTGAACGTGCACGTGCGACATTCTACAAGATATACAATTAATTCTCATTCATCTCCCTAGAACTATAAAGCGTCTTTCAAAGCATATTTGGACAACTTGCCAACAAGTGGCACGATTTCCGGCACTGGAAGTTCTGGACGTGGTAGTGGAACCCCTGGGGGAAGTAAACGCTCCCAAACTGGGGCCGTGTTGAGCTTCGAGTTGGCCGGACAAGGTCATCTGCCCAGTGTAGCTGTGCTACGACCGCAGTCCAGAAACAGACAAGGAGAGATACTCTGCGTGTTTAAACGACTCCAACTTCGAACTGAGACTAGCCGAGTGTTAGCCTTGAAGAACAACGGTGTCCTGAGCAGTCGAGTGAGTTTTACGGAACCGTTTTCTGTTTTAATAACAGTCAATTATAATAGAGCCATCTTCTTTGAAATCAACGCCAATCGACACGGTATTATCAATCATTTCATGACACTGTGGTCACAGTAATGTCAAGGAAAAGGACATTTGACTACCTGTCGACTGGAGAGGCTATTGCGAGGTCTAGAAAGGAAGGTCTACATCGTAACATATTGCAGAGCCATGAAATAAAAATATTGATTTCCTCTGACGCATAAAACTTCAGACTCAACTAATAACGTAAATTCAAATAAGTATTTCGTAGCTTCATTTGAAGCCACAAATTTTACCTCTTCCTAAACTGATGAGCCCCAATCACTATGGGTGCCCATCATGGAAGGGGCGAATTCTCGTCGATAAGTGCAACGGTGTACGAGGCAAGCACGCGGCTAGTGACGTATTTCAGTCATCCGCTCCGAAAACTGCATTGACTGAGCTGCATACAGCAGGTACGATCGATGGACGCATAATTAATAGACCGTTTGCTTCTCTAGTTGAGGTGTGTTACACCGTTTTGAACCCTAGGGCGACCGAGAATTGTTTCCCCATTGAAGTGGTTCGATATTAAATGCTATCCTTAGGCAAATTTCGTTGAAAAAGAGCAGTGGGAAACAAATCAAAGTGCAGAATCCCATCTCTTCATGCTTAACTTTACAAAAGTTATCCCGTACAACATGAACTCAGTAAAACGATTGCCCACATCCTTCATGTTAGTGGCAGTTTTGTACTCCGTTGGTCTTTGGTTGTGTGCAACAATGAGACGCTTAAATACTTGATTTTGTTTCATCACGCTCATGACTAACAGGTGAACCTCACTCTAATTGACGCGGATCATGTGTTTTTCCTGGAACCAGTTGAAGTGAATTCAACTCTTCTGTTCCTCAATCCGCAAGTGCTTCCGGATTCCAAGTCCAGTTTCGCGGTTACGGAGAGCCCAATGTTTTCTGGTAAGATTATTCATGACACATGGCTCTAGACAGGATTATTTTTCACCCAGTTTATGATAATCAATGGCTGTTTGCGGGCACCGTTTACCACACTGGACCCGTAGTTGTACCGCTTACCGTCAGTTAAATTGTTGTGACTATGACCTGAGGTTGAACTAAAATCAGACAAATAGCTGCGGAAGGGGAAGCATCATCAACACACATCATTTCGTCTTAATGGTGTTAACTTTTGAGAAGGTGGAATCTCATCGCTCAGCGATCAGAATAACATGGTAACAAACAAACTGCCATTCAAAGACGACGTATTGACAGAGGTGGTGAACAGAGAATTTCGAAGCGTCGTCAATAAAATGTTCCACGCTGCCAAGTTATGCGTTTTGTTCAAAAATTGGCCAGCTGTAACGGTCCGATTGGTAAATGTACGTGCGGGATACTGTTGATGCATCTATTGAACCTCGGCTGATGGAGTTTTTACTGTTATGGTTTTGCATACTGAACACGTGCGACCCCCTTCGGAATATCATTGCCCGTACGTGTTACGGTTGTGTATGCAGCTGATGCTGCAACCTCCATTGTTGTGTGTTCTTTGATGTGTTCCTGTGGAAGAACTTACATGGGCTGTACCACCGGACGGTTGTTTGAACGCATTCGTGAACATAAAGCGTGGCTGAGAAGTGCAGAAATTAATTAATAAGTCAGTAAAAACGCTCAGCTCACCATTGAAAACCAGAGAGGCACTGCGCAGTTGTTCCATCGGTGTTAGGAATCATCAGCAGTGCGCATGCACTGAGTCACCAGTTGCACTCTAACCCAGGGGCGAACGCTTGTGAATCAAACACCTAATCACCAGACTATCCGGGCTGGATCTCAGCGGCTTGTTTAACATCAGCACTCGATAATATAGCGCCCATCCATGACTGTTGATGATGTATGACAAAGATGAAGCAGCTGTACAGTGCTTCTTTGGTTTTCACGGATGAATTGAGAGTTGATACCACGTGATGGATCATTTCATGATTATCAGTGCAATTTGTTCATCCCGAGTGGAGACTAAACACGCATGTTTTCCTGTCTGTGGCGATCGTTTAGTAGCCACTGCCGATTGTATACTATCCGCTGGAGGTTATTTGGTGACTGCGGCCTAAGGTGCAGTAACCAAACCTTTCCGACACACCCATATCGCGCAAAGTAAAATCACGTATGAGTTTTCGATCCTAGTTACGGTACTTAGTAGGCTTGTGAGAGTCACGTGAACGGTTGTATGGCACAGAACCAATTTCTTCTACTTTCTATGTTACGAGCTCGATGAACGCATCATCATCCGCAGAATTCACAATAGGCAAAAATGAGATAATCGATCTAAGCGGGCAGGTGAAAGTAGACTCGCATCTCAAGCGGAAGACAGTGATGAAGACCGAAGAATTGCCCTGGGTGCAAAGAAGGGTGACGATTCAAGATTTCTCTATTAACTTTTTTGGATTAACATCAAAGCCTTCAAACCTATCGCTAAACGGGACGGAGAACCAAATATTACGTAGGATTCACAAAACGGTAACTTTTCGGTGAATTAATTATGGAACTGAGGAGAATCCCACGATCAGGTTAAGTGGGAATAAGAAAAAGATGGGACTGATTCACCCGAATCTATCCATTGTTTATCCTCCATAGGTCGTCTTTTTGATTGCTGTGGTTACACCACGAAGAAAATTTGTGTTTATCCAACCAAGCAAAATAGGACTTTGTTTTGATTCGTTCCATTAGTTCTAATAGGATTTTCCTGCCTTCGAATTATCTCAAAAACATTGTTTATGTTAGAAAAAACGGTCACTAATCATTGTAATATAAACTGATTAGTTCGAACTTCCATCGAGCAACCTCTCTTTTGATTGGTGACACGGCCAGTCACCTTTTGTTGGGAAACTGTTCTTGTCTTATCTGTCTGACGTCTTGTTGCATTAACCTGGATTCTGGACAGGCGCTGACGTGCCGACTGTTAACGAGACCTGGTTGTCTATCGACGATGGGTTAGCCCATACCCTTACAGAATGATGTGCTCAGGAACAAGCGGGCGATCAGCAAGAGGAAACCGTTCATCAAGATTGTGCCGTCAAGACAGATGCAAACCTAAATATTGCATCATGCTGTTCTGCGATGAGCATGGTACACTGTGAATACCACTGAAAAATGAACTCTGAAGTTTTAACAGCTTTCTTTAAAATTGTTCTTCGAAAGTGAGAACGGATCGCGTTTTTCCCGCTTCCTGTGCTCTATTTGACGGATAAAATGCCACCTTGAGTGAACCTCCCAAAAATTATTCGGATTTGTAAAATTTTATTCTTTTGATGATTGTTGTGATATTTTTAATTGGACGACATGGGGATTTTCCTTTGTAGTCCATGGGTATACAAGTTGGTGACTCGTACAAGGCTACCAAGTCCCGTAGATGGAAGCGAGAACTCACATGATGTGATCTTGTGCGGTATGCGCATATACGAAAGGTTTGGTTACTGTCCCCTGGAGAGTTGTCACGAAATTACCTTCAGTAGCAACTATACAGTCGCCAGTGACTACTAAATGATTGCCGGTGACTTATAAATGACAGGAAAACATGTGGTCAAATTTATGGTGTTGTATTAGCAAGATTAGGCATAATTGAAGATGAACTTGTTTGTCAGTTTTATTAACATGCTCTGCAGAATTCCCCAGACAAAAACGAATAATTTTGGCTTCCAAACTATTAGTTCAAGTCATGAAATGACCGCTCTTAGTCGTTTTCCGCTTGACACCCAATTGGGTGCAGAACGCTCACCGAAGAATTCTATCCACGGACAGTCGAAGCAGATAGTACCAAGCGCACACAGCTGAGATTCGGCAGTTTACCTCCAGTATACCTTGTTTTAACCTAACACGTCATGCTAACCCTCGTAACACTTGTGTCCCAGTTATACTCAACCCCAGACATAATGCAGACCCCTTGTATCGTGACGCGAAGATAGGTAGTACACAAATGACCCGAGATAGACAAACGAAGCCATGTCAAAATCACAGAGGACTGGGTTTATCAAATGCCAAACTCCGAATTACCGGACAAGCTGTTAGCGGAACAGGATACGATCAACAATAGTTCGATAGGTTCAGCAGGTCTATGAACTAACTTTGTCACTGTTGATCAAGTTGTCAAACCTCTTTATTGCTACATCTGTTCGCAGTCCATTTACTAAGTTAATTAAATAAAAGAATGGTGTTTTATCGACATTTAGCATGGACCGCCAACTGCAAACCACTGACACAAAACGTTGAAGTTAAATTATTTACCGCCTTGGTAACATTTGATTGTTCAATAAGACAGCGTAGTTGAAATCGTTTGTGGGTTGTCGACGTTCTGATCACCACAGGTAGCCTTTCTCAAGACTGATTTCACAACCGATTTTTCGATACACTCCGAACCGATATCGGTTCTGACACATTAATGTTTCGCTTTATTTCAGTTTTCGTAAATGCAGTAAGTGATCCTCGCATGCGTTCCTAATTCGAGCTTTAGTTCATTTTGGACAGACGTTCAAGTTGGACCCTTATGTGCTGAGGAATACAGGTATTTTCGGACTGTTTTCTACGCATTATGTCCCGAAAACGTTCCTTTCCATTCTTGCGTCATCTGCTGCCCGCAGAAGCGCTTTCAGACCCGGCACTATTGCTGTGTGGTTCAAAGCTCCAGATTTAGAAAGCATCTCATGTTAGGATCCAGTAGCGACCTTTGACCAGGCACAGATTGCAGCGGCACAAAAGGTGATCAAATAAGTGTTCAGCTGGAATACAGCTATCAATACAACCGTCGAACCAAGGTAGCTATCGATTTAAGTGACTGGCCCAAGTTGGTCGCTTCTCAGCTCGATGACCGAATAGTTTCGCTGGTGAATGGTTGCAGTGTGATGACCCCTGAAAAAATGACCAGACGGATATCTCTGGGATGATATCTTTGAATAGGGCAATTACATCTGTGGTACACTTTACCATGTCTCATAATTCAAATAAAAACAAAAACACTTATATGAAGAGAGAGTTTTGTAGAGGGTGGAATTAACAATAAAAATTACGTTCAAACAAGTGAGGAATGGTTTCAGGATTCCTATCCCTTGACTTGTTAGGCATTGTCATAATATTATGGTTCTTATTATTGCATAGATGTACAAAAACCTATTAAACGGCTATTTGTTTTTAGGTCTGACAGTTCATGTAGCCAGTTCACGTAGTTACTCCTTAGCATCCCGCATCTTATAGTTTTCAAGAGGATCTTTTCTGATCAAATTGGTAAATTACGTACATGCCGTAATTGCAGCTATGTGGTCCAAATCGAGCTACATGATGAAGAATTCCATAACAGATGATTTCATTGTAAATTTGGCTGTATAACCTGCGGCATTTCTGGAAAGATAGAGCTTGCGCCATTGCGTGTCTACTCCTCATATAACTCATGTGAAGGAAAATGAGTAAATACTGCCTCGCAATTTAATCTTGTTCAGTTTTTTGCTTCAAGTTCACAGTAATTCATGGGTAGAAGTGATTACTAGTGTTATCGTTGCACTTTTCTAATTTGTCGCGTTTCATTTGGTAGGCAGAACGCTGTTTGCAAACAACCATGACACATATCACTGATGGACCGTTGTCCCCTCCATTTTTGTAACATGTGTTGTTGAGTTGGCCCCGTGCTCAATTCAAAGCCAGTGTGAAATAATATAATAAATGGGCATAAAGGAGAACACACCAATGATCTTACCAAAAACTACTTACCCTGTAATGATTGTACCGAGTACGAACCCGCTTTTCGGGGCACTGAACGTGACAAGTGGGGGTGCGAAAAGTGTATTGCGTTCTACTTCACAGCATCTTCAAACTTTGAAGTCATTCAAATCTTAAAGGTCATTAGCATCGACGATATTCCAACCCGGACATAGAAATCAATCAGAATTTAGTACCGAGTGTGCTCTGCTCGTTGATTTGAGCCAATTAGACATCTTCCATAAAGATCTGTCATTTGACAGGACGCTACTCATGAGTAGCAAATAACCCTATTCGCGAATAATGATAGGAATGCGTACTAGAAATTATTGTTTTGAGAAAGAATATGGAAGACCACATAAAACAAAGGATGGTATGCTACAATAGAAATTGAGGTTTTTAGATGGAAGTTAGTTTAATATCGTCTAGGAGATTCGAGATAATTTGTGTCACTCGCTACTGTGCCTTATCTTTTGTTATTTCTTGTTCTAGACGACCCACATCTTCACCTCCGAGGGAAAATCTCCAGGGTTCATTTTGCCGTCTTTTGTAACAAATTACGGTGTGGCAGGAACTGCAAACACAAATTGAAAAAAGACCGCACGCAACTGGATTGCTTCATTTTTGTCTTTTACTCGCAAATTCAGTACTCCTAGTCAAAAGCCGACTATCTAAGGACAGGGTAAACCCCAAAAAATATTTAGATATTTAGGACCAGCGTCCTAAGTTGAATCTTGTTTTACTAAAATCATGAAACAAACGAATTGCAAGCGACTATATAGCTGCCACGTCACCAATAATCTTAATAAATACCGAATCATGGAACTTCCAAAAACTATGCTACCATTGTTTCTTTCTCATTTCAGACAGTACCCCTACGGTTCTGGACGTTGAAAGTCAGTTCAGTACCGCTGGACTATTACTTCGTCCAAACGCGGAGTTTGCTTTCAATGTTTATTTCAGGCCCAAACAGTCGGGTGTGAAGAGCCTTGGACAAATCAAAATGGTTGTCGTGAACAACCCGTATGAAGACACCTCGGTAGAACTGATCGGGGAATCATTGGCTGATGAGGTTTGTTTGCAGGATCTACCACAACTGGAGCCGGAACGTGCACTGTGCATTAAGGAGGCGATTCGATATACGCAGCAGAGCACAAAAGCTTCTGGCGATGCCACCAGATTGGATGAACTTGATGCTGGTAGGCTAATATTATTGGTTGCATTCTCCTACTATTCACACTGGTCTAGTAGCCAAGGTCTGTAGGCTGTTTGTAATGTAATACCTTTGTTGTTGTGGAAGTTAAACAAACAATTAGGAGTCAGTGCAGATAGCCTCGTGGTCGGGTGTTCGATTCACAATGGTTCACCTCGGATTCGAGTCCCACTAGGGGCTCGGTGGACGTGGACTGGTGTTGATTCTTTGCAGGACAGCTGTACAGTAGTGCATCTATGGTTTCCAGTGGTGAGATGAGTTTTGTTACCGAATTATAAATTACTGTGAAGATTTTCATGGGTTTCAATTTTTCATTACTGACGTTCATATTTCTCATCTTTTAGTTTCAAACCGGAATTGTTGCTGGTTGATGTCAGCTGGTCTTACTGAAACGTGAACTAATTGAAACTGATTGTTTGGATGTTCAAACGTGACCTCTTAAGTTGAGTTACACGACGAAACTCAGTTTGCCGCATACTGAGCAATGGAAATTACGAGAGATTAATTTCAATTCGCTGGTTAGCCATTTAATCTTTAGCCCTTCAACAAGAAGATTGCACCACCGATGTCTACAAGACAGTGCTCGCGTTTGGTGGGTACACCGTGTGACCAATGACGAGATTCGTCATCGTGTGTTGTGTGTGGATAGCCCGCTCGCTGACACAAGTAAACACACTGCATCGCTTCCGATCAATTTGACACGTTTTAGGTGTGCCTGTCCATCGTCTGCCATTCTGTGCTGTATTTGGATGTGACTGGAAGAAGTGATGTGGTGGTCGGGCAGTGATTTGGCGTTGGGGTAGGAAAACGTTTGTGTCAGCACTGGTCTCAGTTAATGCGTTTCTGCTGTCGGGCTGGGGCTTAAAGGATGACGGTTTTTGTTGCATAGATGGGTTGACGGGTCGGAATCAGAACCGAAGTCAGTGGCGCGAGTACTGTATGGCGTGCTTGGGAAGCTCTTGGACCCCATAAACATCGAGTAAAAATTTCAAAAATGCATGAGTTAAAATAGCTCAAATTTTACTTTCTCTTCTTTCTACTTCCTCGCTAGCTTCTTTCTTTATTTGTGATGGTAGCACTATGCCTGACTCCATGCACAGTGTATAATAGTACTATATATACATATATATTCTATCAGACAACATGTATAATTTCTAGTTTTTCCATCGTATCTGTAGAGCCTTGGGCGATATCTAAACACATTTCAAATTTTGGTCGTTTCTTTGGTGTTCTTTACGTGGACATTTTAACTTCATGATAATGAATGCATTTGCAGTCCTTTATAAGTAGCCGTAGAGTAAGATAAGCTGAGTTAGAGTCGTTAAAACTAGTCAAAAGTTTCTTTCGCTGTGAACATACAAATGATAGGGTTTGAAGCCAAAAATGCGTAAGATTATGATCCTAGGGTTGCACAATAAAACGAAATTGACAGAATGAAAAAGAAGCCGGGATTTATCCCTGCTATCCTATAACATAAGGTTTGATGTACTAACAGGACAGTTTTTTGATCTTGCATTTCTCCAAATCTATCCGGCGTTATTGTAAACATGATTTAAAGTCCTACCGCTCGAACTCATTAAATATGATTTTTGTATAATATTTTATCGTACAGCAGAAACACCCGAAAACCAATAAAATCCTATGTAGTTACCAAATAGCCGTTTTTTCGAGCTTGCTAAGAATCTTTAGCAGCGCAAGTGAACTACGTCTCATCTGGTACACATATCCAGAATACAAGATTATGCTGGCCCTCTCAAGTTACTCGCTAGCATGTTGAGACAGCATATAACAACTTTAAATTTCGATCAATATGGCTTAATTTATACGCATAACATCATTGTCTTCTTTGTGTTTTTTCAGAACTCAATCGAGATGAAGCTCAGTTGGCTTCGGGTACGTT
Organism: Fasciola hepatica; assembly: GCA_948099385.1. Lineage (NCBI taxonomy): Eukaryota > Metazoa > Platyhelminthes > Trematoda > Plagiorchiida > Fasciolidae > Fasciola > Fasciola hepatica. The sequence continues at coordinate 578,504 of CANUEZ040000029.1, read as the reverse complement.
TGGTTTACAACTTTCGGAATAGGAATACATTTATTACGAACTAATCAATATCATTGAAATCCTCGGGGTAGAAAATTCCTCTGGTTAAACTTATATGCTACGGTTCACTTCCCCTTTCAGCAGCAAAATCTCTATGTCTGATAAGACTATCCGGGATTCAATACGGGCATTTGTTCCGTGGAATACGTATTTTGATAATAACTAACAGGGCAAACAATCAAACTGTACTGAAAAGTGTTGGGACAGGAAAGCTTTTGGAAGGAAACTCAGAAGAGACAATGGAAAATGAAAATATACTAAATGGGAGGCAAGCAGACGTGGAAAAGTTAGGTGAAGAAATCTCCATGATCAGTCATCTGCGAGCATGTTTTCAGGGAAAGAACGTGTAACTAGTTCAGTTCATAATAAAAGAAAGGAATCATTGGTTGGAGAATTCCCATTAGTACTGTTCAAATACTGAGGGCGAAGAAGACCAGTTTACGTTTACTAAGTGCGCGACAGCTGATTTCAAATTAGAACCATAAACCGTCGTACCTCAGGTCGGGTTTGGGTCAACGGCCAGCTTTCGCTCCAAGAAATTACGACAAGGTTGCCCTTTATCCCCTTTTTTCCTCAACACTGCCATAGGGGGTGTTCTAGGGAATGTCTTGACTAGTCTTCTAAACGACGAAGTTAAACTCCTCCCAGATAACAGAGTTTTCACTTAGAATACACCGATGATATTGTCTTGCTGGGTAATGGCACAGTGGCAGCACGTTCTGAACCGCTCCGCGATTTAGGTATCTACATAAGGTATGTGATTTGTTCCAACAAGACTGGAAAGAGCCAGTGACTGTTCTCATCCTTTGTTGTGAGCAATTAGGATTAGCCAATAGCTTCAGGCACCTCGGAGCTACACTGCAGCTGCAGTTAGAGAGGAGATCAGTTCACGAGTAACGAAGGCCAGAGTGACGTTCATAACCTGAGTCACATGTGGCACCGTCACGACATTCGTCGCTCACCGAAGGGATAGGTCTGCAACACCACAATGAGCCGTGTTTTCCTCTACGGTTGCTAATCCTGGCCACTCTGCGCTGAGGACGCTCGGTGACTTTTCGAATCTAACTACCGATGTCTCCGGAGTATTGCTCGTGTTTGGCGGGAACACCGTGTGAACCATGACGAGGTTCATTGTTGTGTATTGTGTGAAGATATCCGCCCCCTGAAAGAAGTAATTACTCTACAGCGCTTCCGATGCCTTGCACACGTTTTGAGCATGCCTCTCTATCGTCTGCCATTTCGTGCACTATTTGTGCTTCCTGGCTGTGGCTGGAAGAAGTGATGTGCCGGTCAGGCCATGAATTGGAGTAGGAGTGTGAAGAAATTAATTTAAGCACAGTTCAGTTTAGTTCTTTGGACCACCAAACTTGCCCATCCGTGTTCTGGTTTTGATTGCTAATTCGTGGCAACATTGAGTCGAGGGCAAAATAAATTGAAGCACAAAGTTGAGCAGCCGAAGACAAAATGATAAGCGGAAATCAACTATGTCATGGACTGATCATCTCAACCTACCTTACAACCACTACTTGCCTCGGAGAACAGCGTACGCCAGGGGAGTCTATCGGTGGGCATACGCAACACACTTCTCAACCTGTTTAAATGCAACACTTGTTCTAGTGACGAGACATTGATTTCCAACACCTTGCGCTTAATCTCATCATTGCTGATACGGTCTCTACCATCTTCAAGCAATACTACGAAGTCGTCGTTGATCTAGCACCGACAAACTTCGCGCATATTTTATCCGCAACGGCCATGTTTCTGAGCGGTGTGAAAAGATTGGACTTGACCACTGCAGTGTACACTTGACTGTTGAAAGACATACGGATGGCAACACTAGTCTCAGTTTAGGCGTTCCGACTCCTTGATTGGGGCCCGGAGGACGAGGATTGTCGCCGGTTGGAGATGCTGAGGGATACAGCTCAAAACCAAAGACAGTGGCGCGAATGTTGTGCGGCGTGCCTAGGAAACTCTTGAACCCTGTAAATATTGAAAAGATCATTCGGCAATGAAAGTTACACAAATGCATGCGCGGAAAGAGTTAAAAAGCTATTTTTGTTCACCTTTCCCCCTTGTTAACGCTTTCAATATTTTTGGTAATGATAATAATAACAATAGTAATAATGATAATAGTAAATACTAGTAATAATAATGTAAACCATTCGATGGTTTCACGACCAGACGCTTTGCATGCGTTTGGTTGTCCTCTGCTAGCACTTTTTCTCCACTGTTGCCCTTGATATTGGTTGGCTGCTGCTTGTGGGATGCTTTTTACTTCCAAAGTTGGTTCACCAGCATTTATGAACAGGATATTTACTCCACAGCCATATGGCGGGAAAAATGTACACAGTTTTTAAGTGTAAAATGACCTTGATTTCGCCAGGATCACTCGCAATTATTCTGATTTGCGTCAGGGTCGTAGGTTTTTTGCTCATTCTACTGCACCAAAACAGGCCATTTCAGTGACTTACTAACAAAATCAACAAGCTGAAATATTTCCTTTAGATAGTATTGGAATTACAGACGGAAGGATCCACATTTGAGCAAACTTGTTACCACTACTGTGGTGATGGAGAAAGAATGGTCAGAAAATTTCCGGGCATTCTCCCCAAATGAGCCAGAAGAGTTACCCAAGTATGAAACCTTTTTCTTCGGTTTGGTGATGTAAGTGATGGGTTTGGTCACTGTGTAACATAAACATATCTACAGCTAATTTGTTAATGTGTTTCATGATCAAAGGCATTTTGTTCGATGGTGAATTGATAACAGGTCCCTCTTAAGCGGGATTCTCCCCCCTCTTTTAAATCCCATTCTAGCCATGAAACACAATGAACTGGATTTTGGTGACTGTTCTCCAAACGATACCCTTTGTCGCACATTTACGCTGGTACACAGTAGTGAACCGGATTCGACGAGTTTCAAATTTTCATGGCCTACGAATCACCCGACTCTCCAGTTTAAACCTGCCGAAGGACATTTACACCCTGGACGGTCGAAGCGCATCACAGTTGTGTTTAAACCTGGCGGTGTCCCTGTCACGCTCCAGTCCACTTGTGTGAAATGTGTATTGCATCGTATTCGCGTCCCCATCAGTGAAGGGTGCGAACAGGTAGGTTGGTTTTTCGTGCTTCCGTTGTATTACAGTGGGTACTTGTTGGTCCAATGGTGTGAAGACTGCACCAACACGAAAGTAAAGAACATTGCGCACGAAAATACCACCATTAGGGTTGCATCACCTATCGCTAATGTTCTTCTGTGATATTCAGATACCTGTAGTGCGTGTTGACAAATGAAAAGAACAAAACGCATTATTTTTTCCTCGTGAAATTTGGACCACAAAAGTTCCAATGTCATTGAAGTCTAACCAAACAAGAATTGCTAGATCGGATATTATTCACGTGAACATAACTGCAAAAATTAGTAACCCGCTTTAAAAGTGGTAACATGGTCATCTATCGGTGTATATAATTCAGGGTTGAATTCATCGAATTGTCATTATTCTAACTACATATTTTGCCAGTGAATTGGAAGTGCACAAGACAACTTTATGTAAGTAATCTCACCTACCACGACGAGACTGCACCTTGACGTGATGTAATGGCTTGCGTACCTTTATGACCCTAAGAGCTATACAGGATGGTTTCCCTAAGCCGGAGATACAATCATGCCTAAAGGGTCAATGGTCAGAGGCCAGACAAAGTCCAGTCTCCTGGTCCTCCAGGTTGAGGGTTGATTTGAGCTGGCAAATCAGTCGATAAAATTAGTGGAAGAATAATTGATCCAAGCAAATGGGCTTTCACTCAACCCACGGTGCCTCGCGAACAGGTTCTCGTTAGAACTAAAGGCTTTGGTTGAGAACCCTAATCGTTCTCCTGCTTTGCGGCTGGATACCCTAGCAGTACCGAACCAACATCTCTAATGAACTGCACGAATAGAAAGAATACCCTACTGCATCGGACTTCGCGCAGGATAATTAGGACCGCACTGCCCATTGCATCGAGCGGGGTGGGTAGTGATAAGTGGGCTACTGCTCAGAGTTCCCTCTCTTCTATTCAACCTCTGCCTTCTGTCTCCAACCACCTCTCGTCACCCCCTCTATCCACCCATAATGCTTCCACTGATAACACGGTCGATACTCGCAACGGTTCATTGTCAAGTAGTGTCGTAAATAATCCACGATCGCATAACTCACATTTTCTCAAGCTTCATCAGCCTCTGAATCTCGGCTCCTTCAACGTGCGTACACTCATGCAGGCCGGTCAGCAGGCGTGCCTAGCCCTCACAATGAACTCTCTGAAGATTGCTGTTTGCTGCCTCAGTGAAACGCGTGTTTAGGATTCGAGCAGTGTAATTCAACTAACTGCTCCTGGTATCTCATCGACGTATTTTCTGCGCACTTCAGGAGACGAAGCAGCTAGAGCTGTGGGTCAGCGTGGTGTAGGAATAGTCTTGACTGACAAGGCTGAGGCTGCCCTCTTAGACTGGATCCCTGTTAACAGTCGCTTATGTGCTGTGAGACTCCAGGGATCAGTCGGCGTTCGAAAGGATAGTTGTGTTAAGCGCAATTTGTTTGTGATCTCGGCGTACGCCCCAACGGACTGCAGGTCAGACGCGCAGAAAGATGAGTTCTATGATGAATTCGCCACCCTCGTTCGCAGCAGTAAGGGTTCTGACATTGTAACGCTAGCACAAGTTGGCAAACTTAGTGTGTCAGACGCTTGTTTAGGTGGCCGTTGTGCTTTACCCGCTGAGCGCACAGATAACGGGGATAGGCTTCTCCAGTTTTGTGCAGACAATCGGTTATTCCTATCTAGTACGAATTTCCGACACAGCTCACGTCGCACAGTGACATGGCGCTCTAACTCTACAGGTACTGTGAGTCAGACTGATCATATCGCAGTAAGCTACCGGTGGCGCAGTTCAGTTTACAACCGTAGATCTTACTGGTCCACGTACGTAGAGTCTGACCATGCATCAATTTTAATGCGATTATCTCTCCAGTTCCATGGTCATCGACGCAAACCGTAAACCCTGTTAGCCGTGTAGCGTTTGTCTGATCCAGAAGTACGCACCCTTTAGGAACAGAAGTTAGCACATGAGATAGGATCCACGACGAACAGTAATATGGATGAGCATTGGGCCCATATCCAGCAGGTAATGCACGTAGAAGCAGGTTTTGTCTGTGGTCCTAGATCTGATGTCCATCAAACACACTGGATTTCGCAAGAGTCTCTGAGTATAATGGAGCAAAAGTGTCAGCTCTCGAACTGTGAAGAGACGAATAAGATACGTAGAAAACTACGAAAGCAAATTACGAAAAGCCTTAAGAATGATCGCGAAAATTGGTAGGTCAAGGTAGCCGAAGAAACGGAAATAGCAGCTGCTTCAGGTAGCAGTCAAAGACAGTTCAAACTTATTCGTGACACCGGTGGACGACGAACCCCAGTAAATGAAACGATATGCGATAGAAATGGAGAACCTATTCCTGGAAAAGAGCAAATGCTCGACCGCCAGGCCGAATACTTCAAGGAATAGTTCAGCTGGCTGCGCGCTAATGTAGTAACTCCGACGTCAACAACTGCGACTCCTTGAGTGGTATCACTTGAACCCCCATCGGACGTAGAAGTAGAGTCATGCATTCGATTACTAAAACGAAAGAAAAGCGGCTGGTCCTGACGGACTCCCTCCAGTTCTTTTCAAAATGGGTGATGGTGCATTTATGAAATCACTAACCATCTTGCTCCGTGACGTTTGAAAGGAGGAACGTATCCCACTTTTACGGAGTGAGTCATTGATTATACCCATCTTCAAGAATGGAATACGCAATGACTGTAGTAATCACCGTGGGATTAGCTTAAATCAAATAGTCACCAAGGCATTAGTCGCGATTTTGCTGCGTCGTCTGACACCGGCTCGTGAGAGGAACGCTCGCGAACAACAGGCGGGATTCCGCCCAGGTCAAGGATGAATCGACCAGATTTTTACTCTTCGTCAGTTACTACATGTGAGTCACACACACCGTCGACCGACAATAATGGTTTTCCTCGATCTGAAAGGCGCCTTCGGTTCAGTTGGTCGAGCAGCGCTTTTCAATGCACTTCACTTAAAAGGTATGCCCCAGAAGTTCGTGAATCTGCTGAGATCATTGTATTCTCATACTTCTGGCCGCGTTAGAGTTTACGGTGAACTATCCGGTCGGTTCAAAACGACCAGTGGTGTTCGACAGGGATGTCCTATGTCTCCATTCCTGTTTGGCTTCGTCATGGACGAGATAATGGATAATGCCTTGGGAGACCTCCAGGATGTGGGCATCGAACTAGGAAATAGTGAAAAGCTGTGTGATCTAGATTATGCGGACAACCTTGTCTGCTTGTTCGAATGCACGGAACATGTGCAAAGTGCACTAGATAGACTTGCGAGAGCTGTAGCTCCATCCGGGATGCACTTTGCACCTTCAAAGTGTAAAGTGATGTTGCAAGACTGGACATCAACGATTCCGAGCATGATGCTCGATGGGGAGGAACTAACAACTGTTGACCGCCTTAGTTACCTCAGAAGCAGCGTGACGAAGGATGGAAGTACGGTTGTAGAGGTGAACACGCGTATATTGAAGGATCGAGGGGCGTACGATGGACCGAAGCATTTGTGGCGGCGACATGATATTTCACTGAATTTGAAAGGTCGTGTGCATTGTGCTGCAGTGCTTTCAGTTTTGGTGTATAGTTGCGAAACGTGGCGTCTGAATGCAGAAGATATTCGTCTTCTTGAGGTTTTCGATCACCGATGATTGCATAGTATCGCTAAGATTGGATGGAATGACCGAGTAAGCAATGCTGAGGTCAGAAATCGAGTATTGGGTACCAGTTCAGAGGATGTTCTATCACAGCGTATCCAACTTAGTAGACTTCGTTGGTTGGGGCACGTGTTACGTATGACGAACACGTGTACCATACCGTTCACCATTTTCTGTTCCTCCTGGGGAGTGGAAGAAGCCACGTGGAGGTCAATAGATGACGTGGCAGTGAGGAATGAGAAACTGCACAGCAAACTTAGGGGCAGTAGGTGTCTCACGTCTTCGTGGTTGGGGTCCAAAAGATCCATCAACCAGTTGACTGGAGACACTGAAGAATATGGCAGCGAACCGTGAAGAGTGTCGATCGTGTTGTCATTTTCTGTCGAATCAGAATGATTGATCGATGTGCGTTTCTACTGTTAGACTGTATATTCCGTGTGTTGGCTGTTAGGGCGTTCTTTCTTTTTCCCACTCCTGTAGGTCCACGCCCTGTTCATCTTGTATATTCATGCTTTCTAATTCAACGTGCAACATGGCGAGAAAGACAGTGATCAATGGGGCTTGCCCTACTGTTTAACGCTGTACGATGAATGAATCTCAACTAGGTAATAATGCATCAAAAGATTCATGTTTGCAAATCTCACCATCTAACTGATTCCGTTATCTCACATATAGCACAACACAAGATAACTTTGATCGCAAATCTTCCTACCCACCAATGTACAAACCCTCCTGCTGTTTGGAAAATATGCTTTGACATACTTTGGTTATATTTGAATGGAAGAGTGACGGGCGACCAAAGTGGTCTCAGATGGATCCCGGATAGAAAAGTTGCACCTGATTCAGTATCGACCTGAATCGCGTGCATTAATTAACGCAGTATGATAGGGCCGTTCCAAAAACGTTCTACCTTTTGCGGTACTAATGGTCTTCTAACATACTTCAGCAATTGCTCGTTTCAATATCGTAGCTTACAGAAGCCACCTACGTGAAATATCTTGAGTTAGATAACTAGAGAGAGAGGTCACATTGATCATCGTGATGAGGTCCGCGGAATGTCACATAAATTGAAAATAACGGTTTTTCCGCTGTTATACAGGATCAATTTAAAAAAAATTTCAGAACGATGTATACAAATACAAGCCGAAGTTGATTTTTTCTGCGCCACATTATATTTTGTTAGGATAATAATTCATAGTACTCTATATAGCACAATATTATTCTTGTATTCCTTTTTCTTAATTAGCCAATGGACTGGGATGATACGAAACAAATCATTCAGTGGGTCGATGCGCCAATTGATATGTGAGTTACTTGTCAAATATTCTGACAATGCACCATGGGCATCACGTAGAAACCTCGCTCAGGAATGTATCACATTCCAGATTACTTTAACCAGGAATTATGGTGTGACAAATTGCGGTGAGGAAATTTCCGGAATGAAACTAAAATTTACTTGAACTGGAAAATGAGTATACTGCCATTTTGCCGCAAAAAATTAAACACTGGTCTAGTAGAAAATGCACAGGGAAAATCATAAGTAGCAGCTGGGTCACAAGCTTTGAGGTTGGTTAAGACAGAAACACTGAGCACACTCATGTAAAGTGGGGCAGATTGCACATACGTGCAAGACGAGACATACGCACCAACTAAAACTGGTAGTTCGTGGCACAAAATCACCGAAAAATTGTTGAGGTGGGTTGAATGTCTGAAGTAGTTGGCATTGGGAATTATCACCAAGTATTCGTACTCACAGTGATCTCATTTGTGTAGATGTTTCAGCATAGTCTTCCAGTAATCCTGACCGGGTACTCGACTAACTATGCAGTCGGGAGTTGTCCTGTTTCGTTCACGCTGAACGAGGCACCATGCGATGCACGTGTGACGTGCTTCACTCTGGTCATTTAATGTAAGAGCTCTTCTGACAGAACAGATGTGGTTCATATCTCTCCGATAAGGATTCAGTTCAGTAGTTTCAACCATCAGCCTCACAATTCTGTGCTTTGTTTTTGGTTGCTACCTCACAGCTTCATCAAACTGAGGGCAAAATAAATTGAAGCATAAAGTTAAAGGGCCGAAAACAAAGTAGCAAGCGGAAATCACGAAAACAAAGAACCAGGACAAATGCAGCTACGTCTTTGGTAACGACATCTGGCCATGTTACTTATTGTTTTCAATCATATGATAGGCGGGTCTCGTGGACCCCAGCCCGGACGTTTCACACGTCCTACTTGGTGAAGTTCATTGGACAGTATTCATGCCTTTCTGTCAGGTCATGGACTGACCACCAATTCTCATAGGCGAAGTAGCGTTATATTCTGTATCAGCCTGACGACGGACTAGTATGAACCGTATAACTCAGCGTCAAAATATAAAATGTTACGCTAAAGCTACCCCATAGAGTACACGGATAAGAAAGATGTGAGTTCAATTATAGGAAATATCTGTGAAGAAAATAGATGGAATTCAGAAACCAACGAGCCAACTGTTTTTTGTTACCTGTTCCACAAATTTGCTAACCAACAGAACAGTTGACGAAGTTCACTCTATGTTCCCTAATTAATCTGTCCAACAACCTATGAACACCATACAGTTCCAAGAATCGCCAGGTGAACAACCCGGATGTGACGCATCACTCAAATGCGGACAGTCGAACCGAATCACAGAGAACAGCCAGTAGAGCAGGATCGTCCGACCAAGATTTGTCCGAATTCGGATCAGTGTACGAGGTGATTCGGAGAAAACAGAAATTGATTGAAGTTGAACCGGAACCCACTTTTGAGGAATATCCAGATCGCACGGATCCTAAACCAATCGATCTGCTGGTTTCCGCAACTGCAGACTTTGCTCAGTACATTTGTGATGTGGAAAACATTCGTTTCCGGGATACGATGATGTTCCAACGACGAATTTATCGGTACGATGAACATCATGGTCATAGTGACATCAATAATTGAAAGACCATAAAATTAATAAAAATATTGAGAATGGTTTGGGACATTGGCACCTGGTAATTTGGTTGTCCTTGAATATAGAACTAAATGGGGGAAAAAGACTCGGTTGTGCATTTAAACTTCTCAACGACTTAGCGGCTTGCATATTTGTAATAATCATAAGGATGAGGAACAAATAAAACCAATGAAAAGTAGATGGGGAATGGATCAGGAGAACGGAGGACGCTCTCGGTAAAGAAAAGTGGCAATTAGTAAGTCATACCGTAGTTCCACACAGATTTTATTGCGCAAGGGAATAAATTTCAGTGACTTACGACTGTAGTCGTGCTTTTCTTTATTTCCTTAAACCACCTACTTTAAATGGGGATCATACTCTTGGTCCAAGCATAACACTTTTCATTATTTATGAATCTATAGCGCATTAATCCGAGAATCAACTTTTGTTTGTTCGTCCAAATGCAAATTAAAACAATTTACAGAATATGGCACGGTGTTATACCTTCCCGATAACGATGCACACAAATACCTGCAGGATTCTAATAATCTATCAAACCACGAGTTCGTGATAGTATAGAGGAATACTGACTATGACTGGCACTATAAGATCTATATCGAGATAAAAATCTGCTGGAATATTAGGCATATGGAGCACAATGATAAAAGTTTATTCCGGGAAATTGAATTGACAAGAAATAATGGCTTATAAACGAACACTAAGTATGGTTTTATCATGAGTGCTGGCGATTCATCTTTATTCTTCTCCATCCTCAGATTCGAACTCATGAATTGTGGACTGGTAACACTGAACTACAGATGGACGGTGAATATGTTGAGTGGAGTGTCAAAGAAATCTGCACAAGAATTAGAAAAGATAGATACGAACGACTGGGAATCGGATCTCGTTCCATTTACCGTGTCTCCATCAGCCGGCGAAATCTTTCCGGGAAAATCAACTTTCATCCAGGTTAGTAGTGCACACTAACGCATGATATGATGATTAGGATGATAATCAAACACAATGGTGAGGTAGTGAAAGGATTTGTGGTAAGCGTCGGAACATGATATCGAGGCGAATAGAGGTTTTTTGATGATTTCATTCCTCGGCCATTTCAATCATGTGTGTAGCTGAACAATGTGCGTTTAGCCAGGTCTTTACTCAACCGGTCGATCGCTAAGCCAGACAACCAATCAATAAAAAATGACAGCTTATTAGCAGATTCGTAACCAGAGACCCGGAATGAAAGGATACTCGACAGCTTCAATATCATCCTTTATTCACGGAATTTCGAGCGCTTAAACCAGTTTCTTTTGTGAACACAGAAGAGGCCTGAGTAATCGTACCCTGGTTGCTTTTTTCACCGTCTACACTCTGCTCACATTCACGGAGGAAACCTATACAAGATGCTTAAAGAGGCTGAATAAACAACGATAAGGTTGGATCATAACACATGGACAAGGATGGAGCTTGATACGGCTCCAATTTTTCCAAGTATATGCTAGTTTTTTTGGTGCTTTTTGATGAGTTCAGAAGACTACCTTTTCGTCCGACAAACTGCACGTTGTTCCCCGCTCTCCCCACATGTATGCGATCGTAATAGCTCAAGAATACAACTCACAATGGATGTTCTACTAAAAATGGATAAGGTAATACACCAGATTTCTAAAGCAAACCAGTCGTCGAAACGCTGTTCGGTTATTTGAAAAGTCCGTTACTTTCGTTGAAGGTCACCTTCTATCCGTTGCTCGCCGGGGAATTTGAGGCACAACTCGTTAGCCACTTCGATAATTTGGCCAGTCCTACGGAAAACAGTGGTCGAATGACAATGAAGCGCAATCGAATCATACCTCTAGCAGGTGTAGCACAACAGTCTTACGTATTTTTGGATCTGGTTGAATCAGACTACTTAATTTCCGGACGGCGAAATCCGGAACTTCCTGGACCTTTGGGTGCACCGCCGGGGACGACGTTGGATCCCTGTACACGGGTTATTGAATTCCATACGATTGGTGTGGGAGTGAAAAACTATAAGTACGTCGAACAATAATTGTTTCTACTTTTCTATTTGCTTCTGGTTTGATAATAACATTTCGATGCAATAATCCGTTCAAAATGAAGCAATATAGAAGTGTATGTGGAGAAAAAGAATGCGGTGCGATTAAAGGCTGAGAAAAAAAATACTAGGCTTCAAAGAAATGAGATCTTTGAGTTATACGTAAAGGACAAACAAGTCACACAGCTACCGCATGACCAGACTGTGTTTTATTACAAACGTGTTACTGCCTAAAAACAGTGATAGTTAGAATTTTCGAAAACCAGTAAAATAAGACGGAAGATACCGCCATTTTTCCCCAACGAAGTTGTGACTCTTCGATAATTGTATCCTGGCTCAAAGCCACATTTAAACTACTGGGACTTTAGCTATTTCCTAACTCCAATGCCTAGCATCTGGTTTTCGATACTCTGTTAAGGCAGTGGGTCGCTGTGATTCTCTTCTTACCGTTTTCATACTCTGGTTTCTTTTATTGTTTCCAATTGAAGTTTCCGCTGAAGTAACTACCAAAGCCGCCGCACCCACTGTATGGCTAAAGGTTTTTCGGACTGAACTGATTTATGCACAATCGCGCAGGAAGAGGTGAGGGGATCATGACAGAGCAAATGCATATAGACCTACTTAAACAGCAGAGGATGGCATAGCTATTATAGTCAGCTCATTTTTCTGGAGAGTGGTTATCAATTATTAGTACTCGATACCGAAAATAAGCATTTCGTAATTGATATCCGGAGCGTTTCGCGCTAGTAGATAAAGTATCACAACAGAACCTTAAACAAAAGTGAGAAAGTTGACTCTTCAAAGGGGTCCGGATTTTAGAGACGCTAAGGGTGACCAGCACTGATAAAAACTGCTTAACTCGTACCATCCTCAATAATAGTGTTAACACCGAGACCAACTACCACTGAAGACAAAATTCTTGTTAATTTCGATGAAATAATCCACATGTGGTGGAAACTAACAGACAAATTCAGGGATGTATTCACTGAACATTCAACGTTGAATGTAAGTAGTTTGGTATTGTATCGGGATGACAGGACAAAATTTCGCCGTTCTGAAGGTTAACCGTGACTAACTGATGAAATACTTTTCAAAGCATAACCTCGTGATTCTAAAAATGAAGTGTCCGTTTATCTACACTCCTTACGATACAAATAAGATTACAGCCATAAGTCTACGTTGAATTTCATTACTTCTCCGCTGTTTCTCCCCCAGATGAAGTGTTATCGGCACGCTCTCAATAGTTTTCCACAATAACACAGTGACTTTACTATTTGTCTGACCGGAAAAAAATTTCCCTCACATCACCTTTGACAAACGCGGAATGAAACTGGAATGTCACTGGGCTTTTAAATGTTCTGAGAACTACAGAAGACGACAGTATTTGGTTGTGGAGTAAATCGAATGTGCAGAGATGATCTTTAGAATTATTGGAAGGTTGCAGTAAAACCGAGCTTGTATTTCCCATTGATAAGCCTTTTTTCTAAATTCCAGAAACTTCTTTATTGCCAATCTGACCACGGATGAGCTACGTTTTTCTATTATCAACGAGGATATAACGGATACGAAAGAAATCCAACCTGTAACGTGCAAAACCCCCCGTGGAGTAATTGCATCCGGAAAGAAGACAGAGGTACGTTTTACCGTCAGAAAAAGTCAAATGAAGTAATATCGCTAAAGTTCTAGTAATATTAGAAACACCGTTAGATTTTTGTCAATTGTAAAAGAGGGATTTCGTAAGACTTTCTGTTGATGGATGAACGTGCGCGGCTAGAAATATTAAAGTGGTTTCAAAAGAGGACTAGAGTATTTAACAATAATGTATGTACCATGATAAAAATCCAAGATACTTTTCAGGGATCTATTCAATGTGTCGAAGGTCACCTCCGGTATGAACACTTTCCACTTCACATCGTTCCGAAGATTTGATGAGAAAAGTTGCATAATATAAAGAGACGAAGCATATTCAGGCACAGCATAACACAACACAACATAGTATAGTGTATTTTACCACAGTATGTAGCACACAGTAGTAGTTTAACTGAGTAAAATGCTCGTAAAATCATCACTGAGAAAACATCATGAAGCAACGGTAATGCTGGTAAGCAACACATTTTTAATCATTCGATTATGTCAATTAACTTGCAGATCAATAGAAAAAATAGTTTGAAGGTGATGTTTTGGTCTAGAAGTCCGCGTCTAATTTCAGTGAAAGGCGAATGGTGACGCGCACAACGGAGTCAGATTAAAACGTCATGAATGGGGAACATTATCGCAAAGTGATCATGCTGTTGGATAGCAAAATCACTTCGATTTTTTTTTAAACTAACTCCGTTAAGTTTTTTCATTATCACTGACATAAAAAGAGGGCCAATATTTAGGTCAGAGTGAAGTGTTGAAGACAAGGAAGGCACTTATTTGTTTCAATATCGTGTCTGCCGACTGCCTTATTCGACCGAGAAGAGCGCATTTCTCATCACCGTACCAAGATTCTGAATTGCCGGGAAGGCGGAATAATGAGGTATTATAACTAGGAAGAGTTCAATTACGAGAAAAGATAAGAGATAATATGAAGTAGTTAGGACGTAAATTTACCATGCGAAGTGACTTTAGAAACGTTGGGGTAGACACTTAAGTTTCCCTCGTTTTTATCTGTGTCCTTTAGGCAACGCGATACGAAAACGTTAGGACTCGTCTACTTGGTACAATCGACCAATAGCCCCACGTTCAACTTCAAGGGATGATTGATGAGTGCGAACACAGTAGTGATGTAAAGCACTGTTCAGTGATGAACTAACAACAGGATCTTACTGCGTAGGTCACAGAAGAAATCTTCGCTATAATCGAGACCACCCACCCCTCCTTCACCGAACAAACATTGTGGGGCTCGGCATTTCCACCATTTTTGTTCTTTTCTTCGACATCGCTGTTCGCAATGCAAAGATAGGTGGCAGACAGATATTTTCAGAAGAAACGTTCCAACACCAATCGACTGAAGTCATCTTTCCGGCGACGCAGCCCTTAACTTGACAAAACACTTAATCAGTCAAGGGGCTCTATAGCTTATTTTCACACAGAGTGTGCAGGTCCAATAAAATTCTTAAACGTCGAGATAAATGGTCATTCGGGTTGCTTGCGACTCCATACTGCATCAGACGTTACCATTGTCTCCATATGGTCATACCACTCCCTCGGTGGCCCTCCACACAAAAAGAGATGACAAATACAGTCACTGGTGCCAAAGTAGGGCCCGTAAAATTTTTGCCTCGATTCAGGCGCACCATGATTTTCCGCGATTCCAGTGGTGAAAGATTGTACTGCCTTTTTAACACTCACCTTAACCTATTTAAATGTTTATTGTTCGGTAACAGCGTTATCAAAGGAGATGGTAATCAGCGAACGTTTCGGTTACCGCAGGTGACCTTTGTTAAAACCAGTGTACAATCGATTACCACTTCTTCAGATAACGCTTTTACCGAACAATAAACACTTACCCGTAACATACCACATGGCGCATCGTTTTTTCGACACACTTCGAAGCGATCTGGGTTCCGATACACCCTAATCTCCTTAGTCTGGGTTGAATTGCTCCTCTACATCTTGATGCGTCCCTACGAGCCATCTGCAACTACATCCATGGTGACCCATAGTTATTCAACGCATCATCGACGGCTGTGAAATAGTTTCCAGATGTTCTTCAACAGGGCCTCGGGCTATGCACCCGCGCACAAGCTTTACTGCATCTTACGTAGTTTGCAAAGTCGATCTTTCGGCCTGAATGATCAGTGCCATATGTCTCACCTCCGGCTGTTCATCAGGAACTTAAACGCATCGAACACCTGGGCCTTTAGTTTCCGTGGGCTGCGCCGACAGTTGTCGTGAAGACGCTTAATGGCAGTCTCCGGATTTGTGCCGGTTTTTTCACCGGCTTAAACAACGCTTAAGAGTCGCAATGCTACCCGCTTGCTTACCATTCGGAACGGCGGTCAGTGTTTCGCCAAACTTCACTTGTCCGAGGCTTACTTCCAGATACTTTGCACGTCAAAATCTCAGGAGCTTCTCACCACAAATACCCGTTGGGGGTTATTCCATCATACTCGCCTCTCCATGGATGAAAAACCATTCCGGTCATCGGCCAACAATTAATGTATACAATGATCTCCAATTTGACAGGTACCTCAGCGAATCTTCATGACAGTTATTGTGGGTCGCTCTCCAGAAAAACTGAAACAGCACATCATAGATTCACCCGGCCGTTTTTAAGGTTATGGATTCCCACTTAGTCTAGAAAAATGTCAGCTCTTTATGGGTTCCATCAAATATCTTGGTTTTGTTTCTGACGCTCGCGGCCATCATTCCGATCCTGACAATGCACGTACTTGTGTCAGTTGATGATCGATGAGCTTGACGTTTAGGTCGCAAACGGTTAATCGCCAGTCGGGGTAACATCCTCAGTGCACCTCGACTGGTGATGAAACGTTTGCGACCTAAACGCCAAGCTCAGCGATCACCAACCGATATAAACAATCAGCTTGAGCTACAAACAACACCAATATCGAATTCATTGGTAATGTGTGCTATCGAAGAAATTTACTTTCCATAGGAGGTTGTGACCCTGCAAACATTTCTGGGCATGGTTAGCTAATACAGCTCTTTCCAGCGTAGCACAAGCCTCACGCACCTCTCAACAATCTATTGAAGGAAGAATCCCAATGAGTCTGGTTGGAACAATGCAAGCAAGTCTATGAAACTCAAGGCAATGCTCACCTCCCAACTTTTGTTGAACCAATCTGGCCCAAATGTTCCCACTGTCACCGCGGTCGGCACCAACAATTACGGAATAGGCACGGTCACCACCCGCAGCTGACTGAATTGGACTGAAAAACCCATCAATCCTGTATCTCATACCCTGACACCGGCAAAAAAGAACTACAATTTTGAAAGGCTCTTGCAGTTATTTTTCTGCATTGAAAAAGCCCTAGCTTTGTGTACTGGCGCAAGTTCAACCTGTTGACTGATCACAAGCCTTTCCCGGCAATTTCTAGGTCAAAAACGAGTATCCCCGCACATTCGACCAATCGACTACACCGCACGCAGATCTATGGACAGGCTCACCGCTTTTCACGACTGCCAGAACTCCATTCCGTGTGCTCGAAGGATATGATAATCGCCGCATTGACCAAAGAGAATGACGCTCACCGAGTTCTTAGCGATGCCTTTCATTGTGGTTGACATCCGGCGTGACTCCGCTGTAGACCCTGTAGTCCGTCCAGCGATCCAATAAACCCGTAACCAATGTCCTAACAAGGTTCCCGCTGGTGAACTTAATCAGTTGTTTCGCCGACGTCGGTTGCTATCACATTCCTGTCTAGTGATCTCAGAGAGAACGAGGATCCCAGCTTCTCTTCTTGTTTTATAAGAATCTCACACGGGCCATTCAGCCATAGGTCGAACAAAACAACTGGCCGTTTATGGATCCCGACATCGAGCGTTCTGTTTTAGTCAACGTTCTCAGTGCCAGGAGGCAGCCAAAATTTTCTAGCCGCCAAGATCCAGTTTTTTAACCTATGCCTAACGACCCTTGGTTCAGAGTGCATCTCGACTATGCCAGAGCAATTGAAGGAACCTTTTACCTTGTGTTGGCAGATGCGTACTCAGAGCGGCCAAAGATTTATCCTGTACTTTTACCCACAACTAAACAAACCCTGGTCTGTCTTCGGCGTGCTTTTGCTCCACTGGAATTACCATATATAATTGTGTCCAACAACGGATCTCAATTTTCCGTGCTTTTTCAGCGACCTTTGCCGAGATTCCCAAATTCAGCGCCTGCGGTCTCCTCTGTACCATCCCCACTCTAACAATCAGGCGGAACAATTAGTAGACACGTTTAGGCGAGCACTCCTCAAGTCTCGCAAGGAGACGGATGAGATAACCACTCAAAAGTTTTGCCCACATATAACACTACACCTAATGGTCAATGTAGTGCAGAAGCCCTAATGGGGCGTGAGCCCCTGTACTGCTGATCAGTTGTACCAGATATGCGAGATAGCAAGGCTCTGAATCACGAAATCTGTTAACCGGCAGTTATACACTCAAATCACGGAACGTAATCAGGAAGACGCGGAAATTAGGTGGTAATCAGTGAAGTACGCTGACAATAGAACTCACTTGTTTACAAAGCAACCATGACAAATATCCAGTCAGAAGTTATTGGATTGCAAGGGATGCCATTAGCATGTATGTTTGTATGTCAGTGAACATAAAGGGCAGCCAACCAACCATGGCAACACGACCGGTTGGTGCTTGACAACTGTGAGCCACGGGACACGCGGCCGGGATTGTTCAAGCATGTGGAAACCTGGCTCATTATATGTGGGATCACGGAAACTGTGATTTAAGACTCGAACCTGCAATCATCCGGCCACATTGGCAGCTGTTTCCGTCAAAGATTCGTACCATGATGATACCGTTTGAAGAACCGCCACGACTAGCATCTGGACGCGTAGTATCGGCATATTTACGTCAGGGTATGCAGTCTACGCGGGGAATTACAGAACAAGATACCAGAATTGGACGATATGCATCATTACACGGTGCACCGGTCAAATACTTCTTGAAGGATCAGTGGGGGTGACATCTGGATTTGACACAAATCATTTATGGGGACGATATGGTGGGTCATCAGTGCCTAAAAGTGGGTGTTTCGTTGGATAGCTTTGACACTTCAATAGCAGGGGATGAGTCAGCGGATATCGATTCGGACTCGTTGTCTTGCCGGTAGTCCCAATGGCCGAGAAGGGCCCCTACACGCATCTGAGCTCTACGCGGTACAGGAAGACTAAGGGAAGAGATGTTGAGCAGGTGATTCAGTTTTCTCTGAACGAAAGCGCAGATTACGATAAAATTATTATCTCCCCATAGACTCATTCATCTTCGGAGTAGTGCTAATTTTTTTTGTTTTTTTCCCATTTGAATTTGGAATTTCTTGTGCCTGCATACATTGGAAATATTCACGTTACTTCCCCTCACTGATCGGGTTTTCCCACTGTCCGACGATTTCTAAGCTCAGCCAGCTTCGTTCAAAGGAAACTGTTAAAAGTTGACCTCACCGTTCTTGTCAGCTACCCCATGCAGCAATAAAATCATACCCGTTTATGTATCAACCTATGTTCATATTCGAATTAGTGAGTGATCTAGCTGCGACGATTGCGCGCCGCTGACCACCAGATTATTTCAGTCCTAGGCCTGATTTTTGACTCGAATAAGAGTCAAGATGAGTCCTAGAGCATCCAGTTTCCGTTCCAAGTTCACTGAAAGATCGTGGTACTGTTATCTTTGAAGACACCGTAACAGAACAAGTTTTTCCATTGCCAACTTTTGCAGCCACAGTGTGTGAGGTCCAGTTCATCTCATTTACTGTCCCCTCACGCCTCCGGACAAAAAAATTATCGTCCTTGTGCTCTATACCTTGAACACTTCAAGTGAATCTTACGTAACTTCAAGTTCAAATGGCATCGCTCTGCAAACACAGACATATGATTGGCTTGGCAATGGTCACTTATCACCTACCCACGAAATCTCTCTGCCCCATGATCATCGACATCGCGATGGTAACTGGTGAGCTGAATTCTTGTTGATACATGCAACAGTACGTGCAGGGGCCTACAGGGGGGGGGGGAGTTGTGACCGCTGAGTCGACCGCGTGATTGAAGGGGAAAGAACCAGGAACAAATGGACAGAGCTAGTTGACCTTGACTCTTTTTCTGTCTCTCTCTCTCCCTCTGTGTGTGTGTGCAGCCTAACAAAATCGTAATTCCGGTCATTGCAGTTTTCTTCTTGAGACACCCGGTGCTTCAGCTACCAAACACCAGTCGTCCCCAAGTTCATACGCGTTCAAAACACGTGACTTGGTATCAGGTGTGTGAAATGTGCGTCTCGCTGTCAAACTCATCTTCGTTAAAATGAACTGGTCATTTTTACGAGCGACCAGGCTTCATACAGAACGTGTATGGATTAGCTCAGTTTTGTTAGGCTGCACACCAACGCACGCACGCACACACACACACACACACAGAGGGAGAGAGACAGAAAAAGAGTCAAGGTCAACTAGCTCTGTCCATTTGTTCCTGGTTCTTTCCCCTTCAATCACGCGGTCGACTCAGCGGCACATCTCCCCCCCTGTAGGCCCCGGCACGTACTTTTGCATTTATCAACAAGAATTCAGCTCACCAGTTACCATCGCGATGTCGATGATCATGGGGCAGAGAGATTTCGTGGGTAGGTGATAAGTGACCACTGCCAAGCCAATCATATGTCTGCGTTTGCAGAGCGATGCCATTTGAACTTCACTTGAAGTTACGTAAGATTCATTTGAAGTGCAAAAGTTATAGTATTCGTGATAACATATCCGTTTACCATATTCCACACGTACTTTCCAACTAAAGTCTGAATTAAAAAAACAAGAATACAACAGCTATTTCATTTAATCCCTTATTCGTTTGGCTCTTATCCACAGGTCACATTCGAATTCACCGCCATTACTATTGGACTGATAGAATCGTTCTGGCGTTTATCAGTTGATGATTTACAAGTAACGGTACCTCTTTTGGTTGTCTGTAACACAAGAGAACCTCTCATTTTATTCGAACGTTCATGTGTCAGACTTCACCCAGTTTTGGTGGGCCATACAGTACACGAAACCCTCTGTCTGATAAATCAAGAATGCAATGATGCTGAACTGTTGGGTGAACTGGCTCGCGGGGTACCGTTCTGTTTCGTCGAATCAAGTTGCTATGGCGTGGGTCGACAAGATTGTGTGAAAGTTGAGCCAATGGCTGGTGTCATTGAACCTAGCAGTCGGTAGGTGGTATGCATAAATTCAGATCCCTCGTTGCTTGTTATTTCTTACTTTCATGAGATTTACTGATTGCTTCTATCATCTTTATTCTTGTTTACAGTCGGGTTTTAAATAAAAAAATTTGGAATCTCGTTTGGCAATAGAACTTTAGTCAATACGAATGATTTGGTCGGGTGATAACAAAACCCAAAAGTAGGCCTGGTGTTCGGATATCTCTTGATTTTGCGGGAGAATCAATTCGACCATAATTACCTACCACAGAAGCCAGTCAAAATTTTCATGATCAGAATCTGTTGCAGAAATAAACAAACCTTCACGCCACAACATGGAATACACATTTCCACCTTTCCTCTTATTTCTATTTGTCTTGGAGAACAGCGTACACCGAGAGAACATATATGTGGATATGCGCAACATACGTTCCAGTTACTATAACTCGTTTGGTTCAGAGAATGACCTCGAGGTCTCAAAACCCTTCGCCTAACTGCAGCATAACTAATATAATGTACTACATTTAGCATTAAGATCTCTTAAATAGATTATCAAGTTGGTGTATTCGGTTTCACGAATAGACCTGAAACTAGCCCAGTTCGTCCTACGTGTCCGATTGGTTTAGTAAGCGTTCGCTCCGATTAACCCTCACTTCCCGTCTTGTCTGACTGAGTTGGCGGTTGTTTCGTATGTGGCGGCTTTAGTTTATGACTTGTCCGTGTTATCGACCAGATGTTGACTGGCCCATTGCTTGTGGTGCCGGTCAAGCTCGTGTATAACGTGCATCATCATAATTGCGTTGATTTTTGAGCTGGGGTATGATTCATATTTGCACTGGTTCAATCAATTCCTTCGTGTTATTGACCAATCTTCAAGATCTGTAGTTTCACCAGGTAATCATTCTTTCATAATTTGGACTTTCAAAACTGTAACGACGTCATGTAAATCACCTTATTCTCATGTGAATCGTAAGGAGCGTGCATGGACGAAAAGTCCATTTTTATTTCGTCGGTTATTCAGGGAAAACCTTCAGAACGAGGACACACGGTCCCGAGTTTCGATTTTCAGATGTAAGTAGTATGTTATTTTAACCAGATGGCAAAATTTCTCTTTATCCATGCACACACCTTACGATTCAAATGAGATTAAAGTGACAGACCTACTGAAGAGTGCTGAAGTATAGGAAGATTGGGCAAGAGAGTACCAGGTACGCATACCTGATGGGCGGCAACAACCGCGAAACTGGTCGTTGTCTTCCGGTGAAATTTTGTCCTGTCATCCAGATACAATAACATATAACTTACACTAAAATATCTGATGTAAAGTTAAATGCTGTCTAGGTAGAAGCTGAAACTACTGTTTGTGCTGTCCAACAGTAAACATGATAACTGATTATCTGGGAGAATATCCAGGCACTATATGGTCAATAAACAAAACAACGGCTTTCAATTACTACGAAAAAGATTATTTTCTCTTCTATTCGATGAAGTCTGGACTGATACCTTCCAGGGAAATGCATGTGGAATAAGATAAGTTTCCCGCGTAGTGGGGACGACTCAGATTTCAGTAAACCTTTCCCCTTACTTGTTCCGTGTGTCAAAAGTTACTGAATCGAAAATTATTTCCTCGCCGATTCATTTCAGATGTCCCATCAAAATTTCCTTCACGGCCAAAGCGGAACGGTTACTGAATGTCAATTTAATCTGTCGCGTTCAATATCGTCAGCTTCCACTAACACTGAACATCAAAGCAGAAGGTTTTACTATATCAACTTCTGCGTGGCTTCAGAATATTGGGGAAGGGGTCTCGAATCTTGAACTGACCCCGCTTTGGTCGCCTTGCAGCGGTATCACAGATCCTGGTGATTATGCAGAAGATGCCGCCCGTCATTTGATCGATCATCCCAAATACCAGTCAAAACTGCATCCTCTGGATTTCGGAACGGTTCAACCTGGCGAGTGCGTCAGCCGTAAAATAACTATAATGAATTCAGGAAAGTTCAAATGTGACTTCTCTTTGCGTATGATATCGTTGTGCAAATCTTCTGTTCGATCTACTCGCCTTTTTAATCTTTTGGTGGGTGGCGTCAATGAAAAAAATTTCGAACCTGTATTACATCTGGATCGAACCAAGGGTAGTCTTTCACCCGGTGAGAAAACGCAGTGCAGTGTTATGTTCTCTCCTCCGAAAAATAGCACTGTCTTTCCTGGAAGCAATATCAGACTGACAGAACACTCTATAGCATGTCTTGTAGCTATTCGCGAAGGACCAGCTTACGGTCTCAGCTTAGCTGGATGTACTTCTGGTCAGACAGTTCACTTTTCCCCCGGCGTCATTGACTTCGGGCCTCAAATATTGACCATAAAAGGAATATCTAGCGCGAAGCGGTACTTAACTCTTCGCAACACAGATGCCAAACGACCAGTCAGTGTGGAATGCCTTACGCCAGACTGTGCTGTGTTCAAGCAGTCTCTGGAGCCTACAATATTGCAATCACGATCCAGCGGTTCTGATGATGGTTCGGGTTTGGACACATATCGAGTGGAGATCACATTCACGCCACAAGTTTGCCAACAATATGAAAAAGAACTCGTGTTTGAAATGAATGGGTCCATGCAACAATCCATTTTGGTGCGTGGAGAAGGAGCTGACTTGGTGGTGGACAACAAACCTGGTCCATTGACCATCATACGCGTCAATCAACCAATCAGTCAGGACCGTGTGCAACAAATTTTGCCTGTTCCCGATACATGTGTAAAAAACAGACCCATCCATATGGGGACTCTACAACCCAACCAACGATCTAGACGATTTGTGACACTGATCAATCGGAGCTCCGCTCAAATTCGTATTCACCGGGTCAGCTTAAACCAAACTGGGAATGGTTCGGTTGGTGTATCACGAATGGCTAGCTCACTAACTGATACGAAAACAACAACCAGTGCGCTAGCGGGTACTTTATCTGCAGTTACATTACGACTGTGTCAGCCCATCAGCGAGGATCATCAGACGTCAATGGCTCCGATTTCCGAAGTGAAAGCCCCAGTGATACTGAAACCCAAAAACGGGCAAATTATGGTCGAGATCAGTTTCACCCCATCCAAACGACTGCCTTCGTTTACACGTGAAGTTTTGTGTGAGATTTCCGCTTATGACCCAGAGAGCCTGACGAATGGGTCAAAAACTTCTGATTCAGACAGAGAACCGAAGTTCTACTTGCCTGTTTTCTCTGTACAGGGAGCGTGTCGAACGTATGATATCCAACTGGACAAATCATCGGTCAGCTTTGGTCCAGTTGTTCAAGGTAGTCAGTTGACAAAATCGTTGACTTTGCTCAATCACGGAGATCTTGGATCGAAGTGAGTAACTCACCTTGTTCATCAGATGCGTTTTTGATGAATTACAAACCACTCACTAATGATACTCACAACTGTTAACTTCCTTTGTTATTTCTGAATGATAGTGTTGAAGAGGGACATTAGTCTTTATGATTACTGAACTAAGATTGCTACTGGAATTGGCAAAACTCACCTTGATATGGGCAAACAAAGAAGCTCCAAGGGATTGGTGTGAATCGGCAATCATACCGATTTATCAGAAGGGCAGCATGTTAACATGTGAAAGCTACAGGGGAATAAGTCCGGTTAGCATCGCATCTAAACTGATCGCTGGTATTATTCTCCACTGATCATATAACGTCCACGAACAGTGCTCGCGCTAGAACCAAATTGGATTCAGACATGATTAAAGTTGTGTTGATCATATCTTCACTTTCAGATAAATTTTAAAACACGCTTTCTGTACGCCAGCTATCACCGTTTTTCTTGATTGGAAAGCGGCATTCGACTCAGCCGGTCCTGCAGTTCTCTAACGTTGGTATTTGCTGAAGGGTGAACCAGAGAAATTAATTTGTTATCAAATCTCTATATATGAGTAACCGAAGCCGACTTTGGGTCCATGGTGGTCTTTCATCAAAGTTAAGCACGAGAAGTGATGTTCGCCAGGGTTGCCCTCTACCTCCTTTTTTGTGATTGTTGTCATGCGAGGATTGCGATACTGAACACTTCCCTGGTGGAAAAGTATCAGACCTTGAACATGCGGACAACATTGCTCTCCTAAGTGAAGATCCAAGTAGCTCGCAACTTTTTCTAGACAGCTTGAACAGCCGTATGACAATGTTCGATTTGCGTTTTGCACCTTTAAAGTGAAAGATGCTACTGCAGGACTGGATTGGTTTAATACCAAACCCTATGGTACCTGGGAGACAATAAGCTAGTTGGATAAGTTCTGTTATCTATTATCATCCGGAGATCGGATGAAGTGCCATCGCGTACACAAAAGGCGCATTTGGCTTTCACCAACCTCAGTTATCTGTGGCGCCGACGTGACGATCGTTTAACTGTCAAGGGCCAAACGTACGCAGCGGCATTGAGACCAATTCTTCTTTGTTGTTCATAAACCCAACCCCTGTGGATAACAGATGCGCGAATATTATCGGTATTTGAACAGATGTATTTGTAGCAATGTTAGAAACTGGTTAGAACATCATATCAGTGATGATGAGATTGGGTGGAGAGTATCAGGCATCCGAAACAAACCATGAGATGAAACACTAAAGTTCATCAAGCTAAGATGGTTGGGACATGTGTTGCGCATGATCCCGAGTAGGATTCTTTGGCGTGCAATGCTCACTGAAGCGGCTAGTGGTTAGATGAACAGGGTTGGATAGTTCAGGACATGAAAAGCCTAACGAGTGAACTTGGTCATGTAGGGCAAGTAAGCCTTCCTGGGTGAGGTTCAAGAGATCCTCCTGCTCAATGGCTAGATACGTTAGAGGATGTAGCTAGGTGTCGCTGTTTTATTCACAAACGCACGTTATCGACTTGATACTACTGTTTGTAGTTTTCGTCTCACTCTTCTCACATTCTTGTTATCAAATTTTCGATTCATTTTTCCTTTGAGATATGGTAACCAGAACCGCCGCACGCAGTGCGCGGTTAATGATTGTTCGAACTGAACTGGGGGAACAAACAATTCGCATCGGAATTAGGTCACGATATCCATGAGATGCATGATTATTAGATCTGTGCATGTACTCAATTGTACACATTCACTGTTTCTACTCCGAATAGTGCACAATTTTTCGTCTTTGCTTTGTTTTTCAGGTTTCGGTGGTTAGCGGATACATTTGCACATGGATTGAGCATTTCACCAACTGAAGGCTTTATCGAGGCGGGAACTGAAGTACCATTCACCGTAACTTTATCGCCAACCGAGCTAGATCCGGATATCCGAATGGAGGTGAGTTTAACCAACTACCTAACTGGAGTACAAATAAGCCCAATCAATAAACGTATTGGCTTTTATAAACATTGTAAGTGATCTGTCATGTCTTTTCTTTAAACTGAAAAAGATATCCATCCATGGCCTTCGAGTAAGTGGACGATTTATTTTATTTTTCTAGGACTGGAGGATCCACATGTCCAGAGTTTATTATCTTCATGTTTCCATTCTATCAAGTGCGACAACTTAAGTACGATTTCCTGTGAATCAAAAAATATACAACCATAGTATAACAGTTGTCTGACACAACACTAACGACTCTACTCCACCAACTTTCACAAAGGAACCATATATGGTCCGCGACTTCAAACCCCGAAGTTAGATTGCCGGTTTCTCCGTACAAAGACATGACATTTATAAATCATTCAGTAGCTCGCTCACTCATTTTTACCTCACAACGCTCTTTGCGCCAAGCATGTTCCGCGAGTTCCGGCTAGAACTTCTAATCTGACCGTAAAACTGTCTTGAGAAAGGTTACTCACAATGACCGAAACGTCGGCTAATCATAACAACATGACAACGTCGAGTCATGGGACTCATAACCCCTTACTTCAACTACTATTAGCGTACTGCTAACCACTTACTCAACAGCTGCCACCGCTGGATTTTAGGCTCTCTAGCAATAAAAACCTGTCCACAGCTAACCTTAGCTGCCAATACTTTGACCATGAGTATACGAAAGAAGCCCTTGATTGATATCAGAACGCAAGGCGTAGACGAACATGTTTACGGTGATTTCATTCTCATGTCATTAAAACCACATTAATACGCAAACAAAATAAGGGAACGAAGGAACACATATAGTCAGTAACTGAATCAGTCAGTCAGTTAATCGACTGGTTAGCCGGCCAATCAATGGATAAAAAAGAAGACCTAGTAAAATTACTATAATTTACTTTGTGTAATAAAAAGCGACTACTTCTCTGCGTCAGTGATTTATGAAGCTTTGTAACATACACACACATCAATATAATGAAGGATGTGCGAGTTTTCTGACTGAATCTCGTTGATATAGTGTGTTTCCCAAGATGTCCAATATACCAGAGAATTAATAAAAACTCTGAACATTGTTTTGTAGGACACGCGTATCCAGTTAGGGTACACTATGCACAGCTGTCCAGTGCCTAAGAATATCATACGTGGTTCTTAATGAATATTCAAACTGCAGATTTAATATCGTCTAAACACTTGCTCTTCAGAATGTTACATGCCAGCTACAGGGTTGTGAACCCCTGAAACTGATTATCACAGCAATGTGTACACCACCGGCAGTGATGAAGGACGTGGCACTATTCAGTACAATGGTACGTCAAAAAGATACTCGCACATTACAAATCGCGAATCGGACAAATGCTGTGTGGGAACTGCGTCCTGTGATTGACAGTGAACATTGGACGGGAGCTCAGGTCTTCACAATTCAACCACAAGAGACCAACAGCTACGAAGTGACTTATCATCCTCTAACCATGACCACAGAGGGGCGAAAGCATAAGGTAACTACCTAGATATCATAATTTCACTTAACTCACGCATCCGACGAGAATAGGTCTTTCATTTCGACTAGATTAATGAAGACATTTGTTTCTGACTGATTGGGCTTGACAAATATTCTTATTACCGAGGTGTTAATTTGACTGGTATGCTGATCGATAAGACGAGAAAGGATTCTCGTCATGTGTTAGCCGACCGTATCACTAGTTAGCCAATCAGAGGAGAGGTTACCCGATGCAAGTTTAAACCAATTAGTTTGTGTTGTAGCGATTGGTGACAGTGACTGTTTTCTTCCTACATAGTGTATTCTGAGCTAATAAAACGAGGTGATTCTAAGACGGGAAAGTTTTATTGCTAGAGTTAATGGGACGGATCAAAACAGCAAAACTGTCTGGAAAGAATATTCGAAATAAAACGAAGCAAACTAGAGTCGTTGAAAAGGTATTGACTCTTCGGAGATTACTTGTCTCTACCTCGCGTGTTGATTCAATCTCATCTTTCATGTTTTTTTTAGGGAACTCTATTCTTCCCCTTGCCTGATGGTAACGGTCTGCTGTACAATCTGAGCGGAACCTCGGACCCACCAAAACCACTGGTTAAAATAAGTCGAGAAGTTGAGTGCAAACTAACGCATACTGAAGTGATCTCAATACCCAACTGGTTGTGTCAAGCTCAGCGATTCCGAGTGACGCGAGAGATCGTTCGAACAGAAAAGGCTGATCCAAACACATCGCTCAAGGGGCTTGATTATATCGATGTTCCAGCAGACGGTAGTCGTGACTACAAACTCAGTTTTCTCAGCTACCGTGAGGGGACTGTTTACGCTCGTGTAAGTAGACGCATGATATACAATGATAACCTAATTGCTCCTTCATGAGCCGGACTAGCTATGGCGATTGGTCAGAATGGAGGATTCACAAATCGATTCGCAAGAATACACGGAGCAATTATATGACTGGAAAACAGTACTGCATTGCTTTGTTGGTTTGGTGCAGTATTCCACAAATGAATATTCAGTAAAATCAAAAACATGCGTGCTTGTGATTTCTTATGTACATGTAGAGATCAATCTCACCTTCCTAGATGCCAGCAGGTGTTTGTTAAATCTTGATGCCTTAGGGTGAACAAAGTTGGCTTTCACTATGAAGTGTGACTGAGAACAGAACAGTCTACTTCTGCGTTATGTATCTTAGGCCCAGACGTTTTAAAAACGTAGCCTAATCGGATAAGTAATACAGGCACAAACAGAGAACGTCAAAACAGTATTCAGTGGAACCGAAAATGGTCCATGCGAAGAGAATGTTTATGGCTTTAAGCTATCCATCAAACAGAAGTTCGTAATTGAGGCATCACCTGCGTAATGAAGATGGTGTCCAAAACAAGTAGCACGACAACTAAAGCCATATAAACAAAAAGAAAACACTCGAGATGTTGTTGCAAATTAGGAAGTATATCGACCTCGACCGACCTCCTCAACAAGAGCATAGTGTGAATTTTCCGGAGAGTTTATGTTGCCTTGTTTTTTTGCTGACTTTTAAATGCGAACTTGTTTTGCTATAATGCAGTGCATAGTAGCAACGGGAGTCTTAATTTCTAATGGAATGCATTAAATACACACTTTATAGGTAACCTTTACAAATGATCAAACCGGTGAGTACCAGTTCTGTGAGATCACATTCAAAATCATGCGGCCAAAGTCCCTCGGCACAATACAGATGCGTAGCCCGGCTCGGAAATCAGTGGTCAAAAGTGTGCGTCTGGAAAACCCCTTGAATGTCCCGGTTTCCCTCAGTCTTTCCACCACACCGTCAGAAGTACAGTGTCCAAATCAGTTGCAAGTACCACCCAATTGTGAGGTAGGTTTCAGATGCATTTCTTCGGTATGCCTGCCTGTTTATTCACGTATAAGATATGGCTCCAGTGTCCATCAATAGTCGTTGTCATTTAAGTAGGTCGGCAATTTTATTACACAAAAGCTCACATTACCCTAGAACTATTTTCCGAAACAGCTACCCACTTTTTGCCCCCTTGTTTGAGGTGAATGAACGTCCTTGAATTACCGTCAGTTAAAGTATACAGCTTGTGTTCATGATAGGCATAATTCAAGAAAACATACTTCCGCAGTAGTGAAATTATAAACTTACTTATTATCAACGTACTTATATTTGGTCAGCCCGTTTGCATCAGCAGCCAAATTTGGTTTTTTCATTGACTAGGAATAAAATTACATTCAGATAACCTCCGACTTCATGTAAGCTATTCTTGACAAGTAAAGTGGCCACTCTTGGGCATTTGTGATCCTCAACCAGCTTTTGTTTATGAACCCAGATAATCTGGTGCAGAATATCGAAAAAATAAGCTGTTACGGAGGGGCCTAGATGCGCTAACAGGTAGCCTTATTCATTTCGGGCTCCTTCATCAAAACAGTGCAGATTGAACCATATAAAATACCCAAACCAGCCTATGGGTCTACAACGACTCCTAATTTACATGCTGAATATAACGCGATTTGCGAGAACCGGTGACCGTAACGTCGTCGGTTCAATACCAGCTCGCGGTGTGAACTTTTGAGTGTGAAAAATGCAAGCGGATTTTTGATTCATTCTGTTGTCTGGTGGATAAAATGCAGTCCATGGAGGGGGCTCGATGAAGTTTGATTAAGACACGCCACCTTACGATGCATATACCCTCATGAGGTCGGTACGTAATAAATTTTCACGGTAGGGTTTACATTCTTGATCCCCATCCTCTAATCATCAACGCCATTTACAGGCATCTGTCACACTGGAATTTTGCCCACTTCGAGCTGGTTCTTTCACTGGCCGTTTGGATGCCAGTTGCAGTGAGCTCGGTGTGCTGTCATACGACCTGGAGCTGGAAGCCACTCCCGCTGGACCGGAACCGGTAACCTACTTTGAGGCCTCAATCGGACAACGACACACAAGAACTGTGCGGTTTTGTAATGGCGCGAAAGTGAAGACGGAATTTTTGACTAAAGTAAGTTATCTAAGAGAGATTGGTACTATCCCTGAACTCATTGACAAAACCCATAACATGAATTTGCAACCAATCTCCGTAGGAAGTGGACAAATATATATGAAGATCGACAACTGGCTGTATTAACTTAAAGGGAAGAACACTTGTGTCAAAACCGCGCACAACAGTTCAGTTCAGCTTGAGGCATCATCTAATGGAGTGTGAAATGAACAGAAGCATAGGGAGCATGCAAACAGAAAACAAAGTCGAGTCTTTTGGACGAAGAACGAGTTCGAATGCAAATATACTACTGACCGCAGCATTACGACGAAACTGCACCTTAACGTGTTATGATGGCTTTATTGCCTCCATGACCCAAGGAGCTATGCAAGATGGCTTCCTTGGGCCGAAGATGCAATCGTGCCTGACAGGTCAATGGGTAGAGGCCAGACGAATTCCAGTCTCTGAACCAGTTGCTAGGCAACATCTGGTTCTATCCACTACGCTCCTGGAGAGGACACTCCAGAAAATAAACACGGAGAGAAACAGTTTACCGGTCTCAAAACCCCCACTAAATGGATGTAGGAGTAGAGTGCCTGGGGTTTCTCTCGACAGTGGGAAAAGTCATCGCACTAAATTGGGCAGCTATCGCCCACCTAAACTGGGCAGCCCCCGGCCCAAAGGATACTGTCCCGTCCACGCTCCGCTTGGTCCATTGGGTGCATGGGACTAAGGACTGAATCCGAAAAGCGGATCGATAACAGAGCACCAGCGACGACAAAACAGAACGTATGCAACAATAAGGTCTCATGTGACAGAGCAGAAGTTGCTTCACTGAGTCTTCGGTCACGTTCCCGTGCTGGGTTAACGCCCCACTACCTTGTGGGTCAGACTTTTTGGTGAAAGGCTACGGTTAGGATTCCCAAAGAAAAAACCCCTTCTGCGCTGTGTGCAGCCGCAAAGTATGATTTGTCCAGAAATCTCCAGTGATCCCTCAGGAAACATTTATGGAAACTAGTTATGCCAACTAATGTTTCCAACCGTCAGGTAGACGGATGTTGTGGACCTCAACCCGCAAGCCTAACACATCCTGCGGGGTGCAACATCAAACACATATAAGCTATTTACAAGAGTACTGATATTCTTGATGGAACATGTACTCTTCTGACTTTGAGATTCGGTTTTTTAGGTCAGGTTGATCACTTCCGTAAACTTTGGACCGAGAAAGCTTCACCAGAAGTCCACGTGACACTATCCCAACTGCCAGTCGTCACGCAAAGCTCAGAAATCAGACGCCTATGAAATTATACTAGTATCATTCTCACACTCTCCAGAATTGATGAACGATAATGTGGTTGTAAGCGACAGGTCGACTCGACCGGATACTGTGAACCAAATCCAGACTCTCTTCCCCTCACTCGCTTTTCTTTCCTTTAAATGTGTTCTGTGCCACTTTCTTCATTGACTATACCAAACAGTGAACGTTGACCACGGCAGACGTTCTGACTGGTGCGTTCATCTCCTATGATCTTTGATGCTTTTGGACATAGATGTTTGCGTCAATTTGCTCGCTTGATTAGCAAGCAGTCGCGTATATTGTTTCGCTTTGACCGACTCTAATCCGCGGAGTGGTCATCATTGAGGTTTGTTTCGCATCTCTGTAATGTTTATAAATATTCACGTAAAGAACCGTACGTGAGCACAATCTGGGATTTGTCGTCTTTGAGATTTTTGCAAGCGTGACTCAACCGACAGCTCAGCATTGGTTACAATGGTCCATCAGTGAACTTCAGGAATTGTCGGTAATTCTAACAGTATGATAAAGATTATCACCATGAGTAATAAACAAAAATGTTGAATAACACCCTATTAATTTTGCTATTTAATTGCCCTTGCAAACCTACCGAATTCCATCATGCGTACCAGTTGGACAATTCGGACTTCCAGTGTGATCGTCAGGTGAACGCGGCCCCCGGAGTTGAAGTCAATCTGGAAGTTACATTTGAACCAACGGTTGTGGGGACGAGATTCAGTCAGCTAATAGTGACCAGTTTACATGCTGGGGATTACGTGTTCCCTCTTCAGGGTTTGGCTATCGAACCACGACCACAAGGCCCAATTGTTATTCGAGCTGGAGAAACCACGCATATCACAATTCGTAACGTATTTCAATCAGCTATGCTATACTCGTTTCAGGCAAGCATATTTTTTATGTCATTTTATGAGCAACAGGATGTCTCGGTAATGATAGCAAGCACAGAAAAGAGTCACTGAGCTTGTTATCACATCTGACCAATTGGAATCCTATACAGTAATCCACTAAATAAATTCATGCCGGTTCTCTCAGATAACGTAATGACCCCTTGAAGCACATCTATGCGTAGGAACGGAGTAAAATAAGCATTGCGCACGATGAGGTTCCTGCAGTTAATCTTAATCACGGCGAATATTATACTAACCTTTCCTACTGAAAGAATCAAACCAAACGTTTACCATACCCTTTACCCGTTCCATGTGCTGCAGTAGAAAACCTTAAGTATGCAACAAATGTTGTGCCGAAAGAGTTAACTTTTTTGTTTCCTCAATGTTAAGAAGGGGGAGTTTGTCCTATTCAAAAAAGACGTTTCATGCATCAAAGACAATGCCACAATGCAGGAATAACCCCCACTAACGAAGACAACTATAGATGTTGTTAGTATGAGAATAATAGTCATAACTGTCACTAAGCTGTCTCATCTACTCCTGGGTTCATCTGCTCTCTTTTTCGCGCAGCATAAAAAACGATTGGAGAGAGAGAAGTTGAGATACGAGAAGCAGCATCTTTGGCAGTAATTTTGTTACCATTTTCACTGGGGTGATGGTAATGTCATATCCAGCATGAATTTATATCAGTAGTCAGTCTAAACTCCGAACTCTTCTCGTTTTCGCATTCGCTTCTATGGTATTCACCAACAGTAGGTTTACTACGAAGGGTTTAACCATTTCGACTGCGAAATTAAAACAGGTGGACAATACTGCATTCAATCTACCCAAACAAAATGAAGTAATTCGAGCGCGCAAAGAATACCGCATCGCGGTCGGACTGGATGCTAGTAGTGTATCGTCGGGAATCCGAGCTCCAGTAACCGGCAAACTGATCGTCACTTGTATTCAGGCCGAGACAACCACTCGTGCTCCCGCCGCAAAACGAACAGGATCAAACGAACCTGATCCGGTCGGGTTGTCCGTGGCGAGAAGCCGTAAACCTGGACTAACTGAGGGAATGCAATGGGTTTACTACCTGCGCGGAGTGTCTTCCTGAACCAAACAGCATGTGGACCAATATGGTTAATTTCCGAATCAACCCGATCATTTTTCAATTGTGTTCCAAATTGAAATCATTAAAGAATAAAATAACATATTCGATGTAGATTTTTATACTTCGAGTGACGCTGAAAATAAAAACATTTCGAGCAAATTATTGCTTTCTAGAGATTAATCATGATCATACGGTTGATTTACCGATTCAATGTCTTTGGAAATACCAGTTTGGTTGAACAAATGAGGTGAAAGAATCCAACCTAGAATTCATCGTTGAAAGGATACTCCGGGTGATGCCTCATACTGCGACAGGGGACAGAAAGACTGGTTGGAAAAGGGCATAATGCGAACACTTACATTTCCGGTTTCACTGTACGGATATTTTTCGAGACAGCAAGCAAAGCTGACATGTCGTCCGGTAGTAGAGTGAAATCGAAGATCTGTGTGTATTTCGGTCGTTAGGGTAGAATTCGGTGGACACACGAAAAAATTGTAATTGTTAGGAGCTGTATTTATCAAATTTATCAAGCTGCACTTTGTTTTGACAATTTCACAGAAACGAACTGAACTATCGTATAACGGGGCCCTGTTTCACAACCCTGAAAAACAAACGAAACACTCTTCTCATTTTCACTTAAAATGATTCTGTCTAGTGAATTCATCTACTCAAAAGTTCGACATATCGAAAGCTATAGTATTGTTCTATGACCCATGGCGGTCTTGTATTCACACACTTTCTTCATCTTTTTGTTTCTAACAATGGTAGTTCTGACCTTATTTTAACCACACCCAGTCCACATGCATTGGTTGTACAGACAGGACAGAGCTGAAACTGATCCTTACAAAAAAATGACCAAGACTGTGGAGCAATCCCGCATGCTTCCATAGGATCAGCTTGTGTGAAAGCGTGACCATAGAACGTTTGGATAACGTCTACCAATTGCAGTGCGAAACGTTCACGGATAAAATGACCACCTTAATAAGAAACACCATAAGGATCCCGTTAAAAATTAAATTAAGTTCCTCTGGTTTAATAATCTGAGAGAGAAGTCTCAAACAGGCCAGTTGGAATTAACTTAATAAGCGCGATGATACGAATGAAACCAATAATTGAGAACATTATTTCACTCATTTTTTTACAGCCAAAGTAACTGTGTATCTATTTTAACTCACGGAAATGTTCTCTTTAATTCTCTCGGGGTTTGAGCTCTTGGGGATGGCGATTAGACCACGTTGAATAGCATGTCTCAGTAGTATTTGACCAGGCGTTTTGCCATATTTAGCGGCCAGTTCGCGTACAGTCGGTAAGTTGAGCAAGTTTTCTTCCTTACTGTGTAAGGACGCCGGAGACAATGAGACGTGTGCATCAATAGATAAAATTAAGCGATATAACTTCGTAAAATACTCTGAAGAAAGATTTGATATAAAAAAATCACGACAAATCATCAGTTAAGTGCAGTCACGTATCAACGCTCATTGAAAATGCAAACGTTTTATATATTCTGTTCGACTTTTCCCACGAAAATGGCTTTACTACTATAGAGTGTTGATCTTAAGGAAAAACAAATTTCTCAAGTTTTCTTCTGCGAAAAGTAACTTTTTTCATCAGTACCAGAGTATTAGGGCAGCCTTAGATAAGTTTCCGTATAATAGTAGCACAGAACAGAAAGACGAAGTACTATCACCTGAAACCAATGGAGCCCCATCACATTTTTCAAGTCAGACAAAAAACATCATCGGATTGATTGTGAAAACGGATCCAGCAAAAACTCACGTCCGTTTTGCCGGAGCACCTAGGGGACAGTACGCACTAACGGTCATACCAGCTGACTTAGCAAAATCGATGATTTTGTTATTCATGAACCCCAAGTGACTTTCGATTTGCAGATTTGACGGACGTATGTTGCCACATTCCAAAATACGTTCAATTTGTCTTTTATTAAAGTTGGACAATCCGATTGCTTTGACTAGTCCTGAAGAGACCAATTCTTCCATTGCCTGTAAACATGAAAGTTTGCAATGGCATCCTATCAGGAGACCAGACAAGTTTCTCAGTCTATCAATAAATGGATCAAAATGAGAGCACAAGTTATCAACAATAACGACGAGGGTTAATTTACAACAGAACTGTGTAATGAACTACAACACTCATCTTACTAGGGTCATGCGGTCGTGTGAAATGGGGTCGTGATTGTGGTTTTTTGTCATCGGTGGCAGAACACGTTTATGATCAAATCAAATAAATGCTGAAGGCACAGCCACCCAAAAAAACTGATAGTCTCAGCTTAGATTTTGGGATTGAGGTGGGATACTGAAAACAAAAACAACAATGACACATTCAACTATCGCATCGTACTCTTACCCATGTTTGGACGGTCAGTTAGAACTTACCCTCCAAGTTTCTTCAAGAGGAACGGCATCGTAACGCCCGAATCCTCTCTCATCAATAGGAAACAAATCTTCCCCAGGCTGGAAAAAAGGTATGCGAATCAAATAGGTTAACCTCGAACGAAACCGGCCAATGAACAAGATACAAATCCAGATAATCCAGTTTCAGATTCGTCAGTGTTTGCTCACAAGCTTTCGGTACCAGTTCCGGTCGGTGATGGGTATTCCACAGCTACGGAACACGAGCTATTCAAGAAGTTAGGCATACCTTTGAAACCAAAAACATATCCTTCCTGGGAATTTCCAGAACCCTTGAGTATTTTGCCAAAAAACTGCCAATTGCGGCCTCGTTTTCATAAACGTGAGCGCAATCAAACAGACGGTAACCGGAAACCAAGGCCGATCTTACTACAGTATCCATCTCTTCTGCAGTTATCTATGAACGAATTCAAATGCAGGTAGTTTCATTTGCCTTATAAGTTCCAAAACCCAGAGTTGGGAGCTTTCTTCCGTCATCAAATTCATGGAAAATCATGTTTAGCTGCAAGTGAACAGAAATTATATGAATTATCGATTATAGCAAGTGAAATTCTATTGTTTAAGTTGCGGTGTCTTCAACAGCGCATAATCTCCTTCGAGGAGGAAATACAAAGCGAACGTCAAGCACAGCACAAAATGTTAGTAAACGAGTGAAGTGGAAGCAAAACCAATAACTGAAAGAACTCGTTTCACCATTGAGGAGAATCAGAAAAACTCTGTGACTTAAACTAAGGAATCAAAGGAGATCTCCATGGGCCAGACACGAAAATGTGTCACAAGCAACAAGGCTGTCGACTGACGAAATGGGCTATCCCGGATGGCCGAGCATAATGGTTAGTGTCCAAAAAGATTGGTTCTTTTCTCATGTCAGACTGATATTTACTGCTGCTACGCTATTCATCTTATACAAGGCTGAAGTTCAACCCAACTTTAAACTCTTAAGTCGTGTTTCGGGTCGTTCTCATCTGAATGCTTTCACGGTCGCGCATAGTGTACAACATCATTCGTTTCGCCGAGGATCACACGTTTGCCTCACTCCGTAGTAAATGGCCTATCGCCCAGCAGTTGTTCCTGTTTCTCTGTTACTGTCATTACCATGATTTCTGTTCTCGCAAATCTGCTTCTACGACTCCAACTACTCCCTCCATCTTCAGTCGTCTATCCTGTGTGCAGGTAGTAATCGAACTATGTGGTGATCTCCCCACCCTGTCACGTCGCACTCCTTATTCTTTTCGATAAGTGCTGGATTTTGAAACCCTGTATTTACTTCTTCGTGTTCTTAACATTGTCGGGGCATAAAAATAGCGCAATGACTTCACATAAATTCCCTCTTATCCATCTCCTATCTTGTAAAAGCCTTAAGGCTATTGGGCTCACCCACCTTAACGTGACTCGTGTTATTCGTGTAGCAAAAAATCCTCGACAAACAAGTTCCTATGCTTCGAACGACCGTTATCAAAAGATCGCTGTTCGGTCTGAGGATTTGAGTGAATAAATCAACCGGAATAAGTGAAAGCGTACTGCACACGACCCACTATTCTGTTTATCGGGCTAGAGTTCCAGGTTGGATCCGGTGGATGTATGCTATGATTTATCAGGTTTATAAGGTAAATCGTGTTCGCATGAGATATTTCTCAAGTACCTGCTCCTCACTCGTTATTCAACAACCATCCCGTGACACTAGGAAGCTGCTTTCCAAGACGTTGGCCATATCCCAGTGAACCATCCGACAGGCCTCATTTTTAAAATGTGCACTGGACTCAGATCGATGACATCGCAGTATGACAAAGATGACGGAGTTGTATCCAAGAATGACGACCATGCTGGTCACCTTCTAATTGTGTGTCTATATCCCAAAAAACTCACACTCCAGCAACTACGCTGCCACAACCAACTAGTCTAACCTTTCAAAACGTTTTCATTAAAGAATTATAAGTAGCTCCACCAAATGACATCAATCAACACTGGTCGCTTATCAAGAAGAACTTGCAATTACCTTGAGTTGCAAGTTGTCGGCCGGAATTTATCCACCTCCTGGATGTGTGCCAGTAAGTCCCAGCTAGCATCAAGGAAGCTGAAACAGAGACGTGAGCTCAGCTTAAGGCTACGCAGGGAAAGCACAGTCTGGAGGTCACAACAAAATTTGGAAATAAACAAACAGGGACCATAGTAACGTTCGTAAACTGTCTCATCTAAACCGAGTCACGGTCTGCACGAGAATCAAGCTGGGTTCAGTCCTGGTCGAGGCTGGGTTGATCACATCTTTACTCTTCGACAGATCTTAGAACATAGGCACACTTTCCATAGGCCCACTATCACTGTTTTTCTTGATCTGAAAGCGACCCTCAACTTAATCGACCGCACAGTATTCCGGCACTGCCTCTTGTTAAAGGGTGTACCAGAGAAGTCCATTTCCGTCATATAGTCCTTGTACAATCAGTCCAATAAGTCTGATGATAGTCTATGTCGGTCGAATTTCAGCTTATGCTACTGAAAAAATTTTCCTTAGCCAAAAATTAGTCAACCGCCGTGGATTGTGGGGAAAATCCAATGAAATGTACCCGCGGTCGGATGATCAATGATACCATTGTGTACTACATTTTTACGCCACGGACGTCTTACAAATGGATAAACAAGTGCATCCAGATGTCCATACCGTTGTGGAGCTTGTGGTTTTTGCGCATGTGTTTGCTACTTTAATTCAATTGGTTGGGTACTGTATTGAACGCGAGAGCAAACTGGCGCGTCCAATGGCGACTTAATATCTCCTACACAATTATTCGAGTCCCGCCTTCGCTGATTGCTGAACCAGACACCGTTATTATCATCCACATCCTCTAACCTCTAGTTTCATTTGGTATTTCCTCTTCGATTTTTTGATTCTACTCTGAAAAAATTTGACTTTCCAAAAAACCAGATAACACAGTGAGGATGAATGATGTGAAACGAGAGTAATGAAATACATGGTTTCGGTCTGCATTGCGCCAAAAAGCAAGCCAAGATTGTAGCGTTTTACTGGAAAAACTATTTCTCATTCTATGTGAACCTTTTTCTCCAACCAACCTAACCGTCAGCTTCGCAGATTTTGACGTTAAACCAATTCTTCGAGGTATCCTTTACAACATCCGGCCGAGGTATCAACATGTATCCTATATGGTTCATTCTAACCATAAGTTGAGAAACGACTCTGTTAAATCTGTTAGGTGCATATTATCCAATCTATTCGTATACACCCCACAACTACTTGCGAGTAGTGTGTGGGATTGATGATACTTTGCTTGACTGACTGTCCTTCGGACTCCAACTTTCACACATAAACCTCAAATAGTCCAACCAACCTTGCACTTGGCAGCACCAGACTCGAGTTTCGCTCTTCCCGAAGCACGTCAGTGATGCATATCCTCCGCCGCGTCCAAAGTTTGAACCCGGGTCTTTTTCACCCGGAAGGCCGCGTCACCCCGTTCTCGTCGGGGCTGATCCGAAAAACCGAGTTGATTTTGCTCGGATGTCGTTCCATATGACATGGTTCAAACCCCGGGCGCGACGGAGGATATGCACTACCGATGAGCGAAATAGAGATTGTCGAGCCACTGAAAGTTTGCCTGTGCTAACATTTGACGCATAGTCAAGATGTGGTCGATACAACCACGACCGAGTCTGAAACCAGCCTGATTCGAACGCGTACACGTTTCGCGAACACCGGATAATCGGTAGGGAATAAGACCGGTGAGCAGTTTAGACGCATACTTACCAAGCTAATTCCTCTGTAATTTTCACAAGAGGACCTGTCACCTTTCTTGTAAATCGGCACAATCACCGATTCACACCACTCCTTAGGAATCTGCTCGCTATCCCAAATAATACGGAGGAGTTTTAACTCTTAAACCAAAGTTTCGCCTCTATCCTTGAAAAAGGACGGAGACAACCCATCCGGTCCACCAGCTTTGTACTTTTTTGAAATAACCTACATCCCACATAACCTCCATCTCTGATGGAGGAGTCACATAAACTTGCATTGTTCCTCTGGCACGTATAGTTGGAAGGTCTACTGTAGAAGCGGGCCAAATGAATCGTCCCTTGAAGTGCTCCATCTAACGGTCCAGACGAAGTCCCTGATAACGGATCAGTGAGCCGTCGGATTTGTTGATTAATTCACACCAGGCTTTTGTGGACCGGTACTTCTAATCAAACGGTAAAGGTCGCGAGTACTGCCAATAGATGCAGCCTTTTCCATTTCCCCACATTTCGCAATCAACCACTGATCACAGTCATTTATCAGGATCCTAGTCAGTTAGCGTCTCGAGGATTTGCGTACCTCATTGAATATGGCATCCGGAGGGGCGGATCTGCGAGCATCTAACAGGGCAACTGATGTTGAAGATATTCATTGGCTGTGAGGTCTACTTGAGTCGGAGTCTTGTGTGGCACTGGAAGAGGTATACAGTACTTAGTTGAGCTAATGCTCACATTTATTCGGGCCCCGGAAATCTTGTTGCATCGGTAACCGTGTAGACAGGTCTGCCTGGAAAGCAGATTTTTGGTCATCGTCTAGAAGAATACATCCTTGGACTCACAAAAACTGCAGTCAGTGGGCACATACACAGACGAGACGAACAAGCATTGATGTCCCAGTCTGTTGCCATTGGAAAGCACAGAACCATCCAACCGGACTGCACACAATCGACTGTTGACTGGAATCAAGTCTAGCAGTACACGCTCAGCTCTCGTGCGCAGAGTGATCCTCGCGCCAGCTTGACTACGCGGACTGGATACCGGATCTCCCGACACGGGGAGAGTGAAGCGACAGACTGCGAAGGGTACCCCGAGAGAATTGGTTTAACATCAAAATCTGCGGAAGTAACAATTTGGTTGAATGGAGAAAAAGGTTCACATAGAGTGAAGAATATTATTTCCAGTAAAACGCTACAATTTTGGTTTACTTTTTGGCGTTTATATATATATATATATATATATATATATATATATATATATATATATATATATATATATATATATATATATATATATAATGTATAACACCGGCTTGAGAACAAGCATGATGCCAACGCAACAACAACAGAGAAAAATTACAACGCATCGGTTTCATTGTTGACGTTGTGGGCTGTTGTACAACTCGGTCGCCCGGTCCAGAGTAGGCATTTTTATTCGAGGATGTACCTCTAGCCTTTGCGCAACCAAGCGCGTCCTGCAAGGTAGCAGTGTTGGTTCAGATGAGCCGGTGACCAACTGTACACTTCATTCG
Organism: Fasciola hepatica; assembly: GCA_948099385.1. Taxonomy (NCBI): domain Eukaryota; kingdom Metazoa; phylum Platyhelminthes; class Trematoda; order Plagiorchiida; family Fasciolidae; genus Fasciola; species Fasciola hepatica. The sequence goes on along the minus strand of CANUEZ040000029.1, from coordinate 537,019 downwards.
GCTCTGCTGGGAATCTCTATAAGCCGGTGACTGGTTGCTTAGTTCATACAACCTTCGGATGAGACCAAACATTCTGGGTGCCCAGTACACCCCTCCGCTATAGATGCCGGTGAGCAGCGCTGTATGCTTCATACGCCATCCATGATTGGTTAAGCCAACTCCCCTAGACTGACTACTAGTCAGTCAACCCGGTGGAGAGCGCCGGGTGTTCACCTTCGCCCTCATACGGTTGTAAAAACCTCCGCCATTAGGAGGCAGTGAGTAGGACTTCCTTCGCAGACACTACATTGGACGCGCGGTCATTTGAGAGCATTTGGAGAGGCGTTCAGGAGTGGCCAACTCGGAGCCTGAGACACCCACCCCCCACCATACTGTATATATCCACCGATAACCGGGTACAAAGCACAATGGCATGGTGCCTTGAAATCATGGGAAATTGAACGCGAAGAATCGGAAAAGAAATGTCCCAGGAGTTCAAATGCAAGTCGTTACAAAATAACCGCCACAGAGCACGACTTTGAGTCATATACGACAAAGTTCTCAGCCAACTGTGTAGTTGATCTCGAGATCTCCAGCCATGCAAACGTGAGAAACCGACGGAGGTAGGTTTTGACCTCAACATTTTGACAGATCAGTGCCATGTCATGGCTTGGTCTCCACGTTGCCGTTTCCAACCAACCTCAGGCTCCACGAATAGAGCGCGACGGGGAAGTCGATGAGATGGCATACGTAGTATATGCTCTACCGAACGAAGCCGATGTAGTGATATGATAGCACTAATTGGATACGCGGCAAGCCCAGTTCAGTAAATGCGCATTCGAATTGCGGAACTGCTTATTCACTGTTGTCACCAAACTTGCGAGATACTCCTCAAGCATCGATGATGGAACACGAACAACCGGTCGATATCGGCCACTCAAACAGGCCAGGTCTCAGTAGCGATTAGGAGCACACTACGCACAGCAGCGTAATACATCCTGCCTTTCAACCGGAGAGAGACGTCACGTCGTCTCTACGGATGACGCAAATCGTAGGATGTCGCTTGAACCTTCGCTATTCGGTTGTTCACGTTGTCTCCTACCCGCCCGTAAGCAGTTATACAGCTTCCCAAGTAGTCAGACATTTCCACAATTTATAACTGATCAATACCGACGGTAAGTATGGGGATGGAATTCTGTTAGTCTTATAGAAGCATTTTGCACTTGGAGAGTGAAAAGTACATTCCGTAATGCAATACAGACGATGCGAAGTTGTCTGGAACGCACTGTGCCGTAGCAACATCGTCGTAAACCAATGCGATGTCATCTGCATAGTCTAATTTTATAAGTCTGTTACCAGGTAGGAGCTCAACGTCTTCGTTCGTTTGACTTCCTTGTGTCTCTCTCAGGATGTCTTCGATCGCATAATTAAGCAGGAAAGGTGAGAGTGGGCAACATTGACGAACGCCGCTTCCAATTGGAAAATAAGTTGACGATGAGCCATATGCTTGTACTCGGTCTGAAGTCTGATGGTATAGTGCCCGGATAATTTTGGCATATCTATCAAACACTCCCTATCTGATAAGGCAGTCGCACAAGATTATTTTATCAACGGCATGAAAAGCTGCTCGGATATCCAAGAATATGATCACTGCAGGTCTACCATGTGTGGCGGAGCTCGAAAACCTGACGGGTGGTGAAAATCTGTTCTATGCACCCGCGGTTGGGTCGAAAACTGGACTGTTCTTCACGGACCCGTTGTTCGCGCACTGGGGACAATCTACAGAAAACTACCGACGCTAAGAGCTTGACGCTACCGAGATCAAACCTATCCCTCGATGAATGGGACAGATGTTTCTAGCCTGTTGTATACAGGGATGCTGGGGTGCAGTTTCAACTTTGCGGGATGCAATCGTAAAGCCAAATCATGGTAAACAGGCTGGTTAGCGCTTTGGAGAGGGGCATACTACCATCTTTGAAGAGGGCCGGAAGGAGTTCATTAGGGCTGAGGGGCTTTATTGCGCTTTGGGGGGGTGCAGCGCACGACTACCTTTTTCTTCGGTGGGTAGGACAGTACGGACCATCCACGGAGCATGACATGGTTCAAACGGACTGCTGAGTGGGGACGCTGGCGCTGAAGGCCAGTTAAAGTACTCCTCGAAGTGCTCTGCCCATCGATCCACGCACCGGGAAGGGGATTGGTTGACGGTTTACCCCGCAGATCATTTCGCACACTCCAGGCTTCTTAGCCCATATGGATCGGATGCGTTCGAAAAGCTTCTGAGCGTTTCCAGTGACAACAGTTTGTTCCATTTTGGCTGCGTTCGGACCATCGATTCTCTCGGTCTCTGCGCAAGCTTCTAATCAAATTTCCTCGTAGTTAGGCGCAGGCATTGTGGTTCTCTCTTCCGGCCGGGATATTCCGACGGCTGTCCAGCAACCCCAGAGAATCCGATGTGATCCAGTGCGTGGCTGCATGCCGTGTGACTAATACACAAGATGTGATGCACGCTATCTTTATAGCGTCCGGAAAAATTTTCCTGCGGCCGTTTGTTGACGGCCGACTTTTGGTTTGATGGAAAACCGTCCAGGAACGCGTCACACACCAGAGCGTGATCTGAATCTAGATGTGTGCTCCAGCACGACCTACACGACTTGACTGAGCCATGCCGGTGGTAGCTTACGACTATATATATATATATATATATATATATATATATATATATATATATATATATATATATATAAACTGTTTCAAAGTGCAGACTGAAGACTGTGGATAGGCAAACCGTCAGCTTCACGGGTCGTTTCGCTCACACCCAGTGGCTTCCTACCGGTGTCTCGGATGAGAAAGAACAGCTTGCGGTGATTTTCCACAGCGGCAGCATGTTCCATCTCTGATGCTTTTTGAGACCACTAGATTTCGCGATCCCCACGCAGAGTTCGCGTCTCGTTGTGAGCCGTGCTGCACTATGGTCTTTACTAGCCGGGATGGATTGGCGTGCATCAAGAAGGCGTATAGATTCAGCTGAAATCCGGGTCAGGACACAACTCACTTCGCCAACAGAATACAAAGCATTCTTAATAAGGGACCAGTGCTGGTCGATGTTATCTGGTGGCGTTGATCCTAGCCTTTCAGCTAGAACGTTTCGAAAAGTTGATAGGCAAGACGGATCAGACAGCACATCGCAGCCTAACCGCATAGTACGTTTGGCATACCCAACGAAGCACATGGACAACTTGGTGCAGACTGACGCGCGGTCGGAGTCAAGGGGAATGCTTCAGTACGACCGGCAGTCTTGCATCCAGCCCCACCATTTGTAGCTAATGGCGACGTGGTTTATCTGGGTCTACTGCTGACTCGAAGATGGCGGACGCCACGTGGCGTACCGGCGATTGGAACGTCTAAAGTTCGTCCTGCCTTATGGCTATGTGGTCTGTATCTAAGACTGACTAGCAGACGGCAGTCGCCATGTGGCTGTGCGCCGAAAGCCGCGCCGGAAGTTAGCACTTGACAAGAATAAACGACGGTCTGTGCACAGATGAAGTTGTCACCAATCTGGGTGGAGATCTCCAGCCAGTATCATCGAGCCTCTATGAGATGCCTTTTGAAGAAGTCTGTGAAGTTTCTGGTAGAATATATATTTGGCTGTATTCGAAGTGCAGCTAGTAGGGGCGCAGGCAGCGACAACAGACAGCGGTTGTTGTCGTGGCCTTTGTTAGATCAGAACGAGTCCTCTAAGAGAATCGCACATAACCTGTTGTTGGTTGGGATCAAGTCGCGTAGCGCCGACTCAGCTCTGGTACTCAAAACGATTCCCGTACCTGCACGACTGGGTGCAGAAGCCACGGCATCTCCGGATAAGCGCAGAGTAAAAGCATGCCATGAAGGTGAATTCAAACAAACTACGAGTAGGGTCCTGGATGAGGGTCGCGGACAGGTAACAGACGTCAATGGCCACTGTCTCGAGGGTGCGCGCTAAAGCTGCTTTCTGGCCTATTTGGAATAGAGTGCGTACAATGAAGGTTACGAGCTTCAGTGGCATATGTGGTCTCAGTAGTGATTGTGATGAACTGCATACAACAGAAGGAGGAATATCATTTGCATGCTCAGCGCCTTCGTCGCTGGCGATCTGAGAAATGTACGGAATAGTACTAATATCGTTGTGTAAAACAGTGGTTTGGTAATATGGAGCTGGTTTTGTCCGACCACCAGGAACTCGGTCATATATTGTGTAGCTGTAGCTTGAGTGAGTGAGTAAATTTGAGCGCAGGAAGGAGTGATCATGTGTGGAGATTTCATCTAAGCATGTGGGTTGAACACTACCCGGTTGGACAGGCCAAAGCAGAGGGCTGACTTAGGGATCCCCACTTCGATCCTGTGATCAGAACGTCTAACCTAAAAGGCAAAAGGACGATATGAGGGTCTCGTAGCCATCTGGGGGCCCGCGACTGATTATACAGTTTATACAACCTTCGGGTGAAACTAAACACCCTGGGTCCACAGTAAATCCCTCCGCCAAAGATGCCGATGAGCATACAATTGTACGTCTCCTACGCCACCGATGGTTGGTTTGGAATCAGAATTTAGCCATCTCCCCTAGATTGACTATCAATCAGTCAGTCAAACCGGTGGAGAGCGCATGGCATTTGCTTTCGTCCTATCGCTTTTGTGAAAACACCTCCGCCACGAGAATGCAGTGATGAGGACTTCCTCAGAAGAAGTTATAACAGACAGATAGTCATGTGGGAGCATTTCGATAGGCGTTTGGAAAGATCAGCCACCTCGGACTATACTGAGGCATTTGGAGGCCCGTGGCAGCATCATCATCATCGTACAGCGTAAAACAGCACAGCAAACCCCATTGACCACTGCCTTTCTCGCCACGTTGCACGTAGAACTTGAAAGAATGGATAAACAAGGTGGATAGGAAGTGGGCCTACAGGAGTGGGGAAGGAAAAGAACGCCCTGATAGCCAACACAAGGAATACACAGTCTAACTGTACAAACGACCATTGATCAATCATTCTGATTCGACAGAAAGTGACAACACGATCGACACTCTTCACGGTTCGCTGCCATATCCTTCAGTGTCTCCAGTCAACTGGTTGATGGATCTTTTGGACCCCAACCACGAAGACGTGAGACACCTACTGCCCCTAAGTTTGCTGTGCAGTTTCTCATTCCTCACTGCCACGTCATCTATTGACCTCCACGTGGCTTCTTCCACTCCCCAGGAGGAACAGAAAATGGTGAACGGTATGATACACGTGTTCGCCATACGTAACACGTGCCCCAACCAATGAAGTCTACTAAGTTGGATACGCTGTGATAGAACATCCTCTGAACTGGTACCCAATACTCGATTTCTGACCTCAGCATTGCTTACTCGGTCTTTCCATCCAATCTTTGAGATACTACGCAAACATCGATAGTCGAGAACCTCAAGACGACGAACATCTTACGCACGCAGACTCCATGTCTCACATCCATGCAACAAAACTGAACGCACCGCGGAACAGTACACATGACCTTTCAGCTTCAGAGAAATATCAGGTTGGCGCCACAAGTGCTTCAGTTGAGCGTACAACGCTCGTGACTTAGACAAATAAGTGCTCATCTTTACTACCGTACTTCCATCCGTCTTTACGCTGCTGCCGAGGTAAATAAAGCGGTCAACAGTTGTTGGTACCTCCTCATCGAGCATCAAGTCCAGAACCGTTGACGTCCAGTTTTGTAACATCATGTTACACTTTGAAGGTAAAAAGCGCATGTTTAATGAAACTAAAACCCACCAGTCAATCACCATCGGTTATATTCAGTGGCGAGCCACACTAGACAAGTCGCAGCACTGTCCTCAGATATGTTGTTCCTTGAAACGCAGCGCATTTGTTAGGAAGTCAAAAATAAAAGAAATTTTTGAAGCGAGCCATTAGTGAACTGGAGCATACCAGGCCGGAGTGAATAATCAATAGTTTATAGGATTACACAAAATGCAATCTCCTTCTGCTAATCCAGTAGCCATCTACAGTCAGATGAAAATCGGGTCAATGAGTCAACAATCAAACCGGCATAGGTTTTTACCAACCTAATCGGTCTATCACGGCTTGAACCTAACTGAACGCCCGAGTTTGGGAACGGTCGATTTTCGCTTGAAATACCAAGTAATTCCTGTAAATACATAGTCGTTTTGGCGTGCTCAGTTGTCGTCTTCTGATCTGCCATTGCGGGCTGGAGCAATCGGAGTTGCGAGCTGAGATCGAGTATTCTGGTTTTCAATTCAAATCTTAGAAAAAACCGTGGGTCATAGCACCTCTCTAGGCGGGGGAACGGCCGATATTTGCCAGGTTGTAATATCTTTCGTCCCGATCAGGTAAGGAATTAACCCCGGATATAAACCTGATGTCTTTTCAGGTAGTTTTTCATTGAAACCTATTGTTGAGAAATGGTAGTTAACAAACGTCATTCACAGATTACACTGAGTTGTTACTTGAATTCAAAACTCTAAATTCATAGATGGTTTTGTAGAACCAAAACCTCCTGAGATTTGTTAGCAGGCAAAAGAGTTTTTCACCTTTCACAGCTCAGTAAGAAAACCCATTTTAAAAATCCTGAAGGCAAACAAAATTTGAGAGACATCGATCAATACTTATTGTTGTTTTCGGATTTTTTCGACCCCAGGAAAATCAGTAAACTTGATCGCAATGACAGGGTTAATTTGAGCTCCTCTTCAATTGTGCGACACATGTGGATGAAGTCCTTCGAACCTACCAGTTGGTCAACGGCGCTTCGAATAACAATGCAGCCACACGCAGGTTTCTTTCCTCCCACACTTACACATGAGTGTAGTAGAATGAGGCGTATTCAATGTTTCTAAAGGCCTATTGTATTATTAAGGATAACCTGCGAACACGACCCAGGTAATTAGAGTTGAGAACCACGTAGAGTTCCCATACACTGAGTGTTGGTGATCCGTTAGCAACCAGCCTGCGGTCTCGCGTTGGACAAATGAGACATCAAACAGCATGGCCGGTGGTGGTCGAGTGGTTTAGAGCGTATGATTACCATCCTAGAGGTTTGAGGTCCCAATCCCCACCACCACCGGTTACTTTGGTGGTAGACAGTAATCCACTGACGTCCGGATTGTTACCACACCTGACCAATTGGGACCCTATGTGATTCTCCATTGCTCCAAGTCTCAGGGTCTCGTTGCCGGTTATCCCTAGTACAGTGGGCCTTTGTGATTATGGGGTATACCCCTTGCACTACACTCATGCGCAAGCATGTAATTAAAAAAAATCAGCCCATTCTCGCTAACTTACTTTGCACGGTTTCAACCGTCATGACTACTAACTGACACGTTATTAAACGTGTCACTACCATGCTAACCACAAGAGATCTATATGACATACCGGTTTTCAGCAAGTCTTACCACTTTTTTGTGTTTACCGTTCCCCACTTGTTTCAGGCGCCAAACAAAGAAGAACAAATCCGAGACCACATCAATAAATAATACTACTGTTTTGTTGTAAGGAACTCTGATGTTGATTTCTCCAATGGCTCACCATCCGAAATCATCTTTACCATATATCCATTTCCTTTTGTCACTGATTCTCACACCTCTTATTCCTATGCGACTCAGTTATGGCTGATCTATCACATCAAATCGACATATATTACATAAAATGTGTACATGGAACGTAAACAAGTTCCAAAATTTGAATTTGGCAATTGCTCCCTTTTCAGTTTCAGTCCGGTTTATTCAACCATTAACCTCGCACTTCTGTGCTCCGCTTTCGGTTGCTACCTCTTAGCATCGTCCAGTAAAAGGCGAAAAGAACAGGAACACAGTGATAAAGATTGAAAAATGTCAAAGTATCAAGCAGAAATCAAGACGAAAAGGAAAGAGTCTGAATGCAACTACGCCACTGACTGTGACACCTAGTCATATCACTTAATGTCTCCAACCATTTGGTAGGCGGATCACGTGGACCCCAATCTGGTACTCTAACATGTCCTACTCGGCCAAGTCCACTGGTCAAGGTTTTCATACTTTTTTTTCCATGACATGGACTGACCACCTCAACCTCCCTTGCAATCACTACCTGCCTCAGAGAACAGCGTACGCTGAGGAAGCCTATTGGTGGTCATGCATAACACATGTTCCAGTCATCTTAACCTGTTTATGTTCAGTACTTCATCCACAGACTGACCTCTGGTTCCCAACACCTTGCGCCTAACCTCAGCATTGCTGATACGGTGTTCCCACCATACTCGGGAAATCCTACGGAGATATCGATGCTCAGACCCCGAAAAACGTCGTCTACCTTCTAATCCTAACGGCCATGTTTCTGAATCGTATAGAAGAACAGACCTAACCACCGCAGTGTACACTGTACCCTTAACAGACAATCGGATGTCACGCCGACGCCACAGATGGCGGAGGTTGACAAAATCCAAACGCGCCTTCTGTATACGCGATGACAGTTCATCTGATGTTTGTCCACCTGGTGAGATGTAACTATCCAGATAACAAAATTTATCTACTTCAGCTGGAGCTTACCTTGCCAAGACAAGGTTTGGTGTTGAGCCAACCCAGTCCTGCAGCAGCATTTTACACTCTGAAGGTGCAAAACACATCCCAAACATTGTTACACTGTTGTTAGGGCTATCTAAGAGAGCTTGCAACTTACCTGGGTCTTCACTCAGAAGAACAATGGCGTCCGCGTATTCCAAGTTAGACAGTTTACTGCCTGAGCAAAGTTCGACACCACTTTTCTCTCACGAAGGTAGGGCTATCTCAAGAATCAGTTCAACTACAAAATTGGAGAGGGAAGGTGAAAGAAGGCAATCCTAACGAATACCACTTCCCGTGGTGAACTCGAGGGAAAGATCGCCGTAGGCACGCACTCGATTTGGGCCGTTTGCATACAAGCCTTGGAAAAGAGAAATAAACTTCTCTGGCACACCCTTCGGTGAGAGGCAGCGCCAGAGAACTGTGCGGTCGACCGAGTCGAATGCCGCTTTCAGATCAAGAAAAACAGAGATTTAGGGCCTACGGAAGATGTGTCCGTGCTCTAAGGTTTGCCAAAGGGTAAAGAATTGGTCGATCCAACCACGACCGAGTCTGAAACCAGCCTGATTCTAACGCGTACACGTTTCGCGAACACCGGATAATCGGTAGGGAATAAGACCGGTGAGCAGTTTAGACGCATACTTACCAAGCTAATTCCTCTGTAATTTTCACAAGAGGACCTGTCACCTTTCTTGTAAATCGGCACAATCACCGATTCACACCACTCCTTAGGAATCTGCTCGCTATCCCAAATAATACGGAGGAGTTTTAACTCTTAAACCAAAGTTTCGCCTCTATCCTTGAAAAAGGACGGAGACAACCCATCCGGTCCACCAGCTTTGTACTTTTTTGAAATAACCTACATCCCACATAACCTCCATCTCTGATGGAGGAGTCACATAAACTTGCATTGTTCCTCTGGCACGTATATTTGGAAGGTCTACTGTAGAAGCGGGCCAACTGAATTGTTCCCAAAAGTGCTCCGCCCAGCAGTTCAGACGACGTCTCTGAGAATGAATCAGTGAGCCGTCGGATTCCTTGAATAACTCACTTACACCGGGTTCCCGTGGACCGGTATCTCTAATCACACGGTGAAGGTTGCGAGTATTGCCAATGGACGCAGCCTTTTTCAGTTCCCTACATCTCTCAACCTACCACTGATCACGGTCATTTATTAGGCTCCTAGTCAGTTAGCGTCTCGCGGATTTGCGCGCTTCATTGAATGTGGCTTCCAAAGGGATGGATCTGCGAGCGTCCAAAAGAGCAACTGATGTTGAAGATATCCATCGTTTGTGAGATTGACTTGAACTAGAGTCCTGGGTGCTATTCAAAGCGCCACACAAGGCTTTCTTGATCCGTTGTCAGTGTTTATTTGGGTCCTGAATATTTGGCTGCATCGATAACTGCAAGGACAGCTCCATCTGGAAACTGTGTCGCTGGTTATCGTCCAAAAGCAACTATGCGGGACGGGTAGCATTTACGTTGATGCGACCACGGACAAGACGTGAACGGAGGCGAGCACGTACCAAGGCGTTATCTGAGTCCACAGGCGTAGACAAAAATGAACGACAATCTTCAACTGACCCAAGCCAGTGGTGACCAATTACAATATGGTCAATCTGAGTTTATTGTTGTGTAGACGAAGGAGGATGCCATGTCAGTCTATGCCGCTTCTTGTGGCAAAAGTTCGTACTTGCCAGAAACAATCTGTGGTCAGAACACAGCTGAATAAGACGATCGCCGTTATCCGTACGATCGGCTGGGATAGCAAATGGTCCTCCGATGTGCCTTTCGCAATCTTTCAAACGGCCAACTTGGGGGTCGAAATCCCCAGCAATAACCACCACGTCCGTTGAACGTGCGCTTTGAAGTAGCTGAGACAAATTCTGATAGAATTCGTTCTTGGTTTCAGAGGAACTGCAGTCAGTCGGCGCATACACACACACGACGAACAAACGTCGACGCTTCAGTTTGTTGTTGTTGACACGAACAGAAACGTCTAACTGAATTGCACACAAACGACAGCTGACTGGAATCCAGTCAAGCAGTGCACGCTCAGCTTTTATGTTCAAATCAATCCCAAAGCCAGCCTGACCACGAGCTCTAGACACCGAATCACTCAACACGCGAAGAGTGAAGTGAGAGACTGAGGTTGTATCTGGAGTGCGGAGAGTTGTCACAGAAGTGGGGTGTTGTATGCGTGTTTCGGAGACACAGCTTATATCAATTTTAAAGGTGTCAAGCGTTTTAGCTAGGGCCGCCTGTTGCCCTATCTGTTATAGCGTGCGAACGTTAAACGCAGCCAAGTGAATTGAGCATTTAGGGTTAAGAAGTGCATTCGATTTATACCCGACTCCTGGACTACTGCGTCCATCACAGCCGCAATTACCCGAGGCGTTTCGCATTGACCTTAAACTAAAAGAGGGAAAATTGGTAAAGCCCTTTACAAGAAAGACACTGGAGGTTTCTGGATGAACCATACTTCTCGGATGCCCACAGCGCAGAAGGGGTTTTTTCTTTGGGAATCCTAACCGTAGCCTTTCACCAAAAAGTCTGACCCACAAGGTAGTGGGGCGTTAACCCAGCACGGGAACGTGACCGAAGAATCAGTGAAGCAACTTCTGGTCTGCCATGTGAGACCTTATTGTTGCATACGTTCTGTTTTGTCGTCGCTGGTGCTCTGTTATCGATCCGCTTTTCGGATTCAGTCCTTAGTCCCATGCACCCAATGGACCAAGCGGAGCGTGGACGGGACAGTATCCCTTGGGCCGGGGGCTGCCCAGTTTAGGCGGGTGACAGCTGCCCAATTTAGTGCAATGACTTCTCCCACTGCCGAGAGAAACCCCAGGCACTCCACTCCTACATCCATTTAGTGGAGGTTTTTAGACCGGTAAACTGTTTCTCTCCGTGTTTATTTGCTGGAGTGTCCTCTCCGGGAGCGTAGTGGATAGAACCAGATGTTGCCTAGCAACTGGTTCAGAGACTGGACTTCGTCTGGCCTCTACCTATTGACCTGTCAGGCACGATTGCATCTTCGGCCCAAGGAAGCCATCTTGCATAGCTCCTTGGGTCATGGAGGCACGTAAGCCATCACTCTACGCCAAGCTGCAGTCTCGCTCACTTACTACTCTGCACACCGTCCGTTTCTTAATTCTATCCTTGAAAAGCATTGTTAAGGGTGAAAATAAAACTAACCTGTTTAGTTTATAATACCGAGAGATGAGTTGCAATATATGCAGCATCCAGTATTACCTTCTAACCAACTCACCACGACGCTGCAGCTCCCCTAAAATTTAGACGTTCAACCTTTTATGTGCCATAACTGGAGTCCGTTTCTACTCTACTTTAATTATTTATACGTTTTCATTCGCATGTAACGCTGGTTCTATTGCTCCCATGCCTGCCAACTAAAGGCGCCAAACTTATTGTCAGACCCATCAAACGTCATCCTCGATGAGTTGGGCTTTCCTATGATCAGCTCGTTCAACAACACTACGCCCGTCTGGAGTTTTCTTCGAAGACACTGGATGACAAGCCACATCACCTTTATGCGGATCTCAGATATTTTAACATCTACTAATTCCCGCTATATTCGTTTGCCTTCACCAGAGCCTGCAAATCTTCTGAAGTTCCTTGTCTCGCGAGATTCTTCACAAGTCTAAATACTGCCACCAACGCACTGAAAACAGGCTTTTGCTGAACTTCCTTCATTTATGCCTGTAATTCAAATTGTTCGCCTGTATGAGCTGTTATGTAATCGCCCAATATTTACCCCCAGGTGTACAAAGCGCTTACTATATATATGCATATATAGCAATGGCCTCTACGTCTCTGTCATGTGCTACTACAAAATATTGCTTGGAAAATATCCGCTACCAAAACTTTTCGTATGACAATTACGGATTTTCTGTCATGAGTAACCTCTGCGCTGGTATTCTACATGGCCATGATTTTTTAGGGTTACATGACAACGTGGAAATACCAGCGGGGTGGGTAGTGATAAGTGGGCTACTGCTTAGAGTTCCCTCTCTTTTTTCAACCTTTGTCTTCTGTCCCTAACCACCCCTCTTTGCCCCGTCTATCCACCCATAATGCTCCTACTGATAACACGGTCGATACTCGCAACGACTCACTGTCAAATAGTGTCGGGAATAATCCTGTCTGGTAAATCACATTTTCTCAAGCCTCGTCAGCCTCTGAATCTCGGCTCCTTCAATGTGCGTACACTCATGCAGGCCGGTCAGCAGGCGTGCCTAGCCCTCACAATAGATTATATAAAGATTGATGTCTGCTGCTTAAGTGAAACGCGTATACACGATTCGAGCAAGTAATTCAACTAACTGCTCCTGGTATCTCATCGACGTATTTTCTGCGCACTTCAGGAGACGAAGTAGTTAGAGCTGTGGGTCAACGTGGTGTAGGAATAGTCTTGACCGACAATGCTGAGACTGCCCTCTTAGACTGGATCCCTGTTAACAGTCGTTTATGTGCTGTGAGACTCCAGGGGTCAGTCGGCGTTCGGAAGGATAGTTGTGTTAAGCGCAATTTGTTTGTGATCTCGGCATACGCCCCAACGGACTGCAGCTCAGACTTGCAGAAAGATGAGTTCTATGATGAATTCGCCACCCTCGTTCGCGGCAGTAAAGGTTCTGACATTTTAGTGCTAGCTGGTGACTTCAGTGCACAAGTTGGCAAACTCAGTGTGTCAGAAGCCTGTTTAGGTGGGCGTTGTGTTTTACCCGCTGAGCATACAGATAACCGGGATAGACTTATCCAGTTTTTTGCAGACAATTGATTGTTCTTGTCTAGCACCAATTTCCGACACAGCTCGCGTCGCAGGGCGACATGGCGCTCTAACTCTACAGGTACTTTGAGTCAAATCGATCATATTGCCGTAAGCTATCGGTGGCGCAGTTCTGTTCAGAACTGTAGATCTTACTGGTCCACGTACGTAGAGTCGGACCATGCCTTAGTTTTAATGCGACTATCGCTCCAGCTCCATGGTCATCGTCGCAAACCGCAAATCCGATTAACCGTTCAATGTTTGTGTGATCCAGAATTACGCACCCGTTATGAACAGAAGTTAGCACATGAGCTAGGATCTACGACGAACAGTAATGTAGATGAGCATTGGGCCCATATCCAGCAGGCGATGCACTTTGCAGCATGTTTTGCCTGTGGTCCCAGATCCGATGTCCATCAAAGACACTGGATCTCGCAAGAGTCGCTGAGTATAATGGAGCAAAAGCGTCACATCTCGAACCGTAAGGAGATGAATAAGATGCGGAGAAATCTACAAAGGCAATTTACGCAAAGCCTTAAGAATGGTCGTGAAAATTGGTGGGTCAAGGTAGCCAAAAAATGGAAATGGCAGCTGCTTCAGGCAACAGTCAGAGACTGTTCAAACTTATTCGTGGCACAGGTGGATGGCGCATCCAGGTCAGTGAAACGATTTGGGATAGAAATGGAGAACCCATCCATAGCAAACAGCAAAGGCTTGACCGATGGGTCGAGTACTTCAAGGAACAGTTTAGCTGGCCGCACGCTAGTGTAGTTACTCCCGTGTCAACAACTGCGACTCCTTGGGTGGTATCACTTGAGCCCCCATCGGAAGTAGAAGCAGAGTCATGCATTCAATTACTAAAGCAAGGGAAAGCGGCAGGTCCCGACGAACTTCCCCCAGTTCTTTTCAAACTGGGTGGAAATGTTTTGATGAAATTACTTACCGCTTTGCTCCGTGACATTAGGAACGCGGAGCGTGTTCCATTAATATGGAATGAGTCGTTGATTTTTCCCATCTTCAAGAAGGGAATACGCAATGACTGTAGTAATCATCGTGGGATTAGCTTAATTCCGATAGTCACCAAAGTATTAGCCTCAATTCTACTGCACCGTCTTACACCCGCTCGAGAGGAATTCCCGCGAACAACAGGCTGGATTCCGCCCAGGTCAAGGATGCACCGATCAGACTTTTACTCTTCGCCGACTACTTGAAACGCGTCACACGCACCGCCGACCGACAACAATGGTTTTCTGAAACTTGAAAGGCCCCTTCGATTCAGTTGATCGAGCAGCGCTTTTCAGTGCTCTTCATCGGGAAGGTATGCCCCAGAAGTTCGTGAACCTACTGAGATCATTGTATTCTCATACTTCTGGCCTCGTTAGAGTTTACGGTGAACAATCCGGTGTTCGACAGGGATGTCATATGTCTCCATTCCTGTTTTAACTTCGTCATGGACGAAATAATGGAGAGTGCGCTGCAAAATCTTCAGGATGTAGGCGTCGAACTAGGAATTAGTGGAAAGCTATGTGACCTAGATTACGCAGACGTTGTCTGCTTGTTCGAATCTACGGAACATGTTCAGCGTGCACTAGATAGACTCTCAAGAGTTGTAACTCCATTCGGCATGAGCTTTGCGCCTTCCAAGTGCAAGGTGATGTTACAAGACTGAACGTCAACGATTCCGAGCTTGATGCTCGATGGGGAGGTGCTGTCAGTTGTCGACCACTTCACCTACCTCGGCAGCAGCGTGACGACGGATGGGAGCACAGTAGTAGAGGTGAGTACGCGTATATCCAAGGCCCGAGCGTTGTACGCTCAACTGAAGCACTTGTGGCGCCAATCTGATATTTCTCTGAAGCTGAAAGGTCATGTGTACTGTTCCGCGGTGCGTTCAGTTTTGTTGCATGGTTGTGAGACATGGAGTCTGCGTGCGTAAGATGTTCGTCGTCTTGAGGTTCTCGACTATCGATGTTTGCGTAGTATCTCAAAGATTGGATGGAATGACCGAGTAAGCAATGCTGAGGTCAGAAATCGAGTATTGGGTACCAGTTCAGAGGATGTTCTATCACAGCGTATCCAACTTAGTAGACTTCATTGGTTGGGGCACGTGTTACGTATGGCGAACACGTGTACCATACCGTTCACCATTTTCTGTTCCTCCTGGGGAGTGGAAGAAGCCACGTGGAGGTCAATAGATGACGTGGCAGCGAGGAATGAGAAACTGTACAGCAAACTTAGGGACAGTAGGTGTCTCACGTCTTCGTGGTTGGGGTCCAAAAGATCCATTAACCAGTTGACTGGAGACACTGAAGAATATGGCTGCGAACTGCGAACAGTGGCGATCGGCGAGTCAGAATGACTGATCGATGTGCTTTTCTACTGTTAGACTGTATATTCCGTGTGTTGGCTGTTAGGGCGTTCTTTCTTTTTCCCACTCCTGTAGGTCCACGCCCTGTTCATCTTGTATATTTATACTTTCTAATTCAGCGTGCAAGATGGTGAGAAAGGCAATGGTCAGTAGGGCTTGCCCTACTGTTTAACGCTGTACGATGATGATGAAACAAAATCCAACTTTTGGGTTACCTGATATCGCAAAGAGAAGTAAGACCTGATCGTGACTGGATGAAACCCTTGTGCGAGGTCCCACCACCAAACGATATGAAGTCCCTGTGTCGTGTCATTGGCATGTTTTCCTACTATTCGCAGTGGATACCATCGTGCTCTGATAAGAATAATCCACTTGTGAAAACAACTTCTCCTCTGCCAGAAGATGTAAAACATGCCTTCAAACTCCTCAAAAAGACAACAGAAAGCGCTATGGTTGTAACAGTGGACCAAAGTGCCCCGTTAGGGGTTGAAACGGGTGCTTCGGACGTCGCAACAGCCACCTACTTGAGCCATAATGATCACCCCGTAGCCTTCTTCCGTCGTACCCTAACAACCAGCGAAAGGCATCGCTCTGCTATCGAAAAAGAAGCATGTGCAACTGTCGAGGCCCTTTGTAAGTGGCGACATTATCTCCTAAGAGGCCACTTTAAACTTATCCCTGACTAGCGGTCTATGGCCTTCATGTACGACGGAAGACAAACAAGCAAGATTAAAAATGATAAAGTCCAACGATGGAGACTTGAACTAACCGCGTATTGCTATGACATAATTTACAGGCCCGGAAAAGACAATACAGTTGCTGATACGCTATCTCGCAACATATGTGGTACTCTTTTTGATGCGGCCAAGTTAAAAGAACTGCACGATTCGGTGTGCCACTCCGGAGTTTCCCGAATGGCCCACTTTGTACGATCTAAAAATTTGCCCTATTCGATTGAAGAGAATAAACACATGATCTCGTGATGCAGCCTTTGTGCGGAAACAAAGTCACGATTCTATAAACCCCTCATCGGTCGTCATATCAAGGCAACACAACCGTTCGAAAGACAGAGCACTGACTTCAAAGGCCCTCTGCCTTCGGCAACTGGTAATACATGACTATCGTTGATGAATACTCGAGTTTTCTCTTCGCGTTTGCTTGTGCGGATATACACCCATCTACTGTTATCGACTGTCTATGCCAACTTTTCATCATATTCGGCATGCCGACGTACATACACTCTGATCGAGGAACGAGTTTCCTGTCGACTGAGTTGTCTGAGTTCCTGCAAAATAAGGGCGTGGTTCTCAGTCAAACCACTGCATGTAATCCCCAAGGAAATGGACAGGTGGAACGCCTGAACGGCACGCTTTGGGAAGCGATCATTCTCGCTCTAAAAACCAAAGGTCTACCAATTTCGCAATGGGAGACTATTCTCCCGGATGCCTTGCATTCGATCCGCTCACTGCTGCGTACCGTGACAAATTGCGCTCCATATGAGAGGCTGTTTAACTTTTCCCGACGATCAACTAACGATTCTTCGTTGCCAACATGGCTTGCAGTCCCAGACCCCGTACTGCTCAAATGGATGGATCGATCCTCTAAGTTTGATCCGATGGTTGAAGAAGTCGGGCTAGTCAGTTGTAATCCCCAGTACGCCCGCGTCAAACTGTCTAGTGGCAAGGAAGAAAATGTTTTTGTAAAACGACTGGCTCCGACAGGCGATTTTCTAGTGCCAGAATCGGAACTGACTCAGGTATCGGAAGTTCGCCATGGTACACCACAAATAAATCCGCATTCCATAGATGATGCGATGGAACATGCAATACGTTTTGGTCTCTCATGAAACTCGCGCACTCAATCTCAGCTTGCGATTCCCGATCGCTACAGCCCGCTACGGAAAATCAGAAGGCAAAACCCGACTCACCAAAAATGTCTAACAGAAATTACTGTGCTGTATGTAAAGCGAAAATCGAATATTTCCAAACTCGGGCGTCCAGTCAGATTCAAGCCCTGTGGTGCCGATTAGGTTGACAACAATATTTTGTCGGAGTGACTATTGATCCGTCGGCCCAATTTGGGTTGGACAGTAGATGAATGCTCGATTAGCAAAAAGGGTTACGTCATGAGTCGTCCGATAATTTATTGACTACTGATTGTTCAATCCGGCCTGACACGCCTGAGTTGATTAATGGCTTGTCTAAAAAAGTTTCTTTTCCGTTTTAACATTCAAACAATATGATACTAAAGAGGTACTCATAATGCCCTCCACGCCCAACGCTCCTACTCCCGACACAGTTTCAAACATTCTCACTCGACAACAGAGAACTCACCAGTATAATTTACGCAACAGAGAAGCCTGAGTCAGTCATTTTCCTCTCTTTAACGTGGCCCCATCCTCACATACCAAAACTGCTTGTTCTTCCTTGATGGGGGTGAACTTCATGCAAATTCACCTCTCGTGCTATGGTTTCACTTTATACGTTGTAATTACATTCCTGTTTTTTTTGCGTTTCAACCCATGTACGCTTCTTATCAGTTGAGTGAAGCGTTACATTCTAAATCGGTGTCCCGAAGTTTTTTGCACTCAGTACGTACGTAATTGGTGACCGACGTTGCACAAGGCAGTGTAACGCGAAACGCAAATGGCACGGACCACAAACTGGTGCATGCCCGTCTCAAGCTTTCCCCTTCAGTAGGGCAAAAATCTCGTTCTCACTACAGAGCAGACACTTCTAAGCTAACAGCCCCGAACAACGTTTAAATCCTGTCAAATGCGATTTCATCGAGACTAGCTACGATCGACGAAGATGGTACCGCATAGGGGCAAGCAAAACAAACTGGAACGGGGAAGATTGGATATCTGCAGAAGCTCTAGATCGTCGCGTCAATGCTACGGGCGCGAAACACTACAGTTCAAATGACTGCCATAACCTTCGTCGCAAAACTACACACCCAGCGAGGAGCGACCGTATACAATACCAGTCTGAGGTGGCAGTCCGGATAGAAACGGCAGCCGCTGGTGGAGATTTTGGGAAGCTTTTCCCACTCATACGCTATGCGACCAGAAGTTTCAAAGATGGGTCGAACACTTCAGTCGGCTGCTCAGCCGTCCTTTCATCCAATCTATCTGTGTAACGGCACCAGCCAACATAGAACAGCATGCAATCGAACTGGAGCCTCCCAACGAGTTATGAATCGTCAACGGCGACCAGATAATGGAGAGCAAGAAGTTACCTGGAGAGGATGGGATCCCACCCAAGATCTTCAAGTTCCGTTTGTCAATTCTACTGAACCCACCAAGTGTACTATTTTGTTGTATCTGGGATACCGGAGTTTTCCCAAAGGCTGGCCAACCACTGTCCTACTCCCTACATCAAAGAGTGACAAAACTGTCTGTGAGAACTACAGGGGTGCTAGCCTCATCGATGTAGCGGCTACCCTCTGTTGCTTTTCAGGACGAGCGAACACGCTTCAACCAATGCTGTTTTCGTCGACAAAGAGACTGTGTTGACCACATCTTCACGCTACGGCGAATTCTAGAACATTGCTATAAATTTCAGCAACCCACCACAGCTTCGTTGATTTCCGGGCAGTATTCGACTCCGCTGACAGACAGCCACTCTTGAGTGTACTGTGAAGCCACGGGATACCCGAGAAGTACATCTGATTGTTGGGATCGTACTACCTGGCAACACAGGCACACGTCCGCGCCTACAACAGAGTCTCCAGAATCCTCACTCGACTCCGGCGACTGCCAAGGATGCTTCTTATCACCAGTTCTATTTAATTACGCTACAGACTGGATAATAAATCACGCCCTCGACAGCCCTCGAGGAATACAATTTGGCTACGATTCTTGGGTTACAGATCCCGAATTCGCCGACGACATTGTCATTCCAGGAGAGGATCCCGGAACTCTGCTGCCGGTTCTCGACCATATTGTATGTAAAGCCAAGACTGTTGGTCTGGATACAAACACTACAAGAACGAAATTCCTCACGAATTCGCAAGGTCCAACACATTATACGAGACCTTGAAACAGGTGCACCACTTCAAGTACCTAGGTTCAATTATCCAGCCAAACAGCCAGTCCAGGGGCGAGGTTAAACTTCGTGTAGACTGCTCAAGGAGGGCGTTTTTACAAATCCGCAAACAACTGTATTCTCGAAGCGAAATAAGCCCACACACGAAGCTCGCATATAACGAGCTGTCGTCCGCCAAGTCCTTACGCACGAGTGCGAAAACTGGCCGTTGAGAGTTGACAATACAAAAAGGCTGGAAAGCTTCCCCCACTGGTGCCATGCCTCCGCTATTTGGCCAAAACCAAGTGGTTTGATCGTATCTCAAACTCCACCATGCGTCAAAACTGTGCGAATACAGAACGATTTCCGTCGTTCCTCCAACAACGCTGCCTACAGTAGCTTGGCAATGTCCTTTGTCAATCCGAGACGGAACCCGCGAAAGAGCTCACTGCCATCACTTTGCTCAGACTGGAAATGTCGCTTTGGTGGCAAACTGGGAACATGGGTTAGCTCTAATAAGGCAGGCATAGATAGCCTATACCTTCAGTCGGTCTTCGGAGTACGCGACTGGTGCAAAAACTGCAAATCTTGCCGCATGCCGGAAGGCGTAAAAGTAAAAGTAAGTAGGGTGTGGCAATGAGCCTGACGACAGTGGGGATTACCGTCTGCCGCCAAGGTAACCGGTGGCGGCGGGGATTCGAACTTCCAACATCCACGGTGGTAAACAAACACTCTAAACCACTCCACCATCTAGTGGCTAGGAGTACTAATAATTATAGATACGCATGAGTTTCATCGAATACTGCGGGCCGTTGCTTACTTGACTCTTTTATTTAACAAGTAAAAACAATAAAGAGCAACGCGCACCAGAATACTCGTCATACAAATAAATTGCCATCGTAGCCATGACAGACAATTTAAAAGAAACTATATCTTGTTCATCAGGGTTTCGACAAACAAGTCTCATCTAGGCTATTCGAGCGTTAGTTTATCAGAAACGGGTTTGTTACTGAAAGCTGTCACGGGTTCCTGTTCGGACGTTACATCCCCGTGCGTCATCAGTATTGGTGGAGAAACTGGTGAGACACCGTCATCACTCAATTTGCAGAAAAAGTTACTTACACATTTATATTAAATCAATGCCAAACAATCAACCGGAGCTAGCGTTCAGACCAATCAGCTATCGGTTGACCAAACTAAGGTTAATATCAGAGTGGTGGCTATACATGAATACTAAGACCAGCAGGACGCGCCAAGACGTAAAAGATCACATCAGATAGGATACATCAACTGCATTTTAGGAAAAATTCCTCGAGATAAACAATCAAGAGATCAAGCCAATGCCTTTTATTAGTGACTGCAATATCACAAACCTGCTTAGCGGTCTCACGGGCACACCCAATTTTTAACTTAATTAATTAAGGGACTCTATATACCTGCGACAACCGGCGATCCGAGTGCACAAATCGTGATAAAACAGTGACAGTGAGGGAAGGCTGATCATATGATGACCACATCGAACATGTTTGCCTCAAGATAACGGATATCATTAGTGACTGCGTCAAAGCGCATCAAACTGTTGAGGTTATGCGTGTACTGCGATGACACATTAGGAAATTACTTTGTGTATTTTCTTGAATGGATGTGAATGGCATACATAGAAACGCTGTTCATGGGTAACTCGGTCAGATTTCAGGGCTGGCCCGTGAACAGATTAAAATTTAACTCATCCCGGGGTTTTTCTACTGCAGAGCACAAGGACACTCCCTACATTAACCAAAATATTCAGTGTTAGAAACTCCAAAGGTCAGCTGACGTATATTTTCAACTTCGATGAGATAAGACTGGAAAAGTCCTTGTGAAAAGTAAATTATGACAACATGCGTGCAAAATTTTACAATCAGCTAGCTATGTGGTATCGTTCATGAGGTCTTCAAGTGGAAGACCATATTCCTCGATAAACGATTTGTAATGCACTGGGTACGCCTTCAAACAACCCATCAATTCATGATGGATGCGTCGGAAGAGAGTTCTGTTAGCCTCTTGGTCGAATGCGTCATCGTTATTCAGGAAGCGATCAATATTCTGCATAAAGTTTCGGAAAAAGTATCCGCAAGGACCAGTGACATATGCGCTAACGCAAGAGCAGTGCCAATTGAAGGCCCCGGAAGCCGTGCGAAATCCAGGTTTAGCATACTCACGGTCAATCTCATAGTATTTTTCCAGACCAATCGTTGGTCGAGCCTCCTCACGGCTTAAGAACGTCACCTTGTGCTGGTCAGCCATTGGTGGAGGGAGTTCTGCGTACCCGCACAACGAGGTCGGTCCTCAGGTCAGTTCAGTTTGCACACGACAAGTAATGGCCACGGCCAATCGCGCATCCAATATTCATTCGATGGTACGCGCATCAGTTGTGTATCCCCACTGCTGGATGCATTTCGCCGAATCCCCGCTAGAAGTGAGAAGGAAACGGGGAACCTCATCGCACTACAAAGAAGGTCAGGTCAGGCCAGGTTACAAGACTTGGGACGGGAGCCAATAAAGCAGTCCACATTGTTGCATCAGTGAGGGTCCAGAATGATCTCACCGGGCTGTGGCTTCTTTTTGCCTCGTGTTTCTGTTGTCTTCTCTGTAGACGGGACCAGAGTTCAGACTCAGTTCGTTGTCGGGAGAGTGTAGCAGTCCCACCGTTACGAACTGGATCCTTTTTCAGGTCTAGCTCCACCCAAGAGCGCCACATATACAAGCAGTGCTTAGATAAAGTGTTGTTAGTGGCACTTTGAGGAATAAGGAGAATAAGATGAGGGATTGTGGAAAGAGTCAGGTGTAGGTATAATACTGGTGCAAAGTGGTGGCAGAAGAGGGAAGGGTGCTGCGTCCAGTAATGCCACTGGATGATGTAGATTTCAATGCACCCAGGGAACACGTGGGGCCAGCAGAGGTCCAGCCTTGTCATAAAGCCGACGTGGCTGACATCATCTCAGCCGGCAGTGCGTTCCAAGGGTTGGCAATGCCGCACGCGAAGAAACTTCCCGTACGTTTTTAATACTCTCTGTTTTACGAGCTGAGTGCGGAACCCCGTGCTAGCACAAACAACGAACCCTTTGGGATGGATAGTCTTCGAATTTGCATAAAGTCTTCTATTAGGTCCCTCTGAGTCTTCTACGTTTCATGGAGAATAGTTTTAGCGCCAGTAGCCAGTAGTAGACTAACCGGTCGATAGTTTCGCGCCTCTTCCTCCAACCCTCGATTGTGTATTGGAGCAGCTTCTGCCGACAAGCAAGTCCTGGAGTAACTGTGCCCTGTCGAACGACCTGGTGTATAGCCGAGCAAAAGGGACCGCTATTACCTGGGCAACCGGGCGAAGAACCGCAGCATAGGTGTCTTCTGGATCGGCGGCCTTGTACTCATTAAGACCCCTCTGGGCTTTTTCCACCTTGTCTGCAGAAACAGGAACTGGCGGCACAACAAGTGATCTAGTGGGTATTTCGTACGCCGGATTCAGTCCATTGTCTCGCTGGTGCACAGTCTCGAAGCGCACTTGCAGTACCTCAGCCTTGGTGCTACTGTCGAGTGCATGGGTGCCATTCCTGTTCTTAACGGAACCCACAGGTACTCGCGTGGTTGATTCAGACTGGACATATATGTGTCGAGCTTTGGGGCGCTGTTTAACCTTTCTAGCTAAGGTGCTCTCATGAGATAGCCTACACTGCTTTCGGACCCTGATGGCTACTTCTGGGGTCATTTTGAAGCGGACGTGTTTCTTGCGCCCCCTGTCTGCGGATATCGACACCACTCCCTGTAGTATAATAGCAGTAACAATGATAGTCTATTTCGGAGATGCCCGAAGCAGACCTCACGCATGTTCAAGTTTTTACAGGCGACAAAATAGACAGAAACTATTCGTGAAATTTTAGAAGTATGCAGGACAGACGAAGGGTAGGTAGAACTAGGGGGGACATGAGAGGGAGGTTAACGTATGCACATCAGGGAACAATGGAGGGAGTTTAAATGAGCACAGGGACGGATTCAAATATGCGCCCGGTGAGCTTGGAAGCCAAGGTCGAATGGGGGAGTTGGTTGAGTCGAGCGGGGAAGAACGGGACCTGTGGGTTTTACATGAGGAGGATTGAAAATCGGCATGAGAAACTATGGTAACGAGGAACGATGAAGAAAAAAGAAAAAAGAAGGAAAGAAAGGAAGAACAAAGAAATTGAGTTGTATGGCTAGGGATTAGGTAGCCATGAAGAATGCCTCATTACAATGAATGGAAGGTGTCAATTTGAAAACAGGCAGCTACCAATGCAAGACATGAAGAGTGGGTCAGACGGCAGCAGTAGTTTGAAAGGATCGAGATACGGTAAATGTGAGGCGCAGATATAAGCAAAAAGGATGCATATTATGGGTGGCGGTGGAATGGTGAAAAGGGAACTGGCCGGCAAGGAGCTGGAGGATGCAGAGAAAATACGTGGATATATATATATATATATATATATATATATATATATATATATATATATACAAGTAAGCAGGAGCAAATAGCAGTGAAGGGATAGAACACGGAAGTAGCAATGCTTGGAAGGGACAGGTAGGGTTAGTTCAAATGGTACCGAATTAACTTGGATAAATCCCAGTGAATTTGCTGATGACAGGTGAATATGGGAGATCAACAGAGAAGGAAAAACGACTTTGGAAGCACAGAAGTGATGACTGTGAACAGAAGTTGGTAAAAGAGGGAATGCGAAAGAAAGGATCGACGAAAACAGGTAAAAGTGAATCTAACAATCTGATGAATGCAGGTGTCACATGTGGTGACCATCGAAAATAGGTGAAGCGCCAGTAAACGGACGTACATTATACAGCAAGAAGATGGTCGTGAAAACGGCTGGAGAGCGCAGAGCGAATAGAAGCACAGAGTGCTCGGAGTAGTGTAAGAGGTCAGTGGAGAACAGTCACTGGGACGTTAGGCGAACTGTGGTGCAAAGATGCAGCAGTTGTAGCAGCGAATAATATCGGAGAGAAATTGGGAAGTGGTGGATCAGAAAGACCCAGTGATGGCAGATCACATGGTCTGAAACTACACGTGAAAGTAATGTCGTAACGATGACTCTACATTAGGTGGAACGCGGAAAAGCAGCGAAGCCTGAAGGGCACGCTGAAGGTGCCTGTGGCGAGCAATATACAAAGCAGATGGGAGTACTGACGGAAGAAACCCAGGTAGTAGATGGCCCACCAGATCGCTTTACTGCAGATGGCATAGGATGAAGACCGAGAAGAAAAAAAGGAGGAAAGTATCTCAACAGGAAAGCCTGTGACGAAACAAAAGACACGAGAATTATGTGTGCGTCGGAGTTGGGGGAATGGAACTGGAGAGCTGCGTGCCTGCAGGCGATTGCATAAACGGATTGAGCCAGAAGTTGCTAACTGGGGCACTGCCTAAGAGGTAGATCCATGGAAGAATTGTGGAGACAAACATTGGAAGAAACGATGGTGGTGAAAAGATGATAAATTTTATCGTAAGAAATGCAAGGGTTGGGAAGGCGAGTTCTTATATGGCGACTGGTCATGGGTGCGGATGTGTCTGGTGCGTAATGGTAGGAGATATAAGATGGACGAAAAAGGATATGGCGAAACGGTAGCCAGTAAGGTATGCTATCAACGAGCTTTATAAGTATATGGAGGTGCCAAGTGAATAGGCATTAGGCGCCAATGAGGGCGAAATAGGTGGAAAATAAATACTTCGGGCTTGGGCAGGGTAAAATAGATAGGACGGGAGTGACATCATGCAGTGAGAGCTGTCATGGTGAAAAACAATGGGAACAAAACCAGAATGGGTAGGCGCGCACAGAGAGATAGAGCGATACAAAAGGGAAGTGATGTGAATTCTGACAAGAAAGATAAATGATAGAACCGTGGCGGAAGAAGAATGGCAGGAGCATGGGATCCGCCATCGACAGTGATGGATGCGGTAGGGCGAGGAGAGTTGGAGCGTACAATACGCGACTGGTGCTATTGTGTAGATAGCCTTCACTGCTTCTACTACTAGGGTCATTTTGAATTGGAGGTATTTCCTGCGGTCCGCTCTCTGCTGGTATTGACACCACTCCCTGTGTTTCCAGCTTTGAGCCCTAGTTGCCTTACTGGTCCACCACGGTGCCCTGCCATTTTTGCGGTTTCTGATAGCTGGAGGAAAAAGCTGTGTGAGCAACAAAATGTTGTTCCTGAACACCGTCTATTCCTCCACACATTCATAATGGTGTTCTCATGCAGTGATTGGGCTGCAGTGACTAGGCCCTGCATATCTATATCCTTAGTGCATCTTTCAAGTTCGTGGGGTTCCTCGTCCTTCACCGCCAATTAGTTACAACGGATCACTCTACCTTCACTCCTTTCTTAGTTGCTGATACCTGTAGGCCCCTAATATCATCGGTGTTTGGTGATTGTCAGGTCCAGTGGGCCGGGAGTCTGACCTTCCTTCCACCTTGTTGGTTGCAGGACAAGCTGAACAAGAGCCTCCTCCAGCACAGAGTCTAGTTGTCTGACAGAGAACTAGTCACTTGCAGCCCGGTGATTCACCCAGTCTATCTCAGGGGCGTTGAGGTCCACGAAAGTTATGAGTTCCTTTGCTCCTGCTGCGGCGCGGTGGAGGCAGTTCTGCAAGACTATATCCTCTGGTGAGTTAACAGAAGGGCTTCAATGCACACGCAACACGTAATTCAACTTGGCGTAGCTTCACGTCGCAGAAGACAGCGCGTACATTTGGTGATGTGGTACCTTCCTCGGCTTTCTGTCTTATTGTTTCTGTGACCATCAAAGTAGCAACCCCACCGTCCCTTCCATCCGCCCGATCGGTTCGACGAATGCAGTAGCCAGGAGGGAAGGGGACACCAGTTTCATTCCCCGCCTCTAGCCGGGTTTCGGTGACTGCTATGCAATCAGCATTGGCAGTCTCTGCTGCGAACTCGTACCAATTATTTCCAAAGCTATGTGCATTGGGGTAATTTACGGCTAGGTTTCCCGGCTTTTCTGCAGAGTTTGTAGGCCGGTAGGGGTGGCCTTGGGAGCCTATATCCGAATGCTGGCGTCTTCCATTGGCAACGAGAGATGAGCTTCTGCCTTATCCTCCACCTGTCCCTCTCGGATAGTAGTGCAGGGCTCTGATGGCTCTCTAAAGTCTTCGTCAGGATTAGGGGTACAGCGCCGGTCTGGTGGGGGAGTTCTGCGTTTTTCAGTGCTGATGCGAAGCTGATGGTTTTTCTCAGGGTCAGCTTTGTTCCTGCTGGTCGACACTTACCAACCGCCCCGGTTATCTGGGTAGAATGAGAAATTTCCATCCCGCTGATGCCAAGAGCACATCCCTTGCAAGGGCCGGTTGCAGAAAGTCCCCCCAAAACACCGTATTTTTACGTTTCCTTGATATCAATCGCTCGCGTACACTGTAACGAACGTTTGAGCAATGTGTAGCCAAATTCGCAACGGATTCCGAAATCAAAAGACGATTATCCGCGATATTCTACGATACTAGATTATTACATGAACAATGACATAAACAATATACAAACCTCAATAATACGATCACAAGAACTCAACAACGAGAAACCGAATAGCAGCGTGTGAGCAGACAGCACGTGCGTCACGCAGGTCCAGAACAAGGATGTGCCAAAGTAGCGCTCTGGGCGCGAACAGACAACAATTGGTCCAGAAAAACAACCAGTTCCTAAAGACAAGTCAATAGTGTAGGCAAATGAGGGATGTTGGGAAAAACACTGAATCGCTAGGGAAAAAGGGGGATTTTCCACGACCGGCTGTTACACCGCCCACCAAAATCCTCCTGGATCCTTAGCAGAGTCAAAGGTTCGGTATAAAGGTATTGATTCTTCCTACCTGCCTAGGCCCTGCTGTCAGTGTGCGCGTCTAATGCTCGTCGTCAACGTTCTACTACTGGTCGCACCTAATCCATTGGCTACATAGACGTGAGGCTAGTCTACATCTTCCACGAGACCAAATGACCGATGGCGGGCGTGAAGGATCACATAGATGTTGTCCTCGTAAAGGGCCGTCCGGTCCTGGATGTATGTGCTTGAGTGTGTGTGTGTGCCGGGGTGTACAATGAAATCACAGGTATGACTACACATCAAAGGAGGACTTTCTGCAATGTTAACAAAAGACTGTGTGGCAAGAAAACGAGTAAAATGTAGCATGTGTGTGTGACCTGAGCTCCGCTACTTCCACATATGCAAGGGGCATTCGGTAACGTCAACAAAAGGCAAAACAACGAACACTGTCACATGTTTGATGGGGTTACGGGGTGTAGAGTGCGTCGTGCATGTGTGTATGTATCGGGATGTACAATGGGATCGCATTCATCACCACATATCGGAAAGAACCTTTTGTGATGTCAACGAAAGACCGCGAGCACTGTGATGTGTTTGACGGAGATCGTGTGGTATATATGGTGTTTCTTTATCCACCTCGATGACTGGTGTGAAAAGGTTTGCTGAGCCTCAGGGTTATCAGCTCATCCGTCTTCGCTCTCGAGTAGGTTAATACTACGTATGTCACGGATGAGCACTCCGTTAGCTGTCTTCACCTTCACTGTTCTTATCATTCCGCCAGTGCTTTTGATGGTTTCCGTAGCTACTCCCAAAGACCAAGCGCTGAAATGTGCGCGTTCGTCGGCAATCATAACCACGTCCCCAATTTTGAATGGTCTTGTTTTGGCCAGCCACTTCTGTCAAGTCTGCAAAGCCGGTAGGTACTCCCGCAGCCATCGCCTCCAGAATACCTTGGCCAGATAGTTCGCTTGCTTCCACCCGTGGAGGTAGCTCCCACGAAGGTTTACCGGCCCTTGGAAACCCTCGTTCGACCTTAACGTCAATAAGCCGTTCGGGGTGGGCGCCAGGTGGGTGGGGTCGCCGTTCAATACTGGAATCAGGGGGCGGTTGTTCAGGATTTGCTCCACCTCAGTCATGACGGTGTTCAGCGTCTCGTCATCGGGCGGCTGCCGCTCCATGATTGACGGCAATATCCGTCTGGCGGACCGGATCATGCGTTCCCATACGCCGCCTCGGTGGCTGGCCTGTGGGGGGTTGAAATGCCATCGTATGCCGTAGGCCACGGTTCGATCCTGCAGTTCGTCCCTGTTTATGTTCTTGTGCCAACGCTGCAATTCCCGGTGAGCGCCCACAAAGTTCGATCCATTATCTGAGTATATATCGGCCGGTACGCCTCTTCGGTTGATAAATCTCTGCAAGGTCCGTAGAAACGAATCGGTCGTCATCGAATGTGCGACTTCTAGGTGTACCGCACGTGACTTCATGCACTTCATGATTTATCCGTATCGCTTTTCTAATCTTTTCCCGCACTTGATCCACAAGGGCCCGAAATAGTCTAACCCGGTGTCACTGAACGGCCACCAGCCCGTAGTCACCCTGTATTCTGGTAGTGGGGCCATGAGTTGTTTGCCTGCTATGGCATTGCGTCTCCTGCATCGCACACACCGTCGGATTACGCGTTTTACAGTCTCTCGTCCTCTCAACAACCAAAGGCGCTTTCGGAGGACGCTCGTCACGTGACTTTTCCCGGCATGTCCCTCCACGGCGTGGACGTGTTGAATCATTAGCTCTACTGCAGTTTATCTCGCAGGCAGCGGTATAGGATACTTTGTGTCGAAGTTCAGGTGGGCGTTGGTCAGCCTACCATCCACCCGCAGCAGTCCGTCGATGAGTTCGGGGTTTAAACGCTTCAGCTCGCCTCTTGGAGATTGCATGTCTTTATTGGTCGGCCCCACTTCTTCCGCCCTCTTGAGTTCTCGGGCGAAAGCCTCGCGTTGTATCATACTGAAAATATCGTACTCTGCAGCTTGTAGCTCATCGGGACCTATCGGGCCGACCGGTATCCGGCCTGAGGGCAGTAGCCCTTTTATGAGTAGTAAATTTCTCTTGAACCTGGTTAACCAAACTAGCGAACGAAGTGTCTTCATCCAGGAAGAAAACCTGACCAGTCGCGATAGAGTGGATGTCGCTTCGACGACGTCGGCCGCTATCACTACGCCTTTGATTTCCAGTTCTACTTCGGTGGGGGGTTTTAATTCGAACACGAGCCAGTCCTGTTTGGGCAAGTGCAGGAAGTTTGGCCCCCTCGTCCACGTGTCCAGTTGCCTGAAGTTGTTCGCACCTCGGGAGCACAGGTCGGCCGGATTATCGCCAGACCTGACATGATTCCACTGGTTCGTGGCTGATCCGTCGTGGATAATCGCGAGCCGGTTAGCAACGAAAGTACTAAACCGGCTCCGGACGTTGTTGATATAGTAAAGTACTATCGTTGAATCCGTCCAAAAGCTCACCGACCAAATGTAGAGATCGAAACATCTCTTCACAGCCTGCACCACCCTGACTGCCAACACGGCTGCGCTGAGTTCAAGGCGTGGGATTGAGACCCACTTCAGTGGAGCAACGCGGGCTTTGGCAAACAGGATCCTCGTGGTATATTGCCCATCTCCTGCGCACCATCGTCCGTACACCACAGCTCCATAACCGACTTCGGATGCATCGGAAAAGGCATGTAGTTCTCCAGTCCGTGTCGTATGGCCAGGAGTCAAACATCGTGGGATTCTTATGTCCCCTCGTTTCCTCAAGGTGTTCAAAAATTCTTCCCAGTCCAACCGGTCCCCTCGGTTCAGTGACTGGTCCCAATCAACTTT
Organism: Fasciola hepatica; assembly: GCA_948099385.1. Taxonomy (NCBI): domain Eukaryota; kingdom Metazoa; phylum Platyhelminthes; class Trematoda; order Plagiorchiida; family Fasciolidae; genus Fasciola; species Fasciola hepatica. The sequence goes on along the minus strand of CANUEZ040000029.1, from coordinate 506,587 downwards.
CTTACGGCACAGCCGCTGCAGCAAGATCTTTCCGGGTAGCAGCCATGGCGAGACGAAACCGAGCGGGTCGAGCAAACCTGAGACCGTTGGTTCCACTCTGGGCAGATCGATCGATGGTCGTTTGTAGTCGGCGACCGGCATGGGGTTCCGTATCTTATTGCACCCTAATCTATCGGAAGTGTCGAAGTCGCTGGTCTCATGCTCTCGCTCTTTCTGTGTACACTTCTTCTCTGCTTCCTGTGCCTGTAGTCTAGCCGATAGTAAATGTTGCTCTAGGTCTAGTATTCTCAGCCTATACAAATCAACATCCTTACGATCAATATTGCTCTCATTAACACATGAACTAGCACTGACAGGACTAGGCGATCTGGCATTAACTAAAGAATCAAATGTACCCAAAACCTCCCCAGAGACTTGCCGTGTTACTTCTTGTTCGGATTCCACTGTTTTTGATCCTTTTCTTGGCATTTTGCGTGTTTTTCCTCGTTCCAAATTGATCTAATAATAATAATAATAATAATGGTTTATTTTGGAAGCGCCTGAAGCATGCCATGTGCATGATCATGTAGATACAGGTGATGGAATGGACAGATATAATTCATGGAAATATGGAGACTCTCATGAAAATATTGGATAAAATGGCTCAGAACCGGGAATAAGGTAGAATGAAAATAGGATAAACGTATACACACCATAGAGATTGTGTGGAGTTTAAATGAGCTCAAGAGCGGATTTGAATGGACGCCCGGTGAGTTTGAAATTCAAGGTCAGGTGGACCGAATGGCTGGTCTGGGCAATTACATATGGAGGCAGACTGGTAAACATGAGAAAGGCTGGAAATCAGTATAAGGAATTGCAGTAGCGAGGAACGATGGAGAAAAAGGTGAGGTGCACTGCAGTGGATTAGATGTCAATAAAGCGTTGGTACTTTGCAGTGAATTGTCGGCGGACAGGACACAAAACTCACCGTAAAACAGGCAGCGAGCAATGCAAGATGTAGAGGGATGATCAGGTGACAAAAACGATTTAGAAGGATTGGATACCGTAAATGTGAGGCACAGATGTAGTGTTGATGGATGCCTATGATGACGGTCGTTGGAATGATAGCAAGATAAATGGCCGAGGAGAAACTGCAAGATGCAGAGCACGTGCACATAGATATATATGCGTAAGTTTATGTATATATATAGATTTATTATATATATATGTAGGTATAAGAGAAGCAGGAGCAGTAACAATGGGGTCCTAGAAAGAAACTATCAGTCATTAGGAGGAGTAGGTAATGTTGGATCAATTGGCTGTAGAATTAACTTTGGAATGACGTGGTGGATTAACTTCATGACAAGTGCACGTGGCAGCCCTACGGAGAAAAAAATAGAATGCGGAAGCACGGAAATGATGAAGACTGTGAGGAGCAGTTCATGGAAGAGTGAAGATGAAAGACAGGATCAAGGAAAACAGGTAAGAATGGGTCTAATTATTTGATCAGTGCAGGTGCGAGATGTAGTGACGGACCAGAGGAATCGGGTAGTGACAGGTCAAACAATTCGGAACTGTAAAAGAACGTCACGACGTAACGTTGTCATTACAATGGTGGAACGTAGAAAAGCGGACCACACTGGAAGGTACAGAAAAATGCCTGTAGCGAGCAATAAACGGATCAAGGGATGAAAGCAATGACCAAGGAGACACAGGTAGGAAATCACCAATCGGATCATTTTACTGCAGATGGAACACGAAGGAGGCGGACAAGGAAGCGGGAAACCCCGAGATAAATGAGCAAGTAATAGAACAAAGAGGCCACAAAAAATGAATGCGCAACGGATTTGGGGCAATGGAGCTGGAGAGCTGTGTGCCGGCAGACTATTGTACAAGTGGACAATAATCAGGACACTGAAAAGAACCGCAGAGGAATCGCGGGGCCAAGTGAGGAAGATATGGTGGCGGTGATTAGATAATAAATACGACTGTAAAAGATGCAAGTTTGGAGCGGCAAGTTCTAATATGCGGATTGGTCATGAGTGCGGGTGCGATTGGTGCATCATGGCATGGGGCACGAGGAGGGATTTAACAGGACGACAGGTTTAGGGAAGCTATCAATGGGCGTTCTGAGCAGAGGGTAACACAGCGCACAGATGGTAGAAGCCAGCAATGACGGCAGGTGGGAAAAGAGTTATTGGCGAGCGTCGACAGAGAAGAGTGGTTAGGACGATAGTGACTCAAAGCAGTGAAAGTTGATGTAGAGAGAGGCGATAGGAGGAAGGACAAAACGAGTAGGTGTGCATACCGTGGTAGGGCGACAAAAATGGGAAGTGGAAACAGATGATAAGAGCTATAGGTGAACAAGCTGTGGCGGAAGAAGGATGAGGAGCATGCAATTTTCAACCGACAGCATTGGATTCGGTAGTCCGAGAAAAGTTAGGGCGTGCCATCCGAAACCGGTGCTAGTGGGTGGGACTGGCCGTGCGCTGGGCACCCAACCTGAAAAACACTTCGTGAAGTGAACGCAGGAAGTGTGATCCACCAGTCTAGTTGCCCTCGCACATTGTTGCAGACGGCCTGCACGCCCGATGTGCGCCGGCCATAGCGGTGGATCTGACCGCGCCCCGCACTGTTGGGAGTGGTACGAGTTATCATGGATAATTGTACAGGGGACAAAACGACCGCGATGGGGGTGCGTGAACCAGGAACAATTGACCAAGACGTGAGACCATGGACATGAGAGCCAACGGAAACAGCAAGTGGTAGACGACCGTGTAGCAATATTATCCAGGTGCACCTGCCAGGGAGATGGTAAGTACAGTGCCCGAAGTGGTTGGCCGTCAGTGAGGATCACTGGAAAGGGAAAAGGGATAGAGAAGCGCAGTCTGGGTGTGCCCAAGCTGAGAATCAACGGATACTAAGGAGAAAAAAGTGAATATGATGGATAAGAGATGAACGTATGTGAGCAATAGGGTTACCTTATGATGGCAGGAGGTAGGTTCGCTGTGGATCAGTGAAGGCAATGGTCTTAGTTCGCGGGGTGTATCTAGTGGCCTGTGACGCAGAGGTAGTAAAGTTACAGTGTGAGGCCTCTTTCAAGGGCCAGGTCGACGGAGACGAGTTCATTGGTGAGCAGTATAGCATTGGGGACTGTTAAGTATGACAAAAGTGCGCGCCTAAAAGCGAACACTGAGGATGCACTGCGTAAGCTAAGGGGCAGCTTATTCCAGATTTTGGAATAGGCTGACAGAAAGAATCGGGACTTCGGACAGAGATTAGAATTAGGGACAGTGAGAGAGAAGGCACGGTGTCGGATGGGGTAGGAGCAGGGCGCAGCGAATGAAATGGGGTAAGAGGTATAAGCCAGGTTATGGATTAGCTTAAAGAGGAAAATCAGGTTGAGCCTCATGCGACTAATCCATAGAGGCTCAATTTGTAGGAGCTCACAGCGCTGGCGGTATGTTAGGGCTAAAGATACGCCGAACAGCCTTTTGGTGAAGGTACGCTGAACGTTCTCAAGAGATACAATAGAGGAACGTGGCCAGAGGCTGGAGGTAATGGGACAATATTCTAGGAGCGGTCTCACGTGTGAGAGATACATGGAGAGGCGACTGGCCGGCATTAGGAAACACCGATTGATCAGGCCTAGGGTTCGCTTAGCCTTAGCGATTTGGAACAATGCCTGTTCTGAGAAGTTAAAGGAACAAGAGTAGCGTACACCAAGATCAGTAACCATGGGGTGTATGGGGATGGGCAGGCCGTCCAGACAAATTTGGCCGGGTGGTACGGTGCACTTGTTTGGTAGGAGGAAGCTTTTCTCCGCAGAGAATTTCATGAACCACAAGACGCACCAGGTTTGGAGAATAGAAGAGAAAATGTCATTGATATAAATAAGGAATAGTAATGGGCCTAGGACACTGCCTTGGATGACGCCGCTAGTAATTGGTTTGGTGGAAGATAGGTGGCCGTCGACGAGCACGGCTTGTGATCTGTGAGAGAGAAAGGAGGATAGCCAGGAGAGGAGAGGGTCAGTAATACCGAGAGATCGGATTTTGGCCAACAGACGAATATGGGGAACACGGTCAAAAGCCTTAGACATGTCGAGGTACAGGACAATTACAGAGTTGCCGGCGTCGACAGCAGACGACAAGACATTAAGAAAGTCAAGCTGGCAGGATGAGCAGGAACGGGAGTTCAAGAAACCATGCTGACCAGGGTTCAGCAGGTTGTTAGATAAGAGGTACTGGACAATGTGTCTTTTGATAATTCTCTCCATAATTTTGCAGACTACTGGGGTGTGACTGATGGGCCGATAGTTATATGGGTTGTGTAACACGCCCTTTTTGAAGCGCGAAACTATAACAGAGGATTTCCATTGAGGTGGGACGAAACTGTGAAGCACGGAGGTGGTATACATATTAAGTAACAATAATGGGAGGTCAGGACCACCGAAACGGAGGAGGGCCGGTGGGAGATCATCTGGTCCCGGTTTCGAGGAAGGTTTAATAGAGGAAACTGATTTTTCAATTTCTAGATGGGTGAAGGGAATCGATGAAAGAGAGGCAGAGGTGCATGGGTGGATTGTAGGAGGGGAAATACCAGGACAGCTTATAAGGGAGGAAGAAAAATGCTCATTGAAGGCCTCAGAAATAGATGCTGGAGTATTAGCGGTAGATGATCTGCAGATGAGGAACTTGGGCGAGTTATGATTGCATTGATTGGACCTTTTACTAAGCAGGTTGGACAGGTAGCCAGTTTTGTTTGGGTGTGCTAGGGCGATGGCCTCTCGCCTTCTCAGATGCGAATCGACGATGCAACGCAGCCTCAGTTGTAGCTGGTTTATGCGCAGGAGAATTGTAAAGTCGTGTGATCTAGCGAAGGTAAGTTGCAGCTTAGACAGCTTACGCTCTAAAAGTGACAGGCATGAGGTGCTGGAATTGGGGCGAGGATCGGCATATGGGTTGGCGGTATTTAGGCAGTGTAGGAGGTTGGAGTAGAGAGAGTTCACAACAGTGAGGGGATCGGATGAAAGAAAAAATGTGTCCCAGTTAAGGGAGTGGATTATCATTGGCACTAGGGGCCAGTTACAGGAACGGTAGGAAGTCAGAACAGGGGGAGAGGATTGCATCGGATGAGAACAGCTGAACTTGCACCTGACAATACGGTGGTCACTACCCGGGAGGTGATCAGTAGTCTGGGTGATCATATCAGGAACATCAATGGAGAATACTAGGTCCAAGATGTTGTTCCCTCTAGTAGGGCAGGAGACATGTTGGGTCCATCCACCAAGACGGACACAAGAAAGGAAGGTGGAGAGGGCGGGAGGGCTAGTATGGGAGGATCAGCAAATTGAAGGAAAGTTAAAGCCACCCGCAAAACGTTTTGCACTGGCAGGGTAGTCAAGCGCAGCATTAAAGACATCCACGGCAGAGTCAATTTTTGCAGGCTCCAGACCCGGGGGGACGTAGATTCAGGGTATGGTCTAATTTCCTGATGAACATTGTCCCGTTTTCAGCTTTCACCTTATCGGTCAGTAAAGCTTTCCAGAGAATCGCCACCCTTCTCGATAATCATTATATGGCCGGCAATTCAGTAGAACGCACCTCACAGAGCTTCAGCGTGTGTCCTCTGGTAAGGTCGCCACTCCTGAGTGGAAATTCCGACTGCGGGTCAGGGTCCAGATCACCTCAAATGATTCGCCTGACGTAGATGAGGTTATCCCACGATCCTCTGTCGATTAGATGGCAAGCAAGATCTTCAGGTTTTCGGCTTAGATAATGCACCTGGATGAAATGGTCTACCTTGGTCATGTAACAACCCTAAAAACAACAGTTCCCAGCTCGGAGCCTCGCAGCACTCCAGTGCAGGCTGGATCCTAAGCGGACTGGGGCTGCGCAAGTTTCACAGAAAAGGTTCTCCCTACCAAGAATTTCCCAATAAGAAGAAACATGGGTCCAGAAATGAAAATGGCCCGGACTTTCAGCAACGGTTTAGCGCGAGGAGCTTTCGCAAACGCCTACCTATACTCCAAAAAGACAACGTCCGCGACGTGTCCCTCGGCTTCGGTGTTCGACCGTTTTCGGTAGTGTTTAAAAAGGTTTGCCGGACATGGCCTGATTCTCCGAGAACCGTGTTGCTGTTTGAGCAACAGTTTTTAGAACTCCCGACTTTTTCCTATGCGAGACGCCAACAGTCCTTCGATGATCTTTCCAGTAACGGAAGTGAGGCTAATGGGGCGGCATTGGACCGAGGCGGATTTTACCTCATCCTAATACAGCGGAACTACCACTGCTTTTTCCCTTTACAAGGTAGTCTGCCAGAAGCCAACGGTAGGTTGAACTACTCAGTCAGAGGCGAAGTTAGCTGGTCAACCAGCTCCTTCATGGTCAACCGATTCACGTCTTCCGGTCCAGGGTTTTGGGGGGTTTAGGGATGCTATTCAATTCTGACTCCACAAAATCATACAAAACAAACGAAGGCGAGCCGTTCATCATTGCGGTTAGTGCTCCTTCCTACGCAGAACACACCGATAGGTGATACTTGGCTAACATTTCAGCCTTTCCATCAACATCTGTCGCAACCATTTTGTCGTGGTCTAGCGGCGCCGGAATAACTACCTTCGCTCTGGTGCAGCGCTTGAGTACGCAAACAGGACCTTGGACGCTCGCGCTGCGCCAACCTTTCGGTTCAGTTCAGCTTGCACAGAAGGAAGGTGGCCGAGACCAATCTTGAGTCCAGATAGTTTCGCTGTTGGCGAGTTTTCTTGGCTCCTACCACTGTGCGGTAATTATTCTGCCTCAAGGATGGAATTTGCTAGGCAGTATCACCTTCACAGACATAACCTCACTCACGAAAACACCAGGGGCTCACTGCTTCATCCCTCGTTCATACGGCTATTTCTGGGAGCACTGTGTTCCGACATGAACCTAGTGCCTTCCTAAAAGTTGGTACACTGCTGCATCTAACAGCATCTCCTGATAGTCTATTCCACTTGGTTACTTCCCCACCTGTGAAAAACGGATCGTACTCTCAGCCTTGAGTGTATGCTTTGTAACCGGAGGCTATGTCTACTGGTGCCGCACTCAAGGGCAGAAACGAACGAGTCACTCACATCTTTATCTGACAGACCCTCTACGGTCTTGAACCATTCTATTAAGTCATCCTGGCTTCCTCGGGGCTCTAAAAAGAACAGATTAAAGTCTCCCAGAAGCTGAGAGTTGGATTTTCATCTGTGATCAGTAATCACTCTGGCTGCAAGTGGCAACACCTTTCCAAACGTTTCTTATCTCTGCAATAACAGGGACCCCATGCCCGCATCTTGTAAAACGGGATGGAGACCTGTGTATTTGCATGTGACATTATTGCACTCCTTAGCTAGTACCCATCTGGAAATGTTTTTAATCCATGACACTATCTTGAAGGCCCGAAGTCTTGTGTGACTAACACGTCTAAGTCTTTCACCTCTGACACTCCTAGAAGCGGAATACTGCTCGTTCCGTCTATGCCGGTGGTCAGAATTTGGCATTTGGCAAGATTCAGGGGTAAACCCCATCGATCCGCCCATCTGACAGCGGCTCCTATAACCTGTACTGAATCGCTCTCTGCTATCTTCATATGATCTGCAAGGACGAAACTCTAGTTGCCAAATTCTTTCTCCGCGTTCTTTATGTGCAAGAGGAAGAGCGAAGATACCAGTGCTGGATCCTGTGGCTAACCTTGGTAACCTGCTCCAACCTCGGTAATTATCCATCTACTCTGGCCCGTGACCTACGGTTACCGAGGAAATGCGCTGTCCAGTCACCGGCTTTCCCAATTATCCAAAGGGCCAGCAAATTATAGTCCGGCAGGCAATGACCCGCAAACTCGAAAGCCTTAGTAAAATCCAAGCAACGAAACCTAGCTGCCAAGGCTTCACTAATCCATCTCATGGTTTCCTCCAAGAACATCCGAAGGTTTGTCATGCGCGATCTTTGCCTAACGAACACATGCTTTGTAGGCGTCAGCAGGTTGTTGTTGACCAGAAGCAAGTACAGTGGCATTCGGACTATAAATTCCAAGCTGTTACACAACACAGATGTCAGACTGACAGATCTATAATTCTCGGCCTTCTGTCATGATCCCGTCTTACATATCGCTACGACGATGGCCTTATGCCAGTCATCTGGCACCTCATCTTACCTTAGTGAATTTTCGTACAGCAGGGCTACAGGCCCTGATAGTATATCTGAAAAAGCTGAACAATTGCCGGATACACCGCATCCAGCTGGGCTGATTTTTGCTTGCACCATGAGTTGTATCCATGGGGCACCTCGTACTCACTCATAGAAAGCTCCCGAAGCACTGGCTTACTTCTAGTCTTTGAGTCCGTCACAGGGAGCATCTGATCCTGTCGATATATGTTCTGAAAGAGCGCAACTGGAGATTCCGCTTTGCCTTTATCTTCATAGCATAGCCTCCGTGGCCTTTTCGAGGTACATACTCTCTGACATGTCTTTTTCCTGAACTATGTGTAAGCGAGGAAGTTTTGGGATCCGTCCCCGAGTTCCTGGAGATTTTCTTCCCGTAGTTGTACTTTACCTCTCTTTGCAGGGTTTGGGCCTTGTTTTTGGTTGTTTTGTAGGCGACCCACGCTTAGTGCTTCCTGTGAAGTTTGTAAAGACATCAAAGCCTTCTACTAGCTGTTAACGCCGTTGCAGTCCTCGGCTTCCTCCGTGGAGGCCTGCCGCTATTTCTTTGTTATGCTAACGGAGCGGGCTCTTTTGCCTAGCTCATTAGCCCGGATTTTGTTTCCTTCCGCCTTTTCCCCGTAGACGGCCCCGACACTTCCGGGCACCAAAATGCTCTTCGTGCCCACACCCTCAGTTGATCCTCATCCTAGGTAGAGTAGTTCCGAGCCCACCTAGAGCATGGATTCTTGTGCCCCACAAGGAACACCACGCACAGGGCTCCGTGGCTGATCTTCCACAAAGGCCGCTGTATCACCAAAGATGTGGCATCATATAAATACCTGGTTACCAGCAGACTTAGGGTAGATAAACGATGTCCATCACGAAAGTCTTTCGCTTCTCTTACGTGTCGCTTGAGGGCATGGCTGTGACGCCATTTCACGAGAGCACTTACGGACACGTTCATCGTCCTAGTATATGTCTGAAAAATTCGTGCCTCCAAATTGGAAAACGAACTGACTTACTCAGCATTACCTACAGGAGCTGAAGTAGTTCGGAGTCTTGTTCCATATCTGCTGGAACTTTATAGACAGAGGCCATTCCTACCGGCCACCGGCCTAGGCAAGCTCAACATACAGTCTCCTATACGTTGGGTTTGCAACATTCTGAATGATTAGAAGTTCTTCACCTTTTACCTCTGTGTATTTTCTTTACGAATTTATGGCCACTGCCATCTTACTGTTGCTGGCACTGCTCTGTGGTTGTCCTCCTCCCTGTGGCCAGAACATTTGCCTGCTTTCTTCTGGGCCGTGCTTTCTTAGTTAGATAACTTCGTGGAAATTCCCTATGGTAGTGAGTCGCACTGACTCAAGGCACCTTGTTTTGTTGCGGTCCGGTTCCGTTTTACCGCTTGTGTCTACGGATTGCAGAGGTTCGGTTCCTTGACGTAGATTTCTGCAACATTCTCAGAAAGTCTTCATTGGGCACGATTGAACTAGCGAAATTTCTTCCACTTGCTTGTACTTCAGGACAGGTATTTCCTTTTTGTTTTTTTTGTCCAGTGTTCATTTTTTGCAGGATTGTTTTCTCATTTTGGCTACCTTTAGGGTGGCTAGTGGTTGAGGCCTACTGACAAGAATACGTGTGGTATGTGCTTGTATTCTGACTTACTAATAGTACCCTGGAAGTTGCCGAGAAACCCCTCTGATTTAGGTTTCGCATCGGCTTGGGCAACCCCTTACTCTGAGGTTTCGAGGCGCTATCTAGAAAGTGTAAAGTGAAAAATTCGGTGGAGCAAGCAGTGAGTCTTTGAACAAACGTCACCCCTACTGTGATACACTTCTTGATCGATGCAAGATATTACGGGCCTAAACGGGACCTCCATCTGAAAATAGCCAGCCTTCACGAGACGTCGTGCCTCTTCATCCAGCCTTCAATCTACTCTACCCTGTCCGTGGTTGGAAAAGCCTCGAAAACCAGACCACATCAGTTGGCTCGAGATTGATGGCGGCCGGGGCCAGCGGAGCTTCCAAAATTCTTTCGGAAGTGTGCACCGAGATCAGAACCTAATACTGAGACTTTGTTAATTACTTCCTTTTTACTGCACGATGCGGGTTGTTCTTTCAGTTTGGATGGAACAAAAGGTGTGGAAGCACTTTTCTCACTATCCAGGCGAGCTACAACCAAAACCTTAGCTCTCAGCACACTGGGGGCCCCAGATGGCGGCCAAAGACACAGGAAAACGGAAATTCTTGAGTAAATTGGAATTGCTCCTCAGTCTTCAGTACTTCACTTCTGTTAATAACTCATCCCACGTAGGATCCCTTTAAAATGACCTTGCACATTATAAATTGGCAATTATTTCAGTCGATCGATCAGCACTTCCACTATTCTGTTGCTGAAGACTTTCGCTCGCAAATTTAGTCTAAAGCATGGCTTTTACTATTTTATTCCATTTCTGCTACGGCCAATGACGCATTGCAGCAGGTTGCAAAGGAGAAAAAGTTCAATGAACTCAGTCAGCTCACCGAGAATAGCCATTTCCCCTTCAACCTCACTCTTTGTTTGGCTGCTTCAGCTTCCTATCTCTCTACGGACTGCTAGGGCATTTGGTTCTATGTCATTCGGCAATGTCAGTTCTGTTCCACTCTAACGATGAGCCTGGAAGTTTGCACAGCCAGTTACGATTTTCAAAGTCCTGATGTTATCGTTCAATGCTTAGATACTGCATCAATTATTATGAAATCCCCTTTTCCCGTTAAATAGGACTTGTTGAATTCCGTTAACCCCTGGTTTGAAGGCGGCGAAAACCCGTTGTTCATTGCGCGTAAAGGCCAACAGCTCTGGCGGTTGAGCAGCATTTCGCCACTGCATTGAAAACCGCCGGTCCTTCCTTTGGGGATTTTGAACCGGTCGATCTGCCTTTACTGTTAACGGGATAGTAATGGCGGCTTCAAACTGGAACATTTGTGAAATCTTCCTGTAATTGTGCATTAGCCACTGTGAACCCTTTCCCTCGCAACTCTTGTTGTTTCGATTTGTAATTTTATCCGTATTTAAACTTCTTCTGCTGCGGATGAAATTAGGTAATAGGGATGATTTTGATGGTGAGTCGACAGCTGAAGTGGCCTTTACTCCTTCCGTCGGTAAGTCTGCCGCTTTTGTCACTGGTAGTGATTTGTCAGAATTCCACGGAGAAATAAAACCAGGATCGGTAAATATTTAGAGGCGGAAGTCGCCGATACCATGAGTAGGTCAGATGAAACCAAGCGAAGGGTGGCTGGGACTTTTAGAATACATGGTGGTAAGTTTTTTATGGGGCTGCCACCCCCTGTGAAGCGGGTAAATGGTAGAACCCACACTCGACTGTCGTCCCTAGATGCCGCTTCTCCAAAGCCAGTGGAAGCTGCCGTGATTAAATTCTTTGTGGTGATAAATCTGCTCCTAAGGTTGGTATAAACGGGTTAAACGGGCTGCCGGTGAGATTGGAACTTCTCAGGAGTGAACTTCTTAAGATCGATGGTCCACCTGCGCAGTGCTTTTTGTTCCTTTGACAATTTCAGAGTCAGATCACGTGCTGAGCAGAAGATGGTGGGCAGCTTTTGAACTGTTTGTTTCTGTATAATGAAGCAGGAGCGATAGAAGCTATTCGAGGTTGTTTACTTCAACTTGATAGCGAAGGTCATCAGAGGGCTACAGAAATATTAAGAAATGTCATGTCATACGTCGCTCGCTGAATGAAATAACTCGACCATGTTTCATTGCTGAAGATCCGGGTGCCCTTTAGTTATGCTCTAGAAATTTGGCCCATTGTACGGACGTACTTGAGCAACTAGGACATTTAAGTGACTTCCTTTCGGTTCATACCATGAAGGCAGCTTTGAGTAGGTTGCCTTGGCACGTAGTGGTTGATTGGATGGAAAAGGCAGATGACGAACCTAGATTTCGCTACCTGCGACCGTTGATGAGTGCTGAGGAACAGTTGATAGGCAATGGGTACGAATATCTCGGCAAACGGAGGAATGCTTCAAACGTTTGTAAGAACTGTTCAAATCACGAAATTTTTGCAGTACCCATGAGCGATGCCAGTCGCCCTAAGATTCGTGGCAGACTAAACCTAGGTCACTATCGAGAGTTTCAAGCATTATTATTTAAAGGCATCTTGGAATTGGAGTCTCGATTCAGGGGGTGTTTTTGCATACTTTCAGGGCGTCGTGCTGATGAACGCCGTTTGAGGAGGCCCCGTGAAGAAGAAAATTGCAATCGCAGGCTTCACGGATTGTTGCGTGAGATGAACAAGGCTCCGGTTCTCGTTGCAACATTTTAGCCACTCCAACGGGTCTCAATTTCAACCTAATGATTTTACCGTCACGGTGTTCAACTTAGTTGTTGTGATATGTTCTGTAATATGCCCAACCTGGTTAGCCGCGGCTTCCTCGCTTTTACGAATATCAGTGCAAGTTTTCATATTCAGCTGGCTCATCAGGAAGCGCTTCTTTGTGGTTGCATCAGTCCGAATTCCTGTCACGGGCCTTTCTGATAGTAAACAGTCCATCATGCAGCCGCGAATATTGCGCTATTTGGCTAGCTTCTTCAGAGCACTAACATAGTCTGCCCTAGAACTAAAGAAACCGATGTAGAAAAGACGAAATAGACGTTCAACTATGCTCATAAAGCCATTCAGTTCACCGTGGAGACCGAAAAGAACGACACGTTGGCCATTCTGGATGTCTCCTTGCGCAGGAACACCAATGGGACTGTCGAAAGAAAGATACATAGAAAGCAAACATAGGCTGGACAGTACACCAACTTTCTCAGTTTTGTACCCATACGACACAAAAGAAACCTAATCTAACGCTTAGCCTCGCCAGTAAGAAATTTATGCTCGCAAGAGGCCTTAGAAGAGGAACTGCATTTAGTTAAAAACGCTCTCAGGGAAATCGGTTACTCTGAACGCGCTTTATGGAACAAAATCTGAGGGATAGACCCAAATGTGCTCCAAGTTATGACGTTCCCAAGAAGAAGCTGTTCATCCGTATGCCATTCAAAGGAGATGCCATATCGGACCTTGTCAACAGACTTTGAACACGTGCAGTGAGTGGGACATTCAACTCAGCTTGTGTTGCCTGCGTATTTGCAAGCTCTCCCATTATCCGAAATTCTAATAAGGATGCGTTGCCAGTGCTGGCCAACTCAATGGTAATCTATTTGTTCAGGTGCAAATGTAATGCAACCTACATTGGCCGAACGGCAAGGCAACTATCCCAAACAATTAAGGAACACTGTCCACGATGGCTTCAACATGGAGGAACAGGAACCATAGAGAGTGCCATTCTCGGACATCTGGCAGACTCAGGTAGTCAAATAAGCACAGATTCAGCATTTAAAATCGTCTATCGAGTGCCCCCAACCCCCACAAACACATCCGCCTACACACACTGGCCACCACAGAGGCGATTAGCATCCGTCTTTTCGCACCTGCCCTGTGTACTCAGAAGAAGTTTGTTCAAGCCCTCCAATCGCCCTGGCCGCAAGTGGACCACCCTCACTTCAGCCACTCAGCTCCGAACCATGTGACCGTCATGACCTAGTCGTGCGGGTCGACATGTCGATTTAACCCCAACCTGCCCCGTCACAAGCTTTATCCAATCCGAATGACCCTTGACCACTTCAGCACAACCATCTCCTATATGATTTGTAAAGACTTGAGAATGAATCATTGAAAACAATTGTTTGTCTCTGAAAACGTGTTCGGAATAACATAGTCATCGATAGCCACATGTTTACGGAGTTCTCTTCGAAAAACTAGAACCTTTCGAATATTTCGTTAGACTGGCTCAGACAGTATTCACCCACCTTTGACATTACCGCCATGGAACCTTCCTGGTTTTTATCGTTACCTAGCGAGAAACCGCTCAGGGCCCTGCGGGCTTCATCTCCTGAGCGGTGATGAAGCTTTGCTATCTGATACTCCTTCAATCGAAATCCGGGCACCGGAGTACAGCAGAACTCTAATATCGTCGTCTGCACGGTCTCCATTTGTTTGTCAGGGGATTCTGACTTTGTATTTTCAGTGAATCGAGAGAGGATTTTGCAGGCTTTCTCGAGGTGTTAATTTCTGAACTGCCGCGGCTTTGCCATACTTCTCTGATACCATATTTGCTTTCACCCCACCATGCCCAGTGAGAAAACTTTTCTGCCGTCGAACCATCTCGTTTACTTTGCAAAAAACAAACAGTTCATATGGAACACTAAGTGACCGAAATCAAAATCGTGACGCGAAGCTCGCCGACTCAAAGGTCTTCTCGTAAAGGGGCCTTTTAAAAGGATAAGTAGTCCAAGACCCCGGATGGCCAATTCCTTGACGGTTGGGTAAAACAAATTCTGGTCCTCCCCCGATCCTTGCCTTATTCTCCACTGGAATTACCACCTTCATCACCACTACTGAACCCCCCACCATATCCACCACCATCGAGGCTTGCATCGTCTCTTTCCGTCATACTCGTAAATGCCCGTTCATTACTGAACAAAACTAAAGCCATCCGCAGCATCGCTCAGCCCTCCAACTTTGATATTATCGTTGTAACTGAAACTTGGCTAACCGATTCCGTCCCGTCAGATCGAGTCTTTCTAGTTGGCTACCAGATGTTCCGAAGGAATAGGCCTCGTCGTGGAGGAGGCTGTCTAATTTATGTCAAAAACACTCTTCAGGCCATTCCACTCTCACACACAACTCTCGACGCCGTTCAGGATTCTCTGTGGTTAACGATTCCCTTACCTAACTCCTATCTTCATATTGATTGCATCTATCGGCCACCTGATTCCAACCCTATGGACCTTACCAAGATTATTGACGCGTTCAACTACCTTTCATTGCTGCCCTGTTCCTTCAAACTCATCGCGGGGGACTTCAATGCACCGAGCATCTGTTGGAATACTCTATCTGCCCCAAACAACTTATTAGATTTCATGTCATGCATCCGCGTAGGGCGCTGGATCCAACATGTAACAGTCCCAACTAGAGGTAACAACATCCTTGATTTGTTGTTCATGATTGGTTTATCTGATGTTTCAGCCAGTACGCTGGACCTCTTTCCAGGACGTGACCACAGAATGGTGTCCTGCGTCTTCGCGGTTCCGCAAGCTTTCGATAAATCCCACCCACACAATCGTTTCTCTTCAACAGTCACCTGGGACAATCTTATCTGCACGCTTCGTTCGTTAGACTGGGACGACTTCTTCCTGCAAAGCGACCCCCAGCTGGCTGCTGATTTACTATATTCTAACCTATCATACTTGCTGTCCAAAATCACTACAACTCGTATCATATCAAACCGAGTCCGAATGCAAAACAAATATCTGAAGCTCCAGAAGGTGTATCACAACAGTAGTGACTTATCGTCATTCTTGCAGCTCCAACGTCTCTCGTTAGCAATCAGAATTAAGTATGACGATATGCTCAAAAAACAAGAAGTATCGGCAATGCAATGCCATGATACTTCCTCAAAGTTGGCACGCCTAATGAAAAACAGAAATCAGAGCAAACCGGTAGGTATCCCCTCTCTCATTTTGGAAAATAATGATCACATCACCTCACCTGTAGCGATAGACCAGGCTCTTAATTCCTACTTGGCTGCATCCATGACTACGGACCCCCTTACTTTACCCCCATGCATAGACCCTGTCACCGAGCACTTAATGTCTGATCTAGAATTCACTCTAAAAGAGGTGACCAACCAGCTTATTCGTGTCCGGAAGTCCTCACACCTTGGCCATGATGGTGTTCCACCGACACTTCTACGCCTTGGAGGAACTGATATCGCAGCCATACTATTGAAGGTCTACAATCTATCCATCAAGTATGGCATATTTCCGTCACAATGGAAGAATGCGGTCATCATCCCAATCCATAAGAAAAGACCAATACATGACCCCTCCAATTACCGCCGTATCAACCACACTCCAATTGCTTCTAGGTTGATGGAACGCCTCATCAAACAGCGGATGTCCGACTTCCTATTGTCCCATAACATCATTCATAGTGGGCAGCATGGCTTCTTAAAGTCACTTTCATGCATCACTTGCCAATACGACTTTTTTAATCTCATAACGGCGGCCGCCGACAACAGTCAATCCATCATCATTATATACCTTGATATGACAAAAGCTTTCGAGCGCGTCCCTCGCGCTTTATTACTAACCAAACTCAAAGCTCACGGCTTTTCCGGTTCGCTTTTAACGTGGTTAACATCATACCTATCGAATCGCTCACAAGTGGTTTCCATTGATGGGTGTTTCTCACAGCCTGCTCCAGTCACTAGTGGAGTTATACAAGGCAGTGTACTCGGTCCTTTACTTTTTCTCATCTACATAAATGATATATTTCCCATCTTGCACCATGGCACCCCATTCCTCTTCGCTGATGACGTTAAGATTGTCTATGAGTTTCCTCGTCAGAACCTCAGCATTATGCTAGATGAAATTTCTAGTGACCTAAAGCGACTCGGGGATTGGTGCAATTCACGGAGTATGGACTTCTCGGCCTCGAAGAGCTGCCACACAACATTCAGATGTCAAGTGACTTCCAGAACCCTGCTTATCCACGACCTACCCATCTCGTACAGCCCTTTAGTTTGAGACCTTGGTCTTCATTATTCTTGCAGTTTTAGGTTTTCTGAGTTTGTTCCACTCCAGATTGCCAGGACAAGAAGGACCATCGGTCTCATTTCCAGAACCTTTCGGCTAAATGATTGCAAATCGCTCACTTACAAGTCTCACGCCAGGCCTCTCCTTGAATACTGTCCTATTATCTTCACCAACATGGCGAAATCCGACCGCATTTCTCTGGAGTCCGTGCAACGTCAGTTCACCAAACAATTAGTGGGATTTTCCTCCAGTTTGTGTTACAAGGATCAATGCATCCTACTCAGTCTTGACCCTCTATGGCTGCGTCGCATGAGGCTCAGTTTACGCTTCCTGTTTAAGCTGTACCACCGTAAGGCTTTTTCGTGTACTGAACCCATTCGTCTCACTCCCTCCACGAAATATGTTCTACGCCATCGATCATTGCAGTTCTCTATTTCTAGATCAAAATTAGCGTTAAGATCTAACTTCTTCCTTATAAAATACTCAAGGTTATGGAATAAACTCCCGCTAAACATCCGCGAGAGTCTCTCAATTTCCCAGTTCAGAGGCTCGCTGAATCACTTCTTGACTGTTCCCAATGTGATCCTTCCTACCGGCCAGACCGTCACCGAAGAGGTGGCCTACGAAAACGGGTTTGATTACTAGGATTATTGCACCAGAACTTTCATTTCTCGCCCGATGACAAACGCCAGTGCAACATACGTCCACGTTCCTGTGCATGATAGCAATTTTCTCTAGCGCATCACCACTGATGCCCTAGCGATTCTTTCTGCATTCTTCCTTAATTGCCCTTCAGAACTTCTAATTGCGTGCAAACAATTTATCCTTTGAAATGCAGACGCAACAGCCCACCCGGTTTACGCTATATTGCAAGCCCGAAGTAGTACTTATCAACCCTACGCTATTTAAACTCTCGAATTTAAACCCAGACCAAAATATGAAATGTGCCACTGACCGTTCATATAAACCCAACCAGTGTGCCAGTCACATTCGCTCACAGTCTGTTATTTCAAACCTATCTTATCGCATTGTTGCCAAACTGCTTTCTGCGTAAGCAAACGGTGCTGAGGGTTATCATTTCTAACTGCTCTAAACCGTGAGACCCTAGGTCTTCCATTAGCATCCGAGCGATGCCATGCCAACGTGAAAAATCATAAATCCTTTGGGATGCATACACCGCTACCAAACTAGTGTACGCAACTCCGTTAGCCTGCAGCAGTATAGCACAAATCCACCGTGAGCCTATTTTTACTTAGAATGTGGAGTAGGTGCCATTGACTGCTCAAATGAAACTCCATCCATGCTTCACTCACACAGACGTAACCAGTCCATTATCTATTGTCTTCATATATAATCATAACCCACAGCTGGAACCACGTCCAGACTGCAACCCCCCCCCCTTTATTTCAGGTCTGTTGTCTCCCACTATCGCAGTCACCAAACCGGATAACCAAGGACGCCACTTTGACTCGTGCGGACAGAGACTCAAATAGAACCTACCATAGCAGCTGGGACCGAAGTCAAGCCACCCGACAGGAAATAATCCCAATTGCTTATCAGATCATTCAGCTTTTTCTAAAACAACCAACACACATTCCAGTTCATGCGCATCTTGCTAATATACCACCACACTCAGCCGATTGACCGACACATACTTTGCCCTGCTAGACGAAACATACCCATATGATGTCGTACGTTACCAGAAACGACGCTGAATATCACTGAAGGCAAACGCGTCAACATATGTATATGTATATTTGTTAGTGAAGCAGCATATTAAAGCTCAAGTCCATGCGGAGATTTCACACTTTATTATCCGTTACCACAGTCCACCTTTCCTCCGAACCGTAGCCGGTTGGAAATTGACTCTCCACTCCTCGAGGACCTTCCAGTTGCGTTTTCTCATTTCTGAATGGTACATGTTACTGATCCTGAATCTAAACTCACCTTTTTATGGACTGCTGTTTCTCACACATCCACCAGTGTTCACTTTCACGAAATTGGTCTCGGCACCGTTTCGAAACTCATTCCATTTATTGAACTCCGGTAAATCCGACATTCAGGGTCTGCATCGTCTTCATGGATCGCTATCCTCTCCGCATGCACCGATTTTCCCGAGAACACTTCTTTACAATTTTTTTCTTCCTTTTCTTCTTGTTCAAAATTTACTCCATCTGTAGAACCTTAGCAGGCCTCCGTTTATCAGCTTGCATTATTCTCGTTCATAATGCGTCCTTGACACTGCACCAACGGTTTTTCGATATCTCCACCGCCCAGCCCGGATTCGAAACCGGTTTGAAACTGCCGCGCAAACCATTAGTAAAGTGATTCATTCAAACTGTTGCTGGCTATGTCTATCTATCGCTGATGCTCTCGACTTTCATACCTTGAATTTGTGAATATTTCACCTTATTGAGTAACGTGTCACACCATGATCATGCGCTAGCGCGTGCGTCTCGACCATGGCCGAGAAATATACCATTATCATATCTTATCATATCATACCATTTGACATCCGCTTGCCGATGCCTGGATCTAGTACAGTGCTCCCATCAATCTTTCGTCCTCCTCCAGGTTTGATTTTGGTCCTCTTTAAGTGCATGCAACAACTGTCTTCCTGGTTCGCATTCTTACGACGAAAGCATACGCTTGGGCGCTTGCTTAACACAAGCTTACTTCTGGTTCCGTGTGCAGTAGTCCTTACCCGACGAGGAAAGGCCACCCCGTCACCTGATGTGTCGTGTCTACTGTCCTGTCCACGAAAAAGATAGCCGCCTTGCACTCTTTTGATGTGTAGTCTTTATGGGACAGCCAGGTATCTGAGGCTGCGACTATTTTAGCTTTGTGTTGGCGCTGATAGCAGTCCATCCCGCCGATTTTTTCCCACATCTGCAGGCACTGGAGTACGGCGCTACTGAGGCCCTTTGGGTCGACGTTGCATTTTTCTTCTTTAGTTTGAGTTTTGCTCTGGGCGAAGTACCCAAGTGGCTGCTGCACCTTCTTGATTCTGGCGCGCTGGACGTTGTAGTTTGCTGGTTCGCCCCTGAGACTGTTCCATTAGGGCCGGAGCCTTGTGTACGATTCGTGAGCAATACGGCATCAACTCCCGTCGTCGTTGACCGGAGGGAGATCTTGTGACGGGAGGCCCAGGACTACTTTCGTCTTCCGCTGAACAGATCTTCCACATCTTCCAGTACGTCTTGGAATGACTCCTTGACTCTAATAGCTGGAAGGGCCGCACGGGACAAGCGGACGCGTTCGGGGTACACTCATGTCGAGGGGAGGGTCGCACCTGTCCTCCTCCTAGAATGATATTACATTTTGCCCTTAAGCCCAATTTTGGAACTTCGGGCATCATACGATATCTTTCCTTTGTGCGGTGAAAAACTGCCCCCGCTCCGTGATTGGTCTTTGTGTCCCTTCTTGTTATCTCGGTCGCGGCTGCATCCATAGGCTGACCCCGTGAACCCCCCTGATTCCCACCATTTGAGTAAAGCCTACAAACCTTAGTGAGTCCCGCACCCTCCGGCCATCCAGATTCCGCTTTTTGTCAGATTTCTTATGGTTGGTACCTCATGATTCAACGTGAGAAAGTTACGGCATCCCACCGTACTAGGTGCCCTTCTCGTCTTTATCTCTCGCAGTTCTAGTTTGAGCTTCTTTTTTACTTGGTGCTGTAGGCCCATTCAAATTGGGATCACTGTGCACTCAGAGGAGTTATTCACCCGTGGCTTATCAGTGGTCCTATCCTTTTTGAGACCGTTTTTACTGCACCCTTCGGATTTTGTGTTTAGAGCAAAGAACCCACAACTTTAGTTTATCTGTGAGTCCCCTTGCATGAGGCCCTCACGTCTCCTCGAGGCACTTATATATTACGCCACTTCAGGAAGGTTTAGAAAGTTCATTTTCCTCCGCGAGGTTGAATTGTCCCTTTATTCTCATACTTCCTCGTCTATCTTTGGTCAGTTTGCTTACAGTGGCTGACCGAAAAGCTTCATGGGCGGAGATCTCAAGATGAAATTATACACATTCAGTCCATATGTTTTGACGATGCCTCAATCAATGCTCACTTAGGACTACTGATAACTTCGAATATTCCCGTCGTTGGCACAAGTTACACTCAATCCTTCTGCGTTCTCTCGTTAAACGGGCTTCAGACAAGCGAGGGCAGGTTTCTTCAGCACATTTTAACTGAACCAGAGGCGCTGAACTGACTCTGACTCCTCAAAAACGAATGAAGACTGGTTCATTGATGAACAGGAACCACAAAAAAACCAAACTTTATTGATTGTTTTGTTCGCAGTTTGCTACAAAATAATTTGGTAGCACAAGATCTGATTTCGGTACCCGATCTTCAGTCTTCTTTTAAAAGCGCTAGGATCGTTTCGCACGAGCATCACCACGGCAAACTCCAATGGCTTGGCCATATGCTTTTGCTTTGCCATCCTCTTTCGCGAGTGTGTTTAGTTTCGGCTGGAAAGCTGTATCGGTGAATTCTTCCACCACATTAGCAGGGAGAGAGTTGCAGAGGCTGATCGCTCCCCCGAATAAATGAGGTGCGGACGGTGGGCCCGTGAAACTTAACTTTCGCAATATGAACTCGTCCCTAGATTCGGTTTTTATTGCGGAGCATTAGTTACCATTGAATTCAGGAACCCACATGATCTCGGACTCTACGTCTTGAATAGATCAGGTCACCGCAAACCCGCCCGTAGGCAACAGGGGACAACCTGGTAAATTCCAGTCCCCCCTTTTATATGATGCCGCGTAGTCAACTAACGTGACTTGTTGCAGCCTGATGAACTCTTTCCAGTTTGGCTACTTCAGCAACCCCACATAAATAGACAGCTGGAGCACCATGTTCCAGTCGCGGACGCATGCAAAAGGCGAACATTAGAGAGGAGGCTTATGCGCAAAGGTTTTCAAACGAACAGCAAGTGGTGCCATACATTCTCTGCGCTGGAGCGTAGACTTTGTCAGCTTGGGCCCGAATCTTAAGAATGCCAGTGACAGCAACACCGAGGTTTCTTCCTTCAGCCGCTTGCCGAATAACGGCTTTCTCAAGGTTTTGGTAGACCGTCACGTCGTCCCCACCGATTCTCCTGTGAATGCAATTATGGAGATTTTTCAGTATGCCCCAGTGACGGGACCAGCCCGTCGTGGCATGTGAATCCAGCTGCGGCAGCTCACTGTCCTCCGCCGAACGAATGGGTAAATAACAATGGAATAGCAATGGTCCCAGGAGAGAACCCTGCGGACACCACTACTGACTGAATACCTCTGAGATAGAGACTGCTCAACTCTCACGGAGAAGGTTCTCTCGGTTAAGAAGTCCTCAACCCCGCCAAGCACGAACTCAACGACACCGGGAGTCCGGAGCTTCGACAGAAGTTGAAATTGAGGTACCTCGCTGAAAGCCTTGCAGAAGCCCATAAAGATGATGTCCGTGTCTCGTCCCTTGGCCTCTCCAGCGGACCATCGCGCACGTGCGATCAGCAAGTAAGTCAGGTACAACCTGTTCCTCAGAAAACCCTGTGGCCTTGTGCACACCAGCCAATATCGTTCAAAATATTCTGAGACAAAGGTCTACAAGCCGCTCCAAAACCTCGACAGCTACAGACCTGAGGTCGACCGGACGATGGTTTTCTGCCGGAGATTTCTTTCCATCCCTGTACAACTGTGTGACCTCCGCATTTGTCTAATCTTCTGGTAGGCTGCCAGTGGTCACGCAGGACTCCAATAATCTGCCCAATGGTGACGCGAGCTGTGCAGCAAATCTCCTGAACATTGGAGGGTGAGTTCTACCAGGGCCCAAAACCTGAAAGTGTTCACTGATTGGGGAAAGGCTTCCACCTCTGTCTGTGGAAAGCCGTCAAAGACTGAGGGAGCACTGTTCTACTCAATGTCGACGAGATCAGCTTCAAGCTGCGTGCTGACTGACAGTGCTTGGCCAAGGCCTCAACCCTTCTGTCATCCGCTACCGTAAGTTCTTCTCTGTTTGACAAGGCTAGTAGCCGACTTTTGTCTTTGTAAGCCTTTTGAGATGATCAAATAGGATTTTGGGTGCTCGATGCGAATCCATTGCAAGCCCTTCCTCAGAGGCCACTCTCGTTGTCCGTTTCACTTCTTAGCACTAGTCACAAATCCTGTGGTAGAGGTAATAACTCTCACTTGCGGGTCAGGGCAACTGCCAGGCAAGAGGCAGCCGCTTTAGCAGGCTTCCGAACTGCGAGTCAAACCTCGGTGGGCCCTTCACTCAGGGTGGGTGTTTCCTGGGTGGACAGTAGGCATTCGTGACGTGTGAGACAGCACCACGAATGACCTCTCATAGCGTGTTCACGTCGTTGTCAATGTCCGAGTTGGCGGAAAGCCAATTAACGTCTAGAGTAGCCCTACGGATGTCCTCGAATGACGTGCGCCAAAATTTACTTCCGATGTGTGGTCGAGAAGTCGGACAAGGCCCACTACGCCAGTAAAGTTATAGCACCATGCGTTTACTGCTCCCAAATGGAGGGAGGTGTTCAATCTTACCGACTTAAGAGCCCTTGGGGGGTTCTCCAGACAAGGGATGGAGTTTTGTTTGGACAGCCTATGGGTTGAGTCCTGGAGGTGTTGGTATAGGGCCAGTTCTTGCACCGTTGCCAGTAAATCCCGAAACACAGAATCCGCCCCGGCAGCGGTCCAGCCTGATGTTCAACCAAAATACGGGCACTGAAATCACCCAGGATGAGGCAGCGGAAGTAGCGCGTCCACCTCCCCAAAGGAGCTAGTATATCTACAATGGCGGCGGCGGGGGCACACTAGATAACTCCAACGGTCTTGAAGCCTCCTTCCTTCAACTTGGAGCTACACCAAGAGGCTTCAGCAGATCCTCGCGGCTTCAGCAGATCCTCGCGGCTCAGCGCACCTTTATAACCGCACGATTGGAATATCTGATCGGATGAACTATGCCACTCCCCTACGCGCCGGGGCGGATTTCCTGTTAACCGGGAACAGAGTATTGCCAGAGAGACACCCCAGGGCCTGGGGTATTGTTTCTCGGCCACGTCTCCGTCAGCACCAGCCTGATAGGTGGTTGAAACAAGTTTCCAAGTCACCTTTTTCTGTTCAGCAGGCCACTGGCGCTAGACAACAGAAAGATGGCTTTGCCGCAGTGTGATACAACCTCCTTTTGTCCACTATGTCCCAGCCAAGGTGGAAAGACGGGGACACTGGAGTCAGCAGCTTCCTTAGGAAGTGAGGGTGCCTTTTATGTACCAGGTAGTCCAGAATAATCATGTCCCCTCCTTTTTGTTCTTTGCGCCCGCAACGTTATATAGATGCATTTTATATTACTCACGATTCGCAGGACCTAGATCTCACCACAACCTTACTTGCTAAACAGCGTGCTTGTGGTTATTTAAAAACAGAAGCTGCGGCCTCCTCAGGGCCCGGGTCTGCATTTAGCGGACCGCCACTGACTGGTTTTACCTGTTTTCTCTCCACAGACTCTTCTCCAGAGGCGAACCGTTTCCTTAGTGCACTCCGAAGACTCACTGGATCGTTGTCCAGAGGTGTCTGTGCCTTGGTCTCCGCCTTAGGCAAGTTAAACACCAGGAAACACTGCTTTTCCTACAGCGGTGTCCTTCTTCGATGCCTGCTGTTGATACCGAGTCTCGTTAATTTTCCTTCACGGCCATGCTCTGTTGGATAGGAACTCTACCTATGCCACGGCTGAACGTTCACAATCCTTCTTCCCGAGGAATCGTGCCAAACTACCCACCTGTCCCATTAAAAAACCTAACCAATCCTCAAGATAAAACTCGCCCCTTTTAATCACATTTGTCGATATCTTTTGAAGGGCTACACTTCGTGTTGCCATGCACTTACGTTCCACAATGTTCAAACAGTATATTTCGCTGAGGAGTATTTGTCTCCAGAGCATCCCAAAGGTCAACGATATTGAGACAGTTCGCTCTCTCTCTATCAGTCCTACGATTCGCCCACACACGGCTGTACGATTGCAATATCATCACCTTGCAAAGATTTGTGCCCTCCCCATATATTCACGTCGGAGGAACATCTGTATCGCAGAGTTATGATCTTCCGCCATCGTGTGATCTACCTTTTACAAAGAACATCAACGGATAGTATTTCACCTGTCAATTACCTCACCGCTCAAATCCGCAAGCGTATTTGTCGATTGTTTGATGCCTTTTTATATCCGGCATTCCATCTCGGTAAATCCTCGCAGACAATTCTGATCCTTGCAATTATCTAGTCGGCATGATCTGCCTTTAGGTAACAATAACCATTAAATAAATACTTACTTGACATTTGAATACTCATCTCCTTTGCAAACCTTGTATCCGCTACTATCATGGCTACAAATCACAAATTGATCTGTCGCCCAGTTCTTATTCCCGTATTGATGCGTCACATTCCACTTTTTTGAAAGTAAACAATCTGCCGATCGATAACTTGTTTACCTCCGGCCACTTCCTTTGGCATCTTCTAGGCAATCCCTCTCTACAGATTAGTTCTTCACTGGGTATTTGACTTACTCAGCCGATACTCGGTCGCCAATCGCCATAAAGGTAATCTTTGAAAGATTTTTCTTGTTCTTTGTCTGCAAACTCATTCCTTTCATTGTCTGATTTCCAATCCGAAGCCGTCCCATACTCCGCGGAGCGCTATAGCTGGTTCGTGTCTCCCTTGGAAACTTCGGTTTTCTCAAGGTGAACAAAGTTTCCGTCAACTCTGTTTGATTCTCCCGTTGCACAGTCCCTCTCTTTGTAATATCTGAGCAGGAGTCTACTTCCTCCGACCAGCTCCACCCTGACCTGGCCGGGTTGGCCACCCGACCTTGAGCTCAAATTTGCCAGGCGCCGCCTTCAAGAGTAACTTAAACACATTCTCCTATACTATGTCGAGTGCAAATACCTAAATCACTTTCTTGGAATTCGGATTCTGCTCCCCATTTTACCGTTTGATCTTGCGCTGCAGCACGCCTCGGGGTTATCCGAAATAAACCATTATCTTTATCATCATCGTTATTGTCCTGTGCTGGTTTTACCTCATCAGTGTCAGTCAGGTCCGCATTATGGTGGACACGCTTTGGCAGATGCTTCTGGCGTTGGCAGCCTTTTGATCCCGTTGGATCGGTAAGAGAGGTCGATGACATCCCCGCATATGTATTAAAGGCCGCATTAGAAGCCTCAGAAACTTGTTTCCCCTGGCGGCGATGATAATGGCGACAGTGGGGACGTTGGTGAAGATGATGACAGTGATGGAGCGGCTGCTGCTTCTGACGTTGATGGTGAGCTACAGGTTGGGAGTGGTATGGACCTTGATAAAGATGACACCGTCTTGGCTGTGACAGGAAGCTCCATCTTCACTGGCCCCATCGCTGGCTATATAAGTGTCGAAAGTTTCGTACATTTGACACGTGCCACTTTGAGTGACTTCGTACGGTTTCTGTCAAGGGTTCCGTAAAGATCACTGTTTATTTCCGAGCATTCAGAGTGGATCCACCCATCGCACCCACCACGCCGAAAGGATTTGTCGCGAGGGCGATCAGCCCTCAAGCAAGGTACGCTTATGGACGCAGTTTAATTTTCACAGGGCCTTTTGCCGCCGAAGCCACTCACAAGTCCGGATAGTTATGTTGTCCGCGCCTTTCAACAGCTCCCAACACCGCCTGTTCGGGAGGGAAGCAGATGCACCGCCTGCTCAGACATGGACACCGGTAGGGTTTCTGAACTCCAGGTGCGTTAATGCTTCGCTTGGCTTCTGCAGCCGGGGCGGTTTTTATCGGAAATCTCGTGTAATGCCTCAGGTGGATCGGGATATGAAGTGAGAACATTGGGACAGGTCGTAGAACGAACGTTCGCCTCAAGCAGAGGGAAACACCGAAGACTGGTGAAAAGTTCTTCGGGCGCAGCTCGGCACGGGCTCTACAGAAATGGAAGCCGAAAGGTAGCCAATAATGATGGTGGATAGAGACGATTGGATGTATGCACACTTAAATCTAAGCTCACGGTTATTCGGGGAAAGACGGTGTCCATACTCCACCTGTTGGCTCTTCCCTTGGCTTTCAGTAATAGCTTCTGGAATACGAGATAGAGACAGGGATGTCATTGTTGGGGTATTCATAACTCTAGGAGTTTAACCGTACATGCTGTTCGCAAGTCACAAGCCCTTGGCCTCGGAGCGCAGGACTGGCGGCAAATGCCTACAGTTCTTGAAGTTATTCAGCTCGGTTCTAGGGTTTGAAGGCAAAACCCATGAGCTCCCAGGGTCCTCCGCTGGTGAGCCCCTGGGATCTGTTAGCGCCCCGAGGGATTGAAAAAGCTAGTCTTTTTCTCTACTTGTCTACAGTCAGTAAAAGCTCAGTATAGTTAGGTGCAGAGAACAGGTACGGAAAAGCACGGGAGGTTGTCCGGATATTTGCAATGCCAGAGTCTTGGATCTCCCAGGGCTGCGACAAGTGAAAGGTCAAGGCTCCTTCGATCAAGTGGTGGTGAAACCGGAAAAATGTACTCACTTCTTCTGTGCCACATCCCGGCGGGTGGCCGTGGTCTTCCCTGTCGGCCGCTAACGGATGATAACCGGATATCAATGGTGCCATGTTTTACAAAGATTACGAGAACGGAGGAAAGATGGCGAGTTACGCCTAAGATGGATGGAATGGGCCGAGTCAGACATGATAGGGGGTATGTTATAGCTCGAGGATATAAGGTGAAAAAGCATTATGCCCTTTTCCAAAAGTATTCTCCCGTTTGCTACCTAGCGTCCGTTTGATAGCCACTAAAGATGAAGCACTCAAAGAGTCAGCTGACCGTTTATTCCGACCATTAACCGTCCCATTTGAGGAAAAATTATCTCCATTTGAGTCATTGATCTCTCCCCCAGCAATTTAGACTATCCCCTCGAAAAACGGAGCCGCTGTTAAGGCTGACCATTCAGTCGGATCACCAATTACGTCGACAATATTCTTCACTTATTTTGAGGCTCCATTTGAGTCGCCTGGTGACTTCTTCGCTCCTGGGAAAACAGCTTTAGCCGTTCCAGGGACTGATTATAGTGAGGTCCCCCCAGTCATGAGAACCACCTGGTGAAATTGCGCTGCACCTAATCTAAAACCCTGGCATCCTTCACCATGCACGGCCATCATGCCTAAAGGCAATACTACGAGGTTGGGGAGAAAAACACCCTGAGGGGTGGTGTGATAACCTCAGACTTCCTAGTCAACCCAACCCGTTAAGGCTGCCAAAGCTCTAGACTCTACTCGAGTGGGTTTGTGATATTCATGACAATGACTTCAAAAATTTCTTATCCCTACCCATCCGAGGAGTCACAATCTTTTTCTCTGGCTTTACCGGCAGCCTCATGGACATCGGTTCTTTGTTGTCCAGAGGGCTTGGAAACTTGGTCTTACTCAGAAGCAGGTCCCAATCTATGGCCCGTCGACAAACCCTATCCGGGGCCGCCGGATCGGTTTACCTGACACGGATGCAGCCTAGTTCGCGGGGCCCGCGAGGACGAAAGTGCGATCTCATGATAACATTTACTCATATAATGGTTGGAAGAGGCCCCAGTACCGATCCCGAGGTGCCCAGCAGTGCGGGAATTCCACTAGCTAGAAGCTCTTTTGTCCTAACCTGAAGAAGTCTGCCCGATGTGAAGCTTTGGATCCGCTATATAACACTCAGTAGTAACCAAAGTACCCCCGACTTCGTACTTGACAATGGTTTACGGAGTCAAAAGCCCCACGGAAGTCTACGTGCCATACTGTCACTACGGTCCTCCTTTATGGTCTCTTGGTAACATTGTCAAGGCGATAAATTCCACGGGTACGGAAGCTTCTACTAAAAGGTGGCCAGCCGTCAGCGTCGAGTTATCTTCCACTATTTGAGCGGCTATCTTATCCCTAATAACCTCTTCAAATTCTTGAGTACTACCGAGGTGAGGCTGGCTGGGCGATAGCTTGAGCAGTTTTCCCTGTATCCGTTTTAATAGACTGGACCAGCTGCAAACATTGGCCAGCCCTTCAGACTGATATCCTGTACCGCAGGTGCGTTGAGTAGCGCGGTCAAGTGCAATGCTAGCACGCCAGCCATTGGTTTACGGATGGCCATATAGATGACAACTGCCAGATCCTGTGTTACCGCCTTTCTCATAGCCTAAAACCGCCTCCTATATCGCCAATGTTTGGCTCCATCATGGCTGACACACTAATCCCGTCCTCTAAGAATCGACCCGGGCGCCACCGTCTTCACTGTAGACCCACTGTACGATAGTTTTCTGCTCGTTAGTGTTCGGTATGCTGGTTGCGGTGTGCCTATCTTGGCCGTCCTGAAGGTCTTCGGCTGTTACCCCTGGAGCATCTTCCAGCTGCACGCGAGTAAAATAAGCTTTTGGTCAGGTTTTGGCTTCGTTCCGGGCTTGCCTTTGTACTGCTGTCGAAACTTCACTCGCTCTGCCACAGACAAGCTTCCTGCAGCTCTGAAATTCAGGAAGCGCCTGCAGGGCTACCGCAGTCCTTTTATCGAAACTATGGCTCCTTCTATTCTTCGGTGCTTCCCTGGAAAAAGCTGACCCAGGGTGGCCAAACCCCACGCGTGCGTAGTCCATTCAGTAGCGCTCCTCGCTCCATTGGTTCATGTGAACTGTCTGTAGAGACAAGTCTTGGAAATCCCCCACCCAAAAAACACTGCAGTTCCATGTTTTCCTTACCATCACTCACTTATTTACACCATTCACTTGTTTTATGCACCGTATATTTTTATGAACCAACGTTTGTTTGTTCGCGTCCAGCTCGCTACTTTGTCATATCTTTGTTCTGGATCTGCGTGATGCACGCGCTCCTGTCTCGCACGCCTCGTGATCGCATTGTCGAGGTTTGTGCCTGTTTCGTGTCACCGTTCATTCAATAATCTAGTATCGTAGAATTTTACGGATAATTGTTTTCTGATTTCGGGATCCGTTGCGAATTCGGCTACGTATTGCTTAAACGTGTCCTACGATACTAAATTGGTCAATTTGGGACAGGAAAATACTCAACATGTTAAGGAAAAGATCGAAGCAAATGATATCTGGACAAGTCACCGAGGAGGTTTTGGGTACTTTTGATACTTCAGTTAATGCTAGGTCACCTAGTCCTATCTGCGCTATCTCACGTATTACCGAGGGTAATATGGATTGCAAGAACCTTGATATATTTAAGCTAAGGAAATTAAACCTAGAACAACAATTGTTATCGGCCGAGCTACAGGCACGGGAAGCAGAAGAGAAGTGTAGACTGAACGAGCGTGCGCAGAAAACCAACGAGTACGACCTATCTGACAGATCAGGACAAATTAAAGTAAGAAAATCTTCCTCGGTCGTCGGATACGAAGCATCAAAGCTACCAGAGATCGATCTGCCAAGAGTGAAACTGACAGTTTTGACAGATGATTTGAACAATACTGCGAGTTATTCAGGCAGTTACAAACTTTCGTCGAAAGCAAGATAACCTACCCTGGGCAGGGGCTTCTCTACCTGACTCGCTCCCGTCGAGGCCGAGCAAGAGAAGCTATCGATGGGTGTACCATGCTCGAACCGGAACAAGGCTACACGCAGGCAAAGAAGATTTTGAGGATCCTGTTCGGCCAGCCATTCAAGGTAGCTCGTATTCTAATAGAGGGCGTGATGTTAGAGGCTAGAAGAACTAAGGGCAGCTTCTATACAATGTCCGACCTAGTGACTCAAAGGCATAGCTGTTCAATAGCCCTCGACCATTTAGGTTACGGGGCTGACCTCGATGCAATGCATACCTTGGAGGACATAGTCCGTCACCTGTCCCAAACTACAGGGTCAGTAGGCGGAAGAGGCGGAACTTTTAGGCCGAGGCGACCTTGAGGCTAACTTCGAAGACTTGACCGAATACTTGGACAGGCAAACCAAGATAGCCGACAGTAGACTTTGTCGACTCATTCGGGACAGCAACCGGATGAACAGACTTTGCACCAGCCAGGCTCAAAACACGGCATGGGAACATTCGAAGTGCCAGCCTCGGACCAATTCACACGCCATTTCACGCGAGGCTAAAGCACATCCAGGTTGCAGGTCCCGAGACGCCAGCCATGGGCTACTAGAATGCCCGAAGTTCATCAAGGCCACGATAGGCGAACTTCAGGGAATGGCGAGGATGAAAGGGGCGGGCTTTATCTGCCTTAGCACCACATACCGGGCGGCAGCCTGCCGAACAAGAACCAGATGTGGTCACGAAGGTTGCGTGGGCAGAGACCACGGATTGGTACACCAAGTGAATAGAGCTACACCAGAGACGAACACCAAGCCCGGTGTGACTTGTTCAACATCGCAGTCTGCCAGTAAACCAGTAAACCAGTATGTTCAAGAGCAGTTTGCCGTGGGAGTGGTGGCCCCAACTGGGGTGGTCAAAGCGTTAGCTTTCGTCGACAGTGGATCAGATACAACACTGGTGAAGGAGCGGCCTGCCGACAAACACCGGCTTGCTACAAGCACGACGTCGTTAGCCGTGAGCACTGTGTGCGAAACACGAGTAATGACTACAGGCCGGTTGGGGTTACAGCGCATCTCCTTAGACACTAACGAGCAAATAGAACCCACGGAGGCATTTACATTATCTGATCTCCCCATGCGAGCACTAAGGTCGGCAAACGCAATTATGACTTGGTGGCCCCACGTGAAGGACGTTACCCTTGTGGACTGGGAAGACGACGAAGTGAATCTCCCCATCAGCTGCAACGAGCCAGAGGCACATTGGGTACTAGACCAGAGAGTGGGCAATCGTCAGGCACCTTATGACGCTTGCACAGCTCTGGGATGGATATCATATGGTCCAGTAGGGGGACCTGGTTCCGTGAAATAAGTATCAGCAAAAGCAGACCACGGAGGGTATTATTTGCAGAGAGTGTATGAAAAGGGGTTTCACGACATCGGAGCCAAAATACTATCGTCGCCTCAAGAGGAACACTTCGCTTTGCAGAAGGTGCGGCAGGGAACTAGAGGCCCTAAAACAGCTCAAGGTTCACCTCCCATCGCGCACACTGGCTGACCCTTGAATGGATAGCAGAAACTATGTGCTGCAAAGACGACTACTCTTGAAGTAAAGCTTCCTTCAAAACCAGGATCTGTGGGGACGGTTTGCAGAATTAATAAAGCGGAACGAAGCTCTCAGCTACTTTGAAAAGGGGCCTGCTACCACCAACGGACGGAGGAGGATCTGGTATCTACCTCACCGCCCGGTTATCAACTACAAGAAATCCGAAAATCTGCGGGTGGTGTTCGACTGTGCAGCCAAGTTTCAGGGCAAATCGGAAAACGATCGCCTGCTACAACGGCCTGGCCGGACCACACTACTGATCGACTTTTTGTGCCGCTTCAGAGAGGGTAGAGAGGCCTTGTCCGCCGACATCGGGGAAGTGTTTCACTAGGTGTAGCTACCGGTAGAAGAACGGGTTGCCTTGCGTTTCCTGTGGTGGGGAGGGAACGACCGGGACAAAGCAGTGATAAATTATAGGAGGACCGCCCACCCCTTCGGAGCCATATCATCACCTTTTGTTCGAACTACACCCTTCGAAAATCAGCAAACAAACGTGGAGATTTGTCCTACCGTTCGGTGGTAAATAGCGTCAGCAGAAACATCTACATCGATGACTATCTTGGGTCATTCGGTGATGTAGACTCGGCCGTAGCGCAGTTCAGAGGCCTAACAATATTGCTAGAAGAGGGTGTCTTTCGTCTAGCGAAATGGATGTCGAACGCTTCAGAAGTGCTCGAAGTCATTCCATACCACGAGAGCACCAAAAGAGTTAGAGATTTAAAAGGCTCTTCGCTTTCTACCGAAAGCACTCTAGGAATACGATGGAGCGCTGAAACGGACGACTTTATTTTCGAACCAAACGTTCCCGAGCTGCCAGTTACCCGTCGTGGCATAGCATCTGCTGTCTCCAGTTTGTTCAATCCGTTCGGTTTCGTCTCCCCCTAGCTGTTACCCGGGAAGATGCTGCAGCACCGGCTGTGTCGTTAGAAAGTCTGTTGGGACCAGCCGCTGAACCGAGGAGACCCATTGGACTAGGATGAATTTTTGAACAAGTTAAAGAAACTAGGGGACATACGGATTCCATGATGTTTGCCCCCTGGTCACGCGACATGGACGGGAGAACTACATGCCTTTGCTGGCGCATCCGAAGTCGGTTACGGAGTCGTGGTGTACGGACGTTGGGGCACGGGAGATGGACAGCATTCTACGAGGGACCTGTTCTGCAGAGGCCGCGTTCCCCCACTGAAGTCGGTTTCGATCCAGCGCCTTGAACTCAGCTCAGCCGCGTTAGCAGTCAGGGTGGTACAAGCGGTAAAGAGATGCTTTGACTTCAACATTTGGTCGGCTAGTTTTTGGAGGGACTAGACGATAGTACTGTACTACATTAACAACGTCAGCAGCCGGTTAAGTACTTTCTCTGCTCACCGATTCACGATCATCCACGACGAATCGGCCATGAACCAGTGGAAGCATGTCAGGTTTGGCGATAACCCAGCTGACCTGTGCTCCCGAGGTGTGACTAACTTTCGGCCACTCGACAAGTGGACGGGAGGGCCGAAATTCCGGCGAATGCGCAAACAGGACTGGCCTGTGTGTGAACTAAAACCCCTTCCGGAATTGGAACTGGAGGTCAAAGGCGAAGCAATGACGGCCACGGTCGTAGAAGCGTCATTCATTTTGCCACCATTGGTCAGATTTCCTCCCGGGATGAAGACACCTGGTGCGTTGGTTTGGTTGGCCAGGTTCAGGGGACATTTGCTAGTCACGAAAGGGATCCGCCCTCCTGGCGAAATACGAGTGGGTCCGATAAGCTCAGATGAACTACGAGCCATAGAACACGATATACTCAAGGTGGTACAACGGGAGGTTTTCGCCCGAGAACTCGAAAAGGCTGAAGAAGTGGGACCAACCGACAAAAGAATATCATCTACGAGGGGCGACTTGGAGCACTTTAGCCTCAAGCTCAACAATAAACTACCACTAGCAGATGGTTGGCTGACCAACTCCCGCCTGAGCTTTGACATGAAGCACCCCATATTGCTGCCGGCTCGACAATCTGTGATAGAGCTAATGATACAACACATCTGCTCCATGGGGCGACACGCCGGAAAAACTCAAGTTACGAGCGTCATCCAAAAGCGCCTTTTGTAGTTGAAAGAAAGAGAGACTGTAAAACGCGTAATCCGACGTCGTGTACATTGTAGGAGATGCAATGTCGCAACAGGCAAACTACACGTGGCCCCGCTGCCAGAATGCGGAGTGGTTCCGCGCTGGTGGCCTCCCAGCGATGTGCGCGGTATCTGCCTTCTCGAGAGTGAAGACGGAGAAGTTGACAACACGTAAACCCAGTAGACTGTTCGTCATTCATCTTCGGGTTGGTTAAAGGAACCCCCATACCTGGGGGCGTTCACGACATACTGACGTATTGAACTATCATACACCCCGACGCACGCCAATCACACTTACATGATACATGTTTATACATAGTAACCTCCATCAAACACGTTGCAGTGCTCACCTTTTTTCGTTGACGTGACAGAAGGATTTTGGCACATGTGGTCGTAGCTGAGATTTTATCATGCACCCAGACACACACCAACCACACTTACAAAACACACGTTTTTACTTCATGAACTCCGTCAAAACACGCTGCAGGGCTGATTTTTCCCCTTGTATCACTGAAATTATGGAGGATATCTTCAGTAATTGATGGTTGTTACTATTTGCCCAAATACCAGAGCGTGACCTGACCCAATACACACACAGACACACACACACTCAGGCAGACACACTCGGCCGAGGCACAACGGCTCTCCCGAGGACAGCTCCTGTGTTCCTCCTTCACGCCCGCCATCAATCAGCAGTTCCCATGAATGATGCAGAGTAACTTCGCGTCGGTGTGGTCACCGGATCAAGTGCGATCTTGAGTAGAACGTCGACGACAAGGTACTATGTACGCACAATGACAGCTGGGTCTAGGTAGGTAGGAAGAATCAGTATTTTTATGCCAAATCTCTGACTCTGGTGAGATTCGGGAGACTTTTAATGGGCGGTGTAAAGACCGGTCTTGGAGATCCCCCACCCAAAAAACACTGCAGTTCCATGTTTTCCTTACCATCACTCACTTATTTACACCATTCACTTGTTTTATGCACCGTATATTTTTATGAACCAACGTTTGTTTGTTCGCGTCCAGCTCGCTACTTTGTCATATCTTTGTTCTGGATCTGCGTGATGCACGCGCTCCTGTCTCGCACGCCTCGTGATCGCATTGTCGAGGTTTGTGCCTGTTTCGTGTCACCGTTCATTCAATAATCTAGTATCGTAGAATTTTACGGATAATTGTTTTCTGATTTCGGGATCCGTTGCGAATTCGGCTACGTATTGCTTAAACGTGTCCTACGATACTAAATTGGTCAATTTGGGACAGGAAAATACTCAACATGTTAAGGAAAAGATCGAAGCAAATGATATCTGGACAAGTCACCGAGGAGGTTTTGGGTACTTTTGATACTTCAGTTAATGCTAGGTCACCTAGTCCTATCTGCGCTATCTCACGTATTACCGAGGGTAATATGGATTGCAAGAACCTTGATATATTTAAGCTAAGGAAATTAAACCTAGAACAACAATTGTTATCGGCCGAGCTACAGGCACGGGAAGCAGAAGAGAAGTGTAGACTGAACGAGCGTGCGCAGAAAACCAACGAGTACGACCTATCTGACAGATCAGGACAAATTAAAGTAAGAAAATCTTCCTCGGTCGTCGGATACGAAGCATCAAAGCTACCAGAGATCGATCTGCCAAGAGTGAAACTGACAGTTTTGACAGATGATTTGAACAATACTGCGAGTTATTCAGGCAGTTACAAACTTTCGTCGAAAGCAAGATAACCTACCCTGGGCAGGGGCTTCTCTACCTGACTCGCTCCCGTCGAGGCCGAGCAAGAGAAGCTATCGATGGGTGTACCATGCTCGAACCGGAACAAGGCTACACGCAGGCAAAGAAGATTTTGAGGATCCTGTTCGGCCAGCCATTCAAGGTAGCTCGTATTCTAATAGAGGGCGTGATGTTAGAGGCTAGAAGAACTAAGGGCAGCTTCTATACAATGTCCGACCTAGTGACTCAAAGGCATAGCTGTTCAATAGCCCTCGACCATTTAGGTTACGGGGCTGACCTCGATGCAATGCATACCTTGGAGGACATAGTCCGTCACCTGTCCCAAACTACAGGGTCAGTAGGCGGAAGAGGCGGAACTTTTAGGCCGAGGCGACCTTGAGGCTAACTTCGAAGACTTGACCGAATACCTGGACAGGCAAACCAAGATAGCCGACAGTAGACTTTGTCGACTCATTCGGGACAGCAACCGGATGAACAGACTTTGCACCAGCCAGGCTCAAAACACGGCATGGGAACATTCGAAGTGCCAGCCTCGGACCAATTCACACGCCATTTCACGCGAGGCTAAAGCACATCCAGGTTGCAGGTCCCGAGACGCCAGCCATGGGCTACTAGAATGCCCGAAGTTCATCAAGGCCACGATAGGCGAACTTCAGGGAATGGCGAGGATGAAAGGGGCGGGCTTTATCTGCCTTAGCACCACATACCGGGCGGCAGCCTGCCGAACAAGAACCAGATGTGGTCACGAAGGTTGCGTGGGCAGAGACCACGGATTGGTACACCAAGTGAATAGAGCTACACCAGAGACGAACACCAAGCCCGGTGTGACTTGTTCAACATCGCAGTCTGCCAGTAAACCAGTAAACCAGTATGTTCAAGAGCAGTTTGCCGTGGGAGTGGTGGCCCCAACTGGGGTGGTCAAAGCGTTAGCTTTCGTCGACAGTGGATCAGATACAACACTGGTGAAGGAGCGGCCTGCCGACAAACACCGGCTTGCTACAAGCACGACGTCGTTAGCCGTGAGCACTGTGTGCGAAACACGAGTAATGACTACAGGCCGGTTGGGGTTACAGCGCATCTCCTTAGACACTAACGAGCAAATAGAACCCACGGAGGCATTTACATTATCTGATCTCCCCATGCGAGCACTAAGGTCGGCAAACGCAATTATGACTTGGTGGCCCCACGTGAAGGACGTTACCCTTGTGGACTGGGAAGACGACGAAGTGAATCTCCCCATCAGCTGCAACGAGCCAGAGGCACATTGGGTACTAGACCAGAGAGTGGGCAATCGTCAGGCACCTTATGACGCTTGCACAGCTCTGGGATGGATATCATATGGTCCAGTAGGGGGACCTGGTTCCGTGAAATAAGTATCAGCAAAAGCAGACCACGGAGGGTATTATTTGCAGAGAGTGTATGAAAAGGGGTTTCACGACATCGGAGCCAAAATACTATCGTCGCCTCAAGAGGAACACTTCGCTTTGCAGAAGGTGCGGCAGGGAACTAGAGGCCCTAAAAACAGCTCAAGGTTCACCTCCCATCGCGCACACTAGCTGACCCTTGAATGGATAGCAGAAACTATGTGCTGCAAAGACGACTACTCTTGAAGTAAAGCTTCCTTCAAAACCAGGATCTGTGGGGACGGTTTGCAGAATTAATAAAGCGGAACGAAGCTCTCAGCTACTTTGAAAAGGGGCCTGCTACCACCAACGGACGGAGGAGGATCTGGTATCTACCTCACCGCCCGGTTATCAACTACAAGAAATCCGAAAATCTGCGGGTGGTGTTCGACTGTGCAGCCAAGTTTCAGGGCAAATCGGAAAACGATCGCCTGCTACAACGGCCTGGCCGGACCACACTACTGATCGACTTTTTGTGCCGCTTCAGAGAGGGTAGAGAGGCCTTGTCCGCCGACATCGGGGAAGTGTTTCACTAGGTGTAGCTACCGGTAGAAGAACGGGTTGCCTTGCGTTTCCTGTGGTGGGGAGGGAACGACCGGGACAAAGCAGTGATAAATTATAGGAGGACCGCCCACCCCTTCGGAGCCATATCATCACCTTTTGTTCGAACTACACCCTTCGAAAATCAGCAAACAAACGTGGAGATTTGTCCTACCGTTCGGTGGTAAATAGCGTCAGCAGAAACATCTACATCGATGACTATCTTGGGTCATTCGGTGATGTAGACTCGGCCGTAGCGCAGTTCAGAGGCCTAACAATATTGCTAGAAGAGGGTGTCTTTCGTCTAGCGAAATGGATGTCGAACGCTTCAGAAGTGCTCGAAGTCATTCCATACCACGAGAGCACCAAAAGAGTTAGAGATTTAAAAGGCTCTTCGCTTTCTACCGAAAGCACTCTAGGAATACGATGGAGCGCTGAAACGGACGACTTTATTTTCGAACCAAACGTTCCCGAGCTGCCAGTTACCCTTGGCTAAGCACTGCCCAGATGTGTCCTGCTCTGTCCCTTAGTAAGTGTCATTTTCTTTCAGCGTGGTTGCTGCCTCCTTTGACCCGACGATCTATATGCCTCTCCGCCCCTCTGAGGGCACCCGAGGTAACTAGATGGAACCATGGGGGAAGTTTTCCGGGGTGGATGACCTCCTGGTTTTAGTTTTGTTCGGATCGTCCAGTGGCTGATCTTTCTCAGCGGATTCTCAATGGGCTGGTCCACGATATCCTCCGGGTACCTGGAACTTCCAAATCCTGGAAGAACGCCATATACCCCCTGACTCCATCCTGTATCTTGCTTAACGTGCAGCATAACCACCTCCCTTAGTAAAAGCGTCCAAAGGATCTCCCTTTTGCCGATTCATTGGGACAGTCCACCTCTGGCACACTGAATTCCCTAAAAACTACGGTTCCGGAGACTAAGTTGACCAAGGTTTCTGGGTAGCCGATCAGCCGTGCCGCCTCATTATCTAAGAATCAGAGGCTACGGTATATGCAGGTTATATTTAAGTCAGCGTGGTCAATTGCGACGTCGGTTGTGACCGCCCTGCATTTTCCAGGCACAGAGGGCCTGCGATCACTGAACTCCAAGCTAGCCTTTGAGGGGTGGCTTGCCCTCCTCTCAAAGCATTTCGTGTATCCACACTTTTCAGTACATCGTCGGGTGGATCTAGGCTCCGGGTCCACTTCTGGTGGTGGAGCCACGTCTGCTTGATTGCTAGCACACCGGTCTCAGGTCTCAGGCTCCCGACGGTTTCCACATGTTTCCTTCATTAGTTGCGGAAGTATACAGCACAGAAATTTCCTTTGGCCTCTTGTGGTTGTCAATTTGCCAGGGAATCCTTTTCCGCTCGGAACTCACTTCCGACCAACCCGCCAGTTTTTGGCTCCCGGGTCAAATCCGTACTTGTTACATTCACCGCTTAGGCTCTGATCTCCGTTCGCTTGGTTTCCCTCGATAGACATCCCGACTATGGTGCTAGATCCTGTGGAAGACCCGGTTCCTACTGTGCCCCGTTTGACTTAAAAGCTTCCTGCCTGATATTTACCTTAAAATCCGGATGATTGGGCCGCTTAAGGTATTCAATACGGATGGGCAGGTTCGGCTGTGTTGGAAGGTGGTGAATGCAAAGGGTTCGCTTTGCTGGCCCCCGCGTGTCAGCTCTTTTAACCTGAGTTGTAAGGCTCAACAGCAATTGAGCCGTGCGCGGCTGTCCTGATAGATCGGCTGCCACCAGCATATATAATGCCTAAGTCCAGAATTTACAAAATGCACCATGCTCGACAACGGTCTTTTCGCCTCCTTATATTCTGGTCCCGCCCACTTTCCTAGGTGGAAGGCTCGTTCATTGACTACGTAACCCGGGCCCGCCGATCGTCAGTAGCACGTCTGTCAGGTTAAACTGCATAGCTAGTACTCTCGGCCCCCAATCTTTCATGTCGGGTTCAGGAAGCCTTTTGCTACCAAGTTCCTGTCTACCTCAGACTGGGGCAGACCTCCCCTGAAGTTCGTTTGGCCTCCAAGACAAAATCTTTTTGTCACTCCTTAAGGCTTCAAGGTTTTTGGGTAATTTTTGAATTCGTCAGAGAGGATGGCGACTTTTGCTGTCGTTGCACCCCCTGTTGTTTCGGCCTCTCTGTCCTTCTCCACGGTTTTCTCTTGTTACTCCTTTACTCACTTCTTCCGACGGGTAAAGCTCGTATTATTTGGTGTCCGCTTCTTGTTGTGGAGAAAAGCTTACCTGGCACTTCTCTGATTTTTGGCCCCCAGTCACTGACTTAAGAGATCAGGCTCACCAAACGGGGCGTCAACTATTGGGGGTCATAGGTCAAATTAGCAGAAGAGAAGGCGAAACATAAACGTCAAGCCTTGGGCACAAGGTCCTGGTTGAGGCTGAAGGTCTGGGCTAACGACGAACCTAATAAATATGAGAGATCTTTGGCAACGGTGCACCAGCACTGACGATGTCACCTCGACTGGTGATGGAGAGTTTGCGATTTGAACACCAAGACCAGCGATGAGAGCGTCGTGGTAACTAAAATGGGTGGGCTCCAAGCAAGGATAAGGTCAATAGCAGCAACCCGCTAATAATAATGTACGTTATGGCAGCTCTGTACCCTGATCATTACCAGCCCGCCAGCGGCTCACAGCTGATGAAACCCACCTGGAATGGGGGTTTGTACTGCCATGGCGCACAGGGCTTTGAGACTTAGCCAAACCGAGTCCCTGTTATGAGGCTCGCCTTTCAGCTAATTCCTTAGGCTGCGAAATCCATTCTCGGTTGCCCATGCAGCTTGATTTTGAACCGAGAACTTTCCTTTACAAAACTTATGTTGATTTCCTCTTATACTTTACAGGATGTAAACTCACATCCGGTTCTGTGCCAATGCAGAAATCGCAAATTTTGTCCTATCTTCGGTTGCCA
This sequence comes from Fasciola hepatica, assembly GCA_948099385.1. Taxonomy (NCBI): domain Eukaryota; kingdom Metazoa; phylum Platyhelminthes; class Trematoda; order Plagiorchiida; family Fasciolidae; genus Fasciola; species Fasciola hepatica. Next base: position 465,967 of record CANUEZ040000029.1, on the reverse strand, counting down.
AGCCGAACGATATCGTGGCTCTAGGTAAGCCCTCCAAACCCTTCTCCCTTTAACAACCTTTCGGCTCACTAGTCGCACTCACCTCAAGGCCATTCCTGATGATAGGGATAACCGTACCTTCTTTCATGGTTGGAAACTCTTCACTCCAGTTTTTTCTATATTATAGTTTTTTATGACTAACCCAGCATTAGTCTCCACGGCACTACTTTTACACCCCGCAGTTAGTACCTCAGCCGCCACTTCCTCCTTTTCAGTGTCTGAGCGAGTCCTTTATACCGAGTTTTTGGTGCTTCCCGCGATAGTGAAACGGAATGCTTCTGTTCGGATTTTTTCATCACAGCTGAGTTCCAATTTATCTTACCCGGGGTGGCCTTTTTTTTGCCTGCCATGAACTAGTTTCTGGCTGGTACACTTAAGAATCCTATTTTCTTGGTCTTATTGGGCGTGCAACACCACTCCTTTTCGAAGAAATTTGACGGGCGGGAGTTTTTCGAATATTCTTTGCCTTATCGAATGATTGTTCCGTTACGTCCGATCTTTTGTTGTGTATATTTCTGAAACCTGGGCTGGATAGTGACTGAGACTTACTGTTAGGGGTATGATTCGCACATGAATCTTATAAGCATTGGAAATGTTTTAGTAGAAGCCTGAGGATCAATTTGTTCTCCTTCCTGGGATCTGTGGGACCATTAGTTGCCCCGTATCCGCAGTCTCCGGCCAAAGCTGCATCAGAACCTCCAAGGTCAATTTTTGATACTTCAATAACCCAAAAGAGAGTGATTGATTGTGAGTAAGTGTTTTAAAGGAAAGCCAAGCAAGATAAGCCAGTCAGCTGCCCGAAATAATAGGCAGCATAGGATCCTGGTCATCCTTCTGTAGACAAAATATTTCACTTCTTATCCAGGCTCCGGTTAAACTCAGCCACACTGCTGGTCTTCACTACATCTCCCGGGAGCTTGCTACAGTCGGTAACTGCCATGGCTTCAATAAACAGACCTCTGATTCCAGTCTCAATTCGGTGTTTTTTGGTTGTCAGCTCCTGGCTACGACGGGCCGCTTACTGGATTTGGTTGCAGCTGATATTCTCAAAAGCTTAGCGGACGCCAAAAAACGACATTATTTTCGTTGTTTCTGACCTTCTATTCTCGATCACAGTCAAGTTTAGCAAACAAAATGCTTGCGATGTATCATCACGGCTCCTATTGCATTCAGATGAGTAAAACGTCTAAGTGCAATGCCCGCCATTCGTCAACCGATTTCCCGGCAAAACAATAGACACGAATTTCTCAAGGAGATTGTAAACCATCCTCAAAGTCATCCCGTTTTAGAAAATTGTCATAGAAAGGGATAAAGAACCCCCCAAAAGGAAACACTCTGGCTGCCAAGTAAACCCCAGGATTATCTGAGTATACTGCTCCTGTAAGACCAGTCGCAGCACCATCTCGCCGTCCGCCTTTCAAAACCCCAAAGGAAAAGTCCGATAGATGCGCGCCATGCCCAACTAGCTCCAATTTGCTTGCCCATTCTCCCAGTAAGCTGTCAAGCCGTGGGCCATCACTCTCTTCCAGCCAATAAAACGACTTAAGAATCCCAATCATGACGGGCCAGGGGCCGTCAAGAAGCCAAACAACCAGGTTCATTATCAGTTATACAAGGTTAACGTCCACCGTACAATCTACTAAAAGGCCTCAAGATTGCTGGCTGCTGACATCTGCCCCGACCTAACTCACTCTACCACCCAGCAAGCATTGGCTGTTAGGAAACGTCACCCTTTACTGTTCATTGGGGCGGCCCGTCAACCCATGTGCCTCGGGGCCTCTCCACCTCCTACCATAATTTGGCAACTTCCGTATTCCTCCCGAGCTTTCTCTCTTAAGCTCCGTCTGGAAAGTTTATCTTGCACCCCAGGTATATCTCCACTCATCCTTGCTTCTCCGTAAGCAGGACGCAATATCGCTCCAGCCAAGAGTCGCTGACTCTGCTTTGTTGTAACATGGCGCACCAGCTCCAGTGCCGGATTACCCGTATTATAAACCTTCAGTCACTTAGCTGGTTTGAGTCCCGCCCACCAAAAGTTATTGTGGTTGTTCTTCTTTGAAAAAATGGACGTGCTACCTGGGCTACACCAGGTCATGCTGCTGTTATCGATATAGTTTTCTTTCATCTGTCTTAAGAAATACTAAAAATTATAGTTTCTTATGGCATTCCGTTAACCCCTGGAAATTCAGCGAATTTTTTCTCAGCGGTAAACTCTAACCTTGCTCTAGTTTGTTGTTACATTCCTGCCTCACTCACAGCGTCTTTTTGATACTTCAAAATGCCACTAGGAAAAATAGGCATATTAAAACGCCCGCGGCCTTAAAACAATGTTAGGTTGACCTTTGTGACTTTGTAGGCTTGGCGACGGAAAGAACAGCTGTTTTAAACCGAAGCATCTCAGGTATAAAGTCTCAGCTTCCGCAGTTAGAAGATACGGTAACTAAACTCGACCCCCTACTGTGCTTCAATTAACGTATCGAACAGTTTAATATACGAAACCTGACAGCGGCTGGCGGCTTTATCGACTCTGTTGCATCCGAAGTTCTCATAAGAGTGAGGAACTCTCGTGAAGCAAGCGTGTTTAATGTCCCAGAGAACACCCCTCAAGCATGTCAAGCATACACTGTTGAATGCATGTGGTATGACTCACCTTCCTTGTCAAGAAACCAGGCTGCGTAAGCGCGTTCAACTCTTCATGTGTCCACTCTTTATGCGATTTGCGGATGATCTATCTATTAAATAGTTCATTAAAATGCGTAACACTATAGCTCCTAATTCGCCCTATAAAAACATAGAAATAACTGAAGATAAAACTCATCTTCAAAGGGAAATTACTAGATCTCCCTCAAGGCTCCCCACTAGAAAGACGCCTGATAGTCCTGGGCCTTCGACAGAGACGGCTGGTCGCTCCACCACTTCTTCCCAAGTCTCCACTGCTTTATTCTCACTCGCGTCTCCTGCCTCTTCACCACCGCCCACTGCCTCCTCATCTGCTTTCGCACTGAACTCCTTAAAATCTGTTCCCACTTCTGTTGATCTAGACATTTCGTCTTCTCCCCTCCCACTGCCACCCAGTAAAAAACCAACTATTGCCTCGCTCTCCCACTTCATCGCCTGTTGGGTACACCCCCAACTCTAATTCTTTCTCTGTTCCCTCCGGTGATAAACTACTCGCCGTCCAGGGGAATAGGTCTACCAGTCTCCCCACCCTTCTCACAAACCCTTCCTTCATTCAACTATCTCCCCTTAAATCAACTCGCCCTAACTCGTTGAATAAGGTATATACCTTAGAAAGAACCCCTTGCTCCAATGCGTCTGTGGTCCCTACAAATGCACCGTGCTCCCTGCCTGACAATACCAAAATACGGCCTCCACTCTCCGTCCACTCTGCCTCACGTCGTACTCCTCACCTGACAAATATCTCTACTGCTCCCGGCACTAACTGCTCCATATATGGTGTTCCACTCACTTGCCTTACCCCTCTCATAAAGCGCAGTTTAATCCAGAACCCTACACCCCCTATTCTTCACACATTTTCGACCCTGACCTCTGCAGCCCTCTTCAGCCAGTACTCAGCTCCGACCGGCCGGTATTTCTCGACTGCTCATAACCACCCCTGTCTGATATCGACCCGCCAAACCCCACAGGTTTTTCCCTTTGCTCCGACATTTTCCCCCAGTTGAGGTCCAGTTTATCTACCCCTCAGCAGTCCTGCTCACTGCAACATTTACTCCAGTTTGGCTGCAAGCCACCACATCTGAACCTCCATCAGCCTCAACACCAACATATTCCCCTTTGACCCTGATCTCCACTCCTTCCAATCGAGATAGCCTGCCTCCTTCCAGCCTACACAACCCCGCTGAGGTGCTTTACCACCTCCCACAAATGTTATATATTTGGTTTCATTCAGCTCGCGCTCAATCCTTGACAAACTCCCGCATCTAAAAACATTGTCCTCGCAAATAATTACGATATTATCTCAATAACGGAATCCTGGCTGTCTGAGTGCACTCCCAATGATCAAGTATTTTTGGTAGGGTACACTTTCGTCGCACGCACGGTTTTCGGACTCAGTTCCCTGTCCGGCGAATGGAGATGCAGAACGATAGCAACTGATGGGTTATAGTAATTATATTGGCTGCCCTGTATGAATGACAGGGGAAGGAAGACTGACCGAGCTAATGGCCAGAATTGATGAGCTGAGGCGCACCTTGCCGTCTGTTTCGCGGAGGGACGTAAGTTTTCGATTAGCTCGACTTTTCCGGTACAGGTGGACTTCAACAAATCACATTTCAAGTAACCAGTTGATTAAAGGAACCGATGCTAGACCGATTCCTGACTTATTGAAAAGCCTGATCAACGTTTGTTAAGCCAGCTGCGTACCTTAATGGTTGACTGGTGAGGATGACCCCAATGTCGTAAACGGTTTCTAAGATAGGCTGACGTATCCGACCGAAGGAGATCATAATACCGCACTGCTTAAATCGTATCTGGATGAGTGAAAGTACTTCGAAGTACTTTTGTCCCGACTATAAGCCACTTTTGTGACTGAGAAGAAAGATTCGAAAAGGAAGATTGCCTATAGCTAGAGGAGGGCCTGATACCGGGGTAGGCCGCCTTTAAGGAGAGGTTTTCAATCCCAAGTAAATCCAAGTGAAAATAACTATTCATAAACAAGGCACGCCTAAGCTCTAGGCTCGCAACTGCATTTTAGTGAGTTTTGTGTCTGCGAAGCCGCTACAGCAGTTATCTAAGGACCGACAGACCGAACCGGCCTAGTGGTGGGTGCCTAGTCTACGTCATGGAAGTCTACTCCACGACCCCGCTTTTACATACGGCGCTCGATTCTATCCCCGATTATCTCTGGTTCACTATCAAACTCCAAAGCACTGTTCTTCACATCGGCTGCGTGTATCACTCACAAAGTTCCCCCAGTTCTTTGTTTCTACTCCTCATTGGGTTTTTCGAATACCTCTCCTTCCGGAACACAGCTTATTGCGGGCAAATTTAACCTCCCTCACATTTGTTGGTCTACCCTCTCGGCTCCTTCCAACCTCATGGACCTAATCATTAGCCTTCATCTTGGTGGCTGGACACAACGTATTGTCCAGCCTACCGAAAATGGGAACATACTAGATCTGGTATTTACTCATAACATGCCTCTCATCGACGTGTCCGTAACACAAAATTTCCCCGGCAGTGACCATAAAATGGTTATCTTCCATATGCCCCTTAGTGGCCTATCTAATCCCGCACAGCCCTCCAACAATACATTCCTATGCAAAAATTGGGCTTTGCTATTCACGCTTACTCGCCAGAAAGACTGGGGTGAGTATTTCCTCACCCATGACCCTCAGCTCGCTGCGGATATTTCCTACTCCCTTTCCGACTGTCTGAAAACATTGTTTATTACTGCCCACACTGTACCTAGAAAGAGGTCCCCTGCCTCGCCACTCCGTAAGAAGTATCATAAACTTCTCAAGCAACTACATAGTTCCAAAGACGTTTTAATGTTTATTCGTCTAAACCGCCTCTCCACACTTATTCAACGACAAGATAATACCCGACTTCGTGACCAAGAAGCTAAGGCACTGAGTCATCCCAACTAGTCGTGACTTCTGTGTTGCATAAGTCTAGAAAAGCTGATGTTAGGGCCGACTTCCAACTTCTGATTCTGGATGATAACTCATCCATCACCTCCCCACCTTGTATATCCGAAGCCTTTAATGTATTCTTTGCTTCGGCCATGGCTCCAGCCACTGTCATTGCCCCTCCCCCATCTTCACCACTTACCGACTCGGTACTTTCTGCGATACCTTTCGATGCCAGGAGTATTTCTAAGCTAATATCCAATATCAAACCCTCCCTTCGATTGGGCTCTGTTGGCTTACCACCAGTTGCCCTTGTCAATGGTGGACCGGATCTCCCCCTGTCGCTGCTTAGCCATTTCACTATTTGACTTAGTGGTAGCACAGTACCCGCTAATTGGAAGCGCTCGGTAATCGTTCCCACTCATAGAAGGGACTTTTACGGGAGGTATCCAATTATCGCCCTATAAACCATACCCCAATTTTATCCACAATAATGAAAAAAATGGTTAAAAATCACATTATTAACTATTCATCAAGCCTCAGCCTTATTTATCACAACCAACATGGATTCCTCCGATCACGAAGCTGCGTGACTAATCAGTATGATTTTCTGAATCTCGTCACCGACTCTGCTGAAAGTGGGAAATCTTTTGTTGTTCTTTATCTTGACTTATCCAAGGCATTTGATCGTGTACCTCACCCCCACCTTTTTACAAAGCTATGGTCATTTGGCATTGTCGATCCACTTCTTTCCTAGTTCCCACCTTACTTATCTCATCGTTTACAGGTTATCTTAATTACAGGACACATCTCTAATCCTAAGCCTGTTACTAGCGGTGTTATTCAGGGCAGTATATTTGGCACCCCGCTTTTCCTCCTATATATAAACATGTTTCCGACAATACCTAATGAGACGCCGTTTTTGTTCGCGGCCGACATTAAGATAGTCTTCACTTTTTCGCCTGGCAACCTCAGTACTACTATCCCTAAAACCTCGGCTGATTTAGCCGCTCTTGATGAATGGTGCTCAACCTGGGCGACTACATTCTCCGCATATAAGTGTATTTTCCTTACTTACGAATGCCAGGTTCCTCCTGGTTCTTTATACATCGGCGGTTCATCCATCGACAGCCAGCCCTTGGTAAGAGATCTGGGCTTAAGTTGTTCTTGCTCTTTCAACTTCTCGGAACACTCTGTCTTCCAAACGCTGAAGGCTAAAATTTGTCATGGTCTTCTGTTCAGATCCTTTCAGATTAGGGAGAATATTCTTTATATGTACAAGGTACATGCCAGGCCCCTTCTCGAACATCACCCCTTAATCTTCACCAGTATAAGAAAATCCGATAGCATTATTTCCGAATGTATTCGAAGAAGATTTACAAAGCAGCTTATTGGTTGGTAGTCCAACTTAAACTATAGGAGACGATGCTCATCTCTCAAAGTCGAACCTTTATGACTTCGTCGCATCAAGCTAAATATGGTATTTCTGTATAAGCTACTGACATAGCAATCCTATCCCTCAAACCAGTTGTGCTTCTCCCCAGACACTGGATATTCAATCCGTAATAAACAGCATACTATTACCACGTCCTCCGCGAGGACTGTTCTACGCTCTAAGTTCTTTCGCTTCACGTACTCCAGAATCCGGAATAAACTTCCTTTGCAAATCAGATCTTCTCAGTTGCAGTATGCATTCGTGCATGCTATTGATAAATTTCTTTCTGTTTCAACTGTTTTGCAATTACTCTACGTTCACTTAACCGAAAGTCAAGTCTACGAGAAAAGCCCAAACTTTTAAGCCAATATTCCGCTTTCTTGCATTACCTTACCTTCCAAGATAGTTTCACCGCTTCTGAATTATGAATGGTCAGTTTGAACGTTTTACTTAGACTTCCCCATTGACATATTTAAAACACGTCTGCGTCTAATAATTGTTTTCCCATACCGACTTATGGAATCCTGCCGATTTCACCTTGAAATAAATCCTTCAAGATGCGTTCGCTTTTATAGAGAGATCACCGTAACATTCCCCATAGATTGCCAATATGCCTCACCCGCTCCACTATTTATTACCTTTATTTAGTTCTATCGCGTTTGCGGCCATGAAACCAGACTCAACAATGCTATAAAAACTGCGTCAGTAAACAACCCCTGGTTGGCTAAACATATAAACATATATATATATATATATATATATATATATATATAAATACATGTATATATAAACTCAATACTGTTCCGTAGTTATTAACACAGGCATGATGAGTAACTCAAGACGCCTCGATATCTCTTAGCTTACATTGCCTCTTTTCCGCACCATGTCTCACCACATATACTTCCCTTACCACCTCTGCGATTTTCAACCGGAAAATCCAGTGCCATTTATCTCACTTGGCGTGGCTCACTGATTGAACTCAACACCCAGTTATGACGTGACCAATTCTGTCCACACCTTATCCTCCAGCTAAGTTTCTTCCGTATTTTATGGGGAACTTGTAGTGACTTCGATCGTTTTGAGAAAATGACTATTTTATGGACACCATTTTGGATCTATTTTCTCCACGATCTTTTCTGACGTTTGACACTGACCTCAGTGTTCTCCGGTTGCCTACGTTTTACTGAACTGAGTTTTCCGAGGTTTCCGTCGACCTCGTTTCAAATCATTTTTTCACTTTCGTTCGTTCGCTCGCGGTTCGCTCTCAGCACAGCCGTCGCGTTTCGTTCTGTTTTCCGTTCGGTGTATTTCTCGTATCGGTACCGTTTCGGTGCCACGATATATAGAATACACCTCGCATCCGTAAACCGACTTACGTCTTCTCTATTCGTCCGATAGAGGGGATATCGTTGGTATTCGCTGCTAGACCCGATAGGAGACACGTTCGCCAGCTGCTCCCGAACGTCTTCTATATTGGTGAGCCCAAAAACTTCCAGAACCTCCTGGATTATTCGCCCGCCCGGTAAGTCCGTGATTTATCGCTGTTTCACGTCCTCCTTTCGTTGCACGATATATATTTTTTACGATGTATTATCGCAACGTAGCCATGTCAGAGGATAAGGCGCAGCTCGACACAGATCTCACTCTGTCTGCAGTTGCCTTTTAACCAGTGGCGTTTATGCCTCATGATCCAGAGGTTTGGTTTACAGCCTTAGAGCTGCAGTTTGAGGCACGTAGGATTGTTGGCCAACGCCAACGATTTTCCTATGCCTTAGAGGCAATTCCAGGTGATGTTATCACCTCGGTGAAAGATTTGGTAATAAATCCCCCTGAAGTACAGCCGTACGATCGGCTTAAGGAGGCTATACTGCAACATTTCCTTCCTTCTTGGGAGGAACGGTTACGTCAGTTACTAGCACGGCACCCCATAGGTGATACTAAACCCTGCCGCCACCTAGCTCATCTGCGGTCTTTGGCAGAGCCCGCCGATAAGGATTCGGAGATAGTTAAGGAACTGTGGTTGGACTCTCTACCCTTCCACGTTCAGACCACCGTTACTGCTCTCCTCGAGGACTCGTCCTTGGAACGAGCAGCCGCCGTGGCTGACAAAATTTTCGCACGTGTCGGCAATGGGGCTAATCCCCTCATTGCCACGACATCGCGCAATCCTAGGGGTGTCGACCTGGATGAATCGCCGGAGAGGCCTCAGCACTCTCGATCCATCCAGCGCTGCCTGTCCTTCAAGGACAGAGTTAAAATACCTACTCCTCGCAGTAGCCCACGTAAACAACGGCACGGACGGGCACCCTCCACTGCCCACGTCCGCCGTAAATCCGCCTCACCTGCCTCATCCAAACCTGATCATCCTACCAGCGGCTTTTGTTGGTTCCATCGCGTTTTTGGACCAGCCGCCCGTAGGTGCAGACAGCCGTGTTCATACGCAGCGGGAAACGCCACTGCCCGCGAGTAGAAGCGGCCGTACTCGCCGGCAATCAGTCTCAGGTTGGCCGTTTATTTCACGTGCATGATTCGTGCACTAACGCTAGGTTCCTGGTCGATACTGAGGCCCGAGTTTCTGTCTTGCCGGTTGGTAAAGACAAGCCACGAGCTTCTTTGCTTCGGCTGTCAGCGGCGAATGGTTCCTCCATTCCTACCTACGGCACGAGACAGCTTGCGGTCAACCTGGGACCACGACGACGGTATCTGTGGACGTTCATTCTTGCGGATGTTCCCACAGGCATACTGGGAATCGATTTCCTGCAGCACTATGAATTACTTGTTGATTCACGTAGGCTGCAGCTTATCGATCCTTCGTCGGACATTAAATTTACGGGTATTGCAGCTCAAACAGATGCACACCGAATCACAGGATTGTTTTCTAACATTCCGCACGATTTTCAGTCTTTGTTTATTAAGTTCCCCATATTGACTAAACCATTTGAAGAGATAGAGACAGTGACCGATCGTGTGGCACACCACATTGTCACCAACGGACCACCAGTCACGGCACGACCTCGCCGACTGGCACCGGACAAATTGGTTTTCGCCAAACGTGAGTTTGACACTTTACTTTCTAAAGGTATTGTTCGTCCTTCTCACAGTCCATGGGCCTCACCTCTGCACATGGTTCTTAAGAAAGATGGCGTTAGCTGGCGACCATGTGGCGAATATCGCGCACTAAATTCGGTTACCCGTTACGATAGTTATCCGATACCCCACATACACGAAATCGCGGCATCACTTCACGGCACGACTGTATTTTCCAAGATCGATTTGGTGCGAGCCTATCACCAGATCCCAGTCGCCGCTGACGATGTCGAGAAAACCGCTGTCACGACTTTTTTGGTTTGTTTGAGTTCCTACGTATGCCTTTTGGTTTGCGAAATGCTGCTCAGACACTCCAGAGGTTTATCGATAGCATTACACGAGACTTGGAATTTGTTCACGTCTATATCGATGACTTGCTAATCGCATCGTCGAGCGTAGATGAACATTTCCAACATTTGACGCTACTATTTCAACGTTTGTCCGAACATTGAATAGTAGTCAATCCTGATAAATGTGAACTTGGCAAACCGGAACTTGTGTTCCTCGGTCACAAGATCACTCGAGAGGGTATTAGGCCTTGCGAAGATAAAGTGCGCGCTATTTTAGATTACGCCGTACCGTCCTCAATCAAGGAGCTCAAGGCATTTTTTGGGTTAGTTAACTTTTGTCGTCGTTTCATACCCCATGCTGCTGAACGTTTGTTTCCATTAACTGACCTACTCCGTGGCAATCCACGTAAGTTGTCGCTTACGGATGCCGCGCGAGTAGCGTTTTCGGAGATTAAAGCGACATTAGCTCAGACCACGCTCCTCATGCACCCAGTTCCGTCCGCCACGCTAAGCATAGCGGTGGATGCATCCGACTTTGCCATCAGAGCGGTCCTGTAACAGTCTGTTTCTGGGATATGGCAGCCATTAGAGTTCTTCTCTCGACGCCTCAATCCCACGGAAACCAAATATAGTGCTTTTGGTCGTGAACTGCTGGCTGCATATAATGCCGTCAAGCACTTCCGCCATGCAGTCGGGGGTCGATATTTCATTCTCTTTACAGACCATAAGCCTCTGACGTATGCATTGCACACTAAGTCTGATCGTTACTCTCCACGAGAAGTCAGACATTTAGACTATATTTCACAGTTCACGACTGACCTACGACACGTTAAAGGTGAGTCGAACTGCGTTGCAGATGCTTTGTCGCGTATTCCGCTTAATGCCATTAAATCTCCGGTTTTATACATCCCTGCCATGGCTGCCGCACAGACACAGGATTCTTCATGTATGGAGGCAGCTCAGTCATCGTCGCTACAGTGTCAGTCCGTACCTCTAGCCACCAGTGCTGGGACTATACTCTGCGACATGTCTACTGGCATACCTCGACCAGTCGTACCCTCTGCATATCGACGTCTCGTGTTCGATACCCTTCATGGACTCTCACATCCAGGCATCGCAGCCAGTCTCCGATTAGTAGCTGCACGATACGTCTTGCCGTCCATGAATAAAGATGTTCGTATGTGGGCAAAACAGTGTCTACAATGTCAACGATCTAAAGTGCATAGGCACGTAGCTTCGCCTATCGGTACTTTTGCTACGCCTGATGCTCGCTTCGATCATATCCACGTAGACATTGTGGGTCCATTGACCCCATCACACGGGTATACCTATTTACTAACGTGCATCGATAGATTTACGAGGTGGCCCGAGGCTATTCCCATCTCTGTCGTCACGGCCGAATCAGTGGCTCGACATCTGATAGAACGATGGATAGATTCATATGGTTGTCCTTCCACAATCACTACCGATCGAGGGCAACAATTTGAGTCCGATCTATTCTCTTCATTACTTCACATGCTGAGCACGGAACGCATTCGCACGACCGCGTACCATCCGGCATCGAATGGTTTGGTCGAACGTTTTCATCGCCAACTCAAAGCGGCTCTTAGAGCACACGAGAGCCCCGACTCGTACGAAAAGTTACCTCTAGTTCTGCTTGGTATCAGGACTTGCATAAAGGCAGATATCCAATGTTTCACCGCAGAGCTTGTCTACGGCACGACATTACGACTGCCTGGGGAATTCTTTAAGCCACGGAGTACAGATTCACTTGCCGTACAGACTTACGTTCACCGTTTGTCTACGTTCATGCAAAATCTCGCTCCGGCGCAGACTCGAATGCAGCGACGACAGGTTTTTGTTCCGACCGAACTCGAAACTTGTTCGCATGTATTCATTCGTGTTGATTCGGTACGGAAACCATTACAACAGCCTTACGAAGGTCCATTTCGCGTGATTTCTCGTCACGATAAGACCTTTAAGGTTGATCGACACGGTCGCGTCGATACCGTTAGCATCGATCGTCTCAAAGCCGCGTACGTTGATGCTAGCGTGTCGCCCGCTGACATGAGATTCGATGTTAACCCTGCACTACCTGTTGACGACACCTCCGTGTCACGTCAAGGTCTGCAGTTAGCGTTGCCTGCTACGGCTTCGAATGAGGCTATTGTCTCACGTTCAGGACAGCACCCAGTTGGTACTGCTACGACTTCGAATGAGGCTATCGTCTCACGTTCAAGTCAGCAGCCAGTTGGCCCTGCTACGCCCTCGAATGAGAATACTGTCTCACGTTCAAGTCAGCAGAGCACGCCTACGCATGCGTCCGTGAATGAGGCTCCCGTCTCACGTTCCGGTCGGAAGATCGTTTGCCCAGCACGTTTTCGCGACTAGGTCAAACACGATCTTAACCATTGCACTTCGCAGTAATAACTTCCGTGTTTATCGTTCCGACATGATTTGACATACTTCATTAGTTATTACTGTATTCTAGTCAAGTCCATTGCGGTTGCTACACCAGTTTTTCGTTTATTTTCGTTTCATGGAACCTCGCCATATAGTACGCTTCGCTGGTCCCACGAAATCTGGAGAATTTTGGCACCAACGTTTGCATTCTGGATCGGCCTTGTCGTTCTCGTTCCTGGCCATTTACGAACCTATCGATTTGGCTTCCGGATATCATATTGGTTAACGGTTACCCGACGCTGGACGTTATTGGTGTGGCACACATTGATGACGATTTACGCGACCGACGTCATTGGCAACGAATCTGGTTTACGCTCGACCATCATCCTACGGTTCCTGCATACCACGGATTTTGCCCGTCAGCATCCTACAGCACAGCTACATTCACGTATATTGCACGCATTCGCGCACACGAATACCGTTTGTATGCTTTTTCCTCCTTGACTCTTTTCGAAAGCTTTCCGTGCTTTCTAGCGGGGGGCTGCTGTAGTGACTTCGATCGTTTTGAGAAAATGACTATTTTATGGACACCATTTTGGATCTATTTTCTCCACGATCTTTTCTGACGTTTGACACTGACCTCAGTGTTCTCCGGTTGCCTACGTTTTACTGAACTGAGTTTTCCGAGGTTTCCGTCGACCTCGTTTCAAATCATTTTTTCACTTTCGTTCGTTCGCTCGCGGTTCGCTCTCAGCACAGCCGTCGCGTTTCGTTCTGTTTTCCGTTCGGTGTATTTCTCGTATCGGTACCGTTTCGGTGCCACGATATATAGAATACACCTCGCATCCGTAAACCGACTTACGTCTTCTCTATTCGTCCGATAGAGGGGATATCGTTGGTATTCGCTGCTAGACCCGATAGGAGACACGTTCGCCAGCTGCTCCCGAACGTCTTCTATAAACTTATTCTTCTCTTCTGCTGAATGACTACTCTAATCGAAATACTAACTTTCCCATTGAAAGTCTTAGCCACATTTATGCGTTTCCTTTTTTGGTCTCACTTTTCATGGCCTCGGTTTGTCTTAGGGATCCGCTGCATCCATAAGCCCATGCTTCACTTTTGTTCTCCTTTCAGTTAACCGTTGATCCCCAGCTGGGCTATACCCAGACTGTGTCTCTCTATCCCATTTTCCTTGCCACTCTTTTGCGTCCGACCACTTACACATGACCCGTCTGATGATCGCACTTACGTAAACAGCTATATAATGTATATATATACTCATTATTATCCTGTAACTATTAACACAGGCATGGTGAGTGACTCAAGACTCCTCGATATCTCAGCTTACAGCGCCTCTTTTCCTCACTAGGTCCCACCACATATACTTCCCTCACCACTTTTGCGGTTTTGGACTGGAAAATCCAGTGCCATTTATCTCACTTAGCGTGGCTCGCTAACTGAACTCAACAACCAGTTATGATGTCACCAATTCTGCCCCCATCCTATCCCCCGGCTAAGTCCCTTTCCTTATTCCTGCAGAATTTACTTGTTCTCTTCTACTAAATAACTACTCTAGATCAAAACCCAACCTCGTTACGGAATCTCACGGCCTTCAGTTATCCATGGTTCACCGTTTCCTTTTTTAGCCTCACGTTTGATAGACCGAGCTTCGCCTTAGTCCAACTTCCAATGAGCCAATAATGAGGCCTATCTACCTTGCCATTCTCTGCAGTACTATTTTTCGTCATTCTGGTGTTTTTGTACTAATTTTAATCTATTTACTGATCCATGTATGTCTCGCTCCTTCAACGTCTCACCTTCTTTTCTGTTTCCTGCTTTGCAACAACAGAATGGGTATTAGCTCGACACTCCTTGATATCCTTTTGCTTGCACTGCCTCTTTTCCGCACCAGGTCCCACCACATATACTTCCCTCGCCACTTTTGCGGTTTTGGACTGGAAAATCCAGTCCCATTTGTCTCACTTAGCGTGGCTTACTAACTGAATTCAACACTCAGTTACGACGTCACCAATTCTGCCCCCACCCTATCCCCCAGCTAAGCCTCTTCCGCAATATTATGCAAAACTTAGTCTTTTCTTTTGTTGAATGTCTACTCCAGGTGAAATAATAACCTTCCCATCGAAAGTTTAACCACATCTTTGGGTTTCCTTTTTTAGTCTCACGTTTCATGGCTTCAATTGGTTTTGGGGATCCGCTGCATCGATGTGCCCGTGCTTCACCATTGTTCTTCTTTCCGTTAACCGTTGATCCCCAGCTGGGCTATAGCCAGACTGCCTCTCTCCATCTCACTTCCCTTACCAGTCATCCTCAATGCCGGTCAACCACCTCGGACACTACACTGACCACCTTCCTGGCTGGTGCACCTGTATGGTAATGCTGTATGGCCGTCTGTCGATCGCTGTTCCCGTTGGCTCTGTTGTCCAAGTTCCTACCGCTTGTCCAGTTGTTCCTGGACCATGTACCCCTGTCTAGGATGCTCAGCCCTCTGCACAACCATCAGTGAACACTCACTCCACTTCCAACGGTGCGAGGAGCGGTCATATTCACCGCTTTGGCCGGCGCACATCGGGCGTGCAGGCCGTCTGCAACGATGTGCGAGCACAATTAGGCTTGTGGATCACACCTGCTGTGTTCACTCTACGAAGTGTTTTTTCAAGTTGGGTGTCTAGCTCACGGTCAGCCCCACCCACTAGCACCGGTTGCGGATTGCACGCTCCAACTCTCCTCGCCCTACCACATTTATCACTGTCCTTTGCAGACGGCATGATCCTACCATTCTTCCGCCACGTTTCGCTCATATATCGTTCTTGTCAGCCATCTTATCACTTCCCCTCCGTGTCGTTCCACCTCTGTATGCACACCATTTCTTCCTGTGTTTGCTACTATCGTGTTTCACAATGACAACCCTCACTGCATGAGGTCACTCTCGCCGTATCCATTTTACTCCGTCCAAGCCCGAAATATGTTCTCTTCCACCCACTTCGACCCTGTCGGCTCCTAATCGGTATTCACTCGGTACCTCCATATGCCTTTAAAGCTGACTGATCGCATACCTCATTGGCTACCATTCTGCGACATCCTTTTTGTCCTTCTTATACCCCCACCATTACCACCCAGACACACCCGTTACCATGACCAATCCCCGTATAAGAACTCGCCGTTCCAACTTTTGCATTTTTTACGACCGAGTGTATTATCCTTTTACCACCTCCATATTTTCCATATCCGAATCCGTTATTCATCTGTGAATTGTCCTCTTAGACAGTGAACAGATTAGCAACTTCTGGCCCAATCCATTGGTGCAATGGCCTGTAAGCACGCAACTCTCCACTTCCATTCTCCCAACTCCGAAGCACAACTATTTTTCGTGCATTTTTGTTCTATCACAGGCTTTCCCGTCCGGATTCTTTTCTTCTTCTCGGTCTTTGTCTTGTGTCATCTGCAGTGAAACAATCTGATTCATCGTCTCTTACCTGGTTTTTTCTGGTCAAAACTCTCGTCTGCTTCGTACTTTGCTCGCCACAGGCATCTTCATTGTGCCTTTCAGGCTGCGCCGCTTTTCCGCTTTCCACTCGGTGTAATGCCACCGTAACGTCATCGCCCTCACCTACAGTTTCAAACCATGTTATCTGCCATTACATGATCTTTCTGACCCTCCACTTCCTTATCTCTCTTCCATGTTATTCGATATTACAAATGATGCCTCTTCTCACCGCAGTTCTTCTGACCTACAAGTTACCCTTCCCTAGTGATCGTTTACACCCCTCCAACCACCATGTGCTTCCAGTCCCTCTAAGTTCTCCAGCCCTTTTTGCGGCCATCTTCTTGCTGCATGATGTACGCCCATTTAATAAAGCTTCACTCATGTTTGACCGTCACCGCATGTCAAGCCTGCAATAATCGCACTGTTAGATTCGCCCTTACCTGTTCTCGTCGATCCTTTCCTTTATATTCCCTTGCTTATCAATTTATGCTAGCAGCCGTCTCTTCTGTGCTTACAAAGTTGGTTCTCTTTTGCTGTCGATCCCCTATGTTCACCTGCCACAAAAAAATTCATCAGGGTTTATCCAAGTTAATTCTGCACCTTTCGGCCCAACTCCACCTGTTTCGTCCAACCACGGCTACTTCAGTGTACCTTCTCTTTACTGCTATTTGCTCCTGTTCTGATATATATACGTACGTATATATTTTTGTATCCACATGTTTCCCCTGCCCTTTTCATTTCTTTTGCCACCATGCCACCGCCTCTCGTGATATGCTTCCGTTTTGTCCATAACTGTGCCTCACTTTTACCGTGTCTCGATCCTTCGGCGGCATTGATGCCATCTGACTCACTCTTTATGTCTCGCATTGCCAGCTTTCTGTTCTCAAATTGACACCGTCCGTTTATTGCAATAACGTATAGTTCATGGCTACCTAGTTCCCAGCTATACAACTCGATCTTTTGTTCTACTTTTCTTCTCTTCTTTTTTCCTTTTTTCTTCATCGTTTCTCGTAACGATAGTTTCTTATGTCGATTTTCTGTCCTCCTCTTATGAAACTCGCAAGTTTTGCTCTCCCCCACATGGCTCATCCAGCCGCTCCACCTGACCTTGACCTTCAAATTCACCGGGCCCATATTTGAATCCATCTCCGTGTCCACTTAAACTCCTCACATTACTCCTTAGTGTGCATACTCTTATCTCCCTCCAATATCTCCCCTATTTCTTCCTACCCCCGTGTGTTGCGTATTTCTAAATTTTTCATGAATATTGTCTGTCAGTTTTGTCGCCTGTAAAGTTTTGATCATGCGCAAGGCATGCTTCGATGGTCTCCGAAATAAACTTAGTACTGTTACTAGGGTAGTTTGGAAGGAACGAAATTTCACATGAGAGTGGACACTGAGTCAGATAATTCACGGGGGGCACGAAGGGATGGTGAAGCAACATGAATGGTAGTTAGGTGCTTAACTGGGGACTTCAAAATGGGGTCTTTGAAGAAATAGTCAGACGGAGTCACAAAATGCGGTGGATGCGTCAAAGAAAATATAAAAGATGAGGAGGAGGAGGGATAAAATCTGCGTACACGATGGCCCGCTGCAGAGACTTGCATAGAGCGAAGACTTCGATTGTTACTTGTGTGTAAGAATAAGCTCTCCTGTGACTACAATGGAAGAATATATGGCCTAGTTTTGACCAGAAGCGAGCGACTGGTATCATATTCCACAAGGTTCACATTTGCCACCGATGTTAGGTCGCGTAAAAGAGGCCGGAACACTGGCGAGCAAGCCGGATGCGGCTGACTGCACATGAGGGCAACTTTCAGGGTATTATTAGAGGTGGCCTTAGGCGTTGGCTGGAGGAATGGGGGTAGTAGATCGTGAGGGCAAAGACGATGGTTGGATTTCGGTCATTGTATAGGGGCTGCGGAGCAGGGTGACTAGAACCTTCTGGACGGCATGCGGGAAGTGGTTTTTGAGGCGCAGCTCGGTGGCTTTTGGTAAAGGGCATCCGAAAAGCGATCCGGCGAAACCAAAATGGTGGCTTGCCACCCGAGTAACGAGAATTTGACGGCAGTGGCGAACGATGTGAGGAGCTGTGAGGGTATGTGCTGACTCATGGTCGATAGTCAACTAAGTCAGCCGTCAGTATATCGGCACCTGTCCAGAATCTGGTTCAGAGCTTGTGCCAGCGGGTGTGTAAGTGACAAAGCCACAGGCCGATGAGACGCGAAAGAAGTCCCGTCAATGGTAACTGTTCATGTGATCAATCAACCAATCAGAAGGCAGGATACTTGATGCCAGCATGAACCAGTTAGTCTGTTTTGCAACCATTGACGTCATCGATTGTTTCTTCCTACATACACGACGTGCTTCTTGCCAATAAAATTAGGTGATTCCTGGGCGGAATAGAGTTCTTACCGGAGCTAGTGGGACTGAGTTAAATAAGGGCCCCATAAGGCATAGGTCAGGGTGGGTATAATTTTAGGCCATAACCGTCCAGCGGTGAAAATGGCCCATTCCTAACAATCATTTCGTTAAATCTGTACACTGGTCCGGGAGTAACGCCTAGCGGACCGTAGGCTACCCAAGTAACCAGTGTGATCTGAAAGAAACGCGGGATGTGGCTGTTTGGAGGATGTCCGAGCCGGGAGTTATGATTAATTTTCTGATAGAAATCACAACTACAGTCCTAAGGGACGGAGTATTCAATGCCTAGAATAAATAGAGAGGTCGGCTGTTTGGAAGTGGTTCCGGTTGCGGTTATGATAACGAATGACGGCCATTAATGATGGACTGCGTATGGTATTATGAATGCTGCAAGGATAGAGTTCCATTTTGGCGGCCGATGGCAAGTGCTTTATACCGCAGACAGGACCTTGAAGTCAAGTTTTAAAAACAAAGCTTGGAGGAAGTGTGCTTATGGAGACAGGTCAAAGCTTATATAGCATTTGTATGGCTGCAAGTGGATAAATTCTCGGAAACGGGATGGGCACCATAATTACAAGTTCAAAAACGTTTATAGTTTGTAAGTGGGTCATGACGATGGGCAGCTCACGGTTCGGCAGATCGATTCATGCTCGGCAGGGTTTTACGGCAGGAGTCACTTTGAGGCGAGTGACAAATTTCTCATGTATGAATTTGGGGCCACTAAGAAAAAGAAGAGCTTTCAATAGATCCCAATGACAGACGGGTCATATTTCGATAACTGATAAAGGAACCTGCCAGATGGCGGGCATGACGTTACAGGATAATTTGGATTTGTACGCTTTGACAAGGTTTTAGTTTTTTCAGAAAAGCGATGATAAAACGGAGGCAGATCATGTAACTGTGCACCTAGGGGAATAGAAAAACCTTTTAGTTGGTTCCGTTGTTAGGTTAAGTTGGGGTATCTTACCGAGTTTAGAGAGGACTTTCTTAGATGCCGTGGCTATCTCAGCCCCTGCTTATCTGGGTGAGTGGGAGTTAGGTAATGGTTTGTCTTTGCTTCCGTCATCGGAAGCTAGAAAAACCGGCGCAGTGGCTTCTACTCCCTATGTAAAAAGTACAAACTTTTTACATTTTGTCCAATTCGGAGGTGTTTGGAGAGTAAGGCCTGGGGCTTCCGAGTAGGATACTTGTACTTACACTTCATTGCGCCCAGAGGAAAACAGCGTAGGTGTGCGAAATCCTACCAACTACTTTTGGGAGGAAAACTATGATTGAGCAATTGTCCAGGTATAACCCGAGAGAGATTCTTTCTTCATACTGTTCTTGGGCGTAAACAAGAGCTGGTAATAACCGGCCCGTGTATCAACCAGAAAGGTTATGAGCAAGGCGAACGCATGTGGCTAAACCCTACGGAGCTTGCATGGGCGACGGAAATTGGCATCAGCGATGTGGTCAAAAATGGAGTGAGGAACTTGAAAGGGTTCTACTGAGAAGGGTTGTTGGAGCTCAGATGGCTCGTTGTCATTCAGCACAGGGTCAGGCAGAAGTATTGAGGGCTTAGCTCGTAAGCTGTTTCCTTCGGGGTATTTCTTGCACAAGATTGAGTTGCTGCTATAGCTGGAAACTCATCCTTTGTGGAATGGGGCGTATGGCTCGAATCCGGTACCTTTGCAGTGAGATATTTTTCTGGCATTTCGGAGTTTTTCACTTCAGAGGAGCGGATGAACGTACTTACCCCGTAGGAAGTACTTCCAATTTCTCCTCCGAGCTCCATTCTTTGGGCATGACCCAGGGGATCATCCTCTGCTAGGGTTGGCTGTTTTGCCCCTTATCATAAGACAACCACAGACCTGCTGCCAATTTATCGTCGGTGGTGCGGCCGCCCCCCTAGTAAGGAAGACAAAATGTGGGGAACAGACACACGGAAATATCTCAACACCCAGGGAGTTCGCAGCTGATTGCTCACTTCTGACAAGGCCAAATCGCGACAAATTTTAGTTCAAATGTGAGTCGGCGGTTGTCAGCACCCCTCGTGGTGATACTTCGGGACGAGTCACAGGTGGTTAATAGTCTAGATGACCAAGTGTCAAAAGCCTTACGGGGGCCAGCCATAGGGGCATCCTGTGACACTTGACGGGCCGATGATCTGTGTTTGGTTGGGGCTAACACGTGAGTCATATGATGTGAAGGGAGGCTGAGCTACGTGAGCCTAATGTTTCGATTTGGAGCGACCACTAGATAAAGTTTAAGGAGTTTGCAGTGTGACACATTTTGTTTTGAGACAGAAGGGCGAAGGCCTAATTGAAAGTAGGATTGAGAATAATACAAGTTTATCGTTTCAGCTGCTGAAGGCGTGAAGTATGCTCAAGGAAGATTTCAGATGCACTGGCCTCAGTCGTAAAAATAACTAAGGTGAAGATTTGTAACCTGGCAGGTTTACTGTAAGGTAGGGACGAAGACGGTGAATTTTAGGACACGTCCTAGAGACTGCCGGGGGCTCAGGTTGTTATCCAAAGCTTTCCCCGTTCGCTCTGTCAATACTAATATACGGATTTATAAGGGCGATCAGTTTTTGGATTTCCAGAGCTGCGTGTAATCCAGATTTAAATGTGGTTTGGGGATCCATGGAAAGGATATTAGCTGGGAGTTTGTTCAGTGAAGCTGCTTATTTAAGGCGGAAGAAGTTACGCCTCAAGGACTTCCGAGACCCACGGATCATTTGATGGTTTTTCCTATTGTGCAGCTGATGTGTTGAGTTGATACTGAAGCGCCCTTGGCTACAAAATACAGCTTGTTTGTGAAGCAAATCGGACAGAATTGCAAGGATGTGTTTTATTCTTCTGAGCCATGGGAACTCAAGCCGCAGGAGGATGCAGCTTTGTCTGTAGCTCAGGTTTGTCGGGGGCCCAAAATAAGTGTTTGTTAAATCGATTCAGAACGCTTCCAGTGTCAACAATGCCACCTTTGTGCATAGTTGAGGATGCAAATTAGCAGAGCTGTAGGGTTTGGTGAACATGAGTTTTATATATATATCTGATGCACTGTTCTCGAGGGCGATTTTTTCTGCAGAAATCCTATGTATTTGTTTGCCCGTGCTGTTACATGGGAAGTGTTTTCAGAGACGTTGGAAATGCAAGAGTATTGCAGTCCGAAGTCTCTTATATTTGGGGATTGTGGAAGTTGGACACTGTCTACCTTGAGAGCGCCATAAAAAACATTGCAGTTTGGGGTAGGATAACTGCCCTTGCTTGCTGAGAATTCCATTTCCTCATGGTCACACAAGGAGGGTGAGAACCGCATGTCAACCGCGACGTTATCCAGTGCCACTGGTAGCCTTCTCCGTTCAAATTCATGAACTGTCTTCAGGCTATCGAAAGATAGGAGAATTTCGCTATAGGCGACGACGTACAATGTCATGCATAAAGGGTAAAATTAGCAGTGGTCTTGAAACACTTCCTTGACTAACCCCACTGTTCACCAGGTAGGGTTTTGACACCTGGTCATCCATGCAGGTTACTTGGTGCCGGTGTAACGGGTGAGATTTAAACCCGCTTAGTAGGTGGTCCCTGATTCTGTAACCTCTAACCTAGTTCAGCAAGTTCAGGTGAGAGACTCCACTGAAGGCCTTTGACACATAAGGATAGATGGTAGCGAGTGCTCTGCTTTTTGTCAGAGGCCATTTTTAACAGGCCCAGTGAGTTACGTCAGTGAGATGGATGCCGGTGTGACCAAAGAACCTGATGAGTTCATGCTCTGGAAGGTAGTCTGCTAGGGAGTTCTTGACGATTCTTTCTTACAGACTCGACAGCACCGGTGCATGATTTACCAGGCGGCAAATGATCATGTGTACTGCGCCTCCTCTTTCCTGGGGATGATAATGGACTTCTCCCATTGGTAAGAGAAGTCTTCATCTTGGAGAGGCAAAAGGTATAGATTTAGTATTAGAAGTGGAGTGTCCGGGTCACCAAGAGCAAACTTTGCTGATGGTCGGCCGTCATATCCGAGGCGGTAAGACCGTTTGAATGCGTGAATGTACCTATTTCAATCCGTGGTAGTGGCCATGATGCACATGAGCAAACAATCTTGAGAATCGAAGTGGCATGCCGAACAAAGCTTGGTTTGGGAGTTGCGGGGTTGTGGATAATGCGGTAAACGTGTCAGCTACCTGTCGAGTTGAGGCTATGAGACTATCCAAATGGTTGACCTGTTTGTGTTTGAAGTTGGTTGTGGGACTCGGGCACCGTGCGGCCGGGCCGGCTCTCCAGCTCTGTTTGGGTGGCTCACCGCTTTGGCTCCCTGTCTCAAATGTAGGTCACGGGACATGGGGTGAATTTGCAGGTTAGGATTTTGAGTCGCAAAGCCGTAGAAAATTTCTTTTCTGGTAGGTACTGCTGCTGAAGTTTGGCGTATTACTAGCTTAGCTTGGTTATTTGGTGACATGTGGGTCTGGATGAAAGACGAGAGCAAGATATTTTTCGATGCACGAATGTAAACCTGAGCAAGGAAGGTCAGCGGCATACCGGGGATTCGCTGCTAAGAGGAACTCGTCCCGGTTTTTCGAGCGAATTAACCGAGGGGCTAGGTTCAATTTGAAGTGGCGGAAGGAGAGAGCACATGGAGTTCTGCACTTGATTGTTTCGAATTGATCTAGGAGAACTGTCGTTATCCACGTGGCCGGTACTGCAGCAGTCAAAACAGCCTACGGATGAACACTTACTGCAGCGGAGCTACCACTTCCTTTGCCATAAGTAATTTACTACGCCACAGACCATCAGACATATCCAGAAGCTGTATGTTGTTGTTAGACATCTCCCTTTGGATGCTTTGACAATGGGCATACATCAGCAAATTGCAATGCGCTAGTCAGATGTATACTCGCTCTGTATTACCAGATACCACCTGAAGCTTATCCAGCATTTAAAGCTGATTGAAGGATGAAGAAAAAGTCAACCCTTTTCGGATTTCAACCGCTCGGTCACTCACCTTTCCTATGTAGCTTAGCACCAAACAGTTTTGCATAGCTGAATATATCCGAGGTTGAGCTAGGTTTTTCAAAAACGCTTCCTCCTGTCAGAAGTTAGCTGCCATTTACTAGTTATTCGGTAGAGGATTCATCACTGGCCACCTCAGTAGATTAACTTCCTACTCCTCGTTGCAATGTTGCGTCTTTTAGCTTTCCGCAGGAAGCCCTAGTTAGTTTTTTCAGGGAGCGTCGTTTTCCCTAGATAAGTCGCCTAACTCAGCGCCATGTAACCGCCTGACTTCCCGCTGGATACTTCCTGAGGAAGGTTGGCTCTCTGGTTAGCTTACATCTGTTTCTAAGCTCTCAACCAATTAGGCTTGTATCTCATCTCGTATCAGACTACCCCGTGAAGCTCCTTAATCCTTTGGGTATCTCAGTGCTGACTGGTGCGATACCTGATCTCATCTATCTGAAATTACTATATCGCACGCAACGGACTATTCTAGGTCTGTCTGTTTGAATAAACTCGGGAATTTAGGGGCTGTAGCGTCGGATGAAGGCTAAACAGGCCTAGGCCCTGGTGACATTTTACTCTGTGTTACGAACGTTTGAGCAATGCGTAGCCAAATTCGCAACGGATCCCGAAATCAGAAGACGATTATCCGTAATATTCTACGATACTAGATTATTACAATAAACAATGACATAAACAATATACAAACCTCAATAATACGATCACAAGAACTCAACAACGAGAAACCGAATAGCAGCGTGTGAGCAGACAGCACGTGCGTCACGCAGGTCCTGAACAAGGATGTGCCAAAGTAGCGCTCTGGGCGCGAACAAACAACAATTGGTCCAGAAAAACAACCAGTTCGTAAAGACAAGTCAATGGTGTATGGAAATGAGTGATGTTGGGAAAAACACTGAATCGCGAGGGGAAAAGGGGGATTTTCCACGACCGGTCTTTACACCGCCCACCAAAATCCTCCTGGATCCTTAGCAAAGTCAAAGGTTCGGTATAAAGGTACTGATTCTTCCTACCTGCCTAGGCCCTGCTGTCAGTGCGCGCGTCTAATGCTCGTCGTCAACGTTCTACTACTGGTCGCACCTAATCCATTGGATACATAGAAGTGAGGCTAGTCTACATCTTCCACAAGACCAAATGACCGATGGCGGGCGTGAATGGTCACATAGACGTTGTCCTCGTAAGGGGCCGTCCGGTCCTTGATGTACGTGCTTGAGTGTGTGTGTGTGCGTGTGTGTGTGTGCCAGGTTTACAATGAAATCACAGGTATGACTACACATCAAAGGAGGACTTTCTGCAATGTCAACATAAGACCGCGTTGTCTCGCAGGCAGCAGTATAGGATACTTTGTGTCGAAGTTCAGGTGGGCGTTGGTCAGCCTACCATCCACCCGCAGCAGTCCGTCGATGAGTTTGGGGTTTAATCGCTTCAGCTAGCCTCTTGGAGATGGTATGTCTTTATTGGTCGGCCCCACTTCTTCCGCCCTCTTGAGTTCTCGGGCGAAAGCCTCGCGTTGTATCATACTGAAAATATCGTACTCTGCAGCTTGTAGCTCATCGGGACCTATCGGGCCGACCCGTATCCGACCTGAGGGCCGTAGCCCTTTCATGACTAGTAAATTTCTCTTGAACCTGGTTAACCAAACTAGCGAACGAAGCGTCTTCATCCAGGAAGAAAACCTGACCAGTCGCGATAGAATGGATGACGCTTCGACGACGTTGGTTGCTATCACTACGCCTTTGATCTCCACTTCCACTTCCGTAGGGGGTTTTAATTCGAACACGGGCCCGTCCTGTTTGGGCAATTGCAGGAAGTTTGGCCCCCCCGTCCACGTGTCCAGTTGCCTGAAGTTGTTCGCACCTCGGGAGCACAGGTCGGCCGGATTATCGCCAGACCTGACATGACTCCACTGGTGCGTGGCTGATTCATCGTGGATAATCGTGAGCCGGTTAGCAACGAAAGTACTAAACCGGCTCCGGACGTTGTTGATATAGTAAAGTACTATCGTTGAATCCGTCCAGAAGCTCACCGACCAAAAGTAGAGATCGAAACATCTCTTCACAGCTTGCACCACCCTGACTGCCAACACGGCTGCGCTGAGTTCAAGGCGTGGGATTGAGACCCACTTCAGTGGAGCAACGCGGGCTTTGGCGAACAGGATCCTCGTGGTATATTGTCCATCTCCTGCGCACCATCGTCCGTACACCACAGCTCCATAACCGACTTCGGATGCATTGGAAAAGGCATGTAGTTCTCCAGTCCGTGTCGTATGGCCAGGAGTCAAACATCGTGGGATTCTTATGTACCCTAATTTCTTCAAGGTGTTCAAAAAGTCTTCCCAGTCCAGCCGGTCCCCTCGGTCCAGTGCCTGGTCCCAATCAACTTTCTTACGGCACAGCCGCTGCAGCAAGATCTTCCCGGGTAGCAGCCATGGTGAGACGAAACCGAGCGGGTCGAACAAACTTGAGACGGCAGATAGTATGCCACGACGGGTTATTGGCAGCTCGGGAACGTTTAGTTCGAGAACAAAATCGTCCGTTTCCGCGTCCCATTGTATCCCTAAGGTGCGCTCGACAGGAAGTGTAGAGCCGTCCAAATCTCTTACCCTTTCGGCCTTTTCGTGATACGGGATGACCTTCAGCACTTCTGAAGCGTTCGACATCCATTTAGTTGGATGGAAGCCGCCCCCTTCTAGCAATCTTGTCAGACCCCTGAACTGCTCTAGAGCTGATTCCACATCATCGAATGACCCAAGGTAGTCGTCGACGTAGAAGTTCCTGCTGACGCTTTCTACCACCGTCCGATGTACTAGATCGCCATGTTTGTTCGCTGACTCTCAGAGGGCGTAGTTGGCACAAAATGGTGACGATATGGCTCCGAAGGGGTGGATGGTCATCCTATAATTCACCACTGCGTTGTCCCGGTCGCTATCTTCCCACCACAGGAAACGCAAAGCATCTCGTTCTCCTACCGGAATCTTCACTTGATGGAACATTTCCCTAGTGTCGGCAGACAAAGCCACTTTACCCACTCTGAAACGGCACAAAACATCGATCAGTGGTGTGGTCCAGTCGGGCCCCTGTAGTAGGCGATCGTTTAACGACTTGCCCTGGAACTTGGCCGCACAGTCGAAAACCACCCGCAGTTTATTGGGTTTCTTAGGGTTGATAACCGGATGGTGAGGCAGATACCAGATACCCCTTTTGCTGTCGGTGTTGACAGGCACCTTTTCAACGTAACCGAGGGTCTCGTTTCGCTTCATCAAATCCGCGTATCGTTCCCACAGATTCTGGTCTCGAATGAAGCGTTCTTTTAGTCGTAGTAATCGTTGGAGAACATAATTTCTGTTGTCAGTCCACGGGTCGACCGGTGTGCGCCATGGAATGGGAACCTCGAACTGTTTTTGAGGCCTCTAGTGCCTTGCCGCACCGTTTGTAGAGCGAAGTGATCCTCTTGAGACAACGTCGGTCTTTCGTCTCCAATGTCATGAAACTCCTTTTCATACAGCCGTTGCAGATGATACTCTATGCGGTCCGTTTCGGCGGATAAGTAATTCACGGATCCGCGTACCCCTACTGGACCGTATAACATCCATCCCAGAGCCGTGCGTACGGCATAAGTTGCCTGGCGGTCGCCCACTCTCTGGTCAAGCACCCAATGCGCCTCTGGCACGTCGCAGCCGATGAGGAGATCCACTTCATCATCTTCCCAGTCTACAACGGTTATATCCTGCAGGTGGGGCCACCGAGTCAAGATTGCGTTCACCGACCTTGGTGCTCGCATGGGGAGATCCGCTAACGTGAATGCCTCCGTTGGTTCAATTTCCTCGTTAGTGTCTAGAGAGATGAGTTGCAGCCTTAATCTACCGGCAGTCATTACCTGTGTTTCGCCCACCGTGCTCACTGCTAACGACGTCGCACCTTTAGCCAATTGGTGTTTGTCGGCAAAACGCTCTTTCACTAAAGTGGTGTCGGATCCACTATCAACGAAAGCCAACGCCTTGACTATCCCAGTCGGAGTCACTACTCCCACGGCCACTACGCCTAAACGTACCGGTTTACTGGCAGATTGTGAAGTTGAACAAATCACGCTGGGCTTGGCACTCGCCTCGGATATGGTTACTCTCGCCTGATGCAGCAGCCGATGGTGTCTGCCCGTGCAGCCCTCGTAACCACATCGATTCCTTGTTCTACAGGCTGCTGCCCGGTGCGTGGTGTTGAGACAGATGAAACATGCTCCTGCCATCCTCGCCATTCCCCACCGTTCGTCTATTGTGGCATTGCCGAACTTGGGGCATTCTGGTAGGCCATGGCTAGTACCACAGGATCTGCAATTTGGTTTCGCCGTAGCATCTCGTGAAATGACGTGTGTATTGGTCCAAGTCTGGTATTTTGGATGTTCCCGTACAGGGGTTTGGACTTGGCTAGTACTGGGCTTGTTTGCTCGGTTGCTGTCCCGGATGAGTCGGCCGAATCTGCTGTCAGCTACCTTCGTTTGCCTGTCTAAGTATTCAGTCAGGTCTTCGAAGTTGGCTTCTCTGTCGCTTCGGCTTATCCGTTCAGCTTCTTCCGCCCACCGACCCTGTAGTTCGGGAGAGAGGTGACGGACTATGCCTTCCAAAGTGTGCATGGCGTCTAGGTCAGCCCTGTAACCTAAATGGTCGAGGGCTATTGAGCAGTTCTGCATCTTGATCACCAGGTCGGCCATGGTGTAGACGTCGCCCTTGGTTCTCTTTGCCTCTGCCATCACGCCCTCTATTAGGTTACGGGCTACTTTGAAAGGTTGGCCAAACAAGTCCCTTAGAATCTTTCTTGCCCTTGTGTAGCCTTGTTCTGGATCGAGCATGGTGCACCCGTTGATAGCTTCTCGTGCTCGGCCTCGGCAGTAGTGAGTAAGGTAAAGAAGCCTTTGCCCAGGGTCGGTTACCTTGTTTTCAACGAACGTCTCGAACTGTTTGACAAACTTGCAGTATTGCTCAGCTCGCCCGTCAAAAACCGTTAGCTCCACTCTGGGCAGATCGATCGATGGTCGTTTGTAGTCGGCGACCGGCGTGGGGTTCCCTACCTTATTGCACCCTAATCTATCGGAAGTGTCGAAGTCACTGGTCTCATGCTCTCGCTCTTTCTGTGTACACTTCTCTGCTTCCTGCGCCTGTAGTCTAGCTGATAGTAACTGTTTCTCTTGTTCTAGTATTCTCAGCTTATATAAATCGACATCCTTACGATCAATATTGTTCTCAGTAACACATGAACTAGCACTGACAGGACTAGGGGATCTAGCATTAACTAAAGAATCATCTGTACCCAAAACCTCCCCAAAGACTTGCCGTATTACTTCCTGTCCGGATTCGACTGCCTTTGATCCTTTTCTTGGCATTTTGCGTGATTTTTCCTCGTTCCAAATTGATCTATTGAGTATTGTTACGAACGTTTGAGCAATGCGTAGCCAAATTCGCAACGGATCCCGAAATCAGAAGACGATTATCCGTAATATTCTACGATACTAGATTATTACAATAAACAATGACATAAACAATATATAAACCTCAATAATACGATCACAAGAACTCAACAACGAGAAACCGAATAGCAGCGTGTGAGCAGACAGCACGTGCGTCACGCAGGTCCTGAACAAGGATGTGCCAAAGTAGCGCTCTGGGCGCGAACAAACAACAATTGGTCCAGAAAAACAACCAGTTCGTAAAGACAAGTCAATGGTGTATGGAAATGAGTGATGTTGGGAAAAACACTGAATCGCGAGGGAAAAAGGGGGATTTTCCACGACCGGCTGTTACACTCTGAAGTGGCATCTTGAGGCGCGGTGAGAGTTACTCAGTTACTTGGAGCATGCTCGGATTTCTCTTGCTGCGGACTGGCGATAGGTCAGGCGTTCCGGTTGATAATGCGGCGATTTTTGTAGCTTCCGCTAAACCGGCCTACAGCGCCTTTATTTAATGTACTAGTGATAGTCTAGTACTGGTTCCGCTTAACTTTAGTTCTTCCAGGCCGTGCCTCTGTTGAACCTGCCTCAGCCAGGCTGCCATTTAGCAAAACATTTTCTCAATCGACTGCCTGTATTATCATATGGAGGACCTTTGAATTCCGTTAAATCATCGGACATAACTTCTAGCCAGAGCGCTTTGATTCCTTTGGGTTCTTCTGTCCATCGTATAGGCTAACACAAGAAGATTTGTTCCAATATGGCAGTGCTTTCAAATCAGAACTATATTCCAAATATTTCAATGCTGCTTTGCAATTCCGCACTATTATCGCGAGGCCTGACAGCGGTCAAGTGTTGTACTTGGTCTTTGTTTCCTTTGACAACTCTCCTAGTATCCAGTTCTTAGCTACTTTGAGTGGTAGTGCAAACGGATCTTTGGGGAGCATGCCTTCCCTGCCGTGCCCACTGCTGGATGGAGCACTGCCCGACTGAACCCCGCTACATCGTGGCATGGTCCCACTTGGCCTTCAGGCTGATAACAAACATGTCGGGATAGAAAAGAAAGATTGCTGGAGTGGTCAGAAATCCGTCTCTATACCAGAATTCTACTTGTGGGGGTCGACAGGAGACGGACGTTCCAATTCATTCAAACAGTGCAGCAACCTGGTCGGTTAAACCTATGGAACACGAAGAAGATTAGGTTCTGATCGAAAGGCATGTGGCGGTCAGTGGAAAAGGGTGATTGGTGAGTCACTCAAAACCCAAGCTGACACTACCTACCGTTTTAGTTGCTATACTGGCGGGGTATTCTTTACTTGGACCCCTTTGAAAATATCCTCTACCTAAACCATTGAAATTCTCCTCGTTCACCGTCTTGGATATTTTACCCTCCGCTCAGATAAGTTAGAGCCCAAAACCCGTAAAATAAAGTGAATTCAGGCGGATAAAACTGGTAAAGTTTGCGAGAATGCCAAATGCTTTCGTGCGGCAGTGGAAGGAATATGGTACTAATTTTGTCAGAGCCGCTATAACTATCGGTAGTGGTAAATCCTTCAAAGGCACCATAATATCGTGTTTTCACGGAATTACTCAACTTCATACACTACCTGCGTGTTTCGTACAACCTATGATTCTACGAGCTTACCCTTGTTCATTCGCGTCCAGAGTGTTGTTTTGTCTTAGACAATCTTGGACCTGTAAGATGTGCGTGCTTATCCCTCGCACACCGTGAGCTTGGTTTCCGTTTCTGGAACTGCGTGATCGCAAGTCTGAGGTTTGTATGTGTTTTGTGGTGTTTTTCATTTATCAACTCGGTATTGAATAATTTACAGATCAATCTGGTTTTTGTTCAGGGATTCGTATGAATTCGGCTATTTGTTGCTTAGAGCGTGTTATAGCCCGCATAGCCGGAAATGTAACCGATTGTTCCTTAAGGTTATAAGTTTATTCGATGACAACCAACTTCCTTAATAGGCCCGCTGGAACAGCCGTGACATCTGTAAAGACAGCCGTCCAGGGGTCAAGGTATCGGGGAGAATGGAGCTTAAGAACTACTCGGGCCCCTTAGGGATGGATGCGATCATTGAAAGAATCCTAGAACTCAGCTCCATTCCAAGTTGTTATGTCAGTAACAAGTTGCTCGAAAGCCCTGCTAGAAACCTCTAAAATGCTTCAAAGTTTGACTTCCTAGAAGTAGACTTGAAGGCCGTCAGGGACAAGTGAGACATAGTAGCGCCCGACCTTGGTAAGCAACTAAAGAACACTAAAATAGCTCCCGGCTAGAGCCGCTATTTATTAGTAGAACGCAAGCTGAGCCCGCCTGTCGAACAGCCAGAAAGAGGGATAGAGTCTTTCGACATAAGATAGCAAACCTACTGAGGGCAGCTAGCCCTCCAGGGCAATCTGCACAGATAACCTTCAGACTAGGGAGGTAGAACTATGCGAGAGTTGACTAACAACCTCCTAGGCCGGCGCTAATCGAATTTGCTGACCTTAAGGGTAGGGAAGTATCTTTGGCTTCGGAGGAAGTGGTTAGGGCCTCCACCCAAGGTAAGCTTGCGTTGGAGCCAGAAAACCGAGCTCTCCGGTGAGGGCCTACCGGCGAGAATAGAGCCCGTCGTAGGCAAAACCGTCAACGTCGTATCCACATTGACATCTGCAGAGCCCTCTTCTTAGACCCACATTGCGCTCCCATCATTGAGGGAGGGTTGAGGATACCAACAAAGCCCATTTCTACTAGTCAGGAGGGTCAGGCAAAGGACAAAGAAGAATGTTGTCCCCCCTCCGCCAAAATATGTGACCAAAACTTGGAACAAGGTTCCCAGTCCCAAAACCTTCCAGCTCATAGAGGTGGCACGAAGAAATTTTGGAAACTAGCTGTGGTTTGCACCAACAAAAGCAGCTTTGGAAGCAAGTGGCAGCAGAGGTTACCGGTGCTGATTACATAGCCGTCACCGAGACCAAATAAAAGTGGGGAATGAGATCGGAATCACCTTCTCTTTTGATAACTGCGTCCATCGAACTGATAGGGTAGATGGAGGGGATGGCGAAAGTGCCATGATAATGGTCTCCGACAGTAAATCAGACGACAGAAAAAGCACCACAACACCATATATACGGTCGAACGTCTGTGAGTTGTTACTTTACCAAGATGAAGTACGTGTTGCATGTGTGTACCTAAATTCCTCGGACGCCTCATCGCAAGATCTAGTCTTGCTTAGCTACCTTAGCCAAGTATAAGCCGGAGCGGATGAACTAATAATCCTCGAAGTGTTTATTGCCCCGAGGTAGACTGGGGTGAGTCTGTGGGGAGCGAGTGATGATTTCTCTGTCATACTGCTAGACCCCTGCCGGAGGAGGCACATGCCCAAAAGTCCCGCTACCTACCGGGTGGAGGGAAAACAGACTCCCTTTTCACTGGATTTTATGGTCACCAAACACACAGGCGATATTAAGGGCCTACAGGTATCAGCGCCCTTAGAAAGAGTGGGCCGAGGAGTGATCTGTTACGATTGCCAGTCTATGAAGTATAAGGTACCATGCAGAATCAAAAAATGCTTTTAAGGTCTTCATGTACAAGGCCTGGTCAAAGCAGCTCAAGAGCCGACGAGGAACCCCACCATGAAGGTACAGAAAAAGGACGTGCGACACTGAAGAACAATTCCATCTTTCCGACGGGGCTTTTGCTCCGGCTCCATGAATTTGCAGGAATAAGAAGCTACCTTTGCTGACCAGTTTCGCGACTGGGGCCCATAGCCGCAAACACAGGGCTTGATTTTATTGTTAGCAGACAGGAGAACACAGGAGGTACCTTTCCTTCCCAAATGACTCGAGGAGACACCATCAGGATAATGACGCAAAGGCCGAGATACCATGATGGCACCCCAAGGCCGTGCATCAGCGGGACAGGGGACTAAACCCCGAGGTACATGCTCCCATCAGAAAGTGTTCCTGGCTCTTTACACTCCCTACTCTGTGCTAATAGCATTTTTTCGGTATTTCGGCGTGATGCCTCCATCCTCTCTACTGATAACATCAAAATCGTCTATGGGTTCCACAATAAATATTTGAGCACGAAGTTGTCTAACACAGATAATGATTTAAAACAACTTGATCAACGGTTCTACTAGTGGATGTGCTTCTAGACTTTTAAGGATTCTACGACACCTGTGTATCTTAATTTCCCCCCTGGGAACCCTATCACTGAATCAAGTGCCCATCCCCCGAGTCCGCCAGCGTGGGATCCTGGGCTTTGATACTCATGTGACCTGAAATTCCCGGAACATGTCCGACTTCAGACAGCTTGGGCCACACAGATAAGAAGTCTTGTTTGTAGACCACTCCATCTGGAACACTAAGTCATTATTCTATCCCGGATGTATAATTTGGAAAAAATGCTTCTATAGAAAAATCAGCGCTCGTCTTTAAAAAAACTAAGGGGATACCCCTAATCTGTGAGCTAAACAAAGAGCTGCACAAATAAATCTAGATCCCCCATGGCTTTGATGTATTAGGCTCAGTTTAGGCCTGCTATGTGGACTTACTCATCGCTCTGTGTTCTCTTCTACCAACCCCATACAGCTTTTCCTAGCTCCACCTTATCCTGTACGACACGAGGACCTTGGATTTGTCATCTAACAGCCAGAGCTTCAATAAATTCCCATTTTTTTGTCATGTACTCAAGGCCTTGGAGCAGGCTACCTCTAGCTGTTCGTAAATGTTCTTAATAGCCCAGCTGAGCCCTACCTTCAGATCAAAAATTACTACCACTTAGCCGTCATATTTAACCATCACCGGCATATCTGAGGATCAAGCCCATGAAAAGTGCTTCAGAATTTAGAATTCTGTCCTTTGACCACCCCCATTTTATTCATTTTTCCCCTCTGGTACAGATAAACTCTCGGGTTGTCAATTCCTCATGATCTTGTCAACTGATTTCTGCACAAAACTGTCTGCGTTAACATAGCCTGACTCCACTAAGTTAGCTCAGCGGGATGGGTTTCTAACACCTCGTGTTCAGAATTTAAACCTGTCAAAACAGGCGTCACATTTACAGAAGCGGATGCACCTATGGCGGGTTCAACTCAAACATATGTGCTACGTGAGACCCATTATGTACCGTCCGTACATTCTTTTTGTACTCTAGTTTGACCTTCAGTTATGTGATTGTCATTAAGTAAATCTTTCCGCATTGTACTGTAGTTGGCTCTAGTTTTTTCGTCTCTTTTTCTTGAACTCTGGCTTTTTGGTCCAAAATCTGCTGATATTAGTTCTATCCGCGCAACAGCCTATTTATACTTTGCTCCCTGTCATTGAGAACTCTACCATCTTACGTGGTACGCTGCATCATCCACCCAGCACCATATTTTCCCTCACAGGCTGTGATCCTCGGTAGCATGCACCACTTATGTACTTTTATTGTAAACCCCCCAACCCCGGGGATGACCGAGGACGGTGCCTAAAACACCACAGGAAGCTTGGAAGTTTGCAGTGGACCAAGCCTGTTAGGCCATTCAATCTAGGGAATTTGGTTTTGGCCTTTGCTCCATCTCTTCACTTTTCTTACGAGCCTTTTGTTCTCCTTCCTCATCTTCTATCCCGCTTGTTCTAACCCACCGGTGTAGACCATCGGTAATTTATAATTGTAGATGGGTGTTGGTTTTTGTGAATGTCCGTAAGAATCCGGCTCGGTAGTTAACATTTACGGACAGTCTTGATTGCTTTCCTTCCGCGTGCAAGCTTGTCCTCGTTTTCCACCGTCTATGCCTATAAAGGCAGCACCCCCGATGGCAACGGAAGTTAGATCACGGCTACCCTGGAACATGGGAAAAACATATCCGTCCTAGCACTTTCGAGAGCCTAGTAAGGGAGTGTAAGACATGGCCGCCGGAGGAGCTATGGAATTTTCCCAAATGGACTGAGCCACTGCCCTGTGGAAAACTGTAAGGAATTAACATCTCATCCCGGGGATGCGAGGGGGGTGCCTGCTGGCTCCGGCCTAAACCCCAATTTGAAAATTGGGAAACACTATGATAACTCCTACCGTCTATTCACCAGGTACGCCGTTGGTTCTTCATGTCCCACGTAAGCATCCTATGACCTGCACCCCTAAACCACTTGCAAACCCAAAAGCATTCTTATGATTGTGCGCCTTATGGTCACCGCGGCTCGAAGCCCAATGAAGCTTCAGGAACCTGCACATGTCAATAATAATAATAATTTATTTCGGATAACCCCGAAGCATGCGGCAATGCAGGATCAAACAGTACAGTTGAAAGCTGAGAGTTATAGGAAAGTTGTACAATTATGTGAACGCAATTGAATTTAAAGGAAAGCTTTCAAGTGAATTGTTGCAGTACCGCCCGGTGAATTTAAACTCGAGGTCAGGTGGTTGAGCCGGCTCAAGGTTGGGTGTAGTTATTCAGCCAAGGTGTGTAGTAGATGGGGAACAGTAAAGAATAACACATATCCTACGGAAGGAAGAACGTCCTGCAGCAGAACCAAACTGAATTGACGGACACATGGATGTCCTGGAAAAGAAACACTTCCGAAGGAGGCGTAATCAAGCGAAGAGCTTCGCAAAGTATGAGAGGGGTTGTGATGTAAATTTAGGCGACGAAAAATAGTGGCATTACACAAAATGACCAAGAAAACTAGTCGAGGATTACAGATGTAAAGTCCAGTGACCGTAAATCGGATGGCCATGCAGCTGTATAACAAACGGAAAACAAACTGAACCGTGGTTTCCAAAGTGATGGTGATAGAAGTAGCCTGATAAAAACATGTGGACTTTGGGCGGATTGTTTTGCTTCCAGCAGAAAGGAAAATAATGCATTAAAATGAAACTGGGAACTGGCAAAAATCGATGCGTGGTGCGCAGCTACGATAGTGGCAGAAACCTGGCTTGCAAGATAGATGGCCAATAAAATGACAGGTAAGTATTTACATACTGATATTTCTTAGCAGATACTTCACGTGGTAAAAAGAGTGTAGCAAGGATCGGAAGTATCCAAGACGATCTATTAGAATAGAGCATGGGAAAGGGAATACACAACAACCGATGAATGGATTCTCTAAACTCGACAGCCGGACATGGGCGGAATGTGTGATAAACGGTATGGACTACACCAGGACCGTGGTCCCCAAAGTGATAGTGAAAAAAGTGGCCGGACAAAAACGTATAGACTTTGTGCGGATTGTTTGCTTTCAGAGGAAAGGACTATAATGCATTAACCTGAAACTGGGAACTGGCGATAGATAATAGAAATGGAAAACTACTTAGTCTTTTCTCACGTTTCCTGTCCAAGGGTATTTGACCAACTCTCCATTAACATCTGGGCCACTCCGTATGGCTAGGACTTGGTCTTGTTGACAACCACTTGCCGGACATTGCTGTCCTAAGCACCTCAGCAGCAAGCATTCTGCTGAAACCTTGACCATGGCTTCATCACCTAGGTTGGCTTAGATGCCCACCCAGTAGGCACCTCGGCGGAAAGGAATACACTGAGCATTTGGTAGTAAAAATATCTTCATCTTGAAACCTCGAGTGAAGTTCTACCATCTTGGAAGAGTGAATTGTTCGTCCACTTTGGACTCCGAAGCCACAAACTACGGGCTTGGTACATAGTTTCTGCACTTTCTTAAGCGACCAAGTCCACGCGGTAACCCAGTAAACTCTCTAGCCACATAGCACCCCAGACGATGCCTCGGTCTACCGTCCGAGCGTCATCGAAGATAGTTCTTAGCATTTCCTACTTGGTTTATGTTGCAACTGCCTATTCCCTTTCTTAGCTTTTCTTCACAATACTTTACCCAACAAGCTCACGCTCAGTTCTCTCCGAACTTTCTGTCCCAGTCCGTCCACCTCCCAATTTTTATCCCTTACGAGGCTGCACCTTCTTCTGGCCCATCTAGAGCAAAACTACCCGAACCCAATAAATATATTAGAACATTCTCATTAGCATGTTACCTAGAAACCTCCTAAACAAAGCCCACTGATAGCCCCCGTAAGCTTTGAAGGCTTTCAGTCTATTAGTTGGCATGTCAAAAAAGTAATACAAATCGGTTTTATGATATTTTCTCAAAGCCCCAGCTGGAACGTCTTCCAAGCTGCCGCTCTCCATCTATTTCAGATTGTGCCGGATACCGTTTTATCCGTAAAAATGCCCGGATATAAGCTCCAAACACCCCATGGATTGTGATTTGGCTGATTTTGCCATGTCACATTTGATTCTTGAAGGCCAGGGTTTACAGTCCAGCTCGTGTGGGCCGAAGCCTCAGTAGAATACCCTATAGCTAGATGCCCTGATTTCTTCCTTGCTGCGCGGCGGAAAATTCCTCCAAATGCTTCTCAGCAGACTGATTGGCCTTGCCGATAGAGTATTTGCCCTATTGGCCTCACCATCCAACCCTGCGCAAAGACGAACCTTAAACCAGGTGCTACGGAGCCAGACATAATTGCGGTCACCATCACCCTGCGTGCCAAGCCTGATCCCGCCGACCGCTCTGCCTAAGGAGCGGTGATCCAGCAGCCCAGACAATAAACCCCTTAATGCGGTAGCTCACCGTACTTGCTGGTTAATGTGCCTTACAAGCAACGATCACACGCTGACTATTCCTTGATCCCAGTGCTGATAGAACGATACTTCGGCACGGGAGCCGACGAGGATGTATATATTTACTCTGCCAAAACCCCTTTACGCTAGCTTCCAGTGATCAGCCACCATCCGAAGGCCCCTAGCTCAGTGGCGGGTCGGTGGTACCCTTCCCTCCATAGTCTTAGTATGGTGAGCACAAAAACACAAAACAATTTAAGCCATCCCCACCCGTAGTGCCCAGTACGGAAGCAGAAAATACTCACGAAACCCAATAAACTAACGTCATTTTAACGTAGTGGTTGGGCCTCAGCCCAGGCAAACATTTCTACTATATTCTTCAATCCAACATTTTGTTCCTCCCGAAAGACGTTCCGCTTGTTTATAAGTTCTTTACCTCTGAGAACTGTAGGCTTATTTTGACAGCTGCGGATTTTCATCATTAAATAATACTTGTTATTCCTGGTAATTGCCTCAACCTTTAAGGGAATGTTGGCTCTTTTCATATTCATGAATTTTCCCCTGCGTACGTCTATGCATTTTTAACGGGTCTTTTTTGCTTCACAACGACTTGCTTCTTTCAGTGAATCTGAGAAGGTATCCAAGATCGTCCACTGCGTCATCCCCCCCCCCAAATATCGTACCTTCCGCTTCTTCAGACAACATTCGCCACAGGAATTTTTGTGTCCGACTGACTCTACTATGGCTGGTGCAGTATCCCTCCGAAACACTGTGGGAGATTTACCAAGGGAAACAACAGCGCCCGTAATGGGCGACCTGTAATCAGCGAGCACACGCCAGATATCACCCTCAGTCAGAATCACACGAGGAGAAAGCTGAGAGAACCGCTCAGTTTATTGTGTAACGGCAAAACAGGTAACCGAAAGTTGTCAACTCCATTATGCCGGGGGTTCAGTCTTCGCATCACTTCAAGCAACACTTGCGGTTGCTTTCTCCAGGGTTTCTGTGCGCCTTTTCGGGTTTTCGGCACTTTTGGTAACCTACCACCAGTGCTGTCACTTCTGAAACATAAGCGTAAAATATGTGTGCAATTAGTGACCGCTATTTTAATCCAATCATGCTCCTGTGCAGGCTTCCTAGCCAAGTCCGTGAAATATATCAGTAACAAAACTAGGCCACAGTTGATACTACCAATCCTTGTCTTCGTTTTGAAGTGGACGGAGCCCTGAGGTCCTCAAAGTAAAAACGTTAGCTGGTCTAGATGGCGCCAGCGCTGCGGTTCTATGCCCTCCTCCAAGTACTAGGGGCTCAGCCCGCTCGGTCTTAAACTAGGTTGCTGGTCAATGAGCAGTTGTTTTAGGGCCTTCTGACCGCCGAAGTTGCTTCAATGCACGAGGGAGGGTTAAAAAAGGGTATAAAACTGTCAACCTGTCGGTCAGTCACCTGTGCTTCTAAAAATCGCAGGGGGGGGTGATTGGCGACCCCGTGGTCAACTACCTGACTGAATAGAGGATAATTTCCAACAAACACCAGGGGCCTGTCAAAAATGGATCGCTCTGCTCTAGTTTCCTGGGCTTCTTGTATAAGGTAACGCGCGGGGTTAGGCAGGGGTGAACGAGTCGAGGCCTGCCATTTGGACTTTCTAGAGCGCTTTGCACCCCATAAACCGCGGGCTACTACTAAGCAGAATCGAAGCGCTGGGTTTGGCGCCTCGGCTGTTGGAAGTGATCTGGGCTTCTCATAAACCGAATGTGCTGGGGAAAGGTGGGTTGCTGCAAGCCCAGGAGGGCTACGGCTACCAGTGAAAACTCACATGGGTTGGCCCCAGGTCCCCTTCTGGCTTCGATCGACCGGGGCCGTCTGTTATGGGGTACGCAAGACTTAGGCCATCCGTTTGCGGATGACCTAAATCCGGCGGGTGATCCCGGAACGGCATCATTTCGGGAGGGCTTAAATGAGGTTCACTCCCGGACCGCTCAGCGGTAGCTGCCGCTCAACATACGGGAGTGGAGTCATTTCACCCAGGACATCTGCGGTGAATTGGAATGCTTGGACCTACAAAGCCCACAAGCAACAGGGAGGCTCATGAATATCTCTGACCTTGGAAACCAGTTGGAAGACTGCTACCAGTAATTCCGCAGTGTCCGGCTGTCTCGACCAAGGCCAAGGGGGCAATCCTTCAACTATTGCGCACCGTAGAATCTGCAGAAGCTCTCGTTCTGCTGCCTGTGTGTACAAAAGTAGTCGGACCATACCTAGAATATTGTTTCTCGGCTTAGGCTGCGACCTTTGTTTGGGAAACTGTTATTTTTGAGGTTTAAGAATGCTTCACTAGAGTTTTTCCGGATTTCACGCATAAAATGTATTCAGAGAATTTATTGGCGCTGGAGCTCTTCTTTATGACTAAGAGAGATCTGACAGAGGCCTTCAAATTAGTCAAAGGACTGTCCATCCCAACGGAGCCTTTGTTAGCATTGACTTGGGCTTCCAATCTCGCGATACACTAGTTTAGGCTCAACGAGGCACGAGGGGTGAATAAAGTAGAGGGAAATTTCCTCGCGTGTCGCTCTGTCAACCCGAGGAATGCACATCCCGCTGGGTTGACGTCTGCCAGGTTAGTGAGAGGTTTAAGAGGAGGTTGGATCCTTGCTGGCCCGGTGTACTCCCTGAGTTTACCTAATCTCACGCCAATGAATGGCGGCAGTAGAAGCAGTGATCTTTCCTTCTTGGCCACAACTAACCGTCAGCATTATAACTATCTCCTTCAATTGCGCCGGTATCCCTTCTTCATTACCCCCGGCATATTTTCTTCTTCCCAACTTATTATTATCAACACCATCCAGGCTAAGTCGGTGTTTGTGACACCTTTGGAGGGCGCCACGCTTGGAAGAGGGTCCAGTTTCGGCCGTGTGACTGCCACGCTCCGAACCCTGTTTCGTCTACAGATTGAGCAGAAGAAGTAGAGTGCAAACATGGAAGTAGCAGCCCGGTGGGCTTCCTCTCGAAGCTCATTAGTGCAAGAATCTTGGCTGCGTTTGTTGAATCAAGCTCCAAGTCCCGTGACATGACCTGACTTTGCCTGATCCCTGGCGCTCCCAGGACAGCAATTATTGAAGTATAAGACCTCTACCGAAGTTTGGAAAATATGAACCCTATAACTTTTTCTTTTGGACTTAGATAAATTGGACTAAAAGGTAGTTCCGATACCGCGGTGGCCAAATTTTAAGGACCGTTTCAGCTTGATTACGTACACTTTGATCCTTGTGATGCCTCACAGACTTTCCTGTGATTTTTTGGCGGTGCCCTCCGGCTTCTTATACTTGTTCGCCTTGCAGCCTACAAACCATTTTCTATGGTGCACCAAGTTCATGCCAAAACTATTAAGCATAATACCTGTAAACTAGAATGGGCGGAGGGGTTTGTTAAGGTGGAAGGTCAAATGAGCATTTGCGACAGAAGTGAAAACTAAACAAAAGGTTTGACACAAACTCACATCCGTCCACTTTTCTCGAACCGGGATGTGGGATCCATAACCATTATCGGCCAACGCGTTCAGTCCAATTCAGTATGATGGCGGTTGGCAAAGTCAGTAAGGGTGACCTTGAGGAGTGTTAAGCTACTCCTTTGGAGTGGCTAAAATGATATGTCTCTCAC
Organism: Fasciola hepatica; assembly: GCA_948099385.1. Taxonomy (NCBI): domain Eukaryota; kingdom Metazoa; phylum Platyhelminthes; class Trematoda; order Plagiorchiida; family Fasciolidae; genus Fasciola; species Fasciola hepatica. The sequence goes on along the minus strand of CANUEZ040000029.1, from coordinate 424,554 downwards.
AGTTAGATCTGGGTTATGTAATTCCAAGAAACCCCCAATCAGAGAGCGGGAAGTTCACAGAACGATATATTTGTTGGAGGATATCTTTGGCACCGATCCGTGGTGGCGGGTTCGGGAAAAGTGCATTGTAAACAATAAAACGTCGGAGCAACAAGGGAGTGTAGCACCAAGGGACGTTGGGACTTATGGAAAAATTTGGAAGTGTGCAGGAGCCTATAATTTTTAAATCAAGTTTCAGAGTCACCAGACATCATTTGCATCTTTAGCAGCATTTCAAGCTTCTAACCGAGCGCAAAATCAACTTCAGTACAGTCACTGTTGACCTTCTTCAATTATATTATCAGTGCCAGCGGAATCTATTCGGGTGAAAACATGGACTGCGATACAACCGAATTTCCGATGTAGGCGGCCTTCAAACAGATGAGGCGTCGTAAAGGATTGATAAATTATCGTACTTTTATTTTATACTGAGCCGCTCCGGAGCGATTCCTCACCGGCGATCCAAGCGACGATCAAAGCACTCCGGTCTGAACTGATAAAGCCTAAGTGGCCTTCTGCCAGCTCAGGCTAGCCCGAACATTCGTGGTCTTCTTTTGCCTTTTGAGTCCCAGCGCTGCTAAAAATATCGCAGTTGATGCCTCCGACTTGGCTAGTGCTTTCTGCCCTAGTAAGCTGTAGATATTCAGCTGGGGCCACTGACCTTTCACTTGTGCTGCCCATCTAGTACGGAATCTAAACGGAGTATACCTTTCCTCGAGTTGCTAATCGTCCACACCAAAATCCGTTAATTCCGCCACACCCAAGAGCGACGAGTCCATCATTTTCATGGGTCACAAGTTTTTACTGGACGCGTTTTGCAATGCCTCGGATGGCAGCTGTCCCTGTATCCTTTGGCAGTTGTATTTCTACCACCCTCTCCAATAATATGCGTGATATATCCGGTGCAGCTGACTCTGCTTTCCGAATCAATGACCTGGTGCACTGATATGAAATTTGAAAAGAGCCCATCAGGTATTGAGATTCTACAGGCAGTCCACTACATCAGCCTCCGAGAGTGGGGTCTCCTCCCACTGCCATCGGTTGTGGACAACCTACGTGACACCGCACTATGCCACCCAGAGCCAATGGTATTAGCTTCTCGTTGCCGCTCCTCTTCTGACATATTGTACGATCCATCCCATCAGGATATCTAGGTCACTTGCAAACCCTTCGGCTTACTTCTGCATGGCCAGGCATGGATCCTGGGGTTCATTCGTGGGAAAGTAAGTGCATGCTTGTCAGAGCGTCAAAACTCAAAGTCACAGATACAGCTCCGTCGGATAGTTCGAGACTCCAGATGAACAATTCTCTCAGGTTGCATGATACAGTTGCAGTAATCTTTTCTTATTAACCCCACACCCTTTGTACTTTACATACTGTGCCCCTTCTCTTTTTACCGTGGTGCATGCTACAGAAGACACCAGACCATCGCTTTTGGATTTTGCCATTTATATTCCGTTTATGTAATGGGCAGTAAATTCGGACTTCACTTCTGTGTGGGGTTACTCACGGACTGTATAAAAGTGACATTTGACTGGATTTGATATCCTTGTCATTGAGCTGTAAAAACAAATAACTACGATTCGTACATCAAATTCGGTCGGGTTCATGCTCCTCCTTGTTTAAGAATTACTATTCCCATCGGTCCTGTGGCACATCACTTCAAACTCGGCCTCGCTTAATCTAATGAAAATTTCGCAGTCGTGCATTGGGGGATTTCTAGCTATGAGTTTCCCTGGGCGTAAGATCGGGGACTATTTCGGAAGGTTCGCCTTTCAATGTGTGGCTTGTGAAAAACTTCTGACGAATTCAAGACCGTGGTTTTCAAGTACTTTTGGAAAGTCAGTGCCCTCTATTATCAAGAACTTATCAAACCCGTAGTAGAGTGTTTCTCTCAAATAAAAAGATGTCACCAATCATGAGCTCCTCATATCCAGCCAGAAAATTTCTGGGTTGCTGAACGTGCTAAATGCCATCATCTTCGACGGGAAGATTAGCAGGACATTTGAGAGCCTTTCCCGGCTTCGATCGCAACCTTTGCGTTATGATTTTGTAGATCAACAAGAAACACAACTTCGTACCCGTCTGATTGCTGGCATCAATATTTGACAGTTGCAACGAAAGCCGCTTCTGCTTTGTAGTCCTACTCTTCAGCACGTTCCTAAGTTGTGTGGGCATCACCAGGACACGAATTGTCTTACTGGATTCACCTTTCTTATTATGTCTCCTGGTCAGCACAGGAGCCCCGATATCTGCCTAAAGCCGCCCTCCGAATCACACCAGAAGAACCCCTGGAAGGTAAAAACGATTTATTTCGGGGCATTTTAGCCGAATCCGAAGGGCAGCCCTCGGTTTTGGCAATTTCTATCTAAAGAGATTAGCCAAACTGGTGACAACTATGGCCAGTTTTTCCCCACTAGGTGCTAAGTTAACCTGAAGCAATACTGACGGGCTGTTTGCTGGCTTTCCCTATCTAGACCCAATTTTTGAATTTTCCCAAATTTTGTAACACCTCTAAAATCAACCATTGAGGAGATCCAAAGAAATGGATACTTGGGAGATAAATGTCGTCTTTCTACTTGAAACTCTGACCTAGAAAAAGTCAACTACGGAGTAGCTGCTCCAAGCCCGTCGTCTCTTGCGCACTAATCCAGTTGAGGTGTCTATTGAATTTCTATTTGCACCCACCGGGAAAGGGAAAAAGGCATAAAATAAACTGTATTTATTACTTGTTATGGCGCACAGCTAACACCATGGTCTATGCACGGACATAAGGGATGGAATCAGACTTGCTATATATGGTGCTCACCTCAAAGCTGCCATACGGGTACAGCCCTCCGAGTCTGTTCCGGAAGCATTTTGCAGAATGGTAGCCTGGAAAAAAAACTGGTAGTGAACCTTTAAGTACCACTGGATTCAGTGGATGCGGTTTTTCAGACCATCGCCTGGAAGCCCGAAGTCATTTAGTCTAACGACGGGACTCCCCATACAGGAAGCGATGCTTGAAGATGAATTCACGAACAACTGCCCTCGAGCAGCTAGTTCACATTTAATTTTCGGATCCCCTTTGCGTACGGCATTCGTATGAGCTGGAAGACGTAGCGGAAGTCTTAAAAGTTTATAGACGGACAGAAGAGTCCGTCTACGTTTTAAAGCTGGAGTGGTCAGATGTGGAAATCACTGGTGGATGGCAGTCCTTTGGCCGCAGTTGAAGTCATACAGAGTTGACATTTTCTGTGGTGTACAATAAACTCGCTGGCTCATTTCTGGGGCTGGACTATGGGGCTGGAAGTCCTAGGTCCAATGGTGGGTGCCCATTTGTGTAGATTGTCAAATTATATGAGAGTTGTATATCCCACCTCCCAAAAGGGCAATTAGCAACTAAATTATCTACTGCCTTCAGGGGTGAACGTTGAATGCTAACACGGATTTATTGCATGGGTGTTGGCTCAGAGCCTCGTGAAGTACTTCTTGGGCGTACTGGAGGCGTGTCTCCGCCCTCCCGCGAAAAAGAACAAATGAGCTTATTGCAGGTGCTTTAGTTTGTTGAAAAGGAGCTTGATGTGGGAGCTTCCCAAGGAGCTCATCGGTAGGATGGAGTCCGATGACGGCCCTCCAGCAGCACCTTCCAGCTGTCCTGTGAATTTGGTGGCCCTTTGATAGCAGTATTAAGGAAGGCAAACAAACGTCCGTTATACCATCCCGCCAACGGTTTGGTGCATTTTGACTTTTTGCTTCTTTGAGCTGGCCGGTGGTGACAGATCACTCATACCAAAAGTCCAACTAGAGGGGCTCCCACTGGAGGTCAGAGAGTGTATTCATCGCACACTCTCCAAAGGTAGTTACCAATCACCAAAGTTTTTTTCTTGACTCAGTTAATTATGACAAACTTCTGAAAAAGTAAAAGAAGTGTTCCTTCTCATGAACTAGCTAGGACTGTAAGCGTCGACTGTGCAGAGCGGGACAAGAAACTTCATGCTCGTGGTAGGTTACCAATGGAGATTTTCATCGTATGACATTTGCAACACACTAGCGGATAACTTCAGACGACTATTCACACAGGAAAGTATTTAAGTCTGTCAAAAATGTGGGGTGGTTGAAGGAATTGGACTTCCGCCCTTATATAGCGTGTTGGAAGATACTCTGATCGGTGTCCACAATTTTAGAGAGCTCGCTTCTCTCTGTTACCTTCTCGCAGCCGTCAAATGGTAGTTTTCAAAAGTCCACCGAAATACGCCCTTCTCACTTGTTGTCTCATGGTCAGACTGACTTTGCTAACAACATTGGGGTATGAAATACTTTCCGTTCATTTCATCCAGCACAGATAAATATAATAACAATACATTATTTCGGAGACGCCCAAAACTTGCCTTACGCATGATCAAATCTTTACAGGCGACAAAATAGACAGAAAATGTTCGTGAAAAATTTGGAAGTATGCGGGACAAACGAAGGGTCGGTAGAACTAGGAGGGGGACATGAGAGGGAGGTTAACGTATGCACATCAAGGAATAATGGATGGAGTTTAAATGAACGCACGGACGGATTCAAATATGTGCCCGGTGAATCTGGAAGCCAAGGTCGAATGTGGGAGCTGGTTGAGCCGAGCGGGTAAGAACGGGACCTGTGGGTTTTACATGAGGAGGATTGAAAATCGGCGTGAGAAACTATGGTAACGAGGAACGATGAAGAAAAGAGAAAAAAGAAGGAAAGAAAGGAAGAACAAAGAAATTGAGTTGTATGGCTAGGGATTAGGTAGCCATGAAGAATGCCTCATTACAATGAATGGAAGGTGTCAATTTGAAAACAGGCAGCTACCAATGCAAGACATGAACAGTGGGTCAGACGGCAGCAGTAGTTTGAAAGGATCGAGATACGGTAAATGTGAGGCGCAGATATGGGCAAAAAGGATGCATATTTTGGGTGGCGGTGGTATGGTGAAAAGGGAACTGGCCGGCAAGTAGCTGGAGGATGCAGAGAAAATACGTGGATATATATATATATATATATATATATATACAAGTAAGCAGGAGCAAATAGCAGTGAAGGGATAGAACACGGAAGTAGCAATGCTTGGAAGGGACAGGTAGGGTTAGTTCAAATGGTACCGAATTAACTTGGATAAATCCCAATGAATTTGCTGATGATAGGTGAATATGGGAGATCAGCAGAGAAGGAAAAACGACTTTGGAAGCACAGAAGTGATGACTGTGAACAGAAGTTGGTAAAAGAGGGAATGCGAAAGAAAGGATCGACGAAAACAGGTAAAAGTGAATCTAACAATCTGATGAATGCAGGTGTCACATGTGGCGACCATCGAAAATAGGTGAAGCGCCAGTAAACGGACGTACATTATACAGCAAGAAGATGGTCGTGAAAACGGCTGAAGAGCGCAGAGCGAATAGAAGCACAAAGTGCTCGGAGTAGTGTAAGAGGTCAGTGGAGAACAGTCACTTGGAGGTTAGACGAACTGTGATGCAAAGATGCAGCAGTTGTAACAGCGAATAATATCGGAGAGAAATTGGGAAGTGGTGGATCAGAAAGACCCAGTGATGGCAGATCACATGGTCTGAAACTACACGTGAAAGTAATGTCGTAACGATGACTCTACATTGGGTGGAACGCGGAAAAAGCAGCGAAGCCTGAAGGGCACGCTGAAGATGCCTGTGGCGAGCAATATACAAAGCAGATGGGAGTACTGACGGAAGAAACCCAGGTAGTAGATGGCCCACCAGATCGCTTTACTGCAGATGGCATAGGATGAAGACCGAGAAGAAAAAAAGGAGGAAAGTATCTCAACAGGAAAGCCTGTGACGAAACAAAAGACACGAGAATTATGTGTGCGTCGGAGTTGGGGGAATGGAACTGAAGAGCTGCGTGCCTGCAGGCGATTGCATAAGCGGATTGAGCCAGAAGTTGCTAACTGGGGCACTGCCTAAGAGGTAGATCCATGGAAGAATTGTGGAGACAAACATTGGAAGAAACGATGGTGGTGAAAAGATGATAAATTTTATCGTAAGAAATGCAAGGGTTGGGAAGGCGAGTTCTTATATGGCGACTGGTCATGGGTGCGGATGTGTCTGGTGCGTAATGGTAGGAGATATAAGATGGACGAAAAAGGATATGGCGAAATGGTAGCCAGTAAGGTATGCTATCAACGAGCTTTATAAGTATATGGAGGTGCCAAGTGAATAGGCATTAGGCGCCAATGAGGGCGAAATAGGTGGAAAATAAATACTTCGGGCTTGGGCAGAGTAAAATAGATAGGACGGGAGTGACATCATGCAGTGAGAGCTGTCATGGTGAAAAACAATGGGAACAAAACCAGAATGGGTAGGCGCGCATAGAGAGATAGAGCGATACAAAAGGGAAGTGATGTGAATTCTGACAAGAAAGATAAATGGTCGAACCGTGGCGGAAGAAGAATGGCAGGAGCATGCGATCCGCAACCGGCCCTGGTGAATGGGGCTGACCGTGCGCTGGACACCCAATCTAACAAACACTTCCTGAACTGAACACAGGAGTTGTGATCCCCCAGCCTTATTGTCCACGTACGTCGTTGCAGCCGGCCTGCATGCCCGATGTGCTCCGCCAAAGGGAGATCTGACCACGCCCCGCACCTTTGGGGTTGGCGTGATTCGTCATTGATGGTTGTACAGAGGGTTGGGCAACCACGATAAGTGTATGTGCTCGAGGACCAGTTAGTCAGGTTGTGAGAACTTGGACAACAGTGTCAACGGGAACAACGAGTGGTAGACGGCATACAGCATTATTATCCAGGTGCACCAGCCAGGGAGATATTCAATGTAGTGTCCAAGGTGGTTGACTGGAATTAGGGATCACCGGAGAGTGAAGTGAGATGAAAAAAAGCAGTCTGGGTATGATTTAGCTGAGAGCCAACGGCTACCGGATAAAAGAACAATGGTGAAGTATTGGCTCATCGATGTAGCAGATTTCTAAGACGAAATGACGCCATGGAATGTAAGGCTAAAAAAGGAAACGGATAAGTAAGAGCTAAGAGATTCAGTGAGGAGGTTATTATTTGACTTACAGTATTAATTCAGTGGAAGAGAAAAATAAATTCCACACAAAATTGTGGAAGAAACCTAGCTGAGGGATAGGGTGGGGCAGGATCGGTGACGTCACAACTGGATGTTGAGTTCAGTTAATGAGCCACGTCAAGTTGGAGAGATGGGACTGAGGTTTCCTGTTCAAAATCGCAGAGGTGGTGACGGAAGTATACGTGGTGGGACCTGATGTGGAAAAGAGGCAGCGTGAGCAGAGGGGCACTGAGGAGCTTTGTGTAACTTACCATGTTTGTGTCACTAATTACAGGACAGCAATGTATGCATATGTGTGTATATACTAAGATATATAACATGATTCATCATGCTGCTTGAAATCTCAATCCATCATTGGAAACCATGGAAGTATTGTAGAGCTATTTCTTCCTTTTTGGGAATCATCAGCAGTGCACGTCCACTGAGCCTTCACAGGGACTCGAAGCCGGGGCGGACGATTTTGAATAGAACACCTTAACCACATGGCCATCGGAGCTGGCTCCCAACGGTTTGTTGAACATCTACACGACAAGGTATAGCACCCTTTCGTCACTGGCTTTGAGCGGTAACAACCGGCTTCCCGCACAGCGATCAACTCCGATGGTGGGTGATTTCTCCGTAGGGGTCAAATACAAGGAAGGCTTTCCGTTAAGAACGACCTACAGAGCTTGGTTACTATACGCAGTTGAGAAGTAGGAGATTAGGTTGGGGAAGTGTGCCGTATCATGTAGTGTAGATGCCCAACAAACTTTTGATGGCCAGCCCAAATAGCCTTGTGACAAGGGTGTTCAATTTACAATCGTTCACCCCAGGGTAGGAGTCCCGGTGGAGGCTCAGTGGATGTGCACTGCTGATAATTCCCAACAAAGATGAAACAGCTGCATGTAACAGTTATTCCGACTGTGAGTAACGCGCAGCCAATTCAAAACGAATCCCAAAACCAGAACAAGATTGATTAGTATTTCCTACTGCACTGGATTAACAAATTATACGCATATATAAATGTGTACAAACCTCAACTGTACGGCCACAACGTCTAGCAACGAGGACTAGGGTTCAACAAAGTTCAATGTCAGGTGCCACCGTCACGGCAGTCCAAGTTCGAATCAAAATTATGCCACTCTACGTGAGCGAAATATAGACAAATGTTGGAGTGTAGTGATTGATGCATGCTGTACTTGTTCGAGGATCAATGAGGTAAAGAACGTAGTCTCAACAATACAAGTACGTGATAACAGCTGGGGAGGATTTCCAAACATGTACTTTACACCGTCCGCCAGATCCTCCCATGGAACGGTCAACATCAGAGTAAATTCGAGTACCGATTCGCCCTAACCTACCTAGACCCTGAAGTCAGTGCATACGAAGGTTGCCATGGGCTCCATCTATCGTTGGCCAGACGCAGACACGCTTGCAGGTTTTCTTGAGGTTATGCTCCATACCTCAATGTCTTGGCTTTTATTCTGAGGGTGATACGACATTATCCGTATACGAAAAAGGACTCTGGTGTGATCGGGATGTGTAGACAAATTACGGAATATGGAGAAAAAGGCCTCCCAAACAAGAGTAAAGTGCGTGGCAAGATGAAGACTGAGAATTCTTGATGAAAAATCAAGATGGCTACAGGTTACTCGAACATCGGGGGCTCAACGTGTGGTGTTATCACATTAGAAGTATGCTTCACTCACAGCTTATGTCCACTTGAACACAGGTTGAATAATAATATAAATAGGTCACAGAAAAAGGTATTTTTTACAAACGGTCAGAAAGTGCTTGTTCAAGAGTTTCTGCTACTTCACAAATAATGTCGTGTAGTATGATAAACTAAGGTTTCGACAACTAACTCCGTAGTAAATCGTGAACACCGTATGAAATTAGACATAAATATGTTCGAATAACGGTGTGAAGGGTTGGGTCCTACGGGAGAATGCATGAGTGATAAATAAATAAATTCAGCAGACTTGGTTTTGGCTTGGTCTGTAGCGTCGACTTCGCCCTCATCATTGTCAACTTCAAACAGACTTATTTTACGAATATCTCGCAATACGTCTCCCTTGTTCGTTCGCACCTCCTCCGTGCGCACGACGCCATCGATTTTTGTACGGCCCTCCTTGAGCACTCCAACCGGCCAATCGTCTTTACGTAAGTAGCTCTCCACGAGGATGACCAGATCGCCACGTCTGAACTACCTCTCTTTGAAGATCCACTTTTGCCGAAGCTGTTATATCGGTAAGTACTCTCTTGTCCAACGTCTCCGGAAAGGCTGGGCCAGGTGGTTCACTTGTTTCCATCCAACGATATGCTTTCTATGTAGGGTTTTCGGTGTGATTACTCCTACTTTTGACCGCAGTAATAACAGGTCTTTAGGGGTGAGAGCCGGTTCGCCTTCCGGGTCTGGGACGATCGGCAACGGGGGTCTGTTGTTCAGTATGCGGTCTACTTCTGCCAGTGAAGTGGTCAGCTTGTCGTCTAGGTTTTTCTTGTGAGGTCAGGGCCGTGAGTGTTTTCCTTGTGAATCGTTTTAGCCTTTCCCAAAAGCCACCGCAAAGACTGGCAGAAGGTGGGTTAAGGTGCCACTCTATCCCCTCTGCTACGGTCTTGTTTTTATTTTGAGGTGATCCAGGCGGTTCAACCATTTCTCTAACTCCTTATGAGCCCCAACGAAGTTCGAGCCCATGTCTGAGTATACTTTCTTGGGGACGCCCCGCCCCGCGATGAACCTTTGAAAGGCCATTAGAAATGAATCGTTGGCCATACTATGCACCACTTCAAGATGGACTGCTGTGAATTGTAAACATATTTTCAGGCAGCCATACCTCTTTCGCGTGCTCCTTCGCTATCGCACAAGTAACGGGCCAGAGCAGTCGACGCCAATTTCCACGAACGGGCACCGTCCAGGTTGAACTCTTACGGCTGGAAGGGAGCCATCATTTGCTGACCTGCTACCGCCCTCCGGCGACGACAAGTGATGCAGTTTTCTGTGACCCGCTCGACCGTCGCTGGTCCCTTTGTCACCCAGAATCGTCGACATATGTTGCGCAATAAGTGGTTCAACCCTGCGTGTCCCTTTTCTGGATGTACGTGGTCTATCGGGCATCTCGTTATGTAATGGTCACCAAGGACTGTTATGGGGTATTTTGTTTCGTACTCCAGATTTGAATTCGTCAGCCACCCTCCAACTCTCAGTAGTCCGTTGGCTTGCACGGGGTTTAGCCTTCGGATACTGCTGTGCAACAGCCTGCCTTCTTCTGTGTTATCATTTATCCCAGCTAGCTCGCGGGCCTCGAAAAGGGAAATTGTCTAGTTGTAGTAGGTGTGGAAAATCAAGTTCGGCCTGGTTCAGCTCGCCCGGTAGAATCGTCCCCACTTTTAATGTGTTCTGTGGTCGTGTACCTTTGAAAATCAATAGGAGTACTTTTTATCGCGTCCACCAGACCACGGCTCTCAACATTTTATCCAGTCGGGGAAGTGGCACAGCGTTTCTATTAGGCTTACTTTTCCCGTGAAGTTTGTAGCCAGTATCAGTCTTTTGGCCTCGATATCACCATCATCAGGCTTAGGTATTAGTAGCGTCGGCCACACCTCTTTAGCTGCAGTTAGGAAGTCCTGTCCCTTTGTCCACATGTGCAACCTCTCTAGTGTTTTCAGGCCCCTTGAGCAGAAGTCGGCCGGGTTACCGGTGGATTGTACATAGTGCCATTGATCGGTCTTAGTCGACTCGTGGATTATAGTGAGTCTGTTGGCCACGAAAGTGTTAAAACGAGTGGTAATGTTGTTTATGTAATGAAGTACCGTGGCTGAGTCCGTCCAAAGGTTTGGTTCCCAGTTTATCCGATCGAAGCTTTTCCTAATCAGCGTCGCGGCCTTCACGGCCAGTACTGCTGCCGTCAGTTCCGGCCTTGGCATGGACACCGCTTTCAGTGAAGCCACTCTCGCCTTTGCTAATAGCATCTGACTGTGCCGCCCACGATTTTCGTCTACCCAGCAGCCGTAAGCCACTATCCCGTAGCTTATTCCTGAAGCATTTGAAAATAAGTAGAATTGGGCATCGTTTGTGCACTCGATTCCTGTCAAGCATTTTTGTATTTTGATCCCACCAAGTTGGTCCAGGCCGTGCAGCCAATCGCGCCATCGCTTATCGTTGTCATCCTGGAGAGGTTCCTCCCAACCCGCCCCTCTCTGGCACAGCGATTGCAGCGAGCACTTTTCCAGTAACGACCATGCCGAAACAAAACCTAGGGGATCATAGAGGATTGAGACTGATGATAGGATTCCTCTCCGTGTGGCTGGTCGTTTGGGTAGGTCCAGAGAGAATATGAATTCGTCACCTCCGGGTTTCCATTGAAGTCCAAGCGTGCACTCCGTTTGTGAAGAGGATCCCGAAAGCTCTCTCGCACACTCCATTTTCTCGGACTTTGGGATAACACTGAGCACCTGCTGGCTGTTTGAAGTCCATTTAGTGAGGTTGAATCCTCCGGCTCTTAGGGTGGCGATCAGTTTGGCCATATATAGAGTGGCAGTATTCAGGTCGTCAAAGAAATACAAAAAAATCTTCCACGTCGAAGTGGACCACTGCTCTTCCTAACAGATTGCTGGTGCCGCCGAAACGGTTGACCGTTTCCCCGGAGGACAAAACAAGCACAGAAGGGGGATGATACCGTCCCAAAGGGATATGCGGTCAGTCTGCACTCGTCCGGTACACGATTTGCGTCGCTTTTAGGCCACCGGAAAAGACGAAAGACTTCCTTATCTTCAACGGGCATCTTCATTTGTAGAAACATTTCACGTATGTCCGCAGAGACGGCCGCGTTTCCTAGCCGAAAACGAAATGAAACCTCGACTAGTAGTGTTGTCCAGTCTGGGCCCTGTAGTATATGGTCGTTGTGTGACACACCCTGACATTTTCCAGTACAGTCCATGAACCACCCTGACCTTCTTCGGTTTCTTTGGGTTCACGACCGGATGATGAGTTAGGTACCACCTCAAATTTGCTACCGCTGTATCCACTCTTTCTATATAACCGAAGTCTATGTTATGTTGCATGGCTTGCTTGTATTTTATCCCTAACTGTGGTTCTAGAATTAGCCCGGTTTTGAGGGAGCATAAACTTTTCAGGGCCGTTTCTCGGCTGTTTGGCATAAGTTCCATGTTGGGTCTCTACAGGACAGGAACCTCGAGACCATCTATTACATACTTGGCATTCTCGGCTGCCATTTTCAAAGCCGACCCATCTTCTCTTGATGAGGCATCTCTATCAATGGCCAGGTCGGCAAATTCGGCGTTATACAGCTGTTGGAATGCTTGTTCAATGTCCGCCGTTTCCACCGAAGTGCAGTTGACTTAGATTTGTTTGCCGCATCTTCCATTTGTACTACCATATAAAGTCCAGCCGAATATAGTGCGTACCGCATACGGTGTTTTGTGGCTTTCTACTCTTTGATCCAGGGCCCAATGAGCTCCCGGCACATCACAACCGATCAGTAGATCAGTTTCGTTATTCTGCTACTCCTCGATCGCAACCCGTTTGAGATGCGGCCACTGAGTCAGAATCGATTGCACTGACTGAGGTGCTTTCATCGCAAGATGCTTTATAATGAAAGCTTCTAGAGTTTCTGCTCTATCGTTGTTGGTCAAGGGAACGAGTTGTAGGTGCCGTTTGGTCAACTGGATGACCTGGGTGCCACTCACTGTGCTTACTGCTAAAGAAGATTGATTCCCTCTGATCCCATATCTCTCTGCAAACTCCTTCCTTACCAAAGTGGTATCCGAGCCACTATCTACGAAGGCCAGCGCTCTTACAACCCCAACTGGGTTTTCTACACCGCCTGCTAATATTCCCAGGCGAATGGGCTTGTTAGTGGAGCGAGACACTGAGCAGAACACACTTGGCTTCGGGGTTTCTTTGACATTCAACTCCTGGGATTTGTGTAACAGGTAATGGTGCTTCCCGTGGCATCCATCCTGACTACAACTGGGTTTCCTTCGGCACACCGCCGCTCGATGTGAATTATTGAGACAGACAAAGCACGCTCCTAGTCTCCCATCCACTTCTCATCGTTTGTCGGCGTCTACGCTGCGGAAACGAGGGCATTCCTCTAGGCGATGAGGCGCCTCACAAACTTTACACACCGGCTAGTTTTCACACCCGCGAGATAATGCGTGCGTATTGGCCCATGGTTGGCTTCTACTTGATTCCCCGGTCCAGATTTGCATCGCCGTAATCCTAGGTAACATGCTCTTCTCGCGCACAAGTTGACCGAACCGACTGTTTGCTTTTCGGGCATGACGGTCTGTAGACTGCATCAGCTCTTCAGACTTGGTTTCTTGCCCAAATCTACTGATCCCTTCGGCTTCCCCGGCCCGTATACCCTGTAGTTCTGTGGGTAAACTGCGCACTATGGTCTCCAATATGTGCAGTGTTTTCAGGTCCGATCGGTAGTTTAGGTGATTCAGTGCGATGCTGCAGTTCTGCATTTTTATCACCAGGCTGACTAGAGAGCCCGACTCGCCTCTGGAACGTTTTGCCTCTTACAGTGCACCATCTATCAAATTCCGGGCGAATCTAAATGGTTGCCCAAACAGGTCCTTTCGGATTTCACTCCCGCTCCCGCCTTCGGGGTTGATCTTTCCTGACAGATTCAGCTTCTTCCCTAGCCTGCCTAAGCTGGTTTCTAATTCAACTATTCTCAATCGATAGATATCATCATCTGTAAATTCTATGCCACTAGGTGAAGTACATGAAGTTGCACTGACAGGACTAGCAGACCTAGCAATATCTAAGGAATCACTATCACCCAAAAATACCCTAGGGACTTGCCGGTTTACTTCCTGTCTATCTTCAGCTTGCCTTTGTCCTCTTCTTGGAATTTCTGGATGATTTCCTCCTGGAGATTCGAAGTTGGGTACTGTAACGGTTATTCCGACTGTGAGTAACGCGCAGCCAATTCAAAACGAATCCCAAAACCAGAACAAGATTGATTAGTATTTCCTACTGCACTGGATTAACAAATTATACGCATATATAAATGTGTACAAACCTCAACTGTACGGCCACAACGTCTAGCAACGAGGACTAGGGTTCAACAAAGTTCAATGTCAGGTGCCACCGTCACGGCAGTCCAAGTTCGAATCAAAATTATGCCACTCTACGTGAGCGAAATATAGACAAATGTTGGAGTGTAGTGATTGATGCATGCTGTACTTGTTCGAGGATCAATGAGGTAAAGAACGTAGTCTCAACAATACAAGTACGTGATAACAGCTGGGGAGGATTTCCACACATGTACGTTACACTGTACAGTGCCCCCATGGTTTTCAACTGTTAGTTGGGCGTTCAAGCTGCATGATGAGTCATATTATCCAAATCTAATCTACTACTCAGTTGAATACTTAGATGTAAATATATATTTATAACGGACCAAAGTTTAGTTGGTGTTGCAGTTCCTTCGTTGAGTTTGCTCTCAGGGCCGCAGACGTGATATAACTGAATAACGGTAATTAACCGTGGGGCAGATGAGTCATATTGACAGTCTGTGGGGAGTATTACGGTGGCCATCCTAAAAATGCGAACTCGGTTGCAAGGACTTATTTCAGAGTGAAATTGGCAGGATTCGATAAGTCGGGATGGGAAAACAATTATTAGACGCAGACGTGTTTCAAATATGTCGATGGGGAAGTCTAAATAAAACGGTCAAACAGACCATTCATAATTCATAAGCGGTGAAACTATCTTGGAAGGTAAGGTAATGCAAGAAAGCGGAATATTGGCTTAAAAGTTTAGGCTTTTCTCGTAGACTTGACTTTCGGTTAAGTGAACGTAGAGTAATTGCAAAACAGTTGAAACAGAAAGGAATTTATCAATAGCATGCACGAATGCATACTGCAACTGAGAAGATCTGATTTGCAAAGGAAGTTTATTCCGGATTCTGGAGTACGTGAAGCGAAAGAACTTAGAGCGTAGAACAGTCCTCGCGGAGGACGTGGTAATAGTATACTGTCTATTACGGATTGAATATCCAGTGTCTGATCATAGTGCGCCTACCTTATGCATGTATGCATCAGTTTCGACAGTACCTGTATATATAGTTAGTCGTAGAGGTCCACCTCCATTCCGGACTTAGACATCTCTTTCACACTATCTTAATGTCATTACTCTTCCAGAACTTTTATTCTGTTAATCTTTCAAAAACCGCTGATACTCAATACGTCATTGCTCATAACTTTCGCATTGGGTCCATGATAACCATTCATCTGTGCCCATTTAACCTAGATTTTAAAGCATCTTCGTTTTAAATACCCCCTGTTCCTCACCCACCCCCCCCCCTTAGGCCCCTCTCCAACATAATCACCCCTGATTGACCCTCTGGACTAATTTCTTACTAAAGTCTACTTCTCAACTTCGGACCGAACCAAAAAAAGAACTAAATCCTCTTCCTTTTACCTGGAAGATTCCTCTTTCCTGTCCTATGGCCACTCTGACGGTTTTATCTTTATTCGCTATCCACCACCTATTACTTCTGATGTCTCACCCAGGTAGACATATCCACTTCCGACTAGACCATGAATTAATGGAACTTTCTCTGTTTTGCTCTGCGAATTTTCTTCCTCAATTCTGTGTCCACACTGGTGATTTCATTCGGCTCATCCTGCATGGTTCTTGCATTGAGTAGTTCGTAGTCTTCTGTACCTTCTAGTTTCTCCTAACTAGTTCCAGTGACCCATCATCCAGATGCGTTGTTTCTACAAACGACACTTGATACTCAGCTGGAACGCCGTTTTGAGTTTTTTATTTGTTCCATTGCCAGGCCTCTATTTACACTCATCTGACCTTCGACGGATTTATGTGCTTCAGAAACTTTGCCAATTACCAGCAAGACCCGTGCATCTGGATGAAGACTTGAAAGTTGCCTGTTGCTCCATTATGGCCTACAGGACCCATCGCAACCAATTCATCTGGTCCTGATATACTTGATCTCAACGGTTACATAGCCTGTCCAGTCTCACCAATGGTTACTTGCGCTTATCTCGAAGGTGGATATCGTGGTAAGATCCACCGCTTTGTCTGACGCATGTCAAACTTGCTGGAGGTCTGCAGCAGTGAGCGAGCGCAATTCCGCTGACGGGTAGCACCTCCAGTGTTCACTTCATGGACATTTTTTCAGGTTGGGTGTCCAGCGTACGGCGAGCTCCATTCATTAGCACCGGATTGGGAATGCACATTTCTCTTTTCTCTCTCAAAGAAGCTTCTCATATGACTTTACCGTTATGGCCGTTCTATTCTCATCAGTTTCTATTGTGCTAATTTTCGCTACTTACTGTCACTATAGTCATTATCTTTTGCCTCTTCTTCGGCCGACATAATACCTTATTCCATTTGCGTACTACATAACCATTTTGTAATGCTCACCTCCATTTATCCTCCTCTCCCTTTATTTCATAATGACCATATTCATAAGTCCTTATTGGTCCTCTCCCTTGGCATATCCCTGATTGGTTACTTTCCCGATATTTAACTCAAAAATATTCACCAATCCCATTTGCATTTATGTTAGTTCTGTGTGATAGAATTCGTTGCTATCATGGTTATATTTAATCATTTCCACATTTATTTTCGCTTTCTATTTTTGAACTTCAACGTAAAAAGTGATGGCAGTCTCTACAATCGTTCTCCGAAGTCTTCTAGCAGTTGCTAGAATCACTGACTAGCCAGTAATTGTAAGGGGATTTATCCACTCCATCTATCAGTTGAACTCTCCGCCCAAATAAAGCCCTTCTATTGCATCATACTGGCCTTGCAAAGCACCATGTTCTCTCGACGTTCACACATCTCAGGTACATGTGTCTTGCAGCATCATTTCACCGACACTATCACATTTTCCACTTACAAAAAAATTAACCGATCTAAAGTAACTTACCATTTCCTGTTCCATCCGTTTTGCAGCTTCTGCATCTACGCATCCCAGGACCATTTATTACCCAAAACGCATTTCTCGGACTGACATATCACCATCCATCCAATATAGTAAAAAAGTTTCTCTTTGTGGTTAACTGTTTTCCTCCCACCATTTCCTCCATCACCCTTTCATAAAATCTTTCCCTATTTTCTGTATAATTGACTCCATCAGTCTCCATACACCAAAAACCTACCACCGCATTCATTGATTGGCTTTGTTCCGTTCACGATGTTCTTTTCCTGTTTCTCGTCTAGTTTTATACCCTCATTCCTATAAAATATGGCATCGTGCTAATGCTCTGCATTTCTTTTGGCACATTTCTGTTTTTCGAGGAAAAATAAGTATCACTTGAATATGTTTGAAATCCCAGTCATTGCTGTCATTCGTTGTATGACTTGTGTATACATTCCTTCCTTCCAGCCAAATCCACTTGGTTCTGGTTGACTCTAACATCTGATCTTGAGTTCAAAGTTACCGGTCGCTTTTATTGTGTCCATTCAAATTTTCTCTCACGCCCTTTCATGTGCACATATTTGTCTTACTCTCCTAAGATATCCCGTTTCGCCATCACTTGCATCACTTGATTACGCGTTGTATCCAGTTTCAGGTTTCTCCAAAAAAAACATTATTATTATCATCACTTTTACTATTATGAGATTAAAAGGGGCTAAGCTTTACTAGTAGTGAGCAGACAAGATGGCATCAGATTATCAAATAAACAGAAACGCAATTAGTTCTTGTCTCTTTGGTGAATGGCAGTAATTTCGAGAGCTCAAAGGCTTTGATTATGAAAAAGTCTGTCAGTGCAAGCCCAAAAGTCAGTACTGTCATTATTGAGTCAAAAACCTCATGTAAAAGTGATAACAAAGAGTGGCTTGATAATAAGTTAGATTTCTTGATCTGATCTGATACAACAGAAACACATTCGGTCTTGGACCAGATAGTCAGCTTTCGATTCTCTTCTCTGTACATTAGTGTATGATTCTGATGATTTAACACTACATTCTTGCTCAGACAAGTATATCCAGACTGAACTGTCTTCATTCCAATTTCATAACACGGATCAACGATGAATACTTCTTGTAAATTATGCTGGATATCACTCGAGAATGAGAAATTTCATCTGCGCAATCTCTGCCAACCAGAAATGATGAGACCATTCTACAAAAGCATAACTCACCTTCATTTATGATTTGCAAAACTCTCTTCACCGGTTTCTCCAACTGATTATTCGCCATACTTTCTCCGGCATATCCATCCATGCAACTATAAGCACTTCCGAGGAGTTTCACACAAGCATTACTTTTTATACATCTATCAGATCTTCTTGTTTTCGTCCCTCATTTCCACTGGGTTGTCAGCTACCTTTATTCTCAATTCACTCAGCGATTCACCTGCAAAAATTCTCCATTTTAAATTCATCTGTTTTACCTGTCACCTTCCACCACTCCATCGATTCAGTCTTTCGCAGAAGGTCTTTTATACCAACCAGTGAGAGTGTTTTCTCTCAAAATGGCATCCGAGGTTATTCATTTATCTTCCGTTCTATTGATACGTATCCATCAGATGCGTATTCTTTTTTGACTTAACTTGTGCTTCCTTCTGTCACCTATCGCTTTATTTTCCGCAGTACAGATCTCTGAGGTCCAGAGTGTTTTTCGTTGTCTTCATCATACTACAGTATGATTCACGAGTTTTTCTAATTTTTCTTCGGCAAACATTTCCTTCGGATAAGTACCCTGCAATTCTACCTGAATTTCGAGTGCACTGTTAACAATGACGAACGAAAACCCCGCATATTCCACACACCAGTGTAGTCATGATGCATTTATCCATGAAACAATCACGGGCTGCTTTTCTCCTCGACCAAGGACTGATAACATACGCCCTACCTTTACCACCAACCAGCCAGTCAAATTGACGTCGACATGTTGTGATCCAGTGAAATTTGCCCAACACGCTGAGCACTCAGTAACAGAGCTGAGTCCATGTATTCCCTTTTTATACTACATAAAACCTCAGTTTCCGGCTGTGAGAGAATACAGATTTTAATTATCTGCGCTTAATTTTCTTTGAGAATTGAAAGATCGAAGAGTCAGGGATCGGGGCTAATCCAAAAAGGTTTGCACACTGATACAACAGTACTTACTTGATCATCTTATGCCGAACCAAAAAGCCAAAAAAGAACTTGTGTGGTAATTGTCTGCACTGCCAACTTTCATGTAAGATCACTAAATTATTATCTTTCACTGGGTTTGGAAGTGACCGCTTCGCTTACTGGGGTCTTTTGCCCACTCAGACTATTTAGAGTAGCTATATCGCAGGACATACTGGGAATTTCTATCAGCTAATGGTTAAGATTGGAGACGGAAATGGACTGAGATTTTGTGGTGGGACGAAAAAGACCCAGACAAGGCAGTGATAGAATAATTCATGACTGCTCTCTCATTTCGAGCAGCTTTCTCGCCCTTCTGCACCAAATACACTGAATGCACTTGCACAGCCAAGGAAGTTGACAAGGACAATTTCTACGATCTCTAGACACTGTCGTACGGTGCTAGATGATCTGCAATTTTCCCGCCGTGATGCCCGGAAACCGTCTTCCTTTTCCGTATCTCATTTTCTAACTCATCATTTTCGTTTGTCTTCTTTTCTACGTTAACTTTTCTCTGCTTAACCGTTTTCAGTTTCTTTGCCTTCATACGTCTGTTATCTTTATCTGTCTCAGTGTGACTCCTGGCATCCCTTATCATATTAAGCCTACCTAATAATTATAGATGATTTAGGGGAAGCCCTAGGCATGCGGCGGAGCATGACCAGATGATACAAGTGGTAGCAAAATCAGGTTTTACAAGATCAGTAAGGAAATATGTGCACGTGGTAGAGTGAGGGAAGAAGTTCGAAATGGACAATTATGGTAGCGTTCGGCAAAGCTGAACTCAAGGTCAGGTGATCGAACTGACCAAAACCGGGTAGACAGGGTTGGAAAGATGGAACATGAATACAACTCGATCAGAAATAACAGAAACGAATGAAAAATAGCACAGAATTGACGAATATTTCGTTTGTCTGTGTTAATGGAAGAATTCTTCCAGAATAAATATAAAGAAGCTTGGCGAATTTTAATGTATGAAAGAGATTTGGACTGAGAATCAGATGATGAACAGGGATAAAACACCGGATATGAAATTAGTCGATGAATATAGTGATAATCTTTAATATTTGGATATTGACAAAGTCGAATAATTACCTAATGAACAACACATCTGGAGAGAGATTACCAGAGTGAGGGTGAAAGAAGTGGCCGGAGAAAAACAAGTAAACTTGAAAGAATTGACTACTTTGTGATAGGTGGGTCATGGAGTATCAGCATTAAAACGGGAACTAGATAATAGATCCATGTGATATGCGTAGCTACAGCAATAGCATATGCGAGTAGCTTGAGAAAGCGATGAGAAAGGAAGCGATTATTCATTGGTGTACCACGTGATTATGACAAAGCAAAGAGTATCGTGACAAATGAATCGTAGTTGTGCAAATATGCAGAGGACTTAAAGCCTCAAATGATCCGTATGTCGGAAACCAAGAGCCTTGTGTGGACCAACAGATCAACTCATAGAACGAGCATATAGCCCACATCTAACCCCTTAATGCTGGAATACCCCGGAAGAATATTTCACAGAGATATCGTTTGGCCGTTGTAGAACGGAAGTGGTTAGGAGTAAGGGAGAGGGGCCGGAGGGAATCCACCCGGCAATACCAAAATCAATGGCGTGTATACTAGCAAAGCCACTTGTTCAAATGATCATTAGACCGCTGGAAGATTGATTATTATTTGGACATTGGTTCGTCTCTGCTGTAACCCCCATTCACCGAGAGAGCGACCATGAGATCTTTTCTAACTCTAGACCAGCTAATCCAACCCTAAGGTTCCAGAGACAGTTATCAGGTAGAGGTTTGTGCGACACGTAGAAAATCGTAATTTTATGGGATCGCAGCAGCAGTGCGGCTTCGAGGAACGAATCTGACAGCTCACATGCAGTTGCGGTGACAGGCACATCTGCAGAACAGAACCATGCTTGGCTTAAAGGGGACTGGACAAATTCGGAAATGGTTTTGCACTCAATGACTCAACTGTACTACACAACACAAATTCCTTTAGGAAAAGTTCATCATCGTCTATCGCGAGACTACTTTCAACAGGTTACTGGGTTTACCTGGTCCAGTTATTGTAAGTACCATTGCAAAGCTGCTGGCTTTTAGTGAAGCTATGTTGATCAAGACAGAAACCCCTTTATGTGCACAGAGGTAATGATGGCAGATGAGCAGTCTTTCAGGGCATTAGCTCCGTATCCGCACAAAAAAAGCTGTTATATTTGTAATAAACATTTTTCCTATCTTTTCCTCTGTGTATCTCGTGTACCGTATCGTATATAAACTGACTTGTTTTGCGCACGTGATAGACATGAGTGAACGAAATACTTGCAATTCGCAATATACCCTCTTTCCTTTCTTATTAACTGGATGAAGGAGACATAATGTTTCAAGTTTTTTGAAGCGAAGATGCTCAGGGAACATAAGGCGAGCTCTGAACCATTTGCTGTCTCTGTTGTGCAAAAGTACTTTGGGAAGAAGCCAAATTGTATTCTACACAAAATGCCTGAAGTTATTAGGATTGAATCAAATTACCCAACGTATTGAAAGAAGGTTAGTACATATCCTCGGGGCACAGGAATATACACATCAACGCCTATCCTGATTCTCAGCCCCTGTGGTGCTCCTCATTCCGACAATCATGCATAGAACCCAGCACACCGAAAATGGTAGAACATTGGACAGTTTCCCATGGAACTTAGTGGAAAGCAAGGTTGTCAGTAAAACGCCACTAAGAAATTCGGAACTGCCCAAAAACGGAGGGAGCCCTCAACAGTAAAGCCCGAATGCGAAATTGATGAATTGTTGCCTAAAAATAACATGGACAAAGGAGGAATAGCAATCATGCAGTATGATGTTTATAGCACTGGGAACAAATGGGGGAACTGACTTTGGGTATTAGAGGAATGGACTGTATTGCCGTCACTGGCTCATGGACACGACAGTGCGAAAAGTTAAACCCGGCTTGGCCGGAGGGCTTTGTGTGCACAGGACTGAGCGGATTGTTGTTACTGGTAGTCTTGAAATAATTCACCGGTACGAGGCCGAAGTCCAGATATTTCCGGATCTTGCGTTTATCTTTTATCTGAATATTTAAGGCGGACGGGAAGATACATTAGTTGACAATGGGAGAGTGTTCTTTTTTCGGGACTTCCTTAAGCTAGAGTAGCTGAGGCGATTTCGTGTTGGAAAATATGGCGGGAATCCAGAGATCAGTTTTTAAACGGCGAGGGTCTCACGGCCTAGCCAGATAATTACCTTTAAAGAAGAGTATCGGGTATGTGAAGCGCAATATCTAGGCCGCGATAGAACTAAAAAGAATTTGGACTAGATGGGTGATGTCTGTTTGTCGACCAAAATCCATATTCCTACGTGGAAGAGGGTAAGGTTCTATTAGAGTACTCTCAGAGTTAACTAGAAGTGCGGAAAGATATTTAGTACTCGGGGACTCCGAAGCTCCCGAGATAAGAATAACAATATATTTCTCGACTGTTGTCCATCACACACGTAGGCGCATGATCAAGGTTTGCCACGTTACTCAATAAGATAAAATATTCGCCAAGTTTGGAAAGAGGAGAAGCACATTTCTGTAGCAGTATACAACGACTGGACAGAGTTTGAGCTGGTTAAAATGATACAGTTTTATTCTGCAAATATTACTAATAACAAAGTTTGTTTTGCGTATGCCCAAAGCATGCTAGGTGCATGATCAGATGATACAGTTATTAACAATATCGTATTTTTAGAGAAAATGTATATAGATTTATGTACAACAAAGAGAGCGACAGGAAGTTAAAATGAGCATAATATTGGAAGTTATGATGTTGCTCGACAAATTCAAGAGTCAAGATCAGATTGGTGAACCGGCCGGAACAGAGCGATGAGAGCTGAAACAAAAGCGACTGGTATAAATGGGACAAATAGGATTAAAGCATCCAGGAAATCCGACGGAGTCAGGGAAAAATCTGATTATCTTTGAAAAAGAGTAGATTGGCAATGAGAATATTATGGAGCGTAAATCCTGCGTAGTACCAATGAGGGTTGAGATACGCGTTGTCAAGTCCCAGTGGTCTTATATGCTCGTTAGATCCTCCTGATCAACACCACAATACGAGATTGGTGGTGAATTTCGTCCAACCTGAGCGTTTAGCCAAGATACAAGACAGTCCCTTGATTGGGGGTCAAATTCTTATGTGGTACGGTACTGTACAATGTACAAAGTTTAGAAATATATAAAAACCCACCTCATCAGTGATCCCTCTGTCAAACAATCCAAGAATCAAAATAGAAAACAAGGCAGAGTCAATAAGCCACAGTCATGCCCCATTCGCCAGAGTCAAACAATGAAAAGTTGTGTGAAACAACAAAAGAGTTGGTGAGTAAGTCAGCAAGATTGTGCATGAAAAGAAAAAAAGAAAAAATGTTTGACATTGCTTTTGTTAGTCACCTGGTCAACAACCACAAACAAATTCAACATGGAGCACTGGTAAGCTGAGGTGGATGAGCAGGGTTCGGAGTATAAAACCAGGAGTAGAACGAAGAGAACATCAGAGATGGAAAAAGATGAGTCTATCAGAAAAAGTATTATGATTGTTTAGAGAAGCTTAGCTGAGGGTAACAGTTTGATTCAAATTGGGCTCGCTTCGGGAGAGCGTACTTGAAGTGCTCTCACCTCACTACAATTCTTGGTTAGTCTATGATCTAGTTAACATAACATTTAAAGCATAGCTGAGCCCTATCCGCGTTTATATCAAATCACCCGGTCCGTAATATACTGTCGTCTTCTACCATCACAACCCACAGCTGAAGCCAGTTCCGGACTGCAGCCCTATCCGCAAATAGCAGGTGAATACTACTTTGAAATAGTCCATCGGCCAGCTTGGCCGAATACATCAGTGGAGACTCATGACAGACTGACATCAAGCGGATACCCGAATTTATTCCATAGTGTTGGCCTCTGCCACGCAAAACAAGTACCGCAAATTCTGTCCAGGAGTTACTTTTCACTGTGAAACACAATTTCAATTTCACACTGATCACCGGGCAAGACGACTCCTCGCCTCATGGCGCAATTGATATTCCTATGTTCTCCGGCTCAAGTCGATTCAACACCGTCTCCCCACATCACCAGTCTGTGATTCAATATCTTTATTACGTAGCCATCAACTTATTATTTTGTGATATGAGTTTTCTTGTATCGTACCGGAATTACCAACCCCTCTTCCCCCTCTATTACCTACCACGTATGTCGGTCCCAAATCACTACGTGTTATATGTTCAAATTATTAGAAATATGAACACAAAACTCTTCGGACAACACAGAAGAATTTATCTGTGAACATTTTTCACCTTTTCGTATGACAGCTGATAATTTCCGTCTTCAAATTTTCAACTTTCCACTGTATACAGTTAACCAATAATAGCTTCTGAGTCTCTCAGTGTAACTCCTATTTTCATTTCTCCAGAGCGCACTCTCATATTTGAATAGTCTTAGCCTTGTTATGGATCATTGATAATATAGGTCTTCGTTGGCTGCTCCGTTTCATGAACAAAAGTAAGGATTCGACACTTTTTGTCTGGATCGTCTTTATACGTATGGCATCAACGGCTATTATCATTAACGTCTTTTCTATCAAGTTCGTGATTGGCCTCATACTTATTATCGCCCGGTTATTGATTGTGAACCGACTCGTATTTACAGCGGAAACCGATATCATTTTACTTTATTTCAACTACTCCCAAGTGTTTCACCCTGTTACCTTAAGTTGAGATTGTTCTTTTACCTTATCCAAACTTCCCATAGTTTTTGTATTGATTTTGTGTTTATTCAACCTCATCCTGCACGTATATGTGCATCAAGACCGCAATCGAGAAATATTCTTCTATTCTATTCCTACCAGTGTGTAAGTACCAAAACCCGTATTCTGAGTTTTTACCCCCGCCGTCTGTAGCGTATTCAAAGTTTGCTATGCTATGAGAATTCCTGTACATGTTGATTACGCACCACAGCATGCTTCTCGGCAAAATATGAGAAATATACCATTATTATTATTACTATTGTTATTATTATCATTGCTACCATCAAGCAATTTTTTTTATTTTGAAGCTCCTCACTGATTATTGACACTCTGTTATGAATGAGGAATGCATACTTTCGGGTTTCTGTGCAGCACTTGAGGATGCTAACTGCCAATGAAGATATGCTGCGCAAAGGAAGATACCCACTTCCCATGCACCGGCACGAAACATACCGTGACGGTAGAACACGAACAGAGTTTCATCATAGGCGATTTTTATGCCGTGCGTAGAACCGCCCTTACCAATGCTGTTTTATTCTCTAGCAGTGTTAAAAATGGACTTAAAGGACACCCTAATATTTGCTACTGTAGCATTATAATAGCCTACACCGAAAGTGGTGCTACTACAAAATTTTGGATCAATGTGACGTTTACCATTTAGCTGATCACAGACCTAATTAGTGTGTGGTGGTTCCATCGACAAAGAGTCACGTAATTCGTTTGGATGATTCAAATAGCTGTATTTGGATAGTAGATATTGCTGTGTTCGAAATCACTAGCGGAAGACGTAATGGGTGTACTCCATTTATTTGTGTGAATATAAATGTAAGCTGACCGCAGCCGGTGAGTAAACCGAAAACACGCACTTAAGTAAACACGTAAGCGAATGAGCAATCAAGCGAAAGAGCTGAACTGCATGCGCTCTCAATCGCAAACAAGTAAGGTCAATCGATACATTAGCAAGATGGATCAGCAGATGCTGTCCGCACTGAAACATGACAAAAGATCAGCATAAGGCAAGGTTAGTTGATATCCATTTCGGACAATGAGCTATACTACTTATGAGTAGCAATAGTCTGTAGTTGGAAATGCAATTAGCAGAATCTGCCGTTTGATAGCAGTTGAAAACCAATCTTGAGTCATATTGGCAAGTAATAAGTGAATTGAACGTGTGAAGAAATATTCATGTTTTATCCTGAATAGCACTCAGTGAAAAACATCAAACTTGATACTGTACCTCAAGTATCTCTTTTTATTTGGCCAATGGAGCCATGGACTCCTTTACTGTGCTCAAATAGATTTCAATGCAGATTTCGTACGGTGTTTGTGAGTTCCTCATGGAGCTACGAGTTACCCAGAAAGAACGACCGTTCAGTGAACATAACCTAATGCTAACAAGACCAACCCTATGTGCAGAATAATACTTTTTTCCTAAATTAACAAATTATGATCATGAATTAGCTCTACGACACTAAAAGTCTAGTTTTAAAGTGGAACTGATTCATCTAATTGACACTGCTGTACAACTTATGCCCCTCATAGAAAGCCGAATACAAAATATTTGGAAGCAGGGTCCAGAAGCGGATTGTATGAGTAATCTTGTATCATATCACTACACCTTTATAACGTGCACACTGTAGTACTGCAGTACGTACTACGACGTCAAACTAAATATTTTTATTAATGTGTCAGAACCGAAATCGGTTCGGAGTGTATCGAAAAATCGATGCGCCATGTGAAATGTTATGGTGGAATTTTATTGCTCAATAACACAGCGTAGTCGAGATCGTTGGTAGGTTGTCGACGTTTCGGTCACCACGGGTAACCTTTTTCAAGACTGGTTTTGCAACCGGTTGCAAAACCAGTCTTGAAAAAGGTTACCCGTGGTGACCGAAACGTCGACAACCTACCAACGATCTCGACTACGCTGTGTTATTGAGCAATAAAATTCTACCATAAATATTTTTATAGCAAAAGGAAAGAGGGCATTGTCAGGAAGCAAAAATAAAACTATACGGACGCACACATACATATCAATTAAACAAGCTCCTTAAAATTACCTCAGTATTTTATCACCAGAATGGTAAAATGATCAGTAACTCGCCTTTTTTGAACAGTTCCGGGTGGAGTGCGCCGATCGACGACGATAGTTTGTTGCTTGTGGTCGAGAAAGTTACTATGAATACCTGACTTGCAGAGGCGCAGTACTTTGTCTGACAATGTTGTCGGCCAACTGATGACCTGACTGGCCGTTCTTCGAAAGCTGATGCAGTCTGGGAAATGTTTTTGTTCTTTTCCTTCTGAAGCCGTACAGGATAGTATTCAACCATTTTTGACGACATAATTTCCTTATCGTTCTACCGATGTAGGTGGCTGAGCACTCCCTTGCATTGATGTGTGCAGTTAGACTTGACACGGATAAAAGACTGCTCTTTTGCTAATGGTGTAGGCTATTGATTGTTGATACGATTAGCGGCTTGACAATAAATTAGGTGCTGCAGATAACTAAATTCATACTCTCGCTGATTAGATCTCTAGCTTTGTAAGGAAGTTTTAAATGCACTTTCAAATTAAATGCAGTGGGAGGAATATTCTTTTTGGCTTCAAATGACTTTGTTTGTCAAGAATGACACCAGATGTTAATTGACTGTCTGAGCTTTAGTTATCTGATCATTTTCTTCCTTTAGTGTGGCTGTCGAGCAAGTCTTCAGTGCACTGAAGAAAAACAAATAACGGATTAAAAGAAAATGTTGTAAATCTAAAAGGCTTGGCAAAATGAATAGCTTGAAGCTTTTTTTTAAGTCCCGAAAAACCTGAGATGAAAGGAAGAATGGTGCTTACAGCTGACGTCCACCGGCAGATTAGTAAAAACTGAAGTTGCCAATTACATAGCAATGAAAGCAGGCTTTTGTTTTCAGTCCCACTAAAACACTCGATTTTTGTTCACAGTCACCGTAACTAGTTGTTTTTAACTTCAGAGTGTATTTTTCATTCAATACAAGAAGCAGAAATTGTCAGACTTGAAAGGAAAGCGAGGAGAAACTCAAAATATACTTCATTATCTGTAACAAACTGAAAAAAATTTCCTTTTACCACAGATTGGCTTTGTTTCTGTCGATGTGAATGCCGATGGATATCCTGCTACGGAGTGAGTATAGCGGTTATTGAAGTCGACTCACTCCAAATCTCTTTCAGTTCTGACACACTGTGTTAGGTTGAGGTGTTTGTGATAACAAATGATAATAGTGACTGAAGGTAAAGTATGTCACCTGGATGATTCATTTGCAATTATTCTTAAGCTTTGTAAGCAGTAGTCACGGGAAACTGTGAAGCAATACCAAAATGTGACTTTGGTATCAGTCAGTGGAAGTGCATGAATAACTAAATAAAATAATTCCAGTAGGTATACATGTAATCCCAAAATCTTCACCATAAAATTCGACCCAAGCGCGTTAACAATACATCTGACCTGTGATGAAAGGCATTGCTTTTCATAGTCGTGTACCACTATCCGTGGTGCGACACCCCGGTTTTTCTGATAATTCCACAAATTCTATTGCATGTTTGTTTACCCACGGAGATATACTGTAAGGCAGAACCTAAAATTTCACAATTTACTGCAAGATCTATTACCGTGAGCATAGAAACCTATAAAAGTTGGTTAGTTTTCCACTAAAAGTGTACATTTTTGAATTCCAACCAATTCGCCTGACGAAACCTTTTCACTCTTTTACATTTTACACCCAAAAATGATCATTATTATTAAAATGGACTCTTTTCTCCCTACTTATTGCTACTATATGTCAGGCATGATGTTCGTTGAGGTGGGTGGCGGTTGGAAGTCGGGCAACATTGCCGGTTAAATAAGATGAAAGGTATGTGTAAAACCCGGATAAGTGGCCTTGGTCATCTAGGGAGCGCAACGATTCCACTGAGGTTCAAGATATTCAACTACTCGGGGGCCAAAGATATTGGGAGATATGATCAAGTGTCACTGTCACTGGTGTTCCGCTGTTCACACGGTTTCCTCGTCTATTTCATACTACTATTTGTGGTCCTATCCGTACTATTTTATACTGTTGATTGTATCCATTCCTGAGCTAGGTTTCCACTGAGTGTCAGTAGTAAGAGCCTCCTCAGCTGCTTTATGACTTCTGACTTTACAAAACTAATCTGACTCATATGAGTTGTAGGAGTTTGAAATTGATTTGCTAAGGATTCATCATGCAGTACCAACACCTAAGTCATCATTGAAAAACGTAGAAGCACTGTTGAGTTGTTAGATCAACGTTGGCGGTCAGCTGCAGTGCACACTCAAGGAGCCCTAACTAGGAGTTAGACCCTAGGTGACCGGTTTTCAGCATGGATGAACAGCAATACAGTACCTCCATAGTTTTCAGTGGTGAACTGAGAGTAGATATGGCATGTTGAACCATTTCACAATGAATCTGATTCACTGAAGACTCCCACGTTCACGTGATCATTGGTGCTATACAAGCTTAAAACCAGAGCGGGTTGGAAACAAATAGAACCTTAATGAACGGCATAACACTGAATAAATGTTTCTTTGAGTTTCGTAGAGTAAGCACATATTGGTGCGCTGTGAAGTGCAATTTGATTCGCGCAATCCACAGAAGCTGTGGCTAACTTCTCTAGCATGACTAGCCTACTCGTAATATCCGAGCTCTTATTCGTCAGCATAACCCCAACGGGTCCACCGGAATGTGATCAGTTTGTGGGTAAATATTGCACTTTCGAAGTTATAACTGTCGTCGAGTGTCTTCCGGTACTTCGATTATTATCAGAGACCAAAATGGAAATACAAGCCTTCAGGGATGGAACCAGGTGCGTTGAGCGCACTGCATGCAGCTGTGCTGCCTAGCAGTTAAGTAAAAATCAGTCTTCAATAAATAGTTTTCTGAAGGGCTTTGCGTAATATAAAGTATACTCCCAGCGAATTTCAGTATTGGGAATGCTTAACATAACTTTTATGTTGGTGCAGAAAATCAGTGTTCTTAAATGTTATGGCTTTTCCGTTTGAACATACCATGCAACAGCGCTTGCAAACCGAAGGATTATATCATCTTCCTTTCTCTCACTGATGATATTGATTGAATGTTGAAGCCCTGGCTATTTCTGCTTAAGGTAATTGCGTCACTGATAATTTCTAACGAAGGTAACATAGCACTGAATTGCTTTGCTGCTTTATATTAAATACACGGCAGAAAGTAATCGTTCTCCAAATCCACGTGAATTTTAGACAACTCTTGTGGTAGGTCGAAGAGATTCTGTCCCAAAAGAGATCACGTTCTAGCAGAAATTGTAATGCTAACAACAGAAACTTATTCTTTATAAGCAAAAATTCACATTATAGGATATGTAGGACTCAATGGTGAGGGTTGTATTCGTTCACAATTTTGTATCCGAACAAACGAGAAGAATATTCATATTTGGGTTAGTTCAGGAAGAACCAAAGCTATCCGGACCTTGTATCAGAAAGCATCATCATGAAGAAGCAACGTCACGTTCTAAATGTTGATGCAGTTAGTTTTGTTAAATACCGGCAGATAGACCAGATCAGCGTCAGTCACAAAGCACTTCTTCACTACTGATGCCAGCTTTGCTGGCGTCTAGCTCGTTGAAGAAAACAACTATCATCTAACTCAGATTTGCTTAGTCTGAAGAGAAGTTTTGAAGCATTCCGAGACAAAATCATCGGATTCATAACCAAACTGTTCGTTTATTGAGTTACAGATAATGCAGTTTCGCTAATCCGTTTCACCAAGAGTTGAGTGACTGCAACAAGGACAACAAATAGTCACTGCCTTAATTTGGGAAACTTTTATTGGATCCAAGAATTCCAAGAAACTAAAGTAAGTGTGAAGATAGAACAGTCTGATATCCTTGCTTGGTTGACTGTCCTTTCAACTCCACCTTTCACCCACAAAACATCAGATCATCCGACCAAACCCGCACTCGGAGTACCAGACCCGAATTCCGCTCTCGCTAGAGCTCATCATTGGTCCAAATCCTATGTCTCATCCACGGTATGAACCCGGGCCTTTTCACCCCGAAGTCCTGCAAGTTGCCACAGCCCAAGCCCATTTCCATCCGGGCTGACCCGAACCACCGAGTTAAGCTTGTTCAAATGTCGTCCTCTATGATAGGCAGAAATGCAGGATTGGCCAAATGAGTTGAGGTTTGTGCGTGAACGGTGGAGCCAAAGGACAGTCAACCAAACAAAGTATCATCAATCCCATACGCTACTCGCAAGTAACTGCGAGAAGGGTAAATATGATATCTGTTTAAGTGAACGAAAAGAATAGAACATGGACCTAAAATAACCTAGTTTATCAGGTTCAAGGCAATTTTATGTTGTATAATCTGGACAGAGTTCACAGTTGAGTGGAGCATCTGAATACGGTGATAAAGCTAATCTGTTTTTTAAGTTATACATTCAAATGATGGGTATGAACACTAAGGAACAATTCCACAATAGGGTTCCCAATAAAAGTTTGGTATTGGTGATATTTTCCTGCAAAGCTACTTTGGGTCAAACGGTATCGGTCAATTTCCACTTGAACTTTCGTGGTGGCCTAACTATATAAGTGATTGGAAACGGATGAGAATTGAACCAATAATTCTACTCTTGCATGAAATATCACGATACTTCCGATCGTTTCGTCAGTTTAACTAAAAATAAAAGCAATGCAAGACGTTGTAATGATTCAAACGTTAAGAACCATCATCCTCGGATTACCTGAGCCATTGTCACAATCTCATTTGTTCGTATCCCGGCTAACTAAATGTAACGTGATCAAGTAAAACGAATCCCTACAAATTGTCAAAGGGTATAATAAATCTTAGATGTTGGTAAATTACCGGTGTCGGTCTCCGTTGGCCGGTTATGGTCAAACGGTTACAGCCACGGAGTTTGGAAAATAACGACCCGGGTTCTATTCCCGCCACCACTTTTCGCCGTCTCATTTGGCGGCTTTTCACTGGCAGCAGCCCCTATGCAAAAAAGTAGTACTTTGTTGCATAATCAATAGAGGAAGTAGAAGAACAGGAAGAGAATGTCTTCCTTTAGGCTCAAGCATTCCACCGTGCAGATATAACATTGTATTTACATAACGGAGATACTCTCTGTACACTATCCAAACGGTTATTCTAATGTACACTGTGATTGGGAATCATTGCCCATTTATTTTATCGGATTCAAATGAAGCGTGAAGTCTTGCAAAAAATTTCCACTTCAAAGAATTTATACCGAGTCGTATCCTGATAACTATTAAATCTCTTCGGTAAATTTGAAACTGAAATTTCAGCTTTGACTTGTTCGGATATTTTGTCGATTAAAATCCCGTTCTCTTTAAGACAATGATACTTTGATGAGACAAAAAAGTGCCAGGTGCGTAAAGACTTCGTCCACTAATAAAACTCATAGCCTTTCACTGTAACTTGCAGAAAGTGTTCACAACCTCTAGAATAAAACACGTTCTTTCAGCTGATTGGCCTTTGCGACCTGTGGTTTCTTAAATTCCCTCTCCCTCTCTCTCTTCTACTCTCGCATGGGAGAGTAGGCTAAACTCATCCAATCCTAAGCTGGTCTGAAGATGGTTGGTAAATCTTCCTCCCATGGGAGAAAGCAACTGAACTCTCTACCTATCCCGGATGGTTCAAAACTACGCGACAGTTGGAACCCTGTAAGGCTGCCGGTCGTGCATAATTCACTTCAGTGAACTAGGGTAGAGGGCTCGTCGGATACACATATATCTCCACATGAAAGATAGCATTCTGATGTGCGTATTGTCACCATTTCGGCGTTTCCCACGTCCGCCCACTTTTCAGTTCCAAGGATTGTTTAGTTTGTTCCTGTCGTACGCTAAAGATGCGGAAAGGAAGGGGCATCAATCCTGTAGTCCAGCTCAGTGGAACTCAGCTATTAGTCGGACTCTGATTGGTCACCATACGATAGGGGGTAAACACGTCTGAAATTTTCCAACTTCCTTTGCATTGGTAGAGAAATGCTTCCCGTAAAATCTCACAAAAGACTAAGAAACAACTTGCCGAAAGCAGGTAATAAACCACGACCAGCAACCAGGATAATTGGGAAGATACATGTCTAGCACACAACCCACCACCTGCGTGATTGTCCTTCAAGGTAGTTTCACCAAAATACTCAGATGTACTCAAGGACAGTCTCATGCACAATTACTCACCTGTTTGCTTGCGCACACGTGCACACACAGAGCAATAGGGACACTCGTACACCCCGAGCCTAGAATGCTAGAGAGGTAACAAACATTCACGGACGCAGAGGTACACCACGATGCACAAAAACTTGGGTAAATTGGACAAAGTAAAGTAAAGTATCTGTCGATCCGGGCCACCTCGTACTCCAAAAGCAATCACTCGGTCTATTATTCATAAAGGTGAGTCTATAGGATTGAGTTTTGACCTGGTTTAGGGGTTCAATCTATGTGATTGTCGTTGCATTGTGTTGCGTTGTCTTTCTTCTCGTTGCCTGTGTGCCTATCGGCTTGCTTGCCTGCTACTGACTAACTGGCATCCAGTTAACTTGTTGTTTCTGTTTTGTTTTGGGCGCCCTGAATAATGTATCATCAAATGTGCTCAGAATTGAGCACGTAGCTACCCAGGTGCGTGTACAATAATAAGGTAATATAAAGTTTGAACAAAATGACCGCTGAGTAGTTTGGTCATATCACCCATATCTGCTAACACCGATAGCTTCAGGATTATGTATTTTTCAATTGATTTCTCTAAAAGGCATGAGTACAGCTTATCTAACGCTGTCCGGTACTGTACGCTATTTGACACCGCATGCCGAATTTCCTGGACTTGAGAGTTGAACCAACAAATTTTCACCATGTCAAAATACTTACGTAGACAGCGGGCTGTGACAGATCAAGACAGCTCTTGGAGCGTTTCTATCAACTTGAAAAGTCTATCGCATATGTGACAACCATCCTAAAGACGACCGAAGATCAGTCGGTGAAATGGAGGAGGGCTTTTTCAGCGTCGAGGTGCCGAGTTCGATGTGAACGTTTCACCATCAGACGAAGTGCTGGGTTGCTCGCAGACAGCCGAGCGACGGTCAGACGACGGACTGTAGAGTTGCAGTGACAGGCAAGATGTTTCTATTAACTAAATAGTAATGTGTTCAGTTGGCTCAAGATAATCCTTCGAAGCACAATTGTTCTATCTACTTCCGACGGTATTCGCATGTACACACCTTTAGTACTACGTGGTTTATCGAAGTGTTCGATACCGGAATCTGCACTGGGGTCGTACTGAGTGAGTGTATGGAGTTGGTTAAACTTCTGTTCTAACTAGAAGAACGAGGTTTTTAAATTGTTCTAATCACACACAACGAACGTTCTCCCAAGTGAAATATAACTTAGAAATAATTACTAGTGAAGTAAATTTATCTCTTTTTGTGCTGATGTACGAAAAGTGAATGAATTTCCGGTCTAAGTTTCAGGTACCACTGTGTGATGTAGCGGTAGCAGAGTTCCAGATTATCTGAAATGATCACTTGGTACATTGATAAAGCTGTCCCATTCCTTGGTTTTCAACAATTTGACATTTTGTTTGGAATTTGAAAACTGTCATATTTATTCTCCGTAGGATCTTCATATTCCACGAGAAAGATATCCAGTTGAAATTAGGAGGACTGGGTGCACACTATTCTTGCAACAACATAGTTTCACCTTGATTCTCCTCGTCTCATTAGGTCGGATAATAAGCACTAATAATTAGTCAATGAGCTTGTCTTACAGACATTGTAGGTTTTTCAGCTGGGCAGTATTGGGGCTGAGGTTCAGTGATTTTTAACAAAAAGTTTTACTTCCCTCAAGGGTAAACAGTCAACCCCTAACGTAAAGACAATAATATTCCTTTGTTCACTTAAAAAAAGCTAGGATTAAATATTGTTGATGACAAATGCAGGTGAAAACGATGCGTATTGCGTGTGACTGCGATTTTCTGTATTCAGTTTGAATCTGTTGACTATCCAGTATACCCGTTGAGAACAATAGCTTTGACTATCTAATCGTGGCCTTGCCCAGCTTTGAGCATATTTGTGGAGTTTCTACGTAATGTTTCCTTGTACCACTATAGAGTGACAACATTAGGAACGAATGTTTGTTTTTTCTAGTTATGCTATACATCCCCTTACTTAGTGCAGTTCGGAACCTTAAAGAATTGATATTGAAACTATCAACAAAAGTGTGTAGAGCCGAATGCGCTTTGACACTTCCCTATTGAAGTTCCTTATTCCGAAGTGCGAGTGAAGTGTAACCATCACTAGTGCGGTCAAGCTGATACTCTATGGGGACTGATTTGGTCTACAGAAGAAATAATGGCGCAAATCGAATTAGCCGCCTGTTCCTCTCCACCCGTCTGATTCACCAATAGCCCATCGGTAGGGTTCGTTCTTCTGTATGATGGACAGCTGGAAGTGTTCTCTTGAGTACTGGATCCTTGGCCTGTGACCAATAAGGGAACAACTTAAACAACTCGAAATAGTGAATATTCGCCCTCGAAACCAGTCGTCTCACCACACTCAGTGGAATCAGATAATCAAGTGTGTTGATTGATGGCTTTGGAAACGATGCGACACGCATACTCTGCATCTTGAGTCCCACTGATACTTGTGAAATAGGATTTTGAGTGCTCATAACAGCAACAACAACAAAAACTACTTTCTGTAGTCTGAAAGCAAAGAGGAATAGAACACATGTTTCATTATGAATGATACCAACTTCATTTCCAGTTAGGTCGCCATGTGATACGGTATAGTAAGTAGTTTAAAATCACGTTAAACTTTTGGCGTCCGTAGTCTGTCTTAAGAAATACTCCCAGTTTACTCAATAAAGTGTAGATACGTCTTATTTTTTGTTCTTCTGAATTAGCGGCATCCAAAGATGGCCTTAAATGCCTCAAGTTTTTGCTATCCATCAAGACAATAGCAGATTGTCTTCTCATACTCCGCAGTCTCATTTCCTCTAGTTGCTGGAAGGTGCTAGAAAAATGACAAGGCTGTTTACTTTGGTTTGTTATACGTTCACATTAAGGGAATTCACGCTGGACCAAAGATACGAGCTTGAAATGGAAAGACTCTTGAATTTGCTGAAGTCGAAAGTCGGCTTAGTGACTTTCTCTTATAAAGATGATGATCATGATCATGATCATAATGATGATCATGATGATGATGAATCGGATGACGATGATAAACTTTTCTATAACACTTATGTTTTTCACGTTAGGTGCCAGTCGCAACTACATATCCATCATTCCACAAATCACTACCATCATTCTTGGCTTTTCCGTAAAATTGACTTATTGATAGATGCCAAATTGTGGTAACACTCCCTGCCCCAGCCGCAATGCATAACTGGATCAGAAGAACGGAAATGATGTAATCGTGGTTTCCTATAATGGTTTCATGTTGAAAAGGTACTCGATCTGCCGTAAATCAACTTTTGTTAATTTATCACCGGCCGTAATAACATCATACATAATTATGCTTTCCTACCCTAGATACGTGTCAGTATCAGCCAGCGGATGAAGTTACCCAGAACAAAATAACTAACTGGCAAAGGTCTTGTGTTTTAGTATCATTACTTCGACGTTTTCAGGATTACCCAATAATTGTTGTGTTGACGAGGAAACACCATGTTCCACGAAGGAGATTGCTCCATTCTTAAAGTAAAACCATTGTGAATTGTATTCAAATGATTAGAAATTCTGAGAGAATATTTGACGGCCCTTCTATCCGAGTGTTCACTCATTCTTTGCTTGCTGTTCAGAAAAATATAATAATTTTTGTCCATTTCGCGTTACAGTATATCAAACTGATAACCTTCGGAAAAATGAACAATCTTTTATGTCCAATGGAGATGCCGGCAGCGTGAAATCTTGGGACGTTACCCCCTGTCAGACTGTGTACACGATGAATAATAGTGACACCGACCATTCGGGACGTAGTGGCACAAGCATGCATGGATTTTGCGAAGGCTCTTATTGTAAACCTCAATACGGATGCCTCGCTTTTGAAGAACCATCTCTCGCTGATTATCAGCTAAAAACATACCTACCTCGAGAATCACCCACGTTAAATCCACTCTTGGCCATTGCCAGTCACCAGTGGTTTGATCGATTGTTCAATACCGGTCCTTCAGCCCAGTCTGTTCATAGACCTATTAATGAGAGGAGATATTTGTTTGCCAGTCAGACACCGGAGCTCAGTCAACCGGAATACGACATGACGGATGATAACGGGAACATACCCAACCCGACAACTTCTAAAAATGTGGATAAACGAGTTGGTTACGGTTCTACCGAATACAAGCACGCGTCTCTTCTTACGTCACAAACAGATATACGAAACTATACCAGCAGTCAAGCTAGCTTTTCTACCGCTGGCCTGGAAACGGGAGATCGACAAATCAGCCACTTAGCTCCACTTCCCTGCAGATCACGCGTGTCTAATAAATCATATATGTGTGAGTCTAACTCTGTGTTTATCAAACCCCCACTGGATCAGTTTGCTCGAACTCCGTTCGTAGAAACCGTCGAAGAGAACGATGTTCATCACGAGGACCACGGAAGTGATACATACAAGTGTCTATCAGCATCTACTACTATAATCCCGGATTTCACACAAAAAACTACATTGTCCTATCCAACGCATTCAAGTATGGATAATAATCCCCTCACCACGAATCCGTCGTTCAATGAGGTGGGTTGCCGGGAGACCGTTTTTATCGTGACTTCTGCAGATGGCACACTGACTACAAGGTCACCTGATACGCAGGTTGCCAGTGAACGTGAAGTGGATTCTACCATGGTTCATGTAAGACCCGTTGAGCATAAGATAGACAAAGAACCCTTGTGCTCGCCTAAACGCAGGAAAGAGTTGGCAATTACATCGACTAACTCTGATGCACCCAACGTAATGGAGCCGATCGATCCAACAGTGACGCAAACTGATATAAAAACACGCATGTATCAACTGAACCTGAGTACATGTGATATGCAGTCAATCAGAATGGCCGATCCCCAGGTGGACTGGAACGAGTCCAGGCAAGAGAATGATGATCCTTTTCACTCAAGTCCCAGCAATGAAAGTGAATCTCATAAAGGTAATAATATATTTCTCGGACTTCCGTCCTATGCCTCTCATACAGGTTCATCATCGTTGGAATGGCATCAGGATCGCTCTGAAATTTCGAAAATGGGACCGACGCATGTGGAGGATTGGAGTGGTTCGTCAGTGGATTTGATGTCATCAGACACGTTTCCCGTCATGAATGTGCTTCCATGCATCTCACAAGGTCTACTATCTTCTTTCACGAACCCGTACAATAACCAACCTCCGGCTATGGGTGGTGATTCTCAGTCATTCCCAATGCACACATCACACTGCGCCAACTTCTATCCCAACTCATTGGACAACTATTCCAGTCCATCAGATTGTTCAGTGCTCCCACATCAGTTCCACTCTTTGTCCGGACAATCTATACCTTGTGCTCCCCTACTCAATTGTCCTACAGATCCGAATACAATGGCAGCAGCAGCAATAGCTACCAATTTCCCAAACAGTTTCAACTATCATATGTTACCTCCAGTGGGTGGTCTCACGCACTCCAGCGTGCCGACCGCACCACAGTCACATTCATCTTCGTACCAGACTAACAGGTCACGGGTTGGTACATCCAGTTTTCCACCAAACATTCTCTCCTCGGCCACGGGTGGACAGTACGTGCAACGTACAGCTAGCAATAGCTATTCGTTGAGCGGACCTCCAACTGAAGTGGATTACAATCCTCGGGAACTGGAAGCATTTTCCGAACTGTTTAAACAGCGTCGCATCAAACTAGGGGTCACCCAGGCCGATGTCGGCAAAGCGCTTGGTAACCTAAAAATTGCTGGTGTGGGATCCCTATCCCAGTCAACGATATGTCGGTTTGAATCGCTCACGCTGTCGCACAATAATATGGTTGCTTTGAAACCAGTTCTACAAGCTTGGTTAGACGAGGCGGAAGCAGATGCGGCAGAACGTTCCAGGCATCCGGAAATCTACGATCCGGAAGAAGAGAAGCGACGCAAACGTACCTCAATCACGGACTCGGAGAAGCGATCCCTCGAAGCGTTTTTTAGTGTCCAACCTAGACCATCATCAGAGAAGATATCACAAATTGCTGAAAAATTGAACTTGAGAAAAAATGTAGTTCGTGTTTGGTTCTGTAATCAAAGGCAGAAACAAAAACGTATGAAATTCTCCACACTGGGCCGCTTACATCATGCAGTCAGTCGAAGCTAATTGTGATTCATGCAGTACATTATTTGTTTGTTTCTCCTCTCTTTCATTCTGCCAAAAGGGTTGGTAAACAGGATGGGATTTTACTTGTTCGTATGACTAGTAGGGAAGGTAGAGATAAGGTAAATCTTGGTTGTTTGTTATTGTCGCGAGATCTTTACTGTCTGTGGTTTAATTTATCACAACAGGGGACAGTAACTGTTATGGTTCACAAGGATGAAATCCTGACTGATGAATTCGCCAATCACGTTATTATAAACACTCGTATTAGTGTCAGTAATAGTAACAATACCGAAAATAAATACGATAATAATAACATTAACTTCTAGAACGAAGATAGCACAAAGTCTCGTAAGGTGCGTAAAACCCCAGGATTTTCAAATAACTTCGCATTAAAAATGAGCGAAACGATGGATTTTGTGTCGGGATGCGAACAGGAATGTTTCTCTGTAGTTTTCTGTTTGCCACTAAATTGATTCCATTAGCGTGCAGCACATTCACGTAATGGGGAATCCACTTACTTTTCAAGCGTCAAATGGATCATGCAGCTAGCCGGAATCGAACCGTCAATCTTGCATGGAGTCGAATTGCATTGTTTCCTACCATTTGGCCGTACCATGGGAGCTCCGCTGACAAAACAATTGCTCGGTAAGTGGAAGGTCGCCGGTTCGATTTCGAATAGTAACAGGAACTTAAGAATGGGAAAGTACGAGAGAATTTAATATTATCTAGTTGTTATTAGCTACAATAATATTAGTAACAATACCTGTAAACTTATTACTGTACTACTTTACATGCGTGCTTCACAGTCTACTTTTTTGTAACAGGATGCAGCAATGCGAAGGATTACGTACTTCTTTTAATATAAAAGTTAGTAGTGACAAAAGAAACCCGTGTTAAATCATCTTTAGAGACTTTGTTATCCTCCCTAATGTGCTTAAGGAGATGTAAAACAACCTTTGCACCTTTTCGTAGAGAATAGACTGACGAATTCTTGGGTCTTGGATGAAATGATCTCAAAACTAATAAAGCGTATGATAACTTAACTCTGAACGATTTAGTACTGACTTCGACCCTCAGAATGGATTAATACTGATCTATAAATTATGCGATACGAAGAGATTGTAACCGGAGTAATTTCGTCATTTTGATTAGTAAAGAAACCATTCCTTCTTCACAGAGTTTTCAGGAAACTCCTCTGAACTAAGATATATTTATTCCAAACTATTCTAACAGGCTAGACCCCCTGTTGAAAAAGAGCGACGTAACTTACAGTGAGTTTAAATGCGTACGGTAATCGTAGCCTGATACTGATTTTCATGAGTTGCTGACCTTTGTGCTTGGAGTTTCGGTCACGAACTTTTGTTACTAGTCCATCACAGTGCTTTGATAACATGTTTTGAGTTTCACGACCGCTATCTAAAACCCATCGGATTGGCGATTTACGAAATCACGTTATATGCTCATGTTTTAAGGCTAATAGTAAATCCGCACTTGCAAGGATCAAACCTGCAGTTCTCCTTCCTCAACGAACGATTTCAGGCAGTGGATGGGGCGACTATGGGAAGAACTCTCGGACCTGTGCTAGCAGATATTTTTCTTGGTCAGTTGGAAAATAAATTACGACTGGACATTTCAAGACTTGATCTCTGCTACAGCTACGTTGATGACATGCTCATCTTCCGCGTAAACAAAGGCGATGCAGATAGGTTACTTGTTCACCTTAATAGAATCCTCCCAAACATCAAGCTGACTCGTCGCTGGGTAGAAAGCAGTAATATCTCCTTGCTGGACTAGATATTTTTCATTGGCCAGAAAAACGTAGTCTGAATGATATTTAGATTTCACGTGCTTTGCAACCAGGAAATATAAGATAGGCTTCATTCGAACCCAGTTTCACAGGGCACGTGAAATATCCACAGAGGGCACTTTAGCTTATGGGCATGAAAAACTAACCGCAAGGCTACAGTCCAGTAGTTATCAAATTCAGTTTTTGCTGAGACATCCTGTAAAACAGTCCTCTCTGAACCTGAAGACCTTCCTACAACTATCTTACAAGAGTGACAGCGTCAGACAACTAATTAGTAAGCGCTTGGACTAGGTCATCGAGCTCACTTTCTACGCAGCCGATCCGGTCGTCTTCTTCACAACCAGACGGATAGCAACACCATCCATGAGGGAGCCGCTGCCTCTCTGTGCCGAATCTAACCGCGGCTATCAGTTCACATGTGCTTGCTCAGCCGTCTACATATGCAGAACTGAAAGAAAGTGGCTTCACCGAATAAATAAACATCTCCCGGTGTTGATCCATGGGCAATGAATAGTCAGGTCACAGGGACGACGTCGTCAACAAAACCGAAAACTATGAGGTTTTTATTTGCGCAACATTTGATTGAGTAAAAACTGTAAATCCAGGCTACTCATTTATGATCGCATACACCACAAACACGAGATTGTTCAGATATGCCGAGGTCCTAGCTCCTCTCAGTCATAAACCTGAACTGTGCAACCTGCGTGACTGGCTTACCTGTTTGGCCCTACCCTAGTGACCTAACATTTAGTCCCCTTCTCACTCTTAGCACAGTTTAAATGGTTATTTTACTGATTATATACTAATCACACCGAATGCAGTTTGCACCTTTACAGATTCGTCGAAGTGAAGCAGGATACAGTGTGGAAAATAAATGTTTCTGGCTTTTCAGTTCATACTTGTGAAGGAATATCGTCGTCTCCAATTCTCTTTCTGTTTTCTGCCTTCAATCAGAGTTATTCGTGTTACATTCTAATTCTAGGGTAGTATTTTAAAGTCATTATCCAATATCGTTGCACATTCTGGTAAGGGGTGACCCTTGTCCATACTACAATAGGGTTTAGGCTAGTGAAGTCTTAATACCTCAGATAGATACGAAGACATAGAATGTGCCCTTCAGCTTACTGATGAAACCGATGGAATAGCACAGAATCACATCACCTGATTACTTTAAAACGTTAGCGGGATAGTTCAGAGGCATAACACTGATGACAGTGGAAAATAAGTATGGGAAAGAGGCGCCTTGAAACAGTTCCGAATGGTTGATCCAGCGTTTAGAAAATGTTTACCTACTTTGTTACACGGCACGCCTTCAGTGAATTAATTCTACAGTGAGGCAAGCAACTGTAGTAGATATCCAAAGAAATCTATTTTGGTCCGCAGCAGTGACTGAGGAATAGAATAAAACTCCAAAGAGTAATCAAGAAAACACACTGGACTGAATTGCCTTCGTCATTCAAATATCTAGTCAAAAGTTGAATAAGGGAGGCTGTTTTTGTCTAGAATATATTTACTTGGGTCATAGGAAAACTGGAAGGATCATGAGTACATATGCGTGGGGATAGCCTTCTCAGTCGTATTAAGGGCAGCAGATATGAAAGCTATCGGGCGAAAGCTTTTCGCAATGGCTGTTGACTTGATATGGAAACGATGGTGGCCGGACTATATTAGTCGGGATTGATTCACAATGGACGCCGTCGCTTCGGTTGTGGGACGGGCTCCATAATTCAGGAGATCGGGAAGAAGAC
Organism: Fasciola hepatica; assembly: GCA_948099385.1. Classification (NCBI taxonomy): domain Eukaryota; kingdom Metazoa; phylum Platyhelminthes; class Trematoda; order Plagiorchiida; family Fasciolidae; genus Fasciola; species Fasciola hepatica. Next base: position 381,644 of record CANUEZ040000029.1, on the reverse strand, counting down.
CGTCATTGAAAAGTCGATCAACTGCTATACTTTCATAGGACGGGTAGAAGGGTCGGGTGTCGGTTGCTGAGTAAATAAATGAAGCTTTAGTTCTGTCAGCGTCAACACAGAGACTGAAGTGTTCTATCCTTTGTCCACCTAGAAGTTTGACACCTTTCCACAAAAGTTCTATTGCCCTTGGTTCCCAAGGGGTTGACCGGCAACTAATGTATTGATGCGTTAAACCTCCGCCTTCATCAGCTCTGAATATTTTTGACCTTGGTGTTACCACAGGTTTTGTGGCCACACTCTTTAAGCGTACGTACAGACTTCAGATTGGGAAGCTTTTTCTGCCGTTTCATGCAAAAGTGTAGCCTTCAAGATATGGGTAAGGAGATTGATATGACTAAATAATGCTGGATAAATAGAAAAATACCATGAAGCGACGGTTCGAAGAGGTCTGTCAAGTAGGGAAACATTACTGGATGAGAAGTTGCCTTGGCGAAACAATCTGTTTTGACTGTACGTTTGTTTCGTAGACAGATGATGGTCTGACTGACGGGAGACAGTAGTCACTGGTGAAAACACTGGCTTTACATGAGAGGGGAAAATGGTTGGGATGGTTGGTAAGCCGTCTGTCTAGAACAGAGTTACCCCCGGTGAGGAAATCGAAAAAGTCCGTCAAACGAAAAGAGGTGATAGGATACGGGCTGGCTTCAATAAAATCACCAACAATCAAGTGCGGGTTTTCATATAATAGAATAAATGTAAATATTAAGTAGGAGTTAAAAAAAGTCATGTATTTATGATTGCAAACACACTGGAGCTATGTACAAGCTATTGAATAATGCATACCTATGGTAAGGAAGTTTTGGGGAATATCCGAAAATTAAATTGCCAACTCCTTTCTGGGGACAGTTAAAAGTAGCATTAGACTTTCCGCACCAGGACGGTTAGAAGTATGTTATGATTCCTACTTCGGTCTTCTTTTTTCTGGCTTCCTATTCTGTCGGCTTCATTCAAAACCATCAAAGGCATCTTCGAAATCTTCAGTTAACCAGGATTCCTGCACGCGATTCACGCAAATGCGTAGATGGATACGTAAGACGAGGAAGTGCATTAAATCTCGATTTTTCGAACAGTGACCAATTGTTAGTGCTAATTTATGGGAGCACAATCATCCTTGATGCAAGGACGCAGCTAAAAGTTGTCCACCAACCGGATTGCTTGAGTTCCTTGATCTAATCCATCTTGTGTGATTCAGAAGACACATGAGTTTCTGAGGATACAGACAGTTTCCCGGAATTCAGCAGGCGGATAATAAACTCCCGTGAATACGAACAACTGATAGACATAGTGTTCTGAAAAGATACTAAAAAAATCAATGACATAATGAGCGACAGTCCCCCATTTTAAGCAGAACTTTGCCACTGAGTGGACTGTATCAATAATGGTCGAGAGACTAGGGTCATAAGGATGTGACCAATAAGGCAGCTGTTATTAGACACCTTGGGTCAAGGCACCATCACAGTCACTGTTTGGAACCGAAATCAGGAGGCGATATAGCTGACTCGTACACGAGACACTGGGAATAATCATAAAACTAAAGCCCAAATATAGGACAACCAACTAATAGAATCGATTAGAAAACGGACGGAAACAATGACTGAAATCGGGTTAACACTGTAACCGAATTCTTTCTTTGTGAGCGAATACTTTATCGTGATTTTGTAGCTTAACCTTTAAGAGCTTCTTTTTTTTATAAAGTTTGTCTTCTGTTGCAATCATAACTCTTATGAGAATGAAAAGGGAGTGCAAAAAAGCTTTTCCTGCCAGTTTTTACTGTCAGTTGTCCTTATTTTGCCAAAAATATCGTAAGCGGAAGGGACTAGACAGCATTCTCTAACATTTGACCGTCAGAAATTTGCTTTATACCTCAGTGGTTTTTGAGCCCCCAAGGATCACTTCATAAATCACCGGGTAGGAGCCGTATAACTCCTTTCTACTTGACGATTGGTAAACATCCGGGCAATAAACTACGTTTCAGTGACCATTAACAGACAGACAATTTTCTTCTAACTATTTTTCTTGCTATACAATACATCTCGTGACTGTTCCATTACTTGATTTGAAAAGTATTATCAAAGGCTTACAGCTTCATAACGAATTGTATTTCATTTGTCCGCTGACTTTCCTGGGGCAAATAAAAAGACATCCCGATTGATCTAAGAGAAGTCTATCACAGTATGAAACAAATACTCATTCGTTTATCAGGAACTGTTATAAGATTGGAAAAGAGCAGACAGAGTTTCAAGATCGTTTGTTGTTTGTATAGAATCCAAGGACAAATGGGACACAGTTCCTATTCAATCACCAAGGTAGATCTGGGCTGATAGAAATCTTTTTGTTTTCGTAGGAGGGACACCAACTGACTATCTGTATTGCCTCGGAGAAATTTAACAGACGAGGACTTATGTCGTCGTAGAGGATACGAAACGATTTGTCACGACTGACCTTGTGGGGTGTTGGCAAGTGATAGCTTACTGTAACTGTTTCGATTCGTCCCACTAGCTCTAGTATGAAGACATTTCTGCCTTCGAACCATCTCGGTTTATTAACACAAAATAGATCGTTCGTATAGGATGTGTGGTGACCGTATCCAAAACCTTGCATGAAAACTTATTGACTCAATTGTTATTGATGAACAACTATTCGGGCTGCTTGGTCTGGTTGCAACCCCATTGGTTTACTCGGCTCCGGTCGGTTCACACAACTGTTGGCCACTGATTGGCCAATCGCTTCGCTTCGTAGGTCCGCATCTTTTACCCGATTCTGGACAAGCTATGACGTGCTTTCTGCCTGCCAAATCAACGATCTTTTTTTGCTAAGTTTAACTCTGCCGTTGATTTTGTACGGGCAAAAGCTTACTGTCTAATGGCCGAACCAGGGCACCTCTAGATGTGTCCGCCATTACCCTACCGTTACTGATGCAGGTATCTTGTTCTTCTTGTGGTCGACACAACCTGCGGAGTAGTATTTATTTTGAACAGACTGATACTCGACTGTCTCTCCGTCCTTTAGCTGGAGGTTACTGCTCCCATATTTGAATTTACCAATGGCATTTTTTACCGGGAGTATTAATATCCAGGTAGCACTGAAAAAGACGCAAAGTATAGGAACAAACGGCCACAATAAACAAATTATGTGCGACGTTTCTATAGACTGACTTCTAGTTTTACAAGTTATACAATAGGGGTCTTCATTGCTGCCAATCTGTTGTGCTTTCAAATAAACTCAAAGGGGAAAATCTATGAATTTGAGCTCTTCCTCAACTGGCTACATTTCATTCTTGGGATGGAAATGCCAGCGTATTCCTCTTTCTCGACCAAAAAGAGTTCGAACAAGACCAAACCTAGATTAAAAACTGGGGCCATACCATGGAAATGACATACACAGTTGGAATCTATGTAAATAGTTTTGGAAACCTAGCCATCACCACTGTGACTGATATACACTTCCAATAATGGAAGTCAAATTTCAGCTTTGTTTCCATCTTCAAATGGATTTTTCTGTGGACGGAATGCGCTTGACTTCAGTGGTTATTTATGGTGGTCAAAGTATCGTTTACTTTCCTACCGCGCAACACTGCCTGTTTCTGCTGACGCCTTTGCTTTCGAAATACTCTATGTGTATGTAGGCTGGAAATAAACTCTGTGGACTTCCCACGGCAACGCATTCAACCTGTTGATATTTGGCTTTTCAGAAAGATAACGCCACTTACGTTGTGTAGTGTAGCAAAGATCATTTCCAAAGGGACTTACCCTTCATCTGACTTATATGTTCCTTACTTGTATCTTGGCCCATAATGTGGATCGTTTTCTGTGTCAGGCCATTTTGTGAACAATTGGACAACGTCGAGAAAAGTTGTGAGAATTCTTGATGTGCCGTTGGTGTACCGTTTCCGTTAACTCAATGCCATCTAGAAACCTATATTTGGAAATTAACTTTTTTACTGGTCTCGGTTTTCTTTAGGGGGCTTTTTTGGCTACTGGACCGAACTGTCGTGAAATTTTTCACCATGCAGTGGCTGAGTTAGTCCAGCACCAAACTTTCAGTGCCTGGGTAAACTATAGACCAGACCGACGTGCTCTGTTTTCTGGGCAGCTGCCTTTCACCTAGGGGTCGGATATCAGATGAAGTGTCTTTGCGTATACAGAAGGCTCGTTTGGCTTTTGCTAATCTGAGTCATCTTTGAAGTCGACATGACATCCGTTCATCTATCTAGGGTCGAGTGTACGCTGCAGCAGTCAGGCAAGTGCTTCTGTGTGGTTCGGAGACAATGCCACTGCGGGTGGAGGATATATGAAGATTGTCGGTATTTGAACACCGATATCTTCGGAGCATTACTCGAATTTGATGGGAACACTGTATGAACAGGGCTGAGGTTCAATGGAGAGCCTTCGGTTCACGAACCAAATCATTATATGAAACACTTGGGCTCACCAAGCTGAGATGGTTGGGACATGTGAAACACATGTCTCATTACGGGATTCCTCGGAGTGCAGTGTTCACTGAAGCGAGTAACAGTTGGAAAATGAGTAAGGTTGGTCAGTTCATGAGATGGAAGGACGTTATGAAAAGACTGACCAGTGGATTTGGCCATGTAGGTCGTGTTAGACTTCCTGGGTGGGGTCCACGAGACCCTCCCAATCTGTGGTTAGATACACTGGAGGATATGACAGGTGTGGCGATCAGTGGCACTCTTGCATTTACGAACTTTCTTATTGAGTTGACACAAATATTTGTAACTCTTCCATTAATTCATTCATACCCGTGTTCTTTTTCATATTTCCTGTTGACCTTGCCGCTAAAAGACAGCGACGAAAACTTCCGCTCTCAGTGCTTGGTTAACGCTTGTCTGAACTGGACTGAACTGAACTGATGCAGTGCCTTTAACTTACCAATAAAAATCGCAAAGTTCTTCGTCCATGCTATATTCAGTAACGTGACTGTTCGACTGGTGAACGCATGGTCGGTCTCACCTGCAATAGACTTGAACCTCTATGTTTCATAACTCCATTATGGAGAACACAAGCTAAGACGGAAAATTATTTTCTTATGACATTGTTTACCCCATTTTGTCTCATCTTCCTATCTGAAAAGGTCACTTTGTTTGCTTCTCTTCGCTGATTCCAGTATTGCCAAGGCCAGTGGTGATACTTTCTGGACGAAAGATATCCCTATTAATGACAAACTGAGTGCATCGTTGCTTGACGTAACCTGATGTGATGTGTGAGTTAAGCGTCGAAATATTTCAATGAAAATCAAATATATACGATAGGAATGCATATTTTTGGAAGAAAAGAAAGTGTTTACAGTATCAAATTATGATTGGTTAACCAACATTGTAGGTGTTGTGCGGTTCCGAAAATGGTGAGAAGTTGGTTGTCCGTGGTTGGGAAAATTCGGTGTAGAACGTATATCTGGGATGGGTTGGCTGCTTCCTGTCACGACTGAAAGGTCACGGTCGAGGTCAACTTGATTTTGTCTCCCATTTTCCGATCGCTGCCAAGGTAGCTGAAATGACTTGACAAATCGCTTGTGTGAACAAAGCGATGGATTTAACAGCCTAATCGTAACTGCTTCCGCCGTTCTTAAAGTGATCTGAGGAACGATGTTCGAAGAATTCACAGGCACTTTGTAAATTATCTTGAAGGCGTCCTTGTCCACTTGGTGCCCTGTGTCGGCAAGGTGCGCGACGATTGCCCCAGTTTACGGTTCTTCTATTTCCTGTTCTCAGCCAAGCTGGTTTGTGTTCCTTGGTTCTTTGGAACAGTTGCCGTGTCATTTTGCCTACATAGCTTGTCGAGTATGAGCAAATAAATGAATAGGTTAACATGGAGAAGGAAAGGACAGGGATTTTGTCTTTGAGATTCATAGAAATCGTTGACTGGCTAGTGAAATGGGCGCGTAGAATAGCAGCGGGAAATGTACGGGTGATTGCATCCCTTAGGTGCCGAACTAGTGGTTCTCATTTCACATCTCCCTCGAAGGGAAGTTGCATGTGCAATTCTTTCTTCTTGGAGGTCATTATCAATGGTCGCTTGGGTACTTCCATAATGTTCTTTTGAATGAAACGTTCCGGATACCCGTTGTTTAGTGGCATTTGTCTTATTTGGCCTAATTCCTCACTCACTGTTTCCTCGGAGCAGATCTTCCGTATATATATATATATATATATATATATATATATATATATATATATATATATATATATATATATATATATATATATATATATATATATAACTGTATTAGCCAGAGGATGAAGTTACAGAAAAAAAGAGCTTGTTCGCTATCGTGCCTTTTTCTATAATGCCATGGGATTTTCAGTGAAAATCAAATGTCTGAATACTGGAAATGATACAAACAACACAACAGTATAATAAAACAGTTCTCTGTCACGGAGAGCTAGGCAGTGCTTGGTAAATAATGCCCAAATCCTCGGGTGCAGGATTCGCGAAATACGCAGTAAGATATGTTGGGAGCATTTTAGAACCCCGTTTTTTGTAATTAAAAAAAAATATTCCGGGCCGTCAAACCAGGTATGTTATATTTATATTGGGGCAAATGAGGACCACTGAGTCTCGGTTAAATGAAATTCACTATGTAAAGGAAATCTACGTTTTCTAGATAAATGAGTAATGATACCATCCATCTCGTCGTGGACAGAGAAAATTCGTTGTTTATACCTTGAATCAGTACCATCCGTCTGCTCTCTCTGGATATACCGTTTCGGTTGCCTAGCTACAGTGATCCTCACATTTGATTACCCATTCTTTCTGTCCAGGTTCAACTTATGTAAATGATTCTTCTGCTGTGCGACGCCAATGATTTTAATCTAAGTAAATTCATTATGTAATGCTTCGAAACAGCGAGACTTATTACTGATTCTCTAGGGTTCTTCATACAGATCAAAACAACGGACCTATCGTGAGACACGTGCATTGGTTTCGCTTCCTTGGAGAGTGATAATGCAAAAGCAACATGATTTCTTTTACCCCTCTAACAGAGTAGTGCACCGTGCTCAGACAAAAGCGGCGTGCTTGAGCACATACACACATACTATCTCGAAAAGTGACACAGTTTTTCCAGCCACGTGTGCGTTTATCTTTCACTCAGCTACTTTTTTCCAAGTGCATACAACCTTTCCCTACTCTTTCTGAAAGATCATTGCTCCAGCACGGACAAAACTGAGCGTCTAAGAAATGTTTGTTTATCTAGCTCATGAATATTTCATTAGGAAGCAGTTTTGCTTACTAGTCCGAAAGCTCCATCAAGGCTCTGTTATGATGACCATGGCACCTGACTTTCACTGATGGTCCCTCGTATATAGTATAAATGTCTTTCTGCACGAACGATGTCCACATTCATTGCGTATCAACCGGTGTAGGCTGGAGATATAGGTGGGCGAGAAGTGTAAGTTGACTCTGTCGGGTCGGTTTCATTCGGTTCTGGAGGAGATTTCATGCTCATAGCATTACGGAATTTTCCCACCTCCTATGGAACAAAACAAGAACCTCAGCAAATCTGACCATGGATATCGACAGCCATAACTATAGAATTCATGTGGACCAGGTTACGGTCGTTTGTTTAGCCTACGTGCTTTCTCATTCTGGCAGGAGTTTACGAGACCACGTAATGTACAGAACGAAACGTGAACAAGACACCAGGCAATCAGATATTCGCTGACACGTCCCCACCTTTGAAACCCCACGTGAAACTATTTTGGTGTTTTCCTGGTAGTCCTCCATGATAGATGAATTGCTCCTGCAGTCGTTCAGCGCAACGACTAATGAATTTTTGATCAACTCAGGGACCAAAGAAACCGTGCAACTGTCGTCGACTCCTAGTTCTCATTGTCGCATGCAGCCACACACACGCGCATATACACACACAAACACACTGTCCGTTCCGCTCCCCCTGTCACAGACGCAGATGCACATGCTCGCTTACGTTCACTCGTGCTCGCGAGTCTATCATCACGATAGTCCGGGACGGAATATGCGGCTCATCCAGAGTGGGAAGGAATCGTGAAAGGCTCAGATTGCGCACACGTGTGCACGAATCCTTGTGTGCACACCATTGAGAGTGTGCGTAACGTGCAAACGGCAAATCAATGGTCAGGAATGCCGCGCGTGAAAATCACGCCCAGATTTACCCCCAAGGGGGACAGCGGCAGACGTGATTGACTTGCGGATTATGTCGACAATCCACGCTGTGTTGTGGCGACCATCTCAAGTCCGAGACGAACAGAATGAGAACATGCCACGTGCCCCCAGTTCACGAGCGCACTCAACGGTTAAGGTTGTCGAAGCTAACCTACGTGGCATCTTCCTCCTCCCTCACACATTGTCTACTTGACAAGCTAAGGCCTGAGTTCCCAATAGGCCCGAGTCACGCCATAAAGATAAGTAGGAATATTTGCTCACCAGATTCTCCTGACTGTGTTTTACGCAGACGGATAACGCCCAGAAAAAAGGCATCCGCAGATTTTTTAGTTTTAGCTAGTTTCTCTAAGAGAATGTGTGCACGTCTGTGATATTGCAAGTGCTGGATCTGTATACGACGAACGGTACAACAAGCGGGACCGTCTACCGCTAACCGAAACGCCTTAAGTGGAGTAACGTGCACGGTTTTATTCACAAGTATGAAAATGAAGTGCACAATTTCACTTCTGAGAGTACTTCAGAACCGCTGTCTCACCATGAATATCTATCTGCATTCTATCAGTCTGGATAAGCGAAGATTTATCACTTATGGTTCCCAAAATGATATCTTACCAATTCCTTGGTTCCCTGCTGTCGATAACGCGATGAAAACTACGTCCAAGAGAGTATGGTGAATCGGCACTTCAGAAACTCTTAGAAAATTGTTAGTTTATTATTAGGATACCATTCACTTAAAATAATATTTGATGAAAAATCGTCAAGATCATTGCAATTCTCATATTGATTGTTCCCTGGTCAAGTCCATACTGATCGTATGGGTAGAAGGAACGATGTGGTATGAAGCGGCAAACTGGGTATTGCCTTAAATAATTCTCTTTGTCTCATTTTATCTGGTACTTAAACCTCTGAATTCCGGTCAGTGATTAATGAAAGGAAGTGAATTTGTGAGGCGAATTCAAAACACACTTCCTACAGATAAGAGTTAGAACTGGTCAATAAACTGTCTCCCCAGACTCCGACCATGCTATCTGACATTAGCTGTTCTAGAGAAACTTCCAGTCACTCAATGTTTCTCAGCTAAGGAGTAGATATGGCTTCGGTTTCACAGGATTCACTCAACACTTGACAAGGAGGTCAGCCAGTTAAGTCACAGACACTTGGTCATGCAATAACCTGATTCTCCCATTCTGGTGATATTTCATCTGGTTGATTAGCAATAATTCGCAGCGGATATCCACAGAATTACGACGGGGACTCACACCCAAAGTGCTGGATCGTGAGTCTCGCAAGGTAGCCGCTAGTCTATTCGGGCTGAATCTCAATGACCTGCTTCGGGTCAACATCACCTGACATGTTGCCCTTTAATCACTAACTTCGTACGTTTACAATTCGAGTCTCATAAATGCCGTTAATGTTTGTTGGCTAAAGACTGGGAAATTGTCGCCAAAAGCATGTCCATTTATCCATTCGTCTAGTATCTTCAGTGATGGTTAGATTTTTATGTTTCAGCAAACTGTACGCTTTCGATCCACACCACTTTAGCCGTTAATTATTTGACTTCCGTAGGCATATTAGTGACAAAAGATATGCTTTCCGAAGATGAATACCAATGAACATTGTTACTTCCCATGAATGAAAGAATACACAATTTTCCACTTCTGTCAATTACTTTATATTTTCGAGACCAGCGTCGCCGCTGTTCGAACTGCCAATCAAAAATGTGCCTTATTATTTCATTTGGAATGAGGGTGGTCTGTTGGGATAACGCAGCTTCGAGGGAAAAACTCATACACACACACGGTCCCCGCGAGCCCAGATGTGTGAGTAATCGCACCCGTCGTCCGCCATCTCTTTCTTGACTATTTTGTTCCAAAAAACTGTGACGACGAGGACATTTCTTGCTGGATCCGCGCAGCCTCAGAACGCAAAACATCCAATTCATGCGCTTGTTCTCGAGCCAGATGCATTAGACGTTGCTGTTGCAGAAGTAATTTGCTGCGACTAACTCTACGCGTTCCTTGCAGTTCCATACACTCTAGACGAATTGGAAAGAGCCGGAAATAAGAGGAAAAATATTTTTATGAAGTAAGGTAGAACTGCGCAAGTTTCTTCTAGTTAGCTTAATTAAAAATGATCGAAGCAGATTCATAGAATTTGGGGGGCACCCGCGCCGTTGCTGGCGTCAAGTGAAACTGATTGTATGCGGCCCGTAGTTTCAAAAAGCTTGGTTTCCTGTTGGTACTTTTGATTTAAAAAAAACGATTAACCAGGTTCAAGTTATCTTTCCCGTGATTATTGGAATCAGTTTATTGTGAATAATATTTTCACAATTCCGAGACTTTCACAGGCAAGAAAGACAGCCGAATAGCTGTTGGAAACTTGCCGCACGACGTAAGCATGTCCTGGAAAATTCATACATATTGAGGTATGAAGCACTTGGTGACAAAACAACCATTTCACGTTCTGATTTCATTTTATTTAGTTAGATTATCAGTAGGCTTGTAGAATTCACTGGATCGCACTGTGCCGACATAACAAGGATGATAACAAAGTGGGGGAAAGGTGCAATAGAGCTAAATGAGCAGTTAGTAAATTTGGTGAATAAATTTCGACAAAAATCAACGCCCCTATTTGCATGAAATTCTAGATCTGCATTGTGTAAGACGAATATACTGTCCACGATAGAATCCAGTTTTATGGGACTACCATACTGGAATTACTTTGCTCATAAATGAGAAAGTGAGAGTTTTCGTCACTGCCAGATTTTGATAGCTTTCGTGGAGGAATTGTGATTGGCAATACTGATTATCATAACAATAGTTAATGAAACCGGAAATTGCATCCAGTGGGATGTTTACTATCAGAGGCATAGATTTTATGGAACGATTTTTATGACCCTAACGCCATGATTTGTTTTGAAACATAGAGAGTCTGATGTGGCCACAATTATGAGAAACGACAGAATAGATAATTTCCTTATTCCTATCACGTATGGCTGGGATTTACCCCATTCCCTAGTGGGACGGAATAACATTCGTACAAAATGGAACATACATCTCATACCGGGATTTTGTGCTCATATCCTAGTTGCACATTCTCACGTAGCAAAGGTGCTCTTGAACAGGAGGGGGAAAAACTGAAATTGTTGTCAATGGACCGCAAGGCATGAGCACAACCCAAGTTTTCTGTGACCGCTGATTTTCTGGTAAGGAGAGACCCACAATGTACAGCATAATCGATTGTCTGTCCAACCATTCAATGCCGGTTTGAGCCGCTTCGTGATAGGAACAGATCGCTTATTTAAAACAGTAAAACCGTAACGCTTTCAATTCGGTTCATTCATTAACTTCGCACTGAAATGATTCGATTTTGGTTGCCACCTCACAGTATAACCCAGTTGGAATGGATATAAACTGAAGCATAAAAACAAGTTAACAGTAAATAACTGTGTAAGTGGTAGTTATGTACGAGAATAGTTTACTGATCGTAGTACTTGGTCATGTCACCTAGTGCCTTTAACTTTCCGGTAGATCGATTTCGTGGGCCCCTAACCGGGAAGACTGGCGTATCCTGTACGGTCAAGTTCATTGGCTAAGGTCTTTGTGACTTTCGACCTCATCAATGACTGATTGTCTCGATCAGAGAATCTGCAGTATAGTAGAAATCATTTTCTATGGGTTTACAAAAGCCCCTTCAACTAAAATGAAAAATGTAATGGTAGTTACTGACACAAAAAACTAGACGGGATTGTTACTCAATATTGGAAAGTCCTACAAAGAGATTCCGTCTCAAAATTAAGTGTTTTTGAGATGAAGGAAAAAAGTAGGCACGTGAAGGTAGGTTATGGAGGTTGCAATTGACTTTTTAAGCCTGTAAAACTAACAGAGTTTCATAGGTTAGAATCCTGTCTTTAAGTTATAAGACAGATGAGTTTCTTAACATTTAAATATCATGCCCTTAATTTCCAAGCGTCTAGAAAGTTCCCTTGGTGTTAAATTTTCAACAGCTTTGATGATCTTATTTGCCTTACTGACTGATAAGTTAAAGTATTTATTATCTTTGTTACTTTTCACCAAAGATCAAGGAGAGATAAGTATAGATGCACTGTTATTGCTGGAAAACATCAAGGCCACCTACCCATCAAGTTCAAAACCGGGCTTGAAACCCAGGATGCACTTTGTGAGTCAGTCGCGCTACCAGGTGGTCAGGTTTTTCGATGTCCGTTACCTGTCAGCGTAACGCTGGATGACCCAAAAGCTCACCGGTTGTTATCGTTTCAGCGCAGCAGAGCATTATTGTAGACCATGGTCGACGTACACTTCCACTCTCAAAAATAACGCCCGCATAATGGCCATAGAAATAAGTACACAAAGAGTACTTTGGGCACATCTTGAGAACCCAAATAGCTTACTACTTTCCCACAGACAAAAAACGTTCCGCACTGCTTGAATCTGACGGACCCATCGGATCAGTAATGCTATCAGACTCAGAGCATAAGGAATAGTGAACAACACATCAGTACAAATACCAAAGCTCACCAGGCCAAGGTGGCTGGGGCATGTCATGAATGTCCCCATATGGGCTTCCTCGGCGCATGATACTCACTGAGACGGGTAGAGGTTCGAAAAGGGGTATGTTTGGCCAGCCCGCGACATGAAGAAATGCGTGCAAAGCCTGATCAGTGATCAGAACGTGTTCGGCTTCCCCGTTAGGATCCAAGATATCCACCCAGGCAATAATAAGAGACTTTGGAGAAAATCGATAGGTGTTTACATCAGTGACGGTCTTGTACTCATACACACTTCTTTTATCCACTTGATACTATCCTTTCTAGTTCAGCAATTACCGTTTCACACTCTTGAGTATTTTATTTGCAAGTTACGTCCTGGCAACAAGAACCGTCGCAACCAGTACACAGGTAATGGTTGCCCAAACTAAACAGAACTGAATTTCCAACCGTGTAATGTAGAGCGGAAAGTCCATTTGCATTTCTCACATCTAAAAGCCCAAAGCCGAGAACCGGAATCGAACCGGCGACATTCCGCCGACCGGGCAGATGCCTTACCAGCGGAGCTATCGCGGTACGGCCAATCCGATGTGAATAACGCAAGTGGATATCCACTGATGCAAAACCACTATTCGAATGTCCCATAGACTGCGGACAAATTTGGTTATTAAACCTGACCATATGTGATGTACATCTAATCTCCTACTACCTATACTCGTATAGGATGTGTTTCATATTCTCAGTGAGGTTTCGATACACCTTTTTAAATGGCTACATGGTAGCATTCCATGTTGAAGCAAACCATCCTAACCGGTGGGACACAGACATGTGAACATTCATGTTCTCTATCTAGTTTCATCGCATACACGACGCTACTCGATAGTGTTTTTTAAAAATTCCGTTTTAGCTTGGAACAGGCTGCTATTCGAAAATCGATGACTCCTGAAAACCGGATGAAAACTTTGGCCCAGGCACTCTGAAATGCAAAAGTGGTGTTTTGATTGAGGAAAAGTTAAAAAATTATAGGCTCAGTAGACTAGACAAATAGCAAAACAATACTATTTTCTTAACCAGAGGTTCAACATACATCAAACGAAGCGAGCTGACTAGACGTACGGCTTTGATCATGGATAAATTTGGTCTCATGTAAAGACACATTTAATTCTTTTAACTGAATGTCTGCGTTTTTGTTCTCCGTTTCTAGCTTCTGAGCTTTTTTTATCTCATAGCGTCGCAGGCGTTTTCGTTTCTTCTCCATCGATTTTTCATGAGACTGGGAATAAATGAAATGAAGATATTATATGAAGCACATACAGCACATTAACCAAACGCTAATTTTAAACAGAGTTTCATTCAAACTGGTGCGCCTCGCTATATATATATATATATATATATATATATATATATATATCAGAGGAGTAATGAGCTACCTTTTGGTATAGGACATTGACTAGCTGGTATGATTTCTTTTCCTATTTGGAACACAGTAATAACGAGACAGAGTTATTGTTGCATTCATTAGGACCAGTTTGTAATTTCTCCGCCAGCAGTACGTGCCTGCATCTTAATTAGCAAACTATTTTCAATCCAACGAAGGATGTGAAGTTGGCACACTAACTGTTTTACGAAATTTATAGAAAAGAATTATCCTATCAAGTACTGTTGTTGTCCTTGTTGTTGTTGTTTGGTAGCGTAGTTGGATGCCTCATTACCAACATAAAACGGATTATTCATCAATAAGAAGAATCGGATTAGAACACATCCACATTGTAATAACCGTGGTAATCGATAAACTGATGAAATACAACCCAAACACAATTTCTCCTAAATAACGAAAACCATTTACTATTGACTCTAAGAAAGCATTTTTATCTAATACTGTTCGTCCACATAGATAATCAACACGATTTGACTTTAGACGTTCTACAAATAATATCACAACCGTTACCATTTCTTCTGTTATTCTTTAGTAAAAACAGTTTCCAACTAACAAGGTAGGGATAGGTAATCAGCAACCTGATCCAGTTGCAGTTCCGTAAGCATTCGCTCACATCCATCAGTATTCATCGGATGTTGCGGATAATTACGTCAACTACTATCCTTGCCGGCCATCAGAATGTACTCATTTTTGCCCAGGGTATTTTATCGACCTTTCAGATACGGATAAGCATAGTGGGACGGTTAGTACGCACAAGCGGGCTTTAATTAATAATGCAACAAGCCCCGATCAGGAGGTACGACTGGTCAAATACAAATGACTTACGCTCCGTTGCAAATTGATTGTTTGCTCGATCGTGAGTATTTGTGAGTTGATCACTGCGTCATAATCACTGCACTCCAAATACTGTTTTGAAGAAAAGGAAGATGATTAACTCTGTCCTTCAGTACATACACGAACCTACCTTTTGGATCTCACGAGTAATTTTAAATTTCCTTATATCTGCTTGTTTGGCCTGTAAGTCTTCATACTGCATTAGCATCTGACGAAGCTCCCTGTGGGAATACACAATAAATCATGAGGTGTTTCAGTCTAATTCCACAAGTATTTTGCTGATATGGCGAATAGGAAATCGAATGTGATAGAGAACGCTTGTTAGACGGAGAAGGTCACCAGTAATACGTGTAACTAATTAGCTTTTATCTGTCAACTTTCACACTTCTCCTCCCATAGTTTAAGGAAAAACCAGAGTACCAAATGCCGTTTGCATTTCTCTCTCGAGTACGTCGATCGCTCAGTCTCCTACTGAATTGGTTCGTTTACACACAATCGTACACTTCATCTGGCCTCCGAACACACCAATGAATATATTTGTTATTAGGGCTCTAACAAAGAATTGGAGATGCACTAGGTCAAGTCACTGCCGATATCGGCTTCTTCGTATGCCTAGAATAAGTCTTAGTCTGACCACCGCATCTCCTTCAATCTTGAAGAGAACGAAAATAAGTGGGTGGTTGGCAGGCGCACGCCAAAAGTTTTAGCGAACAGAACCTATTCCGCGTGATTGCTCGATTAAGACGACACCTGTCTGTGATGTGGCGGTGTGTGGAACAAGAACGGGGTAATCAACTGATTTATGATTCAGTCAGGCTGCCTTTTCTTCTGCCTTCGGACGCGGATATCTCAGCGTCGCAGGACAATACGCAGTTTAATTGAGTGCTCACTTGATCAACTCCAATTAAACTTTATTTTACAAACGTTTTAATAACTTAACGTGTTGGCACACTTCGGATTCTGATTGGACGTTGTATATCCGTACCAGAAAGGACAACTTTTTTCATTTGACCCAGCTCGGACATCAAACAGGAGCAATTATTCTCAAGGAACAACTGCCAGTCACACAGAGCCACTAAGTGTCTTCAGTGTGGAACAACACCGTAACACGGTTTAGGAGTGATAGGTGTTGCAGGTCTCCGAAAGTCATGGTAGCAGTTTGTGGTAAGATCTTTCCAACTCCATCGAAGCCAGCAGCTATGCGGTCCCAGAGGCATTTAAACTGGTCGACCGCATATAGTTGGTTGTCATATAAGGTGATTATAGGCACGTGAAACCGACAGCAGTGTTAAGGCACGTGAGCGGTGTGTTATGACATGCGGTCCAGGACGCGTTGCGCTATTCATACTGTACCATCCAGCGAGATGGATCACTACCGTATTCGAAGTTGACAACTGTTTCATAAGGGGAACTCAGTTTAGCACTTGCTAGGTCAGACAGGCAGCTCCTCAGTAAATCACAGAAAGATTTCGTTGAAATTCAAATGAAAAAAAAAACACTCCTCGTAGCTAGTTTTTCGTTCTCATTTTTTCCATATTATACCAAACAAAGACTGGAGACATAAAATTATGTAACACTTCAAATTGTTCAGATTGGTTTTGTAATGTTTTCTGTGCAGTTGAAATTGCGTGACATCGGTTCCTCGCGATAGATTCGTCTTAAGCACGAAATACCAAATTTAGAGAACGGCCGAATAAACATTCTTAAACTAGAAAAGTTAAATTCACCATAGGTGGTTTCCCTGACTGAGGGACAAATTATAATCCTGCAAGGAATAGTTTTTTTTTTCTGACCTGTCGGTCATACGCGCGCCTAAAAGAAAGAAGCTAGACAATAGAAATACATTTAGAGAATACCACACATTATCTCGCCCTTTATAAAAACTTTTGCGGCTGATGATAAGCTGACAAAGGGAAAACTGTGGGTTCATTTGGAATACATGACCTTGACTTCATGGTCACAAAAGTATCGTCCGTTACGTAACGATCAGGCTGTAGACCGAGACATTGGTGTTCACTTCAGACCAGTATTAACGACGTCAACAGAAGAACCAGTCCAGTTCAGTTCATTCAGCCATCAACTTCACACTTCAGTGTGATGGTTTCAGCTTCTACCACTCAGCGTCATCCAGTTGATGAACGAATGAATAGGAACATGAAGTGAAAAGGAACCGGAAACAGCAACAAACGGAAGTCATTAAGAAAAAGAAGGAAGCCGAACGCAACTACGCAACTGACCGAGAAACCTAGCCATATCATTTATTGTTTCCAGCCATTTGGTAAGTGGGTCACGTGAACCCAAACCCGGAAGTCTAACACGCCTCACTTGGCCAAGTCCATTGGTCAAGGTTTTCATATTCTTCTTACATGCCATGGACTGACCATCTCGACCTACCTTCCAACCATTACCGGTTTCGGCGAACAGTGCACGCCGAGGAAGTCTATCGGTAGGCATGCGCAACACGTCCCAGCCACCTTAACCCGTTTAGATTCAGTACTTGATCCATAGACTGACCTCTGGTTCCCAACACCCTACGTCTAACCTCAGTATTGGTGATGCAGTGTTCCCACCATATTCAGGCAATGTAAATGTGAGAACTCGATGAGCCACTTGCTGAGCTTTGGGCTCGGGCAGTTTTCTATGTCTTTGTGATTTCAGATTGAACACGAGCAACCGCCCGGTCATTCATGCTCCAGGAAAAAGTCCATTTTGTTACCGCGATGATGGAGAAATGTGAAATCAGAACCAGGGGATTTCATTACTTTAGTAAAAAAAGATGGATTTTTGATGGCATATGGGGCACGTGTTCATAAGATAGATATTGCACAGGATGACTGCATGTTTGTCACTTTATCCTCGCAAAACGTGATATCACAGCAGGATGTGATGAGCAAAAATCAACACCGCCATTTTGCATTTTGATAAAAAAGAACGACAAAAGAGCGATAAGTATATCCGAAGGATAGATTTCTAAATAAATTCGTTCTCGCCGTTGCGAATAAGAGTGAAGCAGGGTGGGCTGCTTCATCTTACGGTCGATCTGAAGCCAGCAATTTCCATCCAACAAGAAGAGTCACTTTTCATTCGCGGAGTAATTCAAATTGCATCGTTAACCGTTTTGATTATCGATTTACTTCCCATGCTATATAGTGAGACCTAGAGGGTGCACAAAAATGTGAACTCCGACCGCAAGTTGACAGGGAAACTCATTCAGATCACTTTGATATTGTGAAAACCATTATGCCGGTTGACATGGGCTGTATTAAATCCTGACCAATGTTGTCGAAGGAGTGTTATCCACGACAATCTGGACGATGCGAAATCCAGTAGGCTTAAAAAATAAATGCATACCGTCTGTCGGATTGGAACTATCTCTGGAAAGGCTACTTTCCTGTCGAGTAATGCGTCAGATTATACCCCGCATGAAGATGCTCATCTGTTATCCTTTGACATTTGTTTTCTTTTCTTATTTTTGTAGTGGCAAAACCGTGGGCACCCTAAAGATTTAGTTTTCAGCATCGAGCCATAAATGCTCTGCATTGATTTTGATGAAAAACTCCCTTTCATCCTTAGAACAATAAGTTAGTGCATTATTTCCACATTAGACTTCGGAGTCGAAAGCAGTATACGTCATAAAGCACAGGAAACCCAGTGGTATCACAGCTGGGTTGGTGAAATTTACGGTCCGAATCATAAACTTCAGCATAAAAATATAACTCTGTACGAGTAATACTGCCGAACAAGGTAAAACTTAGACTATGACTAAATAAACAAATAGTAGATGAAACAGTATTTTTTGTTCTCTTCCCCTTTGTAATCTCTCAGAGACGGTCCACTTCAGTTGTTCTTCATTCTGCCCCAAGTAAAAATATTTCAGAAGTGCGAGTATGTTTGGTGATAAACGGCCAAGTGAGCATGCATGTTTGACAAAAAAGGCAATAATTCAGAAACGCGGCCATAGTCCCAGTGATTGGTGCTAGATTAAATTAATCGATGAAGCCAAAAACCTCAAACTTACCACTCTAAGTGATAAAAACGTTTTTTGAATTCCTTATTTTTGATCATATGAGCCACCTTGCTTTCGCCCAGTGTGATAATATGCTTGTTCAAAGCTTCGACCCGTTCACGATCAATCAGTAGTGCATCGGAGAAGTCATGCACCATGGCATTCTCGCTGACTTCGATTTCCACTTGACCCTGTTTGACTAATAACTGTAATTCTAGATCCGTCTGATTACGGTGATAGTCTTTGAGCAAATTGTCCAATTCTGCTCTGATAGAGTCACGTTTATTCGCCAGTTGATTCAGTTCTTGTTCGCGTTTCTGAGTTGTTGAGAGAAAGAAAGCGGGATTGGTGGTGGGGTGAGGGGTGGGCGGGGAGCGGAGAGCGGAGAATTACCAGAGCATAAACTGACAGTTTGAAGTATCACAGAACAAATAAATTTGCACATTTGGGTGCACAGTCATTGACTATTGAGGAAAAGTGAAGTGCTAGTATGACGGAAAACAGGGATATACGGGTATGGGACAGCAGTTAGACTGGCATCCATGACTGGGATTCAGAATAAATCAGATTTTTCTCGGCCACCGTTAGTGCAACGAAAATTGTCATTGAGTGAATCCCGCCACAACTATTATTTGATTGCTCGAATTGCGAGCCATTAGTAAGTCATTTTATTTGTGTTTTCCCTTCATGACCTTGAAAAGCAGAGCAAAATAGGCAAATACGACCGATCTGAGAAGCAGCTGGTAAAACTTTCATCGAGGTAACAAACTTGGAATTCCAATACTAGCTTTCATCCGCGCATTTGACTGAGATACGACAAAACTTGCGTTGGTCGTTGGCAAAGCTGATATCGATATCTGACTGTTATTTCCGGACTCGAATAGGCAAAATAAAACTAATAAAGTACCTCAAAAGGGACTCACTTTAGAGGTGAAAATAAACGTAGCCCTTTTTATTTGCACCAAAATCCGGTTTGTGCAGCAACGCAATCATGAAAGCACAAGGCTAAGTTATGATGAAGCGACCTATCATTTAGTACTCACGCTTATTTGCCGCTGGATCTTCTGGTACTCAGATTACATTGGCGCCACTCCTGTTATTAATTGTTTACTTAAGAGATTAGGTTCACAAGTTCCAAATGTTATCCTAGACAGCTGCGCCAGAGTGGGAAAACTATATGAAGGTCAATGAATAACAATGAGAAGGCACCTGTGGTCTTCTTGGTTGGAGATAGATAACCCCATAATCTTGGTCTGATTGAGTGCCCTGAAAGATACGGTAGGGAATGCTGAACAGCGGTGATATGGTGGTAGTTTTCTAACAGAACAGACTGTTTGAAAATATTGGGCATACAAACTTAGAAGGACCGTTCATTCCGTGGCCAGAGTGAGATTTACCCATTATCTATTCCTCACTCAACAGTCCTTATTCGCTCCATTCAAGAAGAGCCTCCTTCATTTATGTCAGCACCGAGAAATGCCGCGATAAGTTAAACACAATTAATTGTCTTCCTGTACGATAAAGACGTCGATAATGATCCTTGATGGGACTGAACCAATCACACTCTGTTTGAAGTTCTCAAGCAATGAGCATAAAGTTGTGTATTCATAAAGAACTATTCGTTAGCTGTTGAATTTCTTTCATCACACTGACTTGGTCACAAGCGTTGAGGTACTCGGCGTCTTTCCGTGTTCGACAACCAATGTCTCCGAAGTATTGTTCGCGTTTGGTGGGAATATCGAGTGAGTAATGATGAGGTGCGCCGTCATGTGTTGGGTACGGATAGTCGGCATCCTAAAGAAGCATTCGCTTCACACAGCCTCTGGTGGCTCGGTCATGTTTTGCGTATGCCTGCCCATCGTCTAACCTTCCGTGCTCTACTCACATGTGCGGCGGTCAGGCCATGGCTTAGTGTAGAGGTTAGAAGAAGCTAGCATCAGCATTGGCTTCGGTTGGCGCTTTCCGCCTCCCTGGTTGGGGCCCAAGTGACGAGGAATGTCGTTGGTTAGAAACGTTCAGGGACATGACTGAGAAAAGAAATCTCTAACATGAATGCTGTCTTTTGAATTCTCGGGCCCCATAATCACAAGAAGGTCACGCAGACAAACAAAATGGTAAAAAACACTAAAAGGTGTACGGTGAAAAATCAGAAGCAAAGCATATAATAAGTCATCTATTTACTAACTCTTTCTTTGATTGTGTTCAACTCCCCTCCCATATTTTTGTAGTTGTTGTTGTTTCATTGGCACCATGTTTGAGTTCAAGCCGATGCAATATATATATATATATATATATATATATATATATATATATATATATATATATATATATATATATATATATATATATATATACGCTGCGGTTGAGGGTCGTAGTCGATACAGCGGCCAGAACGATCGCACATTTTCCAGTAAACGATTGCTAAAACCGTAAAGGAAACATTTTACTGACCTGGACGAATGCGTTCATTTCAGCCAGATGCAAAGCGGTAGCCTTGATTTCCATTTCTTTCTCAATTTTTCGCCTCCGATACTTGCATAAACGATCCCACACTGTGTGATCCATTCCTGGCTGACTTTCATGGGCTGGATCATTGTCTAGCTCTTTGATGTACTCATCCACAATCGCTTTCTGATCAGTAGGAACACGTCTAGTCGTCGGTTTCTCGACGTACGGATTAAAGATAGTTGACCCCGGCTGATCGTGCGATCGCATTCGATCAGACGTATCCGCATCCATCGTATTTGTGGCTGATCCAGGTGCAGCCGCTCTTCTGAAATCGTATGATACCATGGTAAAAGAATGACGGAATTACCTTTTTGTTGATGGTAAGTCGATTAGAGTCAGCAGTTACTTTTTCCACTCAAAAGGGTAGGTTTCAACCTTTTACACCATTTATGTGGATAAAAATATTGTTACGCATGCACAATTTCAACAAAAGGAAAAAAATAGCAGAAGTGGATTAATGTTCAACATTCAAGCAGTTTCGTAGTTCTGAGAAAAATTTCTTGAGACTGGCCAGCAGATGAGCGAGGTACAGCGAAAAGGGATTACAATGTGCAGAAAGGCGGGTAAACAGTATTTTGAACTTTGAGGGTGTGGAGGATGTAGATCCAGTCTGTCTCGGAGTGATGCGAATCAGAGAGAAGGTTGGAAGTAAAACTATCCCAGGCACAAAGGTGTTTGTTTATGATGGTGGCAACAAGTGTGAATCTAGGTACGCCACTACATCTAAAGATGTGTTTTACGGATCTTCTGTTCAGGCGACAGTCCTTTTCGAACAACTGAGGAAAGACTATTGGGGAGCAGTGAAGTCAGCGGCGAATAATGAAAGCGGTCACAAATTTTAAAATTCAGTTCTGAGGTTAGGAGAGCATAGGTAGACCGAATGAGGAAAAGGACTGCTTCCTAACTTTGCTTAAAACCCCAATGACTTGCATGGACAATGGAAGATTGCGAGTAAGTGATGCGAATCAGAGAGAAGGTTGGAAGTAAAACTATCCCAGGCACAAAGGTGTTTGTTTATGATGGTGGCAACAAGTGTGAATCTAGGTACGCCACTACATCTAAAGATGTGTTTTACGGATCTTCTGTTCAGGCGACAGTCCTTTTCGAACAACTGAGGAAAGACTATTGGGGAGCAGTGAAGTCAGCGGCGAATAATGAAAGCGGTCACAAATTTTAAAATTCAGTTCTGAGGTTAGGAGAGCATAGGTAGACCGAATGAGGAAAAGGACTGCTTCCTAACTTTGCTTAAAACCCCAATGACTTGCATGGACAATGGAAGATTGCGAGTAAGTAAAACACCGAGGTATTTGACTGTGGACGATGCGGGAAAGTATTCGCTGTGTACAGAGAAGAGAGAGTCATCCAGTACTATTTTGATTTGATCCTCTGGATGATGAACAAAATGATACATCGTGGTATTTAGATGCATTCAAATTCAGAGAACAGGATGAGGACTAAATTACAGTCTTTTTGTCTGTTTTGAATTACGAGAAGGACCTCTGGTCTAGGATGCTCACATCCAAAAACGATGTCGTCTGAATATCCACATGAAGTAAGTGAGAATGGAACATGTAGTTGTTTTACGTACGTGGAAAAGAAGTTGGGTGAAAAGGTAGCTCCCTGTAAGACACCTTCGTTGACAGACAGTGGAGAGGATGTCGTTCAACTAAAGGACGTAGACTGAGTCCGGTCAGTGAAATAGTCACGAACCAGTCTGTGGTTCTCACTATTTTTCATCAACTCAAAATTTGCATTTAAAATCTATTTGAGATTCCACGACCAAAATCGAGCGTCAATGAGATATCACTATTTTATGAAACACATGTTACTGCGAGTTATAAGCGTCATACAAAAAATAGGTATTTCAAATTTTGTCAAGCGGTAAAATAGTTGCCAATTTGTGTGGGTTTACCCACCATAGACTAAAAGTCACATATTTTAAGAGATCTACACACGTGGTTCTTTACAATGCTTTGGGTCACTTTCATTTTTGACGAGAACTACACGAAACTGAGAGTAATATTTCAGTGCTTAATTACAGTCACAAATTCATCCCTCACCTGGGCCTTCTACGGAAAACCTTAGCAATATAGTCATAAAGTGGTCCGTGGACGTCCGAGAAATCCTTGCGGAAATTCTTTTCCAAAAGTCTGTCTTCAGCACACTGAATCTCGTAACGCTGTTGCTCGTCCTCCAGGGCTTTCTGTGCCGCCTCCAACGTTTTTTTCATCTGAAGACCCATCGGAAAGGTAAGAGAAGGAGCATAGTAATAAGAATGCAATTTCCCGAGATCAAGTGTTCTTATTGGAAAAGTAATGTAATGCACAAATCATAAACTTCGTGCTTCAGTTTTATTTTAATAAAGAGAGGATCCAAGAACCACATACATTAGTCAGAAGTTACTGAAGGTGCTAACAACACAGAATGAGAACAACTGAAGAAATGCAACGAAAAAATGCAATGCAACTGCACTACATGAATTCTGAATCCTACACGAGACTGGTAAACACAATTTCTACCGATACGTTCTGGAATACATTCAGATGCATATTGGTGAATCCACTCGCATTTTTCGCATCCCAAAGTCCAACTCCACCGGCCGGACTCGAGCAGGCAATTTTCTGCTTACCGGACAGATGCTCTACCAGCTGGTTTACGGCGATACAGACTTCCCATTATCTATAACATTTAGTCTCCTCGTGCAAATAACACACTCTTTGAATATTTTACGCGAGTTACTTCTGCTAAAGAAATTTATCCGAGTGGTTCTTCCTAATTTGGGTTAGTTTATTCGACCTGAGAGTAGTAAATTTTGAAACAAAACGTCTCATAATTTGTGGTTTGTAGTCGAGATCTATGTATGGTTCATTACTGGATATAATACAAGTTAACCATCTCACGTGGAATAGTTTTCAAAACGTTTCAAACGGCCATCTTGTTCTTTTCTAATTCACTGAATTATACGTTTCACACTTTTGTCCTTCATCATAGACTCCCTTTTCTTGTTATATTCACTGACTTGTCTATTGAAGCCACTTCATCAGATCTCTTGAACACCTACCTGTTGATATTTAATGGGGCAGTCCATTCAGTTGTAGTGTTTTGTTTAGGAGAAGCGAATTACCGATCGATTAGTTCATTGGTCATATTTTTCGTTTGCGTCACAGCAGCAACGCTCTGTCAACATCGTTTCCTCATTCACATAGGCATCTCCTTATGAATTCGAACTGACCACCTGAGAATTAAGCCCATCCATAATGGGCAATGACGGGGTAGAGAGATTTGGTGGTCAGGTGTCGAGTGACCGCAGTGAAGTCAACCACGCATCTTCACTAGGAAAACGGTGTGATTGGTGATTTCATTTGAAATTAGAATGGTATTGATGTAGGGGAATAATACTCTACGATCAGCTGACCCAACTTATCGCATCCCGAAGCCACAGTTCATGGTGAACGTTTTATGTTGGGATTCTGGCGCACTGGTCGCATCCAATTTATTCGGTTCTCAGTGAATGTATTTCAACGTAAGCCGCTCAGTCTCGTCATGAACAACTTTTTTTTATCAACATAGGTACCTACCAGTATTCAATGGTAGCTTATCTTGCTCGACACGTTGCTAGCATTCAGACTGACATTGATGACCTTCGAAATGTACTGCATTGGCAATCATTTTTATTTGTTCCTATTTGTCTATTTTAACAGTGTTCCTATTACAGTAGTCATAGAGCTTCTGAATTTTCACCATCTAGTGGTTGAGGTGCATCTTTGATGGGCTTGAAACTGACCAATTTATTCAATGGAAAGGTCGTCATAGGTAAGGCAAAATACAAACTCTCGAATAACCTTGTTGGGAACCAGGTGTTTTATAAAAAGCACCCATAGCCGAACTAAACGCCGAGAAAAGCCAACTGCTACTTTCAATTTTTTCGTAGCCAAATGGGCCCGCTGTGCTGTTGGAGAGAAGACGACAACGGCGAGCTTGAGAGTTGCAGTGATCAGTCGGCTAAACGAAGCAGTCTGGCGTGGCACTTTGAAACGGAATCTGCAATAGTTTCGAGAAGAGAAACTATTACTTGGAATATTTTCCAGCACGAAATCTTTCATGGTCTTTCATCACATTGTTTGTTAGCGTTATTTGAAGAATAAAACTTGATGATCTCCTACATGGAAACAGTAACGGCACTGAAAAATGGACTCACTTCCTCCATATCCCACTCAGCACGATCAATTAAACGAGTAAGTTCATGTTCTCGTACGAATAACTCTTCTTCAATTAGAAGCATCCACTTCAGACGCCAAACTTTAAGTTCTTCGTGTAGCACTGCCACTTGTACAGAAATCCAATGTTGGAATAGATTCAACAACTGCTCATCAAATTTGGCCTTTTCTTCATCTATTTGCGCGTACATTTTTTTCACGTCCGATTCGAGGAACTAGATTTAGGATGAAGAAGACAGGAATTCACGTTTTTTCAAGTATTCGAAGAAACTGATTCAAATTTTGAATGCGTTCTTCACAATTACAATCAAAATACGGAGCAAATTGAACGTTCACATAAGTTTTCATTTATTTTCTCCTGCGAGACGGAGACATGCATAATGGAATGCATTACTTTCCACCGGGATGAGCAGTTCAGATTATAATCGAAGTGATACGATTCATTTACTAATACACGGTTAAACCGTACCATGTGGTTGCTGATTTCAAACTGATGAGTCTAATCGTCAGGTCGATAAACCTTAGGGTAAACGACTTTCTTCTCACATAAACCAACGATACTTGCACCAAGATTTACATTCGACCTGAAAACAGTCCACTTCTGAGGGATTCGAATAAGTGGAGCTCAAAAGCAGCAAGATTTCTTTCGATTGTAAATGTAAGTTGTTACAAACCGGTCCAAATCACACTATCAACACTTTTCTCACTTTAGAAAAATATCATACAGTTTTCCATCATTTTTAAAAGATATCAGCAATGGTAATTCAGTAATCTGCTTGCACGGGGTCTCAAATTTGATACCTTAGAACTGGATGTATGACGTGCTCACAACTGCAACTATGGATTGACCTCCACCGATTTGTCACGCGCAGCGACTGACCTATTGGTGAATGTTATCTCAGTTGCAACCTGACTGACTGAATAAATATCTCACTATCAACTCGGTAGGATTACTTAAAAATTTGAACATCAAAGATTAGAACCGACGCAAAATCGTTTAATGGTCCTTCTGATATCATTAAAATGACAAGGACACAAAAGTCGTGAGAACTAATTGAGCAAACGCATGTTAAACCTTCATAACAGGGTGGGGCCAATAGGGACTCATATTGGTCTTGGCATACGAACAGTTCAGTTAAGATTGTGGTTTCAACGAGACTAATCGGTAGTGACCAGTTACAGATTTCTAAAAGGTAGTGTAATAGACAGAACCCAGACAAGAGGGTTTTCAGCGCAAGAGCTGGGAGACAATTTTTTTCATTTCAGTGTATTCCAACATCGTGTTGGACTCCTTGCGTGCATCGGACTGTAAGAAGCGGAAAAATCAGGACGTAATGTTCGGAATTCGAAGCTGCGTACCAACGGGATGTGGTAAGACTAATGTTGTCTATGTGTTATTTGAAAAAAACACTATTTCCGCCGGGGCATGAGTTATATTTGTTTAAGAATGAAAGTAAATGTCTCTAGGTTTAGCAGATGATCAACAAAACTTTAGATCATTCCGCTGGATCGTTCAACTGTCTAGCATTGGAACACATTACGATGAATGATGCATTTATGTAAATACAGTCACTCTGGTGAGCATTGTGACAGATACAAGCTTAGAAGATAAGAATGTCATTAAACGATGCTTTCATTTATAGCTCACAATGGTTCATTTCATTAGGAAGCCTATAACCAATGTATATAAAGATTTTGATGAATTTTCCCCCGTTTATAAAGTGTGTGTAGTGGATGAAGTGTACAACAAAACTACCGCAGTCAAATTCACTGGAGCTGGTGACCCAAAGTCGGAAAATTCGAGTACATGACCGATTAATTTCCCAGAAGGTCATGGTTGTATTTTCTGTGACTTGTTGCGCTAGACCAACACATGAAGAACGGTGCGACTTGATCCAGTTGATCCATGAATTCGACCAAACAAGAGGGGTAAATCAACCTACCACGTCTCAGCGTAGTCAGACACGTGCATCGAAATAAAGCTTACAACACAACAAGCCAATTCTAGTTGCGTGAGACTAAATCTTTCTTCTGAATTTAGGTAGACTAAAACGTTTTGTTGATATTTCCGGAAATTGAAATATTATCCTCTGCTGAATTATCGAGTGATAAGAATTGGCATAAGCCTTGTGTGAATGAGGAACCGGCTATAAGCCGTCTTCAGAGTTTACATTTAGTTTATATTATTGCATCAGTTACGACCATATGACTTGTCTTTTTGGCACTTTGTTTTATTGCAAATTGATAAATAATCGAACTGTTTAATGTAAGCTTTCGATGTTCAGCAAAATAGTGTTGTCAGAAATGACGGTAGACAGTCGACGTTTCTAAAACCGAGCGTAAACCAGCCTTGAAAAAAGTAAACTGCGGTAACCGGGAGGTCGACTGACTATCGTCATTTCCGACAGAGACGTGTTACCGAGCATTAAGCACTTACATATAACACAGCACATGGCACACTGAACCGATTTCGGCTGCGATACATAAACCACTCAATATGCTGAAATTGGTGCACGATATGAGTTATTTACCGTCCCCTTTTTGTGGCACGCATTTTTCATGGCAGCATGAATGATCAACCTGTTAATCAGCATATCATGATTAGGTGATCTAAACCAAATTATCTCACTACAGAGGTGAAACAAGTTTTAAGAAATCCTCCGTGAAGATGTGAACACTCGTAAAAGGAATATACGATAAAGTCTTTGAATCAGTGTCCCAAAAAGCGAACACAGAAATTCTAGAGAATCAGGTCCAAGATAAACATGGGTTCTTATTTCTATGTTACTAAATTTGATTTATCTTATCTGGCCAAGTCCGTATGTTCCAACCATAGGGAATAGGCATGTTCTAGGATAAGATGTATACGAAAGTGTCAATCACAAATAAACTGCACGAGTATTAAATTTGTACCTAACCTTACGATACTTTTCTCTTTCCTCGTTGAGTTCCTTCACTTTGCGTTCGTATTCCGCGTACAAGCGTTTATCATCTTCCGTCCAGTGACCCAACGGTTTACCAGTTAGTAAGAATGCCGGCTTTGGGACATCTTTTTTCAATTCGTCTTCTTTTCGCACTTCCAGTACCCCGCCCATCATCTCTTCCAATCCACGTTCACGCCAGTTGTCCAGTTTTTCACGTCGTTTCCGTTCTTCCTCCGCTCCTTTTTTGGCCTCCAACTCGGCCAGTTGGGCTGGTGACAGATACTTTTCCACCGTGATCTCAGCATCGTGAACGGTAAGTAGCTGTTCAGGTTGTTCTTCGGGACTGAAATGCGGATCAAAAATAACGCGGGCCGAACTGGGCTGTTGCAGATCAATGAGGATTTTGCGAACACGTGCCAATCGGGAACTGATTCGACCGAGACCAGTCTCTTTCTTCTCGTAGACATCATCGAACATTTTGTTAAAGGCTTCTTTAATTCGAAAGATGTTATCCTGTGATATAAAAATAGAGAATGTCAGGTAGTACATAATGCGTAGACCATTGAATGCCATCGTACTGGAAAATTGGCGATTCACTTTAATTTAAGAATGAAACTGGGCACAAATTTTCGACCATTGTGATTTGCTGGGAGTTGTGGATTCAGATCCATTTGGTCTCACAAATCGGTGAGTATTAGAGTAAAGCACAAAACTTCCGGAGTAGTAATTCACTTCAGTTGTTTCAATCATTAACCTTGCATTTCCCTGATCTGGTTTTTGTTACTACCCCGCAGCACCACGAAATCTAAAGTGAAACACATCGAGGCATGAAGAGAAAGAAAATGTCGAGTAAAGTGACTCGTGAAAACCATGCAGACGGAGACGAAGCTCCAGTGAGAAAACGCCATCGACAGCGGCATCCAACCATACCAGTTAACGTGTCCTGTCATTCGGCTGGTGGATCTAGTGGGCACAGAGTCGAAGATCTGACACGTCTCATTCCACCAAACCCACGGGTAAAGTTGACCACACATTTTGGCCATGCCATTGACTGACCATCTTGACTCATACTCAGTCGAAACTTGGGTTTTAAATACAGTGTGCATTGGGGGAGTCTATCCGTGGTCACGCACAACGCATGTCTCAACACTCAAAGCTTAACCTCAGCTTTGTTGAAACGGTGTTCCCACCGTATTCGAGCAATGTTGCGAAAATATTAATGTTCATACATCGATAGTCTGCATATGCTATAACAGCCACGTCTCAAACCGGCCTAAGAGTAGTGACCTGACTGTCTCTAGGTAAATTCAATCACTGATAAACGAACGAGGAAGGAGTATCGTAGAATAAAAGAACGTATTTTCTAGGATGTATTATGATTGCTTATGGAAGATTACCCCTCAAACTGAATGAAAGATCAGTGATGTACGCAGACGATCAGTTCGGAATCGGGGCGAAGTTGCTATAAATTTTCCTATCTCTAGATTATTTTTGGATATAATTCGGAACGATATCATTCTAACTTCAAGAGAAGCCACCAATTATACCGGTTTCCTAATGAAGACACATGACTGACTTCATAGCAGTCACTCGATTCCTGAAAAACGAAAATCACTGTCCCACTACGTTCAGTTCAGTTCAGCTTCCGGGACGTGACGACAATCTGCCAGATCGTTCTGTTTCTTGCACAAGTGAGATCTTTGATCTCTAGGTGTTTCGACGTTATGGATGAGCTGAATTCTCGGGTGATCAGTGCAAATGTATGCGGAGATGCCTATGTGAATAAGGGGTGTCATGCCGTCTGTAACACATACAAAAGGACGACCAATGAACTAATCAATCGATAGTTTGCTTTTCTTAAACAAAGCCATACGTCTCAGTGAGCTGCGTCATTGAAGGTCGTGAGAGGTGGAGGAAGACTGATGCGATCAGACAGGTGGTGGTGTTAGTTGACCGAGTGTTTCAAAGCCCCATAACAGCCACCATTTGGGTGAGTAGTGTAAATAGTAAGCAGCCTATTCCTTGGATTAAACTGGCTGTATTGTGTAAAAAAGCCGAGTCACACTTGGAACCAATGCCAAGTGTTTTATTGATTCATTCTGAATTCCCTTAAAAAAGTACACTTTGGGGGAGAAATATTCATCCAGAATACATTAAGATCTATTTATTCTTGGCTCACTTAGGGGTTAAAAATGTGAAATTTTTTACCATTTCTGGTTCGAATGTCACTGTTATGCAGCAAAGAAAGGGATCACTGGAAACGTATACTCTCTTAAACCGATGTTATTTCTATTGAAAAATATGCAATGGGATTTCAGTCAGTTTTCAGCTGAAGGGACGAAAGATAATTCGCGTCACAGTGTCTGAGATACTTTTGTGTTACTGTTCATCAACAGGCTGGGACAAGTTTATCAATCCACCTTCTCCGTGATGGCTTGTAGCCTGTGGATATGGATGAATTTAACGTCACTGTGGGCGATTCATTTCGAAAATGCTTGCAACATCCTGGAATTTCATAAGTTTTTTTGACTTATTGAACGAAAGTCAATCGAGCTATGCCTCGAAGGCAATCTGAGATCCATTGGTCCGAACCAAAATCAGCCTGTATTTCGTAATGGTACAAATTCGCCAGGACTTCTGCCAATTGCTGCTTGGGCGCATTCCTCAGCGTTATGCTTCACAGTGGTGAGTCAAAAGGTTCTCAGTCTATTGAATTTCTACCGTTTGCAAAGACAACCCCGAAAACGGTTGGATGCAGTCGATTCCGGTGCAACGTAAACTTAGCTCGTAGTTGAGTACTGAGTCGAACAACATCGGCGACGTGGAGGTAATGCAAATTTGAAGCTTCCTAGATCACGTTTGCAGTGGTCCTTTTGGATAATACTGACAAATGAGACAGTGCAAAAAGGTGTTTATTTCCGGTAGTAATAGACACAAGGCAAGATATCTGAAACGGAGTAAAACTGCTCCTGAACGAAAACCAAAGTAAGCTGAAAGCCCTTCACGTAACCTGAATGACAGTGTACCAAGGTTTGACAATTTATTGCATCTTAAGTTAAGTGTGGCGGACCTTTGAATCCCGGTCGTGCTCTGACTACCACTGTGCCATCGTGTGATTTACCGACTTGAAATGAAGCGTAGTGTTGACGAAAAAACAAATGAAATGTGCACGGAGAGGAAGTATAACAGATTATAGTAGTCAGTCGTTACAGACAAGTATCTCTTCTATGGTTGCATGCTTTGCGATCTGTTATACTGCTCGACTGCCCGGTCCAGAGTAGTCTTTTTTGTTAGAGGATGCACCTTTAGCATTTGCTCAACCAAGTGCTTCCTGCAAGGCAACTGCTTGAGTCTAGATGAGCCGGTGGCCAATTGTATGGTTTGTTCACCTCTTTAGAGAAACGCTGTAGGGTAAGTGGAACTCAACAAGGAGCCATAGCCTTATTTAGTGGCGGGACAAACTCACCACGTCATACCGTCGTCAGCAGATTTGTGGCGCTTCAGAGCGGAGTACGCTAGTCAAGCGGAAATCCCACCACATCCTCGAGTACATCCGCTGATCATCTACTGCTGCTTATTTGGTGAGTACACTTTATTCGCAGTTAACCACCGTGGCGGCTGTCCTCCTATCCGCGACATAGAGACGCGCCCGATAGCACTTAGATATGCTGTCTGTAACCGATCTCTTGGTTACGGGCCAATCCCAAAAATGAACTAATTTTCAAAGTCACATACCACCTTATAACGGGCCTTTTGTAAATTCCGTTTCTTTGCATTTGGCACGCATTTTAGAATACAGTTAGAGATCACGTGCTGCTTCTGTTTGGGAGGGTTCGTGAGCGCTCAAGAAGCCATCGTGCTGTTTGAAGAGCTGCTCTAACACATCATACTATTTCCAAAATCCCGATATCTCCGGTAATATCCTTAAACATTCGTTCCATTTTAGTGGAACTCAATGGAGCATCCATAATCAAATTGAAAAAGGAATCAAAAAATGTCGCGGCAATTATCCTTACGGAAAATTTGTTGTACAAAGTAATTGACGATGACGCTGTCCATATTGACGGTTATGGTGTTTTCAGGGGTGATCGGTCTGCGAACACAAGAAATCGTGTGGATGGAACAATCACTTTTATCCGTCACAAATGGCGCAAGTCATCCCACCTCTCGCTTCAGATCAACATGATGCTGATCAGCGACACTGCTACTCGTTGTATGCCTACTTTTCTAAGCTACTTTCGAAACCTTGTGTCCGTCAACATATATCGCACTCTGTATCCCCACTGACTACATACGTCAGCTAGTTGGCAGCCTTTCCGGCAACCTCAGTACAAGTCTTGAGTAGTCTTTGTGCATGAAAGCAGTTGGTTTCAATAGATTCAATCTATCCTTTTTAACCGCCTCGGGTTCCATGTATCTTGTGCTCTTCATAGTGCGCTACAGTACCCTTTTTACTCAGCACTGGTTAACTATCCAGCTGTTTTCTCTCTCTCTCTCTCTGTATATATATATATATATATATATATATATATGCCCCCCATCAGCACTTACGAGGGCTATACCCTACTTCCTTATCCCATTGTTTAGAGTGAAGGAAAATTGTTGACCAACTCCCTGCACTCCCCCTCGCACTGTCTGCGGGCATGCTCACACCCCTGAGAATTTAGATAAGTTTGGAGCATTTGTTGGCTTCACTGATCTTTCTATGTTGCTTTCCATGATGCATCCTCATAATATGAACACTTAATCAACTATCTTAACCTTTTCTACCATTTATGTTGTCTTCTTGATAACTATTATGAGCGACCCGATAGATTCTCCTCATCTTGTTTGAAGAGGCCTCGTAGAGCTACGTAAAGGGCGAGCATATCTGGCTGGCATCATGCCGTTAAAGCCTATCTACATCCATCAGGAGTGAAGTGTGATTTATGAAGTCTATATATGTAGATGCGATGTTAGGTAAAAAACTATCATGAAAGGTGGAAAGCCATGAAACAAATGTGTTATGCCAAGCCCAGGCTGAATCACTAGTTCCCCGTGAAATCCAAAAAATCCACACTTCCCTCTCCATACCTTTTCTCCTATGGATCCAACCCGGTTACACCTGATCCCATCTTTAGAATTTTACAGTATGTCCAGTGCCATGAGTCTGGCGGCCCCGACTTCCTATCACCTGTGTTAGTAAAAGCCTCCTCTTACGAAGTCCCATCTTCTTTGACTGATCTGTTCATTCGTTGTATTAATTCTGGGTTGATTCCTCATAGCTGGGGATATGGACGTACCACCTCTGTACCCAAGAAAGATTCCCGCAAGTATCATTCGATAGTCTGTACATCTGCTCCGCTGAATGTATTTCAGAGTGTACTGCTCCACAGCATAATTCCCAAGATGTACTTTCCCTGCCTGACACAATTTGCTACAAACCCTCCCTGTCAATCCTTGATGCTTTTGGGCATATTGTTAAATCTACTGCTTCTGCTCTCGATCACAGTGGATAAGTGTACTTGACTTTGCAAACGCACCTTGTTCTCGTTTTTGTGGTACTCTCCTGTTTGTTCCCCATGAAAATGGATTTGGCCGTTTTTCAAATTGCACACAGTTTATTTCTTGTCGTAACAAGCACTCATCCTCGCTTTACTCGTAAATCTAGTGTTTTTTCACGGTGTTATTTTATTCCCATTTCATTCCCTCCCTCGTTTCGCCTAATCACATTGGCTGCAAACACGCCGATAATGTGGCACTTATACATCCCTGTTACGGAAATCAAAGTTTGAATTTTCTTCAAAACAATCTGAATGAGCTTGGTTACTGATTCGCTTCACGTCCTTCTTCCTTTAACATCCTAAAATGCGTTGATATGCCCTCCGAACTTCAGCGTGGATCACACTACTCAAGTGTTTTTAAACAACATCCCGTGTCTTTCTACTGACAACCAACGGCTCCCTAAAGCTCCCTCCGTCCGTTACCTGGGAGTTACTCGAACTTACAACCTCTGATCGACTAGTCATATTAAAATGGTTTTCTACTGAAGTCAGAAAGCTTTCTTTCCTATCACTTAGACTAAGAAAACTTAGAATACTTTATAATCTTGTGCTTCAATTTGCAAGCTCAATTTGCATTCTCCCTCATTGGCTTAACTGACCCCTTGTAATTTCGATCTTACCATCAAGTCTCTGAAATTGCTTCTCCGTTGCAGCAACATTATTAGGGATGGAATCAGTGACTTCATCATTAGCAAGCATTTTGATACTTGCGACAAACTCCCAAATAGGTTTTTATTCAGCACCAATCACTGCCTTCACTCCGCCCTCTCCAGAGATGATTCTTACTCTTTCACTCGCTCGAAAGTCAGAATGCTTCCTTCACACATGTCTGCACGTAGAAACGGTTTCACTCTTACTTTATCCGCCTACACGTAGACCGTAATGAAGTAATTAATGATCATGTCGTCCACCTTCGTTGTTAACCGAATTGTACTCACGGCCTCATTCCCCTCTTCCCCCGCACGCTTTCCTATCCATATTACAATTGATTCAAATATTATTTTTTTCAGACTCCACTCTAAATCATGTACGCGTTAAAAATTCACCCTACTTCGGATGCATAAAAGAGTTTATCACTAGTTGAAGTTCAAAATTGCACCATACGCGGGGACTACGCTATTTTAACTTCACGTGAATCTCATGGAACTTCAAATTGTTTGATTATTTTTTATTGTTTATTGTTTTATTTACTTCCTTTCGTTACGTGGAGGTAGTAAAATATTTCAGGAAGGAGACTGTGGCCTATGAAAGGCTGCCAATTTGGTAAGGGACCTGTGGCGAGAGGGTTTGGACCAGGGAGAGAGGCGTCAGGAGTCCATCAATGATGGTCGCATGACCATCGAGCGCATCACCGTCCGAATACATGCGTGATTGGCTTAGTTGCAGTAGTTTGTTACCTTTCCACGAGATCTCTATCCCTAACGACCCATCAGTCACGGAAGGGATAGATTCTGGTCGATCAGTGCGATTGTCTGTGCAGTAGCCTTCGGGAGTTGGAGGGTTGGGGGGGGGAGTGAGGAGGGAATCGTGTCGACCGGTCGTTTTGAACGCTGTGGTGACTGAAACAAGTAAGGCAAATACGACCGATGAATAATTAATCGATCATTCGCTTCGCTGCGGCATATTGTGACCACCGAGGTAACTGCGCGAATGAGAGACGAAAGACTAGCGACAGATCGAGACAACCAGCAAAGTGATTGTTATTTGATCTCGTAATTCAGAGCACCACGACAGCCACCGATCGATGTGAGTAACAGCTGAATGGATTCTCTAGTGGAGGACGGAAAAAGCAAAGTTAAGTCTTGATTTAACCCTAGCTCACAAGATACCCAAAGACCATATCCATTCACTAAAGAATAACTTATACTTTTCTCATTCCCGTTCATCCGCCAGTTTTCATTCATGGCGCCTTACCTCTCGAAAATATTCACACCAGAACTCCATTGTACCTTACACAGCTTACGCTTTGACCAGTGAGAAAAGATAAAGAACTGAGTTTTCTCTAGAATTCTACAATTAGCTTGTCCTTTTTCGTCCCTCTTATATATATGTGACTTTTACTGAAACATGCCCTACTTGTGCCTACCCAATTTTATGTCAGTTATGACACCATGTTTCCTCCTTTACTTATTTGCTTTCTCACCGAAATATAGGCACGGCGTTTGTAGAAGTCCTCCATAAAGTATAAATATAAAACTGGACACATTGAAACTCACCTGTACCAGCACAGCCTGATAGATCTTCTCTTCTCGTGTGTACAGTTCCATTTGTCCGTACAAGTATTCACTCGATCCACCGTAATCTAACGCTAAAATTAAAAAAACGGGATTATCCAAGTGACCAAGCCTTAAAAATGCTTCCTCGTTGTAATGAACGACGTTATTTGATCAACATATTTGTGCATATTGATTCTCTGAAACAGATTCCATAGTTTGCGCCCTTCGTGTGGCTCCAGACCGCGATATTGTTAGGAGATGAAATTCAGTCTTGTTATTTTACTGAGCTATAAGACAGTATGAGTCAAGTTAGCTGTTCACAAAATGATTCATCGCTCGGATATCTCCGACGATATTCGGGCCCACTGAACAGTCATCCTATACTCATTTAGCGGATGCCAAGGGCCCCGGTGATTCGTGTCTGGTTTGATGGTGCTGATCTGCGTTCTTCCGACTGGTCAACAAGATAGCAATTTTGCATCAAACAAGGCTTGTGACTAGGTTTCTTGAGATTTTCTTTCCGCATGCCTTAGGAATAGATTGATGGGATTATGAGGACGGAAATGCCACTCTTATCAAGTCTGGGTTACTACGAATCGGTCTTCAAGAGCTGCTTCAAACTTTCCAATTAAGATAACTATTGTAGGGACCATCGGTTGATTACGTTAGTCATTTTATGCCATAGAACGCTATTGATGATGATTATGTACCTGTGTTAGTAGTGAATAATAAATGTATTACATAGGTGTTTTCTTAGTAGGATAGGGTGTATATATTTGGCATACTGTAATGCTGTCAGTTAGTGATCTCCTCTAATCACATCGTTTCAGTATTCTGAAGCTAGCGAAAGTAAAATATTTAGCGTATCATTGGACGGTAATAAAGACAACTCAGTATTCTTCAGTTCATTTCAGTTCGGCCGCCAACCTCGCACTTCTGTTCTCCGGTTTTGGTTGCTACCTTCCAGCATTGCCCAGTTAAGGGCAAGGTGAATGGAAGCAAATGATAAAAAGAGGCCGAAAACAAAGTAATAAGAGGGAGCCGTGAAGAAAAAGAAAGGAGCCGAATACAGTTAAGCGATTGGCCGTGACTCCTAGTCGTAGCACTTAATGTCTGCGGCCACCCGGTAGGCGGGAAGTCTGACATCCTACTTGGCCGAATTCACTGGCCAAGGTCACGACTTTCTTGAACTTTATGAACTGCGCGAGATAAGAAGAACGGGTTTCCAGCGATGATACAAGTACATTCTTGAGAATAAAAGTGAAATCAATGGGACATCTCCGGTACAACACTGCTGTATTTTTACCGGAAAGAATGAAATAATCCGAACGGTCTGTGGATTCACCGTGCTTTCATACCTGCGCTGAATTCAGTCTCTGAGAGTCTTCTTGCCTCAACCATAACAAAATTTAGATTAAAGATGAGTGGACCGCCAGGCTTACCAATGCTTCCATCCATGACGCGATTCACATCTGCTATTTGTTCTTCTTCATCATCGACTTCTTCATGTTGAAGTGCCTACGGATTGAATGACATAAAAATATTTACGAACCTTGCGGAAATATCAGGTTATTTCCGTGTGGACTGAAGCAAATACTCATATAGTTTGACGTTAATCTGGTGGGATAGCAGCGTTTTAGAGGTGACAACCATTTATTTTTCTGGCCTTGTTACCGCGTTCTGTAAGTGGTGCTGGCACTATGCCTGACTCAAGGTTTGGAGTGTAATAATAATAATAATAGTAATAATACTGCGTGCTTTGTTATGTGCAGTGGTTTCTAGAAGGTCAGATTCAAATAGGAATTTAACCTATCAGATGCATATATAGAGGCGAGTTGTTACTTATTACCATTGGGAGGGGCACGGTTATTCGCAATCCTAAATCCAATGTTGCACGCTCATATTCTTAGCTGACTTGTTCAGTCGCTAATGAAACTGGTTCATACCAAACAACGATTAAAATCATAAACTTTCTTGGTTAAGGTTGCTAGTCATTCAGTCGGATAGCTCAGAAACCGATCACTGGTAGAATGGCAAACGGCCATACTAACAGACTAACAAATCCTCTATTGATCATGAAAAGTGGACGTATACTGGCGATGCAAATACAAAATGTGAATGGAAACTTACTCGAGCATTGTCTTTAAATTGCGAGGCACGAGCAATAAGTTCAACCTCATCTTCTATTTGCAACTGTATGCGCCGCCTTGTCCGTACTGCATTTAACTGAAGCATCTCTAGTTGCCCTCGAGGTTTCAACGGAAAATTGGACACTTCCAAATTGGAATTGAACGCTCTTAGACTGCGACCTTTGACCTGCATTTCATCCCAACAGCCTCGTTTGATAACAGTCCATGTGAACTGATTTGCCAAATCCGTCATTTCTATGTCAAAACGAACCTGTTTAATGCAACGACGATTAGGAGTTGTTGTGAAATTCCTTGTTAATTACCATTTGTGGTTGGAGTTCATTCTTTTCTTTTTGTGTTTAGTTACTCATGAGTAGTGAAAACGGACGCCGCGAACTTCGGACATACTCATTGTATTTTGTCTCCAAGGCATCATATTGGTTTACACTCGCATTTCGCCGTGCCCATTACACGAGCAGCTCACGTATTGATTCATAGCTTTTTTTCTCAAGGGTCTACATTTGTACTGTTAGATAATCTTTCCGTTTCACTTGTACAGCCGTGCTGAGGCTCGAACTCTCAACCTTGACGTTTCTGTCACTGCACTCCCTCACTGAACACCGCACATCAACGGCATTGACAAATCTAGTGCAGGATTCGTTCTTTCGCGTTGGCACGTGCTCTTGTTTACCCCACAGATTTAGCTTATTTGTACTCTTTTGTCATTAACTCTCGTATTGCAACCACAGTCTAATTCACATCTTTGTAACTGATATATTGATTCGTGGAGGTAAATCTTCCTGATTTGCTGATTGTACCGCAAATGAACTGCACTACAGTTTCGTTCAGCTGCTTTCTATGTGGACCATTTTTATTTTCCGCGCTGTCCCGACTTTCGGAAAGTTACTGCTCATCGTTTTAGGTTTCTCACCTGGCTGTCAGTCGTCTCCTTGCTGTATATTTATGCTCAGAGTATTATTTTAGAACCATGAATTGTCGATAAACACGTTTATTCGATTGGAATTTGTTCTAATGCCCGTAGTGCTAGTGAGACTAAGTTTCGTTAGATTGGCAACGCTAGACATCGGGGTGGTCACAAAATTCATTATTCCGTGTATCCTACTAACTCACGTCGCCTTGGCTATTAGTGTAATCAATACCAATGGGCAAACCATTAAACTGTTTAATGCTATTAGGAAGATACCTATTAAATTGGAAAGGAAATGGAGTCAGGAAAAAAACCACTTCTCATAATCTTCAGAAGTCGGTAAACAAATTTAAAAGCGATCTGGGAGCCAACTGCAACGGAAGACAATCTAAAATCGATAACAGTGTCAAAAATACTCGATCTATGTCCACGTACAAGCGTATCCCAGTGACATTCAAGCGTAGCTGAGATGCAATCTAATACCTTATTGTTTCAAGTGTACAATCACTCAGACCAAAACTGCTCCTTTATGTCATTGTTGCTAGTTCAAACTCGTTGAAGGAGTTAGACCAAATTTTGACGACTTTTCTAACAAGTGCCATACGTGTGTGTGAGTAGTAGGAGATCAGATTTGTAGAATGTTATTCATCATGCATCCTCAACTCTCAACTCGTCATCGAAAACCATGGAATCACGAGGTGAAACAGTTGTACAGTGCTTCCATATTTTCCAGTGGTAAGTTGGGCGTCAATACTAAATGATGAATAATATTCTGCAAATCTAATCTCACACTACCCATATAGGCATAGTAGCCAAGCTCTGCAGGTTGCTTATAACGAAATGTTTCCGTTGTTCTTAAGCCTCTGCAGAGAAGTCATTCATCACAGGAGTCGACTGCTGCGCGGAAGACGGTTGTTACTGTTCAGATAGCATACAATCAAGGGTTTATGAGATTCTGAAGCATACGAACACTGAGACTCGATTGGTGATGTAGGAATCTCCGATATATAATCGATTACTTGCCTGTTGCAAAGCTTGTTCCGTTTCTTCGATAATAGCAGCTTGCTCGTCGGTGTCCAGTTCGAATTCCTGCCGACCGATGCGCTGCATTGGAGTCAACTCTTCATTTTCCTCGACCATTGCATTTATCTGCAAGAGAAAGTTACGATGGCTTTCCAGGAAACTAGAATTTATAAGCTAAAGTAAAACAAAAAAAGACAAAGCAATTTCCTTTTAACGCGTAGAAGTGAATTGGAAAACGTAACAAAGATCTTGAAGTGTCAGTTAGTTCTCATCGATTACGAAGTAAAAGCCCCTCATTTTGCCTACCTACTTCTGCTGATGTTCATTTTTCCCAACTGAAATACGTTTAGCTAACACATGGACGCCTACCCTTAAATGAACTTAGAAAGACTGGCAAAGAAGGGCTCGCCAGCCTCCCGCTATGTTTTAGCTACTCGAAGAAGTGATGGATCTGTTCAGTGATCCATTTTCCATAAGAAGACAAATATGTGCGTAGAGAACTGGATTTGAAAAGTGTGATTCTGGATTTTCAGTAGAAGCCCATTCAGATTTTGTACGACACAATGGTGATAAACCTAATAATACATGATCAAAATCAGCTTAAAAATGTCTGATAGCTTGTATCAAACGAAACTCACGAGCTGGCTTATTTCAAACAAATCACTTTTCAGTTTCTCCTGCACCTCCGTATACACTTGGTTTTCCGTTTCTTGTGCCTTCAATTCACACTCTTCTGTCCATGTAGGCCGACGTGGGTCAGACAAAATTGGGCCGGCTTCCAGAGGCTCATCGCTGTACTCACTGATTCCACTCAAATCGATGGTATGATCGACCAATGCCATGACTGTGCTAGAGCGGAAAAACAGTGGTCGAAAGCTATTGTGGCCCGACTGGCCCACGCGTGCACTGGGTTTCTCGACGGGGGACGAAGATTCCCTTGGTGTGTACGTAGGTAGACGGCCCAAGGCCTCTGTCTGTTCACTGGTTATTCGTGTCAGTGCAGAAAGATATCCATCCACTTTGATTGTATCATCTTTCTCCAGGCTTTTCAAAATACAAACACACGATAATATACAGAAAGTTATTCAGCGAAAAATATCCTCAACAAACAGATTTGTTTTATGAAAAATAACAAAATCGAGGTAGAGCTCGTTTTCTTGGTGCATAAAACTCAAAATATTCTTTAGAATTGCAAGAGTATAGAGATGGGAAGCACCTTTATCAACTTCTTTATTCTATACAAATTTTGTCTGAACACAAGACTAACGTGATAACGCATGAACGGCTCAAACAAAAAACGCAACTTGGTATTACGTCAGTTCGTTTGATCTCCTTTTCTTGTGACTTTTATTAAAACTGAAATGACTGATTTTAATTGCTTGCGTGTCTAATGCCAGAGTTTCTTCTTAATTATCAAATAATTGTCTTATCAATGCGATACGAATGCAAGGTAACAGGGAATAAACTCAGACTGTTCCAAATAGTCTGTACAGTCACATAATCAAGGCCACATCGAAGCCAAAAATTGTTTTCACTGAAGCCCAACCGGCTCTTATAATTCATGCGGATGAGGAGACAGTGGAGTGAGTCGGTCGCTGACCAGCACTACCCTCCCTCCTTACAACGGTATGTCTAATGGACAGCGCCTCCCACTGTAATCTCATCTATATGTTAGAGCACATTTGGGACTCATTGGAAACAATCGTTCGCTTCCAAATTGTTTGGTCTTGATTTTTTATTCTACATGTGCTCATAACCTCAAAGGTTTGATGCAACATAAGGGAAAACCTGCAACCATCAACCCCCTACTCGGACTAAATGAACACAGACCGCAATAGGCCAGGCGTGGTAATGGGACGGGCAACAATGGGTTGCTATTCAGGTAATGTGACTGGCCATGGCAGCTTGTAAGCTTTGCACCTCAGAGGTAAGTGATCCACACCACTCGATCACCGCTGGTCAACGAAGAAAAATACTGAGCTGAAAAACACATCAAAAACTTTACACGACGTTTCGACAATTCTCTATACAAAGATTTTGTTTCCAAGGCAAATAAAAACGCAATTTATCCACTCTTAAATTTTCATTTTGCTCAGGAGTTGCTGAATCACAAAAAACAGAGGACTTGTCTGCAATTTACGTGGTCTTCTGCCCACAAGTAGTATCATTCTCTATTGCGTGAAAACGGGCAAGACAAAGGAAAATCGAAACTCGAGTCTAGTGCTTCGGAGTGCAGGTTGGTCGGATTACCTGAAGGTTGTGCGTGAAGGGTGGAGTCGAAAGGACAGTCAGCCAGACGCAGAACCAGTTTGAGCTTCTCAGCAAAAATGTTTTCTGATTGATATTCTAGTAAAAATCAGAAAGTGACTTATTATTGGTTCTCTTATTCTTGGTAATAACATCTATTTTCTATGGTGGATCTATATGGAAAAGAGTGAGAAGATTTTTGGAATATCTAGTGATTATGCGAAGAAGTATGGCGCCGGTTGGAATTTCTATTTACGAAGATAGACTGCCACTAATATGAGCGTAGCCACGACTATGTATTGCACCATTTGCTCACGGCTTAGAAATTTGTCTGATTTGACCAATATTACTTGTAGCCGGAAATAAAAGCAGTTGGGTGTCTTTTTAATCCAAGAAAGTTGTTTGCACAACGACGTTGAAGATGCAGTCGTCAACATTAATAGGTCCATACCTTTCCGTGTGGACCGCCCAGTTCTCTAGAAAAATCACGGTGGTAGAGTCATCATCTGTGTCAGCGATAGGTGGTTTAAGTTGTCCCGAAAGGTATTTGCTCATTTCACAGCACATATCAGTGTTTCTGTTTCTCAGTGTATATCTAAGTACTTGAGTCAGTAACGGTATATTTATCTTCAACATGCCCTATCAGTGAACTTGATGAATTCTGCGAAACTTGCTCCATGTTCCTTCCTAAGTTACTCAATTAATCTTTTTCTGTAATCTGTGATGATTTCAGTAGGTCGAATGTTGGATTTCTTACTACACTGGGGATGCAAACAACATTACCGTCCCAACCAGATTTGAAGCTCACGTGGATTTCTGTTTTGTAAATATTCCCAGCCTGTTCTATTCTGACTGTAATTTGCCGGTGAGCAGTTTGAACCTTCACGATCAATAAATCTGCTCCTACTACTTGCGGAAATAATAATCATCAGCAATTTACTCAATGTGGCAACCGGAAGAGTCGTTAAGGTCAGTGCATGTATGACTGCTGGGACGGACCCGGATGTCTTTTCTCACCAAGATTTATCTTGATTCTGCAAATAATTGTTTAACTGTCCAAATTTTTGCTTTGATATGTGCTACCCAATGGAAGGCATATATTCGTGCAAACAGCTTTTTCTTCTCTTTGTAAA
The DNA here is from genome assembly GCA_948099385.1 of Fasciola hepatica. Classification (NCBI taxonomy): domain Eukaryota; kingdom Metazoa; phylum Platyhelminthes; class Trematoda; order Plagiorchiida; family Fasciolidae; genus Fasciola; species Fasciola hepatica. Next base: position 337,781 of record CANUEZ040000029.1, on the reverse strand, counting down.
ACAACTGCTTCGTGAAAAACAACCAGCATAAAACAACAAAAATTATCCTTTGGTTAAAGTTCTATTCCGAGCAATCAAAGTTGAGCCACAAAAACTGAATACCACGTATATTTGGACAGTGACTACGAATAAAAGCCGTCTCGATACCTGTAAGACTCTCATACAATTGAATTGAAAAAATCCAAAGAAACTCCTACAATCGGCAGATGGTTGAGTACTCAGCCGGCGCTTCATCAGTATTTCAACAGAGTTTCGGTGCAAACAGCCGTTTGGTAACCATCTTTATTTCTTTAGTCCCCCCGGCGAATACGAAGAACTGTTCCAACTTTGGCCTGATGAAGCACATTGCCTCGATGAACTATCGTTGACTGTGTAAAAGGAATAAGTGGCCTTACTATTCTCTATCATATCTGACTTCTTCAGTCACTGCTTAGCCCATACGAATGTCCCTGACAGCTGGAAAGTGCCTCCATTATACCTGTACTCACGAAAGGAACAGATAAGTTTCACCCGGTAGTACGCACTTTCTTTGCCTTCAAGGTATCCAAACAACTATTATTGCAGTGATTATCTCCTCAGCTTAATGTGTCTGACCCTAACCAATTCACCCAGTGTCGTCCATGTTCAGTTCTCGACGTCCTCGCTTCCGTAACGCATTCCGTCTTGTCGTCATTAGATCAGAAAAGTACAGCGGTTAGGGTTTGTTTCCTCGATCACAGTGATGAATTAAACTGTGCAGACGGATCCAAGCTATTACAGAACCTGACGGGTAGTGGAATTTGACCAAATGATGCACACATGCTGATCAGTTACTTTTCTGGTCGAAAACGGTTTACACAACTTCGGGGTAAAACTTCCTCCATGCTTCTACCCACACAAGATGTCTTACACGGTAAAGTCCTATCTCCATTGTTGTTATCTGAGTATATACCTTCTAGACCTTCCTAGGAAGATTTTACACTTATCAAATCTGCGGATGATGTGATACTTGGTAGGCCCTACCCTAATCAGTGTATACAACCTCTCTTACAGAACAGTATAACTGAGCCTGCTAACGGGTCCTCCATACTCAACCTGCGAATGAATCCATCAAAATCTTCCGATATATCGTTGTGTCTTCACAAAGGGATTAGGTATTCTAACATTTTGTAATACACTCGCCTCTGTTCATAAACAGCAAGCGCATCGGGATCATTTAATCATGGAACTACCTCGGCGTTATCTTTAACCGGTACTTTTCTTGATTTGAACACGTTGCCATAGTCTTTCTAAAAATAAGACGGGACACTTTTTGCTTTAAAACTCGAATTCCTTAGTGCTCCACTTTTTCTTTTTCGAGAACTTGTTCGCTGCTGTATTCTACCGCACTTGCTCTATGCTTCTCTTGTAATATTCCCTGGATAGCTTATCAAAGACATTAAACTGATTCTTTTTTTTTGAAGTACTTATCTAGAGAAAGTGGCATACCTAGAAATCAGTTAACCCAATTTATGATGCGACAACACCTCAATTCATGTTTACAGCTCACACGTAGGATATTATCTGATGAGTCACACCCTCTATATCTCGATCTCAGTAAATGTATTTCTACGTCATCCACATGAATCCGCCACAAACAATTGTATGCTCCCCGAAAAACCGAGAAGTCCAGTGCAGTACCACATCTCGCCCGTCTCCTCATTAACCCTGATGCTATCACTGTGGAACTCAGCTCGATGCTGAACTAACCTCATAATTCACTCCTCATATTACTTTTTAATTCCAAGTGACTACATAGCTGCGGAGTGTTCACCCGCGGGCTCATAGAGCTCACACTTGACTTGAGTAAGAACAGAAATCGATACAGTTGATTATCGGTGATAATACAGAAGCCTTAAGAAAATCCACCAAATAAGACAGAAGACAGTGTCTGGTCGACTTTACTTGAAGTGAAACTCAGAAATTGATATACAACTTACCTCAACTCGGTTAAAGAGAGCAATCCATCGTTCCCACAAGAGATCAGGTTTTTTAGATCGCCGCAAAATTCCGCACCCATAATTCCGGTACGGTCGTATTCGTGTAAAGCAGTTATGCATTTGACATTCGTCTATTCAGATGTGAAAATATCAGCGAATGGGATGGAAGTAAATTAGATTCCAGTAAAAAACCAACTGGCCATCGAAGTAACCACGCACACACATACACACACACTGAAAGACAAGGAGAGCTTATTATAGACAAAATTATGATATAAGCACTTCTCAAGTACTTAACGAGCAATCGAGAAAGCATGGCATTGAGTCAAAATCGAGGTGGAAAATCATGCGTTACACCTAAATGCGAATGGATGGTTTATTCTGATAGGTTAGGTATTGAGAAACGTGAAACCTTGTGCCCCCTTTTACCCAATTATTAAGAACGGAAAGAAGACAGATTGTTGAATGAAAGTATTTTGTTTACTCCTGTCGATCCCACTCGTAAAACACATCAGTTTATATATGACACCGTATTTAGACAATTATAAAATGCGGAAAAGAGGAAGCTGGGTTTTGGTGAATAATTATTCTAACTTGCACAGCCCCGTATAATGTCACAGGAATAAACAAAGAGAATCGGATGAGGCTGACGAATTTCGCAGCGAAAGCCAATAGATGTAGAATCCCGGAATGCTTGGTAAGACTCGTTTTATTTCAATATTCGGGGCCGAATAGAAAAGCCTGATGAGGTATCGTCAACATAAGTCCTACTCCAAACTGGGTGACTGAGTAATACGACAGTCCCGAATGGTTCTGAGGACAGCATCTTGTACCATACTTCGAAGAACTTCCATGAATAGTTTTCGAAATATGCCTTCTTATCATGTTATGGCTTTCCTGGCAAGCGACGCGTCTCGTGCTCCAGGATTAGAGGTGTCACACGACAAAATGGAATAATCAACTGTGGGAGACAGACTTATATAACTTGTTGAAATGTACGGACAGTATTAGACGTGGGAAGCCAAAGTCTACAGTGAGGACAACCCTCAAGTGTAAAAAAGAAATAGCTTTGGAGATGCCAGAAAATTGTCAAGCAATGTCGCGCACAACCAACACAAGAGTATCCATAGTAACCAACTTAAATCAAATTCAACTCAAGCAGAAGAACAGTGGAAAATGATCAAACCAACAGTTGGAAAACCTGCCTAAAAACTAGGGAAAACCGAAAGACAATATGAGTGGTAAGGCATTGTATCTAAATGACAGGGCGAAATTTTCCTGGAAGCACACTATCGGTTTCGCGGTTTTTACCGCTCATTAGGAATGCGTGACCAGTGCTCTTCCGACAAACTATCCTTATACTTAAGCGCTCCTCAACTGGTTTACAGGTGCAATCTCATTTGAATCAAATAAAAAGTGCATGGACGCAGAATCCATTTTTAGAATTACATGGTGATTATTCCATATCGAAAATCCATAACTGGGTTCATGTGTCCTCGTTTTGAAGGTTAACCGTGTTCACCGACGAATTAAATCTGGAAAAATCAACGTGCAATTCTAAAAATGGACTCTCCGTCCATGCACGCTCCATTTTATTCAAATGAGATTACATCTGTAGAGCCGAAGGACGTCTACCAGACTGGATCTCTTAGGGCGCACTTCAGCTCTCTTCCAAAAAAGACGGGGCCCGGATATCAGGAAGTGGCGAACGCCGCAGACTGTAACGGTAGGCCTCACGCTCCGCTAGGGCTCACTGTAAGGGGTACTGGATCAAAATAGCCGAAAAATGGGGATTGCAGCAGTGATTGGTGAAGTTGGCAAGCTATTTCGCCTCATTTGCAACGCGTCGGATAGGCACCGCAAGCATAAGTCGCTCCTGCACCACGCAGCCGATTATCTCCTACCTGAGCGGAAAAAATAGAACGATGGGCAGAACACTTCGATTGATTGATCAACCGACCTTCAGACCACTCAACGGACCTACAAACCTCAGTTCTTACACAGCCGTACGATGCCAATTGCGACTCGCCCAGTGCAACCGGAATCGCCACAGTCATAAATCAGCTATCGAACAGAAACGGCGCCGGAGAAGACAACTTACCATTAGAAGTGTAAAAGGACTGCCTGCCTTTATTGATCTACAGACCATACATCCTATTTGCTCCACTTGGCAGAAAGAAGTTTTTCCGACCGACTGGGGCACACCTATTTTTCTGCCATCCCCAACAAAGGGGACAAATCAGTAGGTGAGGACTATAAGGGGCTCAGCGTGATCAAGGCGGACGTAGAGATTTTCTGCGAGCTGCCACTCAATCGATTCTTTGCTGCGACAGACCACCGCACCGACCAAGCCAAGAGGGTTTCTGTCGGGGCAGAGAATATGCGGATCAAATTTTCACACTTCGCACCGCCACAAATTTTACCAGTCAATCACTGTTTGTTCCATTGACTTCCGGGTCGCTTTCCATTCAGATAACCGAGAGTGTCTGTGGGTAGTAATGAAATCCGACGGGATGCCTGATAAACCCGCAAGGCTTATGAGAGGATACCATTCGTCTACCAGGGCGTGAATCCGTATGAACTGCGAAGAATTCTCGGAGTTGGCACTCGCTACTGCCATCTGACAGGGCTGATTGCTTTCACCGGTGCTGCTGAACTACGCCTTCGACTGAATTATGAGACAGGCAATGACTGACTACCCTGGTACCAAGCTGAATTCGGTGATGCACATATAAAACCCAGAGTTCGCGGATAGTATTTTCGTGCTACAGGACTCCGCTGCCACGCTTCAACCGGTCCTTGATCGAAGTAACTTCTCAAAGTTCATCGGACTAGAAATAAGCACCACAAAAACTAAATTGATGTTGACTAGCCCAGGGCCATCAGCTCAGCGGTTGTCCATCAATGGCCAACTAATCGAACGTGTTCCATCAATCAAATATCTAGGCTCTACACTGCTTCCGAACGATCAGGCGAAGGATGAAGTAATACTGCACATAGACAACGTCAGGAAAGCATTTCTCCATCTACGATGTGCACTGCGGACCCGCAGCAGAAATTAGCCTTCGGACTAAGCTGCGTATCTACCGTACCGCTTTACGCCCCGTATTCAGTTACAGCTGCAAAACGTGGCTACTGAAAACCGAGAATACCAGAAAGCTTGAGGCGTTTAATCAGTGGTACTTGCGGTGTGTCTTGACAGTAAATTTGTGCAACAGAGTATCTACAGATGAAGTTAGGAGATAGTGCTTTGAAATTGATGAACTGCATCTTCCTCCAATGCCATCAACCTTGGTGGCTGGGTTATATCCTACGGCGACGCGAGACGGAACTAGCTAAACAAACACTACGCCCCGAACCCTGTCCTGGATGGCGCTGTCGTTTTGGGGGCCAGCTCAAAACTTGGGTCAACACTGTCTAGAAGTGAACAGAACGCCTAGGCATACGATGAGTCTATGGTTCCCGCCAACTGAAGGAAAACTGAATCGCAATCTGCACCGAACTCGCTTCCCGCTGCCGTGTATGGTCAGAAATATTCATAAAGCCGACTCCGATAGTCGCGGAAATGTAAAAAGAAAGTTAAATATTCAGGGTCGTTAAAATCGACTAGGTAGTTTACACATTTATTGGGGCAGAATCATTTTATGCTCCGCTCAGGCAGTGACTATCAGCATTTATCACCCGACCTTGGTAAATAGGAGAGTCTACATGAATTCAAACTACTTTGGCTACAAAATACAGCGTCCCTACTAAGAAAAACAATAGAACGAACTGAAGTCAGTTCAGCATGACTATATTTGTCGTACCTTGGTCCTGTCTTAGACTAGAAACTGCCTAGCCTCTTTATGATTTATCATGTATAGTGTACCATATTATTGAAGAGGCATGCGAAACAAATAAATGAGTGATCTTTTACATGATAATGCAACCAGAAATGAAGAAATAAGAGCGAAGTAGAATGAAGTGGGTGATGAAAAAAATCCCCCAGTATTCGGGCTGTGAAAACTGGAAGATAATTTGGACGTCAAAATCTCAAGAAGAACACGTTATACGATGATAACCTATTCATTTCCCACCTCATTTACAACGTACTGGGTAAGGATAGTAAAATACCCTGAACATGACTTCAAGCACTCTTTTAATAGTGCATGATTTTATACCGGCGAATACAAATATTTACAGGTTACTAACTCTTTTTTGACAATACCTGGCACACCTGTACGGTTAATTTAGCTTCTGGACGAAGATGAAGATTTCAATGGTTGAAAAACTTTCAATGAATACATTTAGAGAACACAGATTGGCGAAGAAGCTCGTGTTCGGTAATTCCCAGTCACGCCAAAGATTTCAGACAATACAATTTAGAATCTGGAAGAAACAGAACACAATCTACACAAAAATGGAACCAATTTATCGAACAAACAAAAATAAGTTGGATGGAAGTTAACTTACCTCTTTCTCTGTGATGTGAATCAGCTCAAAACATCCGTCGCCGTAGCAGACTTTTAGGAAATCCAAGCCTTCGACTCTTGTGAAATGTACTGGACGAACACCTCTTAGTACTTTGCATGTCGTCAACGGAGTGAGGCAAGACGAACCTTGTTGACCCTGGGACAGAACAAGATGATCATTTTGGGTAACAAAACAGAATGGCACTTTCGGTTGTTTGGAACTAAGACAAATAAAACAGCCTGGGGTAACGGACTGGCAATTTAAGCAACCTATAATTAAGGAATTACGGAACTATGACTGGATACCAGTTGATTTCAGGGCTAAGATGACACTGATGACGCAGCTGATTTAGTCTTTGGAGTTACGAATTGACACTTTTGACGCGTTTTTCTGATTGACCAGAAAGATACAAAATATTTTGATCAAGTAAATCCCAATAGAGCTGCTGATATGTAGTAACCGAAGTATATACAAAGAAAAATAAGCAAAAAAGACGAAATTAGAAACGGGTATATATGCTTTTCCGGGGATAATGCTGAGATCAATAGGTTGGGGGAGAACAAATTCTTGTTAATTACGGTTTACTGAATTTCCCTATGGATAGAGGCCGAACATTCACCAATCTGAGGTTCAGGATCCGAAAGTTCACCAAACGGTCAACAAGAATCCCTAATGCTCGTTTTCAATGAATTTGAACATTGGTGTTGTTTGTATCTCAGGTTAGTGGTTTGTATTCACTGGTGATCGGTGAGCTTGGCGTTTAGGTCGCAAACGTTTCATCACCAGTCGAGGTGACCAGCGCACTGGTGGTGCCACCTCGACTGGCGATGAAACGTTTGCGACCTAAACGCCAAGCTCACCGATCACCAGTGAATACAAATGCTCGTTCTCCTTCAAAGTTTATTTCTTCTCAAATAATTCGAACTCAGCAACAGGACAGCCATAGCCGATACAATAGTGTACTATAGCCCATACCGCAAACAACCACGGATTGACTGTTAAATTCTGTTGTGCCTCCGACCACCCATTTTTGTAATTGTTGTTAGGACAAAGGCACCGCGCTTGATTTCATACTGGTGATGATGATGATGATGATGATGATGATGATGATGATGATGATATATATATATATATATATATATATATATATATATATAATGTATAGTTTTCTACCTATGCAGTTACATCTCACCAGGTGGACAGATATCAGATGAAGTGTCATCGCTCATGTAGATGGTGCGATCGGCTTCTACCAATCTCAGCCATCTGTAGCACCGGCGTGACATCCGGTTGTCACTCAAGGGTCGAGTTTACACAGCAGCGGTAAGGTCTGTTCTTCTATACGATTCAGAATCTTGGCCGTTGAGAGTAGAAGATAGGCGAAGGCTGTCGGTGTTTGAGCATAGAGGTCTCCATGGTATTACTCGAATATGATACACGCATCGTATCAGCAATGCTGCGGTTAGGTGTAGGGTGTTGAGAACTAGTGGTCAGTGAGTGAAATAAGCGCTGAATTTAGACAGGTTTAGGTGGCTGGGACATGTGTTTCTCATGCCAACATTGACCAGCGAACTTGACCAGGTATGACGTGTAAGACTTTCGGGTTGAGGTCCATGAGACCCGCCCATCAGGTGCTTGGAAACACCCGTGATATGGCTAGTTGTCATGGCCAGTGGCGTAGTTGCATTCGGCCTCCTCTTTTTTCTTCACGACTTCCGTCTGTTGCTGTTTTCGGTTCCTTCTCACTTCATGTTTTTATTCATTCATTGATCAACTGGACGATACCGAGAGGTAGAAGCTGAAACCAGCACACTGAAGTGTAAGGTTGATGGATGAATGAACTGAAGTGGTTCTGATATTGGCGACCGTTAATATTGGTCTTACCGTACGTATATCAGAAGTAATGGACGTATCAACGTTGTGTAGATAAGTCGAAGAGTATTTAAATTAACCTAAAGGAACATTGCTCAAGCTCGCGTTCCGCCTCACGCTGACTCAGAAGAGAGTGCAATTGATGACTCAATTTTTTGTGTTTGAAAGGACTGCCACGTGACTGATGAATGATTTTTTGATTAGAGGTAAGTGATTGTCAATGTAGAATCATGAGTGCTGTACGGCTGCTTCATTGGTGCATGGATTTTCAAGCGGTGCTTAGTTGAATAGGCCCATAATAGGATGAATTTTGAGACCGACTGCAGCTAATACACCCGTGTTGGATCTCACCAGCAATGACTTAATGGTGCATAGGTATTGGATTTGTCCATCACCCAGCCAAGATACGATGGATAAAGGCGTTGGAAGCTACGGATGGCTTGCGCGACCGATGGAGCTCTTTCATTCACGTATTTGTTACTTTGCTTGATACTATCATCACTTCCTTCTCTATTGGTTTATATCCATGATCGTTTTGATTTCCAAATTTCCTACAGAGAGAAACCGGAACTGCCACATCCCCGGTGCACGTTTATTGATTGTTTCAACTGGGCTGGACTGGTAGTGAATAAAAAAACACATCGCCTTTGCTTTATAAATCAGTCTAAAACGACGAGGATGACCGAATAATTTCCTTTAAGGTAAATGCCAGTCAAATAAAATTTATTGATGCAACTTGACTTATTTCGAAGCAAGACAAGTAGCTAGTAAAACTTACTTGGCCAAAATCCTGAAGGAATGAAGAAAGGAAAAAATTGTTTACGAAATATGATCAAGTCCGAGCACAGATGGAACTGAAGGAGCAACCACATATGACGTTAGTAGTATTTATCAAACTGACAAAATAAAAACAGCACTGAAACAACCATGAAAAACGGAAAGAGAAAAACGGGAAGAGGAGAACGACAAGTATAATCCGTTCAACCTCAGTCCCACTCTCGACCGGTTCTGCGGTACTAGTGACCACTGTGTTCGTCGGAGTTAAACGCAAGTTGACCCCAGGCTCAGCTCGTGCGCGTTTACTGTTTTGTCGTAGGGTTGTTGATTCTGGTGCCCGCTCGGCTGTTGCGTCTGTTGCAAAGATAAATCTGATGCAGTTGGTCCAGCAAAGCTGGGACCACCAAATAGCGTAGTCGTAGCACCATTTCCTGGGGACGTATTTTGTGCATTTCTAACATGGCGGGTCACACTCAGGGTTAGCGAACGACCGGTCGTTGTCGGTTGTTACACGTGACCATGATAAACGAAGTATCAGTCATAATTCATTTCGAGCGAAGAAACTTGACAACAAATCGCGAATCTCGAACGTAAAACGGTTCACCTACTTTTCCTCGATAACGACTGCCATGTCTGTATATGAGGTTACTATTTTTCATTTGATCTCCAGAACTTGAGTGTTCACGGAAAGAATGATCTACCCACGTAGAACACCAAATGAGAATGACTGTTTTCAGCTTGGAATAACCCTCGTCACGTAAATATGACTCCTAGTTTTATTTGGTTCTTAGGAAAAGGACCACAAATTTAGTTAATTGCCAAAGTCTTCTCTAAGCTGATCGATCTATTGGCATAAACTATCAGGAAAAGATATTTGTTCACGCTGAGTTCAGACACGTTTTGAAGAATATGGAAATATATCAATTGCCTTCTTTCTTCACCCTCAACTGGATTTAAACTCACGCGTAAATTTTCGCGTATATTTCCGCCGCTGCTTGGTGTGCCCACCTCAACATAGCTTTGAGATATCAGTCACCTCGGAAAATAGTGTTTACAAGGACGTATACATCGGAATGTGTGTGGCGAACGTTTCAACCGACATAAGTTGTAGAAATTTAATACATTGCTAAAGACTGACTTCCGGTTTTCAGAACTCTGTATCGGAGTTTAACTCAAGACAGGCCAACAAGCAGAGGCCAAATACTCTGGCAGTCACAGCCTCATCGCCCCCATAAGAAACGACGTAAAAAATGGACAGTGCATCGATCTTTAGTATAGAAAAATCAGAAGTACGTGATACACTGTATTGAGTAGATGAAGTAGTAGAAGTGGGCTACTATTTACAATTCCCAAGACTTCTCTGACTCTTTGCATCCTACCTCTTACCTTTCCCGTTCATCCAACATCTACGAATATTTTGATAACCCAGGGTAAATGGCTTCCCAAATCTACCAACCAATTGACCTAGAAACATCCAATCAAAAATTTTTATACTTGTAGGCCAATAAGCCTGCCTATAGCGCAGTGCAGATCCTCTAACAGCTGTAGTTTGTTACTTAGGAGAAATGGAAATCCACATTTCGGAACGTGGGACACAACTGACTCCTTCGAGAATATTCATACGGTTTTCTTTGGGCACTTTGGGAGATGATGATTCCCGAGCACGTTGTAGGAATAGTGATGATCTGCTAAGCTGAATCTGACTTGATGTAACGCATCTCGCCAGAAAGCGTTCTCTTTGTACGAAACCATATGATACTGTAAGAATTCATACGTGAAGATAATGTGCTGACTGAATGTTTTGCAACATTACCTGATAGTTCTACGCTTAGACCTAATGGTATTTATCCGGATTTCTAATCAGGCTAGCTCAGGGTTATGAAGACACAAATAGCCTGGAATAAAAAAACTTCGTAAATTCTGATTAAAGAAATGGATTGCAACTAATGTGAACTGTAGGGCGGAATTGGCCTTACTTTTTGCACCATAAACTCACTAATGATCTATCAACGAATGTCCTACCAATGGAGGAATTCGATTGTGTTTTTTAGCGCACAATGTGGTCGTGTCTCAGGATGTGTCGCCAGACGGGGTAAATTCCTCTTCCTAGCGAATTCGGGCCGATTTCACCACCAAGCTTATGCACCATCGTCAAGATGTTTTTTGCATATTAAGAAAAAGACAATAACATTCGATGATACCGGCTGCCTTGTGTCTGAAAAGAAATTGTTCCAGGCTTGATTCTAAAGATACCCAGTTATTCCACCATTTACTTGAATGTCCTTAACCAAACCTGGATAATCAGAGTGAACGCAGATTCGTCGATTCTATTCGTGCATCACCAGAGCCGTTCATGGGGTCCATTCAAGGTAACTGTATCACTCCGTTTGTATTATTTGGTTTACTGTATCTTGCAACCAAGTTCCAATACAGTAGTCAGACTTTATGTTGAACTATTTGCGGTCTTCCATGTCGCTCTTATCTGCCGTATTTCTTCAAAAATGAGACACAGTCTTATATTATTCTTGTATCAAGAAATGCACTTCAGCTTATTTTCGAGATGTCTTATATTTTTGCGGGAAGAAATTCAAAAATCCTCGTGTAAAAAGAACTAATTTTAAATAGGGACCCATGTTTCTGGAAATCAAAATTTCATTCATCTGACGATTGTATTTAGTCAAATTCAACCATTTCGTCCTCTTCCGGGACGTCATCATAGGTTATGAAACCCTGAGCTTCAGAATATATTTTCTGCAAATTTATTTCATGTGAAACTGTTGACCCAATCTATCATTTTTACCGATAGATCTTCTCCTTAATGAGCAATTTTCGCCCAAGCACTCTGCTCGTGGTGCACGTACTACCGAATTCGAACATCTAAATCACGGTGGTCCGGTTTGATTCAACCCGGGCTGGGTAGGTGTAGTTACCATGCCAACTTTATGTGGTCGTTGCTAAGGCATGGAGCATTAAGACCCCTGTATCGGAAGAATGTATTTTCGTTTGCTGGGTGTGCCAAATTGAGTTCTTATTGCTCCGAAGTTCAGAATAAGGGACACCTGGGGATATGAGGCTTTATGCTTGAGAACATCTAACTGGTACGTCTTTTGACATGGTCTTATTTTCAAAGTGAGGTTTCTATTTAAAAAATTCTGAGAATTCATAGTAGGACTTATTTCCGGAGAAACACGGTGCTTTCCGATCTGGAGTTTAGTCACTTTTCTGCTCGAACTATCAAGTGAAGTTGTTTTCTGCTTGGAAACACTGGTAATTCGATTCGAATGTAAGCTCAACTTCCGCTGTCCGTTCTCCTCGTTTATTACGACAATCGTCCCGACAGAATTATTGTATTCTTACAAAACCATGATTTTACAGAGAATTTCGACTGTCTTCTGACAGTATGTTGACCTCGGGTGCAACTATTCGGATGATAAAGCATTGGGGATCATGAACCGGGGATTTTTAGTCTACAATCAGCAACAGACTTTCAACTTGACATGTCACTGTGAACGTTTAAACTCATTAGACAAAGGATGACACATACATGAAATAGAAACTTATGAAATTAAAAGTGGGAAAGTATCATTGATACGAAAGTTTCAAATTAGTGACATAACAGTTCAAACATTCGATTTGAATAAAAGTGTGATCATCAGACAGTGATGTTTGGATCGATAGAGTGCTAACCTTCTGGTCGGAAGCAGTCGGATAGCTCTAACAATATTTCCGGGACATAAGTTTCGTAGTCCTTCCAGATTTGGAAGACAATATCCAGTTTCATAGCACTAAATGATTTTTGTATTATTTATAAGTGGAAGTGTTACTGAGCACTGCAGTTTATAGGAATGCTATTTGGATCATAAAAGACAGATTTAAGGAAATATTAAATCGATACAAAAATAGTCGTTCACTAAATCAGTATTGCTGTGCTAAAAGAACATGTTACGTTTCCCTAGAAAAATTCGAATACGTTATTGATGTTCGAGGGGTCCTACAATCCTCAAGCACTTACTTTGTGAGTAAGTTCTTTAGGCAGGACATAGATGAAGAGCTTTTTTGCATCCAAATCGGTTGTAAACAGAAACGGTGGAGCATCCGGATCAGTGTTCCACGTAGGCCACAAACAGGCGGTTGCCGCAGGACTGTCCAGTTGCAACTGCATCAACCGGATCGCATCATCTCTCAGACCACGACAAGAGTTCACGAATGCCTGTGCCGGATCTGCTATGTGCAATGAATGTGAGAATGGTGAACGTTGAACAAATCAACATGGAGACGGTGCGGTTTAATGATACATGTGGGATTATAAAATGGATTGCAGAAACTTACCGCGCAGTATCGAGGGTTTGAACTCAAAGAACCAAATGTTTGTGGATCCAGTTTCGATACTTCCTCCAGTGGCAAGTACCACGAAAGTGCGCGAATTATCTTTCGCTCTCAACAAACTTAAATCAATTACTTTTCCACTGATATCTTAAAGAAAGGAAAAGACAGTGGAATTGATTCAGAACGATCCACTTCATATTTTAAAGAAGAAGTACACTGCTGAGTGCGTTGGCCTTTCACCTACATTTGACTAACTGTTCACCCCAAGCAAACTGGATACTGAAAGGAAGGTAAGAATTCTTTCAAGGTTTTACTGATAAAAGCTGAATCAACACGAATATTAGTGCCTTAAGTGTCACTGAACTGAATTAATTGAACCAATGAATAAATGTTTGGCAGTGATAAATTATACTATAAGTGAAACGGATGTATTTAACAAAGCAGCAGGTAGTTGCATGGTTTAAATTGTGTTGCTCAGCTACCAGCGCGTCTCAGCTTCATACACATTATATATATATATATATATATATATATATATATATATATATATATATATATATATATATATATAATGAGGAGCGGCGGTAACCGCAAAATTATTCGTGTGCCTCCGGGGAAATTTTATCCGCCCAGCTTCATACTACTTACCAGCAGTATATCAGCCTGCATAATCTGCCTCGTTGTTAGGGTTAGCAGTGGCTTACAAACAAACAACTAACAGTAACCACAGTTGTGACTCTTTTGTATACTCTTCAGTGAAGAATATGTATCCACACTTCTGAAGCACCAAATTAGATCCCTGTGACCAATTCCTAAATGTAGCGTACAAGTACGAAGGTAAGTGGGCAGAGAAGTACCGGGTACGCATACCTTATGGGCGGCAGTGACCGCGAAACTGGTCATGGGCTTCCGAGGAAATTTTGTTCGCGTATCAAAATACCACGTATCTATGATTGGATTGATTAAGCAGCCTATACCTCGGGAGGATAAGCTAATGACACCAAAATATGTCCAATTAGAAACAAAAATATCAACCATCAACTATTGAACTGCTTCTTGCCTTAGACCAAAAGTAACTCAGTATCTGATTGAACAGTAAAGCAGCTGCAAAATGAATATAAGGACCGCCTACCAGACAAAACCTACATGCATTCAGTTTAGTTCATCTCAGTTCTTGCAATCATTAATTGTTGCTCTGGTTTTGGTTGCTTATTCCTAACAACGAAGAATGCAAAGCGAAACTGCTCATAGCATAACAAGCAAATGAACAGATGGGAAAATTGTGGATGAAAATCACGTAAACTGAATGACCAACACTCACTGGTCAGCTAGTATCCATCCAATAACGAAAGAAAGAGCAACTCGTGAGTTACATGGAAAGGAAGGTAAATATGACCAACGACTGATTCAACTAGCCTACTCAATAGGGCAAGATTCCCTAACTGCAGGGTTTGCACTTTTCCTATGATTAAAAACCCTATGTTAAAGAGGACAGATTTTCCAACGCGAAGGATTTTAACAGAGACAGAGACATTTTTTGCCACCATTCAAGTGAATAATGCCTCCCTCAAAATAGCATTCACCTACCGATATGCCCGATAGGATCGAATTGGTCCGTCGCGTGACCGGAGACGGCAATTGCTTTTTCATCATCTGCGACTGCTAGAAGAAGTTCGCCCGTGTGATCGAATCTTCATGTGGGATGAACATCGAGAGAGAGAGAGAGAGAAACAATTGTCAATTACCACGTTCATTACTGAGACGTCGTTTGAGGATAAAAATAGAACTGCAATGGAGAAGCCGTTCGCCTCGTGTTCTGTAGGAGGAAGGAAGAATACTCAAAACCATGGGATGACTGGCAACCACGATCCCGAGGCAATGAATATGGAACCAAATACGGCCCTAATTGGTCATACGTGGTAACGATCCAAGAGACAGGGGAAAACCCCTTGTCCCCAATGTGATTGAAATTTCAAGCGCTTAACTCAGATTTGACAGAAGCAGAGGTTTATGCTACTCGACCGCTATCATTTCCGTTCAGCTCAAACACCCATTAAGCACGCAGTAGGTGCGGTGGCTTTGAGTGCTATCTCTTGGCGGGAACCTCTGTCGTAAATAACGAAAACAAAACAGGAGTATAAAAATAGTGGGAAGAAGACTACAGATAGAATCCAGTCGACAAATTGAGTTTTTGAACAGAAGAGCGCTATTGGTAACCACACTGAGCCATATCCTACGGCGTTTCTAACTCCACTCAGGTAGCTCTATACAACCTATATGATCGATTTCACTTGCTGGGATTTTCATACATTTCTTCTATGTCATGGACTAGCCACCTTTACTGATATTCCAGCAGCTATTGGTATCAACAAATATGAAGTACCGTGGACATGCGCAACACCTGTCCCAACCGCTTCAGCCTGGTGAGCTTCAGTGTTTCATCAAACGTTTTGATTCATGTACCTAATACCCTGCGCCGGTAGCCGTCGACTGTTTTAGAGGGCTTGTTTACCACCTCAGAGTTTTGAAGTTCGATTCCGCCACCACCTGTCACTTTGGTGGTAAGCAGTAATCCACCGTCGTCCGGCTCGTTACCGCACTTGGCCTATTGGAAACTTATGTGGTTCTGCATATTGAGCCTTAGGGCTTTGTGGTTGGTCACCAATAATAATGCAGTAGGCTTACCAGGCTGTGCAATCTTGCAAAAGTTCGTATTATAAACCTCAACTGCGGTGTTCCCACCAGACATGAGCAATGCCATAGTTACATTGGCGTTCAAATACCGATAATTTTCACTCATCCTTTATCCCCATTGACCATGTTTATGAATCATACTGAACTGGTTCAAATGCTCCATCGGACACTCAACCCTTGCTAGGTAAACCGACGCCATATATTGACGCTCCAGATGACTGAGATTGGTCAAAAACCAAATGCGACATCAATGTACGCTACACAGACAATGTAAATTATCTGCTAGACTTATAGTCTCCCCAGATTCCGAAAGGTTCGACGCTTCATCCTTCCGGTCCTGCCGTGAACTTTGAAGGGGAAAAGCCCATACCAAATGTGGCCACGCAGCTGTTCAAGCTGTCTAGAAGAACATGCAAGCTACTTGGATCTTCACTTAGAAAAACGATATCGTTTGTGTGTTCAATGTCTGACACCGTCGGTTGTGTTCGGAAAAGAAGTAATTGGTCTGTACCGGTTACTGAGTTCTTCCATGAAGTAGCCATTCGTAAACATGCCAGATATCATGGGTTTACATAGTCAATTTCGGTATTTGTGGTATTGTTGTTCCGTCTTTAGCAGTCATGAACTATTTGCGAGCTAACAACAACCGATTATTCGGCGTTCTATCTGCGATTGTTCCATAAAGTGAAACTGGATGACCTTTCAAAGAGAAAGATTTTTTGAGGATCTAGAACTCAAAGACACGAGGAAAAGATCGGGAATGGGATAAAATAATCAGTACACTATAAAATTACCATTTTTATTACCGTGTAAATTATACTATAAACCACTCCGACAAGAAAGCTTCGGCAAGTTATCAATGTCTTGTTTCCTTGGGACAATTTACCACTCAGTAGAATACTGAAAAATAAACAGACAACTCGATAGATGATAAGTGGTTTCCCTTGCTGAAAATGGTAGGATCAAAGTGTTCGACAGTCTAGTCGACGGTCAGTTTGGGTTACCCGGTGAGCTACCCCGCCGGACTTATTGTGACCTTTATATGATTCCGTGTCCCAAGTCTCTGGGTCACGTCTGGTCGTCTTCCATGACACTGAGGTGGGTCATTGTGATTATGTGGAACGCTGTTTCCATTGCACTATGTTGAATGAGCGGAATAAAAAGGAATATATTGTAGAGGTAAAATATATTTTCTCTGGTCCATCACCAAAATCACAACGTCTGCTTTGATCTGCTTGATGAAAACGAGATTGAGTCGTAGACCACGTAAGGTTACAAGTACAATAGGTCATATATGAACAACATATTTTGCAGGGTGTTCTGTAGCCGCCCACTATTTGTAATGAGAAAACTCTTCTGGTTTTGAACTATTTCGTTATATTAACACAAGATAGACAGTTATATAAGATGCCAGGTGACTGCAGTCAAAACCATTGGGCAAAACGCACTGTTCCAAAAACGTTTTCCATAGCCGGGTGTTCTGACCGGCCCTTTTAGCTATAAACCCCATTGGTTGAATTCGTCCTGTCCGGTTAGAACAACTGTTAACAGCTCGTTAATTGATTTCGCTCCATTTATTCACGAACTGACTGGGAGATCGATCCGCGTCGCTGTCTCCAACTTTGCTATCGATTCCGACCTGGGGAAAACGTGCTTACCGCTCGCCAAACTATCATGCTGTTTGCTGAACGAACTAGACAGTCTACTGGCAATGCGCCAGCCCATATCCTCACACCGGGTCTGTTGAATGGAAGTTTTGTCGCAAAGCCTCTCACATTGTGAAAGTGAAATGCGCATTTGGTGCTTATGAAGTGATTCATCATGCACTATGGATGTTCAACTCATTATTGAAAACCACGGAAGCATGGAAGTATGGCGGCACCATCCTTATTAGAAATCAACAGATACAGTGCCCAACCACCATATCCTACTTGGAACTGTGCGTACTGCATGAATGATCATTCCATAAATTATTCAAGTCCCCCGCTACTCACACTGAACGAACAGTCAAGCTCTGCTGGTATCACCTCCGTTTTGCTTGGGCCCCTATGGAAAAGACTTTCATCATGGGAGTCAGTCACTAGGCAGGCAATGGACTGTAAACATTCAAAACCAGTGACGGAAAGGCAGTCATGTCTTATATCGTTGATGTTAAACAAACTAAGGAGTGCCAAATAGGATAGCCTAGTGTTTAGGCGCGCGTGAGTCACGGCAACACGCCCCATGTTTGGGTCACAATAGGAGCTTTGTTGATGTGCAAGGTGGATGATTCGTAACAAGTTGAATGAAACAGCTCCACGGCAGGGCTTCCATGGTTTCCAGTGATGAGCTAAGTACTGGTACAGCAAGATAAATCATTTATTGAAGAAATAAAATCTACCACTCAAACGATGTTGCTAATTTTTCGCGCTACTCGACAAACAGTGTTATGCCGGAGAAAGTAAGATTCATTGTGGTCAAGAAAAGAGCACTAACTACTTGGAAATCACTACCCTCTTGGTAGAGATTTTACACTCAGTAACAGTGTATCGACCACGGACAATCTGAGTCACATACATCTTGAAGGAAGCAATTGCTGGTCGAGAGTTTTGCACTAAACCTTTACTTTTGATCAGTACTGTGGTCGGAACACAGAAACGTAGTAGAAAAATAACAGAGAAGAGGTGCAATTTTTATGAAGAACAGTTTCTTTGCTGGGAAAAGCAATGGTTAGCTGAGTGCTTACCGGATGCGTGTGACTGGGTTTCTGAACAACTTCAATGAACGTACGATTCGGATCGCATCGGGTTTGGTGCAGTCAAGTATCAGGAGAACACCAGACTTTAGACCCATTGCGACTACTGGATAAAGCGGTGAAGCGGCTACAGAATAACACTGCAGACGGGATAGAAGAAGTCATTATTATGGGCTCATTTTAGTCGAGCAAATTGCTGAAATTACTTCAGGATGCCAATAAAACAAGTTCCTTTTAATCTACAATATCTATTAGATTCTTTTTTGAATTGTTAAGTAGAAGGAAATGGGGTTTGTCGCATTGGTCTCTAAGACGCAGCACAAAATCGAATTTTTTTCATTCGGAACAGATTGTGCTTTTTATTTTCCTTCCTACAATTAAGAAAGTCTTGAAGGCTCATCAATGACAATGAAAAAGCATGTGACTAGAAAGATGCATGTGAAACTCACCCTTTCTCCGATGGCAATTGACCCAATAAGCTCACCCGAATGGACAGCCCAAATATTCATCAAACCATTTCGCCTCGCAGTCTGCGTTTAACGAAACAACCGGAAAAGGAATAAAGAATATAAAGGAAGGCATCATCATCATGATCATCACCATCCTCATCGTACAGCGTTAAACAGCAGGGCGAAACCCACTGACCACTGTCTTCCTCCCCATGTTGCACGTAGAAATAGGAAGAATGAATATACAAGATGGACAGGGAGTGGACCAACAGGACTGGCAAAAGCAAAGAACACCCGGAATACACAGTTCAACTGTACAAGCGCACACTGATTATTCGTTATGGTTCGACAGAAAGTGACAACATGATCATCACACGTATCGTTCAGTGTCTCCAGCCAACTGGTTGAGGGATATTTGAACACAGCCACGAAGACTTGAGGCACCTACTTTTCCTAAGTTAAAAGGCAACAAATCTCTCTAACCCACCGAAGTATTCAAACTATTTTATGAGACCTAGTCATTTCATTCCCATCAGAATTAATCAATAATTAAAAGTAAGTATGAGCTTTAAGAGAATAAATTCGACATAATATGATTGATCATGCAATACCAAAACTCAACTCACCACTAAAAACTATGAATACACTGAACAGCTGTTTCATTCTTGTTAAGAAACATCAAAAATGCAAACCCACCTAGTCCCTGAACTGGGACTCAGATCCGAAGTGAATGATTGCAAGTCGAGCACATTAACCACAAGGCTGATGTGCAAACAATATTCCGATGATACAACTACTGTCCTGGTATTAATTATTGGACTAGCCTAGTCAGTTACTTCCCTATGGGACGAACAACGCACAATAGATATCCACTTGTATTATTCGCATCCATCTGGCCGAGCCCCGATAGCTCAGCTGGTACAGCATATACACGGCAAGCAGAATGTCACCGGTTCGATTCCGGCTCTTGGTGTTGGTCATTCGGATGCGACAAACGTAAGTGGATTTTTGAATATGCGAACTGCCCTTGCTGACCTACTCAGTGATAATGTAACAGTTCAAATGCACCTGTGATGCCACTTACTTTGGCCGAGCGAGAGACATTTGTTGTAACATATCAAAGGGCACCGGCCACATTGGCTTCAACGCGGAGTGAATGGTACGGTTCTCAGGCTAATTACTGCCCGTTCATTATGGAATTAGGACTTTCCATTGGAGTGGAGAACACGCTCCGTACTGCGTACAGTGTCGCCTAATGAATCTATAGCGATCACTTGCCGAATACTGACGGTGGCCGAAGCGATCAGTAAACGGGATCTTGAGAGCTATCCTCTTAAAGGAGGCTGATGCGTGCCTTCGAGGTTCCCTAGTCAAAGACTGATGACGTCATCCTCGGCCGTTTTGTTGATCCGGGTCACCTGTTTTTCACTCCATGACACACATCACTCCCTCTCTGTTATCAATCAATTGACTGGTCGGCTAACCGATTCAGTGATAAACTTACTGATGGACCTATTGACTGTCCTCTCACCTTCCCCTTTTCTCAAGACAAATAAGAAAGGGGGAGTCCAAAGGACAGTCGGCCAAGCAAAAGTACCATCAATCCCACACACCAGTCGCAATTGTGAAAAGGTGATAAGGCTCGGATTCACATCCTGGGTGCGGCAGGTGACGTGCACCCCTGATGAGCTCTAACGAGAGCGAAACGCGCTTATGGTGGTTCTGAGTGCAGGGTTCATCGGATGACCTGAGATTTCTTGGTGAGAGACAGAGTCCAAAGGGCAATCAGTCCCACACACTACTCTCAGGTAGTTGTGAGACATTTGCAAGTATATGTGACTGTAGAACAACACAAGGAGGCGAACAAACTCGTTTTCAGTGATTCGTAATCATGCCATTACATCACATTTTATATGAACAGTGTGATTGTACTGGCTCGCTAATGTTCGCCAGCACTACGTGTTTTGATCTAAATCAGCAGATTGTTCAGTGCTTTGTAAGAATATTACGGATGAGGTTAAGAATGCTACGGGGAAATTCATACCATTTTTGTTGCTTTGAAATTGAAGGGTTTTGTGCTAAGCTCTATATTATGTATCATGAAAAACTTATGCACGGCCAACTTTATGGTTCCGTTGAGAGAGGTGCAAGTGTAGTTAAGCGTAAGCTTACTGCAACATATTGTTTCTTATCCGGTCCAAGGAGACCTAACCCGACAAATGAATCTCCAGAGGTGAGGAATTTGTGTTCAGCAGTCAAACTCTGTTCTGAGTTCAACGTGTTACCGAACAAATCCAAGATGGCAAATTGACCAGTCAGCGAACTGATTGCCAGACGTCCGTAAGATGTAGAAACAGCCAGACCGGTGACCCGTAAAGAGCAGACATTATCGTTTACTTCGAACGGATTGGTAAAGCTGAACACTTTGTGACAGGAATTAAATTGTAGTCGATGCAGCATTGGGTTGACATGTACCGATTGACCGTTACCATTTTCCAATGTGGGCTTCGTTTGTTTCATCGTAGTAAAAGTTATCAGTCGTAGGAAACCGTCTTTCCCTGCACAGAAAATACCGTGCTTTGTGAAGATCAGGTGTGCAAAACAGCCAAAGGGTACAGTGAATGATTCATTGCCATAATATGTAGGAGTTGTTGGGTTGTCGCTGGATTTTGATTTAGATGAGTGCTGATATACCGCGAAGGACGTGGATCCTTCATATTTAGAGTCCATGGATTCAGAACCTGCAAAATAATAACGAAGGAAAAACGTAAATCTAAGAGAGCAAAGGTGAAGTGAGGAACACTGATGAGAAATTATTCCAAACGAAAAATACGTACCAATCGAATATGTTTGATAGGACAATGGGTTCATCAGTATTCTGATCACCGCTGAAATTGGATCCACCTAGACGTGAATACGTTCAACTAAGACGAATCAAACCACTGACCAGGAGTAGTTGTCCGTAACGACAACCGAGAAATAACAACTCGTTGTTATACCAAGTATGAGAAATACAAAGAACACGTTCAGTTTGATCAGTGTAGTCGGCGAATTCCATTTTCTTCTCTTCTGGGACGCCTAAGAAAACAGATTAGTCACTGTATTGAATAAGTTATATCTTACCGGATGTGGCATTTTCGGGTAGAAATGGATCAAATCGGGTTGGCTCTTGTGTTTGTTCCTGCGATGGACTGGCAACTCCATCGCTCTCCTTTAAACCAATGGGGGCGCTTTGAGACGGTAGTGCAATCGACCTGAAATTAGTATATTTCAGTCTAGTTTTCAAATTATTATTGAGACGAATGTGACAAAAGTTTACTCCCGGTAGTTCAACTTAATCTAGGAACAAGAAAACAGCTTCGAAACTGAAGGTTCCGGTTCAGTCTATCTTATCCCACAAACATGCTACTTTAAACGAGGAATAGGTCAAATCACACTTGACCGAGTTCGCTGTCGGACCACGAGTCCACAAGTAGCCCTTACTTTGTTCAACCCAATTTCTAACAACACTAACTTTAGTTCTGGTCGTATCACTTATTTCCGAAATACATCACCTCGAGTCTTCTCAGTACCAAACTGGAAATGAAAAATGCTGTTAAGAGAAACAGGTGGAAGATGAAAACTTTTCATGTGTGAACTTGAGTCGTGGCACAAACTGACCATTGACTGCCCAACGAAGCGAACCAAAAGCCGAAATCTAATCCCTGGATGAAATAACCGGTGGTCAGTTATTGATCTGTGGACGAAAACGGATGAGGTAAGCCCCTTGGACACATATTGTGGCCGCTACGTATGGGGTGCCAAAACTAGCTACTAACAGACGAAAGACCAATCGGAATTAAGACGATTTCAGATACCCGGGTGGTTGACGCAACCAGACTAGGCAAGCCCCATTGAAGTGTCCTCTAATTGTTCCCCAGTTGATCAACTAACCGCTCGGGCCAATCACGCTGAATTCAACTGAGTGACCACAACTGGACCCTTTTTGATCAGTCAACTTACCGGTGTTCAGTGGATGAGCCCGACAGTTTTAAGGGCTACAATCGTCGCACGCAGCAAGCGCTCGGTTGGCTGGACAATGTTCAGACCTCGTGAAAACATAAACAAGAGGCCGGAGAAAAGGAATTGCGGTGGTCTCATTTACTGGTAAAATACTGCATCCGGAATGTGAAAACCGGATGCTATGCTAGTGACCCGAAGTGGCGATGATGGGTCGTGGCAACGCATAAAACCTGAGGACTTGGTCACCTGTGCAATTGTCCGGTTAGTAGAAAATAAGTCAGTTTTATCAAATTTGGGACCCTTCGGTGGCGGTGAGTCTTAGCTACCGCCCATCCACCGCATTCATAATCGGTGTGTGATATGCATGACATTGGAGGCTGGAAAGATTGTCAATGTGAGGAGGAACTCATGGAAAAGGGTTTACAAACTATTAAACAGCTTTTCCAATATCAATTATTAAGGTAACCAACCATAGTGGGACAAACAACAGGAGTGAGCTCAGTTCTGATCGAAATCTTGGGGAGGAAGAAGTCGGGAGCCGAGACGTCCAGCTCAAGCGTGCAATATGACCGAATAATCAATCGATGGTTAGTCGTCGTTGCACATGGACATGTGCATCGTGGACAAGACACATTTTCTCTTGGGCATCACCGACCTGGCTACAGAAAACCTAAGTGACAACTGGACGGATGAGTGTGCGCGTAACAAAGTCACGTGAAAGATGCAGCTCCACGGGTCAGCGCAACGGCTTGAGTTCTTGTGTGATGTCTTAAAAATGGTCAAGTTTAATATTTAGCCTTTTCATACGGGATGGATTAAATATTCCAAACAAATTTTAGTGCTACTGTACGTACTGGTCTTGCATGTGTGCCCAGAAGCACCTGAGATGGGTAACCTAACACAATCCACAGATCCATGAACCACCAATGCGTGAGACGTGGTTCCAATAATTCTGCACGGGGTCGTCAACGTTTTCTTCGGCAGGTAAATCTTCACCTAACAGATGGCCACCGTAACACTAACCCAAAAACTGATTTGGTATAAAATTCTCAACAATATTCTGAAGGGCGTACAGAAGCAGAAACAAAAAGGAACAGAAAGCACGCTATAATACCATCCATTTTGAACAGCCACTCACCTCTAAGATAGTTCGGGTGTTTATAAACCTACATAGTTTGGTCATGCGGAAAAAAATTAACAAAGCGAATGACAGAGAAGTACAAAAGGTTTTCAAATTAACCTGCAGTGCACGAGTGTGATATCCTTGCATAGTTCGATCTGCCAGATATGAAGACATCTTTCGTCCGTGCCGGTCAGGATTCGCCAGTTAGTTGGACAAAAACTAAATGTTGTCAGCAAAGCTCCGTTCAAATGACTTTGACACATTAGTGTGTTGTTTTTAAAGTTCCTAGTAAGAAATACAAAGAAATGAAAAACGGATAGTCAATTGCAATAAACAATAAGGAAAAATTAGGACCTATGGGAATAATAACTTACCATAAGGACAGCAAAAAATCTGGTGTCCCGGAAACGGTGGCCAAATATGAAGTACTGGAAAAAACTGCCTGCCTGATCTCCAGCTTACCAGATCCTGAAAAAAGAAGTGGACTATATGTATTTGATTAAACTGATCAAACCTTTCAACACTGTCTCCGTCATTTCTGGATATTTGTAAATGTAGATTTTTGGGTTCACGCACTGCATTTCCGAGACGGCAACGTATGGTTCCAACGGGTGCATGAACAAAGATGTCACATGATTTGTTGGTAGGCGCATGTACTGCAGTCCGTTATTGGACAAATCATGAAACCGCAAGCTGGGCCCACTTCGGATGCACAAAACATGATTGTCTATGAACCCGAATTGGTAGCATTTGGCACCTTGTGCCCATCTGTGATAATATAGAATCGGTGCTCAGAAAAGTTAGTTCATAATGTGATATTGTGTGTTGATCAAGTGATAAACGTTGGTAAATACACCCAACGCATATTTAACACACGACCTATTTACTTGGGCCACAAATGCTTGATGATCTTGAACAGCACTTTCAAAAATTCAACGAAAAATAAATTCCCCATTGTTTCTATGTGGTTCTTCGAAATAGGCAACGAAAGTATTTAATATTCTCCTGATTTTATGTGCTATTCCTTTTCCACTGATAGAGAAATCTTGGAAAAAGACTCGGAAGATGATTGATTTTGTTCCCGTCGCTTTGGGGATACTACCGGTGGTTATATGAAAAAGTGCGTTACCCACTCGTTTTCTAACAAGAATACAAAAGTTGGATAATGATACACGGGAAAAGACGAATGGTTAACTGCAGCAAATTTTCAGGGTGTGGTCGCTATTATCTGCTGGATTTTTTACCTTTTTTCAGCGACAAGCGGAAATTGGCCAGGGTCCGTTAGGCTTCACTATAGTGATGCAATTGGAATAACCGAGTATACGCTACCGGTATTCCGACTCGTCATAGAATACAGTGGTACCTTGTGTGTCTGACGAAACTGCTTTTCGTTTAGTTAGCTAATACATTTCGCGATACTGTAAACATTTTTATTTATGAAAAGCTTGTAGCCCGGGGAAATTCTAATTCAGTATATCACATCAAGCATTACGTATGCAGTACTGGATAAATAATAGTAGCTTTGTTACAGACGGTGGCTCATGATGGCCTGAGCCATAACATTTCATATGTTGAAGCCGGAACTGTGCAATCAATGCAGCCCCGTGCAACCGTTGTTGTTGCTGTGGTTGTAACAAGTGGTTCCCTGTATAAATTCCATGCACGGAAGATTCTCCCGAAAACCCTCTATTATTTTAAACCGTTGTTTTTTGACACCTGCCTTTCCTGTACACTACTCGTACTGTCGTTCACATCCGCATAACATAGGTCATCAGGTTCCCGCATGTCGTCATGGTAACGGACTTGTTGCGCACTTACTCACCCACCAACACATATAGCCACGTGTTTGCTCTCTGTTGTCCAGTCCTATATATCTAGATGCCTGAGGTGATATATCGAAGAGGTTTCTTTGTGCTACAAGATCCGTAACAAATTGATGGACATGTTGTGTTTTGTTTTATTGGAACTCGTCAACTGTTCATTTTCACTGATTTTCATTGATACTGTTCATAAAATGTGTACTGAAACATTTCTGTTGTATATGAAAGACCCTTTGAAGAATATAGGTCTACTGCAAAACAGGAACTGTACATTAGAATGTCTGAGCATTAGGAAGTTCATTTCGAAAGCAGAAATAAAGGAGAATGTGCGAGGGAAGGTATGGCACTGTATCAAGCCAAGCGTATCCTTTGTGCACCCGAGGTTGGATATGCAGCAGCCCTAAAGTTACTCAGATACTGGATGAGAGTACTAACATGGAGATAAATGTTGCGGCAACACAGCATCGAGTTCATTTCTGCAATGACAACTTTAGAGCTGGTGAGTACACGGGTGAGATACGAAAGTGCTGAGGAGTTGAGGGACTCAGTGCGAGTAAACAGATGTTCATAATGGTATCATGTGAATGATTTTACTATATATATTTGTATATATATATATATATATATATATATATATATATACTGACATCAAGGTAAAGGCAGTGTGATCCAGTAGCCAGTATACTATAGAAGAACTTCGAACATGAATCGCGATATTGCGATAACGTAAATAAGATTGACCGATCACAAGGTAAGCCACTACCTATAGATATCAGTTCAGTTCAGGTTATTCAACCACTAACCTCGCACTTCTGTGCTCTGTTTTCGGTTGCTACCTTCCAGCATCGTCCAGTGAACGGCAAAAGAATAGAAGCACAGTGAAAAAAAATAAAAAAGTCAAAGTAGAAAGGAGAAATCAAGACGACAAGGAAAGAGTCTGAATGCAACTACGCCACTGACAGCGACACCTAGCCATATCACTTAATGTCTCCAACCATTTAGTAGGCGGATCACGTGGACCCCAATCTGAAAGTCTAACACGTCCTACTTGGCCAAGTCCACTGGTCAAGGTTCTTGTACCTTTTTGCCACGACATGGACTGACCACCCCGGCTTACCTTCCAATCACTACCTGCCTCAGAGAACAGCGTACCCTGAGGAAGTCTATAGGTGGGCATGCGTAACACATATCCCAGCAACCTCAACCCATTTAGATTCAGTACTTGATGCAGAGATTGACCTGTGGATCCCAAGACCTTACGCCCAACCTCAGAAATTGCAGATACGGTGTGCCCACCATACTCGGGAAATCCTACGGAGATATCGATGCTCAGACCCCGACAAACTTCGTCTACCTTCTAATCCTAACGGCCATGTTTCTGAATCGTATAGAAGAACAGACCTAACCACCGCAGTGTACACTCTACCCTTAACAGACAATCGGATGTCACGCCGACGCCACAGATGGCGGAGGTTGGCAAAAGCCAAACGCGCCTTCTGTATACGTGATGACACTTTATCCGATATTTGTCCACCTGGTGAGATGTAACTATCCAGATAACAAAATTTATCCACTTGAGCTAGAGTTTCACCTGCCAACACAAGGTTTGGTGTTGAGCTAACCCAATCCTGCAGCAGCATTTTACACTTTGAAGGTCAAAAATGCATCCCAAACATCCCCACACTGTTGTCTAGGCTATCTAAGAGAGCTTGCAACTTACCTAGATCTTCACTCAGAAGAACAATAGTACCCGCATATTCCAGATCAGACGGTTTACTGCCGGAGCAAAGACCGACGCCGCTATTTTCACACGAATATAAGAATCAATTCAACCACAAAATTGAAGAGGAAGGGTGAAAGAAGGCAACCCCGACGAACGTCACTTTCCGTGGTGAACTTGGAGGAAAGATCGCCGTAAGCATGAACTCAGCTTCGGCTATGTGCATACAAGCACTGGAAAAGAGAAATAAACTTCGCTGACACACCCTTCAATGAGAGGCAGTGCCAGAGAACTGTGCGGTCGAGCCCGGTGAGCAGTTTAGACGCGATACTTACCAAGCTAATTCCTCTGTGGTTCTCACAAGAGGACCTGTCACCTTTCCCAGGGAATCTGCTAACTATCTCGAATAATTCGCAGGAGTTCTACCGCCAAAACCAAAGCTTCGCCTCCAACATTGAACAAAAATGGGAATAACCCATCCGGTTAGCGGATTTATACCTTTTCAAGTAACCTATCGCCCGCATAATCTTCATCTCTGATGGAGGACTGACATCCACCTGCATCATTTCGCTGGCAGGTATATTTGGAAGGTCCACTGTTGAGGTGGGCTAACTGAATTGCTCCCTGAAGTGCTCCACCAAACGATCCAGACGACGTCCCTGAGAGTGAATCAGTGAGCCGTCGGATTCTTTAATTAACTCACTTACACCAGGCTTCCGTAGATCGGTACCTCTAATCAAACGGAAAGGGTTGCCAGTATTGCCAATGGACGCAGCCTTTTCCATTTCCTTACATTTGGCAATCCACCACTGCTCACGAGCATTTCTCAGGCTCTTAGTCATTTGGCGTCTCACGGATTTGCGCACTTCATTGAATGTGGCATGCGGAGGGACGGGTCTGCAAGCACCCAACAGAGCAACTGATGTCAAAGATATCCATTGTTTCGGAGGCCTACTTGAACCAGAGTTCTGGGTGCCATTCGAAGAAGTATACAAGGCTTCCTTGATCTGTTGCCACCGTTCATCCGAGCCGTGCATATCCGGTTGCATCGATAACTGCGTAGCCAGCTCCGTCTGGAAACTGTGCCGCTGGTTATTGTCCTAAAGCAACTGCGCGGGACGCGTGGCATTTACTTTGGTGCGACCACGGACGAGACGTAGACGGAAGCGAACACGTACCAAGGCGTGATCTGATCCCACAGGCGTAGACAAAAATGAACAACAATCTTCAATTGATCCACGCCAGCGGTGACCAATCACAATATGGTCAATCTGAGACCAACGTCGTGAAGACGAAGGAGGATGCCATGTTAGCTTATGCCGCTTCTTGTGGCAAAAGTTCGTAATTTCCAGAAACAACATGTGGTCAGAATACAGCTGAATGAGACGATCGCCGTTATCCGTACGATCGGTTGGGATAGCAAATGGGCCTCCGATGTGCCTTTCGGAATCTCCCAAACGGCCAAATTGGGCTTCGAAATCCCCAGCAATGACCACCACGTCCGTTGAACGCACGCTTCGAAGCAGCTGAAACAAATCCTCATAGAATTCGTCTTTGATCTCAGAGGAACTGCAGTAAGTCGGCGCATACACAAACACGACAAACAACCATCGGCGCTTCAGTTTGTTGTTTTTGACACGAACAGAAACGTCCAACCGAACTGCACACAAACGACTGCTGACTGGAATCCAGTCTAGCAGTGCACGCTCAGCTTCCATGCTCAAAGCAATCCTCACGTCAGCCTGACCACGAGCTCTAGACGCCGTATCACCCAATACGCGAAGAGTGAAGTGGGAGACTGAGGTTGTTTCTGGGGTGCGAAGAGTTATCACAGAAGTGGGGTGTTGTATGCGTGTTTCGGAGACACAGCAAACATCTATTTTAAAAGTGTCAAGTGTTTTAGCAAGGGCAGCCTGTTGCCCTATCTGACATAGTGTGCGGACGTTGAAGGCAGTCAAGTGAAGTGAACATTTAGGCTTAAGGAATGCATTTGATCTTTACCCAGCTCGTGAACTACTGTTTTCATCAGAGCCGCAATCACCCGTAGAGTTTTGCATCGGTCTCAAATTAGAGGAGGGAAAATTGGTCAGACCCTTTACAGGAAGGATACTGGAGGTTTCTAGGAAAATCTTACCTCGTGACTGCCCACACAGCAGCAGGGGGTTTTTCTTTGGGAACCCTAACCGAAGCCTTTGACTCAAAAGTCTCACCCACGAGGCAGTGGAGCGGACAACTATTTTAAACTCTTTAGCAAGCAATCCAGGGAATAAAAATGGGGAAGCATAGAGAAAGTGAGGTGAGGTTAAGGGACAAGGAGTATGAAGAGTAAGAAAATTTGAATCGTCATGTATTTAGGAACACTGGGGCTATAATTGCCGATCAAGACGACTCACGATCAATGGTAACACTAAGATACTTTATTGATAAACTGATTTCGATGTGCTCATCTTTCATGAACAGGAGAGAGAAAGTGAATCCCACAAGATGGGAGTGCCTTATACCCTTGTGAAAAAGCAGAATGTTAAAAAACTTTGTGGTTGAGTAGGGTATTCGTACGGTCAGTTAAACCGTGCAGTAAAAAGCTTGAGTAGACTGATTTCGGCATGTCAAGACAAAAGTCACATCATCAATATATATATATATATATATATATATATATATATATATATATATATAATGTTGATAGCAAGTAGTATGTAAACGTGTGGACAAAATTTCCCCGGAATCACACGATCGGTTTCGCGGTTGTTGCCGATCATCAGGTATGCGTACCCGGTATTCCTCCGCCCACTAGTCTTCATACTTGTACACTCCGATTTTATATATTCATTAGAATCTAATTTGAATCGTCTGGAGTGTGAATGGATACTCTTCATTGAAGAGCCGTTCGTGTGCTTCCGGGGAAATTTTGTCCACACGTTTACATATTACTTAATATCAATATAAGCGCTTGCACATGCAGTCTCGTTGTTCGTTGGGTTAGCAGTGACCCAGACACGAATAACTATGAGAAATCACAGTTGTGATTCATTTGTGGACTCTTCAATGAAGAGCATCCATCCACACTCCAGACGATTGAAATTAGATTCTAATGAATATATATATATATATATATATATATATATATATATATATATATATATATATATATATATATATATATATATATATATGGGATTGGTGACTGTGCCTTGGTCAATGTTAACCCATCGTCACTTAAGGGCGGTTACTAATTCACTTTTTGACTGGTAACTTATCTATACGACCTGCAGGCTGACCGTTACATGATCTTGATTCCACGGAATAACAGCCAGCGTTTTGTAGTGCGTGAGCAGTGGACAGAAGCATTATCGTGTTGAAATACGGCTTCATCATGTAATATGCTGGTCAATAGCGGGATCAAAATCTGCTCCAACGTACGAATATAGTCAGCAGAATCTTGAAACCCCCAAGGCCTCTCAAACCACCATTTAACTCATGTCATTGTTTCTTCGAATGAAAATTCTTCCCATTTCTCTGATGTCATGCTAGTCATAGTTCCAAACACCCGGTTCATCAAAATAAATTTTCCGTCACCAAAGTAGATATTTTTTCTACGTTTGTTTCAGTCCACGATAAAGGTTGTTCTTTATGTAATCGTGTGAGATCAATGTATAACTTTATTTTTTTGTAGTTCATTCACAGCAGAGCTTTGAGCGTTCCTTGTAATGTTCGTTTCGAAACAGTGGCCCAGATCAAATCTTTCAAAGTTGACGTGGAGCACGTGTTATTAGAGGCTAAGCAAATTAATCTGCGTTCGACGGATTCGTTAGATTTGGACAACCTATCTGCCTTCTAAGCGCCTATTCCTTGTTACTTCCCACATATCGTCGTATGACATTTCTTGATCTCTCGCATTGCCCGGAGATCTCATATGAACTGAGTCCTATTTGACAGAACGCGAATATTTTGCCTTATGCGAAATCTGTCAGTTTATTTCCGTGTGGTATCGCGCAGATGAAATTCGGTATGAGATATATACGTGCAATCAACGCGAACTGAAGTCACCTAGGTCAATAGGATGCATCACGTGCTCCAGTGCACATGAGTCCCATGATTCCGGTTCTCACAGATATGTTAGGCGCCAAATCCGCAGACCGAACTAATCAGCTTGTTGACAGGCTCTACGACCCGGCTTGGTTTTGTGACAATTTCCATGAGGCAGCGCAACACGATAGGGGGCTCTATATTTTCGTCACCCTTGATTATCACGTTTTCTGCTCAAACTAGCGCATAGGGCGTAATTTCGCTCTGGAATTTGGTATGCCATATTGTACTTTGCTTTTAGCTGTTCTGACCAGGTATGGTTTTGTTGGAGGATACAGAAACGGAAATATGTGGGAAATGAGGGCGGGTCCTAAAGTTTTGTCTTGCAGTGTATACGTAACAGCCGCGTACGTTGATGATAGCGCATTGCCCGCTGACGTGAGATTCGATGTTGATTCTGCACAGCCTGTTAAGGACAATTCTGTGTCACGTCAGGTCCTGCAGCTCGCGTTGTCGGCTATGACTTCGAATAAGGCCGTAGTTTCCTGTTCAGGACAGCAGCCCAGTTGACTCTACGTCCTTGAATTAGAATATCACCTCACGATCAAGTCAGAAAGAGCATCTCCATAAGCCCGTCCGTGAATGGGACTCCCGTCTCATATTTGGGTTGGAAGATCGTCTGTCCAGCTCGTTTTCGTAACTAGGTCAAACACGACCTTTACCATTGTATTTCACAGTAATAAATTTTGTGTTTATCGTTGATGCGAACTGTAAAGCACTATTATTCATTATTGTATACTTGTTACGTCACTTGCCGTTGCTACACCAGTTTTCCGCCTCTTTTCGTTTGCTGGACCCACAAGGTACGGTACGCTTTGCTGGTCTCACAAAATTTCGAGGATTTCGGAATCAGCATCTGCATTCTGGTTCAGCCTGATTACAAATTTTCTTTTGTTTCTAAAGAATCTACGGATTTGGCTTACGGAGATCGGACTGGCCAGTAGTTACCCGACGCTGGACGTTACTGGTGTGGCATATCCCGAAGACGATTCAGGCAACTGATTTCATTATCCACGAATTTGATTTGCGACCGACCAACACTATATGCTTTCTCCATACGATTGATCTTGTCCGTCAGCGTCCTATACCACAGCTACATTTACGCCTTTTAGATACATTCACACGCGCACGAATATCATTTGTATTCCTCTTTCCTGAATACATTATTTGCTAGTTTTCCATGCTTGGCTAACCTTTGTTTCTGCGGTCGCATGCAGTTTGAAGGACTCGAACAGCACGAAGTTTCAGTTGAATTCGATTTTCCACAGTTTCGATTTTCGTCATCCAAATGTGCACGGTTCGCTTCCGCTTCACAGCCGCGTTTGGTTTGCCCTTCGTGTATTGTTCCTGTTGGTACTACTTGAGTGCCACGGTATGCAAGATGCACTCTCTCATCTGCCTACTGACTCGAGTCTTCTCCGTTCATCAGACCGAGGGGATTTTGTTAGTGTTTCGTTTTGAGACTCGATAAAAAATACGTTTGGAGGTCACTAGCCTTTCGTCTTTCTTATACTTATCTAATTTGGATATTGGTTGCACGGTTAGAATATTGTTTGAAGAAGAAACTAAGAAAAACTCACTATTCAACATTTCCAAGGTGATAAATTTATCCCAAACATTGCTACGCTGCTTCTCAGACTACCTGAAAAAGCACGGAAAATCCGTGGGTCTTTGCCCAAAAGCAAAACATCACTCGTGTACTACAAGCCAGACAGTACTGTGTAAACAAAGATCTCGTCCGAGGATAGGGCTGATTCTGTGATCATTTGAGAAGAGTGACAGAAAACAACACTGAAAAGCACTAATTAGCTTGGAGAACTCAGATGAACGGTCACCACAAACCCAGGGGAAGATATATTTAGAACAATGCTTCAGATCTGTATTGTTTGATTTGAGTCAAAAGCCACTCAGGGGTCAATATAGGAATGGCATTGAGCCCACAGGAAGTGTTTGTGTATTTTGTGGTCACCATCAGTTCCTTCAAAGCAGCACAAACGGATTGCTGAATGGCCAAAATATGACCCGAATGAAGCAGACTTAGATGACCTTGGCTTATTCAGATGTGGCAAGCCCTTCTAACATGCCCCAGATTTGTCATACTTTTGTCGACCAAGAAGTTTAACTAGCTAAACACAGCTGACCACGTTTTGACTAGTCAGCTGACCACCGTGCTTCTTGTATTTGTTGGTTCCCATTGTTGAGGATTTATTGTTCTCACAATGATGGCACTTCAAGCTTTTAGATCATCAACTGCGATACAAAACAAGTGATGATGCCCGGTATTCTGCAAAGTCAGTTCAAACAGCCAAAAACTTCATCACAGTGATCTTTAGAGTTCGATCTACTGATTTGTTTGTTTATCGAATACTCCGCGTCAACCTCTACATTGGAAATCCAGTGTCATTGACAGGTTTGAGAAAAGCTTCTAAGATATAGGTTTGGAGTACCAATAAACATGCGCACCCAATACCGAAAGATTTATCACAGGATCTTTATCAGTAGATCGTTTCAGGCTAAGTGTGTGATATCTCACGAGACAGTAACTTGCGAGGAAGACAGGTACATGACACAGAATTCATTACTTTTAGTAGGAAAATTAACAGCAGAGATTAAGAAACTGGTCATAGTCAGTGCACTGACTGATCGGGGCGAAACCTAGCTGAATAAGGTTAGAATTAATTGGTATACAAAATGTGCCTCCGGTGGATCGGTCACACTTTACGAATGCCTTCCCATCGTCCACCTATCCATGCTCTATTTGCAAGTTCTGGGAAAGGCTGGAAAAAGGGATGCGGTGGTCAGTCTATGACTTGGTGCAGAGGATAGAAGAAGCCAGTATCAGCATTGGCTTCGGTTGGCGCTTTCCGCCTCCCTGACTGGGGCCCAGAGGACGACGATTGTCGTTGATTAAATACGTTGAAGAACATGACCGAGAATAGAAGTCAGTGATACGAACGCTATGCGGTCTATTTGCTAAATTCTCGTGCCCCGTAATCACAAAAATGCAATTCGGACAAATAAAATGACAAAAACATCAAGAAGTGTATGATGAGAAGCGAAAGGAAATCATCATTTTTTCTCTCGCACTAATTGTCTGTTTTACTGTATTGTATTATCTTTCTCTTATTTTCGTAATTGTTATTGTTGTTGTTACACTTTGCTTGATCTCAAGCCGGTATATATATATATATATATATATATATATATATATATATATTAGCAACACCGGTACCAAAAGACGTGGTGTCAGCGAGACCATTTGCGAAGCCGTCTGAACGCTTATTCATAGTCTTCATCGGGGCCTACAAAAATGGGCTGAAAACTTCGGCTTACGATTCAACTAAACTCTTGAACCAGCTGCCATACCTCTTGATGAACGTAGAGTCCAGTGGTCTGTGTTCTTCGGTCTACTAAAATAAGCTAGAACTTATTATGCATTTGCACTCCTCAAGCGTTATAAGATAGCAAGTCCAGCTGGCCTATCACTAGGTATATTCAGAGGCGCAGAATACGATATGAGGAGAGAGTTAACGCATGTGTTCTCTGAAATGTGAGAAGAGGAGGAATTTCCTATGGATTGGATGGGACTGATCGTAGTACCTGACTTCAAGAAATGATCATGAACTGTCTGTGGCAATCATAAATGAATCAGCTTAGTCCAGGTTGCGTCGATGATTTAAGCATACATTGTTATTCGTCCGATACCATCATGCGCAGCAACTGAAGCGGCCTGATGAGGAATTTACTTCGCACCGTCAAACTGTAAGGTGCCACTCCAGGGTTGTCGAGAGCATGTGCCAGTCTTCTTCTTAGGCGAAAAAAGACTGAAGTTTACCGAGAGTCTTGGTTACATTGGCAGCTCCATTGCTGGAAGTAGCGGCATGGGAGAGGGTGTATTGATGCGTGCTTTAAAGGCCAGACTAGCATCTCCGAACTTAAATCACCTCTAATACCGATATGACATCGTTCATCATTTGAAGGTTCAAACGAACAATACCACCTTGTCCCCCCCGTACTGCTGCGTGATTACAAAACATGGCCTCTTCATTTCAATATTTCCGCCGTCAGGTCGCTTTTGACACCTACTACTTACGTAGCGCTGCCAGTGTTTGGTAAGAGCAACGCGTTCGCAATGATCGAGTGCAACTCGCGTGTTTAGTAAAACCAACTCTTCCCCGTAAAAGATCCTATAACGACACCGTCTACGCTGGCTATGGCGTGTATTAAAGATGCCTGCTCAGCGCCTGCTGCTTCGCACATTGCTTGAGCTCCCTGGATCTGATTGGGCGAAAGAGCTTGAAGGACAAACAATGAACTGAAATAGAGCAATGAGGAAAAGAACAGGATCTATGTCACGTGTAGGACCGCCTTACTTGGTAGGTTGAAATGATAGAGATCATGAGGAACACTGAACTGTCTCCCTAATGGACATGGGTCTTAATCAAAGCCAGGCACATGACGTAACACTAAACACTTTAACTCGTCGCGTTTTCCCAGAAGTATATATATATATATATATATATATATATATATATATATATATATACTAATATGAATTTATTTGGCTTTCAGTAAACTCTCAGTGGAGGATCACGTGTAGCCTGTGAGGAGAATAGGGCGTACCGCCATCGTGCTCTCGAATGTCCGGGGTAATCTGGAAAAAATGCGACAAGCTTCAGTGTTAGGTGATACACCATATGCAGACGCTGGTTGTCCGACAAAAATGTGGCCGACGGCAGATATTTTAAATTTGGGGACGGCCACTGCGGGCTACGTAGTCTACTGAGTAGACAGTTACCAAACAAAAGGTGGCGATGATGTCACTTTGTCCGTCAGATTACATGTAACATCTTTACGGCTGGACTCCCATTCCAACCCAGAAGGCTATGGAGAGTCCTAATGGTGTTGTCTGAAATTGTCTACAGGTGTATAGGCGTCCGTGGGCATCATTTGTCGGACTGCTCAAGTGGACTCACTAGGCACACTATCAGACACACGAAAATGGGCGGTAGGCGGCAATTATTTCAGCGACTTTAACTGCCCAAATTTTGGCAAGAAGAGTCACTGGCACCGACTTATTCGTTGGTAAGCTCCTTATGACTCTCTAGGACCTATCACCGCTTAAGCATGTTGATAAACCGAAGCGTATTTAAGGAAGATAATCCTATTTTAACGTTCGTTATCTATAGAAGAAGCATCAATGTTGGAGATCTCTAGATAACACCTCTTTAAAGGAGCAAGCATAAGTTCCGGCCATATACATACTAAGTAGAGCACACGCTTTTTCCAGAACGCAGGATGCGTCTGATATTTGTCGCATGCCGTTTGATGAAGTGCGTAAGATTTTGGTATCCATTTGCTGACATTCTAATGGCATGAATGACACTGATCAGACCTGGGAGACTATTTGAGACGAGCCAATTCATTTATAGTACACTTTTGCACCCCTATCGGGGCGTCGTCCACAGGATAAGGAAAATCTGTGGTTTAACTCGAAGCTCGGATGAGTACTTCAGAGCAGAAATTAAACCTAACAGCTCTATGGTACAACCAGGGCGGGATGTTTACATTGCCGAGGAATCCAAGACCAATGAACTGAATTCAAGCGTCTAAAGCAGTAGGTATTCGAGGGAAAGTCTTTACAGTCGACTCTCTGTCTAGTCTAACTGTTTGTTTACACATCGAAAACTTATAGATGGAACTGAGTTTGGCATCTCAGTACTGACGAGGACAATTTGTCGGTAATCGCACGGCGGATAAACTGGGGAAAAACTACGGATCTGTGTGTGCTCCAGCACGTCTAACCCCTCTAAAGGTGACAACTAGCTTCCCTTAAATGTCATTTATAGAAGGCGGTAGCTAAAGCACTGCTTTCAGTGAAAACCCATAAGTATACAAAGCCGGACGGTATTTATCGGTTGATAACAACGGATTTGGTTGAACAGTTAACCAAACAGTCAAAAGACACTCTAGTTCGTCGACTTCGGCTGAAAGTCTATCTACAAAGGAGGCTTCTGGTAACTATCATTCTGTCTGCCTAACATCTGTCGTTGATAAACAGCTTGAATACCTAAATCTTTTGGAAACCATAAACTGACTTCTCGCAGCATCAGGTATTTTTGAAGGAACCTGATGGATGCAATCCTCTCTGACTTTGACAAAGCACTTGATAAAGTACTGCTTGGGTGACTGTCGCAGAAAATTGGGGCATTAGATTGTTTTAAGCACCAGTGCCTCACTGTATCAGGAAGAACCTTGGCGAAAAACGTTTTTTGTGAGTCGCAAAGATGCTATTGCGCTTTAATGTCTCCAGTAGAGTTCCACAGGGATCGGTTTTGGGGCTGCTGGTTTTCTTGGTGTACATCAATCAAAATTAAAAGTTTGGTCCCATGAGACCGAACTTTTAATATCTGAGGCGACTATAGACCAAGAAGCCAAGTTATATTATCTAGGCAAATGCATTTCATTGAGAGGTTGGATATCAAATGAAGTATCTTTACGTATACAAAAGGCTCGTTTGCCTTTTGCCAATCTGAGTCATCTGTGAAGTCGACATGACATCCGTTCATCTATCAAGGGTCGAATTTACGCTGCAGCCGTCGGGCAGGTGCTTTTGTATGGTCTAGAGACGTGGCCACTGCGGCTAGAGGATATATAAAGATTGTCGGTCTTTGTAGCACTGCTCGAGTTTGGTGAAAACACTGCTTAAGGAATTTCGAGGTTAGAAGTTGAATATTAGGCAAAGGAACAGAAGCAGTGGACGATGATCTGGAGACCACTAGTCTAAGGGGTTTGGGCCACAGCTGAGCATGTTTCTGGATAAGATTCCTTGGCGCGCAGTGCTCACTGAGGTGGGTGGCTGTTGAAAGATGAGTAAACGTTTGAATTCCAAGCAACCCATCTACCAAATGGAGACATTAAATGCCACAGTTAAGTATCGCGGCCACTGGCGTAGTTGCAATAGAACTCTTCCTGTCTTCGACATTTTTGCTTATTAATTTAATTTTTAGGATCTTTTTCACTTAATGGTCCTACTCGTTTTACCACTTACTGGACGACGCTGGAAGGTAACAACCGAAACCAGTGCACTGAAGTGCAAAGTTAATAGCGGAATAGAATGAAACCGAAACAAGAGAGTTATGAAGAGATTGACAAGTGAACTAGGTCACGAAGAGCATGTCAGGCTTCGTGTGTAGAGTCTAAGTGATTTCCTCATTCAGATACACTTTAGGACAAATCTCGGTGTCGCGATTAGTGGCGCTCTTGTGTTGACAAATTTCCTCTTTCAACTTGATACTATTTTTAGTTTTCTTATTAGCCTCTTTATAGTTGTTTTTCTTTTACATAATATCCGTTTGAGATTCCCGCTGAAAGACGGGAACCAGAGCCAAAGCACTTAAAGCATGGTTAATGATTGTTTAAACTGAACTAAACCAAGTTATTGTATATGAATGAATCTCAATCCGATTTCCAGTCCCTTTACCTCATGTGCGCGGACAATTTTTAAATTTGGCAAACAATCCGATTGGCACGTATCACGGAATGATTTGGATGCACCAGAGCACCTGTGCGAGACATGACAACTTATCATTGTGGTGGGTTGTGCTTATGTGAGTGTGGGCGGAAGGTGAGCAAAATACTTAACTGCTTACATGTGAAGATAATCAGAACGTAAACTTGGGAGGAAGACCTTAGCGCAGTGGTGGCCTCAACTATGAGAACCAAAACGAACGTGGATGGAGTATCGCTGGAGCAACAGGTCGGTCTTTTGGGTGCTATCTATGAATTCCTTTAAAGTTTTCTAAACTTCATATATATATAATCGCAAGCCAAATATGACTACTCTGCTACATTTACAAGTACGGCTACGGAAGTTACCATACTGGAGCGAGTACAGCAGGCCTCTAATCTGCCTTGTCGTTGAATTATGTAGAACCAACTACAAAGGTAGTTTACGAGCTACCGGACTGTTTCCATAGACTAGACGTAGAGTTCGTGGTCATTTTATCTACATCAGATTTGATGAAAAGCTTTCCCTTGCGAGCGCACAAACAAAGTTGAGTTCATCCGCTGACCTTCATGAAAAATCAGTTAACGGGCCTGTCGCTGGTCTATATCTTTCGAGGAGGGGGACGATCTCAGCCAGCATAGTGGTGAATGTTTTAGCTCCCGAAATCATCGTGAAGAAATATTACTCAGTAAACAGCTTCAGATGAAAGTTTTTCATACTCTCAGTTTTAGGAGATCTAATATATGGTATATAACTTTACTTTTCGAGAAATATTATTCTGTCAACCTAGTCTACACAAAGTAAGGGCACTCATTTTCGAAAGGGTCCTTGGGGGAGCTTTGTGGTTTTTTTATTAATCTGGTATATGTTAGTTGACTAGAGGTGGTCGAGGAGTTATAATCATGAATCTTGGACAATGAATACCCAGTTTCAATTCCAGCCACCACTGGCCATTTCCCCACTTGGCACCCTTTCACTGACCGAAACCCCCTTCGTGAATAGTTGTTCTTTGTTGCGTAAAAGAGACAAACGTATTATATATATATGCATACATATATACACATAACCAGCAATTTTAAATGTGGCCTGAAAAACGGAAGTATATTTTTGTATCTTTGTGAAATACCACAGATCGCCGGGAAACATGTGAATTGTGCCAAGTAATTCTTGGAGATGCTTACAGATCCGTTCTTCTCTCAGACCAAAATAGGTGAAATTTGATAAAATAGGTTCTTGAGATGAAGTTATGTAGCTTACTTTGCCATAACTCACTGGCAGTGTGTATGAACTACGGAATTCTCGGTGCTTTACCGCATTGTACCAAACGAGAGTAACTTAGGACTTTTTTGGGACTATTTTACTGACTGTGGAGTTTATAAAATGCTCTGCCATCAGAAGTAGTAGAACAATTCAATTTCAATCCGATTCAATTTTCAATTCGGTTCCAGAACTTGACGGCGGGATGCCTGAGTGCTCAGATTCTTGCACTGGTGAGCTCCTTGGATCCTCCGGTGCTTCGACAATTGAAAGAGACGACTCTTCTTTAATACTTGGCTATAATAAATGAGGGTTTACTTTAGATCTCCAACCCCGTTTCTCTTCAAAAACTTTTCGGAACACAGCCGTTAGTCACACGCACCTCAAGGTCAATCTCCCCGGCAATAAGGGTAGTATAGTAAGGGGTGGTAGGTATTAGATAAGGGTTCCTCGAGGGTTGAATTGAAAGGAACTAGTCAGTTGCCTACAAAAAACGGTAGCAGACTACTAGTCATGTTCTTCCGAACACAGTTATCCACACTTTGTCTAATCTCCTTTTGAACTCAGACACTTCGGTGGCGCTTATCACATCCCCTGGCAGTCTATTCCAGACATTATTTACCCTAGTTGCAAAAGACTGACTTCTGGTTCGAGTCGAAGTTCTCTCTTTCTTAATTGTCAGTATATGGCCTCTTAGGCAGCCATTCCCTCGCAATTCAAACGAGGACTCTCTGTGACCTCGTGCTTCTGTAACTCCTTTTAGTATTTTGAAAGCCACTATGAGGTCACCTCATCTTCTTATTCTTTCTAGAGAAAATGACCCTAGTTAATCCAACCTCTGTTCGTAGCACGAACGTCTGTATTCTCTGAACCATCGCGTAAATCGCCGTTGTAGCTGCTCGATAGCCTTCAAGTACCTCACCAAATATGGCCTCCAAGCTTGAAGACAGTTTTCTAGGTAAGACCTCGCAAAAGCCTTGCACAATGGTAATAAGACTCTCAGTTCCTTAGAGTTGATCGCCCTCCTTTACTGGTGCAGGGCTCTACCTGCTTTCTGCATTACTTTCTGGCACTGGCGACTTGGCTTAAGGTCAGCGCGTACCATAACCCCTAGGTCCCGGGATTCTATGATCTGAGTTAGAGCCTCCCGATTGTCTGGTGGCCCCATATATCGTGTGGGCCGTGGTCCTTGATGAGACGTTGGCATTTGCTCAGACTGACCACATTTTCAAGCAAAGCCCGGACGTCTTTCTGAAGAGGTGGTGGCAGAAGATGCTGAACTTAGTTAATGCCCCGATTGGGGCACATAAGCGCCGAGGTGACGAATCTCACATGGGATGATGGTGCAGCGCTACACCAGTGGCACCGCGAAGTACTGCTTCTAATTTGGAATACTGAAGATTAATAATAAATAGTTTTGGCCCAATGCACAAAGAGATTTTTTGAAGTTGAATTTTGCCGCATGTTGTTTAAAGAAGCAGAAACATCATTCTTTTCAGTCAAACACGGCTCGAAATTCCCCACGAGGACCCCTTCACGTGTCTAATCTGGCTCGCCTTTTTCGTGCAATCGGTATGATACAAAATGAATCGTTGGAAATAAATTCTTCGGATGGTTTAAATATTTTGCATAATTTCTGTATATTTGAATGAAATACCATCGAACGTTCGGATAAGTTTTTCCTACCTGAAGGTCATTGCTTTGAATTAGTGCGTGACCCAATGTCATGACAGTGAAAAATTTAAACACCCTCCTCGTAGCAACACCGCAGCAGTTCGAGACGGTATACCGTAATCATTCAAACCGATGCTCAGCGTTGAGGTTCTCCAAGGACATAGCAATTTTATTTGACTCATAGTATGGCTGCTCAAAAAGACCCATCACGAATGACCTTAAGTGGGGGTGCTTTTAGAAGCACGCGGCCCCGCCGTCGGTCATTCGCTGTGCTCCCAGCTGTTTAACTGCAACATGGTGGAACTGCCTGAACTACTGCACTCCTCTGTATACTTTTGCACGTTGTCACATATTCTGACGCTTTGCTGACTTTTAACGCATCAAATGATTGTGGTGGATTGAAAAAATTGAATTGAACTGTCTCTATCTTGCACAAGATTATTCTGTTTGCATTGTCAGTCCTATACAGAAATATATGGCAATAAAATTCGCCTGTGAATTCAATAAAATATCTCAGCATGCACTTGAAATTAATTCCGTGTCTTACAAAGTGAAATACATCGATTCATCCGTCCTGTCGTTTTACAAAAGCCGACCATTTGGTTAAACGAACATGAATTTTTTCAGTAATTTCAGTGAACAATGGAATTCGAGATTTCCAGGCTCTTCACAGCCTCCACATCTCGATTGTTTGAAGGCAGATCACTTTTGTTCTCTCCTGGACCAAAAACAAGCGCTTGAGTTGGAAGAGTCAAAAGTTTGTGCGGCTTTAGAGGAATTAAAAAGTCAGCTGGCACGTGAAAGCTTCATTGCAGATTTCTTGCACAAATGCATCCAAAAGCTTAGTGCTGTCTCTCAAGTTTTCAATGAGATTGATCAGTGTGACTCAAAGTCTTCCTCGTCCAGCGGCACGACTGGACGTCGGCCTGGATCAGTTCATTCACCTGGCCCATCGGTCAACGGTTCTAGTGTGCCATCTCATACCAAAAACCCTATACAAACCACAGGATCACCGTTTCCCTTACTCCCTCAGTGTATAACCTCGAGCCTCATACATTCGGCCTCTCCCCTTCTTGCTGCAGCGGCAGCAACGTCGTCCGCTCCATTTCTACTACCATCTTCATTGTCCCACTTCCCGTGTCCGGATACTATCAAGTGAGTCTTATTGGATAT
This sequence comes from Fasciola hepatica, assembly GCA_948099385.1. Lineage (NCBI taxonomy): Eukaryota > Metazoa > Platyhelminthes > Trematoda > Plagiorchiida > Fasciolidae > Fasciola > Fasciola hepatica. Next base: position 294,154 of record CANUEZ040000029.1, on the reverse strand, counting down.
TTTTTAAATTTCTCCAGAGTTGCAGATTTTATTCGTCTACTCCATTCTTCCATTGCTAGCCTTGCCTTACAAGAACTTCGCTTCCCCGGGTTGGTAGTCGGCTAGGGGTAATGATAATAATGATAAGTTTTCCGATTTCCTATTGGGAAATATTAGATAGACGACATAACGTTCAAAACCAGAAGTAATTATGCAGACAGTCACGAAGTTTTTAGAAAGTTCGTTAGATCTCAATATTCAACGTGGCATATAAACATTGGACATAGGCACAAGAATCTGTTCACTTCGACTCATAGATTTTACCTCTGTAACTGCTCATCTTTCTGCCTTTCCAAATCGGATAATTTTTGGCTTTCCATTGATAGTGAAAATGAAGGGTCTGGTACTATATTCCGTTAGTCTGTCCTGTAAGGTCGCCGAACCTTAATTCGCGGTTTCCTTACTAAACGCGTTCTTCGGTTCTTTGTACTGCGTGGACCACTTGCACGTTACTCTAATGCTCGGCACTGTACTGCCAGGTTGCCCAAGCCAAAGCAGGTGGTTTTCTTAGGGATCTGCAACCGAAGCCTTTAGCTATCCAAAGTTTTACCCGCAAGGCCGCGAGACGAAACGTGGGGTCTGTAATCCACTGGGGCCGGTGACTGATTCCTCTGTTTATTCGCCCTTCGGATGAGGCGAAACATCCTGGGTGCCCAGTGCATTTCTCCACGACAGATGCTGGTGAGCATGCCGTTGTACACCTCATACGCCACCCGTAATTGGTTTTGAATCAGGGTTTATCCATCTCCCCTAGACTGACTATTAGTCAGTCAACCCGGTGGAGAGTGCCGGTCGTTTGCTTTCATCCTCTCACTCAAGTGGGAACACCTCCACCACGAGAAGGCAATGAGTAGGACTTCCTCAGCAGGGGCTGTGTTAGACTCATGGTCACTTGGGGTCATTTCGAGAAGTGTTTAGGACGAGTAGCCATCTCGGAGGCTGAAACACCCACCCCTGACCATACTGAAGCATTTAGAGGCGTATGAATATGTTTACCAGAACGTTATTCTCCACTACCCGTGAGAACGAGAAGGCGATTGGGAGAACGTGTTAAAAGTATGAATGATGATAGCTGTCGCTACAATCCTGGTAGTTAGTCTCTATCTCGTCAGTTAAAATGAGTATGGTGATTTTCTGTTTACATGAATATGGAAATGATGGTTATTAGCACCTGCGAAGCTGTTAAAATCCAAAAAATGTAGCTAAAATTGAGTTCTTTCGTCTTGCGATCGTCCACCCGAGTTAACCGAGATAAGCACTGCTTATCGAAGTCGTGCTGCCACTCTTCTGAAATGGTTATGGAAATAGTTTAATCCCCGAATGAAATTTTTGTTTGAACAATACTGTCTGACTAATAGTGCACGAAGTGCTATTAAACCCACCGTATTTTGTGCGATTAATTTCAAACCACACCAGTTAGGGTGACCATATTCGACATATAAATATGTCAACCCACTACTATACCAAATATGCAGACCTTTTTTAAGCATGAAACGGATGAATCGATTTGTCCCGGCAAATGTGTCTGTCACGGTGCGAAACGCCATTAAGAATGCCCCACCCCCAGAAGTACGAGAAAAACATCGAACTGATTTGCAAATGCAATAATTTTTTTCTGTGATATTTCTAGGTGTCGCTGCCAGTGGCGTAGTTGCGTTAGAACTTTTTCTTTGTCTTCGTGATTTTGCTGATTACTTTGGATTTTTGGATCTTTTTCACTTTATGCTTCTATTCTTTTGACCCTTTACTGGACGACGAGATTGCATCTTGACGTGGTGTGATGGCTTGCCTGCCTCTATGACTCAAAGAGCCACACAGGATGACTTCTTTAAACCGGAGATGCAATCATACCTGACAGGTCAATGGGTAGAGGCCAGACAAAGTCCAGTCTCCTGGTCCTCCAGGTTGAGGGTCGATTTGAGCTGGCAAATCAGTCGGTAAAATCAGTAGAAGAATAATTGATCCAAACAAATGGGCTTTCACCAAGCCATCTCGCTGCCTTGCGGATAGGTTCTCGTTAGAACTAAAGGCTTTGGATGAGAACCCTAATCGTTCTCCTGCTTTGTGGCTGGACACCCTAGAAGTACCGGTCCAACATCTCTCATGAACTGCACGAATAGAAGGAATTCCATACTGCATCGGTCGTCGCACAGGATAATCAGGACTGCACTGCTCATTGCATCGAGTGGGGTGGGTAGTGATAAGTGGGCTACTGCTCAGAGTTCCCTCTCTTTTATTCAACCTTTGTCTTCTGTCCCCGACGATCTTTCTTTGCCCCCTCTATCCACCCATAATGCTCCCACTGACAACAAGACCGATACTCGCAACGATTCATTGTCAAATAGCGTGAATAATCCTCTGTCTGGTAACTCACATTTTCTCAAGCCTTGTCAGCCTCTGAATCTCGGCTCCTTCAACGTGCGTACACTCATGCAGGCCGATCAGCAGGCGTGCCTTGCCCTCATAATAACTCCTCTGAAGATTGCTGTCTGCTGCTTAAGTGAAACGCGTATCCAGGATTCGAGCAGTGTGATTCAGCTAACTACTATCATCGAGGTATTTTCTGTGCACTTCAGGAGACGAAGTATAGCTAGAACTGCGGGTCAACGTGGTGTAGGAATATTCTTGGGTGACAGGGACTGGATGCCATTTAATGGTCGTTTATGTGCAGTTAGAATCCAGGAGTCAGTCGGCGTTCGAAAGGATAGTTGTGTTAAGCGCAGTTTGTTTGTGATCTCAGCATACGCTCCAACAGACTGCAGTTCTGACATGCAGAAGGACGAGCTCTGTGATGAACTCACCAATCTCGTTCGCAGCAGTAAAGGTTCTGACATTGTGGTGCAAGCTGGGGACTTTAATGCACAAGTTGGCAAACTTAGTGTGTCAGAAGCTTGTTTAGGCTTCTCCAGTTTTGTGCAGACAATCGATTGTTCTTGTCTAGCACCAATTTCTGTCACAGCTCGCATCGCACAGCGACATGGCTCTCTACCTCTACAGGTACTTTGAGTCAGATTGATCATATCGCAGTAAGCTACCGGTGGCGCAGTTCTGTTCAGAACTGTAGATCTTACTGATCCATATACGTAGAGTCGGATCATGCATTAGTTTTAATGCGATTATCTCTCCAGCTCCATGGTCATCGACGCAAACCGTAAATCCGATTAGCCGTGCAAAGTTTGTGTCATCCAGAAGTGCGCACCAGTTTTGAACAGAAGTTAGTACATGAGCTAGGACCCACGACGATGTAGATGAGCATTGGGCTCATATCAAACAGGCGATGCACTTTGCAGCAGGTTTTGCCTGTGGTCCTAGATTCGTTGTCCATCAAAGACACTGGATCTCGCAAGAGTTTCTGAGTATAATGGAGCAAAAGCGCCAGCTCTTGAACCGTAAGGAGATGAATAAGATGCAGAGAAAGCTGCAAAGGCAAGTTATGAAAAGCCTTAAGAAGGATCGCGAAAATTGGTAGGTCAATGTAGCCTAAGAAATGGAAATAGCAGCTGCTTCAGGTAATAGTCAAAGACGGTTGAAACCTATTCGTGACACCGGTGGACGAAGAACCCCAGTAAGTGAAACGATATGCGATAGAAATGGAGAACCAATTCATGGCAAAGAGCAAAGGCTTGACCGTTGGGCCGAATACCTCAAGGAGCAGTTTAGCTGGCCGCGCTCTAGTGTAGTTACTCCGACCTCAACAACTGCGACTCCTTGGGTGGTATCACTTGAGCCCCCATCGGAAGTGGAAGTGGAGTCATGTATTCGATTACTAAAGCTAGGGAAAGCGGCTGGTCCTGTCGGACTCCCTCCAGTTCTTTTCGACCTGGGTGGAAATGCAGTATGTCAGGGCCGAACGAGGTTCGGAGTGTATCGAAAAAACGATGCGCCATGTGATGTGTTAAACGAAATATAATGTCAGTAACACGGCATTGTCGGTGAAGAATTATAGGCCGATGTTTGGTTACCGTGGGTAACCTTTCTCAAGGCAGTTTTACAATCAAATGCTGCCTTGAGAAAGGTTACCCACGGTAACCGAAACGTTGGCTTATAATTTTCCTCCAACAACGCCGTGTTACTGACATTATATCTCGTTTGGATGGAAGTGCATCGGTAAAATCACTTACGACCCTGCTCCGTGACATTTGAAACGAGTAGCTTATTCCGTTAATATGAAACGAGTCATTGATTGTTCTCATCTTCAATAACTGTAGTAATCATCGTGGGATTATCTTAATTACGATAGTCACCAAAGTATTGGTCTCGATTTGGCTGCTTCGTCTGACACCGGCTCGCGAGAGGAACGCGCGTGAACAGCAGGTGGGATTCCGCCCAGGTCGAGAATGCATAGACTAAATTCCTAGTCTTCGTCAACTTGGAACGCGTCACACGCACCGTCGACCGACAATAATGGTTTGCTTAGACTTGAAAGACGCCTTCGATTCAGTTGATGGAACAGCACTTCTCAGTGCTCTTCATCGAAAAGGTATGCCCCAGAAGTTCGGGAAGCTGCTGAGATCATCGTATTCTCATTACTTCTGGCCGCGTTAGAGTTTACGGTGAACTATCCGGTCGGTTCGAAACAACCAGTGGTGTTCGAAAGGGATGTCTCATGTCTCCATTCTTGTTTAGCTTCGTCATGGACGAGATAATGGATAGTGCCTTGGGAGGGCTCCAGGATGTGGGCATCAAACTAGGAAATAATGAGAAGCTGTGTGACCTAGATTATGCGGACGACCTTGTCTGATTGTTAGAATGCACGGAACATGTGCAACGTGCACTAGGTAGACTTGCGAGAGCTGTAGCTCCATTCGGGATGCGCTTTGCACCTTCGAAGTGTGACGTAGTGCTGCAAGACTGGATGTCAACAATTCCGAGCTGGATGCTCAATGGGGAGGAACCAACAATTGTTCACCTCTTTAATTACCTCGGAAGCAGCGTGACAACGGATGGGAGCACAGTAGTAGAGGTGAGCACGCGGATATCCAAGGCTCGAGGAACGTGCGCTGGACTAAAGCACTTGTGGCGCCGACTTGATGTTTCACTGAAGTTGAGAGGCCGTGTATACTGTGCCGCGGTACGTTCAGTTTCATTGTATGGTTGCGAGTCTTGGGGTCTGCGTGCTGAAGACATACGTCGTCTTGAAATCTTCGGCCACTGATGTTTGCGTAGTATCTCTAAGATTGGGTGGAATAGCCGAGTGAGCAATGCTGAGGTTAGAAATCGAGTATTGGGTACTAATACAGAGAACGTTCTGTCACAGCGCATCCAGTTTAAAAGACTTGGTTGGTTGGGGCACGTGTTACGTATGGCAAACACACGTCTACCGTACCGTGTCCTATTCTCAGTTCCTCCTAAGGAGTAGAAGTAACCACGTGAGGGTCAACAGATGACGTGGCAATGAGGAATGAGAAGGTGTACAGCAAACTTAGGAAAAGTAACTGCTTCACGTCTTCGTGGTTGGGATCCAAAAGATGCGTCAACCAATTGGCTGGAGACATTGAGGGATATGACAAAGCCGTGAACAGTGGCAATTGTGTTGTCACTTTCTGTCAAATCATAATGATTGATCAATGTGTGTTTGTATAGTTAGGCTGTGTATCCAACGTGTTGGCTATTAGGGCGTTCTTTCCTTTTCCCACCCGTGCAGGTCCACTCCCTATCCATATTATATATTCATACTTTCTAACTCAACGTGCAAGATAGTGAGAAAGGCAATGGTCAGTGGGACGTGCTCTTCTGTTTAATGCTGTACGATGATGGTGATGATGATAATGACTTTACTGGACGGCGCTGGAAGTAGCAACCGAAACTAGAGCACCGAAGTACGAAATTAATGGTTGTATGAACAGAAACTGAACCGAGCTGAAACCTTTTCGGAGTTGGCTCATTTTATATGCTCAGGGATGTGTTGCTTATCACAGTTTACGTCACAAGTGAATTGTCGGCGAATTTTACTCCAGTTTTTCATTATAATTAGAAACACCGACTTTTAACCTAAAACCGAGATTCAAGGCGAGATCTTTCAACTGAAATAAGAAAAAATACTCTTATACAAAGATCTAGGTATGAGTATACAGTAGATTTTCAAGAAACTGTTCAGGTTGATAGTAGTTACTTTTGAAGGATCCAAATCGTTATGTCGCTAAGAGAAAACGTAGAATTCGAAGGAAAATTTCCGAGCGGACCATAAGAAGACTCTTGCATGGTACGTCGAACAAGCTTGCCATTACATCGAAGTAGAGATTCTTGCATCTGAATATAGCCGTTCGACGTGTACAACAACTTCTACAGTCTGAATTACATCTACGGTACGGAAAGATGAAATTATTACCTTGGATGAATGATCGTCATTCTCAAAATCGAGAGGAATAAACCAGAAAGCACATCACTTGGAATTTCGTATTGGATGATGTGGTATTTGGTGATGAGAAAAAAAAACAGGACGGTCCTGATAGAATCATGGACTATCGGCACGACTTCGGCAAAAACAACCCGGGTCTCAATTTTCGAGCCTTCAGTGGTGGCTTTGTGAGGGTCTGAGGCTAATTTCGCACATGAAACCTTAGCAGTTCTAGAAGGAAAGCAGACGACTGGCTTATTCATCAGAACATGAAGTGAATTTTTGCTCTCGATGGTTCCGGAAAACTGACTAAAGGCAGCAATATTTCAACAGAACAATGCGGCCAGTCTCACCAGAATGTGGCTATTGTGCCGGAGAACCTAGCCCATAGACTGCCTCGCTCACAGTCCTGACTTAAACCCAAGTGCAAATATCTGAGGTCAGCTAGCGAAGTAAGTCTATGCGAATGGGGGAGTCTTCGGTACTTTACACGAGTTGGCGTCCGCCATTTTTGCTAAATGGGATAGCATAGAACTTGAGACCATAAAGAACGTAAGTGAAATCATATCCGGACGTTGTGTTTCAAATAATAACGATAAAGGTCCCCGTGTTCGGTAACCAGCTCGTTGTTTCTGACATTCGTCTAGGGGTGTGTTTAGTAGTATTTGGCACCTCACGCACATTTTCCGGGATAAGTTGATTTATCTGTTTCATGTTTTGAATCCGTTTGTATCTTTGGTATATAGAGGATTGACACATTTCTGTTTCACATTCGGTCATTCTAAATAGTTCGGTTCAAAAGTAATCGCGGATAAATAGGGTGGCTTTAATAGTATTCCGTGCACTATATGCGGACGTTATTGTGCTTCTGCGTGAAGAACCAAGCACGTTGCTAGCTTTTCCAGGTGGTCTATAGCAGCGTAGCGGTGTTTGGTATACTTTTAGCATCTTCGAATTTTTAAATGCTGCTACGGCATTCAGTTGGTCCTCCTTCAAACGTTATTCTGACCGGGTAATTAAGATCTAAAGTAGATAAGTAATGTTATCTGTTAGCGTTGGTCGGATGTGAGACTAAAGGTTTTCGTGCATACAGAAGACCCGTTTTGCTTTTGCCAATTTGAGCCGCCTTTAGCCTTTAGACGTGACCTCCATCTGTTCACCAAGGGTCCAGTGTATGCTGTTGTCGTTAGATCTGTCTTTACGGCTCATAGGCCTGATTGCCGGGAGAAGTGGATACACACAAACTATTGGAGTTTGAGCACCAATTTATCTGCATAATTGCTCGAATGTGGTGGGAACTCTGTTTCCGTAGTTCCGAGATTTGACATAAGATGGGGATCAGAAGCCAACGCTCAGTGTGAATAGATAACGGTTATCTGAGAATGTGCTGCTTACGTCCGCATACAGATTCATTTCGGTACGATGCGATCTCCGAAACCTTTCAGTTCAGTCAATTTTTTTAACCATTAGCCTAACACTTCAGGAGTCTGATTTCGCTTGTTATCTCAGCATCTTTTATTGGATAGCATAATGCGTGGAGGAATACGGAGCCATTGAGCAGAAAATGAGAGTATGAGTGGAAATCATGACGAATGCAAATACACCACTGACTGGTACTGAATCTGAGCAGGTTCGGGTGGCTGGGACGTATGTTACGCATGTCCACCGATAGACTACCTCATCGTACGCTGTTCTTCGGGGGAGGTGGTGGTTGGAAGGCGGGTCGATATGGTTTGTCAATGACACGGCAAAATGGTATGAAAATCAGCCAAGTGGGACGTGTCAGAATCCTGGCTTGGGGTCCGCGAGACCCGCCTATCAAATGGCTGAAGACAACAAGCAATATGGCCGAGTTTCGTGGCTAGTGTCTGAAATGTAGACTAGCAAGGGAATCGGCAAAATCGGTATGACTGAGAAGACGGGGTCAGAATGATAACGCTTTGCTCGTCTAATAATTGGAGTACATCATCTGAAACGTAAAAGAAGAACTGTTCATGAAATGCTATGTGAAACGAAACGAGCAAGCGTACGAAAATTTATGCAACATTCGGCTAGAAAAGAATCGTTCGTCATAATTTTTTCTAAGAAAGAGAGGGAGAGCTAGTAGTGGGCCAGATGAACCTAACATTTTGTAGTGTTCATTCATGCTTCTTGATTACGTAGGGAGTATGCACGTGTACGCTGCTGTCGACTAAGTAATTCAGATAGATTTTCATCTGTGGGGTCCGTGTGTGTCTGTACATTATCAGTAACATGCACTGTAAGACTATCACTAACGTCGAGACTTGTTGACTGATCCTGTGGTAGGTTGCTGCGTGGTGTTCCTAATGGAGATTCATTGGTGGATGGCGGAGATGTATCGCCTCAAGAAGCCCATCGGTGAATAGAAACGTTTTCTGTTCTTCCATCCGACAGCTTCCCAAGGGCATAATGGGGATTACAACTGATTAGACTTACTTCCTCCACCAGGGGATCATACTTCGAGGATCTATCCATGCGCTTCAGTAACATGGGACCAGGAATTGTCAACCACGTGGGTTTCAAAGTCCCATTAGTTGAGCATCGAGCATAACAGAACAGTCGCTCATGTGGAGTAGTGTTCGTGGCAGTGCAGAGTAGTGAACGAATTGAGTGGAGTGAGTCTGGAAGCACCGATTCCCATTGCAAAATTGGGAGGTTTCTTGTTTTTAGGGCCAAAGAGCGCCTTCCACAGGGTTCCATTCGAATGCTCCACCTGGCTATTAGCTCGAGGATTGTATGCCGTCGTGTGACTGAGTGCCATCCCCTTAGTTCGTAGAAACTGTGTTAGCTCCGATAAATGAAAGCGGATCCTCGGTCGGAATGTATGCAGACGGGCATGCCGAATAAAGCAAGTAGTTGACACGGAAGCTTTATCACCGTAGTCGCCGATACATCTGGGCAAGTGAATGCAAACGGGAAACGAGGGTGCTCATCAATAACAGTCGGGAGTTAGCGATTTTAGGTATTGAAAAGCAGTGGACCGCTAAAGCCAATACTCAGCTGCTCGAACGGTCGCATAGCTTTGATTAGACGACCCTCGAGGGGTTTGTAAAGCCGCGGCTTTATCTCTGCACAGACCGGGCACCGGGAGATCATGTTTCTGACTTCATTCACAGACTAAGGCAAATTTTTGGTGAGCACAAAGTGAAACACGCGAGTTATCCCAGGATGACACAAGGAGTCATGTAATTATTTCGACCGAGTTCCGTTTGCACAGGTGCTGCGAGAAAGTGTATCAACTACATGACTATCTTTGCCGGGCCAGTAGATTATGTCACAATGGTAAGCTGATAGCTCAAGCCGCCACTTCTGGATCCTATCATTCTTGATTTTGCTTGACTGCTGTCCGTCGTACATGAAGATAACGGATCTTTGATCGGTAATTAGCTTGAAATGAGTATTCAGGAGATAATGGCGCCACTTTAGGATAGCTTCGACAATCGCACAAGCTGAATGATGCTTTTCACTAGGAGTCAAGGTGCGAGAGAAGAAAACCGCCGGTCGGGTTTTTTGGCTCAACGAAGCACCGATCGCTGTATCTGAAGCATTCGTCTCGACGACTAGTGGAATATTATAATCCACTGTTACGACCATAGCACTCTCTTAGTCTAGTTTGAGACGTTCAAATGCCTCTCGCGCAGGTACAGGAAGAGGAAACGTTGTATCCCGAATGAGCGGCCCGATTTTATTGGGAAATGGAGGTATCCACTGAGAATAATAAGTAGACATGCCAACCACCCGCCTTTGATATTTCAGGTCACTAGGAAGCGGGACCTCGCGCAGGGTCAGGGTCGGGCTTGATGGTGCCTTGGGTTACATAATAGCCATGGAGTTTCATTTCCTTTTTGGCAGTTACAGTTTTTGAAGTATTTAAGGTTATTCCATATTTTGCCACGTTTTTAGAAAACGTTGAAGGTTGTAATTGTGATCATCCTTGGGTATGCCACACACACACTGACATTATTGACATAAGCGAAGGTATCCTTCAGGTTATCGGCTTTCAAAATGTTATCGATAATGCGTTGGAAGCAAGCTATACCAGTGGTAGTCCCGAATGATATCCGACGGAACTGAAAAAGGTTACCACCAGCCTCGAAAGAAGTATAATGTTTTTCCTGTTCAGCAATAAGTATCTGATGGCACGCGCTTTGAAGATCAAGGGAACTGTAGACGGCGTAGCGAGAGATATTCTCTATCGTTTGATCAATCCTTGGAAGTGGATAGGCATCCAGTTGCGTGAAACGATTGATTGTCTGGCTGTAATTGATAACCATTCTTTTCTAATGATTGGAAGTTTTAGTACTTAGAACTTGAGCCCTCCAAGGGGAGTTCGAAGGTTCAATAATGCCGTCACTTCAAAGCTGTTTTGTCTCCTGTTTGATGAATTTCTCATCTTCGGTAGAGTATCGGCGAGATTTCGTGACGACTGGTTTACAACCTGGCGATAAATGAGCGAATAATGGAGGTGCTTGAAGTTTAGCAGCTGCAAGCCCACGTAACAGAAACGTGTCACATGTGCCACCGAATGGTATTTCCACTTTGTTATGAGGTCCGAGGAAGTCATGTCCCAAAAGGACATCTGCGCACAAATTTTTCATCACCGAGAGTTCTACGTTATTATGGGAATTGTCCCGATGACGAATTGATACATTGCAGTAGCCAGTAATATCGCAGGTCAAAGATGTCGAGGCCATAGCGATTTTTGAATCACACGGATGAACTTGCCAATGATAAGTATTGACGGGTAACTGGGACACAGCTTTCGGAACACTCACTGTCTATCAGTACTTGTAGTTCTACTCCATTCACATGAATCTGGGTAGTCGCCCGAGACAAGCAGACAGGAGAAGCAGCGGTAATAACTGACGATAATATAGGACTGAAAACCGAAGAGACTGAAGAACCAACTGATTTAGACTTGCATACACGTTTGAAATGTCCAAATTTCCCCCAAGTTTTACAAATAGCTTCTCTAGCAGGGCATTTCGCACGAGGGTGTTTGGAATAATCACAGAAATAGCGTTTCTTTGGGCATGACAGACGTAATCGGTGTAGATTCCGATTTTGGGGCCAGAGGAGGGGTTACATGTGGAGTCATGATGCGTGCCTCAGCACACGGAATACCGTCAGCTCCGCAGGACTGTGACTGCTTCTGAGCGGCTTCCAAAGATCTAGCCATATCATAAGCAGCCTGAAAATTCAGATTTAGTTGTTCTAGGAGCCTCGTTCTTATGTTATTTGACTGCAGTCTAGCGTCATCACGATGCTTTTCAGCAGCCACCGGACGGAAATTGCAATCCTTTGCTAATGTCTTGATGTTCTGCGCGAATTGGTCTATATTTTGTGCACTATCCTGTTTACAAGTAGCGAGAGGATATCGGGGACACACATACAAAGACTGAAGGAGTGAAATTGCACTTTCAAAAGTTTTATAGTCAGATACATACTCATAAACAAAAGGTGAAAGGAAGTTAATGAGCATGTCCAAATTATCGGAGTCATCTGATTGCACGCGTTTTCAGAAGGCATTAAATGTACGAAGCCAGTAGGTCCACTGCTTGGAAGCGTCCGCTAGTTCATGGACGGACCACCTTGAGACGGGTAGTGGCTAATGAATAGGTTGAGATGCTCAATCAGTGACGTGGTGAAGGTGTCTGGAAACGCCAACCGGTGGATTCGATCGTATAGTTAGTGGGTAGCTTCAGTTCTGTTCATTTGAGACAAGCATTAACCATGCACTGAGTGCGGTGGTTTTGGTTGCTATCTACTAGCGGCAATCTCAATAAGAAATAGTGAAAAAGAACAAGAGTATGAATGAAATAATGGAAAAACTACAAATATTTGTGTCAAGTCGATAAAAAATTGTTTGTACTAGAACGTCACTGATCGTGACACCCGCTATATCTTGCAATGTATCTAGCCATAACAGAACGGGTCTCGTTGGCTCTACCCAGGAAGTCTAACACGCCTTAAATGGCCAAGTCCACAGGTTAGGTTTTCCATGCCTTTCTTCCATGTTATGGACTGACCACCCTTACTCATCTTCCAGCTGTTATTCGCCTCAGCGAAAATTGCAGCACATGCCCCAACCGTCTTAGCCTGGTGAGCTTAAGTGTTTCATTTAATGATTTGGTTCGTGAACCTAAGGCTCTCAGTCGAACCTCAACCCTGCTCATACGGTGTTCCCACCAAATTCGAGAAGTGCTACAAAGACATCGGTGTCCAGATACCGACAATCTTCATATATCCTCTAGCCTCAGTGGCCACGTCTCTAGACCATACAAAAGCACCTGCCCGACGGCTGCAGCGTAAATTCGACCCTTGATAGATGAACGGATGTCATGTCGACTTCACAGATGACTCAGATTGGCAAAAGGCAAACGAGCCTTTTGTATACGTAAAGATACTTCATCTGATATCCAACCTCTCAGTGAAATGCAGCTGCCCAGATAACAGGACGTCGACCAGGTCTATGGTTTCTCCAGATATTGAAATATTTTGGTGTTGGACCAACCCAATCCTGCAACACCATCTTTCACTTTGAAAGTGCAAAATGCATACCGAACACACGTCCAGTGGTCCGTTTTGACAGATCCACCTACCGAGGCGGAGATCCGAAAGGAAATCCCGGCCTTGGGACGTCACAAAGCGGCGGGATCCGATGGCCTTCCCTCAGCCCTCTGATTGTTCTCAAAAGTTTGGAATTCTGAACAGGTTCTGTCCTTTTGAAAGGAAATCGATTGTTGTCCCCGTCTTTAAAAATAGCTCGCGCAGTGTTTGTGCTAAGCATAAGAGTGAAAGCCTCATCCCAATAGCGTCTAGGCTGCTTGCGTCTGTCATACTTCATAGGTTATGCCAAACGCGTGAGGAACAGAACTGCGAGGAGCAAGCTGAGTTTCGTGCTGGTCATGGATGTAACGATCAAATCTTCGTCCTGCAATAAGTGATAGACCACCGTCTTTCCAAAGACCAAAAATCATTGTTCCTGGACATTCGCCCGGCCTTCGACTTTGTCGGTAGGACTGCACTATGGAACTGCTTGTTGAGAAATTGAGCGCCTGAGAGGTACGTATCAGTCCTCAAAGAGTTGTGTCGTCACACCTCAGGTCGGTTTAGGTCCTACGGCCAGTTTTCGTCCACTTTTGTCGTCCTCAGTGGATTACGGCGAGGTTGCTCTGTATCCCCATTTCTCTTCGACTTTCCCAAAGAGGATGTTTTACAGAATGCCCTAACTGGTCTTCCGAATTGTGAGGTTGAACTTCTCTCAGGGGACGAAGTTTTCGATTTGGAATATGCTGATGATATTGCCTTGTGCAACATGCTTTGGACCGCTTGCCGATTGAGATATCTAGAAATGGAATGAACTTCGCGCCTTCCACGTGCGAAGTGCTTTTCTAAGATTGGCATGCGCTTACGCCTACACTCACGCTTTGTGGTGATCAACTTGAGTTAGTCGACAGTTTTGAGTGCCTTGGGAGCTCGATAACAGCTGGAGGTGGTGTTGGGGAGGAAATCACCTCACGCATAGCGAGAGCTAGCTTTCGAAAACGTGCGGCACCTTTGGCGTCGCCACGACATACTGCTCTCCCTTAAGGGATGGGTGAACGTTGCCGCTAATCGTGGTGTCTTACTCTACGGTTGTGAGATCTGGCCACTTCGCGCTGAGGATGCTCGGCGTCTTTCCGTGTTTGACCACCGAAATCTCCGAAGCATTGCTGGCGTCCGATGGTAACATTGAGTGAGCAATGATGAGGTGCGCTGTTGTATGTTAGGCATTGACAGCCGCCCTCCTAACGGAGTAATCGCTCTACATCGCCTCCGATGGCTCGAACATGTTTTGTGTACGCCTGGCCATCGCTTACCTTTCCATGCTCTTTTTGCACATGCTGGGCAAGGCTGAAAGAAGCGATGACTTCGCGTAGAGGTTAGAAGAAGCCAGTATCAGCATTGGCTTCGGTTGGCGCTTTCCGCCTCCCTGGTTGGGGCCCAGAGGACGACGATTGTCGTTGAATAAATACGTTGAGGAACATGAGCGGGAATAGAGGTCAATGATACGAATGCTGTGCGGTCTATTTGCCAAATTCTGGTGCCCCGTAATCACAGAAATGTAATTCGGACAAAGAAAATGGCAAAAAACATCAAGAAGTGTATGATGAGAAGCGAAAGGAAATCATCATTTTTTCTCTCGCACTAATTGTCTGTTTTACTGTATTGTATTATCTTTCTCTTATTTTCGTAGTTGTTGTTGTTGCGGTTGCACTTTGTTTGATCTCAAGCAGGTGTAGATTTATTTTTTACCTGTCAAAATATATCCATTAGATGAAGGTAGGGGTAAATCACCTGAGATTTCCATCAACGATGGGATAGTTTATCGCACACCATTGGAAAGCTGTCGCCCGCCGAAGCTGAACAGCCTCGAAGACCAAAGGATGCTGCCCCGTCCGCGCTCATCTGAATCCTCTGGGTATACGGGGTTGAGGACTGAATCCGAAAATCGGATTATTAATTAAAGGACCAATAAATACAGGAAAGAAGAGAGTGATAATCGGATCTCGTGTGACTCAGCGGAGTACTTGCGTTCACGGATCCTTCGGTCACGTTGTCATGCTAGGTGGATGCCCCTCTACCTTATGGATCAGCCTATTGAGTGAAGAGCTCCTTTTAGACTTCTCAAGAAAGAAAACTGTGAGCATTGGGCAGCCGCAAATCATGATTCACTCGCAAACCTTCAGCACCCCTCTTGTAAGTAGTCTTGCTAATTTCCTCTCCATTCAGTCATTTCAGTTCATTTAACCATGTACATCATACTTCTGTGCTCTGCTTTTGGCCGCTATCTCGCAGCATCGTCCATTTGAAATGATTCTTGAGATAGCGCTATTCTCTTGTGAGTAGAGCGACATCGGTCTTTGTTCTGACAGTAAACTGTCTAACTTAGAATATGGGGACGATAATGTTATTTTGAGTGAAGATCTAAGTAATTTGCAAGTTCCTTTTCGTTAGTTTTAGGTTGATGCAAAATTCCACGGGTTATTGCGGCTCAGGGGTGATGTCCAGTGTTAATGCAAGTTTGAAATCATATATATATATATATATATATATATATATATATATATATATATATATATATATATATATATATATATATATATATATATACCACACCGGCTTGAGAACACGCATTGCGCCAACGCAACAAAAACAAAAAAAGTTCAAAATTGAAGGGGAGGGAGCGATTGAGTTAGGATGAAGACTGCAACAAGTAAAGCAAACAAATTTTTCAGTATTTTCACTCTACAATTAAAAAAAGACTTTTTTGTCCGGTTTTTCATTGAGTATGGGGAACGGGAAGTCAACAGACAGGTCATACAACCTTTGTGCCACTGGATTTGGTTCCGAGCCATATCTCTCAACGTATCTAGTCAACGACAATCGTTATACCTTGAGCCCCAACCAGGGAGGCGGAAAGCACCAACCGAAGCCAATGCTGATACTGGCTTCTAACCTCTACGCGAAGTCATCGCTTCTTTCAGTCTTGCCCAGCATGTGCAAAAAGAGCATGGAAAGGTAAGCGATGGCCAGGCGTACACAAAACATGTTCGAGCCATCGGAGGCGATGTAGAGCGATTACTCCGTTAGGAGGGCGGCTGTCAATGCCTAACACACGACAGCACACCTCATCATTGCTCACTCGATGTTCCCATCAGACGCCTGCAGTGCTTCTGAGACACCGGTGGTTGAATGCAGTCATGAGGCCGAAATGCTCACTTTGCTCAGCTGTACCCACCATTCACACACTGCGTTAGATAAACTCTTGTAGCTTAAAACATGTATATGGTATCCTTCAAAAGGGAAAACATGACTCCACTTTTGTGATCGCACTTCACACATCGTGTACAACCCTGACTTGGCTTCACTATTCGCGCCTCTGGTTATCCGGTGTCTATCACTTGTGGTTGGGTTGGCGTCGGGATCGGTTTGAGCGCCAGAGCTGAAAATGCACTCTCAGATTGGATCGCAGCCGGTATTCAATTGTGTGCAGTTCGATGAAACGGTTCTGCATGAGTCAACAGCAATGCATTGAAGTGTCGATACCTGTTTGTCATTTTTGTGTACTCCCCAACTGACTGTAGCTCTCCTTAGACAAGCAATGATTTCTAGAGACGTGGTGATTGTTGCTGTGTATTTCAGTGCTCAAGTTTGAAGCCTGAATGAGGCAGTAAGACACAGAAAGCCCATTTGCGATTTCAAGCGATCGAAATGATAATAATGACCGATTCACCCAGCTATGATCTGATAACAGACTACCCTCAGCCATCAAAAAATTATTTTCATTGACTAACCTGGCGTGCTTCTGCGCCCTAACTGCGTCAGACTCAGACCAGACATCGGTTACCGCTAGTGTTGGTCGATTCAAGACGGTTCGTGACTGTCGCTTTTGATCATGCCCTTGTTGATGTGCGTTTGTGCTTACGTTTCATCGGTGGACAAACCAACGTCAAAGCCAACCACCTTTTCGCCGCTACCACCAGAATGTAAAAATCGACCTGTTTTTGAAACAGAGTTAGCCACTAAGTTATGAATGCAGTCAGATACCCAGAATCCAAATGAATGGTGCACCCAGAACAAGGAGGCCTCGTTTGAGGCTGCTAATGTTTCCTAAGACCAGAGACCCAGCGCCCCAGAACCAGATACAAATAATGAATATCTTCAACCTCAATTGCATTGTTCGATGCACACAGACCGATTTATCCGGATTACACATCTGATGATACATGTTGATGCCTTAGATGCCACCTGTTTTAGAACCTCGAATACAGCCGTGAGCAGTGGTCAGTTGTAAAGTGTAAGGAGGTGGAAATTTTTACGGTGGTCGGCAACAACCGCAACCTTTCGTGTTTGATTAGAACCACTGGTTTACGGAAAATCTGTGTTCGCTTGCGGATCAAGGATGCAAACGGGTCTCTGATTCAGACTCTGGATCGTTGGTAGGCTGACGAGGGTATTTTGAGGGACTATACAGTCGTCCTTAACCTGCAACAAATGCACTGAATAGCATAGTAGATATAGTTCTATGTAGATCGCCCGTCAGGGGTGGAGGTTTTCCGTGGAATAAGCCGTCTTAAGCGATATAGGGCTGTTGGACCAGTTAGGTTGTCGACGCAGATTATATATATATATATATATATATATATATATATATATATATAAGACCTGGAATTAGGAACTACACAAGGCCCCAATAGATCAGGCCTAGCAATGAGCCGGATGACAGTGGATTACTATCTACCACAACAGTAACCGGGTATTCGAATTTTTGACCGCCGAGGAGGTAAGCAAACACTCTAAACCACTCGGGCACCACGCCAGTTTGCCACAAGAAGTGGTGTTCATCAGGAATATCCTCTCTCTACTCTGTTTTGTCCCCTTATTGATACAGTCATGGAGGTCTCTCTTTTGCCAGATAAGGACAGTGGTATTGAACACTTCTCTGGCGGAAAAGTGGCTGACATTGAGCACACCAACGACACCTTTCTTCTTATTGAAAATCCACGTAAGTTTGAAGCTTAACTGAACAGCATGAATAACTGTAGAAATGTCCGGAATACGTTTTGTACCTTCAAAGTGCGAAATCAAGCTTTTCGGTATCCGGGGCGACCATGTGTCGTGCGGATATGTTCTATTAGCTAGATAGCTACATATTACCCGGCGGTCGGATATGGGATGAAGTATCTTTCCGTATACAGAAGATTTGCTTGGCTTTATGCAACCGTAGTCATCGGTAGCGTTGTTATATCGTACGTTCATCTGTTAACGGTCGAGTGTACGCTGCAGTAGTTGATTCAGTTCTGTGTGATTCAGATACATGGCCACTGCTATGGGGAGATGCAAAAAGATTGTCAGTATCTCAAAATCGGTCGCTTTGCAGCATTGCTCGAGTCGGGTGGGAGTACTGCATCAAGTTAGACTGAGTATTTGGAACACGAAGCAAATCATTGGGTAAAATGCGGAAGCTCATTGCGCTGAGAGAGTTTGTACTTGTGTTGCGTATGTCCTCGGATAGGATTCCTCATCACCTTATGTTTGTCGATGCAGGTTGCTGCTGGAAAATGAGTAAAGATGGCCAGTCCATGACATGGAAGAAAAGTATGAAAACCTTGATCAATGTACTTGGCCGTATTGGCCATATTAGGCTTCCTGTTTAGGGTGTAGGAGATCCACCCACACCATGATTTGATACATTAAAGGGCATGGCCGTATGTCGCAATAAGTGCCGCTCTTGTATTCATGAACTTTCTTTATCGGCTAGACGGTACTACTTGCAGTCCTCTTAGTCTTTTGATACCCTCCTTTGTTTATTTCCGATCGATGCTTTTGCTGAGGGGTAGCAACGAAATCACTGCACCCAGCGCATGGATACCGGTTATTTGAACTCAACTGCTTGGCTGACATCATATCAAGCGCACCTCAGATAACTTCCTGCACTTCATTCAATACACGTAAACAATGCAATGTTATTTGAAATTGAGTTACGATAAATGGGGAAAACTTCGTTGTTTGCACATACAAACTATGGATGGGAATGCTTGGTAAATCATTCGTGTTATGGCCAGTTTATTTCCTGCTTTTAAGGAGGGTGAATGAAGAATGAGAAGCAGAACGATTTTCACCAATCTGTTCGTCTTTGAAAAGGAAGACTGGAAGATGAACGACTTTATATGAGTGACTGACCGGCTGTGCCATAGACCGGCAACGAAAAATCATGGGACAGGAAACTGAAAAAGTAATTTTGACGGCGCAGAAAAAAGTGAAAACGTTGCTTTAGAGAAATTTGTGCTGCTGGGCAAGAATAAAACATCGGCCCCAAATAAGAGATTATGAAAAAAATCACGGATAAAGCGGATCGTCACATGTTGAATCCAATCCACAGGTAGTGAAAAGCAGAACAAACTCCTTCTTACAAGAGCACCGTATTCAAGTCTAGACTTGATACATTTGATGGATAAGGATGAGAATAAGCTCCTGGTATGAAACAGCAAGTCAGCCCTGTGCACAGCACATGAAGGCGTAAATTGAGGAAGACAACGGAAAGTATAGATGCACCTCGGTGGGATTTTTAGTTTGTGAAATGAAATTAAGCGATTTGTGTTCAAGTGGAATATTGATTTGATATCCCGATAAGCCGAACTTAGGAATGAATCTGGACAGACTAAGTAGAAATCTGTTGGAAGTCCAGTCAGGTATGGGTACGTTTGGTATAAAGAGCGATATTAGTAGATTTTCCCGACCAACGCTGTGTCAGAGTAACGAGATGTAAGAAAAGGAACCGAAAAGTGCTTTTTCGGTGAAAGCACAAATATGGGTAGATGGTAAGAATGATAAACCGTTGGTGAGATAACCACATGGAGTTAAGCGAGGATTTCTGTAAGCTACCGGCGTTCACGGTAATTGTTGAAAAAGAAACAATGTTTAAGTCTAGAGTGCGGAAATAAAATCTGAGCATGCGTTTTTATACTAGATATTTTCGCCATAGCCTGTCAAGGGTTTTCAAATTTGTCAAAACTTGGTATTGCAGCAGTTGCCCATGGGAACTGGTCGGCGGTGGTCATATGGTCCTTATAAATCACACATGGACTTGGGATTCAAGGTTCGATACCACCGGTCAATTTCCCTCCTAGGATCCTTCCTGAAAAAGTAAACCCATGTTTTGAATGAACCATAGAAGACTCGAAAAATGGGGAGCCAATTGGAAGTGTCCTGCTATTGGCAACTATCAGCTGAACAGTTTGTCGGTATCATTTTGTCCGGCTGTACGGGGCTTCTAAAAATACATGCGTGAGAATCGAGCAAGTTTTAGACCCAGGTGGCTGGATTGACTAAATTTTCCTTCAGGTTTGAAAATTCAAATTAATCTTTTTATGAACCTTCCATTACCATAGCAGTTTTTGAGCTAGTGAAACGCACATTTCTCCTTCAACAATCTCATTGAATAGGTTTCATACAAGGTCATTTACGCGGCACGTAGAATTGCTGACACTTTTTTCTTGACAGATTTTCACTCGATTTCATCACAGGTTTACTATCTCTATCCCATTTCGTTTAACTTTGTTATTGATATTGTCATTTTGTTCTCTTGTTTGAACGGTTAAATTAAACCTACTCAAGAAGAAGAATGCAAGGCCCAGAATTGGTAGGCGGAATCATGCATCTTGGTGAAGATTCAATTTTGACTCCAACATTTTGCGCCTACGAGGTATAAATTTATGTGACTCACAATCAAAATCTACTTTTGTAGAAATAAAGTAAAACCAGTCAGTACTATATCTCATCCAGTGATCGGGTATCAAACTGGATTTGACCGCACATATTCTGTAAGCTTTGCGTGAGTCCTTAGGTATGCCACTGTCACTTATCGTCTGTGCAACGAACACTTTTTCATCGCACTGTTTCCCACTTCTCAGAAGGAGTTTCTGGCTGAAGTGTTTAACCGATGGCTGTTACTCATTCCCAAATATCCATTCTACTGTTTATCTTCTACCTGACTGTTTGCTACGGTGTTTTGAGATATAGTCGCGAACTATTTCTGGGTACAGTACTCCTATTTAGTATTGGTCTGTTATGACAAATATTATCCATTCCTACGTTGCTAATCAACTTTTCATTTGGGCTATTTTGATTGCAGATAAGGGTGTTACACAGTAGCATGCTGGTCAGTCAGCAAAACCATCGGTAACTAAACGTTTAGGTGATCAAAACTGTGAAATATCCTTCAGTTCATTTCTTTCAGTTTTCAACCAGAAAGAATCAAATCTTTGTACTTTGGCTTCCATCACAGTACATGTACTCGTCTCGTAACCATGGGCCTTGAAGAACGGTGTGATCCAGGATTCGTTTAGAAATGAGGGAATAAGCGAATTGCTTGAGTTCTATTTGAAATCTACCGAAGGCTACAACTTTCTTATAAAATCTATTGAGTTGTTTATTACTTGTTCGTCATGTGTTTTTGGTCAATGATTTGCTGGTGTTGACGAGCAGAACGCTACCCGGATACCGGATAGGGATCTGAAAATGAACATGCGGGCTTCCACTTTGATCGGGAGGTTACATCGAATTTATCGGGACAATACCGGATAGTCAGGACTTTAATACGTTTGCTACAAAACTATGGTTGTACAGCGTGCGGACTCCGTATTACCTCACGAAAATTTACAAGGTACAACAATTTGAACTCTCTTTCGCAATAAACAGACACAAACTTCCGTGTATATGTAGTCTGTCACGAGGTGAAACTATTCACCCGCATATGTTCGGAAAGCTTGAATCGAAAGAAGAACAAACAATGCGCTGACTGTGGTTGATAATGCGCATTTACGTTTAGACACAACATTTGTTTTTCATAACGGATCAACTTAAAGCTCCGGCTTACACATTCTTCAGCCAAGGTCAAGCTGTGCAATAATTCATCCGGATCTTTGATTTCCTCTCCATACCCGCTTCTTGTGACCTGTTATACTATCTGATAAACCGTACCTTTCGTTTACGGTGTACCTTTGAATTTTTTGACGTGTATTAGATTGAGCGGGCTGTTTGTGATACAAGAAGGTGGTGGCTTTCTAAATATTTATTAGTTGAAACCACAGGAGTACAAGCCAATAAAGTAAATCACTACCAGCTGCAACCATTTTTTCTCGTTCGAAACATTCATCACGTAAATGGAACGATGATGAAGATAGTTAGGACCTGTCTGCAGAGCAAACTTGTCGTTGAACTATTTGTTTGAAGGGATTGTTCTGATCTTTCAGAGTATTGTCTATGGATTTTCCTACAGTCTGTTTGTTGGGAAAAATAGATGACAATTCTGTCGACCAGTATAGCTTTATTCAAAATCTCCGGATGATGAACGGAGAAATCTATAATTCGTTTACAGAGAGGTTTGTTAACCAGCATCGAAGTCTAATATACGTGAGAAACAGTCTCACATACTAATCATTAAGCTGTCTGAGGTGGCTCACCCCAACTTGTTATTTCATTCACTCAATGTCGATGTGATGCAGTACAGTGAGAGTCATTTTGGACAGTCTCACAGTTTATGCATGTGACTCACAATCATGCATACTAGATTCAAGTTCCAAATCGAATTTATGTGTTTTGCTATCTTTGATTTGGCTTGGAACTTTTATGCTCTCAATCTCCCATTTATTTCGTATACCATCACTAAGACATTCTGGATGACCAGATCACATGATGAAGTATGCGTTTTTATTTACTCTGCTAAGGATGGCTCCCTACAGAAAAACAAGAAGAACAAAACATGTTCATGCAAACGAAGTAAAGGACGTGTAGCTTGAATTTTACTTTATTTCACCGGGGGATTGCACTTTCCTTATTCTGTGATCCGTGAGTTAGTAGACTTTCAATCCATATTTTTTGACTTCATGCAGGGAAAATAATAAATTGAGAAGTTCATTGATGTAGACACTTTATGCAAAGCGGCATAGCTGCTGCAGCCTACCCCAGGCTCCCGATGATCGGTGAGAAATATTTGTTCACCCATTGTCATCACATGTATTTGTTTGCGCTGTACTTACACCGCAGACTTGTTTTGTCTGAATTTTATCATGGTAAGTTACCAGAGAGTGTCATAATGATAATTAAACCACAGCATCGTTGTCTAGTGTATATCCAGTAGTTTGATGCGATGATTCTTATGGTTCTCCAAATATTTCTGACACTAACCTATTATTTGAAAAGATTTTGCTATCCAAAAATGACATGAACCAACACATGTCATGCAATTGATCAAACAGTGCGTAGTGCAAACGTTTTATTCCTTTATCGCCAAAGGAATAAGCAGTGCTCCAGAATTGCATGCGAAGGCTTAGTTCTAGGTAAAAGTCAAACACCGAGAATATACGACATATTCCGTATCAAATATGCTATTTTTGCATGTCACTCCATGTGCCCTACACGCGGTGCACTACGTTCACTCACTGGTTAATGGGTCCTAGAGTGATTATATATATATATATATATATATATATATATATATATATATATATATATATATATATCAAATGGATGCGCGTAGTTAAATGTGGGTGGGGCATCACTCTCGACTCCATACTTTAGGGTTCAGTACATTAACTGAGTGATCAGAAACTGTAGACCTGGCCGGCGAGACCTAAGGCATCAATAATGGCCCACTTTATTGGACCGGGTTTTCACACTTTTCCTGCATGTCATGTTCTCAACCCACCTATTTCGTGAGCGTCATCTCGCCTCTTTGAAGTTTGTTGGTTTATCATCAAAGGGCGAGTGAACTTACATGCAGGGCTACCGAGGTACTGTGGTTTTTCGGTCTCT
Organism: Fasciola hepatica; assembly: GCA_948099385.1. Taxonomy (NCBI): domain Eukaryota; kingdom Metazoa; phylum Platyhelminthes; class Trematoda; order Plagiorchiida; family Fasciolidae; genus Fasciola; species Fasciola hepatica. Next base: position 270,396 of record CANUEZ040000029.1, on the reverse strand, counting down.
GTCGACTACCGGCATGTCGAAGCGTGCCTCCGTGATAAACTTAAGTTAGCAAACCATGGTACGCAGCTTGGTCTTTGGAATTCCATGACACGTCCGCATAACAGATGTGAACCTATATGGTTATCGGGATTTAAATATCATGACAAAAAGAGAACATCAGGTCCCAGTATCGTATGTCGCTTCTCACGTACAGTCGTAAAAAATGCAAATGTTCGAGCGCTTGTTGAATTAGCTTAATTTAGCTGCTTCGCTCCTCAGAGAACAGTGTTATTAAGTTACGAACCAGATTGAGTTGCACGGTTTCTGTGACACTTCCTGTGATAATGGTTCCATGTAGCTGCGCTGCTCCTTCGTCAGTTGATCCCCAAGTGCGATGCTAAAAACACCTTCTAGACAAAGTTTAATTTTTAGCACAAGAATGACGTTTTTGTACTTGTGATAGGTCTTGCAGTCACCTGGTGTGTTCATTGTACTCAAATCAAGTCAGCAGTAGCGTTATGTACTCTATTGCGTGGATTTTTAGCATTTACACCATGCGCTGTCGTTCGTCAGTGGCATTTACTCGTCATTAGCGGTTTTCTTTTGATTTTCATCGATGTGTTTCCATGTCCATTGTTATCCTCTTCTAGGATGCATTCTTTCAATCGGTTTTTCACTTAGTACTTTAAGTATTTTACTATCTGCTAAACAAGCACGACACTCGTCCAAACAATACAGGTGTAAAGCATGATCTGATTACAAGACTCAGTTTATATCACGGAACGAACTTGATACACGATGTCTTATTTGTTATACCTCTCAGTTGTCTGTTTTCGCGTGCCCCACTTTACAGAGATTCCGAGTTACAACTGTCGATCCCTTGATAAATAGTGGTCAGTATTCTTACGGTAAACGCTTTCCTCTTCACGATGAATTTGACTCCGGAGGATTCTTGGATAATCCTTGTTTTCCTCATGTGCAGTGATGTGTGTAATGTTCGATAGGTAATTTTACCTTTGCTCGATTACTACCTGCCTTCAGACAGCTCTGAAGCTCAAAACAATTTTTCTCCCCAGTAAGATAGATACCAATGAGATCCTAGCAAGGGATCTTGTGACGCACTGTCGTTTTACGTCATCACTATCTTCACTCGTTCATCAGTGGGTGCAGTTGAAAAAAATAATACACCGACACAGTCACTTGTAGTTTATTCTTACCCTTGGCGTGGTGTGATGGTTTGCGTGCCTCTATGACCCAAATAGCTATGCAGGATGGCTTCCTTAAGCCGGAGATGCAATCAGGTAGAGGCCAGACGAAATCCAGTTTCAGAACCAGTTGATGGGCAACATCTGGTTCTGTTCACTATGCCCCTGGAGATGACACTTTAGGGAATAAACACGGAGATAAACGGTTTACCGGTCTAAAAACCTCCACTACATGGATGTGGGAGTGGAGTACCTGGGGTTTCTCTTGACGGTGGAATAAGTCATCGCACTTCATTGGGCAGCTATCGCCCACCTAAACTGAACAGCCTCCGGCTCGTAGGATGCTGCTCCCTCCACGTTCCGCTTGGTCCATTGGGTGCATGGGGCTAAGGATTGAATCGTATAGTCGGACCGATAACAGAGCACCAGCGACGACAGAACAGGATGCATACAACAATCAGGTCTCCCGTGACAGACCAGAATAATTTCCTTTACGGGCGCTTCTGTCACGTTCCCGTGCTGGGTTTACGCCCCACTGCCTCGTGGGTGAGACTTTTGAGTCAAAGGCTTCGGTTAGGGTTCCCAAAGAAAAACCCCTTCTGCTGTGTGGGCGGTCACGAGGTAAGATTTTCCTAGAAACCTCCAGTATCCTTCCTGTAAAGGGTCTGACCAATTTTCCCTCCTCTAATTTGAGACCGATGCAAAACTCTACGGGTAATTGCGGCTCTGATGAAAACAGTAGTTCACGAGCTGGGTAAAGATCAAATGCATTCCTTAAGCCTAAATGTTCACTTCACTTGACTGCCTTCAACGTCCGCACACTATGTCAGATAGGGCAACAGGCTGCCCTTGCTAAAACACTTGACACTTTTAAAATAGATGTTTGCTGTGTCTCCGAAACACGCATACAACACCCCACTTCTGTGATAACTCTTCGCACCCCAGAAACAACCTCAGTCTCCCACTTCACTCTTCGCGTATTGGGTGATACGGCGTCTAGAGCTCGTGGTCAGGCTGACGTGAGGATTGCTTTGAGCATGGAAGCTGAGCGTGCACTGCTAGACTGGATTCCAGTCAGCAGTCGTTTGTGTGCAGTTCGGTTGGACGTTTCTGTTCGTGTCAAAAACAACAAACTGAAGCGCCGATGGTTGTTCGTCGTGTTTGTGTATGCGCCGACTTACTGCAGTTCCTCTGAGATCAAAGACGAATTCTATGAGGATTTGTTTCAGCTGCTTCGAAGCGTGCGTTCAACGGACGTGGTGGTCATTGCTGGGGATTTCGAAGCCCAATTTGGCCGTTTGGGAGATTCCGAAAGGCACATCGGAGGCCCATTTGCTATCCCAACCGATCGTACGGATAACGGCGATCGTCTCATTCAGCTGTATTCTGACCACATGTTGTTTCTGGAAATTACGAACTTTTGCCACAAGAAGCGGCATAAGCTAACATGGCATCCTCCTTCGTCTTCACGACGTTGGTCTCAGATTGACCATATTGTGATTGGTCACCGCTGGCGTGGATCAATTGAAGATTGTTCATTTTTGTCTACGCCTGTGGGATCAGATCACGCCTTGGTACGTGTTCGCTTCCGTCTACGTCTCGTCCGTGGTCGCACCAAAGTAAATGCCACGCGTCCCGCGCAGTTGCTTTAGGACAATAACCAGCGGCACAGTTTCCAGACGGAGCTGGCTACGCAGTTATCGATGCAACCGGATATGCACGGCTCGGATGAACGGTGGCAACAGATCAAGGAAGCCTTGTATACTTCTTCGAATGGCACCCAGAACTCTGGTTCAAGTAGGCCTCCGAAACAATGGATATCTTTGACATCAGTTGCTCTGTTGGGTGCTTGCAGACCCGTCCCTCCGCATGCCACATTCAATGAAGTGCGCAAATCCGTGAGACGCCAAATGACTAAGAGCCTGAGAAATGCTCGTGAGCAGTGGTGGATTGCCAAATGTAAGGAAATGGAAAAGGCTGCGTCCATTGGCAATACTGGCAACCCTTTCCGTTTGATTAGAGGTACCGATCTACGGAAGCCTGGTGTAAGTGAGTTAATTAAAGAATCCGACGGCTCACTGATTCACTCTCAGGGACGTCGTCTGGATCGTTTGGTGGAGCACTTCAGGGAGCAATTCAGTTAGCCCACCTCAACAGTGGACCTTCCAAATATACCTGCCAGCGAAATGATGCAGGTGGATGTCAGTCCTCCATCAGAGATGAAGATTATGCGGGCGATAGGTTACTTGAAAAGGTATAAATCCGCTAACCGGATGGGTTATTCCCATTTTTGTTCAATGTTGGAGGCGAAGCTTTGGTTTTGGCGGTAAAACTCCTGCGAATTATTCGAGATAGTTAGCAGATTCCCTGGGAAAGGTGACAGGTCCTCTTGTGAGAACCACAGAGGAATTAGCTTGGTAAGTATCGCGTCTAAACTGCTCACCGGGCTCGACCGCACAGTTCTCTGGCGCTGCCTCTCATTGAAGGGTGTGTCAGCGAAGTTTATTTCTCTTTTCCAGTGCTTGTATGCACATAGCCGAAGCTGAGTTCGTGCTTACGGCGATCTTTCCTCCAAGTTCACCACGGAAAGTGACTTTCGTCGGGGTTGCCTTCTTTCACCCTTCCTCTTCAATTTTGTGGTTGAATTGATTCTTATATTCGTGTGAAAATAGCGGCGTCGGTCTTTGCTCAGGCAGTAAACCGTCTGATCTGGAATATGCGGGTGCTATTGTTCTTCTGAGTGAAGATCTAGGTAAGTTGCAAGCTCTCTTAGATAGCCTAGACAACAGTGTGGGGATGTTTGGGATGCATTTTTGACCTTCAAAGTGTAAAATGCTGCTGCAGGATTGGGTTAGCTCAACACCAAACCTTGTGTTGGCAGGTGAAACTCTAGCTCAAGTGGATAAATTTTGTTATCTGGGTAGTTACATCTCACCAGGTGGACAAATATCGGATAAAGTGTCATCACGTATACAGAAGGCGCGTTTGGCTTTTGCCAACCTCCGCTATCTGTGGCGTCGGCGTGACATCCGATTGTCTGTTAAGGTCTGTTCTTCTATACGATTCAGAAACATGGCCGTTAGGATTAGAAGGTAGACGAAGTTTGTCGGGGTCTGAGCATCGATATCTCCGTAGGATTTCCCGAGTATGGTGGGCACACCGTATCTGCAATTTCTGAGGTTGGGCGTAAGGTCTTGGGATCCACAGGTCAATCTCTGCATCAAGTACTGAATCTAAATGGGTTGAGGTTGCTGGGATATGTGTTACGCATGCCCACCTATAGACTTCCTCAGGGTACGCTGTTCTCTGAGGCAGGTAGTGATTGGAAGGTAAGCCGGGGTGGTCAGTCCATGTCGTGGCAAAAAGGTACAAGAACCTTGACCAGTGGACTTGGCCAAGTAGGACGTGTTAGACTTTCAGATTGGGGTCCACGTGATCCGCCTACTAAATGGTTGGAGACATTAAGTGATATGGCTAGGTGTCGCTGTCAGTGGCGTAGTTGCATTCAGACTCTTTCCTTGTCGTCTTGATTTCCCCTTTCTACTTTGACTTTTTTATTTTTTTTTCACTGTGCTTCTATTCTTTTGCCGTTCACTGGACGATGCTGGAAGGTAGCAACCGAAAACAGAGCACAGAAGTGCGAGGTCAGTGGTTGAATTAAAAAAAACTGTGGAGTTTTATGAATCGATCGTCGACGGGTGTGTTTTAAACTGTCCCACGAACTCTAGTGGGAAGTCTTTCTGCCTGCGAATTGTCTCGTTCATTTGTATAAAATATGATTAGGTAATAAGTTGTTGGTCCATGTATCCAGTCCTTACTCACAACATACTGGTCGGACTGGTGTGAGCCTATCAAACTTTGCGTCTTGAGCACCGCAGACATGAATGATCGCTCATTTACTCGATGCACGCCGTCGATTGGCTGTCTCGTCGTTCGTGCTTTCGCGGGCTCGGTACTAGGCACTGAATGGCGCACTGTCTGGCGGAAGGACCAAGCCGTCTATGGAACGATGTATCAGACTATACCTTCAAAATGGGTACTGGTGTAAACCATGGGTTCGAAGTATTTGTACCAGTAGTTCTTTGTGCCCGAAGTTCGAGGTTCAACGCCCTGTGTTGACAGCCTTGTAAGATTTTGATCTATGTAGAGACACTTAACAAACAACTCCAATTGCTTATTTTGCATATATTCCATATTCGTTGCATGAAAGCACCTGAGGTTGTTTGAAGGTTATTTTGAATTTTATTCGTCCACAGGGATGCATGGGTAAGGGATATTTAATGAGTGCCGAAGGGGTTTTGAATATATCTGTGGTTAGTGATTTCGTTTTCAATGTGTGTTTTTTGAAGTTATATAACTTTATTTGAAATGTGTTCGAGTTGCACAGCGTTAGTAGTTTTTATGGAATCATTTGCCTTGAAAACAACGAGTTAGAATATAAATATTACGACAGGAACTCCTCTCGCATGCTGTCATGGATTGCGGGCGTATAAAATCTAGCAAAAGATTAAATGTATGCAGTGCGTGTCTCAACCATCGTCGCCTTTTGAGGTTTAGTGTTCGATCCGTAGTCTGAAAGCTTATCCCGAATACTTCACAAACTTCATTACTAATACACCATTGTCATTCATTTGAAGCAGTGCTGCGATGATATCGATAATCTTTGCGTCTCCAATCAGTTGCCACCGGGTTTGTAAACCGCACAGCGAAATTGACTCAGGTGCCTCAGCATACACTCGGATCCTTTTGACCAATCAGATATCACTTCGATGCTGCAGATACTTAAGGTTGGAAAAACACTAGCAGGTTTTGTTTACATGATGACGTGTAATCCAATAGGCGATCGTGTAATGAAATGTACCCACCTAGTTAACAGCTTACTTCACTTCAATTTACGAGATAAGCTTTGATATTGAACACAGCTTTGGTATCGCAAATAATTAAACATCTCAAGGTGATCTAAGAAACTGAACATATTCTTAAGGCATATCATGCATCGTAACTACTGATTTTCAAGGCGTCAGGTTTTCTTGTAAAAGCCACAGATGAATTAACTTGATATTTACCACATCTAAACTACCCGCCGAAATTAATCCCCACCGACTATGCAGTACGCGAACGGTGTGCCCGTGATAATGAAGTTGTTTCCAGATCCGATTGAGATTGTATCGATCACAAATTTACCATGTGACATTTTAGAGCACAAACACACTTTGTGTGGGCCTGTAATCTCTCTTCCTTGAACCGAAAACAGTTTTTTATTCAACTATCCAGGCTTCTCTCTGACACTGCCTAATTAAAGTGTGCGCCATTAAATGAAAACGGTGGAAACCAAGTTCGTCCTTATGGTGATCTTTCACTCGAGTTTACCTCGGGAATTGGTGGTCTTCAGGATTTCCATGTCACTCTTCCGTTGAGATGACCATAGAATAGTTCTGTCTCCTTGTAAGAATAACGGGATCGATCTTTGCACTGACGTCAATGCGTGTAACCAAGATTCCTTGAACGTTATTGTGCTTCTGCATACAGATCGGAGTAAGTTGCTAGCTTTCCCAACTAGTTAGGACGATGATATGGTAATGTTTGAGATGTGTTTTACATAGTGTTCAATGATTGAATTGCCGTGAAATTACTATTGGGGTCGGGGTACCTTTTACCGTAAGGAGTTTCCTGATTTTGTGCTTGATGAAAGAAAAGCTATAATAAGGTGTAGAAACAGATGATAATGCGTTCTGCTATTGTGCGGTTCTGTAAAAGACTGACGACTAAAGCATCACTGTCCGAAAAGGTTTTAGAGATACCTGAGTCCTTGCTGATAAACGAGATCGATGGGGATGAACAGTCGATTGAAGGATTAAATAAGTTTTCGGGAAGACGAAATCTGCCATAGTATCGGTAGAAGAGGACAAGCCAGCAATCACCGGACGGTAGTATAGAGACTGCATAGACTAAGCTTTTTTGACTTGCGCTGCACAGTCCGCACAACCACTGTACGTCAACGGCGAGCTAGTTGAACACATGCAGGCATTTAACTAACTGGGATCTACGATCCTCCCAAGTAGCCAAGGAAGGAATGAAGTCAAAGTGCGAATTGACAAGATTGTTTTTTTCATCTACTTAAGTCACTTTGGGCGCCAAACGAGATCGGTCTCCGAATCGATATCCGCGTCTTCCGAGCCGCTATTCACCCCGTATTGACCTACGGTTGTGAAACGTGACCAATACGTTTCGAGGACATCCAAAAGCTGGATGCATTTGACCACTGATGCCTGCGAGTGATCCTCAGAGTGACTCGGTGCGATATGATATCAAACGACACAATGAAAAAACGCCGCTTGCGCATTGAAAAGTTGTCGGTATTCCTCCAACGGCGATGTTTGCAGGGACCCAGTCACATCCTGCGACGCCCGAACATCGATATCTCAAAACAGTGTCTATCACCTGTTCCGTGTCAAGGTTGGCGCTGCCGCCTTAAGGGACAACTGAAAACACGAATCAGCACTGTCAAGTCGGACGTCGAGCGATTTGGACTCCGGTCTGTTTACGGTGCTCATCTTTGGAACCAGAACTGGATCTCCCTTTGTTCCAATCTCGCCTCTGACCACCGTTCGTGGGCAGGCGCAGCCGGCGACACCCATGAAGCCGGCTCATCGTCTCTCAGGAGATAGCCACATAAAAGTATAGGTAAAACTGCATATTTGAAATTAAGGGTGGGTCAGAAATAAGGTGCGTGAGGTGATTTCAAAATTGTACTTGGACTTAAATAGAGATAGAGGAAATCGGACTCCGAAGTACTGCACATAACGTGGAACATAGTGAATGGTTATCATTTTTTTGGGATCCAAGAAAAACGATGCAGGCTTATAGGAGATAGAAGTGGATGAGATCTGGGAAGCATTGAGAGTGGTTCTGACTTTAGCTGACCCGTTAGCGATGTTGTTCAAATCTGAACTCCAGGAGGCACACAAACATGGTGATCATGAGGCATGAGTGGTAGGAAATAGGTAGTTGAAGTGAATTCTCCTCTGGTAATGCATAGATGGTGTTTCCGATTCCGTATAAGAATTCTTTACGAAAAATGTGGTATAGAATAGGAGAAAGCACGGACTGGGTTGGCCCTACGCTCTTCTTTATCCTAGCAATGTAAGCAATAGCCAAATTAGGTATTTTCTATACTCTGGAAGTTACATTTTCATGTTGTTACTGGATATCTTATCAGGTTTTATCTTGAATAACACCCATTCTCCGTTTGCCAATTTGAGCCATCTTTGGCACCCACGCGATGTCCGTTTGTTCGTTAAGGGTCCAGTGTATACTGCTGCCGTTAGATCTGTCCTTATTTATGGCTTATATTCGTGGTTGTTGGGAGAAGATGCGCACAAGGTATTGGTGTTTGGGCACCAATTTATTCGCATCATTGCTCGAATATGGAGGGAACTCTCTCCGTAATGCCGAGATTAGGCGTAGGATGTTGGGCATCAGAAGTCAAGTCATCTAAGAAGTCATAAGTTCGAATCCCGCCACCACAGGTGACTTTGGTGTTAGAAAGTGATCCCCATTGTCATCTGAGTCGTTACCACACCTAATTTATTGAGACCCTATATAGCTCTTCACTCCAAGTCTCAGGGTCTGGCTGCTGGTTACCCTTAATAGTGCAATGGGTCTCTGTGACTATAGGGTATACCTCTTTCACTGCACTCATGCGCAAGCAAATAATGAAAAAGACAAGGTCTGGCGTAGAGCTTTCCCCATCCTTCAGCAGCGATTTACACTATGAAGGTCAAAAATGCATCCCAAAAATCGCTGCGCTGTTGTTTGGGCGCTCTAGGGAAGTTCGTAACTTGCCTAGATCTTCACTCAGAAGAACAGTATCGTCCGCATATTCAAGGTCAGATAGTTTACTGCCTGAGAGAAGATCGATATCGCTATTCTCACACGGGGACAAGACCATCCCAAAAACCATCGCTACTAGTACAGTGAGCCTTCGAGGCTATGGGGTATACCCTTACCACTGAGCAAGAATTTACTAGTCATAGGATTTATGCTGAATCTGAATATGTTGCGTATGTCCACTGCGGTGGTCAAGCAGTAATCGTCGTGAGCTTTGGGTACTGACGACCTGGTTTCGATTCCCGCCATCACCGGTCACTTTCCCATTTAGCAGCTTTTCATTGGCCGTGGTCCCTTTCCTTAATTGTTGTGTAATAAGTATAAAAGAGGAAGTAAAAAGAGTATTTGGTATTTACTAGATTCCCTCACTATGCTATGGTCTTCGAGGCAGAAAGTGATTGGAAGACAGTTTGAGCTGTTCAATCAGTAACGTGACAGAAAGGTGTATTTGGCGGCGTAATACGCGATAAGCTTCCCGTTTCTGGGCTCATGTTACTGGTGTGCCCCATAGTGTGAAACTCCAGGTGACGACCAAACGTCACAGTCAGTCGCGTCCTTTTTTAGAGCAACTCTGTTTATGTTGTTACCAAATATAGCATCCTCTTCGATTTTTTCATTATTTTATTCTTCGCTTTTGTGATTCCGTAAGGTTTCAACCAGAACCAGGTCAATGGCAAAAGAAGTGAACTGAATTGTGACCGTGAAACGCTGAATTTTCATACCTGTTTGGTTTCAGACTATGTGCCAAACAAAACATGGTACAATCGAGGGAAGGGGTAGATAGTCCGAGTCCACGATTCGTTTGTGGGCGCGATACTGCCAGGTTGCTCAAGCCAAAGCAGGTGGTTTTCTTAGGGATCTACAACCGAAGCCTTTAGCTATCCAAAGCTCAACCCGCAAGGCCGCGAGACGAAACGTGGGGTCCGTAACCCACTGGGGCCGGTGACTGATTCCCCGGTTTATTCGCCCTTCGGATGGGGCGAAACATCCTGGGTGCCCAGTGCACCTCTCCACGACAGATGCTGGTGAGCATGCCGTTGTACACCTCATACGCCACCCTTAATTGGTTTTGAATCATGGTTTAGCCATCTCCCCTGACTGACTATTAGTCAGTCAACCCGGTGGAGAGTGCCGGGCGTTTGCTTTCATCTACTCATTCAAGTGGGAACACCTCCACCGCGAGAGGGCAGTGAGTAGTTTTTCCTCAGCAGGGGCTGTGTTAGACTCACGGTCGCTTGGGGTCATTTCGAGAAGTGTTTAGGACGAGTAGCCATCTCGAAGCCTGAGACATCCACGAAACTGAGGCATTTCGAGGCTTAGCTCTTTGTAGATGAACAAGGAGGAAATTCTCGAATGTTTTGGATGCTGTTAGCGTTTGTAGTTCATGTTGATAATTTACATTGTCCTCTGGACGCACTGAGCTTAGCGTTTTGAGGCACAAACGTTTCATCACCAGTTGAGATGAGATCATTTGCTTGGTGGTGGAAAGTGTGCTACCTAAGTATCAAGCTGGACGATAAATAGTTCATGAAAGTCAGTCATATGCTAACATTCTAAGGTTTTCGGTTAATTAGAGAACTCAGATTGGCGGACAAGCTCGTTTTCAGTGATTCATACTCATCCTATTACCTCGCAGTGTATTACGACAAGTTCAGGAACAGACCAATTAGAAAATAGGAAGTGACAGCCGTTAATATTGAACCTATCCACAATCACCACCTTGCATGGTTGAACACTAGAGAAATTAAATCGCTCACTAGCGCGATCGTTTCACATGTAGCTTTTTCCAGTCACACAGTAAACGTGTCCGAAGATTTTCGTGCCCTGTGTAAGGTCCGGGGTCAACAGTTCGGACCAGCAAAATGTCGCATCCTGGCCACAGCTGAGGCTGCCGGTATCCGCCTACGCGACCCACTTCTGTGTGCTGGAAAACATTTCTTGTGTTCTCTTGAGCTTCCCTGGCTCACCCTCCATCCCACAACTGGCCATAGATCAGATGAAAACTGACATTACACGTGAGAAACAATCCACATCCGGTCTTGATTAAGCCTTTCTTGTCACCATTGGTCTCCATGACTTCCTCTTGTCGTAATATTTTGTGATGCCATGGGATGAGTATACATCACTGAAAAGGAGCTTTTTCGCCAGTCTGCTTTCTCTGTATCTGCTTAGTGTAAATAATCGGAGTTTTCAGTTATGTAGGTTATCCCGTTTATAAACTTGTCGACTGAAGCCAGTACAGCGGAATTCTGTGAATTAGATTCAGGACAGTTTTACTGCTTCTTTGCTGGTGCCGAGTGCATACTGGTGAACTGTTTTAATAAAACCACTGCAGGTTGTCCTGCTTTCCAGTTACCATTAATTCAAGTTCAGTCACCGGGGCACATCTTCCGTAGGCCCACAATCTCTGTCTTTCTTGATCCTCAAGCGGCGTTCATTTCAGTCGACCACACAGTTCTCTGGCGCTGCCTTTCATTAAAGGGTGTACCAGCGAAGTTTATTTCTATTTTCCAATGCTTGTATGCAAAAACCGAAGCCGAGTTCGTGCTTACGGCAAACCTTATCCCGATTTCACCACGGAAAGTGGTGTTCGTCAGGGTTGCCCTCTTTCACCCTTCTTCAATTTTGTAATTGAATTAATTCTTGGATAGACTTTATTATCTGGGCAGTTACATCTCACCAGGTGGGCAGATATCGGATGAAATGTCGTCGCGTATACAGAGGACGTGTTTGGTTTTTGCCTGTCTCCGTCATCTGTGGCGCCGCTGTGACATCCGATTGTCTTTTAGGCGTAGAGTGTGGACTGCAGCGTTTAGGTCCATTCATTTAGACGGCTCAGAAATATGGCCATTAAGGGTAGAAGATAGGCGAAGACTGTCGGTGTTGGAACATCGATGTCTCCGTAGCATTGCTCAAATATGGTGGGAACACCGTATCAGCAGTGCTCATGTTAGACGTAGGGTGTTGTGAACCAGGGTTCAGTCTGTGGATCAGGTACTGAATCTAAACGGGTTGAGGTTGCTGGGATATGTGTTACGCATACCCACCTATAGACTTTCTCAGCGTACACTGTCCACCGAGACTGGTAGTGATTGGAAGGTAGGTAGAGATGGTCAGACGATGATAGCAAAATGTATGAAATCTTTCCAATGGGCTTGGCCAAGTAATGCGCGTTATACTTTCGGGTTAAGTTTTAAGCAACCTACCCTCCCAACGGTTGGAGACATTGTGATATGCCTAGGTGTTGCGGCCAGTTGCGTAGCTGCGTTCGAAATCGTTTGCCTTTGTGATATCCGCCTATTACTTTGATTTTTTTTTGGATCTTTTCCACTTTGCATTTATTTTTTGCCCTTTACTGGACGTTTCTGGAAAGTAGAGCACAGAACTGCGAGAATAATGGTCGAATAAACTGAACTGAAACCACCGAGACTTGCGCACAAACTCATATCGTACAGAAAATCATCAGCTCCACGTTTTGGTGCACGATAACTCGACTCAGCAACGTGAGTCACGTTTGGAGTTGTTCACTTCGCTAAATGACTTCCCTTCACTGTCAGATATGAGTTACAAAAATTTATCCTCCGATGATACAGGAATTTATTTACCATCAAAATGAGGAGAGCGCTTTTCGAAACGGAATCCTCTTTTCGCACTCACCCCTGTCCATTTGGATTTTGATTCACTTCTTCTTCGTTTCACAAATTCACTTTTTTTACTGCGTCTTTCGATAATCTCTTCTCTGTAGGGGTATTCATGCATTTCTTCCTTTGCTTATCGTGCTGCGCGTAAGATTGGTTTTCTTTTTCGCGCCATACGTTTTTTCAAACATATCCACTTTTGCTATGCAAGGCTGCAGTTTGCCCCAAATTTATATACTGAAGTAGCATGTGGCATGGGACTTTATCTCCTCTATCTCGACCGGCTCCAACTTGAGGCCATTGGCCTGACTGATGACGGCATTTATACTCAGTCTGCAGTCACTGGCCAACCACTGGACGGTTGCTTCGTCATCCCTATTCTACCGTTATTGTTTTGGTTTTTGTTCTTTCCAGCTTGTCTTGGCTGTTCCCACGATAAAAGCCGATCTCAACTATTGGCAGCCACTCATCCGTATCAGGTTTCTGTCCCCAGTTGACGGACCTCGACTTTTTATTCCCCTCCCCCCTCGGACTCCTGAGTTATGGAATACTCTTCCTCTCTATCTTTTCACTCACATACAAACGTTCATTCTCCTTTCAAAAGCAGGACCATTAAAAGTACAGTAGGTTCTGAAACCATGATGTTTACCCTTTTACTGTAATTCACTTCGTATGTAATAAAATACAGTGACTGTTTTTTGGTACTAATCCCAAATCAAGGAAAGAAACAACTCAAAGGTAAAAATGTTGGCTATTCACCAGTTATCCAGGGTGTTTATTACTCAAACATCAACTCCCACCATAGTTTTAATCACATTTATCTACATGTTATCATGTCCATAAATTTTATTTGTCTTCTGATTTCTACCTGTCCTCGTCTGTTCACGTACAGGTTGGATCCCGAATCAGAACCATTCAGTGGATCATCCAGCTTCTTGTTATCGGCCTCCGATCGACACTCCTATGGGAATTTGTCACGTCTAGCTTCCCCATCCTCGTTCTACAACAGCACTAACAATGTCAGTGGTCAACAAAATGGTGGAAGCAGCACTAATCCATTCACCTCTCCCACCAACCATTTTAACCACAGCATCCATTCTTCCCTTCGTGCGCCTACCCCGTTCAACGGTGTTGGTCGCGGGATTGATACAAGTCGTCTGTCTGAAGAAATCCCCACCTCAGAGGCTCAGGTGGCTGCAGCCGCTGTCGCGGCCGCATTTGGCCTCGGTTTGTCCTCTGTCCGCTCAGTTGGCGCCAGCCAGTCATTTCCACAGGGCGGGCACACGATCAGCTTTGGTCGACTAGACAACCCGTCTTCTCCAAGTCACTTGTCTCTGCCTACATTGAACGTCGGCGGCGGTGTTAGTGATGCGGAAACTCGGACTAGTGCGATCGGTCATGCTAACAGCACCACCTCATCCACAAATTTTGATGGTCGAATCGGGGAGCAATCCCCGTTAGACCTGATCGGCACCACGGAACGACCTTATCGATGCGGAACTTGTTCACGCAGTTTTGCTGTAAAAGCTGGTCTGGTGCAGCATATGCGTACTCACACCGACGAAAGACCCTATCCGTGTTTGCATTGCGGCCGAGCTTTCAAACAAAAAATCCAACTGACTACTCACATGCGTGTACACAGTGGTGAACGACCATACGGATGTCGACTTTGTGGCAAACTATTTCGCCAACAAAGTCATGTGGTTCAGCATTTACGAACACACACAGGAGAAAAACCACACAAATGCTATCAGTGTGGTAAAGCGTTCCGCCAAAAGTACAGTTTGATTTCCCATCAGCGTCGTATGTGTCGCAATCGCTCCGCCTCAAATCCTATCGCAGCCGGGATGACCATGTGGATCAGTCCGGGAGTGGGAGGTGATACATGCAACCTCGTGAAGGAATTCTCGCCGACCAAATGTCACATCAGACCGAATGAGAGTAGTAATAGCAGCCCCAGTAGTCCAACAGCCGTCTCAACTAATGTTGCTTGTACTGCTGCGGTTTCTGTTCGTTCACCATTCTCACCGTTCCTGTCATCCCCCACCGTATCCACAACCATGACGACTATCACAACCCCTCAGATATCGGGCCCTCCCAATGTCACCCAGTTTCACAGTCCATCAATCCACCAGTCCCATTCTAGTCACCCTGATGAAGACAGGCATTTGAATTCGGTTCATGGACTACCGTGCAATGCGACCGCTTACAGACATCGTACAGACACGACGGAATCCGGCTCCGATTCTCATTTAGCTCACTTTAGCTCTGATCGTGAGTCAGAAGTTGATAAGCCGATTCGATCACCTCGAACTGCCCATATAAATGCCCCCGCTGCTCTGGGGTTAAGTTGATCATATTCACTTGATCAGTGGGACATGGTGAGCTGTAATTCCCATTCGCATTCTCTCATTCTTCTGTTGACGCTTGCATACTTGCCTGATGCCTGTCCTTGGGCGACTGCGTCCTCATCATCACCCTTTCCCTCGCGTTCACTTCCCTTCACGTAACTAACCCTGTGCTCCACCTAATCACCTACATTCTACATGAATGGTGGGTTCTCTTCCGGTTCTAGATTGAGATTAAATCATTCAAGAAGATATCCTAAAATTTTAATTCTTTTACAACTATTGGTCCCCATTCAGTTCAGTCCCTTTCTTTTTTGCTACACTGGAATTAATTTCATTCGATTTCCAGACCAAACAAAGCTTTGGCTTGTGCTTGAGAGGTTTCTACTATGGCTGTTCACTCTTTAAATCTCACCTACTAGCCGTTTAGACTGTTACACTCAGTCAAAATTTCCCTTTTCTTGTCAATGAGTCAATAAATCAGTCCCCACCTTTAACCGTGCCCCGCCCGCACACACGTGTGCACCCTTGACATCAGCCACTTACTTCCATGTTAATGTGCCCGGTTCGAATTCGAAACAGTTTCCGTATTCACTCTGAACTTTCAATTTTTCTTTATTTCAAATTGTATTTATCTGTGTTCAATTTAGTCACTTCCAGATTTCTGACAAACCTGTTCTCGCTTTTTGTCGTGTCTTCACTCGCCTGTTGTGTCCTATTCTTTTTCTGTTTGTTGGTGACTGTACCTCACCAACAGACCTGTTCCCTGGCAGTTCGCGCATTTTGTGCAACTCAAATTGCTTTGGTGCTGAGCTATTTCTATGCTAATCGGCTACAGCTATTTCATTGTGCCATAGGCCCATTTCACAAGTCAGTTCACATGGGTCCTTTTCACTCTCTGTCTTCTCTCTCGATTATATTTATATATATGTATATACAGAACGTTTGCTTTGAGGTCAAGATTCTTATCTATCACTACTTTTGTGCATGTCTCTCGTTCATTTCTATTTTTCTCTATGCGGCTCACCTAATTCTCCCTATCTGTCTTAACTGTCGTTCTTTCCACAAGCCCTTTATACACAGACATCTCACAGTCCTTCGCATCGTTTCCCTTTTCCCCATTTGGCTGTGTTTACTGTTCTGTGTCTGTGTGATCGGAAAATCTAAAATGGAACTAGGACAGACAAAACAAACCCGATTTTCTTTCCTTGCCGCTTTGTGGTCTAAATCGAGAACTGCTGACTTTTGCTGCCCACTACTTGTCTTCTCTTTTTTCACGTCCGGCTTGATATTACCCAATCGTGTGTTTGGACGCTTTTTTGGTCGTATAGCACTATTTTGCATACCGTTCTATGAAATCGAATCTCCAGAATCAAAACCCTTTCGATCCCTTCCAATCCATCAGATAGTTCGCACACCTTTGTTGTCTGATGGCCACCTCTTTATCACATACTTCTGTGTTGGTCTGCAAAAATTCCTGTTGATTCATCTCTTATCTTCTTTGTGCGACACCCGCGTATTGCCAACGAATGTGTGCGAAGACTATGCTTTTATTTTGTAAAGTGTTTTTTCGAACCCATTTGTCGATCCCTGTTGTTTACTTCATTTCGGATGGTTATCGGTCTCAGGAGACTTGCTTGCTCATTTGTACTGGTGTCCATCTTTCCTTCTCACTTTCTCTTCCACTCTGTATGTGACTGTTAGGTAGTCGGTATGGGTTGGCGTTCAGAAACAAATGTTTATACGATTTTGATCCATGGCATCGTTTCATTGAATAATCGTATTGTGTTGATGTATTTGAGTTCATTCGCACCATACGATAAATTCTGTGAGGGCGAATGCCAAAAAACTGTTTGACTTGAAAAATGGTGACTACTATTCTCTTTTGTGCAGTGGTTTTACAGCATCCACTGTTTGACAGCGAAACGCCACAGTTTAACGGTTTTAGGCCACAACTTGGGGATCTTACACTAAAGTCGGAAGAGTCGAGTATCATTCGTGTTGGCGGTCGGGTCTGGTCAGACTCCGGTACCGAGTAGTCCCAGCCTCGTGCACGACCCTGAACAGTCTGTTGGATCGGCTTGATCGCCAGGGCCAAAGGCAAGATGCAATGGGTATGTGCTTTTCTGTTACACCCGCCTCATACGGTTTTATGTGGCCGTAACTGGTTGATCACCCTCCCAGTACCGTATGCATTTCAGGGCGAACAAATTTCGTACCACAGTATTCAAGTTTGATGTGCTAAACTGATATGTTGAGGCTCATCATTGGGCTTGCTTAACTATTGTTTTTATGTGCCGTCATATTCGGGTCCATCTGAGTCGCTTTTTCGCGTTTGTTTCCTCGTGTTGGTGAGATTCCTCCCACTCGGTGTGTCGGAAAGATTTAACGTGTGCTAAAGGCTAGGTCTCGTTAGTGGTAGTAACTAAGCTACTTGACCAAAGTACTTTGATGCATGGTTTTCAAACTATGGCGAGGGTCTCGCGAACTTTGTCAACCGTCTTAGAGATCAAACCAATTTTCCGAAGCTCGCATGCTTCTTTTTATATCCTCCCCGTCCTTCGATGATGATAGTCAAGCCATACCTTCGCTTCCCTCGTTTAATATGAGCTAACTGTACGCAATATCTGCATTGATGAGTTTTTCACGAAATCGAAATGTAGCCACTAGATAAGTGTTCCTATGGAAATCACGAATTTTTCATCGCTCATTGTAATGGACAATGGTGATTTGGTTGGTGTGATGTCCTCCGGATTCATGTAGTATCGATTAAGTTCGCTTTACGATACCGATTAAATGGACTACTTATTCCCACGATCGATAGGCACTTAACTAGAACTTCCAAGGGAGGTTTCGTCCTTCCCATTCCATGAGTGCGCGCGGCCACAGTCGATGGTGCACTCCGTGATTTCAAATGTACACTACTGTCAAAGAAGATCGACGGTCATGACTCAGAGTTGATGGCCACATCAAGTTCGAGTGGATCAGAAACGGGGCTTCTTGTGACCCTGCATGATTTTTGATTCAGGTCTCAGGTAGCTTGGTAGCTTTGACGATTTAGTGGATCTTCGACATCGTGTATTGTGCTCCTTCCGTCGTACATATGCGCGAGCATAGAAATAAATAAGGGTGTTTATGCCTCACAGTTACTTGCGAGTACTGTGTAGGATTGATGGTACTTTGTTTGGCTGACTCTCATTTGGAATCCACCTTTCACGCACAAACCTCAGGTTATCCGACCAACCCTGCACTCGGAAGCACCAGACTCGAGTTTCACCCTTGTTGTAGCTCATCACTAGTGCATATCCTCTTCCGCACCCAGGGTTTGGATCTGGGCATTTTTACCTTGAAGGTGTGCATGTTACCACTGCGCTATCCCGCTTGTGCTGATCCGAATCACCAGGTTAAGTTTGTTCAGATGTCGCCTCCCATGACATATAAAATTCAGTTTTTTGTGGTCAGCCACTCCTTTGGTGACTCGAGGTGACGTATTCTTCCTAAAGAATAAATCCCAAACCAATGAGTCGATCAGAATTGATCATATTTGTTGAGATGCATAGTTCCGATCGAGAACACTTGTGTTTTCAAAAGGTGATTACACTGACGGCATCGAGCAAGATTATCGGAGATTCAGTTTATGGCGGTGGTCGGCGCGGTCGGTATATATTTTACATTGAAAGGCGCCATAGCCTGCGTGTCAAACATCATTCGACTCAGAGGCGGTGCTCCTGCCCATTGGTTTCTCAGTCTATCATGAAGGCGACCGTAGTTTTAGTCGGTCTCTGCTAGCATGAGAGTGGATAGCATCGGTCTGCCGCCGATTTCTTGTGGGCACTTCGTATGCCAGGTCACTACATTTTGTGTCATTGATCCTATCTGACTGTGCCCTGTGAGTGTCACTCGGAACATGTTACTGTGTATAGTGAATGAAACCAGCCGAAACTTGAAAAAATTGTGCACCCCATAATGATAGAAAGAAGGCATACCTTTCCGGATTCAAGAATCTCGTTTACTCATCTCGTTACAGAAACTAAATGGGACAGTACGTGGAGTAAAAAATGGACTAAGCCAAATTGAACTCCATACGATGCATCAGTTGGGAGGTTTAGGGGGGTCCGTCGTGCTATTGTCAATAGAAACACATCTTGCTTTCATACTTTTCTGTACTTATTTCTGGCTGATTTAACACGGTAAGCAATGCAGAACTGAACACCAATAACTTCTGTATCGGTTTTCGCAACATCATCTTGAAAGGACGGGTCAGGTTGACTCTTTGGCATGTAGCAAGCAATTATTTGACAATCAAAGACGTTCGGAAAGTGCTATCTAGGTACATTTCAACACTAACTTTTTTGTTATTTAAAATTCTAGGGCGCTAACCCGTTAATGTTAGTAACATAGCTGCTCCGCATTGGGGTGTGCAAGGCAAATAGGTCGGTTTAGAAGATTTCGCGTCCGTAAGCAGTTGAATGGATTTCTGCTTAATTCGGACACCATCTTCTATCACTGATGTGCCCCACCAATGGGCTATCCGAAGGAAATTTACGTTTTATTGGTCTTCTTATTAATTTACGGTTGCTTCGAGATCAGTGAACTTTGTTCTGGAGTCTGCCGTATCGGTAACACGGCTTGTTCAGTGACCCAATGTTTTCACTTCGATTGAACAAAAAGCGAACACTGATTTCTCAGTGTTGTCTTACAACCAATAACCCCAGAGTGAACTAATCGCTCGAAATCTGTCGTGAATATAGCCGGCGGATTTCATCCCTGTGGAATGATTATTCCTTTTTAACTGGAATAGAAATCACTCGCAACCGAAGTCTTGGTACACGATTGTTCGCATGAGGAGACAGGTGTATGTGAAGCCACAATTTGAAAAGTCAATGATGCGTGATTTGTTCGTGTTCAAGGTTAGTTGGTTTGCTAAACCGACGCGAATGTGCACAGGTTTGTGTTGATTTTCTTATTGTGTCAATGAATTATGACATTGGGCACATATTTAAGGGGATGAACCGTTGTGTATGAGGACGTTTCCGTGCGCGCCGGTATTCGATGGAAGAGATCTGCGAACTGAGATTGCATTATCAGTCATCGATCCGAAATCGTAGCCTGTTATTGTTAGGAAGGCTGCAACTATACCGGATCCCAGATGTTGTTAATGGTACTGTGAATTATTTGTACTATGAATACGAACCAGCAATGCTGCGAATTGCAAAATTCAGCAATCTGCAGTTCTACGCTCAAACCACGGCAAGTAATCAAGAAAACGCAGAAGTCAGGTACCCAGCAAAGTGTGTTTTGGTACTGGCATTCACGTATTTACAAAGCAAGCATAACAGGACCAACTAGTGAAGAGGCTAACCGTGCAGTAGACTTCATTTGCACGTGTGTGTGTGTGCCAGTAAACACTGAACAGTTAGTCAGTCATGGTAAAACGACTGGGCGGGGCTTGAGATATGAGAGCCGCGGCTGGGATTGCTCATAGTGTAAACATGTGGAAGTCCGAGATCAGTCTAGGAGTTCTGATATGTGAAGCATTACTCAGCTGATGGAACATGTCAGCTTTAATGGTAAATGGCAAATCTGGGTATCTTCTGTCTGGAATAAAAAGAGGCTTGCATGGAAACTCTCTTGGTTTGTGGGCTTTTTGTTCCATCATTCTACTTCACTGCACACGGTGAGTTTTGATTAGTTCGCTGATGTCATAAACACGTCCGTAAAGCGGTTTCGTCACTCTGTTGTTGTGACTTGCATGGCTCGGTTAACGATTGAATACGTACCTGTGGACGATTCTGCTGTTCTGGTGCTAAAGGTATATGCGGATTGTGAGCCGCTAATTCTGGTTCTCCGGATTTCCAAAGGGTTACTTTTATACAGGACGATCGTTGCGTACAGTATGACTCGTTGGCACCAGCGTCGCAACATGTAAACGACTCCAAGGTTCTTTTCATGGCTACGCCATTCTGATTACCGTTTCCGTTGTTGCCTTCCTTTCGTGTAAAGTTGAACAGTTGGCACATGTGTCTTCTTTCATGAGCACAACCCACGGATTACCGAAGTAGTTTAACAATATCCATGTGTTATTTTTGGAATGTGTGTCCATTGACTGTTATGAATTGGGCCGGAGTAATGCGTAATGGGTTTTCACGTTACTAAACATTGCGGTACCAAACAGCTGTATTTGATACACTACTGTGGTTTTTATTCTCCTGTTAAAATACAGTACGCATCGACGCATGTGTAGGTCGTATCGAAGGGGCTTAATGAACATGCATTTAACAACGGAAGTTTTTTCAATATTTTCACCGTACACGTTATGTAGATTTCTTTGTTTATTTTTTAATTGATTATGGAGTACAGGAAGTCAACAGACAGGCCACACAGCATTCGCGGCCCCGGACTCGGTTCTGAGCCATATCTCTCAGCTTGCTTAACCAACGGTGGTCCTCATCTCTTGGGCACCAACCAGGAAGGCGCGTAGCACTAACCGAAGCTACGTTCTTCATGCCCTTGCGTCAAGTCATGGCCCGGCCGCCACATCACTTCTTTCAGCCTTGCTCAGCACGTGTGACAAGGGCACGAAAAGGTAAACGATGCGCAGGCATACACAAAACGTGCCCAAGCCCGATTGGCTGTAGTTCTTAATAGAAGTGCCCGCACTTCGTTTGATTGGCTGAGAAATAAGACGGCAACACCGTAATTTGTACTGATGAAAGGATATGAACGCGAATGAGTTGCGCGAAAAAGGTTAAGAAATACCCTAAACTGATATTTTGCTTAAGTTTAAAGGCCGTGATGCGTTCAGTTTGCTTTTTAGTTGAAGGACTTGGGATCTGCGTGCGGAAGATATTCGTCGTCTTGAAGTTTTCGACCATCGGTGTTTTCGTAGCACCGCTAAGATTGGATGGAACGACCCAGTGAGCAATGCTGAGGTCAGAAATCGAGTATTGGGTACTAATTCACAGAGTGTTCTATCACAGCGTATCCAGCATTCCGTGTGTTGGTCACTGAGGCGTTCCTTGCTTTTCCCAGTCCTGTTGGTCCACCCCTTGCCCATCCAAAATATATTCATTCATTCTTTTTCCACGTGCAGCATGGTGAGAAAGGCAGTGTTCAGTGGGTCTCGTCCTTCTGTTTAACGATGTGCAATGATGAGGTTGAAGGCAGCCATATTGGTGTTCGAATATTGTAGGTGAGAGAGACTTACTGAGCTTTGGGCTCATTGAGGAGCATAAGCAATGACTTCATTGTGGTACGATCGTACTCCTCTAGGACCTCTTAGTTTCATCGACTACCACCTGAAATATACTGGGTGACACATGGAGACCAAATGGGGGAAACGTTCAGTTGATAGAGAGGGGGGGGGGGGTATTATATATAGTCAACGGCTTGAATTTACCTTCAAGAGGAGGTTGCAAGTAGGCGTTTGATAAATCAGCCATTAGGAGAACAGTGGAGCCCTGGAGAATCTTCATGAAATCCGCGGTTTCTTCTGTGGTTTCTGCACCTTGCCCGAGTTAATGGTTCACCTTAAAACGATAGTCCCCACAGAAACTTGCCGATCTAACGTCAGACTTATTAGTCACCACAGTCGATGTAGCCCATGAAGACGACTGTACCGGGGTAAATATGCTATCTTTTTCATTTTGTCAATAACTTCTTTTACACACTGGAGTTGATCGTGAGGTAGAATGCGGTGCTGAATCAAAACAGGATCCCTATCTAGAAGTGCGGGTGCAGTGTTATTCTTTTTGAGTTTGTGAATAATTTCACCATAAGGGTTCATGAATCATTGTGCGTATTCAGTTGAATCGGCGATCTCGCATTTATGGGCAGGAAAATGGCGATATTATGCGACCGATGAACTTGAGGTCCGAGAATAAAGAGACCGGAATTTGAAAACAAGAACTCAACAGTGGCAGACATTGATCCATCGTGAATTCTTAGATGATGCCTGCCCACAAATTGTAATAAATTTCCCACGATACCGTGCAATTTAATATTTTTGGAGCACAGAATACAATGCGTAGCGATTCTCTGAAAATATCCTATAGAAATAATTGATTCATTACTTTCCATATCAACAATGAAGTTTTTCCGTTTACTGGAATCAAAGTCTACTACTTTCTTAGTGAATTCCGAGGTGGTTCTTCATAAAACCAAGCTGTATGTAGGTGGGGAATTACTATCACTTTCCCTCTTGAACTAAATGGGGTTTTCCTCCTACAGACCATCTTATTGTGGCCCAGTTCACCAAAACTTATAGACAGCATTGCGACGGCGGCAAGCAAATTGTAAATGAAACTTATCGCATGATAAGCATCAGTTCGGGTTCCGCTGTATGAAACCGGTTTTAGAACGCACTTTCGCCTTCGGTTGGAATCCCGGTCGTTGTTCAAAATACTCGGCACAATTATACTTTTAGAAATGCACAATGAAATGCTCTTCTTTGGCAGCGACAACGCCATCAGATTGTTCACATTGTTCAGGCCCCCGCAAATGTGAGATTCGATTTTGGCGAAAGCTCTTTTGCAAATGTGGATGATTCCCATTGGTAACGAAACGACCTCTTAAATGTGCCTCCAAATGGTCACCGAAATTACATCTGGTTACCGGAGCTTGCAACAAGAGGATGAAATCCAAAAAGCCGACGTTCTAACCCTCAGTCAGGGAACTGACCTTGGCACGTTCCACATGCTGGAAGTTAACAGGAATTACATGATCCAGCAAAAGTTCCTTTGGATCAGGAAACGCATTCAACACCGGGAAGCGACACTTGACCATCAACTTCGGACCTTGTGGATTGGTCGGGACGATTCAGTCAAATCTACTGAGGGGTTGCACTCAACAAATTGTGAATACAACGCTAGTAATCAATTTGATTACTCCATTGGCCAATGAAGTCGGACGAATACATTCGGATAAGCAGTTGATTGTGCAGCCAATATGTGCACTTTCACGGGTGAAGTACTGTACTCAAAGAGAGACTGCACAATGTGGCACCGCGCCCCTGAATAATAAGTAGAAAATCAACCTCCCCTTGAAAAAGGCTTTGAGCATTTCCAAACAAGATTTCATCAACTGCCCCTTGAATGAATAATTTACGCCAAATTGTTCCCTTTGAGATTTAGGTTGATTTATACTGAGTTTTTCAGGTTACCCATCTTCTCACCTCTTTCCTCATATTTTCTCATCGTCCATATGATGAAACGGTTTGAGTAATCATCCGGTGTTAAAATGTTCATGTTAAGCAGAAGGTGAAGTTCGTCTTCCAGTATGCCTACCTGTCGATGTGTCGAACTCCTAACTAGACAACGAGTGAAGTCTCGACCTCCAGTTAAAACTCGGTACATTGCACTTCGAGCGCTTCATACGAAGGTTGAAAAAACCATACGTGAGAATGTTAAAACACCTGGTCCCCTTCATCCAATAAATTAGAACAGAAAGAAGACATAGGTAGCGAGATGCAAGCATTTCGTTTACTTTTGTCAACCGCAGACGTAAAACATGTCAACCAGGTATTTTATTAACTAGACGTCAGGATGGGACTCTACAGCGCGGAACCCTCCGAAAAGCGACATGTTTCGCTCCGGTGGATTGGTCAAAACTCTCTTCAAAATAGGCCAGAAGATCAGATACAAAGTGAAGAAGAGTTCATAAAAGGAACGCTGCTGGCCAACGGTCACCCGGAGAACTTAATCAAACAAAATCAGAAGCCGAGACTGGTGTGCAAGAAAACAATAAACGACGAGAAGAAGCAGGAATTTACCATGTTACCTTTATTTAATCGAATAAATTGTAATCTTAAATCAGCCCTTAAACACACATACACAGCGGCGCAGTTGCACTTACTGTAGACGACCAAAAGGTTATTTTCGCAATCACTCACACAATCTTGCTGATCCGAATGTCTCACATGGTGTCTATCAGTTCACTTGCAGTTGCGGTGACGTATACATTAGCAGGACAAATCGCTGCTTGAATCAACGAGTGTCTGAACACATATCCAAAAGGCTGTCAAACTTGATGACGCAACCCACTTGGGCAATACACAATGACGTGAGACCGCCAGCTTCTTCGATTGCAAGACACTTGGTTTGCATCAGGTCACAAAGTTGATCTGACCCAGTGTTTTAAAGCATTGTTTCACAATTCAACACCGAAAACCACTAATGTTCAGTGAAGCGATTATAATCATGATGCATCAGTTGGCACTCTGTGCACAAGAACAGTTGACCCAAAATGTTTGTTTACCGTGGCGTTAATACGACAGACCTCACTTTCCCGAACGTTCATACCGTAAGGACTTTCGATCGTACCTACTTTACTGTTGCATTTACCCCCCCCCCCCTACTGAAACACGTATATATACTGACTTGTTTTACGTCTGCAGTTGAAAAGAGTAAACGAAATGCTTGCATCACGCGATCTATGTCTTAATCCTGTGCTAATGAACTATACGTGAATTTACTCCTTTGAGTTTGTCTTGCGTGACGCATCATTTCATGTTGACTCAAATCTACTAATCAAAATTCTATGAGTCTTTCAAGAGGAACACTGATAACAGTGACGTACGGCTCAGAGTGATTCGGGTCACCTAAACGCAATCAAACATACTATTATTACCCTAAATCCTCTCCAAAGACATGACATAGTTGTCTCATTGGTTAGTCAGTTTCATGATCCCACTTCTTGTCTTATGTCCTACAACTCGAAGAAATTCGTACTCTTCGATTTGTCTCTGCAGTTCTACCTGACAGAATGTAACTTTCATGACACTATTTAGAATTACCGTAATCGATTTAAGCAAGCACGTGCTTGCAAGTGGACTGTTACATTTAGTGCCATGTAGTTTCCGCGTAATTACGAAATTCATGACTTTATTCTAACCGATAAATTCTCACCGCTTTCAGTGCCTTATTATCAGATAAGAAGTCTTTCATGGGCGGCTTGTATGTGTGATTGTGAGCCGAAGGTCTTTTTCTATGAATAGTTCTGTTGCCGAACAGAGCTATGCAATCGATAGAGGAACACAATAGATTGAATCCAAACAGAAGAGAGAACGAAAGACCCGGTATATTAGGTTTTATTCATATGAAACTTGACGTATTGTACAGTGGGAGTAGGAACAAAGTGTTCTAAATTCTTGGATATTAAATGAACGATAACATGGAAAAATGCACAGCATTATCCTTCGGTTGAATAGCATTGATGACCACAGTGGAGGAATAGAATACACCAATGTATTACACCTCTCACTTTCGTAAACAATTAGGTTTGATGTGTTGTTGTTGTTGTGTTACCGTGTCTTCGGTGCTTTCACTTACGTGTTTGTGTTTCACTTTTTGGGCCTTTAGAAGGAGAGATAAGGAGTGTCACTATGGATGTCTCAATGGGATGCGCTGTCTTCGGCGTTGAAGATATTGGAGCAACTGCTTCCCTCCTTCCTATATCCGTTGGTGCCAAATGACACAGCGATACCGTTTGTTCGTGTCCGTCCGGGAGACGCACTTGGGCATACTCTGGGTTGTAATCAATAAATTCAACTTCGTTCACCAATGGGTCATACCTGAAATAACGTACATTCCTTGGCAATAAAATGCGCCCAGGTGACAGTGGCCCATTTGACAGTGAAATACCAGTTGATGTTCTTCTGTTATCGTTCAAAAGTCGTTCGTGTGATGTGGTGTGCGCAACAACCATTTGACTGAATGTGAAACGTGCGACAGTACTGAGGTTCAGTCCTATAGACCGTAAAGTTAACTGAATGGCCTTATATAATCTTCCGTGCAAGCGTCCCATTTGGTCATTGCGCTATGGGTTGTAGGCTGTTGTTCTACGGGTGACGGTGCCTTTGTCACGGAGAATTTGTTCCCATTTGTTTGACATAAGGGTTGGGTCCCTATCAAAATAAGTGAAAGCTGGCATTCCGAAGATGGAAAAAAGCTGAGGGAACACTTGATAACAGTTTCTGTAGTCATACTGGATCATGGGTAGACAAAAAGAAATTGGGAATACTCGTCGGTAACTGCGTGGATGTATTTATTATCAATGTGGAGAAAAGTGAGCTTTTTAAATCAACGCTTAGTCTTTCGAATGGTTGAGTGACCTTGAATAACTTGGTCGCAGAAGGACTGATAAATCGAGGTCTGAGCTCGGCGCAAACAGGACATTTTTGATTCGATAATCTTGCGTTGTCGACTGAGAACGGAAAATTTGCTGGAACTCACAAAAAGCGCCGTTGGCGTTACTCCAGGATAGCAAAGCGCGCTGTGAAGTTGTTGTAGGTCGAAAATTGAGGACAAAATTCCACTTTTCCTTCGGAAGCAATATCCACAGTTTTTTCCTGCCCCCTGGTCTGTAGACTATGTCATAAAGGAAGGAAGCGAGCTCAGTTGGCCAACGTTGTCTTTTTCATTCTTCATTTCACCTTTGTCCCTCGGTTTTCACATAAAAGCAACAAAACGAATGTCGGTTGTGAGTCTGAAATGGGCTCCTATGTTTCACGTAGGCATTTTCTGGCTGCCTGTACTACGTCGCAAGCTTCCTTTTTGAATGCTGAGTGATGACGTTAGCTTGGCGTGAGGACCCTCGAAAAGAACGCGAAAGGTCACGCGTTTTGATTCAAATGACAGTAGTGAAGACATCAGACGCGTCAGTTTCAAAAGCTGAAGAGCTTTTCAGGTTTACAGTCATGAATGCAGCTGTTTTCAGCAGTTCGAAAGTGTCACGAATGTCCAAAAGATTTAGTTGTGAAGGTAGGAATGGATTATTCCGAGAAGTGAGAGATCCATTTGAAATAGTGTGCCAGCATGTCCCCGACGCTCTGTCGCACGACGAACGCGCTTTCGGAAGTGAGTTGAACCTTTCAGGATCCTGTTTTACACAACCCTTCGAGGCTTTGATTCCGAGCGACCTGACTCAGTCTGCGGTGAAGGTGCACTTTGTTTCATTCAGAGTTCAGTCACACTTGTCAGCGGTTGCCAAGAAATCTTAACTTTTTGGGCGTGATCTTTACGGTGACATTATCAACGAATGTGAATGTCCGGTCCAGATTTTCGTCATGAATTAAGTTTTCGATGATGCGATGTAAACAGAATACCCTTTTAGTAACTCAGAAAGGAATTCGACAGAACTGATATAGGTTTTGCCAGCGTCAGACGCCGTATAGATCTCTTCGTTATATTGTGTGAAGTTCTGATGGCATGCTTTTTCTAAATCTAGTGCGGTGAATATTGAATACTGCGATACTTTTTCAACCAACTCATCAACCCTGGGGATAGGTTACGCATGCAGTTGAGTAGATTGATTTACAGTTTGACTGAAATCCATAGCCACTCATTTTTGTCATTCTTCGGTTGCGACTAGCATATATGCTCACTTTGGTAACGTTGAAAGCTTGGTCACTTGTTCTTTCAGTAGTCACTGAATTTTTGTTGAGGTGAAGACCCCATGGTCACGACTATGTCTTCTAGAGTTCGGGGCTATATGGTGACTAAATACGGTAAGATAGTCTAGGAGGTTCAGTACGAGATGCTATCATCCCACGGAGATTCAAAAGTGGATAATTGCCGTCAAAACGAATTTGGACGCCACTGAGCAAATTCATGAAGTCGTGGCCCAGTAGCATGTTTGCACAAAGACCGTGTAGAATAGACAGACGCGCTGAGGGATAGAATGACTGTTTTGGCTTGAGTGACACCGAACAAAGTCCATGAGTGTGACTTTTCATTCTTTTGGACGCAAAATAAATCTCGCTTCTTGAAGGCTCTACGGGTCATTTTTAGTGCTCCATCAAATCAGCAGACGCAGCTCCATGAACATTCGGCGTTGTATCGTTCGCGTCTACAGTTGTGACAATTCTGATTGACCCGTCGGGTTAAACGGCCATAGTGTCAGGGGTCAAGATGAAATCGGTTGTTGCAGCCTCTTGTTTGGGGCTTTCAGTTGCGCGAGAAACTTTTGAAAAAGTCATTTTTTCTTACACGATTTACATATTACATCTTTAGCTGAGCATTTGTAGCGAGGGTACTGAGAATATCCGTGGAAGAGACAAGTATATAAATATATTTCACACCTGTCTTGATTCAGACTTTATGCCAAAATAAGCATGGCACAATCGAGGGAAGGGGTAGATAGTCCGAGTCCACGATTCGTTTGTGGGCGCGATACTACCAGGTTGCTCAAGCCAAAGCAGGTGGTTTTCTTAGGGATCTACAACCGAAGCCTTTAGCTATCCAAAGCTTAACCCGCAAGGCCGCGAGACGAAACGTTGGGGTCCGTAATCCACTGGGGCTGGTGACTGATTCCCCGGTTTATTCGCCCTTCGGATGAGGCGAAACATCCTGGGTGCCCCGTGCACCTCTCCACGACAGATGCTGGTGAGCATGCCGTTGTACACCTCATACGCCACCCTTAATTGGTTTTGAATCATGGTTTAGCCATCTCCCCTGACTGACTATTAGTCAGTCAACCCGGTGGAGAGTGCCGGGCGTTTGCTTTCATCTACTCATTCAAGTGGGAACACCTCCACCACGAGAAGGCAGTGAGTAGGACTTCCTCAGAAGGGACTGTGTTAGACTCACGGTCACTTGGGCACATTTCGAGAAGTGTTTAGGACGAGTAGTCATCTCGGAGCCTGAGACATCCACCCCCGACCAAACTGAGACATTTGGAGGCAGAAGAGACAAGAGGACATGATGAGACTTGGGGTAGGCCTATCATTGATAGATTGGTTTGTCACTCTCCAGTTTTATGCACCTCTGGTAGTCGCACCACACTGAGGGCGTTCGCTCATAGGCTGGTATACATACGCATGTTTCTGTGCCATTTTACGGGCTTTGATTGTCGGACTCCTGTCTCGAACTTCAGTGCTCAAGACACATCTGACGTATAACGCATGATAACATTCCGGTTATGAACGCGAACCGTGTTGAAACGTCAGTATTCTGTGCCACCGTCACCGCTTCAAAACTGCAACCCTTGGCAAAACTCCTAAGCTTTTATGCAAACTGGTCGAGGGCATCATCGTACTCTTGCGGCTAGCTGTTAAAAGATAAGGCGCAAAAAAATCGTTTTCCGGGCTGGGTGCACATGGATTCCACTCCGAATATAGCAGTGTCGTAATCGTGACAATCTGAAGTGTACTTGTAGACGGATTGCACAATCTAATTTGAGAGTTCTTTCAATTTGTTCGGTTTGCATTCACATATAAAATCCAGGAGATTTGCAACTGTAGAATTTTAATGGTTCTTCTCGTCAGGCTTGTCAGAGGAATTTGGATCACTTGCAAAACGATCCAGTCGGACATGACAGAACAAAGGGCTATGCGTATACCACAATGAAAGCAAGAACAACGAACTACAAATTCATGGGTGGAACATAAACGATAACAGGAAACAATACACGATAAGTTCCTTACAACTTGACGTATCTCTTGCCTACTTTTGTTTGAATGATTTCTTAGTCTAGCTAAGGAAAATGCTGTTTAAAACAGAATTATCACCAACCTTCCTCGTACTTTCACTAACAAACTGAAGCTCCTGTTTCATCCAGCGATCATGTTTTCATCACCATCAGAACCGAAATGTGTTCACTTTCAGTTCACTGTTCATTCGTTGGAACGAAACAAATAAAGGTCACCCTTAGAAACTAGTCACAAGTCAACATTACCCTTCTGAAAAGGTCTCTGTGGTGACCGGATTGCGCAAAATAAAATCAGAAGACATTCAAACTGGTACTGGAATGTATCGGTTCTTTATCGTACAAGGTACGGCACTTTCATGGTCATGAAATATGCAAAGGAACTGATATGCACATAATTACCGACCCATGAGAGATATGATTATTAGGCATAAACTTGCCAAACACGGCTAGGTAATGCGGAGGCGGAGGTGGATGATGCGCTTTGCTGCATGCGCACGGCTATAATCCATATCCAAGGTTTCGCTAAGGCGAGTAACACGCGCACAGAGCATTTGATCGTTTATCGAGATGTATGCATGATGATTGTAGAGTACACTGGACAAGTGAACAGTGATCGGATACAAAATCACCACCACCGCTTTCCATTGCTTCTGCGGGATTTTCATTTGAACCCGCGCTTTTCCTACTAGACTTATTTACGAGGACACTGAATTCGATAGTTGGTTCTTTTTGATCTGTGGAGACCGTATTTTTCAGCAATAACTGAATTGCTTCTCCACTGCTGAAGTTTCCGGGAAGGCAAAATGAATGATCCTGTAAATTACGTCACCAAACTTCCATGAAATAGCACTCCATCCTGATCAAACAACGGCTCGCAATGTCATTTTCCCACCAGTTCCTCTGCACCAAAAGCCGCAGACTACTTTGGCAGGTTATTCGACTTCCATGTAAACCACAGGTCTAGTGGAAAACTATAATATAGTTACCGACAGCCTGAAAGCTTCTTTTATTTATCCGTCAAAGGATTCCCGTTTACTCCATAACCCTCTGTTTCATCAGAAATAGTGCCATTTTCCTTAAGAGAAGTCTCCAGGTTACTTCGAATCTCAGAAGCGGCTTCATTTGTGGGTTCAAACGGCTTACTTTTCACACTTATCAAATTTAGACCGGGTCCATAATCCGGTCAAATACTCAATTTCGGTCAAGTACTTCGGCGTTACAATCAGCACTAACTTACAAAGGTCTTCTAATATTACTGACTGTGCAGGAAACTACGTTCATTCTATTTACAATTTCTTAAATTAAGGAAGTTTGGCACCACACAAGCTGTTATTTCTTCTCTGTTCCACCAATGTATCCTGCAAATAATATTCCACTTTTCCCCCGTAATCCTTCCTTGTCTGCTCAGTGAGGTCTGTACCACATTACGCCCTGGCTTGGCTATTATCAGTCGAGTCTCTTTGACGTCCATAGACTCTTATTTCCCCAGTTTATGATTTACACATTATGGTCTGCGAAACATTTGTCACGATGATTCTTGCCGACCCCACCCATCCACCGTACCGTAACCTAAATACATTCCGTTCGCATCCCTCCACACCTTCCATATTTAGACTTATCCCCCCTCATATAAATATCTATCGTCACTCTATAGTGCCTTGCTTTGCACGTGTTCTGCTTAACAAGATGAAAGTCACAGAGGAACTTCGCACGAACCTCGGTGGCTGAATACATTTTCTGTTCCTACAGTATTTATTTTCTCATCTCAAAGTGACAGTGATAAATTTGCTTTCGTTCTGGCTGAAACTTGTGTTCGTTAAGTTTCTGAAGTCCTTAACAAAATACAGTGCTATACGATCCATGGGAAAACCGGATCGAAGTGCTAAATTCGAAGGTAAATTTTCGGGGATTGGCACAACAGCGATGATTATACTTCTAGTCAACCACAAGAGCTGTTGCGGATTCTATTTCTGATGGAAATTAGAATGTAATTTACCGAAAGGACTGAATGTCAACACGGAAATGAGTTCACGACAGAGATGCTATCATAGAGTTGGGTGTTTCAGTCGAAAATTCATTTTAGCTGAGTGTAGCTTCTTGGATTTCAAAAACTTGGCTCAGCCCACCGGGCTCACTAGTGGAATAAAACGATTTCGAAAGCAGCCTTAAACAGACAACAAGTTGTCTCGCAAACAAGCAGTGAATGCCAGAGCTTTCCAGATGAGTCCTCTACACAATCCATCGTTCAGCACTCAAGTCGGGAGCACCAGTAATGGTGATGAAAAACAAAAACGTGGCAAAATACGTCCCTTATATGAAAGATACATAAACTTTTCGTATGATCCGAGATGGCGTTTCACTGAGGAGCAAACCTCTGCTCATACATATGATGGTATGGGCTTTGTGATCCACTTGGTATCTTATTCCTGAAGCGGTCTTGTTCAGATTGAAATACCCTCTCGTTGCAAAGCGGCTCGGCCCTAAACTCACGAGGACCATTATATTGTGAGAATTGATCGTTTCATACGACCATCAAATTTTGCAATGCTGTGAAGGATTTTGGAGTGAAAGTAAGAAATAGGGACGAGAGTAACATGCAGGAAGTCGTCTCGTAGATGTTTTGGTGAAATCGGACTCACACCGAGTCATCTGTTTTCTTCTATAATGCGTGGGATGTTAAACTGAGACGCAAAAATTTATTAACTCGTGTTATAGAGCACGCTGATGGGGCCAGTGTTTCTGCGGAATTGTGTTTGTGCATGGTTCCATGGCAGCCTCTTTTCTGTGAAGTAGTTTAGTGTTTTATATGCACAAACTGGAACATTCAATAAGTGCAGGATTGAAAATAACCAGTTATATATGGCCCTGTTGGAGTCTCTTCAACTTCAGCAGTTTTCTAAAATTCGTTTGAATCATTTACTTTGTTCTGTATAGAACATAACCATGTGATTTTGTCACTAAGGTACTCACTATATAACGAATAAATCGGTAAAGAGCCACCCTTTCAAGCAGCACTTCTCATTCACTTCTAGCTATGAACGTCTATCCTCAACTGTCGTCCTTGCGATGTCATCGCAAATGGCGACTCACTGAAAGAGAAGGAAGTGCATTTGGTTTGGTTACAAAACATGAAACTTATATAAGATTCTTTCAAAGTTTCTGTAGTGCACATCAGTTGCACTGATGTAACTGATCGAAACTAAAGACGACTACGAGCATATAAAGGATGCGATTTTCCTTGCAGCTTCAGGAGCTGATGCTGAATTTGATCCTCGGTGATATTACCGTGCTCTTCATCTTTCTCATCAGAAAGCCACCCATCCGCTATTTCTGGTGCTCTATTTATTCTTCTCACTTACTCTCCCTTCACGTATCTTGAACCAGTTTGTTTTGTATGACATGTTTTGTTCACGTGTAGCTTTTCCTTAAAACTTCCTAATCCTCTACAGAAATGCTATATCTGCTGCACCAGCTCACAATCCCTGCTACTAAACATTGTCATATCACAACAGATAAATAGTGCTATTGTACAGACCAACCCTAAAATCGAGGACATTCCGTGCACATCTTTATACCGTCCCACAAAAAAGTGCTTTGCTCTCATCTACATTGCTCTACCGATACAGACGCTGTCTAGTTCCTATTCCTGCACATAATTTCCTTGACACTGTGTGCAGACTTCCTTCGAGTAACGCCTTTACTCAATGAAACGGATCTTTGAAGAAACAAAGGTCCCAGTATTCTAAGATGTTAAGATAAGAACAGACGAAGTCATTCCTTGGTTTTCTTTCTAGCCGAGAAGGGTACGTTTAACGAAATTATGGAGATTGTGTTCATCCCGTCTTCCAGTCACCTATTTCCGCCGTGATTTGTGATGGTTGTGTATATGAAATTCGTATTGTATGGCTTTATTGTGCATACATTCATGATATGCTTTATCACTGTCTATTGGTTCTTTTTGTCATTTGATTTTACTGTCATTTATTTTGTTATATAGGCTTATAACGGCCCTATGCCAGGTATTTAAACTTGATCTTTGGCATGGCAAACGCCAGTTTCCGACCGTCATCTTTCGGAATTGTTGATCAAACTGAGTCTGGTAATTTCAGTGATATACATGCAAATTTTTTAAAAAAGATGAAGGTTTGTCACTGTGCCACGGACTTTTACTGTAACGCATGTGATGACTGATCGTACAAGGGCTGTACGAAATTTGATCTAGTGAAGTGTGAGTGTTTGTGATTGGGAGCATGGTTACCAGCATAACTAGGCTACAGAGCTGAACCCATTCGAGTAATGAGCATTTTGTCAGGAAAGGCAAACTTACTGATCCTGGAATTTCGGTTAAATTGGTGCCATCCACGCTCCAACTTGTTGCAGCCAAACTGTGACTTTTCAACCAGTCCCGAAGCGGAAGTATGATTAGTGGCCCCACGTGTTCTGCAGTTGGTAATGAGCATGTCAGTATCATGTTTTATAATGTGCGATGTCCACTCAGGATGATAGATGGGATGGCCAGCTGCCTGCTGCTACGATAATTAAACCGGTAGCGTTGACCAGGACTTGACCCATCAGGAATGAGTCGTCAAGTGACCGTTTGAAATGAACTGCTACTGGCTGCTATTCGGTTGGTATTGTATACCGACTCATGATGAACACCCTCGATATTCTTACGAGCATAGCAAGATAAAAATTTCAGTGTTATTGACTCTTTTTGGTTGTTTCAACCCTCCATTTATTGATATGTGTACGCAAGTTGCAGTTCGGAGCTAAATCATTTTCTCTGGCCACCGACTCTGGTATAGCTATTGCTGTTTCATGATGTTCACTAATTAACTCGTACTTCAACTCCCCAGGCCTCCTTACCAAACTTATCCATATTACCCAGGAGCTTGAAAACGGGAAGATTGATTACTTATTGCCTCTTCGTAGTGGTGAACATATGGAGCTGTCTATTCGTTCTTTTCTATTCACCTCATGGCCATATACAGGTCTGACAAATGGAATGCGCCCCTTGAGGAGCCCAGAGGAGCCGGGACTGCTACGCCTTGGCAACCAACTGCAACACATGATCAAGTGGCTAGTCTAGAGATAAACTGAACTGGATTTTTCATTCGGTCTCTTATCTGAATTTTACCTTCCAGACGTTGATTTCATGCCTAGTACCTTTCTTGGTTAGACCCAAAGATTTTTCCTCTTCCCAAATAATAAAACAGTGTCTGCAAAAATGTCCGATGGTTAAAGAAAGATGAAAATCACACTATATTATAACAGAAACCGGTGCCCGGCAAACTGAATTGATTATGGGGAAACTTAAGAATAAGTCCCTCTTTGGGCTCCGGAACTCAATCTCATTTAACTGAAGTGAATAGTCAAAACAACTCCTGATATGCTTTTGTTGTTTGACAGAAATAAATTAATCGAGATAGGTGGTGATAAAGTGCAAATCCATCTGTGGCTCTAGAAATTCGTGTGTGTAAAGATTTAATACGATCCAGAGCTGCACTCTGATGTGCCCTTCCTGCAATCCGTTAGAAACGAGACAACCAAAGTATCATTTCCAGTTAAACCTCTCTAGTCCCTCTGAGACAGTTGGAGGTAATCCACGGACGATGTGGGAGTTGGTATGAATACTAACCAGATCATTCACACTACTATTCAGATCATCAGGAACGAAAATAAGTTATCTGTTTTATCACTTGTACAAAGAGGTATGAAGTCCGGCGCCACTAACTGGCGTTCTGTCAGCTTATTACAAGTCGTGGACAAGGTTATGGATGGCTTGATGGTGGCACCATCTGAGAGTGATCTATTCAAGTGCCGCTGATCACTTTAAGATCAGCAAATCCGACCAGTTGCGTGTATATGCATAAAGCAGTATAGTTCTGTACAGGATGAAGAACAATAGCGATAACCACAGACGTTGACATGAAGGGTCCATTCCTCAATAAACTCACTAAGTCACTTCTCCATCTACACTGCAGAGAAATGATAACTAGGTTGTCTCTGCCCCGTGCGACCTATAGAACTTTTGAAAACTCATCAAAGCCTAATGTCATGAAAATAAATTCATGATTTGTCTATGTTATCGACCGATTAGTATTTCTGGTCATTATGTTCGATAATTGATCACGACTGTATCGTGGTTCTGGTCAAAACCGTGCGTCATTCTGGTGACTTCACACTCATCAATGTGGTCGATAAGTTATTCGTCATCGCTCACAATTTTATGAAAACGATCAACCGAACAAGTAACCTTATTGATGAAAACAGTAACAATGAAACTACGGCATAATTTTTTGTACAAAATCCACTCGGAATATCTGTCACTTCATCTTATCGATTAGCAAACTTGAATAAGTATACGACAGTCTACCGAACTGGTGAAATAACCGAAACGTATGAAAATACTGACCAACTGACTTCAATTCAAAAATAGTGTGAGAAAAATCACCAGTTCAGACCTGAACTTAACTCATTTCGAGTGCATTCGTTATAGTTACACGGTGAAACCAAATTCACAGCCCTCAGCTAGTAGGAGTCGAGGGCTTTAGAACGTTTGGTCACCACCTAGGAGGCCCGAAGGTCGAATACGGCCACGGCCGGTCACCTTGGTTGTAGACAGTAATACGCTGTTGTCCGACTAATTTATCACAACAGACTAGAGAAGAAGTGCGGTGATTCGGGTCATTGTCCCTCATTGTAAAGCAACCAGAAAATAAGTCCATATAAATACAGAAATACCGAAGGAAAATCAGAAGTAGAAGCATCACGTGAACAAAAATGTGATATCGTTAGTGAAATAAAATACCCTCTCCCTGGGTGGTGGGTGTTCCAGATGGACCCCCTACAACGAAACCCCACTGATCAAGATTTACATGCTTTCTCTCAGTTTCGTGAAAAATACTACTTTTATCTCTGCTCCATCAGAGTGGACTGATACTAAGAACTAAGGGGCGTTAGGAAGAAAACAACCTTCAAATGCATCCACTCAGCTAACAGTAAAATGGCTTTCAAAGACTGAATAAACTACTACTTTCAACCTTTGATAAGTGAATCAGTGTCACATAGATGGCACTATTGAATGAAACTGACAAAAACCAAACTTCTTGTCGATACGGACGTACGAGCCCTTTTTTGATATCCAACCACAAAATGAAATGTAGCGCTAGCCAATTTCCGGAACCTCTCCGCCTGGTTTATTCCTACTCCTACAACGTAAGCTTTGATCTTAAACCAATATAACCCCAAAGCAATAGTTTGGGGTTCGAGATCCAAGAAACTCTACTGTTTATTTTGCGTAGTCAAGCTTAAATCTCCATATAGATGCTCAGTGCTTTTCGCCCATTCTAGGCTTGACGCTATTCCATTTCGACAAGCTCGATTTCATTTTCCTAACAATAGGTATAGTTTAGAACATGCGACTATCCAGTTTATTGAAAAAGAGTCAGGACTAATAAACCCCTCCAGTTACTGTGGCATGTGAAGCTCTTCGACGTCATAGAAGCCCAAATACCCAGCTTTACCTACTCGAGGGACGAAGAGATCTTATCCCGCCGAATGGCGCTCGATGATATGAAGATAGGACCGTTGACTATGGGTGTCTCACAGTCACTGGCTCAAATTTGATCTAATATAATGGTGCCAGGGTAGGCGATTATCATTCCCAGGAAGAACCGTGCAAAACAATGATGTCCGCCGAAGAAGTAACAAAGCATACAAAAGCAATCGATTTTAACCCAAAGAGCAGCACTTGAAGCTCTCCTGCCCGATAGATATTCCACAGCCTTCCTCTTTATGGCCCATTTTTTCAAACCCGTGAGAGAGGCATTTCACTTCCGTAAAATTTTGGTGAAATTCCCACTGGAAGATAAAAAGACAGGCTAATGAAAGCTCTAAAAGAGCAGTTTGCTAGGAAGCATAGATTTCTTTCATTACAAGAAATTTGCAGTAAACCCTTTTCCAGTCTCAAAACGATAGACAGCTTCACATTAAAACAACCTTCACAGGCTCCATAGATTAGTAATTTTGTCTTTCATAAAATAAATAGCATACTTCATATTTTCACATACCATTCACTCATCGGCAGTGGATGGCTCTAAAATTCCCGCTCAAGGCCATTCAACTACGGTAAAAACTCTAATACGACAGACCAAACAAAAGTTTCACCGGAGCTACTGTAAGATGAATTTCATTTCGTAACGAATAATATATATAGTACCGGATATTTCATCAGGTTCGTTCAAAATAATGTGGTAAATCAGTTCGACGAACCATATATAATTGCGGACGGAAAGAAAGATCTATTCATCAGCTTTATATATATATATATATATATATATATATATATATATATATATATATATATATATATATATATATATATATATATATATATATATATATATATATATAGAGAGAGAGAGAGAGAGAGAGAGAGTTGGGATCAGGGATGGTGCCAAAGCAACAAAAAGAGGTACAGAAATGTCTGTTTTTTTTGCCTTCTTTAAAAGGGTGACCTCATGCCAGAAAATCTGGTTAGGTAAAACGTAGCACTGTCTTTTTAAAAGTTCGCCTTTCAGAATCTTTCGGAAAGCTGGCAGATAATCGGTGCTATTCATTTCTATGATACACAGTACGGAAATTATCTAACCTGGGAAAGAACATCACCCTCATAGGGGAAACCAAGTTAGGTCTGGACTGAACTCCATCGCGATTCTCAGTCATTTGATGGATGCTGGATGTCGGGTAGATTCCGATCAATCAACTCGGATACTCAACGAAGTGAGCCTAGACTGATCGAAACAAGCCAGGAAACTCACTCAGACTATCGCCAGCACCCTTGGAATGAGGTTGTTGATACATGAACATGAAAATGATTAGCGCGTGCTCTCCGCCACCTATGGGCCACAGAGACGGCGACACACGAACACACACACAGACACACACAACTCGGGGTCATAATAAAGCCCTCACATTTTACTATGGGTTGATATCATATCTTTCTCAAGTTCACATACTACATGTATTTCAAATTGGTTATTAGTCATTTCTCTGCAGCTACTGCATGAATATACTTTTTTCGGAAACAGTTGTTCACCTGAACTTTTGCGCTCCATGTGACTGTGGGTATTTCTTCTTCGTGGCCCAGGCACATTGACAGTGGGCTACCTTGTGATATATTGTAACCAAACTGGAGATGAAAAATTAAGTGTGACAGGTTCTGACCGTTGCTGTAATTACAAAGGAAACCAGTTCGACTAGTAAAATTTAGATACGAAATCACGGGCACTTTTCTCGAATGGTCAAGCGGCAACCATGGTGGGTCCTAGGTCCGAATTCTACTCCAGCCGGCGGTCATCTTTCCCTCTAATTGACCCCGACCCCTTCTTGAAATATTGTATCATTGTTGCACAACGCAAAAGAAGTAAATGAAAAGATAAAAAAGAAGGAAGAAGATAATTCCCGCGTGTTGTGGTCACTGAGAAAGCGACTAATGTATTCACAAATCGTACCAGAATTCAACTGTCAAAACGGGATCGAACATGCTCAAGACTGACGTCAGACATTGGAATACAGCGTTCGCTGTTCAGCTTCTGCAGATAGTAAACTGCAAAAGTGTACGACGAAGTTTTCAGCTTCTATGCAAAGGGGAATCCACAGCATTGGATGACAAAGTAGGTGTTGATGTCATTAGCGCTGCGTTCTTTCCTCAAGCTGACAATTTATCTCCATAATTGTCTGAAAAACCCCACAGAACACATTGAGAATAAACAACGTGGCGAACAAGCTCGTTTTCAATTATTCGTACTCATACCAATACATAGCAATAGATATGACACACGAAATAAGAACAGGGAATGAGAATCCAAATCTGTGTGTGCACGTGAGTGTGCGCACGTAAAACTGATCACAGTGTTCATCACCAAGAAGTAGGCCACGGAAGCTTAAGTGCTTGCACAAATTGTTTCCCAGCACACAGGGGAGGATTGTAGAGACGAATACTTACGGTTTCGGCCATGGCTAAGATGTGACACTTGACAAGTCTTGACTGCTTTCCCCGGACTTTGTAAATGGTGCGAAAAGCGTTTATCACCTCCACTGAGTGGTTTGACTCAATAAGGTGTGAGCACACAGCACTCGTAGTTGTCTTAATTGCTCCCGTGTTCAGCCAGGCCTGGTGTTGTTCACGAACGCGTTCTGATAAGCGACGGGTCGTGCTACCAGGACCAGCTGAATAAATACACATAAAACGAGGTTGTAAAAATTCGGCACTGTGTCCTCCAATCGAAAACGCACTATCGGTTTGGAAACGAACAGGATTTGTAACTGTAACTTCCCTAACCTGATGGGATCTATGGCTGAACCCTTCTCGAAACAAGATGGTAAGCTGCTCCCTCCGTTCATTCAGTGCAACAGGGAAAGTTCTTTTGATTTATCCTCTTTGCTCTTAAAACACGAAGCTCAGCCCCGAACTGGCCTAGCGAAATCGATTTAAAAGCTACTGGGCAAACAGCAACCCCTGCTACCAGTTTAACAGACACAAAACCAGAGGACCTTTTTTAAAATGCATCGATGGTATTTTCTACCGGACTGACTCTGAGTCTCAACTGTATGTTGCTTCAGCGCACATAACCAGTGGAGTAAATTTTCCAACCATATTTATCACATTGAAACCCGACCACAAGCATTCAATGAGTTTTCGGTTATTGCTACCACTGGCTAAAAATTTACTTTTAAATGGCAGGCTGCATATTTAGGAATGAAGTTTGTAATATCAAAAAAATGTCTGGTGAAAGAATGTTGTAGATGTTGTATTGGCCGGAAAAGTCGAGAATTTTTCTGTTCGCGGTTGCGAAAATTCCAGCGAACACGTGAGATGGAATAACTGCATCCTGTGAAGATAAACATGTTGCGATTGGGAACTCATTGGGTTCGATTATCATTTTCGGATCACAGCTATGGTAGCTGGATGGGTGTAACAGATGGTATGGGTTCCAGAGCCTTACCACTACCGTATCCACTGCTGCCAAATAGAGTAGACGAACGGCCTCCGATAAATTCGTGGGTATTTTGTAGATCACGTTGACGGCTTCGTAGTTCACCTGTTTTTGTGTCTACGAGGTGCTCTACAACTTCCCTAGTCAGGCGTCTTCAAGTTCCTGTCTTTAAGTAACCTGGAGTAATCATCGACAGCAGCCTACGCTGTTCCTCGGGCTCTTCCTTATGCTGATGTGGACCGGTCAGGATCTTTCTAAACCCAAAAATTCAAACACTTTCGATCTGAGTAGAAAATCATCGCTTATTTTGTGTTGATTTAAGTGTGAAAAGCCGTTGACTCTGGATCAGGTTGTAGGCAGTCAAAGTACAACATAGTTCATTGTGGTCAGAGCCAAGTACTAGTACGGTTTGGGTGGGTGAACATTATGATTCCTCAGAGAAATGCCTAGAGCCTTTTAGTACGGCCTGGTAATTCGGTTGGTAGAAAACACGCAGCAATAAAGTGTTGTCGTCGTTTAAGGGTCGGCCCGATTCTCGCCAGGGCCTGTGACTTTTCATCTTTGGATCATCTCAACATTCGTCTGATCCGGAAAACCGGAATTTATTTCAACGTTTCTTTTCCTCTTTTACTCCCCCTCTCTTTCAATATTGTCCAGCCTTTTTGAAAGATATTTGAAAACCCTCTGCCATAGACTTCTAATTATCATTTAACTGTCTCCAACCCCCTCAGACTAATTCTGTACCTACATGTGAGCTCCATGTGATCGCCTAATTGAAAAATAAGAAATGACCCGCGCGGAATAAACACATCTCTTATCCGTCAAATGCTCTGTTTATGATCCCGCTAGACCTTGTGTTCTCATTTTTATTCGCTCCCCTATAAACTATTGCATAACATTGCTGTCATTCTTTGTTCGGTCTGCATATTTCTATGCAGGGAACTGCTGACAGATTTCTTTCGAAAATAAGTGCAAAAACTGTTGTCTACAATCTACTGACTGATGGCTGAAATTCACCTTGCATTCTTAGATATTGACTTGATGAAGCATTCGGATGGCCCAGTCCAATGAAAGATCCAGGGAGGGGCAACTCTGAACTGACAATGCAAACAAGTCAAGTTAGGTCAAATAAGCGCTTTATGCACCCTGAGAGTTGAATATTCAGCTGCGACGCAATCATTTAACATTGTGAATCAGGAAATATAAAAAAATCCAAAGAAGCATGGTCTTTAACTCCGAAATGGTTGGGTCAAGCTTGCTAAGGAATCGCTCAAAATAGGGGATAACAGAACATTTATGGGTTTTTGTGCGAGCGATTAAGTGTGCCTAACCTGCCCCAGTAGAATTTAAAGCGTACTTGATATGAACACAGTGAAGGGGATGGGTGATGCCAGATAATACTTTTCCAGACGGTATGTTGCAGCCATTGTAATGTAGTATTGACAAATACTGAGAAAGGTGCACGTTCGGTGTGCCGCTATATCTTTAAATATGCTTTAGTCACCTTGAGATAAGTATGAAATCCCTTGCAAGCAGTCCGGGAAAGATGACAGGGGTCCATAAAGCCAAAGTGGTAGAACACAGGCATTAAACAAAGCGGTATGGGAAAATTTTAAGACGTAGCACATAAATGTTAGCTTCCTAACTTTCACAATACATCCAAAATATGGTCCGACTATAACAGATTTCCTGTTAGGATCATATCAA
The DNA here is from genome assembly GCA_948099385.1 of Fasciola hepatica. Taxonomy (NCBI): domain Eukaryota; kingdom Metazoa; phylum Platyhelminthes; class Trematoda; order Plagiorchiida; family Fasciolidae; genus Fasciola; species Fasciola hepatica. The sequence continues at coordinate 227,203 of CANUEZ040000029.1, read as the reverse complement.
GTAACTTTACCGGGACAGCTCGATGAGTGTTATTTCCGTTTATTTTTACTGGTGCGGTAGATTCTACAATGTTTGTGTACATAACACCTTCTAGAAGAGAAAAGAAACAAATCAACACGTTTGGAAAGGATAATAATCTGGTTATGGTTCGAAGATCACTTGGCTATGCTCTAGACACCTTGCAGCAGGATGGAAAAAGCGGAATCGATGGGCTAAGGCACACTGAATGCTACGTCATGTGCATACTGATTGGTCAATGAGTCGTCGAATGTGGGCATGGTAGATAAGAAAGTAGAAAATGGAGTGATGGTAGAATGAGACCTTGTAGAACATTCAACTCTGAAGTTGGGAGAGAAAGAGCCCTGACTCGGTTGCATGTAAACTGTTGGGGTTTAGCAAAGTAATCAGATAATACAGTGATGCCAGGTGCTTGGACAACACCAGCAAAAAAAAAACCTAGTTACTTTCCTCTCTCAATACAGCTGGAACCATCACTGTAATCTAAAAAGAGGACTCTGACAACTTTGCTTTTTTTGTCTAGTGATGACAGCACATGATGGGGTACTTAGGCAGGGGCTTCCACTCTGAAGTGGGAATGGTGACAGAGTAAGTGATTGGGACCAACTGAGTTTCTTTTTGACGTTATCCTTCGCAACATAAGTTTCTCGAATATCTTTAGAACAATCAATATGCAAGCTATAAGCCATAAATTGAAGGAGCACTTCTATGATATGGGTTTATTCGAAGCTACTCTCCGACAGTCGGAGATGTTGTCCTGGTACAGGCATCGACTGAATAACCTAGACAAAAACAGGGATATAGGAGATTGAGATTCTCTCAGTATTATAGAAGATACGCCGTCCGACCCACTAGATTCCTTTCAGTTCATTTGAAATCACACTTTGTAGACGTACATTCAGTCCAAAGTATATCTGCGTCCATTCTGTGGAAATGTGTCTTCCGCGTTTAGGTTGAGCACTTCTACATTCACTTTTGCATGAGACTGGCAGATGAAATTTCACACAGGTGCTTTAACATGTTCCACGTTTCGTGATAGCCTTTTTGCCTAGTAGTGACCGAACATAAATGGCTTTGAGTCCATTTAATTCCACCCTAGTTTGTATTGAAAGGGTGCTACTGATACATAGTCCTTGGACTTGATTGCAACATTATTTCTTCTGCTTGGTTTTATGAGGCTTTGGAGGAGAACTGATCGCTTCGAATGTAAGCCGTTTCCTATGGATAACGTTTAAATAGCCATTCCAGTTGATCACAGTATATTGACGGGTCCGAGCCCGAGAATGTAATAAATTCGGACTGTGCAATCATTCCTCGGAATCTCGAGAGAGAATCGAGTCACATATCCGTTTCCTATATTTACGAGGCCACTTCTGTGCAAACAGTTTGCCGTTGGTTTTGCTATAGATCGTGGAAGTGAGTTCAGCACTTGCGTGATCATAAGTTCCAATAAGGAAGCCACGCTTTACGCGAACCAGATTTTTTCGATTCACAAAAGTAGGTTCAAAATTTCATCCATTCTGGCAGGGGAATTAACAATATTTCATGAGGCCTGTGTGGCTAAAATGCTAACATCAAACCCACTGAAAACTCTAGTCGATATGTATAATGAGATTTCACGATATTTCATAAGGGTTGAGGAGAATTTGTTAGGAAATGGCTTGGACTGATTAACGGCACTTGAAGGAGAGATAAAGAGGTTTACAAGAATGACGGACCAGGGGTCACTCGGGAAGTTAAGTTTGCATTCATTCAGGGATACGAAGATATCAGTAGTAAAGTGTGCAATTAAATCCAGCATTGAATGGCATCAGCTTTCCTCACTGTACATGATAATGCCAGCTCTCCGCTTGCCATAAAGGACAAGACTATCGGCTCGCTAACGGGCGCGGCCTTCTAGCCTAATAATATTGCCGTCAACATCTTCGTGGAACTAGGATTCCCGGAGAAGAACGGCTCCTAGCTGTGCGTATTTCTGTTGGTGCACAATTTCACTAAGCTTTGTTATGTCTCCAATAAGAGAACGAAAGCTTCTGCTGATACGAGTTGGTAAACGTGTGTAGTATGCAAGGGTCAGTGTCTTCCGTGAAGGTTTCACGTGTTCGATCTGCAAAATACAAAAACGCAGAAAATTCCTTGGGCACAAAGGCTCAGTAAGAGCATCAACAGGATCTTCCACACGCAATAATCGAGCACAAATACGGCTGCTAACATCCTGCTCAGTATATATGCATACCAAAATTTGTTCCCCTAAAGCCATCCTGTATGCCTCGCTGTGTTTCTTTGCATTGCCATCATTTTTCCAGTGAATCGTTTTCAATTTATTGTGTAACACTTTCAAAGGTAGTGAATCTCAGGTTATCGATGGAGTACTTGAAATATATAAGGATTTCGACAGAATGTCTGACGTAACTGGGCACGACGACTTTGTTCGAAGGGCGATTGCCATGGCAACCGCACAAGGTTGAATTGCAGCGAAGTAGAAAGTCAAAATAAAAGGTGAAGTTTGAGTAATGTGACAAAATTTATTGGAACGAAATGAACAGCGTGGCCAAATCTGAAGACTCGAAAGACTTTTTAGAAGCAGTTAAACAAGGATCATAAAACCCTTATGGAAACGGTTGCACAGAAAAATTCATAGACTACAATCTTACAGGGTCAGAACAATGTTGTTTGGCGTTATCGACGTATTCAATGATCGTTTATATGTCCAAGTGCAACTGTGATGCCATTTATTCTGGTACAAGACAGGGCTCTTATCTGAAAGCAACATCCACACCTGCTCCAACACTGTTCAATGAAGGCCAGTCTGTCTGAATCGAAACTGTCTGTTGGAGCATGAACTGCTTTTCATATGGCTAAAACATTGCCAAATCGAAACCGGAAAGCCGTTGAACATAAAGGCTATCATCATATAGTTCCTTAAGCCTGAGCTGTATTCACATTGGCAGCTAATGAAACCCTTTCCATCTTCCCCTCCGAAAGCCGCTGATACCACCAACGAGCGCGTTGTCTAACTGGATTACTGACTGCTACTTGGCCACGCTCATGACATTTTTCAATTGGCTAATTTTTCGACTAAATGGTCGGTTGAATAATTAGTCGAATGGGAAAGTAGCTTTCACAATCTTTCTCATCCATCTTACTTCCAATGAAAGTATTTAATTTTAGTTTTTAGGAAACTAATAGTTGTTGAAGTGCACGTACTGCTCACTTTGATTATGCCAGGTTTCCTGTCTCAATAACTTTTGTTTGTATACCTGACTAATGCTGGTCATATAATATCGATAAGCGTTAACTCCGCTGGGTCTGCTCGGATTTGTATTGTTCCTTGTGAGTGTGAATGTCGAGCTACCTCCAATCGGCAGTTTGTTGTTTTTTCAATCGCAACAATTTACGACGTGCACCTAATTCGAAAACACTGGCTAGTCCAAGCAAAATTGGAAATTTCCACACCAAATAATTAACAGTTATTACGACTAAACAATGACAAATTGTATCTCATGGATTCAATTGAGAACCTGTTGAGAAACTCGTAGCCATCCAGTCAATTGAAGGTATACAAGGAAATCATACATACCCCACCGGAGCCAAATTACGCTGTAATGTACGTCCAGTGGTTTGAGTGTCATTGATTATAATAACAATAGTTATTCAAAATATCGGTATTGTTGAAAAATCAAAACCTCGCTCATAACCTGGCGAGTTATGTGTAACGTTTTCGCTACCAAGATCGGTAGGCACATCGATCATATTTTGCGACAAATTCACTCATGAATTCTACGTGTTTAAGCGAAATCTCTAAAGAATAAACTACAACTTTGACGAACAAAACACTGTTGAAGCGGCAATGGAGCGAAAGTGCACGTTCCTCCTTGTGTGTGTGTGTGTGTGTGTGTGTGTGTGTGTGTGTGTGTGTGTGTGTGGGCCGCAGTTTGGCTACGTATGAAGCAGTCACTTGGTCATTCACTGAGCTAAAGAGAGGGAGCGAATTTGTGTAGACTTTAGTGGATTTATGAAAGGAAACAGTCAAAACTTTCATTCTTCATAAACCTTTGTCGGAGTGAACTTGTATCCCAAGTAGAGAAAATTATGCAGCACTATTTTTTACCCGTCAGCACTGATAAGCTTAAACTAAACATGAACACTAGTAGCTTTGCTGTTACTTTTCGCATTTCAGGAATCTTCACTATGACAGATTGTGGAACAGCAAACAGCAAACAAAATTTATAGATGTTCTGTGGCATAAGAAAGCCTATATGAACTGGAAAGAAGCCGATCTTCGGACAGAAATAACAATACATTCTATTTGTTTGTTACCTAAAGTTTTGAGACTTTCCAGTAACTGATACAGACCATCAGATTCGATGAACCGGTATAATCAGCGTGTTAGCATACAATCTGGAAGTATAACAACTAGTTCAAAATAAGTTGACCAACTTTGCATCAGCTGATGTGGATTTCTAGATAGATAGTGATCACGTGAAAATCAATAGACAGGTGACAGCATCCCTATTAAATACTGGATATGTGCAAGTGTGCCATTCAAAATGGGGACTCTGACAGAGACGACGAAGCCGTAAATTTATGACACACTGTTTGTTTCTTTGTTAGAAGTTTTGCTCCCCCAAATATCATTCCCAATCTACAACCACCTGTCGGCTTACCGATGCACTTTTTCCAGGCATGACTGGAAAACAGCACAATTTGGAAGACATCGTTAAGTAATCTACTGGTGGAAGTGTCAAAAGCCGTATTCAAAGCTGCATGTTGAATGTTCTATGCAGAACTGCTTTACATTTTTAAAACAAGAGGTTTGGGCTTTACCAGCGAATAAAGAACAAGGTCTGGATTTTTCATGGCAAAGAAGCTGATAACAAACTGACCTTCTCAGACTTACTCGTTTATCTTGTTCACACAATATTTCAGAAGTTCTCCACAACTCATAATATCTTTTACTGACAAAAGAAGAAAATATTAAATCACCAAGAGGGGTATTTGTCCTCATTATCACCAGTTTCATGGCACTGATGTCTATCGTTTGATAGCTTTTTATAGATAAGATGCAGATCTCGTCAAAATTCATCGAACTTCTTGAAATATGAGGTTGATCTGACTTCTCAATGCGATGTTATATCTCGTGAATGGCGCAAGCCGCTTCAAGACCCGTAAATACAAAGACGTTCCGAGTAATCTTCCACTTCAGTGACGAAAACAAAATGATAAATGCAATGAATTCATCAGTTCACACATACAAGCAAGCACAAAATCAGTGTTAGCCACAGATAGAAAAACAAAAGGTATTTGGTAACGTTCAAAATCTCACCATAGTATTGAAAGTAAATACTATTTGTCGGATAATAATATGCTAGTCTGCATTGGTCTCAGTGATTCATATCAGCCTCTCAATCGTGAAGTTCAACAGCCGAATTTTGAGACCACTAGTGGTCCGGTGATACCCTACGTGCATCAGTTTCACCTCTAAAGTTCAGTATAGAAAAACTGCAAAAGCTAATTCCTGCAAACTCCGAAAATAAATTCACCGCCACAACCATATCGGGGCTACCGAGGGCAATTACTTACATTTAACCTTTAAAATTCTGATGGTTTTACTACCACAAACGTTATTAACAAAGAATTACATATATTTACTGCTATTTGTTACCCAAAACTTTGAGGTGCTTTACAGGCGGCCTAGTCTACAGCGAATTAGTCCTAGCGTTTGAAACTGTGGTCCAACAGACTAGAAAAAACTACTTGATGAGTTAAATAAATTCTTTTTTGATTTTGATTTGATACAACCTATACTAACCGGTCCAGTGACGTTTGTGACCATGAAGTTACTGGAATGGGTCTCTCTCGCGATTAGTTATAATGATTTACGTTTTTCTGACTTCTTACAGTCTCTCCGAAGAGGTAACAATAAATCGGTTGCCTAAAGGTTCACGATGAGATATGATTTACTTTGCAATTGTAGCACGAGACCACCTTTGCTTAGAGCATAAAGTCGCCTTTGAGATTGACTGAAAGCTGACGCTGCTCACTATAATTCACCCTTCTTTGCAACGGCAAAAATGTATTTACCCGAAAATCTTTTCTTCTGACAATCATGCTCTCCGGATGTTCTGCATTTATCACCATAAGCTCGTCATTACTGCTCAAGTAAAATGTTAGATTCTGTCCATCGCCTCTTGTTGCGACACCATATTTTACATGAATAGTGATAACAGACGTGAATCTATTCACAAAACCTTCCTCAGTAATTTCAGGGACAAAAAGTCATGCCCCGTGAGCTATCACAAAGTTGAATCTCTGCTATTTACGAAAGTAGTGGAATATCCTGGTTTTGAGCACTAACTTCTCCGTCTTGGTGAAAAAAGTATACTTGAGAGACTATGCTCCCACGACCTTGGTATGAAGGTTACATATTCCAAATAAATGGGAAAATGTCTTCTTTTTGGTTAACGTGATCAGCAAGCTCACCATTGAGTCACGAAATGATATTTTGTTCTGCTAATGTGTTCCCGCTGATTTGCTTCTTTCTGCTAGGCCCACATATGGTAGCCACTTTAGCACAAAGAACCGCTTATTGTAGGATCAGAATTCCCTTACCAATCACGAAAACCACCTGTGGTGAATTTTACCTTCAAAATTTTCAAATCCTGTCCCATCGGACATGTTATTGATTTCAAACGTCTGAGATTCATGCGAATTCGGTCTGGCAGCCAAGGTCACACTGCTTCAAATACCCACAAGCCACTGAAGAAATAACGTTAGGAAAACTGATTTATGTGATATGTGTACCTGTGTAAAAAAAGCATGAATGAGTCATTCAATCAGAAGGAAGAACATTAAAAACACACGTAAATATCTTTTGTTCCGTATTCTTCATGATTTCAGATAGCAGGACTTTTTGACGGGACCAGGTATTTCAAAATCTTTAAAGCTGAATTCCATCGTGACCACTTTAACCTCATATTGGTCTCTTGAAACATGTTCCGGCCTTATTTAGTTTACGACGACTGAGTGGATGTAGGTTGTCTATATATATATATATATATATATATATATATATATATATATATATATATATATATATATATATATATATATATATATATATATATACTTAAATTTTACGCTGTGTTTGTTTTGTGAATTATGTTTGTGGTTTTGATAACTGTGCATGTGGAAACATCCAAAGTTTATTATTACTACTTCAAAACTAACTTTCACTCTGATTTGGTTAGAGCTGCAGAAGCTTCGAATCTATGGCCTATAGTCGACTGTTTGGAATAAGAGAAGCGATAATATATACGACGCTTACTAGCGTCTTACTCAAGAACGATAATAACTCAGCAAGCCACGGTCGACATGCAGCAAAATCATTCCGGAAATAAGTCCTGCAACGTTCTCATTTTGCGTTTTCTCTCCAAATCATAATAATATTGATAATAATAATAATAATAATAAGAAGAAGAAGAAGAAGAAGAAGGGGAGTAAGTGTAATACTAATGAAAAGGGTAATGTCGCCAACAATATCAGGGTTGCAATCACGATCATAATATTAATCAAAATCGTCATAAAAAGAAGTAACGGAAACAGCTTTTTATCAACAATAATTTTTCTTTCGAAACTGTGCTCGTTCGCGAATGTCTATCGATGCGACTGTTCGTGCGCATATGCGCTGAATTATGTCCGAATCGGAGAGTTCCAAGCACACACATACGCGCACTCACTCGCTTATTCACAGCACAGTCAGTCGCCATCGAACACATGCATGCATGCACGTACAGCAACGTATAAGTGAAAACCCTTGCAATGAGACATTACTACACAATGAAGAAAATTGTAGCAGCCTTCAGTGGATCGATTGCTCGATCAAGAGAAAAAACTCAGAACGAACTAAGTTGGCAATAGAGACAGCGAGGAGAAACTGTACCCATAGATGTACGCGCACAAATTCGCAGACGAATAATACAGAAAGAGAATGGAGGCGACAGAAAGAGAAATACAGAAGTGATGAGAAGTTGAGCCAGACAGTTAAACAGCCTGTTTCTCTGAGAGCAGCATTTCAGATTTATGTGAACATCTATCTGCGCTAAGTGTGTGTGTGTGTGTGTGTGTGTGTGTGTGTGTGTGTGTGCATATCGCTGGGTTTATCTGCGAGTCACCCAATTACGGGACGAAAATCCTGTATACATCCTTTACTTCGTTCGCACGAATATGTTTTGCCCGCTTTGTCTTCCTGTTGGCAGCCGTCCTCAGCAGAGTAATTAAAAACGCATACGTAATCATAAGATTAGGTCGTCCAGAGTGTCTCAGTGATGGTAGACAAAATGGGAGATTGAGCACACATACGTCCCATGCCAATAAAAAGATAGCACAGCAAACAAATTCAATTTGGAACTTGAATCTGAGGTGCATGATTTTGAGCCACATTCGCAAACTGTGAGATTATCCAGACTGAAGCTCGTTGTCCTCCATCACGTCAACGCTGAGTGAATGAAAAAAGAAGCTGTGGAGAACCAGCTCAGATAGGTCAATGAGTAAGAAGTGTGACTGACAGTCACGCATGCTGAGATCGTGCCCCGGTGGACAGTTGATAGATATGCGCTTCCGGCAATGCCTAACAAGAATAAAACAGTTGTACAGTGCTTCCATGGATTCAGTTTTTGCAATCAACCCAGGTAAACTAGCCACAAGCTGTTGGTTTTTGAACTGACGGTGTATGTAACACGGCTATCTATCTCCTTGGGAAAACGAAGGACGTTATATTATATTCGCGATGATTTAATTTGCCATATCAAAGTGTACCTCCGCAGGGGAAACCCGTTCTGCTTTCTTTTGGTGTTGTTCAAAATAGACATCACGGTAAACCTTGGACTAGCTATAGGCGTAAATGTACTTTTTTCCTTACTCACTCATAGTTGGCCATGCATATTCAACACAAGCTTCAGCCTAATTTATTCTAGATTTATTCCGAAATTTTCTGCATCTGGAGTCGCGCGCAAACGTATTTAATGACAGCCCACCTTTGGACTTACCTCCTCAATAGTTAGAATGATACTTCAATGAAATTGCTAAGTGAAGCCAGTAAAAAAGAAGCAAAATCTGCCGATCAGCTCCTACCGTTTTACTAAGAACCATTTGTACTTTTTCTTCTGATGAACGATTGATTCCTTCTCGTACAAGATTCAGTTTGCTGCGCTGAACATTTCCGCCCATCGAATTAGTGAGTTTGCTTCCTCACTGCACGTAACCGCAGATCTGCTATCGACCATCTCAGTTTTTTCTGTCCATGAACAGTTGGCGAGATCATGGTCGAAAAGGTGGCGAAACTGTAAATATTTAAATTCCCGTGCTCCTCGAGTTCGTGGTATATTCCAACTTGTGGTGGCTCAGCCCTAGTCTATTCGAAACAAAACTGGTAGTTCTTCACAATTATTTGGAATTTCTCTTAAAAAAACAGCTTGAATAAACGATCACTCCTGAACCCCGGCGTCCAGTCAATGTCGTGCCCTGGTCCCCATTCATTTTTCGTCTATTTTATACAAAGGCATTGAATACGATAGAATGTGTCAGTTATCGATGTGGCTAATGGGGACATCCTAGCCCTTGAACTGACCTACATGTGACCTCTGGCACCGATTTTTGTTTGGTTTACTCGGTAGACGGAGTGCAG